>JBCGBO010000016.1:0-1401401 GCA_039657385.1 Citrus x changshan-huyou
TAAACCCTAAACCCTAAACCCTAAACCCTAAACCCTAAACCCTAAACCCTAAACCCTAAACCCTAAACCCTAAACCCTAAACCCTAAACCCTAAACCCTAAACCCTAAACCCTAAACCCTAAACCCTAAACCCTAAACCCTAAACCCTAAACCCTAAACCCTAAACCCTAAACCCTAAACCCTAAACCCTAAACCCTAAACCCTAAACCCTAAACCCTAAACCCTAAACCCTAAACCCTAAACCCTAAACCCTAAACCCTAAACCCTAAACCCTAAACCCTAAACCCTAAACCCTAAACCCTAAACCCTAAACCCTAAACCCTAAACCCTAAACCCTAAACCCTAAACCCTAAACCCTAAACCCTAAACCCTAAACCCTAAACCCTAAACCCTAAACCCTAAACCCTAAACCCTAAACCCTAAACCCTAAACCCTAAACCCTAAACCCTAAACCCTAAACCCTAAACCCTAAACCTCTAAACCCTAAACCCTAAACCCTAAACCCTAAACCCTAAACCCTAAACCCTAAACCCTAAACCCTAAACCCTAAACCCTAAACCCTAAACCCTAAACCCTAAACCCTAAACCCTAAACCCTAAACCCTAAACCCTAAACCCTAAACCCTAAACCCTAAACCCTAAACCCTAAACCCTAAACCCTAAACCCTAAACCCTAAACCCTAAACCCTAAACCCTAAACCCTAAACCCTAAACCCTAAACCCTAAACCCTAAACCCTAAACCCTAAACCCTAAACCCTAAACCCTAAACCCTAAACCCTAAACCCTAAACCCTAAACCCTAAACCCTAAACCCTAAACCCTAAACCCTAAACCCTAAACCCTAAACCCTAAACCCTAAACCCTAAACCCTAAACCCTAAACCCTAAACCCTAAACCCTAAACCCTAAACCCTAAACCCTAAACCCTAAACCCTAAACCCTAAACCCTAAACCCTAAACCCTAAACCCTAAACCCTAAACCCTAAACCCTAAACCCTAAACCCTAAACCCTAAACCCTAAACCCTAAACCCTAAACCCTAAACCCTAAACCCTAAACCCTAAACCCTAAACCCTAAACCCTAAACCCTAAACCCTAAACCCTAAACCCTAAACCCTAAACCCTAAACCCTAAACCCTAAACCCTAAACCCTAAACCCTAAACCCTAAACCCTAAACCCTAAACCCTAAACCCTAAACCCTAAACCCTAAACCCTAAACCCTAAACCCTAAACCCTAAACCCTAAACCCTAAACCCTAAACCCTAAACCCTAAACCCTAAACCCTAAACCCTAAACCCTAAACCCTAAACCCTAAACCCTAAACCCTAAACCCTAAACCCTAAACCCTAAACCCTAAACCCTAAACCCTAAACCCTAAACCCTAAACCCTAAACCCTAAACCCTAAACCCTAAACCCTAAACCCTAAACCCTAAACCCTAAACCCTAAACCCTAAACCCTAAACCCTAAACCCTAAACCCTAAACCCTAAACCCTAAACCCTAAACCCTAAACCCTAAACCCTAAACCCTAAACCCTAAACCCTAAACCCTAAACCCTAAACCCTAAACCCTAAACCCTAAACCCTAAACCCTAAACCCTAAACCCTAAACCCTAAACCCTAAACCCTAAACCCTAAACCCTAAACCCTAAACCCTAAACCCTAAACCCTAAACCCTAAACCCTAAACCCTAAACCCTAAACCCTAAACCCTAAACCCTAAACCCTAAACCCTAAACCCTAAACCCTAAACCCTAAACCCTAAACCCTAAACCCTAAACCCTAAACCCTAAACCCTAAACCCTAAACCCTAAACCCTAAACCCTAAACCCTAAACCCTAAACCCTAAACCCTAAACCCTAAACCCTAAACCCTAAACCCTAAACCCTAAACCCTAAACCCTAAACCCTAAACCCTAAACCCTAAACCCTAAACCCTAAACCCTAAACCCTAAACCCTAAACCCTAAACCCTAAACCCTAAACCCTAAACCCTAAACCCTAAACCCTAAACCCTAAACCCTAAACCCTAAACCCTAAACCCTAAACCCTAAACCCTAAACCCTAAACCCTAAACCCTAAACCCTAAACCCTAAACCCTAAACCCTAAACCCTAAACCCTAAACCCTAAACCCTAAACCCTAAACCCTAAACCCTAAACCCTAAACCCTAAACCCTAAACCCTAAACCCTAAACCCTAAACCCTAAACCCTAAACCCTAAACCCTAAACCCTAAACCCTAAACCCTAAACCCTAAACCCTAAACCCTAAACCCTAAACCCTAAACCCTAAACCCTAAACCCTAAACCCTAAACCCTAAACCCTAAACCCTAAACCCTAAACCCTAAACCCTAAACCCTAAACCCTAAACCCTAAACCCTAAACCCTAAACCCTAAACCCTAAACCCTAAACCCTAAACCCTAAACCCTAAACCCTAAACCCTAAACCCTAAACCCTAAACCCTAAACCCTAAACCCTAAACCCTAAACCCTAAACCCTAAACCCTAAACCCTAAACCCTAAACCCTAAACCCTAAACCCTAAACCCTAAACCCTAAACCCTAAACCCTAAACCCTAAACCCTAAACCCTAAACCCTAAACCCTAAACCCTAAACCCTAAACCCTAAACCCTAAACCCTAAACCCTAAACCCTAAACCCTAAACCCTAAACCCTAAACCCTAAACCCTAAACCCTAAACCCTAAACCCTAAACCCTAAACCCTAAACCCTAAACCCTAAACCCTAAACCCTAAACCCTAAACCCTAAACCCTAAACCCTAAACCCTAAACCCTAAACCCTAAACCCTAAACCCTAAACCCTAAACCCTAAACCCTAAACCCTAAACCCTAAACCCTAAACCCTAAACCCTAAACCCTAAACCCTAAACCCTAAACCCTAAACCCTAAACCCTAAACCCTAAACCCTAAACCCTAAACCCTAAACCCTAAACCCTAAACCCTAAACCCTAAACCCTAAACCCTAAACCCTAAACCCTAAACCCTAAACCCTAAACCCTAAACCCTAAACCCTAAACCCTAAACCCTAAACCCTAAACCCTAAACCCTAAACCCTAAACCCTAAACCCTAAACCCTAAACCCTAAACCCTAAACCCTAAACCCTAAACCCTAAACCCTAAACCCTAAACCCTAAACCCTAAACCCTAAACCCTAAACCCTAAACCCTAAACCCTAAACCCTAAACCCTAAACCCTAAACCCTAAACCCTAAACCCTAAACCCTAAACCCTAAACCCTAAACCCTAAACCCTAAACCCTAAACCCTAAACCCTAAACCCTAAACCCTAAACCCTAAACCCTAAACCCTAAACCCTAAACCCTAAACCCTAAACCCTAAACCCTAAACCCTAAACCCTAAACCCTAAACCCTAAACCCTAAACCCTAAACCCTAAACCCTAAACCCTAAACCCTAAACCCTAAACCCTAAACCCTAAACCCTAAACCCTAAACCCTAAACCCTAAACCCTAAACCCTAAACCCTAAACCCTAAACCCTAAACCCTAAACCCTAAACCCTAAACCCTAAACCCTAAACCCTAAACCCTAAACCCTAAACCCTAAACCCTAAACCCTAAACCCTAAACCCTAAACCCTAAACCCTAAACCCTAAACCCTAAACCCTAAACCCTAAACCCTAAACCCTAAACCCTAAACCCTAAACCCTAAACCCTAAACCCTAAACCCTAAACCCTAAACCCTAAACCCTAAACCCTAAACCCTAAACCCTAAACCCTAAACCCTAAACCCTAAACCCTAAACCCTAAACCCTAAACCCTAAACCCTAAACCCTAAACCCTAAACCCTAAACCCTAAACCCTAAACCCTAAACCCTAAACCCTAAACCCTAAACCCTAAACCCTAAACCCTAAACCCTAAACCCTAAACCCTAAACCCTAAACCCTAAACCCTAAACCCTAAACCCTAAACCCTAAACCCTAAACCCTAAACCCTAAACCCTAAACCCTAAACCCTAAACCCTAAACCCTAAACCCTAAACCCTAAACCCTAAACCCTAAACCCTAAACCCTAAACCCTAAACCCTAAACCCTAAACCCTAAACCCTAAACCCTAAACCCTAAACCCTAAACCCTAAACCCTAAACCCTAAACCCTAAACCCTAAACCCTAAACCCTAAACCCTAAACCCTAAACCCTAAACCCTAAACCCTAAACCCTAAACCCTAAACCCTAAACCCTAAACCCTAAACCCTAAACCCTAAACCCTAAACCCTAAACCCTAAACCCTAAACCCTAAACCCTAAACCCTAAACCCTAAACCCTAAACCCTAAACCCTAAACCCTAAACCCTAAACCCTAAACCCTAAACCCTAAACCCTAAACCCTAAACCCTAAACCCTAAACCCTAAACCCTAAACCCTAAACCCTAAACCCTAAACCCTAAACCCTAAACCCTAAACCCTAAACCCTAAACCCTAAACCCTAAACCCTAAACCCTAAACCCTAAACCCTAAACCCTAAACCCTAAACCCTAAACCCTAAACCCTAAACCCTAAACCCTAAACCCTAAACCCTAAACCCTAAACCCTAAACCCTAAACCCTAAACCCTAAACCCTAAACCCTAAACCCTAAACCCTAAACCCTAAACCCTAAACCCTAAACCCTAAACCCTAAACCCTAAACCCTAAACCCTAAACCCTAAACCCTAAACCCTAAACCCTAAACCCTAAACCCTAAACCCTAAACCCTAAACCCTAAACCCTAAACCCTAAACCCTAAACCCTAAACCCTAAACCCTAAACCCTAAACCCTAAACCCTAAACCCTAAACCCTAAACCCTAAACCCTAAACCCTAAACCCTAAACCCTAAACCCTAAACCCTAAACCCTAAACCCTAAACCCTAAACCCTAAACCCTAAACCCTAAACCCTAAACCCTAAACCCTAAACCCTAAACCCTAAACCCTAAACCCTAAACCCTAAACCCTAAACCCTAAACCCTAAACCCTAAACCCTAAACCCTAAACCCTAAACCCTAAACCCTAAACCCTAAACCCTAAACCCTAAACCCTAAACCCTAAACCCTAAACCCTAAACCCTAAACCCTAAACCCTAAACCCTAAACCCTAAACCCTAAACCCTAAACCCTAAACCCTAAACCCTAAACCCTAAACCCTAAACCCTAAACCCTAAACCCTAAACCCTAAACCCTAAACCCTAAACCCTAAACCCTAAACCCTAAACCCTAAACCCTAAACCCTAAACCCTAAACCCTAAACCCTAAACCCTAAACCCTAAACCCTAAACCCTAAACCCTAAACCCTAAACCCTAAACCCTAAACCCTAAACCCTAAACCCTAAACCCTAAACCCTAAACCCTAAACCCTAAACCCTAAACCCTAAACCCTAAACCCTAAACCCTAAACCCTAAACCCTAAACCCTAAACCCTAAACCCTAAACCCTAAACCCTAAACCCTAAACCCTAAACCCTAAACCCTAAACCCTAAACCCTAAACCCTAAACCCTAAACCCTAAACCCTAAACCCTAAACCCTAAACCCTAAACCCTAAACCCTAAACCCTAAACCCTAAACCCTAAACCCTAAACCCTAAACCCTAAACCCTAAACCCTAAACCCTAAACCCTAAACCCTAAACCCTAAACCCTAAACCCTAAACCCTAAACCCTAAACCCTAAACCCTAAACCCTAAACCCTAAACCCTAAACCCTAAACCCTAAACCCTAAACCCTAAACCCTAAACCCTAAACCCTAAACCCTAAACCCTAAACCCTAAACCCTAAACCCTAAACCCTAAACCCTAAACCCTAAACCCTAAACCCTAAACCCTAAACCCTAAACCCTAAACCCTAAACCCTAAACCCTAAACCCTAAACCCTAAACCCTAAACCCTAAACCCTAAACCCTAAACCCTAAACCCTAAACCCTAAACCCTAAACCCTAAACCCTAAACCCTAAACCCTAAACCCTAAACCCTAAACCCTAAACCCTAAACCCTAAACCCTAAACCCTAAACCCTAAACCCTAAACCCTAAACCCTAAACCCTAAACCCTAAACCCTAAACCCTAAACCCTAAACCCTAAACCCTAAACCCTAAACCCTAAACCCTAAACCCTAAACCCTAAACCCTAAACCCTAAACCCTAAACCCTAAACCCTAAACCCTAAACCCTAAACCCTAAACCCTAAACCCTAAACCCTAAACCCTAAACCCTAAACCCTAAACCCTAAACCCTAAACCCTAAACCCTAAACCCTAAACCCTAAACCCTAAACCCTAAACCCTAAACCCTAAACCCTAAACCCTAAACCCTAAACCCTAAACCCTAAACCCTAAACCCTAAACCCTAAACCCTAAACCCTAAACCCTAAACCCTAAACCCTAAACCCTAAACCCTAAACCCTAAACCCTAAACCCTAAACCCTAAACCCTAAACCCTAAACCCTAAACCCTAAACCCTAAACCCTAAACCCTAAACCCTAAACCCTAAACCCTAAACCCTAAACCCTAAACCCTAAACCCTAAACCCTAAACCCTAAACCCTAAACCCTAAACCCTAAACCCTAAACCCTAAACCCTAAACCCTAAACCCTAAACCCTAAACCCTAAACCCTAAACCCTAAACCCTAAACCCTAAACCCTAAACCCTAAACCCTAAACCCTAAACCCTAAACCCTAAACCCTAAACCCTAAACCCTAAACCCTAAACCCTAAACCCTAAACCCTAAACCCTAAACCCTAAACCCTAAACCCTAAACCCTAAACCCTAAACCCTAAACCCTAAACCCTAAACCCTAAACCCTAAACCCTAAACCCTAAACCCTAAACCCTAAACCCTAAACCCTAAACCCTAAACCCTAAACCCTAAACCCTAAACCCTAAACCCTAAACCCTAAACCCTAAACCCTAAACCCTAAACCCTAAACCCTAAACCCTAAACCCTAAACCCTAAACCCTAAACCCTAAACCCTAAACCCTAAACCCTAAACCCTAAACCCTAAACCCTAAACCCTAAACCCTAAACCCTAAACCCTAAACCCTAAACCCTAAACCCTAAACCCTAAACCCTAAACCCTAAACCCTAAACCCTAAACCCTAAACCCTAAACCCTAAACCCTAAACCCTAAACCCTAAACCCTAAACCCTAAACCCTAAACCCTAAACCCTAAACCCTAAACCCTAAACCCTAAACCCTAAACCCTAAACCCTAAACCCTAAACCCTAAACCCTAAACCCTAAACCCTAAACCCTAAACCCTAAACCCTAAACCCTAAACCCTAAACCCTAAACCCTAAACCCTAAACCCTAAACCCTAAACCCTAAACCCTAAACCCTAAACCCTAAACCCTAAACCCTAAACCCTAAACCCTAAACCCTAAACCCTAAACCCTAAACCCTAAACCCTAAACCCTAAACCCTAAACCCTAAACCCTAAACCCTAAACCCTAAACCCTAAACCCTAAACCCTAAACCCTAAACCCTAAACCCTAAACCCTAAACCCTAAACCCTAAACCCTAAACCCTAAACCCTAAACCCTAAACCCTAAACCCTAAACCCTAAACCCTAAACCCCTAAACCCTAAACCCTAAACCCTAAACCCCTAAACCCTAAACCCTAAACCCTAAACCCTAAACCCTAAACCCTAAACCCTAAACCCTAAACCCTAAACCCTAAACCCTAAACCCTAAACCCTAAACCCTAAACCCTAAACCCTAAAACCCTAAACCCTAAACCCTAAAACCCTAAACCCTAAACCCTAAACCCTAAACCCTAAACCCTAAACCCTAAACCCTAAACCCTAAAACCCTAAACCCTAAACCCTAAAACCCTAAACCCTAAACCCTAAACCCTAAACCCTAAAACCCTAAAACCCTAAACCCTAAAACCCTATAGCCTTGGGGGGTAGGGCTGGCCAACTTCATCCGCCGGACGCAGAATGCCGCGAGACTTTGCGAGGGGCCTCTGTGCGCCAAAAACAGGCTGCGGGCAAAGCCGCGCCCAAAAATAACCCCCCAAAGGCCGGGGCGCCAAGTTCGTCCAGCGGAAAAAGGCCACAAAAACGGGTGGGCTATAGCCTTGGGGGTGGGGCTGGCAGACTTCGTCCGCCGTACTCGGAATGCCGCGAGACTTTGCGAGGCGCCGCCGTGTGCCAAAAATAGGCCGCGGGCAAAGCGTCACCAAAAAAAAACCGCCCGAAGGCCGGGGCGCCAAGTTCGCCCAGCGGAAAAAGGCCACAAAAACGGGTGGGATATAGCCTTGGGGGGTGGGGCTGGCCTACTTCGTCCGCCGGACTCGGAATGCCGCGAGACTTTGCGAGGCGCCTCCGTGTGCCAAAAATAGGCCGCGGGCAAAGCCTCACCAAAAAATAACCGCCCGAAGGCCGGGTCGCCAAGTTCGCCCAGCGGAAAAAGGCCACAAAAACGGGTGGGCTATAGCCTTGGGGGGTGGGGCTGGCCGACTTCGTCCGCCGGACGCAGAATGCCACGAGACTTTGCGAGGCGCCTCCGTGTGCCAAAAATAGACTGTGGGCAAAGCCGCGCCCAAAAATAACCGCCCGAAGGCTGGGGCGCCAAGTTTGTCCAGCGGAAAAAGGCCACAAAATCGGGTGGGCTATAGCCTTGGGGGGTGGGGCTGGCCAACTTCGTCCGCCGGACACGGAATGCCGCGAGAATTTGCGAGGGGCCTCCGTGTGCCAAAAATAGGCCACGGGGAAAGCCGCGCCCAAAAATAACCGCCCGACGGCAGGGGCGCCAAGTTCGTCCAGCGGAAAAAGGCCACAAAAACGGGTGGGCTATAGCCTTGGGGGGTGGGGCTGGCCAACTTCTTCCGCCGGACTCGGAATGCCGCGAGACTTTGCAAGGGGCCTCCATGTGCCAACAATAGGCCGCGGGCAAAGCCGCGCACAAAAATAACCACCCGAAGGCCAGGGCGCCAAGTTCGCCCAGCGGAAAAAGGCCACAAAAACTGGTGGGCTATAGCCTTGGGGGGTGGGGCTGGCCAACTTCGTCCCCCGGACTCGGAATGCCGCGAGACTTTGCGAGGCTCCTCCGTGTGCCAAAAATAGGCCGCGGGCAAAGTCTCACCAAAAAATAACCTCCCGAAGGCCGGGGCGCCAAGTTTACCCAGCGGAAAAAGGCCACAAAATCGGGTCGGCTATAGCCTTGGGGGGTGATGTTGGCCAACTTCGTCCGCCGGACTCGGAATGTTGCGAGACTTTGCGAGGGGCCTCCGTGTGATAAAAATAGGCCACGGGCAAAGGCGATCCCAAAAATATCCGCCCGAAGGCCGGGGCGCCAAGTTCGTCCAGCGGAAGAAGGCCACAAAAATGGGTGGGCTATAGCCTTGGGGGGTGGGGCAGGCAGACTTCGTCCGCCGGACTCGGAATGCCGTGAGACTTTGCGAGGCACCTCCGTGTGCCAAAAATAGGCCGTGGGCAAAGCCTCACCAAAAAATAACCGCCCGAAGGCCGGGGCGCCAAGTTCGCCCAGCGGAAAAAGGCCACAAAAACGGGTGGGCTATAGCCTTGGGGGGTGGGGCTGGCCAACTTCTTCCGCCGGACTCGGAATGCCGCGAGACTTTGCAAGGGGCCTCCATGTGCCAACAATAGGCCGCGGGCAAAGCCGCGCACAAAAATAACCACCCGAAGGCCGGGGCGCCAAGTTCGCCCAGCGGAAAAAGGCCACAAAAACTGGTGGGCTATAGCCTTGGGGGGTGGGGCTGGCCAACTTCGTCCCCCGGACTCGGAATGCCGCGAGACTTTGCGAGGCTCCTCCGTGTGCCAAAAATAGGCCGCGGGCAAAGTCTCACCAAAAAATAACCTCCCGAAGGCCGGGGCGCCAAGTTCACCCAGCGGAAAAAGGCCACAAAATCGGGTCGGCTATAGCCTTGGGGGGTGATGTTGGCCAACTTCGTCCGCCGGACTCGGAATGTTGCGAGACTTTGCGAGGGGCCTCCGTGTGATAAAAATAGGCCACGGGCAAAGGCGATCCCAAAAATATCCGCCCGAAGGCCGGGGCGCCAAGTTCGTCCAGCGGAAGAAGGCCACAAAAATGGGTGGGCTATAGCCTTGGGGGGTGGGGCAGGCAGACTTCGTCCGCCGGACTCGGAATGCCGTGAGACTTTGCGAGGCACCTCCGTGTGCCAAAAATAGGCCGTGGGCAAAGCCTCACCAAAAAATAACCGCCCGAAGGCCGGGGCGCCAAGTTCGCCCAGCGGAAAAAGGCCACAAAAACGGGTGGGCTATAGCCTTAGGGGGTGGGGCTGGCCAACTTCGTCCCCCGGACTCGGAATGCCGCGAGACTTTACGAGGGGCCTCCGTGTGCCAAAAATAGGCAACGGGGAAAGCCGCACCCAAAAATAACCGCCCGACGGCAGGGGCGCCAAGTTCGTCCAGCGGAAAAAGGCCACAAAAATGGATGGGCTATAGCCTTGGGGGGTGGGGCTGGCAGACTTCGTCCGCCGGACTCGGAATGCCGCGAGACTTTGCGAGGCACCTCCGTGTGCCAAAAATAGGCCGCGGGCAAAGCATCACCAAAAAATAACCGCCCGAAGGCCGGGGCGCCAAGTTCACCCAGCGGAAAAAGGCCACAAAAACGGGTGGGCTATAGCCTTGGGGGGTGGGGCTGGCCATCTTCGTCCGCTGGCCTCGGAAAGCCGCGACACTTTGCGAGGGGACTCCGTGTGCCAAAAAAAGGCCGCGGGCAAAGCCACACCCAAAAATAACCGCCCGAAGGCCGGGGCGCCAAGTTCGCCCAGCGGAAAAAGGCCACAAAAACGGGTGGGCTATAGCCTTGGGGGGTGGGGATGGCCAACTTCGTCCCCCGGACTCGGAATGCCGCGAGACTTTACGAGGGGCCTCCGTGTGCCAAAAATAGGCCGTGGGAAAAGCTGCTCCCAAAAATAACCCCCCGAAGGCCGGGGCGCCAAGTTCGCCCAGTGGAAAAAGGCCACAAAAACGGGTGGGCTATAGCCTTGGGGGGTGGGGCTGGCCAACTTCGTCCCCCGGACTTGGAATGCCGCAAGACTTTGCGAGGCGCCTCCGTGTGCCAAAAATAGGCCGCGGGCAAAGTCTCACCAAAAAATAACCTCCCGAAGGCCGGGGCGCCAAGTTCGCCCAGCGGAAAAAGGCCACAAAAACGGGTCGGCTATAGCCTTGGGGGGTGATGTTGGCCAACTTCGTCCGCCGGACTCGGAATGCTGCGAGACTTTGCGATGGGCCTCCGTGTGATAAAAATAGGCTGCGGGCAAAGGCGCTCCCAAAAATAACCGCCCGAAGGCCGGGGCGCCAAATTCGTCCAGCGGAAGAAGGCCACAAAAACGGGTGGGCTATAGCCTTGGGGGGTGGGGCTGGCCGACTTCGTCCGCCGGACTCGGAATGCCGCGAGACTTTGCGAGGCGCCTCCGTGTGCCAAAAATAGGCCGCGGGCAAAGCCTCACCAAAAAATAACCGCCCGAAGGCCGGGGCGCCAGGTTCGCCCAGCGGAAAAAGGCCACAAAAACGGGTGGGCTATAGCCTTGGGGGGTGGGGCTGGCCAACTTCGTCCCCTGGACTCGGAATGCCGCGAGACTTTACGAGGGGCCTCCGTGTGCCAAAAATAGGCCGTGGGAAAAGCTGCACCCAAAAATAACTGCCCGAAGGCCGGGGCGCCAAGTTCGTCCAGCGGAAAAAGGCCACAAAAACGGGTGGGCTATAGCCTTGGCGGGTGGGCTGGCCGACTTCGTCCGCCGGACTCGGAATGCCGCGAGACTTTCCGAGCGGCCTCCATGTGCCAAAAATAGGACCCGGGAAAAGCCGCATCCAAAAATAACCGCCCGAAGGCCGGTTCGCCAAGTTCGTCCAGCGGGAAAAGGCCACAAAAACGGGTGGCCTATAGCCTTGGGGGGTGGGGCTGGCCAACTTCGTCTGCCGGACTCGGAATGCTGCGAGCCTTTGCGAGGGGCCTCCGTGTGATAAAAACAGGCCGCAGGCAAAGGCGCTCCCAAAAATAACCGCCCGAATGCCGGGTAGCCAAGTTCGTCCAGCGGAAAAAGGCCACAAAAACGGGTGGGCTATAGCCTTGGGGGGTGGGGCTGCCCAACTTCGTCCGCCGGACTCGGAATGCCGCGAGACTTTGCGAGGGGCATCCGTATGCCAAAAATAGGCCGCGGGCAAACCCGCGCCCAAAAATAACCCCCCAAATGCCGGGGCGCCAAGTTCGTCCAGCGGAAAAAGGCCACAAAAACGGGTGGGCTATAGCCTTGGGGGGTGGGGCTGGCAGACTTCGTCCGCCGTACTCGGAATGCCGCGAGACTTTGCGAGGCGCCGCCCTGTGCCAAAAATAGGCCGCGGGCAAAGCGTCACCAAAAAATAACCGCCCGAATTCCGGGGCGCCAAGTTCGTCCAACGGAAAAAGGCCACAAAAACGGGTGGGCTATAGCCTTGGGGGGTGGGGCTGGCCAACTACGTCCGCCGTACTCGGAATGGCGCGAGATATTGCGAGCGCCCTCCGTGTGCCAAAAATAGGCTGCGGGCACGGCCGCGCCCAAAAATAACCGCCCGAAGTCCGGGGCGCCAAGTTCGTCCAGCGGAAAAAGGCCACAAAAACGGGTCGGCTATAGCCTTGGGGGTGGGGTGGCTGACTTCGTCCACCGGGTTCGGAATGGCGCGAGACATTGCGAGTGCCCTCCGTGTGCCAAAAATAGGCTGCGGGCACGGCCGCGCCCAAAAATAACCCCCCGAAGGCCGGGGCGCCAAGTTCGTCCGGCGGAAAAAGGCCACAAAAACGGGTGGGCTATAGCCTTGGGGGGTGGGGCTGGCCGACTTCGTCCGCCGGACTCGGAATGGCGCGAGATTTTGCGAGCGGCCTCCGTGTGCCAAAAATAGGCCGCGGGCATGGCCGCACCCAAAAATAACTGCCCGAAGTCCAGGGCGCCAAGTTCGTCCAGCGGAAAAAGGCCACAAAAACGGGTCGGCTATAGCCTTGGGGGTGGGGTGGCTGACTTCGTCCGCCGAGCTCGGAATGGCGCGAGATATTGCGAGCGCCCTCCATGTGCCAAAAATAGTCTGCGGGCACGGCCGCGCCCAAAAATAACCGCCCGAAGTCCGGGGCGCCAAGTTCGTCCGGCGGAAAAAGGCCACAAAAACGGGTGGGCTATAGCGTTGGGGGGTGGGGCTGGCCGACTTCGTCCGCCGGACTCGGAATGCCGCGAGACTTTGCGAGGGGCCTCCGTATGCCAAAAATAGGCCGCGGGCAAAGCCGCGCCCAAAAATAACCACCCGAAGGCCTGGGCGCCAAGTTCTCCCAGCGGAAAAAGGCCACAAAAACGGGTGGGCTATAGCCTTGGGGGGTGGGACTGGCCAACTTCGTCCGCCGGACTCGGAATGGCGCGAGACTTTGCGAGCGGCCTCTGTGTGCCGAAAATAGGCCCCGGGCATAGCCCCGCACAAAAATAACTACCCGAAGGCCAGGGTGCAAAGTTCATCCAGCGGAAAAAGGCCACAAAATCGGGTGGGCTATAGCCTTGGGGGGTGGGGCTGGCCAACTTCGTCCGCCGGACTCGGAATGGCGCGAGAGTTTGCAAGCGGCCTCCGTGTGCCGAAAATAGGCCGCGGGCAAAGTCGCTCCCAAAAATAACGGCCCGAAGGCCGGGGCGCCACGTTCGTCCAGCGGAAAAAGGCCACAAAAACGGGTGGGCTATAGCCTTGGGGGGTGGGGCTGGCCAACTTCGTCCGCCGGACTCGGAATGGCGCGAGATTTTCGTGGGGCCCCAGTGTGTCAAAAATAGCCTGCTGGTAAAGCCGCGCCCAAAAATAACCGCCCGAAGGCTGGGGCGCCAAGTTCGTCCAGCAGAAAAAGGCCACAAAAACGGGTGGGTTATAGCCTTGGGGGGTGGGGCTTGCCAACTTCGTCCGCCGGACTCGGAATGCCGCGAGACTTTGCGATGGGCCTCCGTGTGCCAAAAATATGCTGCGGGCAAAGCCGCGCCCAAAAATAACCAACCGAAGGCCGGGGCGCCGAGTTCGTCCAGCGGAAAAAGGCCACAAAAACGGGTGGGCTATAGCCTTGGGGGGTGGGGCTGGCCAATTTCGTCCGCCGGACTCGGAATGCCGAGAGACTTTACGAGGGGCGTCCGTGTGCCAAAAATAGGCCGCGGGCAAAGCCACGCCTAAAAATAACCGCCCGAAGTCAGGGCGCCAAGTTCGTACAGCGGAAAAAGGCCAGAAAAATGGGTGGGCTATAGCCTTGGGGGGTGGGGCTGGCCCACTTCGTCCGCCGGACTCGGAATGCCGCGAGACTTTGCGAGGGGCCTCCGAGTGCCAAAAATAAGCCGCGCCCAAAAATAACCACCCGAATGCCGCGAGACTGAGGGGCCTCCGTGTGCCAAAAATAGGCTGCTGGTAAAGCCGCGCCCAAAAATAACCGCCCGAAGGCTGGGGCGCCAAGTTCGTCCAGCAGAAAAAGGCCGCAAAAACGGGTGGGTTATAGCCTTGGGGGGTGGGGCTTGCCAACTTCGTCCACCGGACTCGGAATGCCGAGAGACTTTGGGAGGGGCGTCCGCGTGCCAAAAATAGGCCGCGGGCAAAGCCGCACCCAAGAATAACCGCCCAAATGCCGGGGCGCCATGTTCGTCCAGCGGAAAAAGGCCACAAAAACGGGTGGGCTATAGCCTTCGGGGGTTGGCTGGCCAACTTCGTCCGCAGGACTCGGAATGCCGCGAGACTTTGCGAGGGGCGTCCGTGTGCCAAAAATAGGCCGTGGGCAATGCCGCCCCAAAGAATAACCGCCCGAAGGCCGGGGCGCAAAGTTCGTCTAGCGGAAAAAGGCCACAAAAACGGTTGGGCTATAGCCTAGGGGGTGGGGCTGGCCAACTTCGTCCGCCGGACTCGGAATGCCGCAAGACTTTGCGAGGGTCCTCCGTGTGCCAAAAATAGGCCGCGGGCCTTGGGGGGTGGGGCAGGCCAACTTCGTCCGCCGGACTCGGAATGCCGCGAGACTTTGCGAGGGGCCTCCGTGTGCCAAAAATAGGCCGCGTGCATGGCCACGCCCAAAAATAACCGCCCGAAGTTCGGGGCGCCAAGTTCGTCCAACGGAAAAAGGCCACAAAAACGGGTGGGCTATAGCCTGGGGGGGTGGGGCTGGCCAACATCGTCCGCCGGACTCGGAATGGCGTGAGACATTGCGAGCGGTCTCCGTGTGCCAAAAATGGGCCGCGGCGAAAAATAACCCCCTGAAGTCCGGGGCGCCAAGTTCGTCTAGCAGAAAAAGACCACAAAAACTGGTGGGCTATAGCCTTGGGTGTGGGGCTGGCCGACTTCGTCCGCCGGACTCGGAATGGTGCGAGACGTAGCGAGCGGCCTCCATGTGCTAAAAATAGGCCGCGGGCATGGCCGCGCCAAAAAATAACCGCCTGAAGTCCGGGGCGCCAACTTCTTCCAGCGGAAAAAGGCCACAAAAACGGGTGGGCTATAGCCTTGGGGGGTGGGGCCGGCCCAGTTCGTCCGCCGGACTCGGAATGGCACGAGACATTGGGAGCGGCCTTCGTGTGCCTAAAATAGGACCCGGGTACAGCCGCGCCCAAAAATAACCGCCCGAAGGCCGGGGCGTCAAGTTCGTCCAGCGGAAAAAGGCCACAAAAACGGGTGGGCTATAGACTTGGGGGGTGGGGCAGGTCAACTTCGTCCGCCGGACTCGGAATGGCGCTAGACTTTGCGAGCGGCCTCCGTGAGCCGGAAATAGGGCCCGGACACGGCCGCGCCCAAAAATAACCGCCCGAAGGCCGGGGCGTCAAGTTCGTGCAGCGGAAAAAGGCCATAAAAACGGGTGGGCTATAGCCTTGGGGGGTGGGGCTGGCCAACTTCGTCCCCCGAACTCGGAATGGCGCGAGACTTTGCGAGCTGCCTCCTTTTTCCGAAAATAGGCCCCGGACACAGCCGCGACCAAAAATAACCGCCCGAAGGCTGGGGCGTCAAGTTCGTCCAGCAGAAAAAGGCCACAAAAACGGGTGGGCTATTCCCTTGGAGGGTGGGGCTGGCCCACTTCATCCGCCGGACTCGGAATGGCGCGAGACTTTGCGAGCAGCCTCCATGTGCCCAAAATAGGCCCCGGGCACAGCCGCGCCCAAAAATAACCGCCCGAAGGCCGGGACGCCAAGTTCGTACAGCGGAAAAAGGCCACAAAAACGGGTGGGCTATAGCCTTGGGGGGTGGGGCTTGCCCAGTTCGTCCGCCGGACTCGGAATGGCGCGAAACTTTGCGAGCGGCCTCCATGTGCCGAAAATAGGCCCCGGGCACAGCCGCGCCCAAAATGACCGACCGAAGGCCGGGGCGCCAAGTTCGTCCATCGGAAAAAGGCCACAAAAACGGTGGGCTATAGCCTTGGGGGTTGGGGCTGGCCAACATCATCCGCCGGACTCGGAATGGCGCGAGACCTTGCAAGCGGCCTCCGTGTACCAAAAATAGGCCCCGGGCATGGCCGCGCCCAAAAATAACCACCCGAAGGCCGGGGCGTCAAGTTCGTCCAGCGGGAAAAGGCCACAAAAACGGGTGGGCTATAGACTTGGGGGGTGGAGCAGGTCAACTTCGTCTGCCGGACTCGGAATGGCACGAGACTTTGCGAGCGGCCTCCGTGAGCCGGAAATAGGCCCCGGACATGGACGCGCCCAAAAATAACAGCCCGAAGGCCGGGGCGTCAAGTTCGTCCAGCGAAAAAAGGCCATAAAAACGGGTGGGCTATAGCCTTGGGGGGTGGGGCTGGCCAACTTCGTCCCCCGAACTCGGAATGGTGCCAGACTTTGCGAGCGGCCTCCATTTTCCGAAAATAGGCCCCGAGCACAGCCGGATCAAAAAATAACCGCCCGAAGGCTGGGGAGCCAAGTTCGTCCAGCGGAAAAAGGCCACAAAAACGGGTGGGCTATAGCCTTGGGGGGTGGGGCTGGCCAACTTCGTCCGCCGGACTCGGAATGGCGGGAGACTTTGCGAGGGGCCTCCGTGTGCCGAAAATAAGCCCCGGGCACAGCCGTGCCCAAAAATAACCGCCCGAAGGCCGGGGCGCCAAGTTCGTCCAGCGGAAAAAGGCCACAAAAACGGGCGGGCTATAGCCATGCGGGGTGGGGCTGGCTAACTTCGTCCGCCGGACTCGGAATGCCGCGAGACTTTGCGAGGGGCCTCCGTGAGCCAAAACTAGGCCTTGGACAAAGCCGCAACCCAAAAATAACCGCCCGAAGGCCGGGGTGCGAAGTTCGTCCAGCGGAAAAAGGCCACAAAAACGGGTGGGCTATAGCCTTGGGGGGTGGGGCTGGCCGACTTCGTCCGCCGGACTCGGAACGCCGCGAGACTTTGTGAGGGGCCTCCGTGTGCCAAAAATAGGCCGCGGGCAAAGCCGCGCCCAGAAATAACCGCCCGAAGGCCGGGGCGCCAAGTTCGTCCAGCGGAAAAAGGCCACAAAAACGGGTGGGCTATAGCCTTGGGGGGTGGGGCTGGCCAACTTCGTCCGCCGGACTCGGAATGCCGCGAGACTTTGCGAGGGGCTTCCGTGTGCCGAAAATAAACCGCGGGCACAGCCGCGCCCAAAAAAAACCGCCCGAAGGCCGATGTGCCAAGTTCGTCCAGCGGAAAAAGGCCACAAAAACGGGTGGGCCACAGCCTTGGGGGGTGGGGCTGCCCAACATCGTCCGCCGGACTCGGAATGCCGCGAGACTTTCTGAGGGGCCTCCGTGTGACAAAAATAGGCTGCGACCAAAGCTACGCCCAAAAATAACCGCCCGAAGCCCGGGGTGCCAAGTTCGTCCAGCGGAAAAAGGCCACAAAAACGGGTGGGCTATAGCATTGGGGGTTGGGGCTGGCCAACTCCGTCCGCCGGATTCGGAATGCCGCGAGACTTTGCGAGGGGCCTTCGTGTGCCAAAAATAGGCCACGGACAAAGCCGCGCCCAAAAGTAACCGCCCGAAGGCCGGGACGCCAAGTTCGTCCAGCGGAAAAAGGCCACAAAAACGGGTGGGCTATAGCCTTGGGGGGTGCGGCTGGCCAACTTCGTCTGCCGGACTCGGAAGGCCGCGAGACTTTGCGAGGGGTCTCCGTGTGCCAGAAATAGGCCACGGGGAAAGCCGCGCCCAAAAATAATCGCCCGAAGGCCGGGGCGCCAAGTTCGTCCAGCGGAAAAAGGCCACAAAAACGGGTGCGCTATAGCCTTGGGGGTTGGGGCTGGCCAACTTCGTCCGCCGGACTCGGAATGCCGCGAGACTTTGCGAGGGTCCTCCGTGTGCCAAAAATAGGCCGTAGACAAAGCCGCACCCAAAAATAACCTCCCGAAGGCCGGGGCGCCAAGTTCGTCCAGCGGAAAAAGGCCACAAAAACGGGTGGGCTATAGCCTTGGGAGGTGGGGCTGGCCAACTTCGTCCACCGGACTCGGAATGCCGCGAGACTTTGCGAGGGGCTTCCGTGTGCCGAAAATAAACCGCGGGCACAGCCGCGCCCAAAAAAAACCGCCCGAAGGCCGATGTGCCAAGTTCGTCCAGCGGAAAAAGGCCACAAAAACGGGTGGGCCATAGCCTTGGGGGGTGGGGCTGCCCAACATCGTCCGCCGGACTCGGAATGCCGCGAGACTTTCTGAGGGGCCTCCGTGTGCCAAAAATAGGCTGCGGCCAAAGCTACGCCCAAAAATAACCGCCCGAAGCCCGGGGTGCCAAGTTCGTCCAGCGGAAAAAGGCCACAAAAACGGGTGGGCTATAGCCTTGGGGGTTGGGGCTGGCCAACTCCGTCCGCCGGACTCGGAATGCCGCGAGACTTTGCGAGGGGCCTTCGTGTGCCAAAAATAGGCCACGGACAAAGCCGCGCCCAAAAGTAACCGCCCGAAGGCCGGGACGCCAAGTTCGTCCAGCGGAAAAAGGCCACAAAAACGGGTGGGCTATAGCCTTGGGGGGTGCGGCTGGCCAACTTCGTCCGCCGGACTCGGAAGGCCGCGAGGCTTTGCGAGGGGTCTCCGTGTGCCAGAAATAGGCCACGGGGAAAGCCGCGCCCAAAAATAATCGCCCGAAGGCCGGGGCGCCAAGTTCGTCCAGCGGAAAAAGGCCACAAAAACGGGTGCGCTATAGCCTTGGGGGTTGGGGCTGGCCAACTTCGTCCGCCGGACTCGGAATGCCGCGAGACTTTGCGAGGGTCCTCCGTGTGCCAAAAATAGGCCGTAGACAAAGCCGCACCCAAAAATAACCTCCCGAAGGCCGGGGCGCCAAGTTCGTCCAGCGGAAAAAGGCCACAAAAACGGGTGGGCTATAGCCTTGGGGGGTGGGGCTGGCCAACTTAGTCCGCCGGACTCAGAATGCCGCGAGACTTTGCGAGGGGTCTCCGTGTGCCAAAAATAGGCCGCGGGCAAAGCTGCGCCCAAAAATAACTGCCCAAAGGCCGGGGCGCCAAGTTCGTTCAGCGGAAAAAGGCCACAAAAACGGGTGGGCTATAGCCTTGGGGGGTGGGGCTGGCCAACTTCGTCCGCCGGACTCGGAATGCCGCGAGACATTACGAGGGGCCTCCGTGTTCCAAAAATAGGCCGTGGCCAAAGTCGCTCCCAAAAATAACCGCCCGAAGGCCGGGGCACGAAGTTCGTCCAGCGGAAAAAGGCCACAAAAACAGGTGGGCTATAGCCTTGGGGGGTGGGGCTGGCCAACTTCGTCCGCCGGACTCGGAATGCCGCGAGACATTGCGAGGGGCCTCCGTGTGCCAAAAATAGGCCGTGGCCAAAGCCGCTCCCAAAAATAACCTCCCGAAGGCCGGGGCACCAAGTTCGTCCAGCGGAAAAAGGCCACAAAAACGGGTGGGCAATAGGTTGGGTGGTTGGGCTAGCCAACTTCGTCCGCCGGACTTGGAATGCCGAGAGACATTGCGAGGGGCCTCCATGTGCCAAAAATGGGCCGTCGGCAAAGGCGCGCCCAAAAATAACAGCCCGAAGGCTAAGACACCAAGTTCGTCCGGCGGAAAAATGCCACAAAAACGGGTGGGCTATAGCCTTGGGGGGTGGGGCTGGCCAACTTCGTCCGCCGGACTCGGAATGCCGCGAGACATTGCGAGGGCCCTCCGTGTGCCAAAAATAGGCCGTGGCCAAAGCCGCTCCCAAAAATAACCGCCCGAAGGCCGGTGCACCAAGTTCGTCCAGCGGAAAAAGGCCACAAAAACAGGTGGGCTATAGCCTTGGGGGGTGGGGCTGGCCAACTTCGTCCGCCGGACTCGGAATGCCGCGAAACTTTGCGAGGGGGCTCCGTGTGCCAAAAATAGGCCGCGGACAAAGCCGCGCCCAAAAATAACTGCCCAAAGGCCGGGGCACCAAGCTCGTCCAGCGGAAAAAGGCCACAAAAACGGGTGGGCTATAGCCTTGGGGGATGGGGCTGGCCAACTTCGTCCGCCGGACTCGGAATGCCGCGAGACCCTGCGAGGGGCCTCCGTGTGCCAAAAATAGGCTGCAGGCAAAGCCGTACCCAAAAATAACCGCCCGAAGGCCGGGTCGCCAAGTTCGTCAAGCGAAATAATGCCACAAAAACGGGTGGGCTATAGCCATGGGGGTGGGGCTGGCCAACTTCGTCCGCCGGACTCGGAATTCCGCGAGACTTTGCGAGGGGCCTCCGTGTGCCAAAAATAGGCCACGGGCAAAGGCGCGCCCAAAAATAACTGCCCGAGGGCCGGAGCGCCAAGTTCGTCCAGCGGAAAAAGGCCACAAAAACGGGTGGGCTATAGCCTTGGGGGGTGGGGCTGGCCCACTTCGTCCGCCGAACTCGGAATGGCGCGAGCCTTTGCGAGGGTCCTCCGTATGCCAAAAATAGGCCGCGGGCAAAGCCACGCCCAAAAAGAACCGTCCGAGGGCCGGGGTGCCAAGTTCGTCCAGCGGAAAAAGGCCACAAAAACGGGTGGGCTATAGCCTTGGGGGGTGGGGCTGGCCAACTTCGTTCGCCGGACTCGGAATGCCACGAGACTTTGCGAGGGGCCTCCATGTGCCAAAAATAGGCCGCGGGCAAAGCCACGCCCAAAATTAACCGGCCGAAGGCCGGGGCGCCAAGTTCGTCCAGCGGAAAAAGGCCACAAAAACGGGTGGGCGATAGCCTTGGGGGGTGATGCTGGCCAACTTCGTTCGCCGGACTGGGAATGCCGCAAGACTTTCTAAGGGGCCTCCGTGTGCCAAAAATAGGCCGTGGGCAAAGCCGCGCCCAAAAATAAACCACCCGACGGCCGGGGCGCCAAGTTCGTCCAGCGGAAAACGGCCACACAAACGGGTGGGCTATAGCCTTGGGGGGTGGAGCTGGCCAACTTCGTCCGCCGGACTAGGAATGCCGCGAGACTTTACGAGGAGCCTCCGTGTGCCAAAAATAAGCCACGGGCAAAGCCGCGTCCAAAAATAACCGCCTGAAGGCCGGTGTGCCAAATTTGTCCAGCGGAAAAATGCCACAAAAACGGGTGGCCTATAGCCTTGGGGTGTGGGGCTGGCCGACTTCGTCCGCCGGACTAGGAATGCCGCGAGACTTTGCGAGGGGCCTCCGTGTGCCAAAAACAGGCCGCGGGCAAAGCCGCGCCCAAAAATAACCGCCCGAAGGCCAGGGCGCCAAGTTCGTCCAGCGAAAAAAGGCCACAAAAACGGGTGGGCGATAGCCTTGGGGGGTGATGCTGGCCAACTTCATCCGCTGGACTCGGAATGCGGCGAGACTTTGCGAGGGGCCTCCAAGTGCCAAAACTATGCTGCAGGCAAAGCCGCGCCCAAAAATAACCGGCCGAACGCCGGGTCGCCAAGTTCGTCCAGCGGAAAAAGGCGACAAAAACGGGTGGGCTATAGCCTTGGGGGGTGGGGCTGGCCAACTTCTCCCGCCGGACTTGGAATGCCACGAGACATTGCGAGGGTCCTCCGTGTGCCAAAAATAGGCCGCGGGCAAAGCCGCGCCCAAAGATAACCACCCGAAGCCCGAGGCACCATATTCGTCCAGCGGAAAAAGGCCACAAAAACGGGTGGGTTATAGCCTTGGGGGGTGGGGCTGGCCAACTTCGTCCGCCGGACTCGGAATGCCACGAGTCTATGCGAGGGGCCTCCGTGTGCCAAAAATAGGCCGCGGGCAAAGCTGCGCCCAAAAATAACTGCCCGAAGGCTGGGGCGCCAAGTTCGTCCAGCGGAAAAAGTCCATAAAAACGGGTGGGCTATAGCCTTGGGGGTGGGGCTGGCCAACTTAGTCCGCCGGAATCGGAATTCCCCGAGACTTTGCGAGGGGCCTCCGTATGCCAAAAATATGCCATGGGCAAAGCCGCGCCCAAAAATAAACCACCCGACGGCCGGGGCGCCAAGTTCGTCCAGCGGAAAACGGCCACACAAACGGGTGAGCTATAGCCTTGGGGGGTGGAGCTGGCCAACTTCGTCCGCCGGACTAGGAATGCCGCGAGACTTTACGAGGAGCCTCCGTGTGCCAAAAATAAGCCGCGGGCAAAGCCGCGTCCAAAAATAACCGCCTGAA
Organism: Citrus x changshan-huyou; assembly: GCA_039657385.1. Taxonomy (NCBI): domain Eukaryota; kingdom Viridiplantae; phylum Streptophyta; class Magnoliopsida; order Sapindales; family Rutaceae; genus Citrus; species Citrus x changshan-huyou. The sequence continues at coordinate 22,440 of JBCGBO010000016.1, forward strand.
GGCTGGTGTGCCAAATTTGTCCAGCGGAAAAATGCCACAAAAACGGGTGGCCTATAGCCTTGGGGTGTGGGGCTGGCCGACTTCGTCCGCCGGACTAGGAATGCCGCGAGACTTTGCGAGGGGCCTCCGTGTGCCAAAAACAGGCCGCGGGCAAGCCGCGCCCAAAAATAACCGCCCGAAGGCCGGGGCGCCAAGTTCGTCCAGCGGAAAAAGACCACCAAAACGGGTGGGCTATGGCCTTGGGGGGTTGGGCTGGCCGACTTTGTCCGCCGGACTCGGAATGCCGCGAGACTGTGCGAGGGGCCTCCGTATGCCAAACATAGGCTACCGGCAAAGCCGCACCCAAAATTAACCGCCCGAAGGCCGGGGCGCCAAGTTCGTCCAGCGGAAAAAGGCCACAAAAACGGGTGGGCTATAGCCTTGGGGGGTGATGGTGGCCAACTTCGTCCGCCGGACTCGGAATGCCGTGTGACTTTGCGAGGGGCCTCCGTGTGCCAAAAATAGGCTGCGGACACAGCCACGCCCAAAAATAACCGCCCGAAGGCCCGGGCGCCAAGTTCGTCCAGTGGAAAAAGGCCACAAAAATGGGTGGGCTATAGCCTTGGGGGCTGGGGCTGGCCCACTTCGTCCGCCGGACTCGGAATGCCACGAGACTTTGCGAGGGGCCTCCGTGTGCCAAAAATAGGCCGTGGCTAAAGCCACACCCAAAAATAACCGCCCGAAGGCCGGGGCGCCAAGTTCGTCCAGCGGAAAACGGCCACACAAACGGGTGGGCTATAGCCTTGGGGGGTGGGGCTGGCCGACTTCGTCCGCCGGACGTGGAATGCCGCCAGACTTTGCGAGGGGCCTCCGTGTGCCAAAAACAGGCTGCGGGCAAAGCCGCAAAAAAAAAAACCACCCAAAGGCCGGGGCGCCAAGTTCGTCCAACGGAAAAAGGCCACAAAAACGGGTGGGCTATAGCCTTGGGGGGTAGGGCTGGCCAACTTTGTCCGCCGGACTCGGAATACCGCGAGACTTTGTGAGGCGCCTCCGTGTGCCAAACATAGGCTGAAGGGCAAAGCAGCACCCAAAAATAACTGCCCGAAGGCCGGGGCGACAAGTTCATCCAGCGGAAAACGGCCACAAAAGCCGGCTGGGCTATAGCCTTGGGGGTTGGGGCTGGCCAACTTCGTCCGCCGGATTCGGAATGCCGCGTGGCTTTGCGAGGGGCCTCCGTGTGCAAAAAATAGGCCGGCGGACAAAGCCGCACCCAAAAATAGCCGCCCGAAGGCCGGGGCGCCAAGTTCGTCCAGCGGAAAAAGGCCACAAAAACGGGTGGGATATACGCTTAGGGGGTGGGGCTGGCCCACTTCGTCCGCCAGACGCGGAATGCCGCGAGACTTTGTGAGGGGCGTCCGTGCACCAAAAATAGGCCGCGGGCAAAGCCGCGCCCAAAAATAACCGCCCGAAGGCCGGGGCGCCAAGTTCGTCCAGGGGAAAATGGCCACAAAAACGGGTGGGATATAGCCTTGGGGGGTGGGGCTGGCCAACTTCATCCGCCGGACTCGGAATACCGCGAGACTCTGCGAGGGGCCTCCGTGTGCCAAAAATAGGCCGGCGGGCAAAGCCACGCCCAAAAATAGCCGCCCGAAGGCCGGGGCGCTAAGTTTGTCCAGCGGAAAAAGGCCACAAAAACGGGTGGGATATAGGCTTAGGGGGTGGGGCTGGCCAACTTCGTCCGCCGGACCCGGAATGCCGCGAGACTTTGTGAGGGGCCTTCGTGTGCCAAAATAGGCCGCGGGCAGAGCCGCGCCCAAAAATAACCGCCCGAAGGACGGGGCGCCAAGTTGTCCAGCGGAAAAACGCCACAAAAACGGGTGGTCTATAGCCTTGGGGTGTGGGGCTGGCCCACTTCGTCCGCCAGACTCGGAATGGAGCGAGACTTTGCGATCAGCCTCCGTGTGCCAAAAATAGGCCGGGGGCACAGCCGCGCCCAAAAATAACGGCCCGAAGGCCGGGGCGCCAAGTTCGTCCAGCGGAAAAAGGCCACAAAAACGGGTGGGCTATAGCCTTGGGGGGTGGGGCTGGCCAACTTCGTCCGCCGGACTCGGAATGGCGCGAGACTTTGCGAGCGTCCTCCGTGTGCCAAAAAAAGGCTGCGGGCACAGCCGAGCCCAAAAATAATTGCCCGAAGGCCAGGGCGCCAAGTTCGTCCAGCCGAAAGAGGCCACAAAAACGGGTGGGCCATAGCCTTGGGTGGTGGGGCTGGCCCACTTCGTCCGCCGGACCCGGAATACTGCGACACTTTGCGATCGGCCTCCGTGTGCCAAAAATAGGCCGACGGCACAGCCGCGGCCAAAAATAACCGCCCGAAGGCCGGGGCGCCAAGTTCGTCCAGCGGAAAAAGGCCACAAAAACGGGTGGGCTATAGCCTTGGGGGGTGGGGCTGGCCAACTTCGTCTACCGGACTCGGAATAGCGCGAGACTTTGCGAACGGCCTCTGTGTGCCAAAAATAGGCTGCGGGCACAGCCGCTCCCAAAAATAACCGCCCGAAGACCGGGCCGCCAAGTTCGTCCAGCGGAAAAAGTCCACAAAAACGGGTGGGATATAGCCTTGGGGGGTTGGGCTGGCCAACTTCGTCCGCCGGACTCGGAATGGCGCGAGACATTGTGAGCGGCTTCCGTGTGCTACAAATAGGCCGCGGACACAGTCGCGCACAAAAATAACCGCCCGAAGGCCAGGGCGCCCAGTTCGTCCAGCGGAAAAAGGCCACAAAAACAGGTGGGCTATATCCTTGGGGGGTGGGGCTGGCCAAATTCGTCCGCCGGACTCGGAATGGCACGAGACTTTGCGAGCGGCCTCCGTGTGCCAAAAATAGGGCGCCGGCCCAACCGCTCCCAAAAATAACCACCCGAAGGGCGGTGCGCCAAGTTCGTCCAGCGGAAAAAGTCCACAAAAACGGGTGGGCTATAGCCTTGGGGGGTGGAACTGGCCAAATTCGTCCGCCGGACTCGGAATGCCGCGAGACTTTGCGAGTGGCCTCCATGTACAAAAACTAGGCCGGCCAGCAAAGCCACGCCCAAAAATAACCGCCCGAGGGCCGGGGCGGCAAGTTCGTCCAGCGGAATAAGGCCATAAAAACGTGTGGGCTATAGCCTTGGGGGGTGGGGCTGGCCCACTTCGTCCGCCAGACTCGGAATGCCGCAAGACTTTGCGAGGGGCCTCCGTGTGCCAAAAATAGGCCGCGGGCAAAGCCGTGCCCAAAAATAACCGCCCAAAGGCCGGGTTGCCAAGTTCGTCCAGCGGAAAAAGCCACAAAAACGGGTGGGCTATAGCCTGGGGGGTGGGGCTGGCCCACTTTGTCCGCCAGACTCGGAATGCCGTGAGACTTTGCGAGGGGCCTTCGTGTGCCAAAAATAGACCGTGGGCAAAGCCGCACTCAAAAATAACCCCCCGAAGGCCGGGGCACCAAGTTCGTCCAGCGGAAAAAGGCCACAAAAACGGGTGGGCTATAGCCTTGGGGAGTGATGCTGGCCAACTTCGTCCGCCGGACTCGGAATGCCGCGAGACTTTGCGAGGGGCCTCCGTGTGCCAAAAATAGGCCGCGGGCAAAGCCGCGCCCAAAAATAACTGCCCGAAGGCCGAGGCGCCAAGTTCGTCCAGCGGAAAAAGGCCGCAAAAACGGGTGGGCTATAGCCTTGGGCGGTGATGCTGGCCAACTTCGTCCGCCGGACTCGGAATGCCGCGAGACTTTGCGAGGGGACTCCGTATGCCAAAAATAGGCCGCGGACAAAGCCGAGCCCAAAAATAACCCCCCGACGGCCGGGGCGCCAAGTTCGCCCAGCGGAAAAAGGCCACAAAAATGGGTGGGCTATAGCCTTGGGGGGTGATGCTGGCCAACTTCGTCCGCCGGACTCGGAATGCCACGAGACTTTGTGAGGGGCCTCCGTGTGCCAAAAATAGGCTGCGGGCAAAGCCGCACCCAAAATTAACCGCCGAAGGCCGGGGCGCCAAGTTCGTCCAGCGGAAAAAGGCCACGAAAACGGGTGGGCTATAGCCTTGGGGGGATGGGCTGGCCGACTTCGTCCGCCGGGCTCGGAATGCTGCGAGACATTGGGAGGGGCCTCCGTGTGCCAAAAATAGGCCGCGGGCAAAGCCGTGCTCAAAAATAACCGCCCGAAGGCCGGGGCGCCAAGTTCTTCCAGCTGAAAAAGGCCACAAAAACGGGTGGGCTATAGCCTTGGGGGGTGGGGCTGGCCCACTTCGTCTGCCGGACTCGGAATGCCGCGAGACTTTGCAAGGGGCCTCCGTGTGCCAAAAATAGGTCGCGGGCAAAGCCGCGCCCAAAAATAACCGCTCGAACGCCGGGGCGCCAAGTTCGTCCAGCGGAAAAAGGCCACGAAAACGGGTGGGCTATAGCCTTGGGGGGTTGGGCTGGCCAACTTCGTCCGCCGGGCTCGGAATGCTGCGAGACATTGGGAGGGGCCTCCGTGTGCCAAAAATAGGCCGCGGGCAAAGCCGTGCTCAAAAATAACTGCCCGAAGGCCGGGGCGCCAAGTTCTTCCAGCTGAAAAAGGCCACAAAAACGGGTGGGCTATAGCCTTGGGGGGTGGGGCTGGCCAACTTTGTCCGCCGGACTCGGAATGCCGTGAGACTTTGCAAGGGGCCTCCGTGTGCCAAAAATAGGCCGCGGGCAAAGCCGCGCCCAAAAATAACCGCTCGAACGCCGGGGCGCCAAGTTCGTCCAGCGGAAAAAGGCCACGAAAACGGGTGGGCTATAGCCTTGGGGGGTTGGGCTGGCCTTCTTCGTCCGCCGGACTCGGAATGCTGCGAGACTTTGCAAGGGGCCTCCGTGTGCCAAAAATAGGCCACGGACTAAGCCGCGCCGAAAAATAACCGCTCGAAGGCCGGGGCGCCAAGTTCGTCCAGCAGAAAAAGGCCACGAAAACGGGTGGGCTATAGCCTTGGGGGGTTGGGCTGGCCAACTTCGTCTGCCGGGCTCGGAATGCCGCGAGACTTTGCGAGGGGCCTCCGTGTGCCAAAAATAGGCAGCAAGCAAAGCCACGTGCAAAAATAACCGCCCGAAGGCCGGGGCGCCAAGTTCGTCCAGCAGAAAAAGGCCACAAAAATGGGTGGGCTATAGCCTTGGGGGGTAGGGCTGGCCAACTTCGTCCGCCGGGCTCGGAATGCCGCGAGACGTTGCGAGGGGCCTCCGTGTGCCATGTATAGGCCGCGGGCAAAGTTGCGCCCAAAAATAACCGCCCGAAGACCGGGGCGCCTAGTTCGTCCAGCGGAAAAAAGGCCACAAAAATGGGTGGGCTATAGCTTTGGGGGGTGGGGCTGGCCAACTTCGTCCGCCGGACTCGGAATGGCGTGAGACTTTGCGGGGTGCATCCGTGTGCGAAAACTAGGCCACGGGCACAGCCGCGCCCAAAAATACCCGCCCGAAGGCCGGGCCGCCAAGTTCGTCCACCGGAAAACGGCCACAAAAACGGGTGGGCTATAGCCTTGGGGGGTGGGGCTGGCCCACTTCGTCCGCCGACTCGGAATGGAGCGAGACTTTTTGGGGCGCCTCCGTGTGCCAAAAATAGGCCGCGGGTACAGCCGCGCCCAAAAATACCCACCCAAAGGCCGGGGCGCCAAGTTCGTCCAGCGGAAAAAAGGCCACAAAAATGGGTGGGCTATCGCTTTGGGGGGTGGGGCTGGCCAACTTCGTCCGCCGGACTCGGAATGGCGTGAGACTTTGCGGGGTGCCTCCGTGTGCCAAAACTAGGCCGCGGGCTAGGCCGCGGGCACAGCCGCGCCCAAAAATACCCGCCCGAAGGCCGGGCCGCCAAGTTCGTCCACCGGAAAACGGCCACAAAAACGGGTGGGCTATAGCCTTGGGGGGTGGGGCTGGCCCACTTCGTCCGCCGGCTCGGAATGGAGCGAGACTTTTTGGGGCGCCTCCGTGTGACAAAAATAGGCCGCGGGCACAGCCGCGCCCAAAAATACCCACCCAAAGGCCGGGGCGCCAAGTTCGTCCAGCGGAAAAAAGGCCACAAAAATGGGTGGGCTATAGCTTTGGGGGGTGGGGCTGGCCAACTTCGTCCGCCGGACTCGGAATGGCGTGAGACTTTGCGGGGTGCCTCCGTGTGCCAAAACTAGGCCACGGGCACAGCCGCGCCAAAAAATACCCGCCCGAAGGCCGGGGCGCCAAGTTCGTCCAGCGGAAAAAGGCCACAAAAAAGGGTGGGCTATAGCCTTGGGGGGTGGGGCTGGCCCACTTCGTCCGCCAGACTTGGAATGGCGCGAGACTTTGCGGGGCACCTCCATGCACCAAAAATAGGCTCTGGGCGCAGCCGCGCCCAAAAATACCCGCCCGAAGGCCGGGGCGCCAAGTTCGTCCAGCGGAAAAAGGCCACAAAAACGGGTTGGCTATAGCCTTGGGGAGTGGGGCTGGCCAACTTCGTCCGCCGGACTCGGAATGGCGCGAGAGTTTGCGGGGCGCCTCCGTGTGCCAAAACTACGCCGTAGGCACAGCCGCGCGAAAAAATAACCGCCCGAATGCCGGGGCGCCAATTTCGTCCAGCGGAAAAAGGCCACAAAAACAGGTGGGGTATAGGCTTGGGGTGTGGGGCTGGCCAACTTCGTCCGCCGGACTCGAAATGGCGCGAGACTTTGCAGGGTGCCTCCGAGTGCCAAAACTAGGCCGCGGGCACAGCCGCGCCCAAAAATACCCGCCCGAAGGCCGGGGCGCCAAGTTCGTCCAGCGGAAAAAGGCCACAAAAACGGGTGGGCTATAGACTTGGGGGGTGGGGCTGGCCCACTTCGTCCGCCGGACTCGGAATAGCGCGAGACTTTGTGGGGCGCCTCCATGTGCCAAAAATAGGCCCTGGGCACAGCCGCGCCCAAAAATACCCGCCCGAAGGCCGGGGCGCCAAGTTCGTCCAGCGGAAAAAGGCAACAAAAACGGGTGGGCTATTGCCTTGGGGGGTGGGGCTGGCCAACTTCGTCCGCCGGACTCGGAATGGCGCGAGACTTTGTGGGGTGTCTCTGTGTGCCAGAAATAGGCCACGGGCACAGCCGCGCCCAAAAATACCAGCCCGAAGGCCGGGGCGCCAAGTTCGTCCAGCGGAAAAAGGCCACAAAAACAGGTGGGCTATAGCCTTGGGGGGTGGGGCTGGCCAACTTCGTCCTCCGGACTCGGAATGGCGTGAGACTTTGCGGGGTGTATCCATGTACCAAAACTAGGCCGCGGGCACAGCCGCGCCCAAAAAATACCCGCCCGAAGACCGGGGCGCCAAGTTCCTCCAGCGGAAAAAGGCCACAAAAACGGGTTGGCTATAGCCTTGGGGAGTGGGGCTGCCCAACTTCGTCCGCCGGACTCGGAATGCCGTGAGACTTTGCGGGGCGCCTCCATGTGCCAAAACTAGGCCGCGGCCACAGCCGCGCCCAAAAATACCCGCCCGAAGGCCGGGGTGCCAAGTTCGTCCAGCGGAAAAAGGCCACAAAAACAGGTGGGGTATAGGTTTGGGGGGTGGGGCTGGCCAACTTCGTCCGCCGGACTCGAAATGGCGCGAGACTTTGCGGGGCGCCTCCGAGTTCCAAAACTAGGCCATGGGCACAGCCGCGCCGAAAAATACCCGCCCGAAGGCCGGGGCGCCAAGTTCGTCAAGCGGAAAAAGGCAACAAAAACGGGTTGGCTATAGCCTTGGGGAGTGGGGCTGGCCAACTTCGTCCGCCGGACTCGGAATGGCGCGACACTTTGCGGGGCACCTCCGTGTGCCAAAACTAGGCCGCGGGCACAGCCGCGCCCAAAAATACCCGTCCGAAGGCCGGCGCGCCAAGTTCGTCCAGCGAAAAAAGGCAACAAAAACGGGTGGGCTATAGCCTTGGGGAGTGGGGCTGGCCAACTTCGTCCGCCGGACTCGGAATGCCGCGAGACTTTGTGAGGGTCCTCCGTGTGCCAAAAATAGGCAGCGGCCAAAGCCGCGCCCAAAAATAACCGCCCGAAGGCCGGGGCGCCAAGTTCGTCCAGCGGAAAAAGGGCAGAAAAACGGGTGGGCTATAGCCTTGGGGGGTGGGGCTGGCCCACTTCGTCCGCCGGCCTCGGAATGCCGCGAGACAATGCGAGGGCCCTCCGTGTGAGAAAAATAGGCCGCGGCCAAAGCCGCGCCCAAAAATAACCGCCCGAAGGCCGGGGCGCCAAGTTTGTCTAGCAGAAAAAGGCCACAAAAACGGGTGGGCTATATAGCCTTGGGGGGTGGGGCTGGCCAACTTCGTCCGCCGGACTCGGAATGCCGGGAGACTTTGCGAGGGGCCTCCGTGTACCAAAAATAGGCCGCGGGCAAAGCCGCGCCCAAAAATAACGGCCCGAAGGCCGGGGCGCCAAGTTCGTCCAGCGGAAAAAGGCCACCAAAACGGTTGGGCTATAGCCTCGGCGGGGTGGGGCTGGCCAACTTCGTCCGCCGGACTCGGAATGCCGTGAGACTTTGTGAGGGTCCTCCTTGTGCCAAAAATAGGCCGTGGGCAAAGCCGCGCCCAAAAATAACAGCCCGAAGGCCGGGGCGCCAAGTTCGTCTAGCGGAAAAAGGCCACAAAAACGGGTGGGGTATAGCCTTGGGGGGTGGGGCAGGCCAACTTCGTCCGCCGGACTCGGAATGCCGCGAAACTTTGCGATGGGCCTCCGTGTGCAAAAAATAGTTCGCCGGCAAAGTTGCGCCAAAAAATAACCGCCCGAAGGCTGGGGCGCCAAGTTCGTCCAGCGGAAAAAGGCCACAAAAACGGGTGGGCTATAGCCTTGGGGGGTGGGGCTGGACAACTTCGTCTGCCGGACTCGGAATGCCGCGAGACTTTGCGAGGGTCCTCCGTGTACCAAAAATAGGCCGCGGCCAAAGCCGCACCCAAAAATAACCGCCCGAAGGCCGGGGCGCGATGTTCGTCCAGCGGAAAAAGGCCACAAAAACGGGTGGGCTATAGCCTTGGGGGGTGCGGCTGGCCAACTTCGTCCGCCGGACTCGGAATGCCGCGAGACTTTGTGAGGGGCCTCCATGTACCAAAAATAGGCCACGGGCAAAGCCGCGCCCAAAAATAACCACCCGAAGGCCGGGGCGACAAGTTCGTCCAGCGGAAAAAGGCCACAAAAACGGGTGGGCTATAGCCTTGGGAGGTGGGGCAGGCCAACTTCGTCCGCCGGACTCGGAATGCCACGAGACTTTACGAGGCATCTCCGTGTTCAAAAAATAGGCCACGGGCAAAGCCGCACCCAAAAATAAAGGCCCGAAGGCCGGGGCGCGAAGTTCGTGCAGCGGAAAAAGGCCACAAAAACGGATGGGCTATAGCCTTGGGGGGTGGGGCTGGCCAACTTCGTCCGCCGGACTCGGAATGCCGTGAGAGTTTGCGAGGGTCCTCCGTGTGCCAAAAATAGGCCCCGGGCAAGGCGGCGCCCAAAAATCACCGCCCGAAGCCTGGGGCACCATGTTCGTCCAGCGGAAAAAGGCCACAAAAACGGGTGGGCTAAAGCCTTGGGGGGTGCGGCTGGCCAACTTCGTCCGCCGGACTTGGAATGCCGCGAGACTTTGCGAGGGGCCTCCATGTACCAAAAATAGGACGCGGGCAAAGCCGCGCCCAAAAATAACCGCCCAAAGGCCGGGGCGCCAAGTTCGTCCAGCGGAAAAAGGCCACAAAAACGGGTGTGCTATAGCCTTGGGGGGTGGGGCAGGCCAACTTCGTCCGCCGGACTCGGAATGCCGCGAGACTTTGCGAGGGGCCTCCGTGTGCAAAAAATAGGCCACGGGCAAAGCCGCACCCAAAAATAACGGCCCGAAGGCCGGGGCACCAAGTTCGTACAGCGGAAAAAGGCCACAAACACGGGTGGGCTATAGACTTGGGGGTGGGGCTGGCCAACTTCGTCCGCCGGACTCGGTATGCCGCGAGACTTTGGGAGGGGCCTCCATGTGAAAGAAATAGGCTGTGGGCAAAGCCGCACCCAAAAATAACTGCCCGAAGGCCGGGTCGCCAAGTTCGTCCAGCGGAAAAAGGCCACAAAAACGGGTGGGGTATAGCCTTGGGGGGTGGGGCTGGCCAACTTCGTCCGCCGGACTCGGAATGCCGCCAGCCTTTGCGAGAGTCCTCCGTATGCCATAAATAGGCCACGGGCAAAGCCCCGTTCAAAAATAACGGCCCGAAAGCCGGGGCGCCAAGTTCGTCCAGCGGAAAAAGGCCACAAAAACGGGTGGGCTATAGCCTTGGGGGGTGGGGCTGGCCAACGTCTCGGAATGCCGCGAAACTTTGCGAGGGGCCTCCGTGTGCCAAAAATAGGCTGCGGGCAAAGCCGTGCCCAAAAATAACCGCCCGAAGGCCGGGGCGCCCAGTTCGTCCAGCGGAAAAAGGCCACAAAAACGGGTGGGCTACAAAAACGGGTGGGCTATATCCTTGGGGGGTGGGGCCGGCCAACTTCGTCCGCCGGGCTCGGAATGGCGCGAGACTTTGCGAGGGGCCTCCGTGTGCCAAAAATAGGCCGTCGGAAAAGCCGCGCCCAAAAATAACCGCCCGACGGCCGGGGCGCCATGTTCGTCCAGCGGAAAAAGGCCACAAAAACGGGTGGGCTATAGCCATGGGGGGTGGGGCTGGCCAACTTCGTCCGCCGGACTCGGGATGTTTAAAAGGTTCGTGGTTCAAAATTTTATGTTATCTAGTGATAAAATTCTGTAGTGCATTTTATAGATAGGTAGCAAAAGCAAGTTCCGGGGCGCCAAGTTCGTCCAGCGAAAAAAGGCCACAAAAACGGATGGGCTATAGCCTTGGGGGGTGATGCTGGCCAACTTCGTCTACCGGACTCGGAATGCCGCGAGACTTTGCGAGGGGCCTCCGTGTGCCAAAAATAGGCCGCGGACAAAGCCGCGCCCTAAATTAACTGCCCGAAGGCCGGGGCGCCAAGTTCGTCCAGCGGAAAAAGGCCACAAAAACGGGTGGGCTATAGCCTTGGGGGGTGGGGCTGGCCCACTTCGTCCGCCGGACTCGGAATGCCGCGAGACTTTGCGAGGGGCCTCCGTGTGCCAAATATAGGCCGTGGGATGTTTAAAAGGTTCGTGGTTCAAACTTTTATGTTATCTGGTGATAAAATTTTGTAGTGCATTTTATAGATAGGTAGCAGCAGCAAGTTCCGGGGTGCCAGGTTCGTCCAGCGGAAAAAGACCACTAAAACGGGTGAGCTATAGCCTTGGGGGGTGAGGCTGGGCAACTTCGTCCGCCGGACTCGGAATGCCGCGAGACTTTGCGAGGGGCCTCCGTGTGCCAAAAATAGGCCGCGGGCAAAGCCGCGCCCAAAAATAACCGCCCGACGGCCGGGGCGCCAAGTTCGTCTGGCGGAAAAAATCCTCAAAAACGGGTGGGCTATAGCCTTGGGGGGTGGGGCTGGCCCACTTCGTCCGCCGGAGTCGGAATGCCGCGAGACTTTGCGAGGGGCTTCCGTGTGCCAAAAATAGGCCGCGAGCAAAGCCGCGCCCAAAATTAACCGCCCGAAGACCGGGGCGCCAAGTTCGTCCAGCGGAAAAAGGCCACAAAAACGGGTGGGCTATATCCTTGGGGGGTGGGGCCGGCCCACTTCGTCCGCCGGGCTCGGAATGGCGCGAGACTTTGCGAGGGGCCTCCGTGTGCCAAAAATAGGCCGTCGGAAAAGCCGCGCCCAAAAATAACCGCCCGACGGCCGGGGCGCCATGTTCGTCCAGCGGAAAAAGGCCACAAAAACGGGTGGGCTATAGCCATGGGGGGTGGGGCTGGCCAACTTCGTCCGCCGGACTCGGGATGTTTAAAAGGTTCGTGGTTCAAAATTTTATGTTATCTAGTGATAAAATTCTGTAGTGCATTATATAGATAGGTAGCAAAAGCAAGTTCCGGGGCGCCAAGTTCGTCCAGCGAAAAAAGGCCACAAAAACGGATGGGCTATAGCCTTGGGGGGTGATGCTGGCCAACTTCGTCTACCGGACTCGGAATGCCGCGAGACTTTGCGAGGGGCCTCCGTGTGCCAAAAATAGGCCGCGGACAAAGCCGCGCCCTAAATTAACTGCCCGAAGGCCGGGGCGCGAAGTTCGTCCAGCGGAAAAAGGCCACAAAAACGGGTGGGCTATAGCCTTGGGGGTTGAGGCTGGCCAACTTCGTCCGCCGGACTCGGAATGCCGCGAGACTTTGCGAGGGGCTTCCGTGTCCCAAAAATAGGCCGCGGGCAAAGCCACGCCCAAAAATAACCGCCCGAAGGCCGGGGCGCCAAGTTCGTCCAGCGGAAAAAGGGCACAAAAACGGGTGGGCTATATCCTTGGGGGGTGGGGCCGGCCAAATTCGTCCGCCGGGCTCGGAATGGCGCGAGACTTTACGAGGGGCCTCCCTGTGCCAAAAATAGGCCGTCGGAAAAGCCGCGCCCAAAAATAACCGCCCGACGGGCGGGGCGCCATGTTCGTCCAGCGGTAAAAGGCCACAAAAACGGGTGGGCTATAGCCTTGGGGGGTGGGGCTGGCCAACTTCGTCCGTCGGACTCGGAATGGCACGAGACTTTGCGAGGGGCCTCCGTGTGCCAAAAATAGGCCACGGGCAAAGCCGCGCCCGAAATTAACTGCCCGAAGGCCGGGGCGCCAAGTTCTCCCAGCGGAAAAAGGCCACAAAAACGGGTGGGCTATAGCCTTGGTGGCTGGGGCTGGCAAACTTCGTCCGCCGGACTCGGAATGCCGCGAGACTTTGCGAGGGGCCTCCGTGTGCTAAAAATAGGCCGCGAGCAAGGCCGCGCCCAAAATTAACCGCCCGAAGGACGGGGCGCGAATTTCTCCTAGCGGAAAAAGGCCAAAAAACGGGTGGGCTATAGCCTTGGGGGGTGGGGCTGGCCAACTTCGTCCGCCGGACTCGGAATGCCGCGAGACTTTGCGAGGGGCCTCCGTGTGCCAAATATAGGCCGTGGGATGTTTAAAAGGTTCGTGGTTCAAACTTTTATGTTATCTGGTGATAAAATTTTGTAGTGCATTTTATAGATAGGTAGCAGCAGCAAGTTCCGGGGTGCCAGGTTCGTCCAGCGGAAAAAGACCACTAAAACGGGTGAGCTATAGCCTTGGGGGGTGAGGCTGGGCAACTTCGTCCGCCGGACTCGGAATGTCGCGAGACTTTGCGAGGGGCCTCCGTGTGCCAAAAATAAGCCGCGGGCAAAGCCACGCCCAGAAATAACCGCCCGAAGGCCGGGGCGCCAAGTTCGTCCAGCGGAAAAAGGCCACAAAAACGGGTGGGCTATAGCCTTGGGGGAGGGGGCTGGCCAACTTCGTCCGCGGGACTCGGAATGCCGCGAGACTTTGCGAAGGGACTCCGTGTGCCAAAAATAGGCCGTGGGCAAAGCCTCCCCCAAAAATAACCGCCCGAAGGCCGGCGCGCCAAGTTCGTCCAGCGAAAAAGTCCACAAAAACGGGTGGGCTATAGCCTTGGGGGGTGGGGCTGGCCAACTTCGTCCGCCGGACTCGGAATGCCGCGAGACATTACGAGGGGCCTCCGTGTGCCAAAATTAGGCCGCGGAAAAAGCCGCGTCCAAAAATAACCAACCGAAGGCCGGGGAGCCAATTTTGTCCAACGGAAAAAGGCCACAAAAACGGGTGAGACTTTCGAGGGGCCTCCGTGTTCAAAAAATATGCCGCGGGCAAAGCCGCGCCAAAAAATAACCGCCTGAAGGCCGGGGCGCCAAGTTCGTCCAGCGGAAAAAGGCCACAAAAACGGGTGGGCTATAGCCTTCGGGGGTGGGGCTGTCGAACTTCGTCCGCCGGACTCGGAATGCCGCGAGACTTTGCGAGGGGCCACCGTGTGCCAAAAATGGGCCGCGGATAAAGCTGCGCCCGAAATTAACAGCCCGAAGGCCGGGGCGCCAAGTTCGTCCAGCGGAAAAGGGCCACATAAACGGTTGGGCAATAGCCTTGGGGGGTGGGGCTGGCCAATATCGTCTGCTGGACTCGGAATGCCGCGAGACTTTGCGAGGGGCCTCCGTGTGCCAAAAATAGGCCGCGGGCGAAGCCACGCCCAGAAATAACCGCCCGAAGGCCGGGGCGCCAAGTTCGTCCAGCGGAAAAAGGCCACAAAAACGGGTGGGCTATAGCCTTGGGGGGTTGGGCTGGCCAACTTCGTCCGCAGGACTCGGAATGCCGCGAGACTTTGCGAGGGGCCTCCGTGTGCCAAAAATAGGCCGCAGGCAAAGCCGCGCCCAAAAATAACCGCCCGAAGGCCGGAGCGCCAAGTTCGTCCATCGGGGAAAAGGCCACAAAATCGGGTGGGCTATAGCCTTGGGGGGTGGGGCTGGCCCACTTTGTCCGCCGGACTCGGAATGCCGCGAGACATTGCGAGGGGCCTCCGTTTGCCAAAATTAGGCCGCGGACAAAGCCGCGTTGAAAAATAACCACCCGAAGGCCGGGGCGCCAAGTTCTTCCAACGGAAAAAGGCCACAAAAACAGGTGGGCTATAGCCTTGGGGGGTGGGGCTGGCCAATATCGTCTGCTGGACTCGGAATGCCGCGAGACTTTGCGAGGGGCCTCCGTGTGCCAAAAATAGGCCGTCGGAAAAGCCGCGCCCAAAAATAACCGCCCGACGGCCGGGGCGCCATGTTCGTCCAGCGGAAAAAGGCCACAAAAATGGGTGGGCTATAGCCATGGGGGGTGGGGCTGGCCAACTTCGTCCGCCGGACTCGGGATGTTTAAAAGGTTCGTGGTTCAAAATTTTATGTTATCTAGTGATAAAATTCTGTAGTGCATTATATAGATAGGTAGCAAAAGCAAGTTCCGGGGCGCCAAGTTCGTCCAGCGAAAAAAGGCCACAAAAACGGATGGGCTATAGCCTTGGGGGGTGATGCTGGCCAACTTCGTCTACCGGACTCGGAATGCCGCGAGACTTTGCGAGGGGCCTCCGTGTGCCAAAAATAGGCCGCGGACAAAGCCGCACCCTAAATTAACTGCCCGAAGGCCGGGGCGCGAAGTTCATCCAGCGGAAAAAGGCCACAAAAACGGGTGGGCTATAGCCTTGGGGGGTGGGGCTGGTCAACTTCGTCCGCCGAACTCGGAATGCCGCGAGACTTTGCGAGGGGCTTCCGTGTCCCAAAAATAGGCCGCGGGCAAAGCCGCGCCCTAAATTAACTGCCCGAAGGCCGGGGCGCGAAGTTCGTCCAGCGGAAAAAGGCCACAAAAACGGGTGGGCTATAGCCTTGGGGGTTGAGGCTGGCCAACTTCGTCCGCCGGACTCAGAATGCCGCGAGACTTTGCGAGGGGCTTCCGTGTCCCAAAAATAGGCCGCGGGCAAAGCCACGCCCAAAAATAACCGCCCGAAGGCCGGGGCGCCAAGTTCGTCCAGCGGAAAAAGTCCACAAAAATGGGTGGGCTATAGCCTTCGGGGGTGGGGCTGTCCAACTTCGTCCGCCGGACTCGGAATGCCGCGAGACTTTGCGAGGGGCCTCCGTGTGCCAAAAATAGTCCGTGGACAACCCGCGCCCAAAAATAACAGCCCGAAGGCCGGGGCGCCAAGTTCGTCCAGCGGATAAGGGTCACCTAAACGGTTGGGCTATAGCCTTGGGGGGTGGGGCTGGACAACGTCGTCTGCTGGACTCGGAATGCTGCGAGACTTTGCGAGGGGCCTCCGTGTGCCAAAAATAAGCCCCGGGCAAAGCCGCACCCAAAAATAACCACCCGAAGGCCGGGCCGCCAAGTTCATGCAGCAGAAAAAGGCCACAAAAACGGGGGGGCTATAGCCTTGGGGAGTGGGGCTGGCCATCTTTGTCCGCCGGACTCGGAATGGCGTGAGACTTTGCGAGCGGCTTCCGTGTGCCGAAAATAGGCCCCGGGCACAGCCGCGCACAAAAATATCCGCCCGAAGGCCGGGGCGACAAGTTCGTCCAGCGAAAAAAAGCCACAAAAGCGGGTGGGCTATAGCCTTGGGAGGTGGGGCTGGCCAACTTCGTCCGCCGGAATCGGAATGGCGCGAGACTTTGCGAGCGGCCTCCGTGTGCTAAAAATAGGTCCTGGACACAGGCGCACCCAAAAATAACTGACCGAAGGCCGGGGCGCCAAGTTCGTCCAGCGGAAAAAGGCCACAAAAACGGGTGGGCTATAGCCTTGGGGGGTGGGGCTGGCCACCCTCGTCCGCCGGACTCAGAATGGCGCGAGACTTTGTGAGCGGCATTCGTGTGCCGAAAATAGGCCCCGGGCACAGCCACGCCAAAAAATAACCGCTCGAAGGCCGGGGCGCCAAGTTCGTCCAGCGGAAAAAAGCCACAAAAACGGGTGGGCTATTGCCTTGGGGGGTGGGGCTGGCCAACTTCGTCCGCCGGACTCGGAATGCCGCGAGACTTTGCGAGTGGATCAGTGTGCCAAAAATAGGCCGCAGCCAAAGCCACGCCTAAAAATAACCGCCCGAAGGCCGGGGCGCCAATTTCGTCCAGCGGAAAAAGGCCACAAAAACGGGTGGGCTATAGCCTTGGGGAGTCGTGCTGGCCCACTTCGTCCCCCGAACTCGGAATGGCGCGAGACTTCGCGAGGGGACTCCGTGTGCTAAAAATTGGCTGCGCGCAAAGCCGCGCCCAAAAATAACTGTCCGAAGGCCAGGGCGCCAAGTTCGTCCAGCGAAAAAAGGCCACAAAAACGGGTGGGCTATAGCCTTGGGGGTGGGGGGCTGGCCAACTTCGTCCGCCGGACTCGGAATGGCGCAAGACTTAGCGAACGGCCTCCGTGTGCCGAAAATAGGCCCCGGGCACAGCCACGCCAAAAAATAACCGCTCGAAGGCCGGGGCGCCAAGTTCGTCCAGCGGAAAGAAGCCACAAAAACGGGTGGGCTATTGCCTTGGGGGGTGGGGCTGGCCAACTTCGTCCGCCGGACTCGGAATGCCGCGAGACTTTGCGAGGGGATCAGTGTGCCAAAAATAGGCCGCAGCCAAAGCCACGCCTAAAAATAACCGCCCGAAGGCCGGGGCGCCAAGTTCGTCCAGCGGAAAAAGGCCACAAAAACGGGTGGGCTATAGCCTTGGGGGGTGGGGCTGGCCAACTTCGTCCGCCGGACTCGGAATGGCCCGAGATTTTCGAGCGGCCTCGGAGTGCTGAAAATAGGCCCCGAGCACAGCCGCGCCTAAAAATAACCGCCCGAAGGACGGGGCGCCAAGTTCGTCCAGCGGAAAAAGGCCACAAAAATGGGTGGGCTATAGCCTTGTGGGGTGGGGCTGGCCAACTTCGTCTGCCGGACTCCGAATGGCGCGAGACTTTGTGAGCGGCCTCCGTGTGCCAAAAATAGGCCCCGGTCACAGCCGCGCCCAAAAATAACCGCCCGAAGGCCGGGGCGCCAAGTTCGTCCAGCGGAAAAAGGCCACAAAAACGGGTGGGCTATAGCCTTGGGGGTGGGGGGCTGGCCAACTTCGTCCACCGGACTCGGAATGGCGCAAGACTTTGTGAGCGGCCTCCGTGTGCCGAAAATAGGCCCCGGGCACTGCCACGTCAAAAAATAACCGCTCGAAGGCCGGGGCGCCAAGTTCGTCCAGCGGAAAGAAGCCACAAAAACGGGTGGGCTATTGCCTTGGGGGGTGGGGCTGGCCAACTTCGTCCGCCGGACTCGGAATGCCGCGAGACTTTGCGAGGGGATCAGTGTGCCAAAAATAGGCCGCAGCCAAAGCCACGCCTAAAAATAACCGCCCGAAGGCCGGGGCGCCAAGTTCGTCCAGCGGAAAAAGGCCACAAAAACGGGTGGGCTATAGCCTTGGGGAGTGGTGCTGGCCCACTTCGTCCCCCGAACTCGGAATGGCGCGAGACTTCGCGAGGGGACTCCGTGTGCTAAAAATTGGCTGCGCACAAAGCCGCGCCCAAAAATAACCGTCCGAAGGCCAGGGCGCCAAGTTCGTCCAGCGGAAAAAGGCCACAAAAACGGGGGGGCTATAGCCTTGGGGGGGGGGGGGGGGCTGGCCCACTTCGTCCGCCGGACTCGGAATGGCGCGAGACTTTGCGAGCGGCCTCCGTGTGCCGAAAATAGGCCCCGGGCACAGCCGCGCCCAAAAATAACTGCCCGAAGGACGGGGCGCCAAGTTCTTCCAGCGGGAAAAGGCCACAAAAACGGGTGGGCTATAGCCTTTGGGGGTGGGGCTGGCCCACATCGTCCGCCGGACTCGGAATGGCGCGAGACTTTGCGAGCGGCCTCCGTGTGCCGAAAATAGGCCCCGAACACAGCCGCGCCCAATAAAAACCACCCGAACGACGGGGCGCCAAGTTCGTCCAGCGGAAAAAGGCCACAAAAACGGGTGGGCTATAGGCTTGGGGGGTGGGGCTGGCCCACTTCGTCCGCCGGACTCGGAATGGCGCGAGACTTTGCGAGCGGCCTCCGTGTACTGAAAATAGGCCTCGGGCACAGCCTCGCCCGAAAATCACCGCCCGAAGGCCGGGGCGCCAAGTTCGTCCAGCGGAAAAAGGCCACAAAAACGGGTGGGCTATAGCCTTGGGGGGTGGGGCTGGCCAACTTCGTCCGCCGGACTCGGAATGGCCCGAGACTTTTCGAGCGGCCTCGGAGTGCTGAAAATAGGCGCCGAGCACAGCCGCGCCTAAAAATAACCGCCCGAAGGACAGGGCGCCAAGTTCGTACAGCGGAAAAAGGCCACAAAAATGGGTGGGCTATAGCCTTGTGGGGTGGGGCTGGCCAACTTCGTCTGCCGGACTCCGAATGGCGCGAGACTTTGTGAGCGGCCTCCGTGTGCCAAAAATAGGCCCCGGTCACAGCCGCGCCCAAAAATAACCGCCCGAAGGCCGGGGCGCCAAGTTCGTCCAGCGGAAAAAGGCCACAAAAACGGGTGGGCTATAGCCTTGGGGGGTGGGGCTGGCCGACTTCGTCCGCCGGACTCGGAATGGCGTGCGACTTTCCGAGCGGCCTCCGTGTGCTGAAAATAGGCCACGGGCACAGCCGCGCCCGAAAATAACCACCCGAAGGCCGGGGCGCCAAGTTCGTCCAGCGGAAAAAGGCCACAAAAACGGGTGGGCTATAGCCTTGGGGGGTGGGGCTGGCCAACTTCGACCGCCGGACTCGGAATGGCCCGAGACTTTTCGAGCGGCCTCGGAGTGCTGAAAATAGGCCCCGAGCACAGCCGCGCCTAAAAATAACCGCCCGAAGGACGGGGCGCCAAGTTCGTCCAGCGGAAAAAGGCCACAAAAACGGGTGGGCTATAGCCTTGTGGGGTGGGGCTGGCCAACTTCGTCCGCAGGACTCCGAATGGCGCGAGACTTTGTGATCGGCCTCCGTGTGCCAAAAATAGGCCCCGGTCACAGCCGCGCCCAAAAACAACTGCCCGAAGGCCGGGGCGCCAAGTTCGTCCAGCGGAAAAAGGCCACAAAAACGGGTGGGCTATAGCCTTGGGGGGTGGGGCTAGCCAACTTCGTCCGCCGGACTCGGAATGGCGCGCGACTTTGCGAGCGGCCTCCGTGTTCCAAAAATTGGCCGCGGGCAAAGTTGCGCCCAAAATTTAAAGCCAGAAGGCCGGGGCGCCAGGTTCGTCCAGCCGAAAAACGCCACAAAAACGGGTGGGCTATAGCCTTGGGGGGTGGGGCTGGCCAATTTCGTCCGCCGGACTCGGAATGGCGCTAGACTTTGCTAGCGGCCTCCGTGTACTGAAAGTAGGCCCCGGGCACTGCCGCGCCCAAAAATAACCGATCGAAGGCCGGGGCGCGAAGTTCGTCCAGCGGAAAAAAGCCACAAAAACGGGTGGGCTATAGCCTTGGGGGGTGGGGCTGGCCAACTTCGTCCGCCGGACTCGGAATGGCGCGAAACTTTGCGAGCGGCCTCCGTGTGCCGAAAATAGGCCCCGGGCACTGCCGCGCCCAAAAATAACCGCCCGAAGGCCGGGGCGCCAAGTTCGTCCAGCGGAAAAAAGCCACAAAAACGGGTGGGCTATAGCCTTGGGGGGTGGGGCTGGCCAACTTCGTCCGCCGGACTCGGAATGGCGCGCGACTTTGCGAGCGGCCTCCGTGTGCTGAAAATAGGCCACGGGCACAGCCGCGCTCGAAAATAACCGCCCGAAGGCTGGGGTGCCAAGTTCGTACAGCGGAAAAAGGCACAAAAACGGGTGGGCTATAGCCTTGGGGGGTGGGGCTGGCCAACTTTGTCCGCCGGACTCGGTATAGTGCGAGAATTTGCGAACGGCCTCCGTCTGCCGAAAATAGGCCCCGGGCACTTGCGCGCCCAAAAATAACCACCCGATGGACGGGGCGCCAATTTCGACCAGCGGAAAAAGGCCACAAAAACGGGTCGGCTATAGCCTTGGGGGGTGGGGCTGGCCAAGTTCGTCCGCCGGACTCGGAATGGCGCGAGACTTTGCGAGCGGCCTCCGTGTGCTGAAAATAGGCCCTGAGCACAGCCGCGCCCAGAAAAAATCACCCGAATGATGGGGTGCCAGGTTCGTCCAGCGGAAAAAGTCCACATAAACGGGTCGGCTATAGCCTTGGGGGGTGGGGCTGGCCAAGTTCGTCCGCCGGACTTGGAATGGCGCGAGACTTTGCGAGCGGCCTCCGTGTGCCGAAAATAGGCCCCGGGCACAGCCGCGCCCAAAAATGAACGACCGAAGGCCGGGGCGCCAAGTTCGTCCACCGGAAAAAGTACACAAAAACGGCCAGGCTATAGCCTTGGGGGTTGGGGCTGGCCAACTTCGTCCGCCGGACTCGGAATGGCGCGAGACTTTGCGAGCGGCCTCCGTGTGCCACAAATAGGCACCGGGCACAGCCGCACCCAAAAATAACCGACCGAAGGCCGGGGCACCTAGTTCGTCCAGCGGAAAAAGGCCACAAAAACGGGCAGGCTATAGCCTTGTGGGGTGGGGCTGGCCAACTTCGTCCGCCGGACTCGGAATGGCGCGAGACTTTGCGAGCGGCGTCCGTGTGCCAAAAATAGGCCCCGGGTACAGCCAGGCCCAAAAATGACCGCCCGAAGGCCGGGGCGCCTAGTTCGTCCAGCGGAAAAAGGCCACAAAAACGGGTGGGCTATAGCCTTGGGCGGTGGGGCTGGCCAACTTCGTCCGCCGGACTCGGAATGGCGCGAGACTTTGTGAGCGACCTCCGTGTGCCAAAAATAGGCCGCGGGCACGGGCATGCCCAAAAATAACCGCCCGAAGTCCGGGGCGCCAAGTTCGTCCAGTGGAAAAAGGCCACAAAAACGGGTGAGCTATGGCCTTGGGGGGTGGGTCTGGTCCACTTCGTCCGCCGGACTCGGAATGCCGCGACACCTTGCGACGGGCCTCCGTGTGCCAAAAATAGGCCGCGGCCAAAGCCGCACCCAAAAATAAATGCCCGAAGGCCGGGGCGCCAAGTTCGTCCAGCGGAAAAAGGCCACAAAAACGGGTGGGCTATAGCCTTGGGGGGTGGGGCTGGCCAACTTCGTCCGCCGGACTCAGAATGCCACGAGACTTTCGGAGGGGCCTCCATGTGCCAAAAATAGGCCGCGGTTAAGGCCACACCCAAAAATAACCGCTGAAGGCCGGGGCTCCAAGTTCGTCCAGCGGAAAAAGGCCACAAAAACGGGTGGGCTATATCCTTGGGGGGTGGGGCTGGCCAACTTCGTCCGCCGGACTCGGAATGCCGTGAGACTTTCCGAGGGGCCTCCGTGTGCCAAAAATAGGCCGCGGACACAGCCGCGCACAAAAATAACCGCCCGAATGCCGGGGCGCCAAGTTCGTCCAGCGGAAAAAGGCCACAAAAACGGGTGGGCTATAGCCCTGGTGGGTGGGGCTGGCCAACTTCGTCCACCGGACTCAGAATGCCGCGAGACTTTGCGAGGGGCCTCCATGTGCGAAAAATAGCCCGCGGGCAAAGCCACGCCCAAAAATAACCGCCGAAGGCCGGGGCCCCAAGTTCGTCCAGTGGAAAAAGGCCACAAAAACGGGTGGGCTATATCCTTGGGGGGTGGGGCTGGCCAACTTCGTCCACCGGACTCGGAATGCCGCGAGACTTTGCGAGGGGGTTCCGTGTGCCAAAAATAGGCTGCGGGCAAAGGTGCGCCCAAAAATAACCACCCGAAGGCCGGGGCGCCAAGTTCGTCCAGCGGAAAAAGGCCACAAAAATGGGTGGGCTATAGCCTTGGGGGGTGGGGATGGCCAACTTTGTACGCCGTAGACGGAATGCCGCGAGACTTTGCGAGGGGCATCCGTGTGCCAAAATTAGGCTGCCGACAAAGTCGCGCCCAAAAATAACCGCCCGAAGGCCGGGGCACCAAGTTCGTCCAGTGGAAAAAGGCCACAAAAACGGGTTGGCTATAGCCTTGGGGGGTGGGGCTGGCCAACTTCGTCCGCCGGACTCGGAATGGCGCGAGACTTTGCGAGCGGCCTCCGTGTGCCGAAAATAGGCCCCGGGCACTGCCGCGCCCAAAAATAACCGCCCGAAGGACGGGGCGCCAAGTTCGTCCAGCGGAAAAAGGCCACAAAAACGGGTGGCCTATAGCCTTGGGGGGTGGGGCTGGCCAACTTCGTCCGCCGGACTCGGAATGGCGCGAGACTTTGCGAGCGGCCTCCGTGTGCCGAAAATAGGCCCCGGGCACTGCCGCGCCCAAAAATAACTGCCCGAAGGACGGGGCGCCAAGTTCTTCCAGCGGGAAAAGGCCACAAAAACGGGTGGGCTATAGCCTTTGGGGGTGGGGCTGGCCCACATCGTCCGCCGGACTCGGAATGGCGCGAGACTTTGCGAGCGGCCTCCGTGTGCCGAAAATAGGCCCCGAGCACAGCCGCGCCCAATAAAAACCACCCGAACGACGGGGCGCCAAGTTCGTCCAGCGGAAAAAGGCCACAAAAACGGGTGGGCTATAGGCTTGGGGGGTGGGGCTTGCCCACTTCGTCCGCCGGACTCGGAATGGCGCGAGACTTTGCGAGCGGCCTCCGTGTACTGAAAATAGGCCTCGGGCACAGCCTCGCCCGAAAATAACCGCCCGAAGGCCGGGGCGCCAAGTTCGTCCAGCGGAAAAAGGCCACAAAAACGGGTGGGCTATAGCCTTGAGGGGTGATGCGGGCCAACTTCGTCCTGCGGACTCGGAATGCCATGAGACTTTGCGAGGGGCCTCCGTGTGCCAAAATAGGCCGCGGGGAAAGCCGCGCGCAACAATAACCGACCGAAGGCCGGGGCGCCAAGTTCGTCCAGCGGAAAAAGGCCACAAAAACGAGTGGGCTATCGCCTTGGGGGTTGGGGCTGGGCAACTTCGTCCCCCGGACTCGGAATGGTGAGAGACTTTGTGAGGGACCTCCGTGTGCCAAAAATAGGCCACGGGCAAAGCCGCGCCCAAAAATAACCGCCCGAAGGCCGGGGCGCCAAGTTCGTCCAGCGAAAAAGGCCACAAAAACGGGTGGGCTATAGCCTTGGGGGCTGGGGCGGTCCAACTTCGTCCACCGGACTCAGAATGCCGCGAGCCTTTGCGAGTGGCCTTCGGGTGCATAAAATAAGCCGCGGGCAAAGCCACAACCAAAAATAACCGCCCCAAGGCCGGGGCGCCAAGTTCGTCCAGCGGAAAAAGGCCACAAAAACGGGTGGGCTATAGCCTTGGAGGGTGGGGCGGGCCAACTTCGTCCGCCGGACTCAGAATGCCGCGAGACTTTGCGAGGGGCCTCCATGTGCAAAACATAGGCCGCGGGCACAGCCGTGCCAAAAAATAACCGCCCGAAGGCCGGGGCGCCAAGTTCGTCCAGCGGAAAAAGCCACAAAAACGGGTGGGCTGTAGCCTTGGGGGCTAATGCTGGCCAACTTCGTTCGCCAGACTCAGAATGCCGCGAGTCTTTGCGAGGGGCATCCGTGTGACAAAAATAGGCCATGGGCAAAGCCGCGTCCAAAATTAACCGCCCGAAGGCCGGGGAAGCAAGTTCGTCCAGCGGAAAGAGGCCAGAAAAACGGGTGGGCTATAGCCTTGGGGGGTGATGCTGGCCAACGTCGTCCGCCGGACTCGGAATGCAGCAAGACTTTGCGAGGGACCTCCATGTACCAAAACTAGGCCGCGGGCAAAGCCGCGCCCAAAAATAACCGCCCAACGGCCGGGGTGCCAAGTTCGTCCAGCGGAAAAAGGCCACGAAAACGGGTGGGCTATAGCATTGGGGGGTGGGGCTGGCCGACTTCGTCCGCCGGACTCGGAATGGCGCGAGAATTTGGCGGGCACCTCCGTGTGCCAAAAATAGGGGGAGGCCACAGCCGTGCCCAAAAATACCCACCCGAAGGCCGGGGCGCCAAGTTCTTCCAGCGGAAAAAGGCCACAAAAACGTGTGGGCTATAGCCTTGGGGGGTGGGGCTGGCCAACTTCGTCCGCCGGACTCGGAATGGCGCGAGACTTTGCGGGGCACCTCTGTGTGCTAAAAATAGGCCGCGGGCACAGCCACATCCAAAAATACCCGCCCGAAGGCCGGGGTGCCAAGTTCGTCCAGCGGAAAAAGGCCACAAAAACGGTTGGGCTATAGGCATGGGGGGTGGGGCTGCCCAACTTCGTCCGCCGGACTCGGAATGGCGCGAGACTTTGCTCGGCGCCTCCATGTGCCAAAAATAGGCCGTAGGCACAGTCACGTCCAAAAATACCCGCCCGAAGGCCGGGGAGCCAAGTTCGTCCAGCCGAAAAAAGCCACAAAAACGGTTGGGCTATAGGCTTGGGGGGTGGGGCTGGCCAACTTCGTCCGCTGGGCTCGGAATGGCGCGAGACTTTGTGGGGCGCCTCCGTGTGCCAAAAATAGGCCACGGGCACAGCCGTGCCCAAAAATACCGGCCCGAATGCCGGGGCGCCAAGTTCGTCCAGCGGAAAAAGGCCACAAAAACAGGTGGGCTATAGGCTTGGGGGGTGGGGCTGGCCAACTTCGTCCGCCGGACTCGGAATGGTGCTAGACTTTTTGGGGCACCTCCGTGTGCGAAAAATAGGCTGCGGGCACAGCCGCGCCCAAAAAGACCCGCCCGAAGGCCGGGGTGCCAAGTTCGTCCAGCGGAAAAAGGCCACAAAAACGGTTGGGCTATAGGCTTGGGGGGTGGGGCTGGCCCACTTCGTCCGCCGGACTCGGAATGGCGCGAGACTATGCGGGGCACCTCCGTGTGCCAAAAATAGGCCACGGGAACAACCGCGTCCAAATATACCCGCACGAAGGCCGGGTCGTCCAGCGGAAAAAGGCCACAAAAACGGGTGGGCAATAGCCTTGGGGGGTGGGGCTGGCCAACTTCGTCTGCTGAACTCGGAGTGGCACGAGACTTTGTGAGGCGTCCTCGTGTGATAAAAATAGGCCGCGGGCACGGCCGTATCCAAAAATACCCGCACGTAGGCCAGGGCGCCAAGTACGTCCAGCGGAGAAAGTCCGCAAAAACGGGTGGGCTATAGCCTTGGGGGGTGGGGCTGGTCGACTTCGTCCGCCGGACTCGGAATGGTGCGAGACTATGCGGGGCACCTCCGTGTGCCAAAAAGAGGCCACGAGCACAGCCGCGCCCAAGAATACCCGCCCGAAGGCTGGGTCGTCCAGCGGAAAAAGGCCACAAAAACGGGTGGGCTATAGCCTTGGGTGGTGGGGCTGGCCAACTTCGTCTGCCGGACTCAGAGTGGCGCGAGACTTTGTGAGGCATCTCTGTGTGCCAAAAATAGACCGCGGGCATGGCCGTGCCCAAAAATAACCGCCCGTAGGCCGGGGCGCCAAGTTCGTCCAGCGGAAAAAGGCTACAAAAACGGGTGGGCTATAGCCTTGGAGGGTGGGGTTGGTTAACTTCGTCCGCCGGACTCGGAATGGCGCGAGACTTTGCGAGCGGCCTCTGTGTGCCGAAAATAGGCCCCGGACACAGCCGTGCCCAAAAATATCTGCCCGAAGGCCGGGGCGCCAAGTTCGTCCAGCGGAAAAAGGCCACAAAAACGGGTGGGCTATATAGCCTTGGGGGGTGGGGCTGGCCAACTTCATCCGCCGGACTTGGAATGGCGCGAGACTATACGGGGCGCCTCCGTGTGCCAAAAATAAGCCACGGGCACAGCCGTGCCCAAAAATACCTGCCCGAAGTCCGGGGCGCCAAGTTCGTCCCGCGGAAAAAGGCCACAAAAACTGGTGTGCTATAGCCTTGGGGGTGGGGCTGGCCCACTTCGTCTGCCGGACTCGGAATGGCGCGAGACTTTGCGAGCGGCCTCCGTGTGCCGAAAATAGGCACCGGGCGCAGCCGTGCCCAAAAATAACCGCCCGACGGCCGGGGCGCCAAGTTCGTCCGGCGGAAAAAGACCACAAAAACGGGTGGGCTATAGCCTTAGGGGTTGGGACTGGCCAACTTCGTCCGCCGGACTCGGAATGACGCAAGACTTTGGGGGGCACCTCCGTGTGAAAAAACTAGGCCGTGGGAACAGCCGTACCCAAAAATACCCGCCCGAAGGCCGGGGCGCCAAGTTCGTCCAGCAGAAAAAGGCCACAAAAACGGGTGGGCTATAGCCTAGGGGGGTGATGCTGGCCAACTTCCTCCGCCGGACTCGGAATGCCGTGAGACTTTGTGAGGGGCCTCCGTGTGCTAAATATCGGCCGCGGGCAAAGCCGTGCCCAAAATTAACCGTCCGAAGGCCGGGGCGCAAAGTTCATCCAGCGGAAAAAGGCCATAAAAATGGGTGGGCTATAGCTTTGGGGGTGGGGCTGGCCAACTTCGTCCGCCGGACTTGGAATGCCGCGAGACTTTGCGAGGGGCCTCCATGTACCAAAAATAGGCCGCAGGTACGCCGCGCCAAAAAATAACCGCCCGAAGGCCGGGACGCCAAGTTCGTCCAGCGGAAAAAGGCCACAAAAACGGGTGGGCTATAGCCTTGGGGGGTGATGCTGGCCGACT
Organism: Citrus x changshan-huyou; assembly: GCA_039657385.1. Classification (NCBI taxonomy): domain Eukaryota; kingdom Viridiplantae; phylum Streptophyta; class Magnoliopsida; order Sapindales; family Rutaceae; genus Citrus; species Citrus x changshan-huyou. The sequence continues at coordinate 49,197 of JBCGBO010000016.1, forward strand.
TCGTGTGCTGGACTCGGAATGCCACGAGACTTTACGAGGGGCCTCCATGTGCCAAAAATATCCGCAGGTATGGCCGCGCCCAAAAATACCCGCCCGAAGGCCGGGGCGCCAAGTTCATCCAGCGGAAAAAGGCCACAAAAACGGGTGGGCTATAGCCTTGGGGGGTGGGGCTGGCCGACTTCGTCCGCCAGACTTGGAATAGAGCGAGACTTTGGGGGGTGCCTCCGTGTGCGAAAAATAGGCTGCGGGCACAGCCGCACCCAAAAATACCCTCCCGAAGGACGGGGTGCCAAGTTCGTCCAGCGGAAAAAGGCCACAAAAACGGGTGGGCTATAGCCTTGGGGGGTGGGGCAGGCCAACTTCGTCCGCTGGACTCAGAATGGCGCGAGACTTTGCAGGGCACCTCTGTGTACCAAAAATAGGGTGCGGGCACAGCCGCGCCCAAAAATACCCCCCCAAAGGCCGGGGCGCCAATTCCATCCAGCGGAAAAAGGCCACAAAAACGGGTGGGCTATAGCCTTGGGGGGTGGGGCTGGCCAACTTCGTCCGCCGGACTCGAAATGGCGCGAGACTTTGTGAGCGGTCTCCGTGTGCCGAAAATAGGCCCCGGGCACAGCCGCACCCAAAAATACCCGCCCGAAGGCCTGGGCGCCAAGTTCGTCCAGCGGAAAAGGGCTACAAAAAAGGGTGGGCTATAGCCTTGGGGGGTGGGGCTGGGCAACTTCGTCCGCCGGACTCGGAATGGCGCGAGACTTTGTGGGACGCCTCCGTGTGCCAAAAATAGGCCGTGTGCACACCGCGCCCAAAAATACCCGCCCGAAGGCCGGGGCACCAAGTTCGTCCAACGGAAAAAGGCCACAAAAACGGGTGGGCTATAGCCTTGGGGGGTGGGGCTGGGCAACTTCATCCGCCGGACTCGGAATGGCGCGAGACTTTGCGAGCGGCCTCCGTGTGCTGCAAATAGGTAGCGGGCACAGCCGTACCCAAAAATACCCGCCCGAAGGCCGGGGCGCCACGTTCGTCCAGCGGAAAAGGGCTACAAAAATGGGTGGGCTATAGCCTTGGGGGGTGGGGCTGGCCGACTTCGTCCGCCAGACTCGGAATGGCGGGAGACTTTGCGGGATGCCTCCATGTGCCTAAAATAGGCCGCACGCACAGCCACGCCCAAAAATACCCGACCGAAGGCCGGGGCACCAAGTTCGTCCAGCGGAAAAAGGCCACAAAAACGGGTGGGCTATAGCCTTGGGGGGTGGGGCTGGCCAACTTCGTCAGCCGGACTCGGAATAGCGCGAGACTTTGCGGGGTGCCTCCGTGTGCCAAAACTAGGCCGTGGGCACAGCCGCGCCCAAACATACCCGCCCGAAGGCCGGGGCGCCAAGTTCGTCCAGCGGAAAAAGGCCACAAAAACGGGTGGGCTATAGCCTTGGGCGGTGGGGTTGGCCCAGTTCGTCCGCCGGACTCGGAATGGCGCTAGACTTCGGGGGCGCCTCCGTGTGCCAAAAATAGGCCGCGGGCACAGCCGCGCCCAAAAATACCCGCCCGAAGGCCGGGGTAGCAAGTTCGTCCAGCGGAAAAAGGCCACAAAAACGAGTGGGCTATAGCCTTGGGGGGTGGGGCTGGCCAACTTCGTCCGCCGGACTCGGAATGGCGCGATACTTTGCGAACGGCCTCCGTGTGCCACAAATAGGCCGCGGGCACAGCCGCAATTAAAAATACCCGCCCGTAGGCCGGGGCGCCAAGTTCGTCCAGCGGAAAAGGGCTACAAAAATGGGCGGGCTATAGTCTTGGGGGGTGGGGCTGGCCAACTTCGTCCGCCGGACTCGGAATGGCGCGAGACTTTGTGGGATGCCTCCATGTGCCTAAAATAGGCCACGCGCACAGCCGCGCCCAAAAATACCCACCCGAAGGCCGGGGCGCCAAGTTTGTCCAGCGGAAAAAGGCCACAAAAACGGGTGGGCTATAGCCTTGGGGGGTGGGGTTCGCCAACTTCGTCCGCCGGACTCGGAATGCCGTGAGACATTAAGAGGGGCCTCCGTGTGCCAAAAATAGGCCGCGGGCAAAGCCGAGCCCAAAAATAAGAGACCAAAGGCCGCCGCGCCAAGTTCGTCCAGCGGAAAAAGGCCACAAAAACGGGTGGGCTATAGCCTTGTGGGGTGGGGCTGGCCAACTTCGTCAGCCGGACTCGGAATGCCGCGAGAGGTTGCGAGGGGCTTCCGTGGGCCAAAAATAGGCCGCGGGCAAAGCTGCGTCCAAAAATAACCGCGCGAAGGCCGGAGCGCCAAGTTCGTCCACTGGAAAAAGCCAACAAAAACGGGTGGGCTATAGCCTTGGGGGGTGGGGCTGGCCAACTTCGTCCGCCGGACTCGGAATGCCGCGACACATTGCGAGGGACCTCCGTGTGCCAAAAATAGGCCGCGGCCAAAGCCGCACCCAAAAATAACATCCCGAAGGCCGGGGCGCCAAGTTCGCCCAGCGGAAAAAGGCCACAAAGACGGGTGGGCGATAGCCTCGGGTGGTGGGGCTTGCCAACTTCGTCCGCCGGACTCGGAATGGCGCGAGACTTTGCAAGCGGCATCCGTGTGCCGAAATTAGGCCCCGCGCACAGCCGCGTCCAAAAAAAACTGCCCGAAGGCCGGGGCGCCAAGTTCGTCCAGCGGAAAAAGGCCACAAAAACGGGTCGGCGATAGCCTCGGGGGGTGGGGCTTGCCAAATTCGTCTGCCGGACTCGGAATGGCGCGAGACTTTGCGAGCAGCCTCCGTGTGCCGAAAATAGGCCCCGGGCACAGCCGCGTCTAAAAATAACCGCCCGAAGGCCGGGCCGCCAAGGTCGTCCAGCGGAAAAAGGCCACAAAAATGGGTGGGCTATATCCTTGCGCGGTGGGGCTGGCCGACTTCGTCCGCCGGACTCGAAATGGCGTGAGACTTTGCGAGTGGCCTCCGTGTGCCGAAAATAGGCCCCGGGCACAGCCTCGCCCGAAAATAACCACCCGAAGGCCGGGGCGCCAAGTTCGTCCAGCGGAAAAAGGCCACAACAACGGGTGGGCTATAGCCTTGAGGGGTGGGGCTGGCCAACTTCGTCCGCCGGACTCGGACTGGCGCGAGACTTTGGGGGAAGCCTCCGTGTGCCAAAAATGGGATGTGGGCAGAGCCGTACCCAAAAATACATGCCCGAAGGCCGGGGCACCAAGTTCATCCAGTGGATAAAGGCCACAAAAACGGGTGGGCTATAGCCTTGGGGGGTGGGGCTGGCCAACTTCGTCCGCCGGACTCGGAATGGCGCGAGACTTTGGGGGTCGCCTCCATGTGCCAAAAATAGGCCGCGGGCACAACCGCGCTCAAAAATACCCGCCCGAAGGCCGGGGCGCCAACTTCGTCCAGCGGAAAAAGGCAAGAAAAACGGGTGGGCTATAGCCTTGGGGGGTGGGGAGGGCCAACTTCGTCCGCCGGACTCGGAATGGCGCGAGACTTTGCGGGGTGCCTCCGTGTGCCAAAAATAGGCCGCGGGCACAGCCGCACCCAAAAATACCCGACCGAAGGCCGGGGCGCCAAGTTCGTCCAGCGGAAAAAGGCCACAAAAACGGGTGGGCTATAGCATTGGGGGGTGGGGCTGGCCAACTTCGTCCGCCGGACACGGAATGGCGCGAGACTTTGCAAGCGGCCTCCGTGTGCCGAAATTAGGCCCCGGGCACAGCCGAGGCCAAAAATAACCGACCGAAGGCCGGGGCACCAACTTCGTCCGCCGGACTCGGAATGGCGCGAGACTTTGCGAGCGGCCTCCGTGTGCCGAAAATAGGCCCCGGGCACAGCCGCGCCTAAAAATAACTGCCCGAAGGCCGGGCCGCCAAGGTGGTCCAGCGGAAAAAGGCCACAAAAATGGGTGGGCTATAGCCTTGGGCGGTGGGGCTGGCCGACTTCGTCCGCCGGACTCGGAATGGCGTGAGACTTTGCGAGCGGCCTCCGTGTGCCGAAAATAGGCCCCGGGCACAGCGTCGCCCGAAAATAACCACCTGAAGGCCGGGGCGCCAAGTTCGTCCAGCGGAAAAAGGCCACAAAAACGGGTGGGCTATAGCCTTGGGGGGTGGGGCTGGCCAACTTCGTCCGCCGGACTCGGAATGACGCACGACTTTGGGGGGCACCTCCGTGTGCCAAAAATAGGCCGCGGGTACAGCCACGCCCAAAAATACCAGCCCGAAGGCCGGGGCGCCAAGTTCGTCCTGCGGAAAAAGGCCAAAAAAACGGGTGGGCTATAGCCTTGGCGGGTGGGGCTGGCCGACTTCGTCCGCCGGACTCGGAATGGCGCGAGACTTTGCGAGCAGCCTCTGTGTGCAAAAAATAGGCCCCGGGCACAGCCGCACCCAAAAATAACCGCCCAAGGGCCGGGGCGCCAAGTTCGTCCAGCGGAAAAAGGACACAAAAACGGGTGGGCTATAGCGTTGGGGGGTGGGGCTGGCCAACTCCGTCCGCCGGACTCGGAATGGCGCGAGACTTTACGAGCGGCCTCCGTGTGCGAAAATAGGCACCGGGCACAGCCGCACCCAAAAATAACCACCCGAAGGCCGGGGCGCCAAGTTCGTCCTGCGGAAAAAGGACAAAAAAACGGGTGGGCTATAGCCTTGAGGGGTGGGGCTGGCAAACTTCGTCCGCCGGACTCGGAATGGCGCGAGACTTTGCAGGGCGCCCCCGTGTGCCAAAATTAGGCCGTGGGCACAGCCGCTCACAAAAATACCCGCCCGAAGGCTGGCGCGCCAAGTTCGTCCAGCGGAAAAAGGCCACAAAAACGGGTAGGCTATAGCCTTGGGGGGTGGGCCTGGCCCACTTCGTCCGCCGGACTCGGAATGGCGCGAGACTTTGCGGGATGCCTCTGTGTGCCAAAAATAGGCCGCGGACACAGCCGCACCCAAAAATACCCGCCCGAACGCCGGGGTGCCAAGTTCGTCCAGCGGAAAAAGGCCACAAAAACGGGTGGGTTATAGCCTGGGGGGTTGGGGCTGTCCAACTTCGTCCGCCGGAGTCGGAATGGCGCGAGACATTGCGTGCAGCCTCCGTGTGCCGAATATAGGCCCCGGGTACAGCCGCGCCAAAAAATAACCGCCCGAAGGCCGGGGCGCCAAGTTCATCCAGCGGAAATAGGCCACAAAAACGGGTGGGCTATAGCCTTGGGGGGTGGGGCTGGCAAACTTCGTCCGCCGGACTCGGAATGGCTCGAGAGTTTGCGAGCAGCCTCCGTGTACCGAAAATAGGCCCCGGGCACAGCAGCGCCCAAAAATAACCACCCGAAGGCCGGGGCGCCAAGTTCGTCCAGCGGAAAAAGCCCCCAAAAACGGGTGGGCTATAGCCTTGGGGGGTGGGGCTGGCCAACTTCTTCCGCCGGACTCGGAATGGCGCGAGACTTTGCGAGCGGCCTCCATTTGCTGAAAGTTGGCCCCGCGCACAGCCGTGCCCAAAAATAACCACCCGAAGGCCAGGGCGCCAAGTTCGTCCAACGGAAAAAGGCCACAAAAACGGGTGGGCTATAGCCTTGGGGGGTGGGGATCGCCAACTTTGTCCGCCGGACTCGCAATGCCGGGACAATTTGCGAGGGGCCTCCGTGTGGGAAAAATAGGCCGTGCGCAAACCCGCGCTCAAAATTAACGGGCCGAAGGCCGGGGCACCAAGTTCGTCCAGCGGAAAAAGGCCACAAAAACGGGTGGGCTATAGCCTTGGGGGGTGGGGCTGGCCAACTTCGTCAGCCGGACTCGGAATAGCGCGAGACTTTGCGGGGCGCCTCCGTGTACCAAAAGTAGGCTGCGGGCACAGCCGCACCCAAAAATACCCGCCCGAAGGCCGGGACGCCAAGTTCGTCCAGCGGAAAAAGGCCACAAAAACGGGTGGGCTATAGCCTTGGGGGATGGGGCTGGCCCACTTCGTCCGCCAGACTCGGAATGGCGCGAGACTTTGCGGGCGACCTCCGTGTGCCAAAAATAGGCCGCGGGCACAGCCGCGCCCAAAAATACCCGCCCGAAGGCCGGGGTGCCAAGTTCGTCCAGCGGAATAAGGCCACAAAAACGGTTGGGTTATAGGCTGGGGGGGTGGGGCTGGCCAACTTCGTCCGCCGGACTCGGAATGGCGCGAGACTTTGCGAGGCGCCTCTCTGTGCCAAAAATAGGCTGCGGGCAGAGCCGCGTTCAAAAATACCCGCTCGAAGGCCGGGGCGCCAAGTTCGTCCAGCGGAAAAAGGCCACAAAAACGGGTTGCGTATAGCCTTGGGAGGTGGGGCTGGCCGACTTCGTCCGCCAGATTCGGAAGGCCGCGAGACATTGCGGGGTCCCTCCGTGTGCCAGAAATAGGCCGCAGGCACAGCCGCGCCCAAAAATACCCGCCCGAAGGCCTGGGCGCCAAGTTCGTCTATCGAAAAAAGGCCACAAAAACGGTTGGGCTATAGCCTTGGGGGGTTGGGCTGTCCAACTTCGTCTGCCAGACTCGGAATGGCGCGAGACTTTACGGGGCGCCTCCGTGTACCAAAAGTAGGCTGCGGGCACAGCCGCACCCAAAAATACCCGCCCGAAGGCCGGGGCGCCAAGTTCGTCCAGCGGAAAAAGGCCACAAAAACGGGTGGGCTATAGCCTTGGGGGATGGGGCTGGCCAACTTCGTCCGCCAGACTCGGAATGGCGCGAGACTTTGCGGGCGACCTCCGTGTGCCAAAAATAGGCCGCGGGCACAGCCGCGCCCAAAAATACCCACCCGAAGGCCGGGGTGCCAAGTTCGTCCAGCGGAATAAGGCCACAAAAACGGTTGGGTTATAGGCTGGGGGGGTGGGGCTGGCCAACTTCGTCCGCCGGACTCGGAATGGCGCGAGACTTTGCGAGGCGCCTCTCTGTGCCAAAAATAGGCTGCGGGCAGAGCCGCGTTCAAAAATACCCGCTCGAAGGCCGGGGCGCCAAGTTCGTCCAGCGGAAAAAGGCCACAAAAACGGGTTGCGTATAGCCTTGGGAGGTGGGGCTGGCCGACTTCTTCCGCCAGATTCGGAAGGCCGCGAGACATTGCGGGGTCCCTCCGTGTGCCAGAAATAGGCCGCAGGCACAGCCGCGCCCAAAAATACCCGCCCGAAGGCCTGGGCGCCAAGTTCGTCTATCGAAAAAAGGCCACAAAAACGGTTGGGCTATAGCCTTGGGGGGTTGGGCTGTCCAACTTCGTCTGCCAGACTCGGAATGGCGCGAGACTTTACGGGGCGCCTCCGTGTACCAAAAGTAGGCTGCGGGCACAGCCGCACCCAAAAATACCCGCCCGAAGGCCGGGGCGCCAAGTTCGTCCAGCGGAAAAAGGCCACAAAAACGGGTGGGCTATAGCCTTGGGGGGTGGGGCTGGCCAACTTCGTCCGCCGGACTCGGAATGGCGCGAGACTTTGCAGGGCGCCTTCGTGTGCTAAAAATAGGCTGCGGGCACAGTCACGTCCAAAAATACCCGCCCAAAGGCCGGGGTACCAAGTTCGTCCAGCGGAAAAAGGCCGCAAAAACGGTTGGGCTATAGGCTTGGGGGTTGGGGCTGGCCAACTTCGTCCGCCGGACTCGGAATGGCGCGAGACTTTGCGAGGCGCCTCCGTGTGCCAAAAATAGGCCGCGGGCACAGTCACCTCCAAAAATACCCGCCCGAAGGCCGGGGCGCCAAGTTCGTCCAGCGGAAAAAAGCCACAAAAACGGTTGGGCTATAGCCTCGGGGGGTGGGGCCGGCCGACTTCGTCCGCCGGGCTGGGAATGGCGCGACACTTTGCAAGCGGCCTCCGTGTGCCGAAAATAGGCCCCGGGCACAGCCACGCCCAAAAATAATCGCCCGAAGGCCGGGGCGCCAAGTTCGTCCAGCGGAAGAAGGCCGCAAAAACAGGTGGGCTATAGCCTTGCGGGGTGGGGCTGGCCAACTTCGTCCGCCGGACTCGGAACGGCGCAAGACATTGTGAGCGCCCTCCGTGTACCGAAAATAGGCCCCGGGCACAGCGGCGCCCAAAAATAACCGACCGTAGGCCGGGGCGCAAACTTCGTCCAGCGGAAAAAGGCCACAAAAACGAGTGGGCTATAGCCTTGGGGGGTGGGGCTGGCCTACTTCGTCCGCCGGACTTGGAATGGCGCGAGATTTTATGAATGGTCTCCGTGTGCCGAAAAAAGGCCCAGGGCACAGACGCGCCCAAAAATAACCAACCGAAGGCCGGGGCGCCAAGTTCGTCCAGCGGAAAAAGGCCACAAAAACGGGTGGGCTATAGCCTTGGGGGGTTGGGCTGGCCAACTTCGTCCGCCGGACTCGGAATGGCGCGAGAATTTGCGAGCAGCCTCCGTGTGCCGAAAATAGGACCCGGGCACAGTCGCACTGAAAAATAACCGCCCGAAGGCCGGGGCACCAAGTTCGTGGAGGGGAAAAAGGCCACAAAAACGGGTGGCCTATAGCCTTGGGGGGTGGGGATGGCCGACTTCGTCCGCCGAACTCGGAATGGCGCGAGACTTTGCGAGCGGCCTCCGTGTGTCGAAAATAGGCCCCGGGCACAGCCGCGCCCAAAAATAATAGACCGAAGGCCGGGGCGCCAAGTTCATCCAGCGGACAAAAGCCACAAAAACGGGTGGGCTATGGCCTTGGGGGGTGGGGCTTGCCAACTTCGTCTGCCGGACTCGGAATGGCGTGAGACTTTGCGAGCGGCCTCCGTGTGCCAAAAATAGGCCGCGGGCACGGCCGCACCCAAAAATAACTTCCCAAAGTCCGGGGCGCCAAGTTCGTCCAGCGGAAAAAGGCTACAAAAACGGGTGGGTTATAGCCTTGGGGGGTAGGGCCGCCGGACTCGGAAAGGCGCGAGACTTTGCGAGCGGCCTCCATGTGCCAAAAATAGGCCGCGGGTACGGCCGGGCCCAAAAATAACCGCCCGAAGTCCGGGGCGCCAAGTTCGTCCAGCGGAAAAAGGCCACAAAAACGGGTGGGCTATAGCCTTGGGGGGTGGGGCTGGCCGACTTCGTCCGCCGGACTCGGAATGGTGTGAGACTTTGCGAACGGCCTCCGTGTGCCAAAAATAGGCCGCGGGCACGGCCACGTACAAAAATAACCGCCCGAAGTCTGGGGCGCCAAGTTCGTCCAGCGGAAAAAGGCCACAAAAGCGGGTGGGCTATAGCCTTGGGGGGTGGGGCTGGCCGACTTCGTCCGCCGGACTCGGAAGGGCACGAGACTTTGCGAGCGGCCTGCGTGTGCCAAGAATAGGCCGCAGGCATGGCCGCGCACAAAAATAACCGACCGAAGTCTGGGGCGCGAAGTTCGTCCAGCCGAAAAAGGCCACAAAAACGGGTGGGCTATAGCCTTGGGGGGTGGGGCTGGCCGACTTTGTCCGCCGGACTCGGAATGGCGTGAGACTTTGCGAGCGGCCTCCGAGTACGAAAAATAGGCCATGGGCAAGGCCACGCCCAAAAATAACCGCCCGAAGTCCGGGGCGCCAAGTTCGTCCAGCGGAAAAAGATCACAAAAACGGGTGGGCTATAGCCTTGGGGGGTGGGGCTGGCCGACTTCGTCCGCCGGACTCGGAATGGCGCGAGACTTTGAAAGCGGCCTCCGCCTGCCAAAAATAGGCCGTGGGCACGGCCGCTCCCAAAAATAACCGCCCGAAGTCCGGGGCGCCAAGTTCGTCCAGCGGAAAAAGGATACAAAAACGGGTGGGCTATAGCCTTGGGGGGTGGGGCTGGCCGACTTCCTCCGCCGGACTCGGAATGGCGCGAGACTTTGCAAGCAGCCTCCGTTTGCCAAAAATAGGCCGCGGGCACGGCCGCGCCAAAAAATAACCGCCCGAAGCCCGGGATGCCAAGGTCGTCCGGCGGAAATAGGCCACAAAAACAGGTGGGCTATAGCCTTGGGGGGTGGGACTGGCCGACTTCGTCCGCCGGACTTGGAAAGGTGCGAGACTTTGCGAGCGGCCTCCGTGTGCCAAAAATAGGCCGCGGGCACGGCCGTGCCCAAAAATAACCGACCGAAGTCCGGGGCACCAAGTTCGTCCAGCGGAAAAAGGCCACGAAAACGGTTGGGCTATAGCCTTGGGGGGTGGGGCTGGCCGACTTCGTCCGCCGGACTCGGAATGGCGCGAAACTTTGCGAGCGACCTCCGTGTGCCAGAAATAACCCGCGGGCATGGCCGCGCCCAAAAATAACCGCCCGAAGTCCGGGGCACCAAGTTCGTCCAGCGGAAAAAGGCCACAAAAACGGGTGGGCTATAGCCTTGGGGGGTGGGGCTGGCCGACTTCGTCCGCCGGACTTGGAATGGCGCGAGACTTTGCGAGCGGCCTCTATGTGCCAAAACTAGGCCGCGGGCATGGCCGCGCCCAAAAATAACCGCCCGAAGTCCGGGGCGCCAAGTTCGTCCAGCGGAAAAAGGCCACAAAAACGGGTGGGCTATAGCGTTGGGGGGTGGGGCTGGCCGACTTCGTCTGCCGGACTCGGAATGGCACAAGCCTTTGCGAGCGGCCTCCGTGTGCCAAAAATAGTCCGCGGGCATGGCTGCGCCAAAAAATAACCGCCCGAAGTCCGGGGCGCCAAGTTCGTCCAGCGGAAAAAGGCTACAAAAACGGGTGGGCTATACCCTTGGCGGGTGGGGCTGGCCTACTTCGTCCGCCGGACTCGGAATGGCGCGAGACTTTGCGAACGGCCTCCGTGTGCCTAAAATAGGCCGCGGGCACAGCGGCGCCAAAAATAACCGCCCGAAGGCCGGGGCGCCAAGTTCGTCCAGCGGAAAAAGACCACAAAAACGGGTGGGCTATAGCCTTGGGGGGTGGGGTTGGCCCAGTTCGTCCGCCGGAGTCGGAATGGCGCGAGACTTTGCGAGCGGCCTCCTTGTGCCAAAAATAGTCCGCGGGCACAGCCGCACCCAATAATAACCGCCCGAAAGCCGGGGCGCCAAGTTCGTCCAGCGGAAAAAGGCAACAAAAACGGGTGGGCTATAGCCTTGGGGGGTGGGGCTGGCCCACTTCGTCCGCCGGACTCGGAATGGCGCGAGACTTTGCGAGCGGCCTCCGTTTGCCAAAAATAGGCCCCGGGCACAGCCGCGCCCAAAAATAACTGCCCGAAGGCCGGGGCGCCAAGTTCGTCCAGCGCAAAAAGGCCACAAAAACGGGTGGGCTATAGTCTTGGGGGGTGGGGCTGGCCAACTTCATCATCCGGACTCGTAATGGCGCGAGACTTTGCGAGCGGCCTCCGTGTGCCAAAAATAGGGCCCGGGCACAGCCGCGCCCAAATAAAACCGCCCGAAGGCGGGGGCGCCAAGTTCGTCCAGCGGAAAAAGGCCACAAAAACGGGTGGCCTATAGCCTTGGGGGGTGGGGTGGCCAACTTCGTCCGCCAGACTCGTAATGGCGGGTGACTTTGCTAGCGGCCTCCATGTGCCGAAAATAGGCCCCGGGCACTGCCGCGCCCAAAAATAACCAACCGAAGGCCGGGGAGCAAAGTTCGTCCTGCGGAAAAAATGCTCAAAAACGGGTGGGCTATGGCCTTGGGGGGTGGGGCTGGCCCACTTCGTCCGCCGGACTCGGAATGGCGGGTGACATTGCGAGCGGCCTCCGTGTGCCGAAAATAGGCCCCGGGCACAGCCGCGCCCAAAAATAACCGCCCGAAGGCCGGGGCGCCAAGTTCGTCCAGCGGAAAAAGGCCACAAAAACGGGTGGTCTATAGCCTTGGGGGGTGGGGTTGGCCAACTTCGTCCGCCAGACTCGTAATGGCGGGTGACTTTGCGAGCGGCCTCCATGTGCCGAAAATAGGCCCCGGGCACAGCCACGCCGAAAAATAACCAACCGAAGGCCGGGGCGCCAAGTTCATCCAGCGGAAAAAGGCCACAAAAACGGGTGGGCTATAGCCTTGGGGGGTGGGGCTGGCCAACTTCGTCCGCCGGACTCGGAATGGCGCGAGAATTTGCGAGCGGCCTCCATGAGCCGAAAATAGGCCCGGGGCACAGCCGCGCCCAAAAATAACCGCCCGAAGGCCGGGGCGCCAAGTTCGTCCAGCGGAAAAAGGCCACAAAAACGGGTGGGCTATAGCCTTGGGGGGTGGGCCTGGCCCACTTCGTCCGCCGGACTCGGAATGGCGCGAGACTCTGCGAGCGGCCTTCGTTTGCCAAAAATAGGCCGCGGGCATGGCCGCGCCCAAAAATAACGGTCCGAAGTCCGGGGCGCCAAGTTCGTCCAGCGGAAAAAGGCCACAAAAACGGGTGGGCTATAGCCTTGGGTGGTGGGGCTGGCCGACTTCGTCCGCCGGACTCGGAATGGCGCGAGACTTTGCGAGCGGCCTCCATGTGCCACGAATAGCCCACGGGCACGGCCGCGCCTAAAAATAACCGCCCGAAGCCCGGGGTGCCAAGGTCGTCCGGCGGAAATAGGCCACGAAAACAGGTGGGCTATAGCCTTGGGGGGTGGGACTGGCCGTCTTCGTCCGCCGGACTTGGAAAGGCGCGAGACTTTGCGAGCGGCCTCCGTGTGCCAAAAATAGGCCGCGGGCATGGCCGTGCCCAAAAATAACCGACCGAAGTCCGGGGCGCCTAGTTCGTCTAGCGGAAAAAGGCCACAAAAACGGGTGGGCTATAGCCTTGGGGGGTGGGGCTGGCCGACTTCGTCCGCCGGACTCGGAAAGGCGCGAGACTTTGCGAGCGGCCGCCATGTGCCAAAAATAGGCTGCGGGCACGGCCGCGCCAAAAATAACCGCCCGAAGTCCGGGGCGCGAAGTTCGTCCAACGGAAAATGGTCACAAAAACGGGTGGGCTATTGCCTTGGGGGGTGGTGCTGGCCGACTTCGTCCACCGGACTCGGAATCGCGCGAGACTTTACGATCGGCCTCCGTGTGCCAAAAATAGGCCGCGGGCTACAGCCTTGGGAGGTGGGGCTGGCCCACTTCGTCCGCCGGACTCGGAATGGCGCGAGACTTTGCGAGCTTCCTCCGTGTGTCAAAAATCGGCCGCGGGCATGGCCGCACCCAAAAATAACCGCCCGAAGTCCGGGGCGCCAAGTTCGTCCAGCGGAAAAAGGCCACAAAAATGGGTGGGCTATAGCCTGGGGGGGTGCGGCAGTCCGACTTCGTCCGCCGGACTCGAAATGGCGCGAGACTTTGCGAGCGGCCTCTGTGTGCCAAAAATAGGCCGCGGGCACAGCCGCACCCAAAAATAACCGCCCGAAGGCCGGGGCACCAAGTTTGTCCGCGGAAAAAGACCACAAAAACGGGTGGGCTATAGCCTTGGGGGGTGGGGCTGGCCAACTTCGTCCGCCGGACTCGGAATGGCGCGAGACTTTGCGAGCGGCCTCCATGTGCCAAAAATAGGCTGCGGTCGCAGCCGCGCCCGAAAATAACCGCCCGAAGGCCGGGGCGCCAAGTTCGTCCAGCGGAAAAAGGCCACAAAAACGGGTGGGCTATAGCCTTGGGGGGTGGGGCTGGCCGACTTCGTCTGCCGGACTCGGACTGGGACGAGACTTTGCGAGCGGCCTCCGTGAGCCAAAAATAGGCCGCGGCCACAGCCGCGCCCAAAAATAACAGCCCGAAGGCCGGGGTGCCAAGTTCGTCCAGCGGAAAAAGGCCACAAAAACGGGTGGGCTATAGCCTTGGGGGGTGGGGCTGGCCAACTTCGTCCGCCGGACTCGGAATGGCGCGAGACTTTGCGAGGGGCTTCTGTGTGCCAAAAACAGCCGCGGGCAAAGCCGCGCCCAAAAATAACCGCCCGAAGGCCGGGGCAACATTTTCGTCCAGCGGAAAAAGGCCACAAAAACGGGTGGGCTATAGCCTTGGGGGGTGGCGCTGGCCAACTTCGTCCGCCGGACTCGGAATGGCGCGAGACTTTGCGAGGGGCTTCCGTGTGCCAAAAACAGTCCGTGGGCAAAGCCGCGCCCAAAAATAACCGCCCGAAGGCCGGGGCAACATTTTCGTCCAGCGGAAAAAGGCCACAAAAACGGGTGGGCTATAGCCTTGGGGGGTGGCGCTTGCCAACTTCGTCCGCCGGGCTCATAATGCCGCGAGATATTGCGACGGGCCTCCATGTGCCAAAAATAGGCCGCGGCCACAGCCGCGCCCAAAAATAACAGCCCGAAGGCCGGGGTGCCAAGTTCGTCCAGCGGAAAAAGGCCACAAAAACGGGTGGGCTATAGCCTTGGGGGGTGGGGCTGGCCAACTTCGTCCGCCGGACTCGGAACGGCGCGAGACTTTGCGAGGGGCTTCTGTGTGCCAAAAACAGCCGCGGGCAAAGCCGCGCCCAAAAATAACCGCCCGAAGGCCGGGGCAACATTTTCGTCCAGCGGAAAAAGGCCACAAAAACGGGTGGCCTATACCCTTGGGGTGTGGGGCTGGCCGACTTCGTCCGCCGGACTAGGAATGCCGCGAGACTTTGCGAGGGGCCTCCGTGTGCCAAAAACAGGCCGCGGGCAAAGCCGCGCCCAAAAATAACCGCCCGAAGGCCGGGGCGCCAAGTTCGTTCAGCGGAAAAAGACCACCAAAACAGGTGGGCTATGGCGTTGGGGGGTTGGGCTGGCCGACTTCGTCCGCCGGACTCAGAATGCCGCGACACTTTGCGAGGGGCCTCCGTGTGCCAAAAATAGGCCGTGGGCAAAGCCATACCCAAAAATAACCGCCCGAAGGCCTGGGCGCCAAGTTCGTCCAGCGGAAAAAGGCCACAAAAACAGGTGGGCTATAGCCTTGGGGGGTGGGGCTGGCCAACTTCGTCCGCCGGACTCGGAATGCCGCAAGACTTTGCGAGCGGCCTCCGTGTGCCGAAAATCGGCCCCGGGCACAGCCGCGCCCAAAAATAACCGCCCGAAGGCCGGGGCGCCAAGTTCGTCCGGCAGAAAAAGACCAGAAAAACGGGTGGGCTATACCCTTGGGGGGTGGGGATGGCCGACTTCGTCCGCCGGACTCGGAATGGCGCGAGACTTTGGGAGCGGCCTCTGTGTGCAGAAAATAGGCACCGGACACAGCCGCACACAAAAATAACTGCCCGAAGGCCGGGGCGCCAAGTTTGTCCAACGGAAAAAGGCCACAAAAACGGGTGGGCTATAGCCTCCGGGGGTGGGGCTGGCCCACTTCGTCCGCCGGACTCGGAATGGTGCGAGACTTTGCGAGCGGCCTCTGAGTGACGAAAATAGGCCCCAGGCACAGCCGCGCCAAAAAATAACAGCCCGAAGGCCGGGGCGCCAGGTTCGTCCAGCGGAAAAAGGCCACAAAAATGGGTGGGCTATAGCCTTGGGGGGTGGGGCTGGCCAACTTCGTCCGCCGGACTCGGAATGGCGCGAGACTTTGCGAGCGGCCTCCGAGTGACGAAAATAGGCCCCAGGCATAGCCACACCAAAAAATAACAGCCCGAAGGCCGGGGCGCCAGGTTCGTCCAGCGGAAAAAGGCCACAAAAATGGGTGGGCTATAGCCTTGGGGGGTGGGGCTGGCCAACTTCGTCCGCCGGACTCGGAATGGCGCGAGACTTTGCGAGCGGCCTCCGAGTGACGAAAATAGGCCCCAGGCACAGCCGCGCCAAAAAATAACAGCCCGAAGGCTGGGGCGCCAAGTTCGTCCAACGGAAAAAGGCCACAAAAACGGGTGGGCTATAGCATCCGGGGGTGGGGCTGGCCAACTTCGTCCGCCGGACTCGGAATGGTGCGAGACTTTGCGAGCGGCCTCCATGTGCCGAAAATAGACCCCCGGCACAGCCGCACCCAAAAATACCTGCCCGAAGGCCGGGGCGCCAAGTTCGTCCAGGCGAAAAAGGCCACAAAAACGGGTGGGCTATAGCCTCGGGGGTTGGCGCTGGCCAACTTCTTCCGCCGGACTCGGAATGGCGCGAGACTTTGCGGGTCGCCCCCGTGTGCCAAAAATAGGCCGCGGACACAGCCGTGCCCAAAAATACCCGCCCGAAGGCTGGGGCGCCAAGTTCATCCAGCGGAAAAAGGCCACAAAAACGGGTGGGCTACAGCCTTGGCGGGTGGAGCTGGCCAACTTCGTCCGCCGGACTCAGAATGGCACGAGACTTTGCGGGACGCCTCCATGCCCCACAAATAGGCCGCGGGAACAGCCGTGCCCAAAAATACCCGCCCGAAGGCCGGGGCGCCAAGTTCGTTCAGCGGAAAAAGCCACAAAAACTAGTGGGATATAGCCTCGGGGGGTGGGGCTGGCCAACTTCATCCGCCGGACTCGGAATGACGTGAGACTTTGCGGGGTGCCTCCGTGTGCCAAAAATAGGCCACGGGCACAGCCGTACCCAAAAATACCCGCCCGAAGCCCGGGGTGCCAAGTTCGTCCAGCGGAAAAATGCCACAAAAACGGGAGGGTTATAACCTTGGGGGGTGGGGCTGGCCAACTTCGTCCGCCGGACTCGGAATGGCGCGAGACTTTGCGGGTCATCTCCGTGTGCCAAAAATAGGCCGCGGGAACAGCCGTGCCCTAAAAAAAACGCCCGAAGGCCAGGGCGCCAAGTTCGTCCAGCGGAAAAAGGCCACAAAAACGGGTGGGCTATAGCCTTGGGGGGTGGGGCTGGCCCACTTCGTCCGCCGGACTTGGAATGGCTCGAGACATTGCGGGGCACCTCCGTGTGCCAAAAATAGGCCGCGGGCACAGCCGCTCCCAAAAATACCTGCCCGAAGGCCGGGGCGCCAAGTTCGTCCAGCGGAAAAAGGCCACAAAAACGGGTGGGCTATAGCCTTGGGGGGTGGGGCTGGCCCACTTCGTCCGCCGGATTAGGAATGGCTCGAGAGTTTGTGGGGCACCTCTGTGCACCAAAACTAAGCCGCAGGCACAGCCGCAGGCACAGCCGCGTCCAAAAATACCCGCGCGAAGGCCGGGCCGCCAAGTTCGTCCAGCGGAAAAAGGCCAAAAAACGGGTGGGCTATAGCCTTGGGGGGTGGGGCTGGCCAACTTCGTCCGCCGGACTCGGAATGGCGCAAGACTTCGCGGGGCGCCTCTGTGTACCAACAATAGGCCGCGGGGGCAGCCGCTCCCAAAAATACCCGCCCGAAGGCCGGGGCCCCAAGTTCGTCCAGCGGAAAAAGGCCACAAAAACGGGTGGGCTATAGCCTTGGGGGGTGGGGCCGGCCAACTTTGTCCGCCGGACTCGGAATGGCGCGAGACTTTGCGGGGAGCATCCGTGTGCCCAAAATAGGCCGCGGGCACAGCCGCGCCCAAAAATACCCGCCCGAAGGCCGGGGCGCCAAGTTCGTCCAGCGGAAAAAGGCCACAAAAACGGGTGGGCTATAGCATTGGGGGGTGGGGCTTGCCAACTTCGTCCGCCGGACTAGGAATGGCGCGAGAATTTGTGTGGTGCCTCCATGTGCCAAAAATAGGCCGCGGGCACGGCCGCTTCCAAAAATACCCACCCGAAGGGCGGGGCGCCAAGTTCGTCCAGCGGAAAAAGGCCACAAAACCGGGTGGGCTATAGCCTTGGGGATGGGGCTGGCCCACTTCGTCCGCCGGACTCGGAATGGCGTGAGACTTTGCGGGGTGCCTCCGTGTGCTAAAAATAGATCCCGGGTACAGCCGCGCCCAAAAATACCCGCCCGAAGGCCGGGGCGCCAAGTTCGTCCAGCGGAAAAAGGCCAAAAAACGGGTGGGCTATAGTCTTGGGGGGTGGGGCTGGCCAACTTCGTCCGCCGGACTCCGAATGGCGCGAGACTTTGTGGGGCCCCTCCGTGTACCAAAAATAGGCCGCGGGGGCAGCCGCTCCCAAAAATACCCGCCCGAAGGCCGGGCCGCCAAGTTCGTCCAGCGGAAAAAGGCCACAAAAACGGGTGGGCTATAGCCTTGGCGGGTGAGGCTGGCCAACTTCGTCCGCCGGACTCGGAATGGTGCGAGACTTTGTGGGGTGCCTCCGTGTGCCAAAAATAGGCCGCGGGCACAGCCGCGCCCAAAAATACCCACCCGAAGGCCGGGGCGCCAAGTTCGTCCAGCGGAAAAAGGCCACAAAACCGGGTGGGCTATAGCCTTGGGGATGGGGCCGGCCCACTTCGTCCGCCGGACTCGGAATGGCGCGAGACTTTGTGGGGCCCCTCCGTGTATCAAAAATAGGCTGCGGGGGCAGCCGCTCCCAAAAATACCCGCCCGAAGGCCGGGGCCCCAAGTTCGTCCAGCGGAAAAAGGCCACAAAAACGGGTGGGCTATAGCCTTGGGGGGTGGGGCCGGCCAACTTTGTCCGCCGGACTCGGAATGGCGCGAGACTTTGCGGGGCACTTCCGTGTGCCAAAAATAGGGCACGGGCACAGCCGAGCCCAAAAATACCCGCCCGAAGGCCGGGGCGGCTAGTTCGTCCAGCGGAAAAAGGCCACAAAAACGAGTGGGCTATAGCCTTGGGGGGTGGGGCTTGCCAACTTCGTCCGCCGGACTCGGAATGGCTCGAGACTTTGCGGGGCACCTCCGTGTGCCAAAAATAGGCTGCGGGCACAGCCGCACCCAAAAATACCCGCCCGAAGGCCGGGGCGCCAGTTTCGTCCAGCGGAAAAAGGCCACAAAAACGAGTGGGCTATAGCCTTGGGGGGTGGGGCTTGCCAACTCCGTCCGCCGGACTCGGAATGGCTCTAGACTTTGCGGGGCACCTCCGTGTGCCAAAAATAGGATGCGGGAACAGCCGCGCCCAAAAATACCTACCCGAAGGCCGGGGCGCCAAGTTCGTCCAGCGGAAAAAGGCCACAAAAACGGGTGGGCTATAGCCTTGGGGGGTGGGGCTGGCTAACTTCGTCCGCCGGACTCGGAATGGCGAGAGATTTTGCGGGGCAACTCCGTGTGCCAAAAATATGCCGCGGGCACAGCCGCGCACAAAAATACCAGCCTGAAGGCCGGGGCGCCAAGTTCGTCAAGCGGAAAAAGGCCACAAAAACTGGTGGGCTATAGCCTTGGGGGGTGGGGCGGGCCAACTTCGTCCGCCGGACTCGGAATGGCGCGATACTTTGCGGAGCGCCTCCGTGTGCGAAAAATAAGCCATGGGCACAGCCGCGAACAAAAATACCCACCCGAACGCCGGGGCGCCAAGTTCGTCCAACGGAAAAAGGCCACAAAAACGGGTGGGCCATAGCCTTGGGGGGTGGGGATGGCCAACTTCGTCCGCTGGACTCGGAATGGCGCGATACTTAGCGGGGCGCCTCCGTGTGCCCAAAATAGGCCACGGGCACAGCCATGCCCAAAAATACCCGCCCGAACGCCGGGGCGCCAAGCGAATCCATAGAAAAAAGGACACAAAAACGGGTGGGCTATACCCTTCGGGGGTGGGGCTGGTGAACTTCGTCCGCCGGACTCAGAATGGCGCGGGACTTTGCGGGGCACCTCCGTGTGCCAAAAATATGCCGCGGGCACAGCCGCGCCCAAAAATACCTGCCCGAAGGCCAGGGCGCCAAGTTCGACCAGCGGAAAATGGCCACAAAAACGGGTCGGCTATAGCCTTGGGGGGTGGGGCCTGGCAACTTCGTCCGCCGGACTCGGAATGGCGCGAGACATTGCGAGCGGCCTCCGTGTGCCGAAAATAGGCCACGGGCACAGCCGCGCCCAAAAATAACCACCCGAAGGCCGGGGCGCCAACTTCGTCCAGCGGAAAAAGGCCACAAAAACGGGTGGGCTATAGCCTTGGGGTGTGGGCCTGGCCAACTTCGTCCGCCGGACTCGGAATGGCGCGAGACTTTGCGGGGCACTTCCGTGTGCCAAAAATAGGGCACGGGCACAGCCGAGCCCAAAAATACCCGCCCGAAGGCCGGGGCGGCTAGTTCGTCCAGCGGAAAAAGGCCACAAAAACGAGTGGGCTATAGCCTTGGGGGGTGGGGCTTGCCAACTTCGTCCGCCGGACTCGGAATGGCTCGAGACTTTGCGGGGCACCTCCGTGTGCCAAAAATAGGCTGCGGGCACAGCCGCACCCAAAAATACCCGCCCGAAGGCCGGGGCGCCAGTTTCGTCCAGCGGAAAAAGGCCACAAAAACGAGTGGGCTATAGCCTTGGGGGGTGGGGCTTGCCAACTCCGTCCGCCGGACTCGGAATGGCTCTAGACTTTGCGGGGCACCTCCGTGTGCCAAAAATAGGATGCGGGAACAGCCGCGCCCAAAAATACCTACCCGAAGGCCGGGGCGCCAAGTTCGTCCAGCGGAAAAAGGCCACAAAAACGGGTGGGCTATAGCCTTGGGGGGTGGGGCTGGCCAACTTCGTCCGCCGGACTCGGAATGGCGCGAGAGTTTGCGGGGTGCCTCCGTTTGCCAAAAATAAGCCGCGGCACAGCCGCGCCCAAAAAAACCCGCCCGAAGGCCGGGGCGCCAACTTTGTTCAGTGGAAAAAGGCCACAAAAACGGGTGGGCTATAGCCTTGGGGGGTGGGGCTGGCCAACTTCGTCCGCCGGACTCGGAATGGCGTGAGAGTTTACGGGGTCCCTTCGTTTGCCAAAAATAAGCCGCGGCACAGCCGCGCACAAAAATACCCGCTCGAAGGCCGGGGCGCCAACTTCGTTCAGTGGAAAAAGGCCACAAAAACGGGTGGGCTATAGCCTTGGGGGGTGGGGCTGGCCAACTTCGTCCGCCCGACTCGGAATGGCGGGAGACTTTGCGGGGCACTTCCGTGTGCCAAAAATAGGCCGCGGGCACAGCCGCGCCCTAAAATAACTGCCCGAAGGGCGGGGCACCAAGTTCGTCCAGCAGAAAAAGGCCACAAAAACGGGGGAGCTATAGCCTTGGGGGCTGGGGCTGGCCCACTTCGTCCGCCGGACTCGGAATGGCGCGATACTTAGCGGGGCGCCTCCATGTGCCAAAAATAGACCGCGGGCACAGCCACGCGCAAAAATACCCGCCTGAAGGCCGGGGCGCCAAGTTCGTTCAGAGGAAAAAGGACGCAAAAACGGATGGGCTATCGCCTTGGGGGGTGGGGCTGGCTAACTTCGTCCGCCGGACTCGGAATGGCGAGAGATTTTGCGGGGCAACTCCGTGTGCCAAAAATATGCCGCGGGCACAGCCGCGCACAAAAATACCAGCCTGAAGGCCGGGGCGCCAAGTTCGTCAAGCGGAAAAAGGCCACAAAAACTGGTGGGCTATAGCCTTGGGGGGTGGGGCGGGCCAACTTCGTCCGCCGGACTCGGAATGGCGCGATACTTTGCGGAGCGCCTCCGTGTGCGAAAAATAAGCCATGGGCACAGCCGCGAACAAAAATACCCACCCGAACGCCGGGGCGCCAAGTTCGTCCAACGGAAAAAGGCCACAAAAACGGGTGGGCCATAGCCTTGGGGGGTGGGGATGGCCAACTTCGTCCGCTGGACTCGGAATGGCGCGATACTTAGCGGGGCGCCTCCGTGTGCCCAAAATAGGCCACGGGCACAGCCATGCCCAAAAATACCCGCCCGAACGCCGGGGCGCCAAGCGAATCCATAGAAAAAAGGACACAAAAACGGGTGGGCTATACCCTTCGGGGGTGGGGCTGGTGAACTTCGTCCGCCGGACTCAGAATGGCGCGGGACTTTGCGGGGCACCTCCGTGTGCCAAAAATAGGCCGCGGGCACAGCCGCGCCCAAAAATACCTGCCCGAAGGCCAGCGCGCCATGTTCGACCAGCGGAAAATGGCCACAAAAACGGGTCGGCTATAGCCTTGGGGGGTGGGGCCTGGCAACTTCGTCCGCCGGACTCGGAATGGCGCGAGACATTGCGAGCGGCCTCCGTGTGCCGAAAATAGGCGACGGGCACAGCCGCGCCCAAAAATAACCACCCGAAGGCCGGGGCGCCAACTTCGTCCAGCGGAAAAAGGCCACAAAAACGGGTGGGCTATAGCCTTGGGGTGTGGGCCTGGCCAACTTCGTCCGCCGGACTCGGAATGGCGCGAGACTTTTTGAGAGCCCTCCGTGTGCCGAAAATAGGCCCTGGGCACAGCCGTACCCAAAAATAACGTCCCGAAGGCCGGGGCACCAAGTTCGTCCAGCGGAAAAAGGCCACAAAAACGGGTGGGCTATAGCCTTGGGGGGTGGGGCTGGCCAACTTCGTCCGCCGGACTCGGAAGGGCGCGAGACTTTGCGAGCAGCCTCCGTGTTCTGAAAATAGGCCCCGAGCACAGCCGCGCCCAAAAATAACCGACCGAAGGACGGGGCGCCAAGTTCGTCCAGCGGAAAAAGGCCACAAAAACGGGTGGGCTATAGCCTTGGGGGGTGGGCCTGGCCGACTTCGTCCGCCGGACTCGGAAGGGCACGAGACTTTTTGAGCGCCGTCCGTGTGCCGAAAATAGGCCCTGGGGACAGCCGCGCCCAAAAATAACATCCCGAAGGCAGGGGCGCCAAGTTCGTCAAGCGGAAAAAGGCCACAAAAACGGGTGGGCTATAGCCTTGGGGGGTGGGGATGGCCAACTTCGTCCGCCAGACTCGGAATGGCGCGATACTTAGCGGGGCGCCTCCGTGTGCCCAAAATAGGCCGCGGGCACAGCCGCGCCCAAAAATACCCTTCCGAACGCCGGGGTGCCAAGTGCATCCATCGAAAAAAGGACACAAAAACGGGTGGGCTATAGCCTTCGGGGGTGGGGCTGGCGAACTTCGTCCGCCGGACTCGGAATGGCGCGAAACTTTTTGAGCGCCCTCCGTGTGCCGAAAATAGGCCCTGGGCACAGCCGCACCCAAAAATAACGTCCCGAAGGCCGGGGCGCCAAGTTCGTCCAGCGGAAAAAGGCCACAAAAACGGGTGGGCTAAAGCCTTGGGGGGTGGGGCTGGCCCACTTCGTCCGCCGGACTCGGACTGGCACGGGACTTTGCGAGCGGCTTCCGTGTGCTGAAAATAGGCCCCGAGCACAGCCGCACCCAAAAATAACCGACCGAAGGACGGGGCGCCAAGTTCATCCAGCGGAAAAAGGCCACAAAAACGGGTGGGCTATAGCCTTGGGGGGTGGGCCTGGCCAACTTCGTCCGCCGGACTCGGAAGGGCGCGAGACTTTTTGAGCGCCGTCCATGTGCCGAAAATAGGCCCTGGGCACAGCCGCGCCCAAAAATAACGTCCCGAAGGCCGGGGTGCCAAGTTCGTCCAGCGGAAAAAGGCCACAAAAACGGGTGGGCTATAGCCTTGGGGGGTGGGGCTGGCCAACTTCGTCCGCCGGACTCGGAAGGGCGCGAGACTTTGCGAGCGGCCTCCGTGTGCTGAAAATAGGCCCCGAGCACAGCCGCGTCCAAAAATATCCGCCCGAAGGCCGGGGCGCCAAGTTCGACCAGCGGAAAAAGGCCACAAAAACGGGTCGGCTATAGCCTTGGGGGGTGGGGCTGGCCGACTTTGTCCGCCGGACTCGGAATGGTGCGAGACTTTGCGAGCTGCCTCCGTGTGCCGAAAATAGGCCCCGGGCACAGCCACGCCCAAAAATAACGGCCCGAAAGCCGGGGCGCCAAGTTCGTCCAGCGGAAAAAGGCCACAAAAACGGGTGGGCTATAGTCTTGGGGGGTGGGGCTGGCCAACTTCGTCCGCCGGACTAGGAATGGCGCGATACTTAGCGGGGCGCCTCCGTGTGCCAAAAATAGGCCGCGGGCACAGCCACGCCCAAAAATACCAGCCCGAAGGCCGGGGCGCCAAGTTCGTCCAGCTCAAAAAGGCCGCCAAAACGGATGGGCTATAGCCTTGGGGGGTGGGGCTGGCTAACTTCGTCCGCCGGACTCGGAATGGTGCGAGATTTTACGGGGCAACTCCGTGTGCCAAAAATATGCCGCGGGCACAGCCGCGCCCAAAAATACCCGCCCGAAGGCCGGGGCGCCAAGTCCGTCCAGCGGAAAAAGGCCACAAAAACGGGTGGGCTATAGCCTTGGGGTGTGGGGCTGGCCTACTTCGTCCGCTGGACTCAGAATGGCGCGAGACTTTGCGGGGTGCCTCCGTGTGCCAAAAATAGGCCGCGGGCACAGCCGCGCACAAAAATACCCGCCCGAAGGCCAGGGCGCCAAGTTCGACCAGCGGAAAATGGCCACAAAAACGGGTCGGCTATAGCCTTGGGGGGTGGGGCCTGGCAACTTCGTCCGCCGGACTCGGAATGGCGCGAGACATTGCGAGCGGCCTCCGTGTGCCGAAAATAGGCCACGGGCACAGCCGCGCCCAAAAATAACCACCCGAAGGCCGGGGCGCCAACTTCGTCCAGCGGAAAAAGGCCACAAAAACGGGTGGGCTATAGCCTTGGGGTGTGGGCCTGGCCAACTTCGTCCGCCGGACTCGGAAGGGCGCGAGACTTTTTGAGCGCCGTCCATGTGCCGAAAATAGGCCCTGGGCACAGCCGCGCCCAAAAATAACGTCCCGAAGGCCGGGGTGCCAAGTTCGTCCAGCGGAAAAAGGCCACAAAAACGGGTGGGCTATAGCCTTGGGAGGTGGGGCTGGCCAACTTCGTCCGCCGGACTCGGAAGGGCGCGAGACTTTGCGAGCGGCCTCCGTGTGCTGAAAATAGGCCCCGAGCACAGCCGCGCACAAAAATACCCGCCCGAAGGCCGGGGCGCCAAGTTCGTCCAGCGGAAATAGGCCACAAAAACTGGTGGGCTATAGCCTTGGGGGGTGGGGCTGGCCAACTTCGTCCGCCGGACTCGGAAGGGCGCGGGACTTTGCGAGCGGCCTCCGTGTGCTGAAAATAGTCCCCGAGCACAGCCGCGCAAAGGCCATAAAAAAGGGTGGGCTATAGCCTTGGGAGGTGGGCCTGGCCGACTTCGTCCGCCGGACTCGGAATAGCGCGAGACTTTTTGAGCGCCCTCCGTGTGCCGAAAATAGGCCCTGGGCACAGCCGCGCCCAAAAATAACGTCCCGAAGGCCGGGGCGCCAAGTTCGTCCAACGGAAAAAGCCCACAAAAACGGGTGGGCTATAGCCTTGGGGGGAGGGGCTAGCCAACTTCGTCCGCCGGACTCGGAATGGCGCGAGACTTTGCGAGGCGCCTCCGTGCGCTAAAAATAGGCCGCAGGCACAGCCGTGCCCAAAAATAACGGCCCGAAGGCCGAGGCGCCAAGTTCGTCCAGCGGAAAAAGGCCACAAAAACGGGTGGGCTATAGCCTTGGGGGTGGGGCTGGCCCACTTCGTCCGCCGGACTTGGAAGGGCGCGAGACTTTGCGAGCGGCCTCCGTGTGCTGAAAATAGGCCCCGAGCACAGCCGCGCCCGACAATAACCGACCGAAGGATGGGGCACCAAGTTCGTCCAGTGGAAAAAGTCCACAAAAACGGGTGGGCTAAAGCCTTGGGGGGTGGGGCTGGCCGACTTTGTCCGCCGGACTCGGAATGGCGCGAGACTTTGCGAGCTGCCACCGTGTGCCGAAAATAGTCCCCGGGCACAGCCACGTCCAAAAATAACGGCCCGAAGGCTGGGGCGCCATGTTCGTCCAGCGGAAAAAGGCCACAAAAACGGGTGGGCTATAGTCCTTGGGGGTGGGGCTGGCCAACTTCGACCGCCGGACTAGGAATGGCGCTATACTAAGCGGGGTGCCTCCGTGTGCCAAAAATAGAACGCGGGCACAGCCACGCCCAAAAATACCCGCCCGAAGGCCGGGGCGCCAAGTTCGTCCAGCTGAAAAAGTCCGCAAAAACGGATGGGCTATAGCCTTGGGGGGTGGGGCTGGCTAACTTCGTCCGCCGGACTCGGAATGGCGCGAGATCTTGCGGGGCAACTCCGTGTGCCAAAAATATGCCGCGGGCACAGCCGCGCCCAAAAATACCCGCCCGAAGGCCAGGGCGCCAAGTCCGTCCAGCGGAAAAAGGCCACAAAAACGGGTGGGCTATAGCCTTGGGGTGTGGGGCTGGCCTACTTCGTCCGCCGGACTCAGAATGGTGCGAGACTTTGCGGGGTGCCTCCGTGTGCCAAAAATAGGCCGCGGGCACAGCCGCGCACAAAAATACCCGCCCGAAGGCCGGGGCGCCAAGTTCGTCCAGCGGAAAAAGGCCACAAAAACCGGTGGGCTATAGCCTTGGGGGGTGGGGCTGGGCAACTTCGTCCGCCGGACTCGGAATGGCGCGAGACTTTTTGAGCACCCTCCGTGTGCCGAAAATAGGCCCTGGGCACAGCCGCACCCAAAAATAACGGCCCGAAGGCCGGGGCGCCAAGTTCCTCCAGCGGAAAAAGGCCACAAAAACGGGTGGGCTATGGCCTTGGGGGTAGGGGCCGGCCGACTTCGTCCGCCGGACTCGGAATGGCGCGAGACTTTGTGAGCGGCCTCCGTGTGCTGAAAATAGGCCTCGGGCACAGCCGCGCCCAAAAATAACCGACCGAAGGCCGGGGCGCCAAGTTCGTCCAGCGGAAAAAGGCCACAAAAACGGGTGGGCTATAGCCTTGGGGGGTGGGGCTGGCCCACTTCGTCCGCCGGACTAGGAATGGCACGAGACTTTGCGAGCGGTCTCCGTGTGCCGAAACTAAACCCTGGGCAAAGCCGCGCCCAAAAATAACCGCCTGAAGGCCGGGGCGCCAAGATCGTCCAGCAAAAAAAAAGGCCACAAAAACGGGTGGGCTATAGCCTTGGGGGCTGGCGCTAGCCCACTTCATCCGCCGGACTCGGAATGACGCGAGACTTTGCGAGCTGCCTCCATGTGCCGAAAATAGGCCCCAGGGACAGCCGCACCGAAACAAAACCGCTCCAAGGCCGGGGCGCCAAGTTCGTCCAGCGGAAAAAGGCCACAAAAACGGGTGGGCTATAGCCTTGGGGGGTGGGGCTGGCCCACTTCGTCCGCCGGACTCGGAATGGCACGGGACTTTGCGATCGGCCTCCCCATGTTGAAAGTAGGAACCAGGCACAGCCGCGCCCAAAAATAACCGCCCGAAGGCCGGGGTGCCAAGTTCGTCCAGCGGAAAAAGGCCACAAAAACGGGTGGGCTATAGCCTTGGGGGGTGGGGCTGGCCAACTTCGTCCGCCGGGCTCGCAATGGCGAGAGACTTTGCGAGCAGCCTCCGTGTGCCAAAAATAGGACCCGGGCACAGCCGCAACCAAAAATAACCGCCCGAAGGCCGGGGCGCCAAGTTCGTCCAGCGGAAAAGGGCCACAAAAACGGGTGGGCTATAGCCTTGGGGGGTGGGCCTGGCCAACTTCGTCCGCCGGACTCAGAATGGCGCGAGACTTTGCGAGCATAAACCGTGTGCCGAAAATAGGCCCCGGGCACAGCCGCGCCCAAAAATAACCGGCCAAAGGCCGGGGCGCCAAGTTCGTCCAGCGGAAAAAGGCCACAAAAACAGGTGGGCTATAGCCTGGGGGGGTGGGGCTGGCCGACTTCGTCCGCCGGCCTCGGAATGGCGCGAGACTTTGTGAGCGGCCTCCGTGTGCCAAAAATAGGCCGGGGGCACGGCCGCGCCCAAAAATAACCGCCCGAAGTCCGGGCCGCCAAGTTCGTCCAGCGGAAAAAGGCCACAAAAACGGGTGGGCTATAGCCTGGGGGGGTGGGGCTGGCCGACTTCGTCCGCCGGATTCGGAATGGCGCTAGACTTTGCGAGCGACCTCCGTGTGCCAAAAATAGGCCGCGGGCACGGCCGCGCCCAAAAATAACAGCCCGAAGTCCGGGGCGCCAAGTTCGTCCGGCGGAAAAAGGCCACAAGAACGGGTGGGCTATAGCCTTGGGGGGTGGGCCACCGGACTCGGAATGGCGCGAGACTTTGCGAGCGGCCTCCGTGTGCCCAAAATAGCCCGCAGGCAAGGCTGCACCCAAAAATAACCGACCGAAGTCCGGGGTGCCAAGTTCGTCCAGCGGAAAAAGGCCACAAAAACGGGTGGGCTATAGCCTGGGGGGGTGGGGCTGGCCGACTTCGTCCGCCGGACTAGAAATGGCGCGAGACTTTGCGGGGTGCCGCCGTGTGCCAAAAATAGACCGTGGGCTCAGCCGCACACAAAAATACACGCCCGAAGGCCGGGGCGCCAAGTTCGTCCAGCGGAAAAAGGCCACAAAAACGGGTGGGCTATAGCCTTGGGGGGTGGGGCTGGCTAACTTCGTCCGCCGGACTCGGAATGACGCAAGACTTTGCGGGGCGCCTCCGTGTGCCAAAAATAGGCCGCGGGCACAGCTGCGTCCAAAAATACCCGCCCGAAGGCCGGGGGGCCAAGTTCGTCCAGCGGAAAAAGGCCACAAAAACCGGTGGGCTATAGCCTTGGAGGGTGGGGCTGGCCAACTTCGTCCGCCGGACTCGGAATGGCGCAAGACTTTGCGGGGTGCCTCCGTGTGCCAAAAATAGGGCGCGGGCACAGCCGCGCCCAAAAATACCCGCCCGAAGGCCGGTGCGCCAAGTTGGTCCAGCGGAAAAAGGCCACAAAAACGGGGGGCTATAGTCTTGGGGGGTGCGGCGGGCCAACTTCGTCCGCCGGACTCGGAATGACGCGAGCCTTTGCGGGGCGCCTCCGTGTGCCAAAAATAGGCCGCGGGCACAGCTGCTCCCAAAAATACCCGCCCGAAGGCCGGGGCGCCACGTTGGTCCAGCGGAAAAAGGCCACAAAAACGGGTGGGCTATAGCCTTGGGGTGTGGTGCTGGCCAACTTCGCCCGCCGGACTCGGAATGGCACGAGCCTTTGCGGGGCACCTCCGTGTGCCAAAAATAGGCCGCGGGCACAGCCGCGTCCAACAATACCCGCCCGAAGGCCGGGGCGCCAAGTTAATCCAGCAGAAAAAGGCCACAAAAACGGGTGGGCTATAGCCTTGGGGGGTGGGGCTGGCCAACTTCATCCGCCGGACTCGGAATGGCGCGAGACTTTGCGAGCGGCCTCCGTGTGCCGAAAATAGACCGCGGGCACAGCCGCGCCCAAAAATAACCGCCCGAAGGCCGGGGCGCCATGTTCGTCCAGGGGAAAAAGGCCACAAAAACGGGTGGGCTATAGCCTTGGGGGGTGGGGCTGGCCAACTCCATCCGCCGGACTCGGAATGGCGCGAGACTTTGCGAGCGGCCTCCGAGTGCCGAAAATAGGTCCTGGGCACAGCCGCGTCCAAAATTAAGTGCCCGAAGGCCGGGGTGCCAAGTTCATCCAGCAGAAAAAGGCCGCAAAAACGGGTGGGCTATAGCCTTGGGGGTGGGGCTGGCCAACTTCGTCCGCCGGACTCGGAATGGCGCGAGACTTTGCAAGCGGCCTCTGTGTGCCTAAAATAGGCCCTGAGTACAGCTGCGCCCAAAAATAACCGCCCGAAGGCCGGGGCGCCAAGTTCGTCCAGCGGAAAAAGGCCACAAAAACTGGTAGGCTACAGCCTTGAGGGGTGGTGCTGGCCAATTTCGTCCGCTGGGCTCGGAATGGCGCGAGATTTTGCGAGCGGCCTCCGTGTGCCGAAAATAGGCCGCAGGCACAGCCGCGCCCAAAAATAACCGCCCGAAGGCTGGGGCGTCATGTTCGGCCAGCGGAAAAAGGCCACAAAAACGGGTGGGCTATAGCCTTGGGGGGTGGGGCTGGCCAACTCCGTCCGCCGGACTCGGAATGGCGCGAGACTTTGCGAGCGGCCTCCGAGTGCCGAAAATAGGCCCTGGGCACAGCCGCGCCTAAAATTAAGCGCCCGAAGGCCGGGGCGCCAAGTTCGTCCAGCGGAAAAAGGCCACAAAAACGGGTGGGCTATAGCCTTGGGGGGTGGGGCTGGCCAACTTCGTCCGCCGGACTCGGAATGGCGCGAGACTTTGCGAGCGGACTTTGTGTGCCTAAAATAGCCCCTCAGTACAGCCGCGCCCAAAAATAACCGCCCGAAGGCCGGGGCGTCATGTTAGTCCAGCGGAAAAAGGCCACAAAAACGGGTACGCTACAGCCTTGGGGGGTGGTGCTGGCCCACCTCGTCCGCCGGGTTCGGAATGGTCCGAGACTTTGCGAGCGGCCTCCATGTACTGAAAAAAGGCCGCGGGCACAGATGCGCGAAAAAATAACCACCCGAGGGCTGGGGCGCCAAGTTCGTCCAGCGGAAAAAGGCCACAAAAACGGGTGGGCTATAGCCTTGGGGGGTGGGCCTGGCCAACTTCGTCCGCAGGACTCGGAATGGCGCGAGACTTTGCGAGCGGCCTCTGTGTGCCGAAAATAGGCCCCGGGCACAGCCGCGCCCAAAAATAACCGCCCGAAGGCCGGGGCGCCAAGTTCGTCCAGCGGAAAAAGGCCACAAAAACGGGTGGGCTATAGCCTTGGGGGGTGGCGCTGGCCAACTTCGTCCGCTTGACTCGTAATGGCGCGAGGCTTTGCGAACGGCCTCCGTGTGCCAAAAATAGGCCCCGGGCACAGCCGCGCCCAAAAATAACCACCTGAAGGCCGGGGCGCAAAGTCCGTGCAGCGGAAAAAGGCCACAAAAACGGGTGGGCTATAGCCTTGGGGGGTGGAGCTGGCCAGCGTCGACTGCCGGACTAGGAATAGCGCGAGACTTTGCGAGCGGCCTCCGTGTGCAGAAAATTGGCCCCAGGCAAAGCAGCATACAACAAATATCCTCCCGAAGGCCGGGACGCCAAGTTCGTACAGCGGAAAAAGGCCACAAAAACGGGTGGGCTATAGCCTTGGGGGGTGGGCTGGCCAACTTCATCCGCCGCACTCGGAATAGCGCGAGACTTTGCGAGCGGCCTACGTGTAACGAAAATAGGCCCCGAGCACAGGCGCACATAAAAATAACCGTCCGAAGGCCGGGTCGCCAAGTTTGTCCAGCGGAAAAAGGCCACAAAAACAGGTGGGCTATAGCCTTGGGGGGTGGGGCTGGCCAACTTCGTCCGCCGGACTCGGAATGGCGCGACACTTTACGAGCAGCCTCCGTGTGCAGAAAATTGGCCCCAGGCAAAGCCGCGCACAAAAAATAACCTCCCGAAGGCCGGGGCGCCAAGTTCGTCCAGCGGAAAAAGGCCACAAAAACGGGTGGGCTATTGCCTTGGGGGGTGGGGCTGGCCAACTTCGTCCGCCGGACTCGGAATGGCGCAAGACTTTGCGAGCGGTCTCCGTGTGCCGAAAATAGGCCCCGGACACAGCCGCACACGAAAATAACTTCGCGAAGGCCGGGACGCCAAGTTCGTCCAACTGAAAAAGGCCACAAAAACGGGTGGGCTATAGCCTTGGGGGGTGGGGCTGGTCAACGTCGTCCGCCGGACTCGGAATGGCGCGAGACTATTCGAGCGGCCTCCGTGTGCCGAAAATAGGACCCGGGCACACCCGCGCCAAAAAATAACCGCCCGAAGGCCAGGGAGCTAAGTTTGTCCAGCGGAAAAAGGCCACAAGAACGGGTGGGCTACAGCCTTGGGGGGTGGGGCTGGCCAACTTCGTCATCCGGACTCCGAATGGCGGGAGACTTTGCGAGCGGCGTCAGTGTGCCAAAAATAGGACCCGGGCACAACCGCGACAAAAATAACCGACCGAAGGCCGGGTCACCAAGTTCGTCCAGCGGAAAAAGGCCACAAAAACGGGTGGGCTACAGCCTTGGGG
Source organism: Citrus x changshan-huyou (assembly GCA_039657385.1). Lineage (NCBI taxonomy): Eukaryota > Viridiplantae > Streptophyta > Magnoliopsida > Sapindales > Rutaceae > Citrus > Citrus x changshan-huyou. The sequence continues at coordinate 80,444 of JBCGBO010000016.1, forward strand.
GGTGGGGCTGGCCAACTTCGTCATCCGGACTCCGAATGGCGGGAGACTTTGCGAGCGGCGTCAGTGTGCCAAAAATAGGACCCGGGCACAGCCGCGACAAAAATAACCGACCGAAGGCCGGGTCACCAAGTTCGTCCAGCGGAAAAAGGCCACAAAAACGGGTGGGCTACAGCCTTGGGGGGTGGGGCTTGCCAACTTCGTCATCCGGACTCCGAATGGCGGGAGACTTTGCGAGCGGTGTCAGTGTGCCAAAAATAGGAACCGGGCACAGCCGCGACAAAAAATAACTGCCCGAAGGCCGGGGCGCCAAGTTCGTCCAGCGGAAAAAGGCCACAAAAACGGGTGGGCTATAGCGTTGGGGGGTGGGGCTGGCCAACCTCGTCCGCCGGACTCGGAATGGCGCGAGCCTTTGCGAGTGGCCTCCGTGTGCCAGAAATAGAACCCGGGCACAGCTGCATCCAAAATTAACCGCCCGAAGACCGGGGCGCCAAGTTCATCCAGCGGAAAAAGGCCACAAAAACGGGTGGGCTCTAGCCTTCGGGGGTGGGGCTGGCCCACTTCGTCCGCCAGACTCGGAATGGCGCGAGACTTTGCGAGCGGTCTCCGTGTGCCGAAAATAGGCCCCGGTCACAGCCGCGCCCAAAAATAACTGCCCGAAGGCCGGGGCGCCAAGTTCGTCCAGCGGAAAAAGGCCACAAAAACGGGTGGGCTATAGCCTTGGGGGGTGGGGCTGGCCAGCTTCGACCGCCGGACTAGGAATGGCGCTCGACTTCGCGAGCGGCCTCCGTGTGCAGAAAATTGGCCGCAGGCAAAGCCGCGAACAACAAATAACCTCCAGAAGGCCGGGGCGCCAAGTTCGTCCAGCGGAAAAAGGCCACAAAAACGGGTGGGCTATAGCCTTGGGGGGTGGGGCTGGCCAACTTCTTCCGCCGGACTCGGAATGCCGCGAGACTTTGCGAGGGGCCTCCGTGTGCCAAAAAAAGGCCGCGGGCAAAGCCGCACCCAAAAATAACCGCCCGAAGGCCGGGGCCCCAAGTTCGTCCAGCGGAAAAAGGCCACAAAAACGGGTGGGCTATAGCCTTGGGGGGCGGGGCTGGCCAACTTCGTTCGCCGGACTCGGAATGCCGCGAGACTTTGCAAGGGGCCTCCATGTGCCAACAATAGGCCGCGGGCAAAGCCGCGCACAAAAATAACCACCCGAAGGCCGGGGCGCCAAGTTCGCCCAGCGGAAAAAGGCCACAAAAACTGGTGGGCTATAGCCTTGGGGGGTGGGGCTGGCCAACTTCGTCCCCCGGACTCGGAATGCCGCGAGACTTTGCGAGGCTCCTCCGTGTGCCAAAAATAGGCCGCGGGCAAAGTCTCACCAAAAAATAACCTCCCGAAGGCCGGGGCGCCAAGTTCACCCAGCGGAAAAAGGCCACAAAATCGGGTCGGCTATAGCCTTGGGGGGTGATGTTGGCCAACTTCGTCCGCCGGACTCGGAATGTTGCGAGACTTTGCGAGGGGCCTCCGTGTGATAAAAATAGGCCACGGGCAAAGGCGATCCCAAAAATATCCGCCCGAAGGCCGGGGCGCCAAGTTCGTCCAGCGGAAGAAGGCCACAAAAATGGGTGGGCTATAGCCTTGGGGGGTGGGGCTGGCAGACTTCGTCCGCCGGACTCGGAATGCCGTGAGACTTTGCGAGGCACCTCCGTGTGCCAAAAATAGGCCGTGGGCAAAGCCTCACCAAAAAATAACCGCCCGAAGGCCGGGGCGCCAAGTTCGCCCAGCGGAAAAAGGCCACAAAAACGGGTGGGCTATAGCCTTGGGGGGTGGGGCTGGCCAACTTCGTCCGCTGGCCTCGGAAAGCCGCGAGACCTTGCGAGGGGACTCCGTGTGCCAAAAAAAGGCCGCGGGCAAAGCCGCACCCAAAAATAACCGCCCGAAGGCCGGGGCGCCAAGTTCGCCCAGCGGAAAAAGGCCACAAAAACGGGTGGGCTATAGCCTTGGGGGGTGGGGATGGCCAACTTCGTCCCCCGGACTCGGAATGCCGCGAGACTTTACGAGGGGCCTCCCTGTGCCAAAAATAGGCCGTGGGAAAAGCTGCGCCCAAAAATAACCCCCCGAAGGCCGGGGCGCCAAGTTCGCCCAGTGGAAAAAGGCCACAAAAACGGGTGGGCTATAGCCTTGGGGGGTGGGGCTGGCCAACTTCGTCCCCCGGACTTGGAATGCCGTAAGACTTTGCGAGGCGCCTCCGTGTGCCAAAAATAGGCCGCGGGCAAAGTCTCACCAAAAAATAACCTCCCGAAGGCCGGGGCGCCAAGTTCGCCCAGCGGAAAAAGGCCACAAAAACGGGTCGGCTATAGCCTTGGGGGGTGATGTTGGCCAACTTCGTCCGCCGGACTCGGAATGCTGCGAGACTTTGCGATGGGCCTCCGTGTGATAAAAATAGGCTGCGGGCAAAGGCGCTCCCAAAAATAACCGCCCGAAGGCCGGGGCGCCAAATTCGTCCAGCAGAAGAAGGCCACAAAAACGGGTGGGCTATAGCCTTGGGGGGTGGGGCTGGCCGACTTCGTTCGCCGGACTCGGAATGCCGCGAGACTTTGCGAGGTGCCTCCGTGTGCCAAAAATAGGCCGCGGGCAAAGCCTCACCAAAAAATAACCGCCCGAAGGCCGGGGCGCCAGGTTCGCCCAGCGGAAAAAGGCCACAAAAACGGGTGGGCTATAGCCTTGGGGGGTGGGGCTGGCCAACTTCGTCCCCTGGACTCGGAATGCCGCGAGACTTTACGAGGGGCCTCCGTGTGCCAAAAATAGGCCGTGGGAAAAGCTGCGCCCGAAAATAACTGCCCGAAGGCCGGGGCGCCAAGTTCGTCCAGCGGAAAAAGGCCACAAAAACGGGTGGGCTATAGCCTTGGCGGGTGGGCTGGCCAACTTCGTCCGCCGGACTCGGAATGCCGCGAGACTTTCCGAGCGGCCTCCATGTGCCAAAAATAGGACCCGGGAAAAGCCGCATCCAAAAATAACCGCCCGAAGGCCGGTTCGCCAAGTTCGTCCAGCGGGAAAAGGCCACAAAAACGGGTGGCCTATAGCCTTGGGGGGTGGGGCTGGCCAACTTCGTCTGCCGGACTCGGAATGCTGCGAGACTTTGCGAGGGGCCTCCGTGTGATAAAAACAGGCCGCGGGCAAAGCCTCACCAAAAAATAACCGCCCGAAGGCCGGGGCGCCAGGTTCGCCCAGCGGAAAAAGGCCACAAAAACGGGTGGGCTATAGCCTTGGGGGGTGGGGCTGGCCAACTTCGTCCCCTGGACTCGGAATGCCGCGAGACTTTACGAGGGGCCTCCGTGTGCCAAAAATAGGCCGTGGGAAAAGCTGCGCCCGAAAATAACTGCCCGAAGGCCGGGGCGCCAAGTTCGTCCAGCGGAAAAAGGCCACAAAAACGGGTGGGCTATAGCCTTGGCGGGTGGGCTGGCCAACTTCGTCCGCCGGACTCGGAATGCCGCGAGACTTTCCGAGCGGCCTCCATGTGCCAAAAATAGGACCCGGGAAAAGCCGCATCCAAAAATAACCGCCCGAAGGCCGGTTCGCCAAGTTCGTCCAGCGGGAAAAGGCCACAAAAACGGGTGGCCTATAGCCTTGGGGGGTGGGGCTGGCCAACTTCGTCTGCCAGACTCGGAATGCTGCGAGACTTTGCGAGGGGCCTCCGTGTGATAAAAACAGGCCGCAGGCAAAGGCGCTCCCAAAAATAACCGCCCGAAGGCCGGGTAGCCAAGTTCGTCCAGCGGAAAAAGGCCACAAAAACGGGTGGGCTATAGCCTTGGGGGGTGGGGCTGGCCAACTTCGTCCGCCGGACTCGGAATGCCGCGAGACTTTGCGAGGGGCCTCCGTATGCCAAAAATAGGCCGCGGGCAAACCCGCGCCCAAAAATAACCCCCCAAAGGCCGGGGCGCCAAGTTCGTCCAGCGGAAAAAGGCCACAAAAACGGGTGGGCTATAGCCTTGGGGGGTGGGGCTGGCAGACTTCGTCCGCCGTACTCGGAATGCCGCGAGACTTTGCGAGGCGCCGCCGTGTGCCAAAAATAGGCCGCGGGCAAAGCGTCACCAAAAAATAACCGCCCGAATGCCGGGGCGCCAAGTTCGTCCAACGGAAAAAGGCCACAAAAACGGGTGGGCTATAGCCTTGGGGATTGGGGCTGGCCAACTACGTCCGCCGTACTCGGATTGCCGCGAGACTTTGCGAGGGGCCTCCGTTTACCAAAAATAGGCCGTGGGCAAAGCCGCGCCCAAAAATAACCGCCCGAAGGCCGGGGCGCCAAGTTCGTCCAGCGGAAAAAGGCCACAAAAACGGGTGGGCTATAGCCTTGGGTGGTGGGGCTGGCCAACTTCGTCCGCCGGACTGAGAATGCCGCGAGACTTTGCGAGGGGCCTCCGTGTGCCAAAAATAGGCCGCGGGCAAAGCCGCGCCAAAAAATAACCGCCCGAAGGCCGGGGCGCCAAGTTCGTCCAGCGGAAAAAGGCCACAAAAATGGGTGGGCTATAGCCTTGGGGGGTGGGGCTGGCCAACTTCGTCCGCCGGACTCGGAATGCCGCGAGACTTTGCGAGGGGCCTCCGTGTGCCAAAAATAGGCCGCGGGCAAAGCCGCGCCCAAAAATAACCGCTCGAAGGCCGGGGCGCCAAGTTCGTCCAACGGAAAAAGCCCACAAAATCGGGTGGGCTATAGCCTTGGGGGGTGGGGCTGGCCGACTTCGTCCGCCGGACTCGGAATGGCGTGAGACTTTGTGAGGCGCCTCCGTGTGCCAAAAATATGCCGCGGGCACAGCCGCGCCCAAAAAAAACCGCCCGAAGGCCGGGTCGCCAAGTTCGTCCAGCGGAAAAAGGCCACAAAAACGGGTGGGCCATAGCCTTGGGTGGTGGGGCTGGCCAACTTCGTCCGCCGGACTCGGAATCGCACGAGACTTTGCGAGCCACCTCCGTGTACCAAAAATATGCCGCGGGCACAGCCGTGCCCAAAAATAACCGCCCGAAGGCCGGGGCGCCATGTTCGTCCAGCGGAAAAAGCCCACAAAAACGGGTGGGCTATAGCCTTGGGGGGTGGGGCTGGCCGACTTCGTCCGCCGGACCCGGAATGGCGCGAGACTATGCGAGGCACCTCCGTTTACCAAAAATAGGCCGTGGGCAAAGCCGCGCCCAAAAATAACCGGCCGAAGGCCAGGGCGCCAAGTTCGTCCAGCGGAAAAAGGCCACAAAAACGGGTGGGCTATAGCCTTGGGTGGTGGGGCTGGCCAACTTCGTCCGCCGGACTGAGAATACCGCGAGACTTTGCGAGGGGCCTCCGTGTGCCAAAAATAGGCCGCGGGTAAAGCCGCGCCAAAAAATAACCGCCCGAAGCCCGGGGCGACAAGTTCGTCCAGCGGAAAAAGGCCACAAAAATGGGTGGGCTATAGCCTTGGGGGGTGGGGCTGGCCAACTTCGTCCGCCGGACTCGGAATGCCGCGAGACTTTGCGAAGGGCCTCCGTGTACCAAAAATAGGCTGCGGGCAAAGCTACGACCAAAAATAACCACCCGAAGGCCGGGGCGCAAAGTTCGTCCAGCGGAAAAAGCCCATAAAAACGGGTGGGCTATAGCCTTGGGGGGTGGGGCTGGCCAACTTCGTCCGCCGGACTCGGAATGCCGCGAGACTTTGCGAGGGGCCTCCACGTGACAAAAATAGACCTCGGGCAGAGCTGCACACAAAAATAACTGCCCGAAGCACGGGGCGCCAAGTTCGTCCAGCGGAAAAAGGCAACAAAAACAGGTGGGCTATAGCCTTGGGTGGTGGGGCTGGCCAACTTCGTCTGCCGGACCCAGAATGGCGCGAGACTATGCGCGGCACCTCCGTTTGCCAAAAATAGGCTGTCGGTAAAGCCGCACCCAAAAATAACCGCCCGAAGGCCAGGGCGCCAAGTTCGTCCAGCGGAAAAAGGCCACAAAAATGGGTGGGCTATAGCCTTGGGGGGTGGGGCTGGCCAACTTCGTCCGCCGGACTCGGAATGCCGCGAGACTTTGCGAGGGGCCTCCGTGTGCCAAAAATAGGCCGCGGGCAAAGCCGCGCCCAAAAATAACCGCTCGAAGGCCGGGGCGCCAAGTTCGTCCAACGGAAAAAGCCCACAAAATCGGGTGGGCTATAGCCTTGGGGGGTGGGGCTGGCCAACTTCGTCCGCCGGACCCGGAATGGCGCGAGACTATGCGAGGCACCTCCGTTTACCAAAAATAGGCCGTGGGCAAAGCCGCGCCCAAAAATAACCGCCCGAAGGCCAGGGCGCCAAGTTCGTCCAGCGGAAAAAGGCCACAAAAACGGGTGGGCTATAGCCTTGGGTGGTGGGGCTGGCCAACTTCGTCCGCCGGACTGAGAATGCCGCGAGACTTTGCGAGGGGCCTCCGTGTGCCAAAAATAGGCCGTGGGCAAAGCCGCGCCCAAAAATAACCGGCCGAAGGCCAGGGCGCCAAGTTCGTCCAGCGGAAAAAGGCCACAAAAACGGGTGGGCTATAGCCTTGGGTGGTGGGGCTGGCCAACTTCGTCCGCCGGACTGAGAATACCGCGAGACTTTGCGAGGGGCCTCCGTGTGCCAAAAATAGGCCGCGGGTAAAGCCGCGCCAAAAAATAACCGCCCGAAGCCCGGGGCGCCAAGTTCGTCCAGCGGGAAAAGGCCACAAAAATGGGTGGGCTATAGCCTTGCGGGGTGGGGCTGGCCAACCTCGTCCGCCGGACTCGGAATGCCGCGAGACTTTGCGAAGGGCCTCCGTGTACCAAAAATAGGCTGCGGGCAAAGCTGCGACCAAAAATAACCACCCGAAGGCCGGGGCGCAAAGTTCGTCCAGCGGAAAAAGCCCATAAAAACGGGTGGGCTATAGCCTTGGGGGGTGGGGCTGGCCAACTTCGTCCGCCGGACTCGGAATGCCGCGAGACTTTGCGAGGGGCCTCCACGTGACAAAAATAGACCTCGGGCAGAGCTGCACACAAAAATAACTGCCCGAAGCACGGGGCGCCAAGTTCGTCCAGCGGAAAAAGGCAACAAAAACAGGTGGGCTATAGCCTTGGGGGGTGGGGCTGGCCAACTTCGTCTGCCGGACCCAGAATGGCGCGAGACTATGCGCGGCACCTCCGTTTGCCAAAAATAGGCTGTCGGTAAACCCGCACCCAAAAATAACCGCCCGAAGGCCCGGGCGTCAAGTTCGTCCAGCGGAAAAAGGCCACAAAAATGGGTGGGCTATAGCCTTGGGGGGTGGGGCTGGCCAACTTCGTCCGCCGGACTCGGAATGCCGCGAGACTTTGCGAGGGGCCTCCGTGTGCCAAAAATAGGCCGCGGGCAAAGCCGCGCCCAAAAATAACCGCTCGAAGGCCGGGGCGCCAAGTTCGTCCAACGGAAAAAGCCCACAAAATCGGGTGGGCTATAGCCTTGGGGGGTGGGGCTGGCCAACTTCGTCCGCCGGACCCGGAATGGCGCGAGACTATGCGAGGCACCTCCGTTTACCAAAAATAGGCCGTGGGCAAAGCCACGCCCAAAAATAACCGCCCGAAGGCCAGGGCGCCAAGTTCGTCCAGCGGAAAAAGGCCACAAAAACGGGTGGGCTATAGCCTTGGGTGGTGGGGCTGGCCAACTTCGTCCGCCGGACTGAGAATGCCGCGAGACTTTGCGAGGGGCCTCCGTGTGCCAAAAATAGGCCGCGGGCAAAGCCGCGCCAAAAAATAACCGCCCGAAGGCCGGGGCGCCAAGTTCGTCCAGCGGAAAAAGGCCACAAAAATGGGTGGGCTATAGCCTTGGGGGGTGGGGCTGGCCAACTTCGTCCGCCGGACTCGGAATGCCGCGAGACTTTGCGAGGGGCCTCCGTGTGCCAAAAATAGGCCGCGGGCAAAGCCGCGCCCAAAAATAACCGCTCGAAGGCCGGGGCGCCAAGTTCGTCCAACGGAAAAAGCCCACAAAATCGGGTGGGCTATAGCCTTGGGGGGTGGGGCTGGCCAACTTCGTCCGCCGGACTCGGAATGGCGCGAGACTTTGTGAGGCGCTTCCGTGTGCCAAAAATATGCCGCGGGCACAGCCGCGCCCAAAAAAAACCGCCGGAAGGCCGGGTCGCCAAGTTCGTCCAGCGGAAAAAGGCCACAAAAACGGGTGGGCCATAGCCTTGGGTGGTGGGGCTGGCCAACTTCGTCCGCCGGACTCGGAATGGCACGAGACTTTGCGAGCCACCTCCGTGTACCAAAAATATGCCGCGGGAACAGCCGTGCCCAAAAATAACCGCCCGAAGGCCGGGGCGCCATGTTCGTCCAGCGGAAAAAGCCCACAAAAACGGGTGGGCTATAGCCTTGGGGGGTGGGGCAGGCCGACTTCGTCCGCCGGACCCGGAATGGCGCGAGACTATGCGAGGCACCTCCGTTTACCAAAAATAGGCCGTGGGCAAAGCCGCGCCCAAAAATAACCGCCCGAAGGCCAGGGCGCCAAGTTCGTCCAGCGGAAAAAGGCCACAAAAACGGGTGGGCTATAGCCTTGGGTGGTGGGGCTGGCCAACTTCGTCCGCCGGACTGAGAATGCCGCGAGACTTTGCGAGGGGCCTCCGTGTGCCAAAAATAGGCCGCGGGCAAAGCCGCGCCAAAAAATAACCGCCCGAAGGCCGGGGCGCCAAGTTCGTCCAGCGGGAAAAGGCCACAAAAATGGGTGGGCTATAGCCTTGGGGGGTGGGGCTGGCCAACTTCGTCCGCCGGACTCGGAATGCCGCGAGACTTTGCGAGGGGCCTCCGTGTGCCAAAAATAGGCCGCGGGCAAAGCCGCGCCCAAAAATAACCGGTCGAAGGCCGGGGCGCCAAGTTCGTCCAACGGAAAAAGCCCACAAAATCGGGTGGGCTATAGCCTTGGGGGGTGGGGCTGGCCAACTTCGTCCGCCGGACTCGGAATGGCGCGAGACTTTGTGAGGCGCCTCCGTGTGCCAAAAATATGCCGCGGGCACAGCCGCGCCCAAAAAAAACCGCCGGAAGGCCGGGTCGCCAAGTTCGTCCATCGGAAAAAGGCCACAAAAACGGGTGGGCCATAGCCTTGGGTGGTGGGGCTGGCCAACTTCGTCCGCCGGACTCGGAATGGCACGAGACTTTGCGAGCCACCTCCGTGTACCAAAAATATGCCGCGGGAACAGCCGTGCCCAAAAATAACCACCCGAAGGCCGAGGCGCAAAGTTCGTCCAGCGGAAAAAGCCCATAAAAACGGGTGGGGTATAGCCTTGGGGGGTGGGGCTGGCCAACTTCGTCCGCCGGACTCGGAATGCCGCGAGACTTTGCGAGGGGCCTCCGCGTGACAAAAATAGACCTCGGCCACAGCTGCACACAAAAATAACTGCCCGAAGCACGGGGCGCCAAGTTCGTCCAGCGGAAAAAGGCAACAAAAACAGGTGGGCTATAGCCTTGGGGGGTGGGGCTGGCCAACTTCGTCTGCCGGACCCAGAATGGCGCGAGACTATGCGCGGCACCTCCGTTTGCCAAAAATAGGCTGTGGGTAAAGCCGCACCCAAAAATAACCGCCCGAAGGCCCGGGCGCCAAGTTCGTCCAGCGGAAAAAGGCCACAAAAATGGGTGGGCTATAGCCTTGGGGGGTGGGGCTGGCCAACTTCGTCCGCCGGACTCGGAATGCCGCTAGACTTTGCGAGGGGCCTCCGTGTGCCAAAAATAGGCCGGGGCCAAAGCCGCGCACAAAAATAACCGCTCGAAGGCCGGGGCGCCAAGTTTGTCCAACGGAAAAAGCCCAAAAAATCGGGTGGGCTATAGCCTTGGGGGGTGGGGCTGGCCAACTTCGTCCGCCGGACTCGGAATGGCGCGAGACTTTGTGAGGCGCCTCCGTGTGCCAAAAATATGCCGCGGGCACAGCCGAGCCCAAAAACAACCGCCCGAAGGCCGGGACGCGAAGTTCGTCCAGCGGAAAAATGCCACAAAAACGGGTGGGCTATAGCCTTGGGGGGTGGGGCTGGCCAACTTTGTCCGCCGGTCTCGGAATGGCGCGAGATTTTGCGAGGCATCTGCGTGTGCCAAAAAGTGGCCGCGAGCACAGCCGCGCCCAAAAATAACCGCCCGAAGGCCGGGGCGCCAAGTTCGTCCAGCGGAAAAATGGCACAAAAACGGGTGGGCTATAGCCTTGGGGGGTGGGGCTGGCCAACATCGTCCGCCGGCTTGGAATGGCGTGAGACTTTGCGATGCACCTCCGTGTGCCAAAAATAGGCCGCGCGCTCAGCCGCAGCTAAAAATAACCGCCCGAAGGCGGGGGCGCCAAGTTCGTCCAGCGGAAAAAGCCCACAAAAACGGGTGGGCTATAGCCTTGGGGGGTGGGGCTGGCCAACTTCGTCCGCCGGACTCGGAATGCCGCGAGACTTTGCGAGGCACCTCCGTGTGCCAAAACGTGGCCGCGGGTACAGCTGCACCCAAAAATAACAGCACGAAGGCCGGGGCGCCAAGTTCGTCCATCGGAAAAAGGCCATAAAAACGGGTGGGCTATAGCCTTTTGGAGTGGGGCTGGCCAACTTCGTCCGCCGGACTCGGAATGGCGTGAGACTTTGCGAGGCACCTCCGTGTGCCAAAAATAGCCCGTGGACACAGCCTCGCCCAAAAATAACCGCCCGAAAGCCGGGGCACCAAGTTCGTCCAGCGGAAAAAGCCCACAAAAACGGGTGGGCTATAGCCTTGGGGGGTGGGGCAGGCCGACTTCGTCCGCCGGACCCGGAATGGCGCGAGACTATGCGAGGCACCTCCGTTTACCAAAAATAGGCCGTGGGCAAAGCCGCGCCCAAAAATAACCGCCCGAAGGCCAGCGCGCCAAGTTCGTCCAGCGGAAAAAGGCCACAAAAACGGGTGGGCTATAGCCTTGGGTGGTGGGGCTGGCCAACTTCGTCCGCCGGACTGAGAATGCCGCGAGACTTTGCGAGGGGCCTCCGTGTGCCAAAAATAGGCCGCGGGCAAAGCCGCGCCCAAAAATAACCGCTCGAAGGCCGGGGCGCCAAGTTCGTCCAACGGAAAAAGCCTACAAAATCGGGTGGGCTATAGCCTTGGGGGGTGGGGCTGGCCGACTTCGTCCGCCGGACTCGGAATGGCGTGAGACTTTGTGAGGTGCCTCTGTGTGCCAAAAAGTTTCCGTGGACACAGCCGCGCCCAAAAATAACAGCCCGAAGGCCGGGGCGCCAAGGTCATCCAGCGGAAAAAGGCCACCAAAACGGGTGGGCTATAGCCTTGGGGTGTGGGGCTTGCCAACATCGTCCGCCGGACTTGGAATGGCGTGAGACTTTGCAAGGTGCCTCCGTGTGCCAAAAAGTGGACGTGGGCACAGCCGCGCCCAAAAATAACCGCCCGAAGGCCGGGGCGCCAAGTTCGTCCTGCGGAAAAAGCCCACAAAAACGGGTGGGCTATAGCCTTGGGGGGTGGGGCTGGCGAACTTCGTCCGCTGGTCTCGGAATGGCACGAGACTTTGCGAGGCACCTCCGTGTGCCAAAATTAGACCGTGGGCACAGCCGCGCCCAAAAATAACCGCCCGAAGGCCGGGCCGCCAAGTTCGTCCAGCGGAAAAAGGCCACAAAAACGGGTGGGCTATAGCCTTGGGGGGTGGGGCTGGCCCACTTCGTCCGCCGAACCCGCAATGGCGCGAGACTTTGGGAGGCGCCTCCGTGTGCCAAAAATAGGCCGCGGGAACAGCCGTGCCCAAAAATAACCGCCCGAAGGCCGGGGCGCCAAGTTCGTCCAGCGGAAAAATGCTACAAAAACGGGTGGGCTATAGCCTTGGGGGGTGTGGCTGGCCAACTTTGTCAGCCGGACTCGGAATGGCGTGAGACTTTTCGCGGCACCTCCGTATGCCAAAAATAGGCCGCGGGCACAGCACCGCCCAAAAATAACTGCCCGAAGGGCGGGGCGCTACGTTCGACCAGCGGAAAAAGGCCACAAAAACGGGTGGGCTATAGCCTTGGGGGGTGGGGCTGGCGAACTTCGTCCGCTGGTCTCGGAATGGCACGAGACTTTGCGAGGCACCTCCGTGTGCCAAAATTAGACCGTGGGCACAGCCGCGCCCAAAAATAACCGCCCGAAGGCCGGGCCGCCAAGTTCGTCCAGCGGAAAAAGGCCACAAAAACGGGTGGGCTATAGCCTTGGGGGGTGGGGCTGGCCCACTTCGTCCGCCGAACCCGCAATGGCGCGAGACTTTGGGAGGCGCCTCCGTGTGCCAAAAATAGGCCGCGGGAACAGCCGTGCCCAAAAATAACCGCCCGAAGGCCGGGGCGCCAAGTTCGTCCAGCGGAAAAATGCTACAAAAACGGGTGGGCTATAGCCTTGGGGGGTGTGGCTGGCCAACTTTGTCAGCCGGACTCGGAATGGCGTGAGACTTTGCGCGGCACCTCCGTATGCCAAAAATAGGCCGCGGGCACAGCACCGCCCAAAAATAACTGCCCGAAGGGCGGGGCGCTACGTTCGACCAGCGGAAAAAGGCCACAAAAACGGGTGGGCTATAGCCGTGGGGGGTGGGGCTGGCCAACTTCGTCCGCCGGACACGGAATGGCGCGAGACTTTGCGAGGCACCTCCATGTGCCAAAAGTTGGCTGTAGGCACAGCCGCGCACAAAAATAACCGCCCGAAGGCCGGAGCACCAAGTTCGTCCAGCGGAAAAATTCCACAAAAACGGGTGGGCTATAGCCTTGGGGGGTGGGGCTGGCCAGCTTCGTCCGCCGGACACGGTATGGCACGAGACTTTGCGAGGCGCCTCCGTGGGCCAAAAATAGGCCGCAGGCACAGCCGCACCCAAAAATAACCGCCCGAAGGCCGGGGCGCCAAGTTCGTCCAGCGGAAAAAGGCCACAAAAACGGGTGGGCTATAGCCTTGTGGGGTGGGGCTGGCCAACTTCGTCCGCTGGTCTCGGAATGGGGCGAGACTTCGCGAGGCACCTCCGTGTGTCAAAAATAGGCCGCGTGCAGAGCCGGGACCAAAAAGAACCGCCCGAAGGCCGGGGCGCCAACTTCGTCCAGCGGAAAAAGCCCACAAAAACGGGTGGGCTATAGCCTTGGGGGGTGGGGCTGGCCAACTTCGTCTGCTGGTCTCGGAATGGCACGAGACTTTGCGAGGTGCCTCCGTGTGCCAAAAATAGACTACGGGCACAGCCGTACCCAAAAATAACCGCCTGAAGGCCGGGGCGCCAAGTTCGTCCAGCGGAAAAAGACCACAAAAACGGGTGGGCTATAGCCTTGGGGGGTGGAGCTGGCCAACTTCGTCCGCCGGACACGGAATGGCGCGAGACTTTGCGAGGTGCCTCCGTGGGCCAAAAATAGGCCACAGGCACAGCCGCACCCAAAAATAACCCCCCGAAGGCCGGGGCGCCAAGTTCGTCCAGCGGAAAAATGCCATAAAAACGGGTGGGCTATAGTCTTGGGGGGTGGGGCTGGCCAACTACGTCCGCCGGACTCGGAATGGCGTGAGACTTTGCGAGGCACCTCCGTGTGCCAAAAATTGCCCGTGGACACAGCCGCGCCCAAAAATAACCGCCCGAAAGCCGGGGCACCAAGTTCGTCCAGCGGAAAAAGGCCACAAAAACGGGTGGGCTATTGCCTTGGGGGGTGGCGCTGGCCAACTTCGTCCGCCGGACTCGGAATGGTGTGAAACTTTGCGAGGCACCTCCGTGAGCCAAAAGTAGGCTGCGGACACAGCCGCGTCCAAAAATAACCGCCCGAAGGCCGGGGCGCCAAGTTCGTCCAGCGGAAAAAGGCCACAAAAACGGGTGGGCTATAGCCTTCGGGGGTGGGGCTGGCCAACTTCGTCCGCCGGACCTGGAATCGCGTGAGACTTTGCGAGGTGCCTACGTGTGCCAAAAATAGGCCGCAGGCACAGCCGCACCCAAAAATAGCTACCCGAAGACCGGGGCGCCAAGTTCGTCCAGCGGAAAAATGCCACAAAAACGGGTGGGCTATAGCCTTGGGGGGTGGGGCTGGCCAACTTCGTCCGCCTGACTCGGAATGGTGCGAGACTTTGCGAGGCACCTCCGTGTGCCAAAAATAGGCCGCGGGCACAGCCGCGCCCAAAAATAACCGCCCAAAGGCCGGGGCTCCAAGTTCGTCCAGCGGAAAAAGGCAACAAAAACAGGTGGGCTATAGCCTTGGGGGGTGGGGCTGGCCAACTTCGTCTGCCGGACCCGGAATGGCGCGAGACTATACGAGGCACCTCCATTTGCCAAAAATAGGCCGTGGACAAAGCCGCACCCAAAAATAACCGCCCGAAGGCCGGGGCGCCAAGTTCGTCCAGCGGAAAAAGGCCACAAAAACGGGTGGGCTATAGCCTTGGGTGGTGGGGCTGGCCAACTTCGTCCGCCGGACTCGGAATGCCGCGAGACTTTGCGAGGGGCCTCCGTGTGCCAAAAATAGGCCGCGGGCACAGCTGTACCCAAAAATAACTGCCCGAAGCACGGGGCGCCAAGTTCGTCCGGCGGAAAAAGGCAACAAAAACAGGTGGGCTATAGCCTTGGGGGGTGGGGCTGGCCAACTTCGTCTGCCGGACCCGGAATGGCGCGAGACTATGCGAGGCACCTCCATTTGCCAAAAATAGGCCGTCGACAAAGCCGCGCCCAAAAATAACCGCCCGAAGGCCGGGGCGCCAAGTTCGTCCAGCGGAAAAAGGCCACAAAAACGGGTGGGCTATAGCCTTGTGGGGTGGGGCTGGCCAACTTCGTCCGCTGGTCTCGGAATGGGGCGAGACTTCGCGAGGCACCTCCGTGTGTCAAAAATAGGCCGCGTGCAGAGCCGGGACCAAAAAGAACCGCCCGAAGGCCGGGGCGCCAACTTCGTCCAGCGGAAAAAGCCCACAAAAACGGGTGGGCTATAGCCTTGGGGGGTGGGGCTGGCCAACTTCGTCCGCCAGACTCGGAATGTCGCGAGAGTTTGCGAGGGGCCTCCGCGTGCCAAAAATAGGCCTCGGGCACAGCTGCACCCAAAAATAACTGCCCGAAGCACGGGGCGCCATGTTCGTCCAGCGGAAAAAGGCCCCAAAAACGGGTGGGCTATAGCTTCGGGGGGTGGGGCTGGCCCACTTCGTCCGCCAGACTCGGAATGCCGCGAGACTTTGCGAGGGACCTCCGTGTGCCAAAAATAGGCTGCGGCCAATGCCGCGCCCAAAAATAACCGCCCGAAGGCCGGGGCGCCAGGTTCGTCCGGCGGAAAAAGGCCACAAAAACGGGTGGGCTATAGCCTTGGGGGGTGGGGCTGGCCCACTTCGTCCGCCGGACTCGGAATGCCGCGAGACTTGTCGAGGGACCTCCGTGTGCCAAAAATAGGCCGTGGTCAAAGCCGCGCCCAAAAATAACTGCCCGAAGGCCGGGGCACCAAGTTCGTCATGCGGAAAAAGGCCACAAAAACGGGTGGGCTATAGCCTTGGGGGGTGGGGCTGGCCCACATCGTCCGCCGGACTCGGAATGCCGCGAGACTTTGCGAGGGACCTCCGTGTGCCAAAAATAGGCCGAGGTCAAAGCCGCGCCGAAAAATAACTGCCCGAAGGCAGGGGCGCCAAGTTCGTCCAGCGGAAAAAGGCCACAAAAACGGGTGGGCTATAGCCTTGGGGAGTGGGGCTGGCCAACTTCGTCCTCCGGACTCGGAATGGCGCGCGACCTTGCAAGGGGCCTCCGTGTGCCAAAAATAGGCCGCGGGCAAAGCCGCCCCCAAAAAAAACCGCCTGAAGGCCGGGGCGCCAGGTTCGTCCAGCGGAAAAAGGCCACAAAAACGGGTGGGCTATAGCCTTGGGGGGTGGGGCTGGCACACTTCGTCCGCCGGACTCGGAATGCCGCGAGACTTTGCGAGGGACCTCCGTGTGCCAAAAATAGGCCGTGGTCAAAGCCGCGCCCAAAAATAACCGCCCGAAGGCAGGGGTGCCAAGTTCGTCCAGCGGAAAAAGGCCACAAAAACGGGTGGGCTATAGCCTTGGGGGGTGGTGCTGGCCGACTTCGTCCGCCGGACTCGGAATGCCGCGAGACTTTGCGAGGGGCCTCCGTGTGCCAAATATAGGCGGTGGGCAAAGCCGTGCCCAAAAATAACCGCCCGAAGGCCGGGGCGCCAGGTTCGTCCAGTGGAAAAAGGCCACAAAAACGGGTGGGCTATAGCCTTGGGGAGTGGGGCTGGCCCACTTCGTCCCCCGGACTCGGAATGGCGCGAGACTTTGCGAGGAACCTCCGTGTGCCAAAAATAGGCCGTGGTCAAAGCCGCGCCCAAAAATAACCGCCCGAAGGCAGGGGTGCCAAGTTCGTCCAGCGGAAAAAGGCCACAAAAACGGGTGGGCTATAGCCTTGGGGGGTGGTGCTGGCCGACTTCGTCCGCCGGACTCGGAATGCCGCGAGACTTTGCGAGGGGCCTCCGTGTGCCAAATATAGGCGGTGGGCAAAGCCGTGCCCAAAAATAACCGCCCGAAGGCCGGGGCGCCAGGTTCGTCCAGTGGAAAAAGGCCACAAAAACGGGTGGGCTATAGCCTTGGGGAGTGGGGCTGGCCCACTCCGTCCGCCGGACTCGGAATGGCGCGAGACTTTGCGAGGTGCCTACGTGTGCCAAAAATAGTCCGCGGTCACAGCCGCGCCCAAAAATAACCACCCGAAGGCCGGGGCGCCAAGTTTGTCCAGCGGAAAAAGCCCACAAAAACGGGTGGGCTATAGCCTTGGGGGGTGGGGCTGGCCAACTTAGTCCGCCGGAGTCGGAATGGCGCGAGACTTTGCGAGGGGCCTCCGTGTGCCAAATATAGGCGGTGGGCAAAGCCGTGCCCAAAAATAACCGCCCGAAGGCAGGGGCGCCAAGTTCGTCCAGCGGAAAAAGGCCACAAAAACGGGTGGGCTATAGCCTTGGGGATTGGGGCTGGCCAACTTCGTCCGCCGGACTCGGAATGGCACGAGACTTTACGAGGCGCCTACGTGTGCCAAAAATAGGCCGCGGGCACAGCCGCGCCCAAAAATAACCGCCCGAAGGCCGGGGCGCCAAGTTCGTCCAGCGGAAAAAGCCCACAAAAACTGGTGGGCTATAGCCTTGGGGGCTGGGGCTGGCCAACTTCTTCCGCCTGACTTGGAATGGCGCGAGACTTTACGAGGCGCCTCCGTGTGACAAAAATTGTCTGCGGGCACAGCCGCGCCCAAAACTAACCGCCCGAAGGCCGGGACGCCAAGTTCGTCGAGCGGAAAAAGCCCACAAAAACGGGTGGGCTATAGCCTTGGGGGGTGGGGCTGGCCAACTTCGCCCGCCGGACTCGGAATGGCACGAGACTTTACGAGGCACCTACGTGTGCCAAAAATAGGCCGCGGGCACAGCCGCGCCCAAAAATAACCGCCCGAAGGCCGGGGCGCCAAGTTCGTCCAGCGGAAAAAGGCCAGAAAAACGGGTGGGCTTTAGCCTTGGGGGGTGGGGCTGACCAACTTGGTTCGCCGGACTCGGAATGGCGTGAGACTTTGCGAGCGGCCTCCGTGTGCCAAAAAAAGGCTGCGGGCACCGCCGCGCCCAAAAATAACCGCCCGAAGGCCGGGGCGCCAAGTTCGTCCAGCGGAAAAAGCCCACAAAAACTGGTGGGCTATAGCCTTGGGGGCTGGGGCTGGCCAACTTCTTCCGCCTGACTTGGAATGGCGCGAGACTTTACGAGGCGCCTCTGTGTGCCAAAAATTGGCCGCGGGCACAGCCGCGCCCAAAACTAACCGCCCGAAGGCCGGGACGCCAAGTTCGTCCCGCGGAAAAAGGCCACAAAAACGGGTGGGCTATAGCCTTGGGGGGTGGGGCCGGCCCACTTCGTCCGCCGGACTCGGAATGGCGTGAGACTTTGCGAGCGGCCTCCGTGTGACAAAAATAGGCCGCGGGCACAACCGCGCCAAAAAATAACCGGCCGAAGGCCGGGGCGCCAAGTTCGTCCAGCGGAAAATGCCCACAAAAACGGGTGGGCTATAGCCTTGGGGGGTGGGGCTGGCAAACTTCGTCCGCCGGACTCGGAATGGTACGACACTTTGCGAGGCACCTCCGTGTGCCAAAAATAGGCCGCGGGCACAGGCGCGCCCAAAAATAACCGCCCGAAGGCCGGGGCGCCAAGTTCGTCCAGCGGAAAAAGGCCAGAAAAACGGGTGGGCTATAGCCTTGGGGGGTGGGGCTGGCCAACTTCTTCCGCCGGACTCGGAATGGCGCGAGACTTTGCGAGGTGCCTCCGTGCGCTAAAAATAGGCCGCGGGCACAGCCGTGCCCAAAAATAATGGCCCAAAGGCCGGGGCGCCAAGCTCGTCCAGCGGAAAAAGGCCACAAAAACGGGTGGGCTATAGCCTTGGGGGTGGGGCTGGCCAACTTCGTCCGCCGGACTCGGAATACCGCGAGACTTTGCGAGGTGCCTCCGTGTGGCAAAAATAGGCCACGGGCACAGCCACGTACAAAAATAACCACCCGAAGGCCGGGGCGCCAAGTTCGTCCAGCGGAAAAAGGCCACAAAAACGGGTGGGCTATAGCCTTGGGGGGTGGGGCTGGCCAACTTCGTCCGCCGGACTCGGAATGGCGCGTGACTTTGCGAGGCGCCTCCGTGTGCCAAAAATAGACCGCGGGCACAGCCGCGCCCAAAAATAACCGCCCGAAGGCCGGGGCGCCAAGTTCGTCCAGCGGAAAAAGGCCACAAAAACGGGTGGGCTATAGCCTTGGGGGGTGGGGCTGGCCAACTTCGTCCGCCGGACTCGGAATGGCGCGAGACTTTGCGAGGTGCCTCCGTGTGCCAAATATAGGCCGCGGACACAGCCACGCCCAAAAATAACCGCCCTAGGGCCGGGGCGCTAAGTTCGTCCAGCGGAAAAAGGCCACAAAAACGGGTGGGCTATAGGCTTGGGGGGTGGGGCTGGCCGACTTCGTCCGCCGGACTCGGAATGGCGCGTGACTTTGTGAGGTACCTCCGTGTGCCAAAAATAGGCCGTGGCCACAGCCGCGCCCAAAAATAACCGCCCGATGGCCGGGGCGCCAAGTTCGTCCAGCGCAAAAAGGCCACAAAAACGGGTGGGCTATAGCCTTGGGGGGTGGGGCATGCCAACTTCGTCCGCCGGACTCGGAATGGCGCGAGACATTGCGAGGCACCTCCGTGTGACAAAATAGGCTGCGGGCACAGCCGCGCCCAAAAATAACCACCCGAAGGCCGGGGCGTCAAATTCGTCCAGCGGAAAAAGCCCACAAAAATGGGTGGGCTATAGCCTTGGGGGGTGGGGCTGGCAAACTTCGTCCGCCGGACTCGGAATGGTACGACACTTTGCGAGGCACCTCCGTGTGCCAAAAATAGGCCACGGGCACAGCCGCGCCCAAAAATAACCGCCCGAAGGCCGGGGCGCCAAGTTCGTCCAGCGGAAAGAGGCCAGAAAAACGGGTGGGCTATAGCCTTGGGGGGAGGGGCTAGCCAACTTCGTCCGCCGGACTCGGAATGGCGCGAGACTTTGCGAGGCGCCTCCGTGCGCTAAAAATAGGCCGCAGGCACAGCCGTGCCCAAAAATAACGGCCCGAAGGCCGAGGCGTCAAGTTCGTCCAGCGGAAAAAGGCCACAAAAACGGGTGGGCCATAGCCTTGGGGGGTGGGGCTGGCCAACTTCGTCCGCCGGACTCGGAATGCCGCGAGACTTTGCGAGGTGCCTCCGTGTGCCAAAAATAGGTCGCGGGCACAGCCGCGTCAAAAAATAACCACCCGAAGGCCGGGGCACCAAGTTCGTCCAGCGGAAAAAGGCCACAAAAAAGGTTGGGCTATAGCCTTGGGGGGTGGGGCTGGCCAACTTTATCCGCCGGACTAAGAATGGCGCGAGACTTTTTGCGGCACCTCCGTGTGCCAAAAATAGGCCGCGGGGAGAGGCGCGCCCAAAAATAACGGCCCGAAGGCCGGGGCGCCAAGTTCGTCCAGCCGAAAAAGGCCACAAAAACGGGTGAGCTATAGCCTTGGGGGGGTGGGGCTGGCCAACTTCGTCCGTCGGACTCGGAATGGCGCGTGACTTTGCGAGGCACCTCCGTGTGCCAAAACTAGGCCGCGGGCACAGCCGCACCCAAAAATAACCGCCCGAAGGCCGGGGCGCCAAGTTCGTCCTGCGGAAAAAGGCCACAAAAACGGGTGGGCTATAGCCTTGGGGGGTGGGGCTGGCGAACTCCGTCCGCCGGACTCGGAATGGCGCGAGACTTTGCGAGGTGCCTACGTGTGCCAAAAATAGTCCGCGGTCACAGCCGCGCCCAAAAATAACCACCCGAAGGCCGGGGCGCCAAGTTTGTCCAGCGGAAAAATGACACAAAAACGGGTGGGCTATAGCCTTGGGGGGTGGGGCTGGCCAACTTCGTCCGCCGGACTCGGAATGGCGCGAGACTTTGCGAGGTGCCTCCGTGTGGCAAAACTAGGCCGCGGACACAGCCACGTACAAAAATAACCGCCCGAAGGCCGGGGCGCCAAGTTCGTCCAGCGGAAAAAGGCCACAAAAACGGGTGGGCTATAGCCTTGGGGGGTGGGGCCGGCCCACTTCGTCCGCCGGACTCGGAATGGCGTGAGACTTTTCGAGCGGCCTCCGTGTGACAAAAATAGGCCGCGGACACAGCCGATCCCAAAAATAACCGGCCGAAGGCCGGGGCGCCAAGTTCGTCCAGCGGAAAAAGCCCACAAAAATGGGTGGGCTATAGCCTTCGGGGGTGGGGCTGGCCAACTTCGTCCGCCGGACTCGGAATGGCGCGAGACTTTGCAAGGCACCTCCGTGTGCATAAAATAGGCTGCGGTCACAGCCGCGCCCAAAAATAACCGCCCGAAGGCCGGGGCGCCAAGTTCGTCCAGCGGAAAAAGGCCACAAAAACGGGTGGGCTATAGCCTTGGGGGGTGGGGTTGGGGAACTTCGTCCGCCGGACTCCGAATGGCGCGAGACATTGCGAGGCACTTCCGTGTGCCAAAAATAGGCCACGGGCACAGCCGCGCCCAAAAATAACCACCCGAAGGCCGGGGCGTCAAGTTTGTCCAGCGGAAAAAGGCCACAAAAACGGGTGGGCTATAGCCATGGGGGGTGGGGCGGGCCAACTTCGTCCGCCGGACTCGGAATGGCGCGAGACTTTGCGAGGCACCTCCGTGTGCGAAAAATAGGCCGCGGGCACAGCCACGCCCAAAAATAACCGACCGAAGGCCGGGGCGCCAAGTTCGTCCAGCGGAAAAAGGCCACAAAAACGGGTGGGCTATTGCCTTGGGGGGTGGGGCTGGCCCACTTCGTCCGCCGGACTCGGAATGGTGGGAGACTTTGCGAGGCACCTCCGTGTGCCAAAAATAGGCCGCGGGCACAGCCGCGCCCAAATATAACTGCCCGAAGGCCGGGGCGCCAAGTTCGTCCAGCGGAAAAAGCCCACAAAAACGGGTGGGCTATAGCCTTGGGGGGTGGGGCTGGCCAACTTCGTCCGCTGGACTCGGAATGGCGCAAGACTTTGCGCGGCACCTCCGTGTGCCAAAAAGAGGCCGCGGGCACAGCCGCGCCCAAAAATAAACTACCGAAAGCCGGGGCGCCAAGTTCGTCCAGCGGACAAAGTCCACAAAAACGGGTGGGCTATAGCCTTGGGGGGTGGGGCTGGCCCACTTCGTCCGCCGGACTCGGAATGGCAGGAGACTTTGCGAGGTGCCTCCGTGTGCCAAAAATAGGCCGCGGGCACAGCCGCGCCCAAATATAACCGCCCGAAGGCTGGGGCGCCAAGTTCGTCCAGCGGAAAAAGCCCACAAAATCGGGTGGACTATAGACTCGGGGGGTGGGGCTGGCCAACTTCGTCCTCCGGACTCGGAATGGCGCGAGACTTTGCGAGGTGCCTCCATGTGCCAAAAATAGGCCGCGGGCAGAGCCGCGCCCAAAAATAACCGCCCGAAGGCCGGGGCGCCAAGTTCGTCCAGCGGAAAAAGGCCACAAAAACGGGTGGGCTACAGCCTTCCGGGGTGGGGCTGGCCTACTTCGTCCTCCGGACTCGGAATGGCGCGAGACTTTGCGAGGTGCCTCTGTGTGCCAAAAATAGGCCGTGGGCACAGCCGCGCCCAAAAATAACCGCCCGAAGGCAGGGGCGCCAATTTCGTCCAGCGGAAAAAGGCCACAAAAACGGGTGGGCTATAGCCTTGGGGGGTGGGGCTGGCCAACTTTGTCCGCCAGAGTCGGAATGGCGCGAGACTTTGTGAGGCACCTCCATGTGCCAAAAATAGGCCACGGACACAGCCGCGCCCAAAAATAACGGCCCGAAGGCCGGGGCGCCAAGTTCGTCCAGCCGAAAAAGGCCACAAAAACGGGTGAGCTATAGCCTTGGGGGGGTGGGGCTGGCCAACTTCGTCCGTCGGACTCGGAATGGCGCGTGACTTTGCGAGGCACCTCCGTGTGCCAAAACTAGGCCGCGGGCACAGCCGCGCCCAAATATAACCGCCCGAAGGCTGGGGCGCCAAGTTCGTCCAGCGGAAAAATCCCACAAAATCGGGTGGACTATAGACTCGGGGGGTGGGGCTGGCCAACTTCGTCCTCCGGACTCGGAATGGCGCGAGACTTTGCGAGGTGCCTCCATGTGCCAAAAATAGGCCGCGGGCAGAGCCGCGCACAAAAATAACCGCCCGAAGGCCGGGGCGCCAAGTTCGTCCAGCGGAAAAAGGCCACAAAAACGGGTGGGCTATAGCCTTGGGGGGTGGGGTTGGGGAACTTCGTCGGCCGGACTCCGAATGGCGCGAGACATTGCGAGGCACTTCCGTGTGCCAAAAATAGGCCACGGGCACAGCCGCGCCCAAAAATAACCACCCGAAGGCCGGGGCGTCAAGTTTGTCCAGCGGAAAAAGGCCACAAAAACGGGTGGGCTATAGCCATGGGGGGTGGGGCGGGCCAACTTCGTCCGCCGGACTCGGAATGGCGCGAGACTTTGCGAGGCACCTCCGTGTGCCAAAAATAGGCCGCGGGCACAGCCACGCCCAAAAATAACCGACCGAAGGCCGGGGCGCCAAGTTCGTCCAGCGGAAAAAGGCCACAAAAACGGGTGGGCTATAGCCTTGGGGGGTGGGGCCGGCTCAACTTCGTCCGACGGACTCGGAATGGCGCGAGACTTTTCGAGGCGCCTCCATGCGCCAAAAATAGGTCGCGGGCACAGCCGTGCCAAAAAATAACTACCCGAAGGCCGGGGCACCAAGTTCGTGCAGCGGAAAAAGGCCACAAAAACGGGTGGGCTATAGCCTTGCGGGGAGGGGCTGGCCCACTTTGTCCGCCAGAGTCGGAATGGCACGAGACTTTGTGAGGCACCTCCGTGTGCCAAAAATAGGCCACGGACACAGCCGCGCCCAAAAATAACGGCCCGAAGGCCGGGGCGCCAAGTTCGTCCAGCCGAAAAAGGCCACAAAAACGGGTGAGCTATAGCCTTGGGGGGGTGGGGCTGGCCAACTTCGTCCGTCGGACTCGGAATGGCGCGTGACTTTGCGAGGCACCTCCGTGTGCCAAAAATAGGCCGCGGACACAGCCGCGCCCAAAAATAACTGCCCGCAGGCCGGGGTGCCAAGTTCGTCCAGCGGAAAAAGGCCACAAAAACGGGTGGGCTATAGCCTTGGGGGGTGGGGCTGGCCAACTTCGTCCGCCGGACTCGGAATCGCACGAGACTTTGCGAGGCACCCACGTGTGCCAAAAATAGGCCGCGGGCACAGCCACGCCCAAAAATAACCGACCGAAGGCCGGGGCGCCAAGTTCGTCCAGCAGAAAAAGGCCACAAAAACAGGTGGGCTATAGCCTTGGGGGGTGGGGCCGGCCCACTTCGTCCGCCGGACTCTGAATGGCGCGAGACTTTGCGAGCGGCCTCCGTGTGACAAAAATAGGCCGCGGGCACAGCCGCGCCCAATAATAACCGCCCGAAGGCCGGGGCGCCAAGCTCGTGCAGCGGAAAAAGGCCACAAAAACGGGTGGGCTATATCCTTGGGGGGTGGGGCTGGCCAACTTCGTCCGCCGGACTCGGAATGGCGCAAGACTTTGCGAGGTGCCTCCGTGTGCCAAAAATAGGCCGCGCGCAAGGCCGTACCCAAAAATAACTGCCCAAAGGCCGGGGCGCCAAGTTCGTCCAGCGGAAAAAGGTCACAAAAACGGGTGGGCTATAGCCTTGGGGGGTGGGGCTGGCAAACTTCGTTCGCCGGACTCGGAATGGCGCGAGACATTGCGAGGCACCTCTGTGTGCCAAAAATAGGCCACAGGCACAGCCGCGCCCAAAAATAACCACCAGAAGGCCGGGGCGTCAAGTTCGTCCAGCGGAAAAAGGCCACAAAAACGGGTGGGCTATAGCCATGGGGGGTGGGGCGGGCCAACTTCGTCCGCCGGACTCGGAATGGCGCGAGACTTTGCGAGGCTCCTCCGTGTGAAAAAAATAGGCCGCGGGCACAGCCACGCCCAAAAATAACCGACCGAAGGCCGGGGCGCCAAGTTCGTCCAGCGGAAAAAGGCCACAAAAACGGGTGGGCTATAGCCTTGGGGGGTGGGGCCGGCCCACTTCGTCCGCCGGACTCGGAATGGCGCGAGACTTTGCGAGCGGCCTCCGTGTGACAAAAATAGGCCGCGGGCGCAGCCGCGCCCAAAAATAACCGCCCGAAGGCTGGGGCGCCAAGTTCGTCCAGCAGAAAAAGGCCACAAAAACGGGTGGGCTATAGCCTTGGGGGGTGGGGCCGACAACTTCGTCCGCCGGACTCGGAATGACGCGAGACTTTGTGAACGGCCTCCGTGTGCCAAAAATAGGCCGCGGGCACAGCCGCACCCATAAATAACCGCCCGAAGGACGGGGTGCCAAGTTCGTCCAGCGGAAAAAGGCCCAAAAAACGGGTGGGCTATAGCCTTGGGGGGTGGGGCTGGCCAACTTCGTTCGCCGGACACGGAATGGCGCGAGACTTTGCGAGCGGCCACTGTGTACCAAAACTAGGCCGCGGGCACAGCCGCACCCAAAAATAACCGCCCGAAGGCCGGGGCGCCAAGTTCGTCCAGCGGAAAAAGCCCACAAAAACGGGTGGGCTATAGCCTTGGGGGGTGGGGCTGGCCAACTTTGTCCGCCGGACTCGGAATAGCGCGAGACTTTGCGAGCGGCCTCCGTGTGCCAAAAATAAGCCGCGGGCACAGCCGCGCCCACAAATAACTGCCCGAAGGCCGGGGCGCCAAGTTCGTCCAGCGGAAAAAGGCCACAAAAACGGGTGGGCTATAGCCTTGGGGGGTGGGGCTGGCCAACTTCGTCCGCCGGACTCGGAATGGCGCGAGACTTTGCGAGCGGCCTCCGTGTGACAAAAATAGGCTGCGGGCACAGCCGCGCCCAAAAATAACTGCCCGAAGGCCGGGGCGCCAAGCTCGTCCAGCGGAAAATGGCCACAAAAACGGGTGGGCTATAGCCTTGGGGGGTGGGGCAGACCAAGTTCGTCCGCCGGAATCGGAATGCCGCGAGACTTTGCGAGGGGCCTCCGTGTGCCAAAAATAGGCCGCGGGCACAGCCACGCCCAAAAATAACAGCCCGAAGGCCGGGGCGCCAAGTTCGTCCAGCGGAAAAAGGCCACAAAAACGGGTGGGCTATAGCCTTGGGGGGTGGGGCTGGCCCACTTCGTCCGCCGGACTCGGAATGCCGCGAGACTTTGCGAGGGGCCTCCATGTGCCAAAAATAGGCCGCGGACAAAGCCGCGCCCAAAAATAACAGCCCGAAGGCCGGGGCGTCAAGTTCGCCCAGCGGAAAAAGGCCACAAAAATGGGTGGGATATAGCCTTGGGGGGTGGGGCTGGCCCACTTCGTCCGCCGGACTCAGAATGCCGCGAGACTTTGCGAGGGTCCTCCGTGTGCTAAAAATAGGCCGCGGTCAAAGCCGCGCCCAAAAATAACAGCCCGAAGGCCGGGGCGCCAAATTTGTCCAGCGGACAAAGGCCACAAAAACGGGTGGGCTACACCCTCGGGGGGTGGGGCTGGCCCACTTCGTCCGCCGGACTCGGAATGCCGCGAGACTTTGCGAGGGGCCTCCGTGTACCAAAAATAGGCCACGGGCAAAGCCACGCCCAAAAATAACAGCCCGAAGGCCGGGGCGCCAAGTTCATCCAGCGGAAAAAGGCCACAAAAACGAGTGGGCTATAGCCTTGCGGGGTGGGGCTGGCCAACTTCGTCCGCCGGACTAGGAATGCCACGAGACTTTGCGAGGGGCCTCCGTGTGCCAAAAATAGGCCGCGGGCAAAGCCGCGGGCAAAGCCGCGCCCAAAAATAACGGCCCGAAGGCCGGGGCGCCAAGTTCGTCCAGCGGAAAAAGGCCACAAAAACGGGTGGGCTATAGCCTTGGGGGGTGGGGCTGGCCCACTTCGTCCGCCGGACTCAGAATGCCGCCAGACTTTACGAGGGGCCTCCGTGTGCCAAAAATAGGCCGCTGGCAAAGCTGCGCCCAAAAATAACAGCCCGAAGGCCGGGGCGCCAAGTTCATCCAGCGGAAAAAGGCCACAAAAACGGGTGGGCTACACCCTCGGGGGGTGGGGCTGGCCCACTTCGTACGCCGGACTCGGAATGCCGCGAGACTTTGCGAGGGTCCTCCGTGTGCCAAAAATAGGCCGCGGGCAAATCCGCGCCCAAAAATAACAGCCCGAAGGCCGGGGCGCCAAGTTCGTCCAGCGGAAAAAGGCCACAAAAACGGGTGGGCTACACCCTCGGGGGCTGGGGCTGGCCCACTTCGTCCGCCGGACTCGGAATGCCGTGAGACTTTGCGAGGGTCCTCCGTGTGCCAAAAATAGGCCGCGGGCAAAGCCGCGCCCAAAAATAACAGCCCGAAGGCCGGGGCGTCAAGTTCGCCCAGCGGAAAAAGGCCACAAAAACGGGTGGGATATAGCCTTGGGGGGTGGGGCTGGCCCACTTCGTCCGCCGGACTCGGAATGCCGCAAGACTTTGCGAGGGTCCTCCGTGTGCTAAAAATAGGCCGCGGGCAAAGCCGCGCCCAAAAATAACAGCCCGAAGGCCGGGGCGCCAAGTTCGTCCACCGGAAAAAGGCCACAAAAACGGGTGGGCTACACCCTCGGGGGGTGGGGCTGGCCCACTTCGTCCGCCGGACACGGAATGCCGCGAGACTTTGCGAGGTGCCTCCGTGTGCCGAAAATAGGCCGCGGGCAAAGCCGTGCCCAAAAATAACCGCCCGAAGGACGGGGCGCCAAGTTCGTCCGCCGGACTCGGAATGCCGCGAGACTTTGCGAGGGGCCTCCATGTGCCAAAAATAGGCTGTGGGCAAAGCCGTGCCCAAAAATAACCGCCCGAAGGCCGGGGCGCCAAGTTCGACCAGCGGAAAAAGGCCACAAAAACGGGTGGGCTATAGCCTTGGGGGGTGGGGCTGGCCAACTTCGTCCGCCGGTCTCGGAATGCCGCGACACTTTGCGAGGGACCTCCATGTGCCAAAAATAGTCCGCGGACACAGCCGCACCGAAAAATAACCGCCGAAGGCCGGGTCGCCAAGTTCGTCCAGCGGAAAAAGGCCACAAAAGCGGGTGGGCTATAGCCTTGGCTGGTGGGGCTGGCCAACTTC
This sequence comes from Citrus x changshan-huyou, assembly GCA_039657385.1. Classification (NCBI taxonomy): domain Eukaryota; kingdom Viridiplantae; phylum Streptophyta; class Magnoliopsida; order Sapindales; family Rutaceae; genus Citrus; species Citrus x changshan-huyou. Next base: position 107,918 of record JBCGBO010000016.1, read on the forward strand.
GTCCGCCGGACTCGGAATGCCGCGAGACTTTGCGTGGGGCCTCTGTATGCCAAAAATAGGCCGCGGGCAAAGCCGCGCCCAAAAATAACCGCCCGACGGCCGGGGCGCCAAGTTCGTCCAGCGGAAAAAGGCCACAAAAACGGGTGGGCTATAGCCTTCGGGGGTGGGGCTGGCCCACTTCGTCCGCCGGACTCGGAATGCCACGAGACTTTGCGAGGGGCCTCCGTGTGCCAAAAATAGGCCGCGGGCAAAGCCGCGCCCAAAAATAACCGCCCGACGGCCGGGGCGCCAAGTTCGTCCCGCGGAAAAAGTCCACAAAAACGGGTGGGCTATAGCCTTCGGGGGTGGGGCTGGCCAACTTCGTCCGCCGGACTCGGAATGTCGCGATACTTTGCGAGGGGCCTCCGTGTGCCAAAAATAGGCCACGGGCAAAGCTGCGCCCAAAAATAACCCCCCGAAGGCCGGGGCGCCAAGTTCGTCCAGCGGAAAAAGGCGACAAAAACGGGTGGGCTATAGCCTTGGGGGGTGGGGCTGGCCAACTTCGTCCGCCGGACTCGGAATGGCGCAAGACTTTGCGAGGCACCTCCGTGTGCCAAAAATAGGCCGCGGGGACAGAGGGGCCCAAAAATAACGGCCCGAAGGCCAGGGCGCCAAGTTCGTCCAGCGGAAAAAAGCCAAAAAAACGGGTGTGCTATAGCCTTGGGGGGTGGGGCTGGCCAACTTCGTCCGCCGGACTCGGAATGGGGCGAGACTTTGCGAGGCACCTCCGTGTGCCAAAAATAGGCCGCGGGCACAGCCACCCCCAAAAATAACCACCCGAAGGCCGGGGCGCCAAGTTCGTCCAGCGGAAAAAGCCCACAAAAACAGGTGGGCTATAGCCTTGGGGGGTGGGGCTGGCCAACTTCATCCGCCGGACTCGGAATGGCGCGAGTCTTTGTGTGGCACCTCCGTGTGCCAAAAATAGGCCGCGGGCACAGCCGCGTCCAAAAATAACCACCCGAAGGCCGGGGCGCCAAGTTCGTCCAGCGGAAAAAGCCCACAAAAACAGGTGGGCTATAGCCTTGTGGTGTGGGGCTGGCCAACTACGTCCGCCGGACTCGGAATCGCGCGAGTCTTTGCGAGGCGCCTCCGTGTGCCAACAATAGACCGTGGGCACAACCGCGCCCAAAAATAACCTCCCGAAGGCCGGGGCACCAAGTTCGTCCAGCGGAAAAAGGCCACAAAAACGGGTGGGCTATAGCCTTGGGGGGTGGGGCTGGCCAACTTCGTCCGCCGGTATCGGAATGGCGCGAGACTTTGCGAGGGGCCTCCGTGTGCCAAAAATAGGCCGCGGGCACAGCCGCGTCCAAAAATAACCGCCCGAAGGCCGGGCCGCCAAGTTCGTCCTGCGGAAAAAGCCCACAAAAACGGGTGGGCTATAGGCTTGGGGGGTGGGGCTGGCCAACTTCGTCCGCCGGACTCGGAATGGCGCGACACTTTGCGAGGGGCCTCCATGTGCCAAAAATAGTCCGCGGACACAGCCGCACCGAAAAATAACCGCCGAAGGCCGGGGCGCCAAGTTCGTCCAGCGGAAAAAGCCCACAAAAATGGGTGGGCTATAGCCTTGGGGGGTGGGGCTGGCCAACTTCGTCCGCAGGACTCGGAATGGCGCGAGACTTTGCGAGGTGCCTCCGTGTGCCGAAAATAGGCCGCGGGCAAAGCCGTGCCCAAAAATAACCGCCCGAAGGCCGGGGCGCCAAGTTCGTCCGCCGGACTCGGAATGCCGCGAGACTTTGCGAGGGGCCTCCATGTGCCAAAAATAGGCCGCGGGCAAAGCCGTGCCCAAAAATAACCGCCCGAAGGCCGGGGCGCCAAGTTCGACCAGCGGAAAAAGGCCACAAAAACGGGTGGGCTATAGCCTTGGGGGGTGGGGCTGGCCAACTTCGTCCGCCGGTCTCGGAATGCCGCGACACTTTGCGAGGGGCCTCCATGTGCCAAAAATAGTCCGCGGACACAGCCGCACCGAAAAATAACCGCCGAAGGCCGGGTCGCCAAGTTCGTCCAGCGGAAAAAGGCCACAAAAGCGGGTGGGCTATAGCCTTGGCTGGTGGGGCTGGCCAACTTCGTCCGCCGGACTCGGAATGCCGCGAGACTTTGCGTGGGGCCTCTGTATGCCAAAAATAGGCCGCGGGCAAAGCCGCGCCCAAAAATAACCGCCCGACGGCCGGGGCGCCAAGTTCGTCCAGCGGAAAAAGGCCACAAAAACGGGTGGGCTATAGCCTTCGGGGGTGGGGCTGGCCCACTTCGTCCGCCGGACTCGGAATGCCACGAGACTTTGCGAGGGGCCTCCGTGTGCCAAACATAGGCCGCGGGCACAGCCGCACCCAAAAATAACAGCCAGAAGGCCGGGGCGCCAAGTTCGTCCAGCGGAAAAACGCCACAAAAACGGGTGGGCTATAGCCTTGGGGGGTGGGGCTGGCCAACTTCGTCCGCCGGACTCGGAATGTCGCGAGACTTTGGAGGCACCTCCGTGTGCCAAAAATAGGCGGTGGGCAAAGCCGCGCCCAGAAATAACTGCCCGAAGGCCGGGGCGCCAAGTTTGTCCAGCGGAAAAAGGCCACAAAAACGGGTGGGCTATAGCCTTGGGGGGTGGGGCTGGCCGACTTCGTCCGCCGGACTCGGAATGGCGCGAGACTTTTCGAGGCACCTCCGTGTGCCAAACATAGGGGGCGGGCACAGCCGCGCCCAAAAATAACAGCCAGAAGGGCGGGGCGCCAAGTTCGTCCAGCGGAAAAAGGCCACAAAAACGGGTGGGCTATAGCCTTGGGGGGTGGGGCTGGCCCACTTCGTCCGCCGGACTCGGAATGGCGCGAGACTTTTGGAGGCACCTCCGTGTGCCAAAAATAGACCGCGGGCAAAGCCGCGCCCAAAAATAACCGCCCGAAGGCCGGGGCGCCAAGTACGTCCAGCGGAAAAAGGCCACAAAAACGGGTGGGCTATAGGCTTGGGGGGTGGGGCTGGCCAACTTCGTCCGCCGGACTCGGAATGGCGCGAAACTTTGCGAGGCGCCTCCGTGTGCCAAAAATAGGCCGCGGGCGCAGCCGCACCTAAAAATAACTGCCCGAAGGCCGGGGCGCCAAGTTCGTCCAGCAGATAAAGCCCACAAAAACGGGTGGGCTATAGGCGTGGGGGGTGGGGCGGGCCAACTTCGTCCGCCGGACACGGAATGCCGCGAGAGTTTACGATGGGCCTCCGTGTGCCAAAAATAGACCGCGGTCAAAGCCGCGCCAAAAAATAACCGCCGGAAGGCATGGGCGCCAAGTTCGTCCAGCGGAAAATGGCCACAAAAACGGGTGGGCTATAGCCTTAGGGGGTGGAGCTGTCCAACTTCATCCGCCGGACTCGGAATGCCGTGACACTTTTTGAGGGGCCTTGTGTGCCAAAAATAGAACGCGGGCAAAGCCGCACCCAAAAATAACCACCCGAAGGCCGGGGCGCCAAGTTCGTGCAGTGGAAAAAGGCCAAAAAAACGGGTGGGCTATAGGCTTGGGGGGTGGGGCTGGCCAACTTCGTCCGCCGGACTCGGAATGGCGCGAGACTTTACGAGGGGCCTCCGTGTGCCAATAATTGGCCGCGGGCACAGGCGCACCCAAAAATAACCGCCCTAAGGCCGGGGCGCCAAGTTCGTCCAGCGGAAAAAGCCCACAAAAACGGGTGGGCTATAGCCTTGGGGGGTAGGGCTGGCCAACTTCGTCCGCCGGACTCGGAATGGCGCGAGACTTTGCGAGGGGCCTCCGTGTGCCAAAAATAGGCTGTGGACAAAGCCGCGCCCAAAAATAACCGCCCGAAGGCCGGGGCGCCAAGTTCTTCCAGCGGAAAAAGGCCACAAAAACGGGTGGGCTATAGCCTTGGGGGGTGGGGATGGCCAACTTCGTCCGCCGGACTCGGAATGGTGCGAGACATTGCGAGGCTCCTCCGTGTGCCAAAAATAGGCCGCGGGCATAGCCACGTCCAAAAATAACCGCCCGAAGGCCGGGGCGCCAAGTTCGTCCAGCGGAAAAAGGCCACAAAAACGGGTGGGCTATAGCTTTGGGTGGTGGGGCTGGCCAACTTCGTCCGCCGGACTCGGAATGGCGCGAGACTTTTTGAGGCACCTCCGTGTGCTAAAAATAGGCCGCGGGCACAGCCGCGCCCAAAAATAACCGCCCGAAGGCCGGGGCGTCAAGTTCGTCCAGCGGAAAAAGGCCACAAAAACGGGTGGGCTATAGGCTTGGGGGGTGGGGCTGGCCAACATCGTCCGCCGGACTCGGAATGGCGCGAGACTTTGCGAGGCGCCTCCGTGTGCCAAAAATAGGCCCCGGGCGCAGCCGCACCTAAAAATAACTGCCCGAAGGCCGGGGCGCCAAGTTCGTCCAGCGGATAAAGCCCACAAAAACGGGTGGGCTATAGGCTTGGGGGGTGGGGCTGGCCAACTTCGTCCGCCGGACACGGAATGCCGCGAGAGTTTACGATGGGCCTCCGTGTGCCAAAAATAGAACGCGGTCAAAGCCGCGCCAAAAAATAACCGCCGGAAGGCCTGGGCGCCAAGTTCGTCCAGCGGAAAATGGCCACAAAAACGGGTGGGCTATAGCCTTGGGGGGTGGGGCTGTCCAACTTCATCCGCCGGACTCGGAATGCCGTGAGACTTTTTGAGGGGCCTTGTGTGCCAAAAATAGAACGCGGGCAAAGCCGCACCCAAAAATAACCACCCGAAGTCCGGGGCGCCAAGTTCGTCCAGTGGAAAAAGGCCAAAAAAACGGGTGGGCTATAGGCTTGGGGGGTGGGGCTGGCCAACTTCGTCCGCCGGACTCGGAATGGCGCGAGACTTTACGAGGGGCCTCCGTGTGCCAATAATTGGCCGCGGGCACAGCCGCACCCAAAAATAACCGCCCTAAGGCCGGGGCGCCAAGTTCGTCCAGCGGAAAAGGCCCACAAAAACGGGTGGGCTATAGCCTTGGGGGGTAGGGCTGGCCAACTTCGTCCGCCGGACTCGGAATGGCGCGAGACTTTGCGAGGGGCCTCCGTGTGCCAAAAATAGGCCGTGGACAAAGCCGCGCCCAAAAATAACCGCCCGAAGGCCGGGGCGCCAAGTTCATCCAGCGGAAAAAGGCCACAAAAACGGGTGGGCTATAGCCTTGGGGGGTGGGGCTGGCCAACTTCATCCGCCGGACTCGGAATGGTGCGAGACATTGCGAGGCTCCTCCGTGTGCCAAAAATAGGCCGCGGGCATAGCCACGTCCAAAAATAACCGCCCGAAGGCCGGGGCGCCAAGTTCGTCCAGCGGAAAAAGGCCACAAAAACGGGTGGGCTATAGCTTTGGGTGGTGGGGCTGGCCAACTTCGTCCGCCGGACTCGGAATGGCGCGAGACTTTTCGAGGCACCTCCGTGTGCTAAAAATAGGCCGCGGGCACAGCCGCGCCCAAAAATAACCGCCCGAAGGCCGGGGCGTCAAGTTCGGCCAGCGGAAAAAGGCCACAAAAACGGGTGGGCTATAGGCTTGGGGGGTGGGGCTGGCCAACATCGTCCGCCGGACTCGGAATGGCGCGAGACTTTGCGAGGCGCCTCCGTGTGCCAAAAATAGGCTACGGGCACAGCCGCGCCCAAAAACAACCGCCCGAAGGCCGGCGCGCTAAGTTCATCCAGCGGAAAAAAGCCACAAAAACGGGTGGGCTATAGCCTTGGGGGGTGGGGCTGACCAACTTCGTCCGCCGGACTCGGAATGGCGCGAGACTTTGCGAGGTCCCTCCGTGTGCCAAAAATAGGCCGTGGACAAAGCCGCGCCCAAAAATAACCACCCGAAGGCCGGGTCGCCAAGTTCGTCCAGCGGAAAAAGCCCACAAAAACGGGTGGGCTATAGCCTTGGGGGGTGGGGCTGGCCAACTTTGTCCGCCGGACTCGGAATGGCGCGAGACTTTTTGAGGGGCCTCCGTGTGATAAAAATAGGCAGTGGCCAAAGCCGCGCCCAAAAATAACCGCCCGAAGGCCGGGTCGCCAAGTTCGTCCAGCGGGAAAAGCCCACAAAAACGGGTGGGCTATAGCCTTGGGGGGTGGGGCTGGCCAACTTCCTCCACCGGACTTGGAATGGCGCGAGTCTTTGTGAGGCATCTTCGTGTGCCAAAAAAAGGCCACGGGCACAGCCGCGCCCAAAAATAACCGCTCGAAGGCCGGGGCACCAAGTTCGTCCAGCGGAAAAAGGCCACAAAAACGGGTGGGCTATAGCCTTGGGGGGTGTGGCTGGCCAACTTCGTCCGCCGGACTCCGAATGGCGCGAGACTTTGCGAGGAGCCTCCGTGTGCCAAAAATTGGCCGCGGGCACAGCCGCACCCAAAAATAACCGCCCTAAGGCCGGGGCGCCAAGTTCGTCCAGCGGAAAAAGCCCACAAAAACGGGTGGGCTATAGCCTTGGGGGGTAGGGCTGGCCAACTTCGTTCGCCGGACTCGGAATGGCGCGAGACTTTGCGAGGGGCCTCCGTGTGCCAAAAATAGGCCGTGGACAAAGCCGCACCCAAAAATAACCGCCCGAAGGCCGGGTCGCCAAGTTCGTCCAGCGGGAAAAGCCCACAAAAACGGGTGGGCTATAGCCTTGGGGGGTGGGGCTGGCCAACTTTGTCCGCCGGACTCGGAATGGCGCGAGACTTTTCGAGGGGCCTCCGTGTGATAAAAATAGGCAGTGGCCAAAGCCGCGCCCAAAAATAACCGCCCGAAGGCCGGGGCGCCAAGTTCGTCCAGCGGAAAAAGGCCACAAAAACGGGTGGGCTATAGCCTTGGGGGGTGGGGCTGGCCAACTTCGTCCGCCGGACTCGGAATGGCGCGAGACTTTTTGAGGCACTTCCGTGTGCCAAAAATAGGCCGCGGGCGCAGCCGCGCCCAAAAATAACCGCCCGAAGGCCGGGGCACCAAGTTCGTCCAGCGGAAAAAGGCCACAAAAACGGGTGGGCTATAGCCTTGCGGGGTGGGGCTGGCCAACTTCGTCCGCCGGACTTGGAATGCCGCGAGACTTTGCGAGGGGCCTCCGTGTGCCAAAAATTGGCCGCGGGCACAGCCGCGCCAGAAAATAACCGCCCGAAGGCCGGGGCGCCAAGTTCGTCCAGCGGAAAAAGGCCACAAAAACGGGTGGGCTATAGGCTTGGTGGGTGGGGCTGGCCAACTTCGTCCGCCGGACTCGGCATGGCGCGAGACTTTGCGAGGTGCCTCCGTGTGCCAACAATAGGCCACGAGCAAATCGGCGCCCAAAAATAACCGCCCGAAGGCCGGGGCGCCTAGTTCGTCCAGCGGAAAAAGGCCACAAAAACGGGTGGGCTATAGCCTTGGGGGGTGGGGCTGGCCAACTTCGTCCGCCGGACTCGGAATGGCGTTAGACCTTGCGAGGAGCCTCCTTGTGACAAAAATAGGCCGCGGGCACAGCCGCGTCCAAAAATAAACACCCGAAGACAGGGGCGCCAAGTTCGTCCAGCGGAAAAAGGCCACAAAACGGGTGGGCTATAGGCTTGGGGAGTGGGGCTGGCCAACTTCGTCCGTCGGACTCGGAATTGCGCGAGACTTTGCGAGGCGCCTCCGTGTGCCAAAAATAGGCCACGGGCAAATCGGCGGCCAAAAATAACCCCCCGAAGGCCGGGGGGCCAAGTTCGTCCAGCGGAAAAAGGCCACAAAAACGGGTGGGCTATAGCCTTGGGGGGTGGGGCTGGCCAACTTCGTCCGCCGGACTCGGAATGGCGTTAGACCTTCCGAGGCACCTCCGTGTACCAAAATAGGCCGCGGGCACAGCCGCGTCCAAAAATAACCACCCGAAGACCGGGGCGCCAAGTTCGTCCAGCGGAAAAAGCCCACAAAAACAGGTGGGCTGTAGCCTTGGGGTGTGGGCTGGCCAACTACGTCCGCCGGTCTCAGAATGGCGCGAGACTTTGCGAGGCACCTCCGTGTGCCAAAAATAGGCTGCGGGCAGAGCCGCGTACAACTATAACCTCCCGAAGGCCGGGGCGCCAAGTTCGTCCAGCGGAAAAAGCCCACAAAAACGGGTGGGCTATAGGCTTGGGGGGTGGGGCTGGCCAACTTCGTCCGCCGGACTTGGAATGGCGCGAGACTTTGCGAGGCGCCTCCGTGTGCCAACAATAGGCCACGAGCAAATCGGCGCCCAAAAATAACCGCCCGAAGGCCGGGGCGCCAAGTTCATCCAGCGGAAAAAGGCCACAAAAACGGGTGGGCTATAGCCTTGGGGGGTGGGGCTGGCCAACTTCGTCCGCCGGACTTGGAATGGCGTGAGACCTTGCGAGGCTCCTCCGTGTGCCAAAAATAGGCCGCGGGCACAGCCGCGTCCAAAAATAAGCGCGAGAAGGCCGGGGCGCCAAGTTCGTCCAGCGGAAAAAGCCCACAAAAACAGGTGGGCTATAGCATTGGGGTGTGGGGCTGGCCAACTACGTCCGCCGGACTCGGAATGGCGCGAGACTTTGCGAGGCACCTCCGTGTGCCAAAAATAGGCTGCGGGCACAGCAGCGTTCAAAAATATCCTCCCGAAGGCCGGGGAGCCAAGTTCGTCCAGCGGAAAAAGCCCACAAAAACGGGTGGGCTATAGCCTTGGGGTGTGGGGCTGTCCAACTACGTCCGCCGGACTCGGAATGGCGCGAGACTTTGCGAGGCACCTCCGTGTGCCAAAAATAGGCTGCGGGCACAGCCGCGTCCAAAAATAACCTCCCGAAGGCCGGGACGCCAAGTTCGTCCAGCGGAAAAAGCCCACAAAAACGGGTGGGCTATAGCCTTGGGGGGTGGGGCTGGCCCACTTCGTCCGCCGGACTCGGAATGGCGCGAGACTTTTCGAGGGGCCTCCGTGTGATAAAAATAGGCGGTGGCCAAAGCCGCGCCCAAAAATAACCGCCCGAAGGCCGGGGCGCCAAGTTCGTCCTGCGGAAAAAGGCCACAAAAACGGGTGGGCTATAGCCTTGGGGGGTGGGGCTGGCCAACTTCGTCCGCCGGACTCGGAATGGCACGAGACTTTTCGAGGCACATTCGTGTGCCAAAAATAGGTCGCGGGCGCAGCCGCGCCCAAAAATAACCGCCCGAAGGCCGGGACACCAAGTTCGTCCAGCGGAAAAAGGCCACAAAAACGGGTGGGCTATAGCCTTGGGGGGTGGGGCTGGCCAACTTCGTCCGCCGGACTTGGAATGCCGCGAGACTTTGCGAGGGGCCTCCGTGGGCCAAATATTCGCCACGGGCACAGCCGCGCCCAAAAATAACCGCCCGAAGCCCGGGGCGCCAAGTTCGTCCAGCGGAAAAAGGCCACAAAAACGGGTGGGCTATAGGCTTGGGGGGTGGGGCTGGCCAACTTCGTCCGCCGGACTCGGAATGGCGCGAGACTTTGCGAGGCGCCTCCGTGTGCCAACAATAGGCCACGAGCAAATCGGCGCCCAAAAATAACCGCCCGAAGGCCGGGGCGCCAAGTTCGTCCAGCGGAAAAAGGCCACAAAAACGGGTGGGCTATAGCCTTGGGGGGTGGGGCTGGCCAACTTCGTCCGCCGGACTCGGAATGGCGTTAGACCTTCCGAGGCACCTCCGTGTACCAAAATAGGCCGCGGGCACAGCCGCGTCCAAAAATAACCACCCGAAGACCGGGGCGCCAAGTTCGTCCAGCGGAAAAAGCCCACAAAAACAGGTGGGCTATAGCCTTGGGGTGTGGGGCTGGCCAACTACGTCCGCCGCGCTCGGAATTGCGCGAGATTTTGCGAGGCACCTCCGTGTGCCAAAAATAGGCTGCGGGCACAGCCGCGTCCAAAAATAACCTCCCGAAGGCCGGGGCGCCAAGTTCGTCCAGCGGAAAAAGCCCACAAAAACGGGTGGGCTATAGCCTTTGGGGGTGGGGCTGGCCAACTTCGTCCGACGGACTCGAAATGGCGCGAGACTTTGCGAGGCACCTCCGTGTGCCAAAAATAGGCCACGGGCAAAGCCGCGCCCAAAAATAACCGCCCGAAGGCCGGGGCGCCAAGTTCGTCCAGCGGAAAAAGGCCACAAAAACGGGTGGGCTATAGGCTTGGGGGGTGGGGGTGGCCAACTTCGTCCGCCGGACTCGGAATTGCGCGAGACTTTGCGAGGCACCTCCGTGTGCCAAAAATAGGCCACGGGCAAATCGGCGGCCCAAAATAACCGCCCGAAGGCCGGGGGGCCAAGTTCGCCAGCGGAAAAAGCCCACAAAAACAGGTGGGCTATAGCATTGGGGTGTGGGGCTGGCCAACTACGTCCGCCGGACTCGGAATGGCGCGAGACTTTGCGAGGCACCTCCGTGTGCCAAAAATAGGCTGCGGGCACAGCAGCGTTCAAAAATATCCTCCCGAAGGCCGGGGAGCCAAGTTCGTCCAGCGGAAAAAGCCCACAAAAACGGGTGGGCTATAGCCTTGGGGTGTGGGGCTGTCCAACTACGTCCGCCGGACTCGGAATGGCGCGAGACTTTGCGAGGCACCTCCGTGTGCCAAAAATAGGCTGCGGGCACAGCAGCGTTCAAAAATATCCTCCCGAAGGCCGGGGAGCCAAGTTCGTCCAGCGGAAAAAGCCCACAAAAACGGGTGGGCTATAGCCTTGGGGTGTGGGGCTGTCCAACTACGTCCGCCGGACTCGGAATGGCGCGAGACTTTGCGAGGCACCTCCGTGTGCCAAAAATAGGCTGCGGGCACAGCCGCGTCCAAAAATAACCTCCCGAAGGCCGGGACGCCAAGTTCGTCCAGCGGAAAAAGCCCACAAAAACGGGTGGGCTATAGCCTTGGGGGGTGGGGCTGGCCCACTTCGTCCGCCGGACTCGGAATGGCGCGAGACTTTTCGAGGGGCCTCCGTGTGATAAAAATAGGCGGTGGCCAAAGCCACGCCCAAAAATAACCGCCCGAAGGCCGGGGCGCCAAGTTCGTCCTGCGGAAAAAGGCCACAAAAACGGGTGGGCTATAGCCTTGGGGGGTGGGGCTGGCCAACTTCGTCCGCCGGACTCGGAATGGCGCGAGACTTTTCGAGGCACATTCGTGTGCCAAAAATAGGTCGCGGGCGCAGCCGCGCCCAAAAATAACCGCCCGAAGGCCGGGGCGCCAAGTTCGTCCAGCGGAAAAAGGCCACAAAAACGGGTGGGCTATAGCCTTGGGGGGTGGGGCTGGCCAACTTCGTCCGCCGGACTCGGAATGGCGTTAGACCTTCCGAGGCGCCTCCGTGTGCCAAAAATAGGCCGCGGGCACAGCCGCGTCCAAAAATAACCACCCGAAGACCGGGGCGCCAAGTTCGTCCAGCGGAAAAAGCCCACAAAAACAGGTGGGCTATAGCCTTGGGGTTTGGGGCTGGCCCACTACGTCCGCCGCGCTCGGAATGGCGCGAGATTTTGCGAGGCACCTCCGTGTGCCAAAAATAGGCTGCGGGCACAGCCGCGTCCAAAAATAACCTCCCGAAGGCCGGGGCGCCAAGTTCGTCCAGCGGAAAAAGCCCACAAAAACAGGTGGGCTATAGCCTTGGGGTTTGGGGCTGGCCCACTACGTCCGCCGCGCTCGGAATGGCGCGAGATTTTGCGAGGCACCTCCATGTGCCAAAAATAGGCTGCGGGCACAGCCGCGTCCAAAAATAACCTCCCGAAGGCCGGGGCGCCAAGTTCGTCCAGCGGAAAAAGGCCACAAAAACGGGTGGGCTATAGCCTTGGGGGTTGGAGCTGGCCAACTTCGTCCGCCGGACTCGGAATTGCGCGAGACTTTGCGAGGCGCCCCCGTGTGCCAAAAATAGGCCACGGGCAAAGCCGCGCCCAAAAATAACCGCCCGAAGGTCGGGGCGCCAAGTTCGTCCAGCGGAAAAAGGCCACAAAAACGGGTGGGCTATAGCATTGGGGGGTGGGGCTGGCCAACTTCGTCCGCCGGACTCGGAATGGCGTGAGACCTTGCGAGGCGCCTCCGTGTGCCAAAAATAGGCCGCGGGCACAGCTGCGTCCAAAAATAACCGCCCGAAGGCCGGGGCGCCAAGTTCGTCCAGCGGAAAAAGGCCACAAAAACGGGTGGGCTATAGGCTTGGGGGGTGGGGCTGGCCAACTTCGTCCGCCGGACTCGGAATGGCGCGAGACTTTGCGAGGCGCCTCCGTGTGCCAACAATAGGCCACGAGCAAATCGGCGCCCAAAAATAACGGCCCGAAGGCCGGGGCGCCAAGTTCGTCCAGCGGAAAAAGGCCACAAAAACGGGTGGGCTATAGCCTTGGGGGGTGGGGCTGGCCAACTTCGTCCGCCGGACTCGGAATGGCGTTAGACCTTCCGAGGCGCCTCCGTGTGCCAAAAATAGGCCGCGGGCACAGCCGCGTCCAAAAATAACCACCCGAAGACCGGGGCGCCAAGTTCGTCCAGCGGAAAAAGCCCACAAAAACAGGTGGGCTATAGCCTTGGGGTTTGGGGCTGGCCCACTACGTCCGCCGCGCTCGGAATGGCGCGAGATTTTGCGAGGCACCTCCGTGTGCCAAAAATAGGCTGCGGGCACAGCCGCGTCCAAAAATAACCTCCCGAAGGCCGGGGCGCCAAGTTCGTCCAGCGGAAAAAGCCCACAAAAACGGGTGGGCTATAGCCTTGGGGGGTGGGGCTGGCCCACTTCGTCCGCCGGACTCGGAATGGCGCGAGACTTTTCGAGGGGCCTCCGTGTGATAAAAATAGGCGGTGGCCAAAGCCGCGCCCAAAAATAACCGCCCGAAGGCCGGGGCGCCAAGTTCGTCCTGCGGAAAAAGGCCACAAAAACGGGTGGGCTATAGCCTTGGGGGGTGGGGCTGGCCAACTTCGTCCGCCGGACTCGGAATGGCGCGAGACTTTTCGAGGCACATTCGTGTGCCAAAAATAGGTCGCGGGCGCAGCCGCGCCCAAAAATAACCGCCCGAAGGCCGGGACACCAAGTTCGTCCAGCGGAAAAAGGCCACAAAAACGGGTGGGCTATAGCCTTGGGGGGTGGGGCTGGCCAACTTCGTCCGCCGGACTTGGAATGCCGCGAGACTTTGCGAGGGGCCTCCGTGGGCCAAATATTCGCCACGGGCACAGCCGCGCCCAAAAATAACCGCCCGAAGGCCGGGGCGCCAAGTTCGTCCAGCGGAAAAAGGCCACAAAAACGGGTGGGCTATAGGCTTGGGGGGTGGGGCTGGCCAACTTCGTCCGCCGGACTCGGAATGGCGCGAGACTTTGCGAGGCGCCTCCGTGTGCCAACAATAGGCCACGAGCAAATCGGCGCCCAAAAATAACCGCCCGAAGGCCGGGGCGCCAAGTTCGTCCAGCGGAAAAAGGCCACAAAAACGGGTGGGCTATAGCCTTGGGGGGTGGGGCTGGCCAACTTCGTCCGCCGGACTCGGAATGGCGTTAGACCTTCCGAGGCGCCTCCGTGTGCCAAAAATAGGCCGCGGGCACAGCCGCGTCCAAAAATAACCACCCGAAGACCGGGGCGCCAAGTTCGTCCAGCGGAAAAAGCCCACAAAAACAGGTGGGCTATAGCCTTGGGGTTTGGGGCTGGCCCACTACGTCCGCCGCGCTCGGAATGGCGCGAGATTTTGCGAGGCACCTCCGTGTGCCAAAAATAGGCTGCGGGCACAGCCGCGTCCAAAAATAACCTCCCGAAGGCCGGGGCGCCAAGTTCGTCCAGCGGAAAAAGCCCACAAAAACAGGTGGGCTATAGCCTTGGGGTTTGGGGCTGGCCCACTACGTCCGCCGCGCTCGGAATGGCGCGAGATTTTGCGAGGCACCTCCGTGTGCCAAAAATAGGCTGCGGGCACAGCCGCGTCCAAAAATAACCTCCCGAAGGCCGGGGCGCCAAGTTCGTCCAGCGGAAAAAGCCCACAAAAACGGGTGGGCTATAGCCTTTGGGGGTGGGGCTGGCCAACTTCGTCCGACGGACTCGAAATGGCGCGAGACTTTGCGAGGCACCTCCGTGTGCCAAAAATAGGCCACGGGCAAAGCCCCGCCCAAAAATAACCGCCCGAAGGCCGGGGCGCCAAATTCGTCCAGCGGAAAAAGGCCACAAAAACGGGTGGGATATAGCCTTGGGGGGTGGGGCTGGCCAACTTCGTCCGCCGGACTCGGAATGGCGCGAGACCTTGCGAGGCACCTCCGTGTGCCAAAAATAAGCCGCGGGCATAGCCGCGTCCAAAAATAACCACCCGAAGGCCGGGGCGCCAAGTTCGTCCAGCGGAAAAAGGCCACAAAAACGGGTGGGCTATAGGCTTGGGGGGTGGGGCTGGCCAACTTCGTCCGCCGGACTCGGAATTGCGCGAGACTTTGCGAGGCGCCTCCGTGTGCCAAAAATAGGCCACGGGCAAATCGGCGGCCAAAAATAACCGCCCGAAGGCCGGGGGGCCAAGTTCGCCAGCGGAAAAAGCCCACAAACACAGGTGGGCTATAGCCTTGGGGTGTGGGGTTGGCCACCTACGTCCGCCGGACTCGGAATGGCGCGAGACTTTGCGAGGCACCTCCGTGTGCCAAAAATAGGCTGCGGGCACAGCCGCGTCCAAAAATAACCTCCCGAAGGCCGGGGCGCCAAGTTCGTCCAGCGGAAAAAGCCCACAAAAACGGGTGGGCTATAGCCTTGGGGGGTGGAGCTGGCCAACTTCGTCCGCCGGACTCGGAATTGCGCGAGACTTTGCGAGGCGCCCCCGTGTGCCAAAAATAGGCCACGGGCAAAGCCGCGCCCAAAAATAACCGCCCGAAGGTCGGGGCGCCAAGTTCGTCCAGCGGAAAAAGGCCACAAAAACGGGTGGGCTATAGCATTGGGGGGTGGGGCTGGCCAACTTCGTCCGCCGGACTCGGAATGGCGTGAGACCTTGCGAGGCGCCTCCGTGTGCCAAAAATAGGCCGCGGGCACAGCCGCGTCCAAAAATAACCGCCCGAAGGCCGGGGCGCCAAGTTCGTCCAGCGGAAAAAGCCCACAAAAACAGGTGGGCTATAGCCTTGGGGTGTGGGGCTGGCCAACTACGTCCGCCGGACTCGGAATAGCGCGAGACTTTGCGAGGCACCTCCGTGTGCAAAAAATAGGCTGCGGGCACAGCCACGTCCAAAAATAACCTCCCGAAGGCTGGGGAGCCAAGTTCGTCCAGCGGAAAAAGCCCACAAAAACGGGTGGGCTATAGCCTTGGGGTGTGGGGCTGGCCAACTACGTCCGCCGGACTCGGAATGGCGCGAGACTTTGCGAGGCACCTCCGTGTGCCAAAAATAGGCTGCGGGCACAGCCGCGTCCAAAAATAACCTCCCGAAGGCCGGGCCGCCAAGTTCGTCCAGCGGAAAAAGCCCACAAAAACAGGTGGGCTATAGCCTTGGGGTGTGGGGCTGGCCAACTACGTCCGCCGGACTCGGAATGGCGCGAGACTTTGCGAGGCACCTCCGTGTGCCAAAAATAGGCTGCGGGTACAGCCGCGTCCAAAAATAACCTCCCGATGGCCGGGGCGCCAAGTTCGTCCAGCGGAAAAAGCCCACAAAAACGGGTGGGCTATAGCCTTGGGGTGTGGGGCTGGCCAACTACGTCCGCCGGACTCGGAATGGCGCGAGACTTTGCGAGGCACCTCCGTGTGCCAAAAATAGGCTGCGGGCACAGCCGCGTCCAAAAATAACCTCCCGAAGGCCGGGCCATCAAGTTCGTCCAGCGGAAAAAGCCCACAAAAACGGGTGGGCTATAGCCTTGGGGGGTGGGGCTGGCCAACTTCGTCCGCCGGACTCGGAATGGCGCGAGACTTTGCTAGGCGCCTCCGTGTGCCAAAAATAGCCCATGGGTGAAGCCGCGCCCAAAAATAACCTCCCGAAGGCCGGGGCGCCAAGTTCGTCCAGCGGAAAAAGGCCACAAAAACGGGTGGGCTATAGGCTTGGGGGGTGGAGCTGGCCAAGTTCGTCCGCCGGACTCGGAATGGCGCGAGACTTTGCGAGGCGCCCCCGTGTGCCAAAAATAGGCCATGGGCGAAGCCGCGCCCAAAAATAACCGCTCGAAGGCCGGGGCGCCAAGTTCGTCCAGCGGAAAAAGCCCAGAAAAACGGGTGGGCTATAGGCTTGGGGGGTGGGGCTGGCCAACTACGTCCGCCGGACTCGGAATGGCGCGAGACTTTGCGAGGCACCTCCGTGTGCCAAAAATAGGCTGCGGGCACAGCCGCGTCCAAAAATAACCTCCCGAAGGCCGGGCCGCCAAGTTCGTCCAGGGGAAAAAGCCCACAAAAACGGGTGGGCTATAGCCTTGGGGGGTGGGGCTGGCCAACTTCGTCCGCCGGACTCGGAATGGCGCGAGACTTTGCGAGGTGCCTCCGTGTGCCAACAATAGGCCACGAGCAAATCGGCGCCCAAAAATAACTGCGCGAAGGCCGGGGCACCAAGTTCGTCCAGCGGAAAAAGGCCACAAAAACGGGTGGGCTATAGCCTTGGGGGGTGGGGCTGGCCAACTTCGTCCGCCGGACTCGGAATGGCGTGAGACATTGCGAGGTGCCTCCGTGTGCCAAAAATAGGCCGCGGGCACAGCCGCGTCCAAAAATAACCACCCGAAGGCCGGGGCGCCAAGTTCGTCCAGCGGAAAAAGCCCACAAAAACAGGTGGGCTATAGCCTTGGGGTGTGGGGCCGGCCAACGACGTCCGCCGGACTCGGAATGGCGCGAGACATTGCAAGGCACCTCCGTGTGCCAAAAATAGGCTGCGGGCACAGCCGCGTCCAAAAATAACCTCCCGAAGGCCGGGGCGCCAAGTTCGTCCAGCGGAAAAAGCCCACAAAAACGGGTGGGCTATAGCCTTGGGGTGTGGGGCTGGCCAACTACGTCCGCCGGACTCGGAATGGCGCGAGACTTTGCGAGGCACCTCCATGTGCCAAAAATAGGCTGCGGGCACAGCCGCGTCCAAAAATAACCTCCCGAAGGCCGGGGCGCCAAGTTCGTCCAGCGGAAAAAGCCCACAAAAACGGGTGGGCTATAGCCTTGGGGTGTGGGGCTGGCCAACTACGTCCGCCGGACTCGGAATGGCGCGAGACTTTGCGAGGCACCTCCGTGTTCCAAAAATAGGCTTCGAGCACAGCCGCGTCCAAAAATAACCTCCCGAAGGCCGGGGCGCCAAGTTCGTCCAGCGGAAAAAGCCCACAAAAACGGGTGGGCTATAGCCTTGGGGTGTGGGGCTGGCCAACTACGTCCGCCGGACTCGGAATGGCGCGAGACTTTGCGAGGCACCTCCGTGTGCCAAAAATAGGCTACGGGCACAGCCGCGTCCAAAAATAACCTCCCGAAGGCCGGGGCGCCAAGTTCGTCCAGCGGAAAAAGCCCACAAAAACGGGTGGGCTATAGCCTTGGGGGGTTGGGCTGGCCAACTTCGTCCGCCGGACTCGGAATGGCGCGAGACTTTGCGAGGCGCCTCCGTGTGCCAAAAATAGGCCATGGGCAAAGCCGCGCCCAAAAACAACCGCCCGAAGGCCGGGGCGCCAAGTTCGTCCAGCGGAAAAAGGCCACAAAAACGGGTGGGCGATAGGCTTGGGGGGTGGGGCTGGCCAACTTCGTCCGCCGGACTCGGAATGGCGCGAGACTTTGCGAGGCACCTCCGTGTGCCAACAATAGGCCACGAGCAAATCGGCGCCCAAAAATAACCGCGCGAAGGCTGGGGCGCCAAGTTCGTCCAGCGGAAAAAGGCCACAAAAACGGGTGGGCTATAGCCTTGGGGGGTGGGGCTGGCCAACTTCGTCCGCCGGACTCGGAATGGCGTGAGACCTTGCGAGGTGCCTCCGTGTGCCAAAAATAGGCCGCGGGCACAGCCGCGTCCAAAAATAACCACCCGAAGGACGGGGCGCCAAGTTCGTCCAGCGGAAAAAGCCCACAAAAACAGGTGGGCTATAGCCTTGGGGTGTGGGGCTGGCCAACTACGTCCGCCGGACTCGGAATGGCGCGAGACATTGCGAGGCACCTCCGTGTGCCAAAAATGGGCTGCGGTCACAGCCGCGTCCAAAAATAACCTCCCGAAGGCCGGGGCGCCAAGTTCGTCCAGCGGAAAAAGCCCACAAAAACGGGTGGGCTATAGCCTTGGGGGGTGGGGCTGGCCAACTTCGTCCGCCGGACTCGGAATTGCGCGAGACTTTGTGAGGCACCTCCGTGTGCCAAAAATAGGCTGCGGGTACAGCCGCGTCCAAAAATAACCTCCCGAAGGCTGGGGAGCCAAGTTCGTCCAGCGGAAAAAGCCCACAAAAACGGGTGCGCTATAGCCTTGGGGTGTGGGGCTGGCCAACTACGTCCGCCGGACTCGGAATGGCGCGAGACTTTGTGAGGCACCTCCGTGTGCCAAAAATAGGCTACGGGCACAGCCGCGTCCAAAAATAACCTCCCGAAGGCCGGGGCGCCAAGTTCGTCCAGCGGAAAATGCCCACAAAAACGGGTGGGCTATAGCCTTGGGGGGTGGGGCTGGCCAACTTCGTCCGCCGGACTCGGAATGGCGCGAGACTTTGCGAGGTGCCTCCGTGTGCCAAAAATAGGCCATGGGCAAAGCCGGGCCCAAAAATAACCGCCCGAAGGCCGGGGCGCCAAGTTCGTCCAGCGGAAAAAGGCCACAAAAACGGGTGGGCTATAGGCTTGGGGGGTGGGGCTGGCCAACTTCGTCCGCCGGACTCGGAATGGTGCGAGACTTTGCGAGGCGCCTTCATGTGCCAACAATAGGCCACGAGCAAATCGGTGCCCAAAAATAACCGCCCGAAGGCCGGGGCGCCAAGTTCGTCCAGCGGAAAAAGGCCACAAAAACGGGTGGGCTATAGCCTTGGGGGGTGGGGCTGGCCAACTTCGTCCGCCGGACTCGGAATTCCGTGAGACTTTGCGAGGGGCCTCCGTGTGCCAAAAATAGGCCGCGGGCACAGCCGCGTCCAAAAATAACCTCCCGAAGGCCGGGGCGCCAAGTTCGTCCAACGGAAAAAGCCCACAAAAACGGGTGGGCTATAGCCTTGGGGTGTGGGGCTGGCCAACTACGTCCGCCGGACTCGGAATGGCGCGAGACTTTGCGAGGCACCTCCGTGTGCCAAAAATAGGCTGCGGGCACAGCCGCGGCCAAAAATAAACTCCCGAAGGCCGGGGCGCCAAGTTCGTCCAGCGGAAAAAGCCCACAAAAACGGGTGGGCTATAGCCTTGGGGGGTGGGGCTGGCCAATTTCGTCCGCCGGACTCGGAATTGCGCGAGACCTTGCGAGGCACCTCCGTGTGCCAAAAATAGGCCGCGGGCACAGCCGCGTCCAAAAATAACCACCCGAATGCCGGGGCGCCAAGTTCGTCCAGCGGAAAAAGGCCACAAAAACGGGTGGGCTATAGGCTTGGGGGGTGGGGCTGGCCAACTTCGTCCGCCGGACTCGGAATTGCGCGAGACTTTGCGAGGCGCCTCCGTGTGCCAAAAATAAGCCACGGGCAAATCGGCGGCCAAAAATAACTGCCCGAAGGCCGGGGAGCCAAGTTCGTCCAGCGGAAAAAGGCCACAAAAACGGGTGGGCTATAGCCTTGGGGGGTGGGGCTGGCCAACTTCGTCCGCCGGACTCGGAATGGCGCGAGACCTTACGAGGTGCCTCCGTGTGCCAAAAATAGGCCGCGGGCACAGCCTCGTCCAAAAATAACCACCCGAAGGCCGGGGCGCCAAGTTCGCCAGCGGAAAAAGCCCACAAAAACAGGTGGGCTATAGCCTTCGGGTGTGGGGCTGGCCAACTACGTCCGCCGGACTCGGAATGGCGCGAGACTTTGCGAGGCACCTCCGTGTGCCAAAAGTAGGCTGCGGGCACAGCCGCGTCCAAAAATAACCTCCCGAAGGCCGGGGCGCCAATTTCTTCCAGCGGAAAAAGTCCACAAAAACGGGTGGGCTATAGCCTTGGGGGGTGGGGCTGGCCAACTTCGTCCGCCGGACTCGGAATTGCGCGAGACTTTGTGAGGCACCTCCGTGTGCCAAAAATAGGCTGCGGGTACAGCCGCGTCCAAAAATAACCTCCCGAAGGCTGGGGAGCCAAGTTCGTCCAGCGGAAAAAGCCCACAAAAATGGGTGGGCTATAGCCTTGGGGTGTGGGGCTGGCCAACTACGTCCGCCGGACTCGGAATGCCGCGAGACTTTGTGAGGCACCTGCGTGTGCCAAAAATAGGCTACGGGCACAACCGCGTCCAAAAATAACCTCCCGAAGGCCGGGGCGCCAAGTTCGTCCAGCGGAAAAAGCCCACAAAAACGGGTGGGCTATAGCCTTGGGGGGTGGGGCTGGCCAACTTCGTCCGTCGGACTCGGAATGGCGAGAGACTTTGCGAGGCGCCTCCGTGTGCCAAAAATAGGCCATGGGCAAAGCCGCGCCCAAAAATAACCGCCCGAAGGCCGGGGCGCCAAGTTCGTCCAGCGGAAAAAGGCCACAAAAACGGGTGGGCTATAGGCTTGGGGGGTGGGGCTGGCCAACTTCGTCCGCCGGACTCGGAATGGCGCGAGACTTTGTGAGGTGCCTCCGTGTGCCAAAAATAGGCCACGAGCAAATCGGCGCCCAAAAATAACCTCCCGAAGGCCGGGGCGCCAAGTTCGTCCAGCGGAAAAAGCCCACAAAAACGGGTGGCCTATAGCCTTGGGGGGTGGGGCTGGCCCACTTCGTCCGCCGGACTCGGAATGGCGCGAGACTTTGCGAGGTGCCTCCGTGTGCCAAAAATAGGCCATGGGCAAAGCCGGGCCCAAAAATAACCGCCCGAAGGCCGGGGCGCCAAGTTCGTCCAGCGGAAAAAGGCCACAAAAACGGGTGGGCTATAGCCTTGGGGGGTGGGGCTGGCCAACTTCGTCCGTCGGACTCGGAATGGCGCGAGACTTTGCGAGGCGCCTCCGTGTGCCCAAAATAGGCCATGGGCAAAGCCGCGCCCAAAAATAACCGTCCGAAGGCCGGGGCGCCAAGTTCGTCCAGCGGAAAAAGCCCACAAAAACAGGTGGGATATAGCCTTGGGGTGTGGGGCTGGACAACTATGTCCGCCGGACTCGGAATGGCGCGAGACTTTGCGAGGCACCTCCGTGTGCCAAAAATAGGCTACGGGCACAGCCGCGTCCAAAAATAACCTCCCGAAGGCCGGGGCGCCAAGTTCGTCCAGCGGAAAAAGCACACAAAAACGGGTGGGCTAAAGCCTTGGGGGGTGGGGCTGGCCAACTTCGTCCGCCGGACTCGGAATGGCGCGAGACTTTGCGAGGGGCCTCCGTGTGCCAAAAATAGGCCATGGGCAAAGCCGCGCCCAAAAATAACCGCCCGAAGGCCGGGGCGCCAAGTTCGTCCTGCGGAAAAAGCCCACAAAAACGGGTGGGCTATAGCCTTGGGCGGTGGGGCTGGCCAATTTCATCCGCCGGACTCGGAATGCCGCGAGACTTTGCGAGGGGCCTCCGGGTGCCAAAAATAGGCCGCGGGCAAGGCCGCAGCCAAAAATAACCGCCCGAAGGCCGGGGCGCCAAGTTCGTCCAGCGGAAAAAGGCCACAAAAACGGGAGGGCTATAGCCTTGGGGGGTGGCGCTGGCCAACTTCGTCCGCCGGACTCGGAATGCCGCGAGACTTTGCGAGGGGCCTCCGTGTGCCAGAAATAGGCCGCGGGTGAAGCCGCGTCCAAAAATTACCGCCTGAAGGCCGGGGCGCCAAGTTCATCCTGCGGAAAAAGGCCACAAAAACGGGTGGGCTATAGCCTTGGGCGGTGGGGCTGGCCAATTTCATCCGCCGGACTCGGAATGCCGCGAGACTTTGCGAGGGGCCTCCGGGTGCCAAAAATAGGCCGCGGGCAAGGCCGCAGCCAAAAATAACCGCCCGAAGGCCGGGGCGCCAAGTTCGTCCAGCGGAAAAAGGCCACAAAAACGGGTGGGCTATAGCCTTGGGGGGTGGGGCTGGCCAACTTCGTCCGCCGGACTCGGAATGCCGCGAGACTGTGCGAGGGGTCTCCGTGTGCCAAAAATAGGCCGTGGGAATAGCCGCGCCCGAAAATAACCGACCGAAAGGCCGGGGCGCCAAGTTCGTCCAGCGGAAAAAGGCCACAAAAACGGGTGGGCTATAGACTTGGGGGGTGGGGCTGGCCAACTTCGTCCGCCGGACTCGGAATGTCACGAGACTTTGCGAGCGGCCTCCGTGTGGCAAAACTAGGCCGCGGGCAAAGCCGTGCCCAAAAATAACCGCCCGAATGCCGGAGCGCCAAGTTCGTCCAGCGGAAAAAGGCCACAAAAACGGGTGGGCTATAGCCTTGGGGGGTGGGGCTGGCCAACTTCGTCCGCCGGACTCGGAATGCCGCGAGACTGTGCGAGGGGTCTCCGTGTGCCAAAAATAGGCCGTGGGAATAGCCGCGCCCGAAAATAACCGACCGAAAGGCCGGGGCGCCAAGTTCGTCCAGCGGAAAAAGGCCACAAAAACGGGTGGGCAATGGCCTTGGCGGTTGGAGCTGGCCCAGTTTGTCCGCCGGGCTCGGAATGCCGTGAGACTTTGTGAGGGGCCTCCGTGTGCCAAAACTAGGCCGCGGACAAAGCCGTACCCAAAAATACCAGCCCGAAGGCCGGGGCGCCAAGTTCGTCTAGCGGAAAAAGGCCACAAAAACGGGTGGTCCATAGCCTTGGGGGGTGGGGCTGGCCAACTTCGTCCGCCGGACTCGGAATGCCGCGAGACTTTGCGAGGGGCCTCCGTGTGCCAAAAATAGGCCGCGGGCATAGCCACGCCCGAAAATAACCGACCGAAAGGCCGGGGCGCCAAGTTCGTCCAGCGGAAAAAGGCCACAAAAACGGGTGGGCTATAGCCTTGGGGGGTGGCGCTGGCCAACTTCGTCCGCCGGACTCGGAATGCCGCGAGACTTTGCGAGGGGCCTCCGTGTGCCAGAAATAGGCCGCGGGTGAAGCCGCGTCCAAAAATTACCGCCTGAAGGCCGGGGCGCCAAGTTCATCCTGCGGAAAAAGGCCACAAAAACGGGTGGGCTATAGCCTTGGGCGGTGGGGCTGGCCAATTTCATCCGCCGGACTCGGAATGCCGCGAGACTTTGCGAGGGGCCTCCGGGTGCCAAAAATAGGCCGCGGACAAGGCCGCAGCCAAAAATAACCGCCCGAAGGCCGGGGCGCCAAGTTCGTCCAGCGGAAAAAGGCCACAAAAACGGGTGGGCTATAGACTTGGGGGGTGGGGCCGGCCCACTTCGTCCGCCGGACTCGGAATGCCGTGAGACTTTGCGAGGGGCCTCCGTGTGCCAAAAATAGGCCGCGGGCAAAGCCGCGCCCAAAAATAACCGCCCGAAGGCCGGGGCGCCAAGTTCGTCCAGCGGAAAAAGGCCACAAAAACGGGTGGGCTATAGCCTTGGGGGGTGGCGCTGGCCGACTTCGTCCGCCGGACTCGGAATGCCGCGAGACTTTGAGAGGGGCCTCCGTGTGCCAGAAATAGGCCGCGGGTGAAGCCGCGTCCAAAAATTACCGCCTGAAGGCCGGGGCGCCAAGTTCATCCTGCGGAAAAAGGCCACAAAAACGGGTGGGCTATAGCCTTGGGCGGTGGGGCTAGCCAATTTCATCCGCCGGACTCGGAATGCCGCGAGACTTTGCGAGGGGCCTCCAGGTGCCAAAAATAGGCCGCGGGCAAGGCCGCAGCCAAAAATAACCGCCCGAAGGCCGGGGCGCCAAGTTCGTCCAGCGGAAAAAGGCCACAAAAACGGGTGGGCTATAGCCTTGGGGGGTGGGGCTGGCCAACTTCGTCCGCCGGACTCGGAATGCCGCGAGACTGTGCGAGGGGTCTCCGTGTGCCAAAAATAGGCCGTGGGAATAGCCGCGCCCGAAAATAACCGACCGAAAGGCCGGGGCGCCAAGTTCGTCCAGCGGAAAAAGGCCACAAAAACGGGTGGGCAATGGCCTTGGCGGCTGGAGCTGGGCCACTTTGTCCGCCGGGCTCGGAATGCCGTGAGACTTTGTGAGGGGCCTCCGGGTGCCAAAAATAGGCCGCGGGCAAGGCCGCAGCCAAAAATAACCGCCCGAAGGCCGGGGCGCCAAGTCCGTCCAGCGGAAAAATGCCACAAAAACGGGTGGGCTATAGCCTTGGGGGGTGGGGCTGGCCCACTTCGTCCGCCGGACTCGGAATGCCACGAGACTTTGCGAGGGGCCTTTGTGTGCCAAAACTAGGCCGTGGACAAAGCCGCGCCCAAAAATAACCGCCCGACAGCCGGGGCTCATAGTTCATCCAGCGGAAAAAGGCGACAAAGACGGGTGGCTATAGCCTTGGGGGGTGGGGCTGGCCCACTTCGTCCACCGGACTCGGAATGGCGCGAGACTTTGCGAGGTGACTCCATGTGCCAAAAATAGGCCATGGACACTGCCGCGCCCAAAAATAACCGCCCGAAGGCCGGGGCATCAGGATCGTCCAGCGGAAAAAGGCCACAAAAACGGGTGGGCAATAGCCTTCGGGGGTGGGGCTGGCCAACTTCGTCCGCCGGACTAGGAATGGTGCGAGAGTTTGCGAGTCGCCTCCGTGTGCCAAAAATAGGCTGCGGGCACAGACGCGCCCAAAAATAACCGCCCGAAGGCTGGGGCGCCAAGTTCGTCCAGCGGAAAAAGGCCACAAAAACGGGTGGTCTATAGCCTTGGGCGGTGGGGCTGGCCAACTTCGTCCGCCGGACTCGCAATGCCGCGAGACTTTGCGAGGGGCCTCCGGATGCCAAAAATAGGCCGCGGGCAAGGCCGCGGCCAAAAATAACCGCCCGAAGGCCGGGGCGCCAAGTTCGTCCAGCGGAAAAAGGCCACAAAAAGGGGTGGGCTATAGCCTTGGGGGGTGGCGCTGGCCCACTTCGTCCGCCGGACTCGGAATGCCACGAGACTTTGCGAGGGGCCTTTGTGTGCCAAAAATAGGCCGTGGACAAAGCCGCGCCCAAAAATAACCGCCCGACAGCCGGGGCGCCAAGTTCATCCAGCGGAAAAAGGCCACAAAAACGGGTGGGCTATAGCCTTGGGGGGTGGGGCTGGCCCACTTCGTCCGCCGGACTCGGAATGCCGCGAGACATTGCGAGGGGCCTCCGTGTACCAAAAATAGGCCGCGGGCAAGGCCGCGCCCAAAAATAACCAACCAAGCGCCGGGGCGCCAAGTTCGTCCAGCGGAAAAAGGCCACAAAAACAGGTGGGCTATAGGCTTGGCGGCTGGGGCTGGCCAACTTCGTCCGCCGGACTCGGAATGGCGCGAGACTTTGCGAGGTGACTCCGTGTGCCAAAAATAGGCCATGGACACTGCCGCGCCCAAAAATAACCGCCCGAAGGCCGGGGCGCCAGGATCGTCCAGCGGAAAAAGGCCACAAAAACGGGTGGGCTATAGCCTTCGGGGGTGGGGCTGGCCAACTTCGTCCGCCGGACTAGGAATGGTGCGAGATTTTGCGAGTCGCCTCCGTGTGCCAAAAATAGGCTGCGGGCACAGACGCGCCCAAAAATAACCGCCCGAAGGGCGGGGCGCCAAGTTCGTCCAGCCGAAAAAGGCCACAAAAACGGGTGGGCGATAGCCTTGGGGGGTGGGGCTGGCCAACTTCGTCCGCCGGACACGGAATGCCGCGAGGCTTTGCGAGGGGCCTCCGTGTGCCAAAAATAGGCCGCGGGCAAAGCTGCGCCCAAAAATAACTGCCCGAAGGCCGGGGCGCCAAGTTCGTCCAGCGGAAAAAGGCCACAAAAACGGGTGGGCTATAGCCTTGGGGGGTGGGGCTGGCCAACTTCGTCCGCCGGACTCGGAATGCCGAGAGACTTTGCGAGGGGCCTCCTCTTGACAAAAATAGGCCGCGGGCAAAGCGCACCCAAAAATAACCGCCCGAAGGCCGGGGCGCCAAGTTCGTCCAGCGGAAAAAGGCCACAAAAACGGGTGGGCTATAGCCTTGGGGGGTGGGGCTGGCCTACTTCGTCCGCCGGACTCGGAAAGCCGCGAGACTTTGGGAGGGGCCTCCGTGTGCCAAAAATAGGCCGCGGGCAAAGCCGCGCCCAAAAATAACCGCCCGAAGGCCGGGGCGCCAAGTTCGTCCAGCGGAAAAAGGCCACAAAAACGGGTGGGCTATAGCCTTGGGGGGTGGGGCTGCCCAACTTCGTCCGCCTGACTCGGAATGCCGCGAGACTTTTCGAGGGGCCTCCGTGTGCCAAAAATAGGCCGCGGACAAAGCCGCGCCCAAAAATAACCGCCCGAAGGCCGGGGCGCCAAGTTCGTCCAGCGGAAAAAGGCCACAAAAACGGGTGAGCTATAGCCTTGGGGGGTGGGGCTGGCCTACTTCATCCGCCGGACTCGGAATGCCGCGAGACTTTGCGAGGGGCCTCCTCGTGACAAAAATAGGCCGCGGGCAAAGCCGCGCCCAAAAATAACCGCCCGAAGGCCGGGGCGCCAAGTTCGTCCAGCGGAAAAAGGCCACAAAAACGGGTGGACTATAGCCTTGGGGGGTGGGGCTGGCCCACTTCGTCCGCCGGACTCGGAATGCCGCGAGACATTGGGAGGGGCCTCCGTGTGCCGAAAATAGGCCGCGGGCAAGGCCGCGCCGAAAAATAACCGCCCGAAGGCCGTGGCGCCAAGTTCGTCCCGCGGAAAAAGGCCACTAAAACGTGTGGGCTATAGCCTTGGGGGGTGGGGCTGGCCCACTTCGTCCGCCGAACTCGGTATGCCGCGAGACCTTACGAGGGGCCTCCGTGTGCCAAAAATAGGCCGCGGACAAAGCCGCGCCCAAAAATAACCGCCCGAAGGCCGGGGCGCCAAGTTCGTCCAGCGGAAAAAGGCCACAAAAACGGGTGAGCTATAGCCTTGGGGGGTGGGGCTGGCCTACTTCATCCGCCGGACTCGGAATGCCGCGAGACTTTGCGAGGGGCCTCCTCGTGACAAAAATAGGCCGCGGGCAAAGCCGCGCCCAAAAATAACCGCCCGAAGGCCGGGGCGCCATGTTCGTCCAGCGGAAAAAGGCCACAAAAACGGGTGGGCTATAGCCTTGGGGGGTGGGGCTGGCCAACTTCGTCTTCCGGACTCGGAATGGCGCCAGACTTTGCGAGGAACCTCCGTATACCAAAAATAGGCCGCCGGCAAAGCCGCGCCCAAAAATAACCGCCCGAAGGCCGGGGCGCCAAGTTCGTCCTGCGGAAAAAGGCCACAAAAACGGGTGGGCTATAGCCTTGGGGGGTGGGGCTGGCCCACTTCGTCCGCCGGACTCGGAATGGCGCGAGTCTTTGCGAGGGGCCTCCGTGTGCCAAAAATAGGCCGCGGGCATCGCCGCGCCCAAAAATAACCGCCCGAAGGCCGGGGCGCCAAGTTCGTCCAGCGGAGAAAGGCCACAAAAACGGGTGGGCTATAGCCTTGGGGGGTGGGGCTGGCCGACTTCGTCCGCCGGACTCGGAATGGTGCCAGAGTTTGTGAGGTGCCTCCGTGTACCAAAAATAGGCCGCGGGCACAGCCGCGCCCAAAAATAACTGCCCGAAGGCCGGGGCGCCAAGTTCGTCCAGCGGAAAAAGGCCACAAAAACGGGTGGGCTATAGCCTTGGGGGATGGGGCTGGCCCACTTCGTCCGCCGGACTCGGTATGGCGCGAGTCTTTGCGAGGGGCCTCCGTGTGCCAAAAATAGGCCGCGGGCATAGCCGCGCCCAAAAATAACCGCCCGAAGGCCGGGGCGCCAAGTTCGTCCAGCGGAGAAAGGCCACAAAAACGGGTGGGCTATAGGCTTGGGGGGTGGGGCTGGCCAACTTCGTCCGCCGGACTCGGAATGGTGCGAGACTTTACGAGGCACCTCTGCGTGCCAAATATAGGTCGGGCACACAGCCGCGCCCAAAAATAACCGCCCGAAGGCCGGGACGCCATGTTCGTCCAGCGAAAAAAGCCCACAAAAACGGGTAGGCTATAGCCTTGGGGGGTGGGGCTGGCCAACTTCGTCCGCCGGACTCAGAATGGCGCGAGACTTTGCGAGGCACCTCCATGTGCAAAACATAGGCCATGGGGACAGCCGCGCCCAAAAATAACAGGCCGAAAGCCGGTGCGCCATGTTCGTCCAGCGGAAAAATGCCACAAAAACGGGTGGGCTATAGCCTTGGGGGGTGGGGCTGGCCAACTTCGTCCGCCGGACTCGGAATGCCGCGAGACTTTGCGAGGCACCTCCTCGTGCCAAAAATAGGCCGCGGGCACAGCCGCGCACAAAAATAACCACCCGAAGGCTGGGGCGCCATGTTCGTCCAGCGTAAAAAGGCCACAAAACGGGTGGGCTATAGCCTTGGGGGGTGGGGCTGGCCAACTTCGTCCGCCGGACTCGGAATGCCGCGAGACTTTGCGAGGGGCCTCCGTGTGCCAAAAATAGGCCACGGGCAAAGCCACGCACAAACATAACCGCCCGAAGGCCGTGGCGCCAAGTTCGTCCAACGGAAAAAGGCCACAAAAACGGGTGGGCTATAGCCTTGGGTGCTGGGGCTGGCCAACTTCGTCCGCCGGACTCGGAATGCCACGAGTCTTTGCGAGGGGCCTCCGTGTGCCAAAAATAGGCCGCGGCCAAAGCGGCGCCCAAAAATAACCGCCCGAAGGCCGGGGCGCAAAGTTCGTCCAGCGGAAAAAGGCCACAAACACGGGTGGACTATAGCTTTGGGGGGTGGGGCTGGCCAACTTCGTCCGCCGGACTCGGAATGGTGCCAGAGTTTGCGAGGCGCCCCCGTGTGCCAGAAATAGGCCACGGGCGCAGCAGCACCCAAAAATAACCGCCCGAAGGCCTGGCTGCCAAGTTCGTCCAGCGGTAAAAGGCCACAAAAACGGGCGGGCTATAGCCTTGGGCGGTGGGGCTGGCCAACTTCGTCCGCCGGACTCGGAATGCCGCGAGACTTTGCGAGGGGCCTCCGTGTGCCAAAAATAGGCTGTGGGCAACGCCGTATCAAAAAATAACCTCCCGAAGGCCGGGGCGCCAAGTTCATCCAGCGGAAAAAGGGGACAAAAACGGGTGGACTATAGCCTTGGGGGGTGGGGCTCGCCAACTTCGTCCGCCGGACTCGGAATGCCGCAAGCCATTGCGAGGGGTCTCCGTGTGCCAAAAATAGGCCGCGGGCAAAGCTGCGCCCGAGAATAACGGCCCGAAGGCCGGGGCGCCAAGTTCGTCCAGCGGAAAAAGCCCACAAAAACGGGTGGGTTATAGGCTTGGGGGGTGGGGCTGGCCAACTTCGTCCGCCGGACTCGGAATTGCGCGAGGCTTTGCGAGGCGCCTCCGTGTGCCAAAAATAGGCCGCGGGCACAGCCGCTCCCAGAAATAACTGCCCGAAGGCCGGGGCGCCAAGTTCATCCAGCGGAAAAAGGCCACAAAAACGGGTGGGCTATAGCCTTGGGGGGTGGGGCTGGCCAACTTCGTCCACCGGACTCGGATTTCCGCGAGACTTTGCGAGGGGCCTCCGTGTGCCAAAAATAGGCCGCGGGCACAGCCGCGCCCAAAAATAACCGCCAGAAGGCCGGGGCGCCAAGTTCGTCCAGCGGAAAAAGGCCACAAAAACTGGTGGGCTATAGCCTTGGGGGGTGGGGCTGGCCCACTTCGTCCGCCAGACTCGGAATGGCGCGAGACTTTGCGAGGCACCTCCGTGTGCCAAAAATTGGCCGCGGGCACAGCCGCGCCCAAAAATAACCGCCCGAAGGCCGGGGCGCCAAGTTCGTCCAGCGGAAAAAGGCCACAAACACGGGTGGACTATAGCTTTGGGGGGTGGGGCTGGCCAACTTCGTCCGCCGGACTCGGAATGGTGCCAGAGTTTGCGAGGCGCCCCCGTGTGCCAGAAATAGGCCACGGGCGCAGCAGTACCCAAAAATAACCGCCCGAAGGCCGGGCTGCCAAGTTCGTCCAGCGGAAAAAGGCCACCAAAACTGGTGGGCTATAGCCTTGGGGGGTGGGGCTGGCCCACTTCGTCCGCCAGACTCGGAATGGCGCGAGACTTTGCGAGGCACCTCCGTGTGCCAAAAATTGGCCGCGGGCAAAGCCGCGCCCAAAAATAACCGCCCGAAGGCCGGGGCGCCAAGTTCGTCCAGCGGAAAAAGACCCCAAAAACGGGTGGGCTATAGCCTTGGGGGGTGGGGCTGGCCAACTTCGTCTTCCGGACTCGGAATGGCGCCAGACTTTGCAAGATACCTCCGTGTGCCAAAAATACACCGCGGGCACAGGCGCGCCCAAAAATAACCGTCCAAAGGCCGGGGTGCCAAGTTCGTCCAGTGGAAAAAGGCCCCAAAAACGGGTGGGCTATAGCCTTGGGGGGTGGGGCTGGCCAACTTCATCCGCTGGACTCGGAATGGCGTGAAATTTTGCGAGGTGCCTCCGTGTGCCAAAAATAGGCCAGGGGAACAGCCGCGCCCAAAAATAACCGCCCGAAGGCCGGGGCGCCAAGTTCGTCCAGCGGAAAAAGGCCCCAAAAACGGGTGGGCTATAGCCTTGGGGGGTGGGGCTGGCCAACTTCATCCGCTGGACTCGGAGTGGCGTGAAATTTTGCGAGGCGCCTATGTGTGCCAAAAATAGGCCGCGGACGCAGCCGCGCCCAAAAATAACCGCCTGAATGCTGGGGCGCCAAGTTCGTCCAGCGGAAAAAGGCCCCAAAAACGGGTGGGCTATAGCCTTGGGGGGTGGGGCTGGCCAACTTCATCCGCTGGACTCGGAATGGCGTGAAATTTGGCGAGGCACCTCCGTGTGCCAAAAATAGACCGCGGGCACAGCCGCGCGTAAAAATAACAGCCAGAAGGCCGGGGCGCCAAGTTCGTCCAGCGGAAAAAGCCCACAGAAACGGGTGGGCTATAGCCTTGGGGGGTGGGGCTGGCCAACTTCGTCCGCCGGACTCGGATTGGCGCGATACTTTACGAGGTGTCTCCGTGTTCCAAAAATAGGCCGCGGGCACAGCCGCGCCCAAAAATAACTGCCCGAAGGCCGGGGCGCCAAGTTCGTCCAGCGGAAAAAGGCCCCAAAAACGGGTGGGCTATAGCCTTGGGGGGTGGGGCTGGCCAACTTCATCCGCTGGACTCGGAATGGCGTGAAATTTTGCGAGGCGCCTCCGTGTGCCAAGAATAGGCCGCGGGCTCAGCCGCGCTAAAAAATAACCACCCGAAGGCCGGGGCTCCATGTTCGTCCAACGGAAAAAGGCCACAAAAACGGGTGGGCTATAGCCTTGGGGGTGGGGCTGGCCAACTTCGTCCGCCGGACTCGGAATGGCGCGAGACTTTGTGAGGCGCGTCCGTGTGCCAAAAATAGGCCGCGGGCACACCCGCACCCAAAAATAACAACCCGAAGGCCGGGCCGCCAAGTTCTTCCAGCGGAAAAAGGCCCCAAAAACGGGTGGGCTATAGCCTTGGGGGGTGGGGCTGGCCAACTTCGTCCGCCGGACTCGGATTGGCGGGATACTTTGCAAGGCGTGTCCGTGTAGTAAAACTAGGCCGCGGGCAAAGCCGCGCCCAAAAATAACTGCCCGAAGGCCGGGGCGCCAAGTTCGTCCAGCGGAAAAAGCCCACAAAAACGGGTGGGCTATAGCCTTGGGGGGTGGGGCCGGCCCACTTCGTCCGCCGGACTCGGATTGGCGCGATACTTTGCGAGGCGACTCCGTGTGCCAAAAATAGGCCGCGGGAAGAGCCGCGCCCAAAATTAACCGCCCGAAGGCCGGGCCGCCAAGTTCGTCCTGCGGAAAAAGGCCACAAAAACGGGTGGGCTATAGCCTTGGGGGTGGGGCTGGCCAACTTCGTCCGCCGGACTGGGATTGGCGCGATACTTTGCGAGGCGACTCCGTGTGCCAAAAATAGGCCGCGGGCACAGCCGCGCCCAAAAATAACCGCCCGAAGGCCGGGGCGCCAAGTTCGTCCAGCGGAAAAAGGCCCCAAAAACGGTGGGCTATAGCCTTGGGGGGTGGGGCTAGCCTATTTCATCCGCTGGACTCGGAATGGCGTGAAATTTTGCGAGGCAGCTCCGTGTGCCAAGAATAGGCCGCGGTCTCAGCCGCGCTAAAAAATAACCACCCGAAGGCCGGGGCTCCATGTTCGTCCAACGGAAAAAGGCCACAAAAACGGGTGGGCTATAGCCTTGGGGGTGGGGCTGGCCGACTTCGTCCGCCGGACTCGGAATGGCGCGAGAATTTGCAAGGTGCCTCCGTGTGCCAAAAATAGGCCGCGGGCACAGCCGCGCCCAAAAATAACTGCCCGAAGGCCGGGGCGCCAAGTTCGTCCAGCGGAAAAAGGCCACAAAAACGGGTGGGCTATAGCCTTGGGGGGTGGGGCTGGCCAACGTCATCCGCCGGACTCGGAATGGCGCGAGACTTTGTGAGGCGCCTCCCTGTGCCAAAAATAGGCCGCAGGCACAGTCGCGCCCAAAAATAACTGCCCGAAGGCCGGGGCGCCAAGTTCTTCCAGCGGAAAAAGGCCACAAAAACAGGTGGGCTATAGCCTTGGGGGGTGGGGCTGGCCAACTTCGTCCGCCGGACTCGGAATGGCGCGAGACTCTCCGAGGCGCCTCCGTGTGCCAAAAATAGGCCGTGGGCACAGGCGCGCGGAAAAATAACCGCCCGAAGGCCGGGGCGCCAAGTTCGTCCAGCGGAAAATCCCACAAAAACGGGTGGGCTATAGCCTTGGGGGGTGGGGCTGGCCAACTTCGTCCGCCGCACTTGGAATGGTGCGAGACTTTACGAGGTGCCTCCGTGTGCCAAAAATAGGCCGCGGGCACAGCCGCGCCCAAAAATAACCGCCCGAAGGCTGGGGCACCAAGTTCGTCCAACGGAAAAAGGCCCCAAAAACGGGTGGGCTATAGCCTTGGGGGGTGGGGCTGGCCAACTTCATCTGCTGGTCTCGGAATGGCGCGAAACATTTCGAGGTGCCTCCGTGTGCCAAAAATAGGCCGCAGGCACAGCCGTGCCCAAAAATAACCCCCCGAAGGCCGGGGCGCCACGTTCGTCCAGCGGAAAAAGCCCACAAAAACGGGTGGGCGATAGCCTTGGGGGGTGGGGCTGGCCAACTTCGTCTGTCGGACTCGGAATGGCGCGAGACTTTGCGAGGCGCCTCCGTGTGCCAAAAATAGGCCGCGGGTACAGCCGCACCCAAAAATAACCGCCCGAAGGCCGGGGCGCCAAGTTCGTCCAGCGGAAAAAACCCACAAAAACGGGTGGGCTATAGCCTTGGGGGGAGGGGCTGGCCAACTTCGTCCGCCGGACTCGGAATGGCGCGAGACATTCCGAGGTCCCTCCGTGTGCCAAAAATAGGCCGCGGGCACAGTTGCGCCCAAAAATAACCGCCTGAAGGCCGGGACGCCAAGTTCGTCCAGCGGAAAAAGGCCATAAAAACGGGTGGACTATAGCCGTGGGGGGTGGGGCTGCTCAACTTCGTCCGCCGGACTCGGAATGGTGCGAGACTTTGCGAGGCACCTCCTTGTGCCAAAAATAGGCCACGGGAACAGCCGCGCCCAAAAATAACCGCCCGAAGGTTGGGGCGCCAAGTTCGTCCAGCGGAAAAAGGCCACAAAAACGGGTGGGCTATAGCCTTGGGCGGTGGGGCTGGCCCACCTCGTCCGCCGGACTCGGATTGGTGCGATACTTTGCGAGGCGACTCCGTGTGCCAAAAATAGGCCGCGGGCACAGCTGCGCCCAAAAATAACCGCCCGAAGGCCGGGGCACCAAGTTCGTCCAGCGGAAAAAGGCCATAAAAACGGGTGGGCTATAGCCGTGGGGGGTGGGGCTGGCCAACTTCGTCCGCCGGACTCGGAATGGCGCGCGAGACTTTGCGAGGCGCCTCCGTGTGCCAAAAATAGGCCATGGGAACAGCCGCGCCCAAAAATAACCGCCCGAAGGTTGGGGCGCCAAGTTCGTCCAGCGGAAAAAGGCCACAAAAACGGGTGGGCTATAGCCTTGGGGGGTGGGGCTGGCCCACTTCGTCCGCCGGACTCGGAATGGCGCGAGACTTTGCGAGGCCCCTCCGTGTGCTAAAAATAGGCCGCGGGCACAACCGCGCCCAAAAATAACCGCTCGAAGGCTGGGGCGCCAAGTTCGTCCTGCGTAAAAAGGCCACAAAAACGAGTGGGCTATAGCCTTGGGGGGTGGGGCTGGCCCACTTCGTCCGCCAGACTCGGGATGGCGCGAAACTTTGCGACCGGCTTCCGTGTGCCAAAAATAAGCCGCGGCACAGCCGCGTCCAAAAATAACCGCCCGAAGGCCGGGGCGCTAAGTTCGTCCAGCGGAAAAAGGCCACAAAAACGGGTGGGCTATAAACTTGGGGGGTGGGGCCGGCCCACTTCGTCCGCCGTTCTCGGAATGGCGCGAGACTTTGCGAGGACCCTCCGTGTGCCAAAAATAGGCCGCGGGAACAGCCGCGCCCAAAAATAACTGCTCGAAGGCCTGGGCGCCAAGTTCGTCCTGCGTAAAAAGGCCAAAAAAAGGGGTGGGCTATAGCCTTGGGGGGTGGGGCTGGCCAACTTCGTCCGCCGGACTCGGAATGGCGCGAGACTTTGCGAGGCACCTCCGTGTGCCAAAAATAGGCCGCGGGCACAGCCGCGCCCAAAAATAACCGCCCGAAGGCCGGGGCGCCAAGTTCGTCCAGCGGAAAAAGCCCACAAAAACGGGTGGGCTATAGCCTTGGGGGGTGGGGCTGGCCAACTTCGTCCGCCGGACTCGGAACGGCGCGAGACTTTGCGAGGCACCTCCGTGTGCCAAAAATAGGCTGCGGGCACAGCGGTGCCCAAAAATAACCGCCCGAAGGCCGGGGTGCCAAGTTCGTCCAGCGGAAAAAGCCCACAAAAACGGGTGGGCTATAACCTTGGGGGTTCGGGCTGGCCAACTTAGTCCGCCGGACTCGGAATGGCACGAGACTTTGCGAGGCACCTCCGTGTGCCAAAAATAGGCCGCGGGCACAGACGCGCCCAAAAATAACTGCCCGAAGGCCGGGGCGCCAAGTTCATCCAGCGAAAAAAGGCCCCAAAAACGGGTGGGCTGTAGCCTTGGGGGGTGGGGCTGGCCAACATCATCCGCTGGACTCGGAATGGCGCGAGACTTTGCGAGGTGCGTCCGTGTGCCGACAATAGGCCGCGGGCAAAGCCGCGCCCAAAAATAACCGCCTGAAGGCTGGGGCGCCAAGTTCGTCCAGCGGAAAAAACCCACAAAAAACGGGTGGGCTATAGCCTTGGGGGGTGGGGGTGGCCAACTTCGTCCGCCGGACTCGGAATGGCGCGAGACTTTGCGAGGTCCCTCCGTGTGCCAAAAATAGGCCGTGGGCACAGCAGCGCCCAAAAATAACCGCCCGAAGGCCGGGACGCCAAGTTCGTCCAGCGGAAAAAGGCCATAAAAACGGGTGGGCTGTAGCCGTGGGGGGTGGGGCTGGCCAACTTCGTCCGCCGGACTCGGAATGGCGAGAGACTTTGCGAGGCGCCTCCGTGTGCCAAAAATAGGCCGCGGGAACAGCCGCGACCAAAAATAACCGCCCGAAGGTTGGGGCGCCAAGTTCGTCCAGCGGAAAAAGGCCACAAAAGTGGGTGGGCTATAGCCTTGGGGGGTGGGGCTGGGCCACTTCGTCCGCCGGACTCGGAATGGCGCGAGACTTTGCGAGGCCCGTCCGTGTGCCAAAAATAG
This sequence comes from Citrus x changshan-huyou, assembly GCA_039657385.1. Classification (NCBI taxonomy): domain Eukaryota; kingdom Viridiplantae; phylum Streptophyta; class Magnoliopsida; order Sapindales; family Rutaceae; genus Citrus; species Citrus x changshan-huyou. The sequence goes on from JBCGBO010000016.1 coordinate 143,373, forward strand.
GCCGCGGGCACAGCCGCGCCCAAAAAAAACCGCTCGAAGGCCGGGGCGCGAAGTTCGTCCTGCGTAAAAAGGCCACAAAAACGGGTGGGCTATAGCCTTCGGGGGTGGGGCTGGCCAACTTCGTCCGCCGGACTTGGAATGGCGCGAGACTTTGCTAGCGGCTTCCGTGTGCCAAAAATAGGCCGCGGCACAGCCGCGCCCACAAATAACCGCCCGAAGGTCGGGGCGCCAAGTTCGTCCAACTGAAAAAGCCCACAAAAACAGGTGGGCTATAGCCTTGCGGGGTGGGGCCGGCCCACTTCGTCCGCCGGACTCGGAATGGCGCGAGACTTTGCGAGGCGCCTCCGTGTACCAAAAATAGGCCGCGGGCACAGACGCACCCAAAAATAACCGCCCGAAGGCCGGGGCGCTAAGTTCGTCCAGCGGAAAAAGGCCACAAAAACGGGTGGGCTATAGCCTTGGGGGGTGGGGCCGGCCGACTTCGTCCGCCGGACTCCGAATGGCGCGAGACTTTGCGAGGCCCCTCCGTGTACCAAAAATAGGCCGCGGGAACAGCCGCGCCCAAAAATAACCGCTCGAAGGCCGGGGCGCCAAATTCGTCCTGCGTTAAAAGGCCACAAAAACGGGTGGGGCTATAGTCTTGGGGGGTGGGGCTGGCCAACTTCGTCCGCCGGACTCGGAATGGCGGGAGACTTTGCGAGGCACCTCCGTGTGCGAAAAATAGGCCGCGGGCACAGCCGCGCCCAAAAATAAATGCCCGAAGGCAGGGGCGCCAAGTTCGTCCAGCGGAAAAAGCCCACAAAAATGGGTGGGCTATAGCCTTGGGGGGTGGGGCTGGCCAACTTCAACCGCCGGACTCGGCATGGCGCGAGACTTTGCGAGGCGCCTCCGTGTCCCAAAAATAGGCCGCGGGAACAGCCGCGCCCAAAAATAACCGCCCGAAGGTTGGGGCGCCAAGTTCGTCCAGCGGAAAAACGCCACAAAAACGGGTGGGCTATAGCCTTGGGGGGTGGGGCTTGCCCACTTCGTCCGCCGGACTCGGAATAGCGCGAGACTTTGCGAGGCCCCTCCGTGTGCCAAAAATAGGCCGCGGGTACAGCCGCACCCAAAAATAACCGCTCGAAGGCCGGGGCGCCAAGTTCGTCCTGCGTAAAAAGGCCACAAAAACGGGTGGGCTATAGCCTTCGGGGGTGGGGCTGGCCTACTTCGTCCGCCGGACTCGGAATGGCGCGAGACTTTGCGAGGCGCCTACGTGTGCCAAAAATAGGCTGCGGGCACAGACGCGCCCAAAAATAACCTCCCGAAGGCTGGGTCGCAAAGTTCGTCCAGCGGAAAAAGGCCACAAAAACGGTTGGGCTATAGCCTTGGGGGGTGGGGCTGGCCAACTTCGTCCGCGGGACTTGGAATCGCGCGAGACTTTGCGAGGTGCCTCCGTGTGCCAAAAATAGGCCGCGGGCACAGCCGCGCCCAAAAGTAACTGCCCGAAGACCGGGGCGCCAAGTTCGTCCAGCGGAAAAAGCCCACAGTAACGGGTGGGCTATAGCCATGGGGGGTGGGGCTGGCCAAGTTCATCCGCCGGACTCGGAATGGCGCGAGACTTTGCGACGCGCCTCCGTGGGCCAAAAATAGGCCGCGGGCACAGCCCCGCCCAAAAATAACCGCCCGAAGGCCGGGGCACCAAGTTCGTCCAGCGGAAAAAGCCCACAAAAACGGGTGGACTATAGCCTTGGGGGGTGGGGCTGGCCAACTTACTCCGCCGGACTCGGAATGGCGCGAGACATTGCGAGGTGCCTCCGTGTGCCAACAATAGGCCGCGGGCAAAGCCGCGCCCAAAAATAACCGCCTGAAGGCTGGGGCGCCAAGTTCCTCCAGCGGAAAAAACCCACAAAAAACGGGTGGGCTATAGCCTTGGGGGGTGGGGCTGGCCAACTTCGTCCGCCGGACTCGGAATGGCGCGAGACTTTGCGAGGCGCCTCCGTGCGCCAAAAATAGGCCGGGCGCACAGCCGAACCCAAAAATAACCGCCCGAAGGCCGGGTCGCCAAATTCGTCCATCGGAAAAAGGCCACAAAAACGGGTGGGCTATAGCCTTGGGGGGTGGGGCTGGCCAACTTAGTCCGCCGGACTCAGAATGGCGTGAGACTTTACGAGGCGCCTCCGTGTGCCAAAAAAGGCTGAGGGCACAGCCGCGCTCAAAAATAACCGCCCGAAGGCTGGGGCGCCAAGTTCGTCCAGCGGAAAAAAGCCACAAAAACGGGTGGGTTATAGCCTTGGGGGGTGGGGCTGGGCAACTTCGTCCGCCGGAATCGGAACGGCGCGAGACTTTGCGAGGCGCTTCCGTGTGCCAAAAATAGGCCGCGGGCACAGCCGCACCCAAAAATAACTGTCCGAAGGCCGGGGCGCCAAGTTCGTCCAGCGGAAAAAGCCCGCAAAAACGGGTGGGCTATAACCTTGGGGGGTGGGGCTGGCCAACTTAGTCCGCCGGACTCGGAATGGCGCGAGACTTTGCGAGGCACCTCCGTGTGCCAAAAATAGGCCGCGGGCACAGCCGCACTAAAAAATAACCACCTGAAGGCCGGGGCGCCAAGTTCGTCCAGCGGAAAAAGCCCACAAAAACGGGTAGGCTATAGCCTTCGGGGGTGGGGCTGGCCAACTTCGTCCGCCGGACTCGGAATGGTGCGAGACTTTGAGAGGCACCTCCGTGTGCCAAAAATAGGCCGCGGGAACAGCCGCGCCCAAAAATAACCGCCCGAAGGTTGGGGCGCCAAGTTCGTCCAGCGGAAAAAGGCCACAAAAACGGATGGGCTATAGCCTTGGGGGGTGGGGCGGGCCCACTTCGTCCGCCGGACTCGGAATGGCGCGAGACTTTGCGAGGAGCCTCCGTGTGCCAAAAATAGGCCGTGGACACAGCCGAACCCAAAAATAACCACCCGAAGGCCAGGGCGCCAAATTCCTCCAGCGGAAAAAGGCCACAAAAACGGGTGGGCTACAGCCTTGGTGGGCTGGGCTGGCCAACTTCGTCCGCCGGACTCGGAATGGCGCGAGACTTTACGAGGCACCTCCGTGTTCCGAAAATAGGCCGCGTGCACATCCGTGCCCAAAAATAACCGCCCGAAGGCCGGGGCGCCAAGTTCGTCCATCAGAAAAAGGCCACAAAAACGGGTGGGCTATAGCCTTGGGGGGAGAGGCTGGCTAACTTCGTCCGCCGGACTCGGAATGGCGCGAGACTTTGCGAGGCGCCTCTGTGTGCCAAAAATAGGCCGCGGGCACAGCCGCGCCCAAAAATAACCTCCCGAAGGCCGGGGCGCAAAGTTCGTCCTGCGGAAGAAGGCCACAAAAACGGGTGGGCTATAGCCTTGGGCGGTGGGGCTGGCCCACTTCGTCCGCCGGACTCGGAATGGCGCGAGAATTTGCGAGGCGCCTCCGTGTGCCAAAAATAGGCCGCGGGCACAGCCGCGCCCAAAAATAATGGCCTGAAGGCCGGGGTGCCAAGTTTGTCCAGCGGAAAAAGGCCACAAAAACGGGTGGGCTATAGCCTTGGGGGGTGGGGCTGGCCAATTTCGTCCGCCGGACGCGGAATGGCACGAGACTTTGCGAGGCGCCACCGTGTGCCAAAAATAGGCCGCGGGCACAGCCGCGCCCAAAAATAACCACCCGAAGCCCGGGGCGCCAAGTTCGTCCAGCGGAAAAAGGCCCAAAAAACGGGTGGGCTATAGCCTTGGGGGGTGGGATGGCCAACTTCGTCCGCCGGACTCAGAATGGCGCGAGACTTTGCGAGGCGCCTCCGTGTGCCAAAAATAGGCCGCGGGCACAGCTGCGCCCAAAAATAACTGCCCGAAGGCCGGGGCGGCAAGTTCGTCCAGCGGCAAAAGGCCACAAAAACGGGTGGGCTATAGCCTTCGGGGGTGGGGCTGGCCGACTTCGTCCGCCGGACTCGGAATGGCGCGAGACTTTGCGAGGCGCCTCCGTGTGCCAAAAATAGGCCGCGGGCACAGATACGCCCAAAAATAACCGCCCGAAGGCCGGGGCGGCAAGTTCGTCCAGCGGAAAAAGGCCACAAAAACGGGTGGGCTATAGCCTTCGAGGGTGGGGCTGGCTAACTTCGTCCGCCGGACTCGGAATGGCGCGAGACTTTGCAAGGTGCCTCCATGTGCAAAAAATAACCCGCGGGCACAGCCGCCCCCAAAAATAACCGCCCGAAGGCCGGGGCGCCAAGTTCGTCCAGCGGAAAAAGGCCCAAAAAACGGGTGGGCTATAGCCTTGGGGGGTGGGGCTGGCCCACTTCGTCCGCCGGACTCGGAATGGCGCGAGACTTTGCGAGGCACCTCCGTGTGCTAAAAATAGGCCACGGGCACAGCCGCGCCCAAAAATAACTGCCCGAAGCCCGGGGCGCCAAGTTCGTCCCGCCGAAAAAGATTACAAAAACGGGTGGGCTATATCCTTCGGGGGTCGGGCTGGCCAACTTCGTCCGCCGGACTCGGAATGGCGCGAGACTTTGCGAGGCGCCTCCGTGTGCCAAAAATAGGCCACGGGCACAGCCGCGCCCAAAAATAACCGCCCAAAGGTCGGGGCGCCAAGTTCGTCCAGCGGAAAAAGGCCACAAAAACAGGTGGGCTATAGCCTTCGGGGGTGGGGCTGGCCCACTTTGTCCGCCGGACTCGGAATGGTGCGAGACATTGCGAGGCGCTTCCGTGTGCCAAAAATAGGCCACGGACACAGCCGCGCCCAAAAATAACCGCCCGAAGGCCGGGGCGCCAAGTTCGTCCAGCGGAAAAAGGCCACAAAAACGGGTGGGCTATAGCCTTCGGGGGTGGGGCTGGCCGACTTCGTCCGCCGGACTGGGAATGGCACGAGACTTTGCAAGGTACCTCCGTGTGCAAAAAATACCCCGCGGGCACAGCTGCCCCCAAAAATAACCCCCCGAAGGCCGTGGCGCCAAGTTCGTCCAGCGGAAAAAGGCCCAAAAAACGGGTGGGCTATAGCCTTGGGGGGTGGGGCTGGCCAACTTTGTCCGCCGGACTCGGAATGGCGCGAGACTTTACGAGGTGCCTCCGCGTGCCAAAAATAGGCCGCGGGCACATCCGCGCCCAAAAATAACCGCCCGAAGGCCGGGGCGCCAAGTTCGTCCAGCGGAAAAAGGCCACAAAAACGGGTGGGCTATAGCCATGGGGGGTGGGGCTGGCCCACATCGTCCGCCGGACTCGGAATGGCGCGAGACTTTGTGAGGCGCCTCCGTGTGCCAAAAATAGGCCGCGGGCACAGCCGCGCACAAAAATAACCGCCCGAAGGCCGGGCCTCCAAGTTCGTCCAGCGGAAAAAGGCCACAAAAACGGGTGGGCTATAGCCTTGGGGGGTGGGGCTGGCCCACTTCTTCCGCCGGACTCGGAATGGCGCGAGACTTTGCGAGACACCTCCGTGTGCCAAAAATAGGCTGCGGGCACAGCCACGCCCAAAAATAACCGCCCGAAGGCCGGGGCGCCAAGTTCGTCCAGCGGAAAAAGGCCCAAAAAACGGGTGGGCTATAGCCTTGGGGGGTGGGGCTGGCCAACTTCGTCCGCCGGACTCGGAATGGCGCGAGACTTTGCGAGGCGCCTCCGTGTGCTAAAAATAGGCCGCGGGCGTAGCCGCGACCAAAAATAACTGCCCGAAGCCCGGGGCGCCAAGTTCGACCAGCCGAATAAGGCCACAAAAACGGGTGGGCTATAGCCATGGGGGGTGGGGCTGGCCCACATCGTCCGCCGGACTCGGAATGGCGCGAGACTTTGTGAGGCGCCTCCGTGTGCCAAAAATAGGCCGCGGGCACAGCCGCGCACAAAAATAACCGCCCGAAGGCCGGGCCTCCAAGTTCGTCCAGCGGAAAAAGGCCACAAAAACGGGTGGGCTATAGCCTTGGGGGGTGGGGCTGGCCCACTTCTTCCGCCGGACTCGGAATGGCGCGAGACTTTGCGAGACACCTCCGTGTGCCAAAAATAGGCTGCGGGCACAGCCACGCCCAAAAATAACCGCCCGAAGGCCGGGGCGCCAAGTTCGTCCAGCGGAAAAAGGCCCAAAAAACGGGTGGGCTATAGCCTTGGGGGGTGGGGCTGGCCAACTTCGTCCGCCGGACTCGGAATGGCGCGAGACTTTGCGAGGCGCCTCCGTGTGCTAAAAATAGGCCGCGGGCGTAGCCGCGACCAAAAATAACTGCCCGAAGCCCGGGGCGCCAAGTTCGACCAGCCGAATAAGGCCACAAAAACGGGTGGGCTATAGCCTTCGGGGGTGGGGCTGGCCAACTTCGTCCGCCGGACTCGGAATGGCGCGAGACTTTGCGAGGTGCCTCCATGTACCAAAAATAGGCTGCGGGCACAGCCGCACCCAAAAATAACTGCCCGAAGGCCGGGGCGCCAAGTTCGTCCAGCGGAAAAAGGCCACAAAAACGGGTGGGCTATAGCCTTCGGGGGTGGGGCTGGCCAACTTCGTCCGCCGGACTCGGAATGGCGCGAGACTTTCCGAGGCGCCTCCGTGTGCCAAAAATAGGCCGTGGTCATATCCGCGCCCAAAAATAACCGCCCGAAGGCCGGGGCGCCAAGTTCGTCCAGCGGAAAAAGGCCACAAAAACGGGTGGGCTATAGCCTTGGGGGGTGGGGCTGGCCCACTTCGTCCGCCGGACTCGGAATGGCGCAAGACTTTGTGAGGCGCCTCCGTGTGCCAAAAATAGGCCGCGGGCACAGCCGAGCACAAAAATAACCGCCCGAAGGCCGGGCCGCCAAGTTCGTCCAGCGGAAAAAGGCCACAAAAACGGGTGGGCTATAACCTTGGGGGGTGGGGCTGGCCCACTTCGTCCGCCGGACTCAGAATGGCGCGAGACATTGCGAGACGCCTCCGTGTGCCAAAACTAGGCTGCAGGCACAGCCACGCCCAATAAACGGGTGGGCTATAGCCTTGTGGGGTGGGGCTGGCCAAGTTTGTCCGCCAGACTCGGAATGGCGCGAGACTTTGCGAGGCGCCTCCGTGTACCGAAAATAGGCCGCGGGCACAGCCGCACCCAAAAATAACCGCCCGAAGCCCGGGGCGCCAAGTTCGTCCAGCGGAAAAAGGCCACACAAACGTGTGGGCTATATCCTTCGGCGGTGGAGCTGGCCAACTTCGTCCGCCGGACTCGGAATGGCGCGAGACTTTGCGAGGCACCTGCGTGTGCTAAAAATAGGCCACGGGCACAGCCGAGCCCAAAAATAACTGCCCGAAGGCCGGGGAGACAAGTTCGTCCAGCGGAAAATGGCCACAAAAACGGGTCGGCTATAGCCTTGGGGGGTGGGGCTGGCCAACTTCGTCCGCCGGACTCGGAATTGTGCGAGACATTGCGAGGCGCCTTCGTGTGCAAAAAATAGGCCGCGGACACAGCCGCGTCCAAAAATAACTTCCCGAAGGCCGGGGCGCCAAGTTCGTCCAGCGGAAAAAGGCCACAAAAACGGGTCGGCTATAGCGTTGGGGGGTGGGGCTGGCCAACTTCGTCCGCCGGACTCGGAATGCCGCGAGACTTTGCGAGGGGCATCCGTGTGCAAAAAATCGGCCGCGGACAAAGCCGCACCCAAAAATAACCGCCCGAAGGCCGGGGCGCCAAGTTCGTCTAGCGGAAAAAGGCTACAAAAACGGGTGGGCTATAGCCTTGGGGGGTGGGGCTGGCCAGCTTCGTCCGCCGGACTCGGAATGGCGCGAGACTTTGTGAGGCGGCTCCGTGTGCGAATAATAGGCCACGGGTACAGCCACGCACAAAAATAACCGCCCTAAGGCCGGGGCGCCAAGGTCGTCCAGCGGAAAAAGGCCACAAAAATGGGTGGGCTATAGCCTTGGGGGGTGGGGCTGGCCAACTTAGTCCGCCGGACTCGGAATGGCGCGAGACTTTGCGAGGCGCCTCCGTGTGCGAATAATAGGCCACGGGCACAGCCGCGCCCAAATATAACCGCCCGAAGGCCGGGGCGCCATGATCGTCCTGCGGAAAAAGCCCACAAAAACGGGTGGGCTATAGCCTTCGGGGGTGGGCCTGGCCGACTTCGTCCGCCGGACTCGGAATGGCGCGAGACTTTGTGAGGCACCACCGTGTGCCAAAAATAGGCCACGGGCACAGCCACGCCCAAAAATAACCGCCCGAAGGCCGGGGCGCCAAGTTCGTCCAGCGGAAAAAGCCCACAAAAACGGGTGGACTATAGCCTTGGGGGGTGGGGCTGGCCAGCTTCGTCCGCAGGACTCGGAATGGCGCGAGACTTTGCGAGGCGCCTCCGTGGGCCAAAAATAGGCCGCGGGCCCAGCCGCGCCAAAATTTAACCTCCCAAAGGCCGGGCCGCCATGATCGTCCAGCGGAAAAAGCCCACAAAAACGGGTGGGCTATAGCCTTGAGGGGTGGGGCTGGCCGACTTCGTCCGCCGGACTCGGAATGGCGCGAAACTTTGCGAGGCACCTCCGTGTGCCAAAAAAGGCCGCGGGCAAAGGCGTGTCCAAAAATAACCCCCCGAAGGCCGGGACGCCAAGTTCGTCCAGCGGAAAAAGGCCACAAAAACGGGTGGGCTATAGCCTTGGGGGGTGGGGCTGGCCCACTTCGTCCGCCGGACTCGGAATGCCGCGAGACTTTGTGAGGGGCCTCCGTGTGCCAAAAATAGGCCGCAGGCACAGCCACGCCCAAAAATAACCGCCCGAACGCCGGGGCACCATGTTCGTCCAGCGGAAAAAGGCCACAAAAACGGGTGGGCTATAGCCTTGGGGGGTGGGGCTGGCCAACTTCGTCTGCCGGACTCGGAATGCCGCGAGATTTTGCGAGGGGCCTCTGTGTACCAAAAATAGGCCGCGAACAAAGCCGCGCCCAAAAATAACCACCCGAAGGCCGGGTCTCCAAGTTCGTCCAGCGGAAAAAGGCCACATAAACGGGTGGGCTATAGCCTTGGGGGGTGGGGCTGGCCGACTTCGTCCGCCGGACTCAGAATGCCGCGAGACTTTGCGACGGGCCTCCGTGTGCCAAAAATAGGCCGCGGGCAAAGCCGCGTCCAAAAAGAACCGCCCGAAGCCCGGGGCGCCAAGTTCGTCCGGCGGAAAAAGGCCACAAAAACGGGTGGGCTATAGCCTTGGGGGGTGGGGCTGGCCATCTTCGTCCGCCGGACTCGGAATGCCGTGAGACTTTGCGAGGGATCTCCGTGTGCCATAAATAATCCGCGGGCAAAGCCGCGCCTAAAAATAACCACCCGAAGGCCGGGGCGCCAAGTTCGTCCAGCGGTAAAAGGCCACAAAAACGGGTGGGCTATAGACTTGGGGGGTGGGGCTGGCCAACTTCGTCCGCCGGACTCGGAATGCCGCGAGACTTTGCGAGGGGCCTCCGTGTCCCAAAAATAGGCCGCGGACGAAGCCGCACCCAAAAATAACCGCACGAAGGCCGGGTCGCCATGTTCGTCCAGCGGAAAAAGGCCACATAAACGGGTGGGCTATAGCCTTGGGGGGTGGGGCTGGCCGACTTCGTCCGCCGGACTCAGAATGCCGCGAGACTTTGCGACGGGCCTCCGTGTGCCAAAAATAGGCAGCGGTCAAAGACGCGCCCAATAATAACCGCCCGAAGGCCGGGGAACCAAGTTCGTCCAGCGGAAAAAGGCCACAAAAACGGGTGGGCTATAGCCTTGGGGGGTGGGGCTGGGCAACTTCGTCCGCCGGACTCGGAATGCCGCGAGACTTTGCGAGGGGCCTCCGTGTGCCAAAAATAGGCCACGGGCAAAGGCGCGCTCAAAAATAACCCCCCGAAGGCCGGGGCGCCAAGTTCGTCCTGCGGAAAAAGGCCACAAAAACGGGTGGGCTATAGCCTTGGGGGGTGGGGCTGGCCAACTTCGTCCGCCGGACTCGGAATGCCGCGAGACTTTGTGAGGGGCCTCCGTGTGCCAAAAATAGGCCGCAGGCACAACCTCGCCCAAAAATAACCGCCCGAACGCCGGGGCGCCATGTTCGTCCAGCGGAAAAAGGCCACAAAAACGGGTGGGCTATAGCCTTGGGGGGTGGGGCTGGCCGACTTCGTCCGCCGGACTCGGAATGCCGCGAGACTTTGCGACGGGCCTCCGTGTGCCAAAAATAGGCAGCGGTCAAAGACGCGCCCAATAATAACCGCCCGAAGGCCGGGGAACCAAGTTCGTCCAGCGGAAAAAGGCCACAAAAACGGGTGGGCTATAGCCTTGGGGGGTGGGGCTGGGCAACTTCGTCCGCCGGACTCGGAATGCCGCGAGACTTTGCGAGGGGCCTCCGTGTGCCAAAAATAGGCCACGGGCAAAGGCGCGCCCAAAAATAACCCCCCGAAGGCCGGGGCGCCAAGTTCGTCCAGCGGAAAAAGGCCACAAAAACGGGTGGGCTATAGCCTTGGGGGGTGGGGCTGGCCATCTTCGTCCGCCGGACTCGGAATACCGTGAGACTTTGCGAGGGATCTCCGTGTGCCATAAATAATCCGCGGGCAAAGCCGCGCCTAAAAATAACCACCCGAAGGCCGGGGCGCCAAGTTCGTCCAGCGGTAAAAGGCCACAAAAACGGGTGGGCTATAGCCTTGGGGGGTGGGGCTGGCCAACTTCGTCCGCCGGACTCGGAATGCCGCGAGACTTTGCGAGGGGCCTCCGTGTCCCAAAAATAGGCCGCGGACGAAGCCGCACCCAAAAATAACCGCACGACGGCCGGGTCGCCATGTTCGTCCAGCGGAAAAAGGCCACATAAACGGGTGGGCTATAGCCTTGGGGGGTGGGGCTGGCCGACTTCGTCCGCCGGACTCAGAATGCCGCGAGACTTTGCGACGGGCCTCCGTGTGCCAAAAATAGGCAGCGGTCAAAGACGCGCCCAATAATAACCGCCCGAAGGCCGGGGAACCAAGTTCGTCCAGCGGAAAAAGGCCACAAAAACGGGTGGGCTATAGCCTTGGGGGGTGGGGCTGGGCAACTTCGTCCGCCGGACTCGGAATGCCGCGAGACTTTGCGAGGGGCCTCCGTGTGCCAAAAATAGGCCACGGGCAAAGGCGCGCCCAAAAATAACCCCCCGAAGGCCGGGGCGCCAAGTTCGTCCAGCGGAAAAAGGCCACAAAAACGGGTGGGCTATAGCCTTGGGGGGTGGGGCTGGCCATCTTCGTCCGCCGGACTCGGAATGCCGTGAGACTTTGCGAGGGATCTCCGTGTGCCATAAATAATCCGCGGGCAAAGCCGCGCCTAAAAATAACCACCCGAAGGCCGGGGCGCCAAGTTCGTCCAGCGGTAAAAGGCCACAAAAACGGGTGGGCAATAGCCTTGGGGGGTGGGGCTGGCCCACTTCGTCCGCCGGACTCGGCATGCCGCGAGAGTTTATGAGGGGCCTCCGTGTGCCAAAAATAGGCCGCGGGCAAACCGCGCCCAAAAATAACAGCCCGAAGGCCGGGGCGCCAAGTTCGTCCAGCGGAAAAAGGCCACAAAAACGGGTGGGCTATAGCCTTGGGGGATGGGGCTGGCCAACTTCGTCTGCCGGACTCGGAATGCCGCGAGACTTTGCGAGGGGCCTCCATGTCCCAAAAATAGGCCACGGGCAAATCCGCGCCCAAAAATAACCACCCGAAGGCAGGGTCTCCAAGTTCGTCCAGCGGAAAAAGGCCACATAAACGGGTGGGCTATAGCCTTGGGGGGTGGGGCTGGCCGACTTCGTCCGCCGGACTCAGAATGCCGCGAGACTTTGCGACGGGCCTCCGTGTGCCAAAAATAGGCCGCGGGCAAACCCGCAGCCAAAAAGAACCTCCCGAAGGCCGGGGCGCCAAGTTCGTCCGGCGGAAAAAGGCCACAAAAACGGGTGGGCTATAGCCTTGGGGGGTGGGGCTGGCCATCTTCGTCCGCCGGACTCGGAATGCCGTGAGACTTTGCGAGGGATCTCTGTGTGCCATAAATAATCCGCGGGCAAAGCCGCGCCTAAAAATAACCACCCGAAGGCCGGGGCGCCAAGTTCGTCCAGCGGTAAAAGGCCACAAAAACGGGTGGGCTATAGCCTTGGGGGGTGGGGCTGGCCAACTTCGTCCGCCGGACTCGGAATGCCGCGAGACTTTGCGAGGAGCCTCCGTGTCCCAAAAATAGGCCGCGGAGGAAGCCGTACCCAAAAATAACCGCACGAAGGCCGGGTCGCCATGTTCGTCCAGCAGAAAAAGGCCACATAAACGGGTGGGCTATAGCCTTGGGGGGTGGGTCTGGCCGACTTCGTCCGCCGGACTCAGAATTCCGGGAGACTTTGCGACGGGCCTCCGTGTGCCAAAAAAAGGCCGCGGGCAAAGACGTGCCCAATAATAACCGCCCGAAGGCCGGGGAAACAAGTTCGTCCGGCGGAAAAAGGCCAGAAAAACGGGTGGGCTATAGCCTTGCGGGGTGGGGCTGGCCATCTTCATCCGCCCAACTCGGAATGCCGTGAGACTTTGCGAGGGGCCTCCATGTCCCAAAAAAAGGCCACGGGCAAAGCCGCGCCCAAAAATAACCACCCGAAGGCAGGGTCTCCAAGTTCGTCCAGCGGAAAAAGGCCACATAAACGGGTGGGCTATAGCCTTGGGGGGTGGGGCTGGCCGACTTCGTCCGCCGGACTCAGAATGCCGCGAGACTTTGCGACGGGCCTCCGTGTGCCAAAAATAGGCCGCGGGCAAAGCCGCGCCCAAAAAGAACCGCCCGAAGGCCGGGGCGCCAAGTTCGTCCGGCGGAAAAAGGCCACAAAAACGGGTGGGCTATAGCCTTGGGGGGTGGGGCTGGCCATCTTCGTCCGCCGGACTCGGAATGCCACGAGAGTTTACGAGGGGCCTCCGTGGGCCAAATATAGGCCGCGGGCAAAGCCGCGCCCAAAAATAACCGCCCGAAGGCCGGGTCTCCAAGTTCGTCCAGCGGAAAAAGGCCACAAAAACGGGTGGGCTATAGCCTTGGGCGGTGGGGCTGGCCAACTGCGTCCGCCGGACTCGGAATGCCGCGAGACTTTGCGAGGGCCCTCCGTGTGCCAAAAATAGGCGACGGGCAAAGGCGCTCAAAAAAAATAACCCCCCGAAGGCCGGGGCGCCAAGTTCGTCCAGCGGAAAAAGGCCACAAAAACGGGTGGGCTATAGCCTTGGGGGGTGGGGCTGGCCAACTTCGTCCGCCGGACTCGGAATGCCGCGAGACTTTGTGAGGGGCCTCCGTGTGCCAAAAATAGGCCGCAGGCACAGCCACGCCCAAAAATAACCGCCCGAACGCCGGGGCCCCATGTTCGTCCAGCGGAAAAAGGCCAAAAAAACGGGTGGGCTATAGCCTTGGGGGATGGGGCTGGCCAACTTCGTCTGCCGGACTCGGAATGCCGCGAGACTTTGCGAGGGGCCTCCATGTCCCAAAAATAGGCCACGGGCAAAGCCGCGCCCAAAAAGAACCACCCGAAGGCAGGGTCTCCAAGTTCGTCCAGCGGAAAAAGGCCACATAAACGGGTGGGCTATAGCCTTGGGGGGTGGGGCTGGCCGACTTCGTCCGCCGGACTCAGAATGCCGCGAGACTTTGCGACGGGCCTCCGTGTGCCAAAAATAGGCCGCGGGCAAAGCCGCGTTCAAAAAGAACCGCCCGAAGGCCGGGGCGCCAAGTTCGTCCGGCGGAAAAAGGCCACAAAAACGGGTGGGCTATAGCCTTGGGGGGTGGGGCTGGCCATCTTCGTCCGCCGGACTCGGAATGCCACGAGAGTTTACGAGGGGCCTCCGTGGGCCAAATATAGGCCGCGGGCAAAGCCGCACCCAAAAATAACCGCCCGAAGGCCGGGTCTCCAAGTTCGTCCAGCGGAAAAAGGCCACAAAAACGGGTGGGCTATAGCCTTGGGGGGTGGGGCTGGCCAACTTCGTCCGCCGGACTCGGAATGCCGCGAGACTTTGCGAGGGCCCTCCGTGTGCCAAAAATAGGCGACGGGCAAAGGCGCTCAAAAAAAATAACCCCCCGAAGGCCGGGGCGCCAAATTCGTCCAGCGGAAAAAGGCCACAAAAACGGGTGGGCTATAGCCTTGGGGGGTGGGGCTGGCCAACTTCGTCCGCCGGACTCGGAATGCCGCGAGACTTTGTGAGGGGCCTCCGTGTGCCAAAAATAGGCCGCAGGCACAGCCACGCCCAAAAATAACCGCCCGAACGCCGGGGCCCCATGTTCGTCCAGCGGAAAAAGGCCAAAAAAACGGGTGGGCTATAGCCTTGGGGGGTGGGGCTGGCCAACTTCGTCTGCCTGACTCGGAATGCCGCGAGACTTTGCGAGGGGCCTCCGTGTGCCAAAAATAGGCCGCGGACAAAGCCGCGCCCAAAAATAACCACCCGAAGGCCGGGTCTCCAAGTTCGTCCAGCGGAAAAAGGCCACATAAACGGGTGGGTTATAGCCTTGGGGGGTGGGGCTGGCCGACTTCGTCCGCCGGACTCAGAATGCCGCGAGACTTTGCGACGGGCCTCCGTGTGCCAAAAATAGGCCGCGGGCAAAGCCGCGTTCAAAAAGAACCGCCCGAAGGCCGGGGCGCCAAGTTCGTCCGGCGGAAAAAGGCCACAAAAACGGGTGGGCTATAGCCTTGGGGGGTGGGGCTGGCCATCTTCGTCCGCCGGACTCGGAATGCCACGAGAGTTTACGAGGGGCCTCCGTGGGCCAAATATAGGCCGCGGGCAAAGCCGCGCCCAAAAATAACCGCCCGAAGGCCGGGTCTCCATGTTCGTCCAGCGGAAAAAGGCCACAAAAACGGGTGGGCTATAGCCTTGGGGGGTGGGGCTGGCCAACTTCGTCCGCCGGACTCGGAATGCCGCGAGACTTTGCGAGGGCCCTCCGTGTGCCAAAAATAGGCGACGGGCAAAGGCGCTCAAAAAAAATAACCCCCCGAAGGCCGGGGCGCCAAATTCGTCCAGCGGAAAAAGGCCACAAAAACGGGTGGGCTATAGCCTTGGGGGGTGGGGCTGGCCAACTTCGTCCGCCGGACTCGGAATGCCGCGAGACTTTGTGAGGGGCCTCCGTGTGCCAAAAATAGGCCGCAGGCACAGCCACGCCCAAAAATAACCGCCCGAACGCCGGGGCCCCATGTTCGTCCAGCGGAAAAAGGCCAAAAAAACGGGTGGGCTATAGCCTTGGGGGGTGGGGCTGGCCAACTTCGTCTGCCTGACTCGGAATGCCGCGAGACTTTGCGAGGGGCCTCCGTGTGCCAAAAATAGGCCGCGGACAAAGCCGCGCCCAAAAATAACCACCCGAAGGCAGGGTCTCCAAGTTCGTCCAGCGGAAAAAGGCCACATAAACGGGTGGGCTATAGCCTTGGGGGGTGGGGCTGGCCAACTTCGTCCGCCGGACTCGGAATGCCACGAGACTTTGCGAGGGGCCACCGTGTGCCAAAAATAGGCCGCAGGCACAGCCACGCCCAAAAATAACCGCCCGAACGCCGGGGTGCCATGTTCGTCCAGCGGAAAAAGGCCACAAAAACGGGTGGGCTATAGCCTTGGGGGGTGGGGCTGGCCATCTTCGTCCGCCGGACTCGGAATGCCGTGAGACTTTGCGAGGGATCTCCGTGTGCCATAATTAATCCGCGGGCAAAACAGCACCTAAAAAGAACCACCCGAAGGCCGGGGCGCCAAGTTCGTCCAGCGGTAAAAGGCCACAAAAACGGGTGGGCTATAGCCTTGGGGGGTGGGGCTGGCCAACTTCGTCCGCCGGACTCGGAATGCCACGAGACTTTGCGAGGGGCCTCCGTGTGCCAAAAATAGGCCGCAGGCACAGCCACGCCCAAAAATAAACGCCCGAACGCCGGGGTGCCATGTTCGTCCAGCGGAAAAAGGCCACAAAAACGGGTGGGCTATAGCCTTGGGGGGTGGGGCTGGCCAACTTCGTCCGCCGGACTCGGAATGCCGCGAGACTTTGCGAGGAGCCTCCGTGTCTCAAAAATAGGCCGCGGACGAAGCCGTACCCAAAAATAACCGCACGAAGGCCGGGTCGCCATGTTCGTCCAGCGGAAAAAGGCCACATAAACGGGTGGGCTATAGCCTTGGGGGGTGGGGCTGGCCTACTTAGTCCGCCGGACTCGGAATGCCGCGACACTTTGTGAGGGGCCTCCGTGTGCCAAAAATAGGCCGCGGGCAAAGTCGCGCCGAAAAATAACCACCCGAAGGCCGGGGCGCCAAGTTCGTCCAGCGGAAAAAGGCCACAAAAACGGGTGGGCTATATAGCCTTGGGGGGTGGGGCTGGCCAACTTCGTCCGCCGGACTCGGAATGCCACGAGACTTTACGAGGGGCCTCCGTGTGCCAAAAATAGGCCGTGAGTAAAGCCGCGCCCAAAAATAACCGCCCGAAGGCCGGGGCGCCAAGTTCGTCCAGCTGAAAAAGGCCACAAAAACAGGTGGGCTATAGCCTTGGGTGGTGCGGTTGGCCCACTTCGTCCGCCGGACTCGGAATGCCGCGAGACTTTGCGAGGGGCCTCCGTGTGCAAAAAATAGGCCGCGGACAAAGCCGCGCCGAAAAATAACCACCCGAAGGCCGGGGCGCCAAGTTCGTCCAGTTGAAAATGGCCACAAAAACGGGTGGGCTATACCCTTGGGGGGTGGGGCTGGCCAACTTCGTACGCCAGACACGGAATGCTGCGAGACTTTGCGAGGGGCCTCCGTGTGCCAAAAATAGGCCGCGGGCAAAGCCGCGCCCGAAAATAACCGACCGAAGGCCGGGGCGCCAAGTTTGTCCAGCGGAAAAAGGCCACAAAAACGGGTGGGCTATAGCCTTGGGGGGTGGGGCTGGCCCACTTCGTCCGCCGGACTCGGAATGCCGCGAGACATTGCGAGGGGCCTCCGTGTGCCAAATATAGGCCGTGGGCCAAGCCGCGCCCAAAAATAACCGCCCGAAGGCCGGGGCGCCAAGTTCGTCCAGCGGAAAAAGGCCACAAAAACGGGTGGGCTATAGCCTTGGGGGATGGGGCAGGCCAACTTCGTCCGCCGGACTCGGAATGCCGCGAGACTTTGCGAGGGGCCTCCGTATGCCAAGAATAAGCCGCGGCCAAAGCCGTACCCGAAAATAACCGCCCGAAGGCCGGGGCGCCAAGTTCGTCCAGCAGAAAAAGACAAAAAAACGGGTGGGCTATAGCCTTGGGGGGTGGGGCTGGCCAACTTCGTCCGCCGGACTCGGAACGCCGCGAGACTTTGCGAGGGGCCTCCGTGTGCCAAAAATAGGCCACGGGCAAAGCCGCGCCCAAAAATAACCGCCCGGAGGCCGGGGCGCCAAGTTCGTCCAGCGGAAAAAGACCTCAAAAACGGGTGGGCTACAGCCTTGGGGGGTGGGGCTGGGCAACTTCGTCCGCCGGACTCGGAATGCCGCGAGACTTTGCGAGGGGACTCCGTGTGCCTAAAATAGGCAGCGGGCTAAGCCGTGCCCAAAAATAACCGCCCGAATGCGGGGGCGCCAAGTTCGTCCAGCGGAAAAAGGCCACAAAAACGGGTGGGCTATACCCTTGGGGGGTGGGGCTGGCCAACTTCGTCCGCCGGACTCGGAATGGCGCGAGACATTGCGAGCGGCCTCCGTGCACCAAGACTAGGCCGCGGGCACAGACGCGCCCAAAAATAACAGCCCGAAGGCCGGGGCGCCAAGTTCGACCAGCGGAAAAAGGCCACAAAAAAGGGTGGGCTATTGCCTTGGGGGGTGGGGCCGGCCAACGTCGTCCGCCGGACTCGGAATGGCGCGACACTTTCCGAGGCGCTTCTGTGTGCCAAAAATAGGCCGCGGGCAGAGGCGCGCCCAAAAATAACCGCCCGAAGGCCTGGGCGCCAAGTTCGTCAAGCGGAAAAAGGCCACAAAAACGGGTGGGCTATAGCCTTGGGGGGTGGGGCTGGCCAACTTCGTCCGCCGGACTCGGAATGCCGCGAGACTTTGCGAGGGGCCTCCGTGTGCCAAAAATAGGCCGAGGGCCAAGCCGCGCACAAAAATAACCGCCTGATGGCCGGGGCGCCAAGTTCATCCAGCGGAGAAAGGCCACAAAAACGGGTGGGCTATAGCCTTGGGGGGTGGGGCTGGCCAACTTCGTCCGCCGGACTCGGAATGCCGCGAGACTTTGCGAGGGGCCTCCGTGTGCGAAAAATAGGCCGCGGGCAAAGCCGCGCCGAAAAATAACCACCCGAAGGCCGGGGCGCCAAGTTCGTCCAGTGGAAAATGGCCACAAAAACGGGTGGGCTATAGCCTTGGGGGGTGGGTCTGGCCCACTTCGTCCGCCGGACTCGGAATGCCGTGAGACTTTGCGAGGGGCCTCCTTGTGACAAAAATTGGCCGCGGGCAAAGCCGCGCCCAAAAATAACCGCCCGAAGGCTGGGGCGCCAAGTTCGTCCACCGGAAAAAGGCCACAAAAACGGGTGGGCTATAGCCTTGGGGGGTGGGGCTGGCCTACTTCGTCCGCCAAACTCGGAATGCCGCGAGAATTTGCGAGGGGTCTCCGTGTGCCAAAAATAGGCTGCGGGCAAAGCCGCGCCCAAAAATAGCCGCCCGATGGCCGGGGCACCAAGTTCGTCCACCGGAAAAAGGCCACAAAAACGGGTGGGCTATAGCCTTGGGGGGTGGGGCTGGCCTACTTCGTCCGCCAAACTCGGAATGCCGCGAGAATTTGCGAGGGGCCTCCGTGTGCCAAAAATAGGCCGCGGGCAAAGCCGCACCCAAAAATAACCGCCCGATGGCCGGGGCGCCAAGTTCGTCCAGCGGAAAAAGGCCACAAAAACGGGTCGGCTATAGCCTTGGGGGGTGGGGCTGGCCAACTTCGTCCGCCGGACTCGGAATGCCGCGAGACTTTGCGATGGGCCTCCGTGTGCCAAAAATAAGCCGCGGGCAAAGCCGTGCCCAAAAATAACCGTCCGAAGGCCGGGGCGCCAAGTTCGTCCAGCGGAAAAAGGCCACAAAAACGGGTGGGCTATAGCCTTGGGGGGTGGGGCTTGCCAACTTCGTCCGCCGGACTCGGAATGCCGCGAGACTTTGCGAGGGGCCTCTGTGTGCCAAAAATAGGCCGCGGGCAAAGCCGCTCCCGAAAATAACCGCCCGAAGGCCGGGGCGCCAAGTTCGTCCAGCGGAAAAAGGCCACAAAAACGGGTGGGCTATACCCTTGGGGGGTGGGGCTGGCCAACTTCGTCCGCCGGACTCGGAATGGCGCGAGACATTGCGAGCGGCCTCCGTGCACCAAGACTAGGCCGCGGGCACAGACGCGCCCAAAAATAACCGCCCGAATGCCGGGGTGCCATGTTCGTCCAGCGGAAAAAGGCCACAAAAACGGGTGGGCTATAGCCTTGGGGGGGGTGGCTGGCCAACTTCGTCCGCGGGACTCGGAATGCCGCGAGACTTTGCGAGGGGCCTCCGTGTGCCAAAAATAGGCCGCGGACAAAGCCGCGCCCCAAAATAACTGCCCGAAGGCCCGGGCGCCAAGTTCGTCCAGCGGAAAAAGGCCACAAAAACGGGTGGGCTATAGCCTTCGGGGGTGGGGCTGGGAAACTTCGTCCGCCGGACTCGGAATGCCGCGAGACTTTGCGAGAGGCCTCCGCGTGCCAAAAATAGGCCGCGGCCAAATCCGCACCCAAAAATAACCGCCGGAAGGCCGGGGCGCCAAGTTCGTGCAGCGGAAAAAGGCCACAAAAACGGGTGGGCTATAGCCTTGGGGGGTAGGGCTGGCCCACTTCGTCCGCCGGACTCGGAATGCGGCAAGAGTTTGGGAGGGGCGTCCGTGTGCCAAAAATAGGCCGCAGACAAAGCCGCGCCTAGAAATAACCGCCCGAGGGCCGGGGCGCCAAGTTCATCCAGTGGAAAAAGGCCACAAAAACGGGTGGGCTATAGCCTTGGGGGGTGGGGCTGGCCAACTTCGTCCGCCGGACTCGGAATGCGGCAAGAGTTTGCGAGGGGCCTCCGTGTGCCAAAAATAGGCCGCGGCCAAAGCCGCGCTAAAAAATAACCACCCGATGGCCGGGGCGCCAAGTTCGTCCTGCGGAAAAAGGCCACAAAAACGGGTGGGCTATAGCCTTGGGGGGTGGGGCTGGCCAACTTCGTCCGCCGGACTCGGAATGCCGTGAGGCTTTGCGAGGGGCCTCCGTGTGCCAAACATAGGGCGCGGGCAAAGCCGCGCCCAAAAATAAGTGCCCGAAGCCCGGGGCGCCGAATTCGTGCAGCGGAAAAAAGCCACAAAAACGGGTGGGCTATAGCCTTGGAGGGTGGGGCTGGCCGACTTCGTCCGCCAGACTCGGAATGCCGCGAGACTTTGCAAGGGGCCTCCGTGTGCCAAAAATAGGTCGCGGGCAAAGCCGCGCCCAAAAATAACCTCCCGAAGGCCGGGGCGCCAAGTTCGTCCAGCGGAAAAAGGCCACAAAAACGGGTGGGAGCCTTGGGGGGGGGGGGCTGGCCAACTTCGTCCTTCGGACTCGGAATGCCGCGAGACTTTGCGAGGGGCCTCCGTGTGCCAAAAATAGGCCGCGGGCAAGGCCGCGCCCCAAAATAACCGCCCGAAGGCCCGGGCGCCAAGTTCGTCCAGCGGAAAAAGGCCACAAAAACGGGTGGGCTATAGCCTTCGGGGGTGCGGCTGGGCAACTTCGTCCGCCGGACTCGGAATGCCGCGAGACTTTGCGAGAGGCCTCCGCGTGCCAAAAATAGGCCGCGGCCAAAGTCGCACCCAAAAATAACCGCCGGAAGGCCGGGGCGCCAAGTTCGTGCAGCGGAAAAAGGCCACAAAAACGGGTGGGCTATAGCCTTGGGGGGTGGGGCTGGCCAACTTCGTCCGCCGGACTCGGAATGCCGCGAGACTTTGTGAGGGGCCTCCGTGTGCCAAAAATAGGCCGCAGGCACAGCCACGCCCAAAAATAACCGCCCGAACGCCGGGGCCCCATGTTCGTCCAGCGGAAAAAGGCCAAAAATACGGGTGGGCTATAGCCTTGGGGGGTGGGGCTGGCCATCTTCGTCTGCCTGACTCGGAATGCCGCGAGACTTTGCGAGGGGCCTCCGTGTGCCAAAAATAGGCCGCGGGCAAAGCCGCGCCCCAAAATAACCGCCCGAAGGCCCGGGCGCCAAGTTCGTCCAGCGGAAAAAGGCCACAAAAACGGGTGGGCTATAGCCTTCGTGGGTGGGGCTGGGCAACTTCGTCCGCCGGACTCGGAATGCCGCGAGACTTTGCGAGAGGCCTCCGTGTGCCAAAAATAGGCGACGGGCAAAGGCGCTCAAAAAAAATAACCCCCCGAAGGCCGGGGCGCCAAGTTCGTCCAGCGGAAAAAGGCCACAAAAACGGGTGGGCTATAGCCTTGGGGGGTGGGGCTGGCCAACTTCGTCCGCCGGACTCGGAATGCCGCGAGACTTTGTGAGGGGCCTCCGTGTGCCAAAAATAGGCCGCAGGCACAGCCACGCCCAAAAATAACCGCCCGAACGCCGGGGCCCCATGTTCGTCCAGCGGAAAAAGGCCAAAAAAACGGGTGGGCTATAGCCTTGGGGGGTGGGGCTGGCCAACTTCGTCTGCCTGACTCGGAATGCCGCGAGACTTTGCGAGGGGCCTCCGTGTGCCAAAAATAATCCGCGGGCAAAGCCGCGCCCAAAAATAACCACCCGAAGGCCGGT
This sequence comes from Citrus x changshan-huyou, assembly GCA_039657385.1. Lineage (NCBI taxonomy): Eukaryota > Viridiplantae > Streptophyta > Magnoliopsida > Sapindales > Rutaceae > Citrus > Citrus x changshan-huyou. The sequence continues at coordinate 164,902 of JBCGBO010000016.1, forward strand.
GCGCCAAGTTCGTCCAGCGGTAAAAGTCCACAAAAACGGGTGGGCTATAGCCTTGGGGGGTGGGGCTGGCCAACTTTGTCCGCCGGACTCGGAATGCCGCGAGACCTTGCGAGGGTCCTCCATGTGCTAAAAATAGGCCGCGGGCAAAGCCGCACCCAAAAATAACCGCCCGAAGGCCGGGGCGCCACGTTCGTCCAGCGGTAAAAGGCCACAAAAACGGGTGGGCTATAGCCTTGGGGGGTGGGGCTGGCCTACTTTGTCCGCCGGACTCGGAATGCCGCGAGACTTTGCGAGAAGCCTCCGTGTGCAAAAAATAGGCCGTGGGAAAAGCCGCGCCCAAGAATAATCGCCCGAAGGCCAGGGCGCAAAGTTCGTCCATCGGAAAAAGGCCGCAAAAATGGGTGGGCTATAGCCTTGGGGGGTGGGGCTGGCCAACTTCGTCCGCCGGACTCGGAATGCTGCGAGACTTTGCGAGGGGCCTCTGTGTGCCAAAAATAGGCCGCGGGTAAAGCCGCGCCCAAAAATAACTGCCCGAAGGCCGGGGCGCCAAGTTCGTTCAGCGGAAAAAGGCCACAAAAACGGGTGGGCTATAGCCTTGGGGGGTGCGGCTGGCCAACTTCGTCCGCCGGACTCGGAATGCTGCGAGACTTTGCGAGGGGCCTCCGTGTGCCAAAAATAGGCCGCGGGTAAAGCCGCGCCCAAAAATAACTGCCCGAAGGCCGGGGCGCCAAGTTCGTTCAGCGGAAAAAGGCCACAAAAACGGGTGGGCTATAGCCTTGGGGGGTGGGGCTGGCCTACTTCGTCCGCCGGACTCGGAATGCCGCGAGACTTTGCGAGGAGCCTCGGTGTGCAAAAAATATGCCGCGGGAAAAGCCGCGCCCAATAATAATCCCCCGAAGGCCGGGGCGCAAAGTTCGTCCATCGGAAAAAGGCCACAAAAATGGGTGGGCTATAGCCTTGGGGGGTGTGGCTGGCCCACTTCGTCCGCCGGACTCGGAATGCTGCGAGACTTTGCGAGGGGCCTCCGTGTGCCAAAAATAGGCCGCGGGAAAAGCCGCGCCCAAAAATAACTGCCCGAAGGCCGGGGCGCCAAGTTCGTTCAGCGGAAAAAGGCCACAAAAACGGGTGGGCTATAGCCTTGGGGGGTGCGGCTGGCCAACTTCGTCTGCCGGACTCGGAATGGCGCGAGAGTTTGCGAGGGGCCTCCGTGTGCCAAAAATAGGCCGCGGGCAAAGCCGCTCCCAAAAATAACCGCCCGAAGGCCGGTGCGCCAAGTTTGTCCAGCGGAAAATGGCCACAAAAACGGGTGGGCTATAGCCTTGGGGGGTGGGGCTGGCCAACTTCGTCCGCCGGACTCGGAATGCCGCGAGACTTTACGAGGGGCCTCCGTGTACCAAAAACAGGCCGCGGGCAAAGCCGCGCCCAAAAATAACCACCCGAAGGCCGGGGCGCCAAGTTCGTTCAGCGGAAAAAGGCCACAAAAACGGGTGGGCTATAGCCTTGGGGGGTGCGGCTGGCCAACTTCGTCTGCCGGACTCGGAATGGCGCGAGAGTTTGCGAGGGGCCTCCGTGTGCCAAAAATAGGCCGCGGGCAAAGCTGCTCCCAAAAATAACCGCCCGAAGGCCGGTGCGCCAAGTTTGTCCAGCGGAAAATGGCCACAAAAACGGGTGGGCTATAGCCTTGGGGGGTGGGGCTGGCCAACTTCGTCCGCCGGACTCGGAATGCCGCGAGACTTTACGAGGGGCCTCCGTGTACCAAAAACAGGCCGCGGGCAAAGCCGCGCCCAAAAATAACCACCCGAAGGCCGGGGCGCCAAGTTCGTCCAGCGGAAAAAGGCCACCAAATCGGGTGGGCTATAGCCTTGGGGGGTGGGGCTGGCCCACTTCGTCCGCCAGACTCGGAATGCCGCGAGACTTTGCGAGGGGCCTCCGTGTGCCAAAAACAGGCCGCGGGCAAAGCCGCGCCCAAAAATAAACGCCCGAAGGCCGGGGCGCCAAGTTCGTCCAGCGGAAAAAAGCCACAAAAACGGGTGGGCTATAGCCTTGGGGGGTGGGGCTGGCCAACTTCGTCCGCCGGACTCAGAATGCCGTGAGGCTTTGCGAGGGGCCTCCGTGTGCCAAAAACAGACCGCGGGCAAAGCCGCGCCCAAAAATAACCGCCCGAAGGCCGGGGCCCCAAGTTCGTCCAGCGGAAAAAGGCGACAAAAACGGGTGGGCTATACCCTCGAGGGGTGGGGCTGGCCAACTTCGTCCGCCGGACTTGGAATGCCGCGAGACATTGCGAGGGTCCTCCGTGTGCTAAAAATAGTGCGAGGGCAAAGCCGCGCCCAAAAATAACAGCATGAAGGCCGGGGCGCAAAGTTCGTCCCGCGGAAAAAGCCCACAAAAACGGGTGGGCTATAGCCTTGGGGGGTGGGGCTGGCCAACTTCGTCCGCCGGACTCAGAATTGCGCGAGACTTTGCGAGGCGCCTCCGTGTACCAAAAATAGGCAACGGGCACAGTCGCGCCCAAAAATAACCACCCGAAGGCCGGGGCGCCAAGTTCGTCCAGCGGAAAAAGGACACAAAAACGGGTGGGCTATAGCCTTGGGGGGCGGGGCTGGCCTACTTAGTCCGCCGTACTCCGAATGGCGCGAGACTTCGCGAGGTGCCTCTGTGTGCCAAAAATAGGTCGTGGGCGCAGCCGCGCCCACAAATAACCTCTCGAAGGCCGGGGCGCTATTTTCTCCAGCGGAAAAAGGCCACAAAAACGGGTGGGCTATAGCCTTGGGGGGTGGGGCTGGTCAACTTCGTCCGCCGGACTCGGAATGGCGCGTGACATTGTGTGGCACCTCCGTGTGCCAGAAATAGTCCGCGGGCACAGCCACGTCCAAAAATAACCCCCCGAAGGGCGGGGCGCCATGTTCGTCCAGCGGAAAAACGCCACAAAAACGGGTGGGCTATAGCCTTGGGGGGTGGGGCTGGCCAACTTCGTTCGCCGGACTCGGAGTGGCATGAGACTTTGCGAGGCACCTCCGTATGCCGAAACTAGACCACGGGCACAGCCGCGCCCAAAAATAACCGGCCGAAGGCCAAGGCGCCAAGTTCGTCCAGCGGAAAAAGGCCACAAAAACGGGTGGGCTATAGCCTTGGGGGGTGGGGCTGGCGAACTTCGTCCGCCGGACTCGGAATGGCATGACACTTTGCGAGGCACCTCGGTATGCCAAAACTAGACCGTGGGCACAGCCGCGCCCAAAAATAACCGCCCGAAGGCCGGGGCGCCAAGTTCGTCCAGCGGAAAAAGGCCACAAAAACAGGTGGGCTATAGCCTTGGGGGGTGGGGCTGGCCAACTTCGTCCGCCGGATTCGGAATGGCGCGACATAATACGAGGCACCTCTGTGCGCCAAAAATAGGCCGTGGGAACAGCCGCGCCCAAAAATACCCGCCCGAAGGCCGGGGCGCCAAGTTCGTCCAGCGGAAAAAGGCCACAAAAACGGGTAGGCTATAGCCTTGGGGGGTGGGGCTGGCCAACTTCGTCCGCCGGACTCGGAATGGCGCGAGACTTTGCGAGGCGCCTCCGTGTACCAAAAATAGGCAACGGGCACAGTCGCGCCCAAAAATAACCGCCCGAAGGCCGGGGCGCCAAGTTCGTCCAGCGGAAAAAGCCCACAAAAACGGGTGGGCTATAGCCTTGGGGGGTGGGGCTAGCCAACTTCGTCCGCCGGACTCGGAATGGCGCGAGACTTTGTGAGACACTTCCATGTACCAAAAATAGGCAATGGGCACAGTCGCGCCCAAAAATAACCGCCCGAAGGCCGGGGCGCCAAGTTCGTCCAGCGGAAAAAGGCCACAAAAACGGGTGGGCTATAGCCTTGGGGGGTGGGGCTGGCCAACTTCGCCCGCCGGACTCGGAATGGTGCGAGACTTTGCGAGGCACCTCCGTGTGACAAAAATAGGTCGCGGACACAGCCGCGCCCAAAAATAACAGCCCGAAGGCCGGAGCGCCAAGTTCGTCCAGCGGAAAAATCCCACAAAAACGGGTGGGCTATACCCTTGGGGGGTGGGGTTGGCCAACTTCGTCCGCCGGACTCGGAATGGCGCGAGACTTTGCGAGGCACCTCCGTGTGCCAAAAATAGGGCGCGGACACAGCCACGCCCAAAAATAACCTCCCGAAGGCCGGGGCGCAAAGTTCGTCCCGCGGAAAAAGCCCACAAAAACGGGTGGGCTATAGCCTTGGGGGGTGGGGCTGGCCAACTTCGTCCGCCGGACTCAGAATTGCGCGAGACTTTGCGAGGCGCCTCCGTGTACCAAAAATAGGCAACGGGCACAGTCGCGCCCAAAAATAACCGCCCGAAGGCCGGGGCGCCAAGTTCGTCCAGCGGAAAAAGGACACAAAAACGGGTGGGCTATAGCCTTGGGGGGCGGGGCTGGCCTACTTCGTCCGCCGTACTCCGAATGGCGCGAGACTTCGCGAGGTGACTCTGTGTGCCAAAAATAGGTCGTGGGCGCAGCCGCGCCCAAAAATAACCTCTCGAAGGCCGGGGCGCCAAGTTCGTCCAGCGGAAAAAGGCCACAAAAACGGGTGGGCTATAGCCTTGGGGGGTGGGGCTGGTCAACTTCGTCCGCCGGACTCGGAATGGCGCGTGACATTGTGAGGAACCTCCGTGTGCCAAAAATAGTCCGCGGGCACAGCCACGTCCAAAAATAACCCCCCGAAGGGCGGGGCGCCATGTTCGTCCAACGGAAAAACGCCACAAAAACGGGTGGGCTATAGCCTTGGGGGGTGGGGCTGGCCAACTTCGTCCGCCGGACTCGGAGTGGCATGAGACTTTGCGAGGCACCTCCGTATGCCAAAACTAGACCGCGGGCACAGCCGCGCCCAAAAATAACCGGCCGAAGGCCAAGGCGCCAAGTTCGTCCAGCGGAAAAAGGCCACAAAAACGGGTGGGCTATAGCCTTGGGGGGTGGGGCTGGCGAACTTCGTCCGCCGGATTCGGAATGGCATGACACTTTGCGAGGCACCTCGGTATGCCAAAACTAGGCCGCGGGCACTGCCGCGCCCAAAAATAACAGCCCGAAGGCCGGGGCGCCAAGTTCGTCCAGCGGAAAAAGGCCACAAAAACAGGTGGGCTATAGCCTTGGGGGGTGGGGCTGGCCAACTTCGTCCGCCGGATTCGGAATGGCGCGACATAATACGAGGCACCTCTGTGCGCCAAAAATAGGCCGTGGGAACAGCCGCGCCCAAAAATAACCGCCCGAAGGCCGGGGCGCCAAGTTCGTCCAGCGGAAAAAGGCCACAAAAACGGGTGGGCTATAGCCTTGGGGGGTGGGGCTGGCCAACTTCGTCCGCCGGACTCGGAATGGCGCGAGACTTTGCGAGGCGCCTCCGTGTACCAAAAATAGGCAACGGGCACAGTCGCGCCCAAAAATAACCGCCCGAAGGCCGGGGCGCCAAGTTCGTCCAACGGAAAAAGCCCACAAAAACGGGTGGGCTATAGCCTTGGGGGGTGGGGCTAGCCAACTTCGTCCGCCGGACTCGGAATGGCGCGAGACTTTGTGAGGCACTTCCATGTACCAAAAATAGGCAATGGGCACAGTCGCGCCCAAAAATAACCGCCCGAAGGCCGGGGCGCCAAGTTCGTCCAGCGGAAAAAGGCCACAAAAACGGGTGGGCTATAGCCTTGGGGGGTGGGGCTGGCCAACTTCGTCCGCCGGACTCGGAATGGTGCGAGACTTTGCGAGGCACCTCCGTGTGAAAAAAATAGGTCGCGGACACAGCCGCGCCCAAAAATAACAGCCCGAAGGCCGGAGCGCCAAGTTCGTCCAGCGGAAAAATCCCACAAAAACGGGTGGGCTATAGCCTTGGGGGGTGGGGTTGGCCAACTTCGTCCGCCGGACTCGGAATGGCGCGAGACTTTGCGAGGCACCTTCGTGTGCCAAAAATAGGCCACGGGTACAGCCGCGCCCAAAAATAACCAGCCGAAGGCCGGGGCGACAAGTTCGTCCAGTGGAAAAAGGCCCAAAAAACGGGTGGGCTATATCCTTCGGGGGTGGGGCTGGCCGACTTCGTCCGCCGGACTCGGAATGGCGCGAGACTTTGCGAGGCGCGTTTGTGTGCCAAAAATAGGCCGTGGGCACAGCCGCGCCCAAAAATAACCGCCCGAAGCCCGGGGCGCTAAGTTCGTCCAGCGGAAAAAGACCACAAAAACGGGTGGGCTATATCCATCGGGGGTGGGGCTGGCCGACTTCGTCCGCCGGACTCGGAATGGCGTGAGACTTTGCGAGGCTCCTCTGTGTGCTAAAAATAGGCCGCGGGCACAGCCGTACCCCAAAATTAACGCCCGAAGCCCGGGGCGCCAAGTTCGTCCAGCGGAAAAAGACCACAAAAACGGGTGGGCTATATCCTTCGGGGGTGGGGCTCGCCAACTTCGTCCGCCGGACTCGGAATGGCGCGAGAGTTTACGAGGCGCCTCCGTGTGCCAAAAATAAGCCGTGGGCACAGCCGCTCCCAAAAATAACCGCCCGAAGGCCGGGGTGCCAAGTTCGTCCTGCGGAAAAAGGCCACAAAAACGGGTGGGCTATAGCCTTGGGGGCTGGCGCCGGCCAACTTCATCCGCCAGACTTTGCAAGGCGCCTCCGTGTGCCAAAAATAGGCCGCGGGCACAGCCGCGCCCAAAAATAACGGCCCGAAGCCCGGGGCGCCAAGTTCGTCTAGCGGAAAAAGGCCACAAAAACGGGTGGGCTATAGCCTTGGGGGGTGGGGCTGGCCAACTTCGTCCGCCGGACTCGGAATGGCGCGAGACATTGCGAGGCGCCTCTGTGTGCCAAAAATAGGCCACGGGTACAGCCGCGCCCAAAAATAACCGGCCGAAGGCCGGGGCCCCAAGTTCGTCCAGCGGAAAAAGGCCACAAAAACGGGTGGGATATAGCCTTGGGGGGTGGGGCTGGCAGACATCATCCGCTGGACTCGGAATTGTGCGAGACTTTGTGAGGTGCCTCCATGTTCCAAAAATAGGCCGCGGGCACAGCCGGGCCCAAAAATAACCACCCGAAGGCCGGGGCGCCAAGTTCGTCCAGCGGAAAAAGACCACAAAAACGGGTGGGCTAAATCCTTCGGGGGTGGGGCTCGCCAACTTCGTCCGCCGGACTCGGAATGGCACGAGACTTTGCGGGTGCCTCCGTGTGCCAAAAATAGGCCGCGGGCACAGCCGCACCCAAAAATAACCGCCCGAAGGCCGGGGCGCCAAGTTCGTCCAGCGGAAAAAGCCCACAAAAACGGGTGGGCTATAGCCTTGGGGGGTGGGGCTGGCCGACTTCCTCCGCCGGACTCGGAATGGCGCGAGACTATGTGAGGCACCTCCGTGTGCCAAAAATAGGCCGTGGGCACAGCCGTGCCCAAAAATAACTGCCCGAAGGCCGGGTTGCAAAGTTCGTCCAGCGGAAAAAGCCCACAAAAACGGGTGGGCTATAGCCTTGGGGGGTGGGGCTGGCCAACTTCGTCCGCCGGACTCAAAATGGCGCTAGACTTTGCGAGGCACCTCCGTGTGCCAAAAATAGGCCGCGGGCAGAGCCGCGCCCAAATATAACCGCCCGAAGGCCGGGGCGCCATGTTCGTCCAGCGGAAAAAGCCCACAAAAACGGGTGGGCTATAGCCTTGGGGGGTGGGGCTGGCCAACTTCGTCCGCCGGACTCGGAATGGCGCGAGACTTTGCGAGGTGCCTCCCTGTGCCAAAAATAGGCCGCGGACACAGCCTTGCCCAAAAATAACCACCCGAAGGCCGGGGCGCCAAGTTCGTCCAGCGGAAAAAGCCCACAAAAACGGGTGGGCTATAGCCTTGGGGGGTGGGGCTGGCCCATTTCGTCCGCCGGACTCGGAATGGCGCGAGACTTCGCGAGGTGCCTCCGTGTGCCAAAAATAGGCCAGGGCACAGCCGCACCCAAAAATAACCGCCCGAAGGCCGGGGCGCCAAGTTCGTCCAGCGGAAAAAGCCTGCAAAAACGGGTGGGCTATAGCCTGGGGGAATGGCGCTGGCCCACTTCGTCCGCCGGACTCCGAATGGCGCAAGAGTTTACGAGGCACCTCCGTGTGCCAAAATTAAGCCGCGGGCACAGCCGCTCCCAAAAATAACCGCCCGAAGGCCGGGGCGCCAAGTTCGTCCAGCGGAAAAAGGCCACAAAAATGGGTGGGCTATAGCCTTGGGGCTGGGGCTGGCCAACTTCATCCGCCGGACTCGGAATGCCGCCAGACTTTGCGAGGCACCTCCGTGTGCCAAATATAGGCCGCGGGCACAGCCGCGCCCAAAAATTAACGCCCGAAGCCCGGGGCGCCAAGTTCGTCCAGCGGAAAAAGACTACAAAAACGGGTGGGCTATATCCTTCGGGGGTGGGGCTCGCCAACTTCGTCCGCCGGACTCGGAATGGCGCGAGACTTTGCGAGGTGCCTCCGTGTGCCAAAAATAGGCCGCGGGCACAGCCGTACCCAAAAATAACCGCCCGAAGGCCGGGGCGCCAAGTTCGTCCAACGGAAAAAGCCCACAAAAGCGGGTGGGCTATAGCCTTGGGGGGTGGGGCTGGCCCACTTCGTCCGCCGGACTCGGAATGGCGCGAGAATTTGTGAGGCGCCTCCGTGTGCCAAAAATAGGCCGTGGGCACAGCCGCACCCAAAAATAACTGCACGAAGGCCGGGTTGCAAAGTTCGTCCAGCGGAAAAAGCCCACAAAAACGGGTGGGCTATAGCCTTGGGGGGTGGGGCTGGCCAACTTCGTCCGCCGGACTCAGAATGGCGCGAGACTTTGCGAGGCACCTCCGTGTGCCAAAAATAGGCCGCGGGCAGAGCCGCGCCCAAATATAACCACCCGAAGGCCGGGGCGCCATGTTCGTCCAGCGGAAAAAGCCCGCAAAAAAGGGTGGGCTATAGCCTTGGGGGGTGGTGCTGGCCGACTTCGTCCGCCGGACTCGGAATGGCGCGAGAGTTTACGAGGCACCTCCGTGTGCCAAAATTAAGCCGCGGGCACAGCCGCTCCCAAAAATAACCGCCCGAAGGCCGGGGCGCCAAGTTCGTCCAGCGGAAAAAGGCCACAAAAACGGGTGGGCTATAGCCTTGAGGGCTGGGGCTGGCCAACTTCATCCGCCGGACTCGGAATGCCGCCAGACTTTGCAAGGCACCTCCGTGTGCCAAAAATAGGCCGCGGGCACAGCCGCGCCCAAAAATTAACGCCCGAAGCCCGGGGCGCCAAGTTCGTCCAGCGGAAAAAGACTACAAAAACGGGTGGGCTATATGCTTCGGGGGTGGGGCTCGCCAACTTCGTCCGCCGGACTCAAAATGGCGCGAGACTTTGCGAGGTGCCTCCGTGTGCCAAAAATAGGCCGCGGCCACAGCCGCACCCAAAAATAACCGCCCGAAGGCCGGGGCGCCAAGTTCGTCCAACGGAAAAAGCCCACAAAAGCGGGTGGGCTATAGCCTTGGGGGGTGGGGCTGGCCCACTTCGTCCGCCGGACTCGGAATGGCGCGAGACTTTGCGAGGTGCCTCCCTGTGCCAAAAATAGGCCGCGGACACAGCCTTGCCCAAAAATAACCACCCGAGGGCCGGGGCGCCAAGTTCGTCCAGCGGAAAAAGCCCACAAAAACGGGTGGGCTATAGCCTTGGGGGGTGGGGCTGGCCCATTTCGTCCGCCGGACTCGGAATGGCGCGAGACTTTGCGAGGTGCCTCCGTGTGCCAAAAATAGGCCAGGGCACAGCCGCACCCAAAAATAACCGCCCGAAGGCCGGGGCGCCAAGTTCGTCCAGCGGAAAAAGCCTGCAAAAACGGGTGGGCTATAGCCTGGGGGAATGGCGCTGGCCCACTTCGTCCGCCGGACTCCGAATGGCGCGAGAGTTTACGAGGCACCTCCGTGTGCCAAAATTAAGCCGCGGGCACAGCCGCTCCCAAAAATAACCGCCCGAAGGCCGGGGCGCCAAGTTCGTCCAGCGGAAAAAGGCCACAAAAACGGGTGGGCTATAGCCTTGGGGGGTGGGGCTGGCCAACTTCATCCGCCGGACTCGGAATGCCACGAGACTTTGCGAGGGGCCTCCGTGAGCCAAAAATAGGCCGCGGGCAGAGCCGCGCCCAAAAATAACCGCCCGAAGGCCGGGGCGCCAAGTTCGTCCAGCGGAAAAAGGCCACAAAAACTGGTGGGCTATAGGCTTGGGGGGTGGGGTTGGCCAACTTCGTCTGCCGGCCTTGGAATGCGTCGAGACTTTGCGAGGGGCCTCCGTGTGCCAATAATAAGCCGTGGGCAGAGCCGCGTTCAAAAATAACCTCCCGAAGTCCGGGGCGCCAAGTTCGTCCAGCGGAAAAAGGCCACAAAAACGGGTGGGCTATAGCCTTCGGGGGTGGGGCTGGCCAACTTCGTCCGCCGGACTCGGAATGCAGCGAGACTTTGCGAGGGGCCTCCGGTTGCCAAAAATAGGGCGCAGGCAGAGCCGTGCCCAAAAATAACCGCCCGATGGCCGGGGTGCCAAGTTCGTCCAGCGGAAAAAGGCCACAAAAACGGGTGGGCTATAGCCTTGGGGGGTGGGGCTGGCCAACTTCGTCTGCCAGACTCGGAATGCGGCGAGACTTTGCGAGGGGCCTCCTAGTGCCAAAAATAGGCAGCGGGCAAAGCCGCGCCCAAAAATAACAGCCCGAAGGCCGGGGCACCAAGTTCGTCCAGCGGAAAAAGGCCACAAAAACGGGTGGGCTATAGCCTTGGGGGGTGGGGCTGGCCCACTTCGTCCGCCGGACTCGGAATGCGGCGAGACTTTGCGAGCGGCCTCCGTGTGCCAATAATAAGCCGCAGGCAGAGCCGCGCCCAAAAATAACCTCCCCAAGTCCGGGGCGCCAAGTTCGTCCAGCGGAAAAAGGCCACAAAAACGGGTGGGCTATAGCCTTGGGGGGTGGGGCTGGCCCACTTCGTCCGCCGGACTCGGAATGCGGCGAGACTTTGCGAGCGGCCTCCGTGTGCCAATAATAAGCCGCGGGCAGAGCCGCGCCCAAAAATAACCTCCCCAAGTCCGGGGCGCCAAGTTCGTCCAGCGGAAAAACGCCACAAAAACGGGTGGGCTATAGCCTTGGGGGGTGGGGCTGGCCAACTTCGTCCGCCGGACTCGGAATGCAGCGAGACTTTGCGAGGGGCTTCCATGTGCCAAAAATAGGCCGCGGGCAAAGCCGCGCCCAAAAATAAACGCCCGAAGGCCGGGGCGCCAAGTGCGTCCAGCGGAATAAAAACCACAAAAACGGGTGGGCTATAGCGTTGGGGGGTGGGGCTGGCCAACTTCGTCCACCGGACTCGGAATGCCGGGAGACTTTGTGAGGGGCCTCCGTGTGCCAAAAATAGGCCGCGGGCAGAGCCGCGCCCAAAAATAACCGCGCGAAGGGCGGGCCGCCGTGTTCGTCCAGCGGAAAAAGGCCACAAAAACTGGTGGGCTATAGCCATGGGGGGTGGGGCTGGCCAACTTCGTCCGCCGGACTCGGAATGCCGTGAGACTTTGCGAGGGGCCTCCGTGTGCCAAAAATAGGCCGCAGGAAGAGCCGCGCCAAAAAATAAGCTCCCTAAGGCCGGGGCGCCAAGTTCGTCCAGCGGAAAAAGGACACAAAAACGGGTGGGCTATAGCCTTGGGGGGTGGGGCTGGCCCACTTCGTCCGCCGGGCTCGGAATGCTGCGAGACTTTGCGAGGGGCCTCCGTGTACCAAAAATAGGCTGCGGGCAAAGCCGCGCCCAAAAATAACCTCCCGAAGGCCGGGGCGCCAAGTTTGTCCAGCGGAAAAAGGCCACAAAAACGGGTGGCCTATAGCCTTGGGGGGTGGGGCTGGGCAACTTCGTCCGCCGGACTCGGAATGCCGCGAGACTTTGCGAGCGGCCTCCGTGTGCCAAAAATAGGCCGCAGACAAAGCCGCGCCCAAAAAAAACCGCCCGAAGGCCGGGGCGCCAAGTTCCTCCAGCGGAAAAAGGCCACAAAAACGGGTGGGCTATAGACTTGGCGGCTGGGGCTGGCCCACTTCGTCCGCCGGGCTCGGAATGCCGCGAGACTTTGCGAGGGGCCTCCGTGTACCAAAAATAGGCTGCGGGCAAAGCCGCGCCCAAAAATAACCTCCCGAAGGCCGGGGCGCCAAGTTTGTCCAGCGGAAAAAGGCCACAAAAACGGGTGGCCTATAGCCTTGGGGGGTGGGGCTGGGCAACTTCGTCCGCCGGACTCGGAATGCCGCGAGACTTTGCGAGCGGCCTCCGTGTGCCAAAAATAGGCCGCAGACAAAGCCGCGCCCAAAAAAAACCGCCCGAAGGCCGGGGCGCCAAGTTCCTCCAGCGGAAAAAGGCCACAAAAACGGGTGGGCTATAGACTTGGCGGCTGGGGCTGGCCCACTTCGTCCGCCAGACTCGGAACGCTGCGAGACTTTGCGAGGGGCCTCCGTGTGGAAAAAATAGGCCATGGGCAAAGCCGCGCCCAAAAATAACCGCCCGAAGGCCGGGGCGCCAAGTTCGTCCAGCGGAAAAAGGCCACAAAAACGGGTGGGCTATAGCCTTGGGGGGTGGGGCTGGCCAACTTCGTCCGCCGGACTCGGAATGCCGCGAGACTTTGCGAGGGGCCTCCGTGTGCCAAAAATAGGCCGCAGACAAAGCCGCGCCCAAAAATAACCGCCCGAAGGCCGGGGCGCCAAGTTCCTCCAGCGGAAAAAGGCCACAAAAACGGGTGGGCTATAGACTTGGCGGCTGGGGCTGGCCAACTTCGTCCGCCGGACTCGGAACGCTGCGAGACTTTGCCAGGGGCCTCCGTGTGGAAAAAATAGGCCATGGGCAAAGCCGCGCCCAAAAATAACCGCCCAAAGGCCGGGGCGCCAAGTTCGTCCAGCGGAAAAAGGCCACAAAAACGGGTGGGCTATAGCCTTGGGGGGTGGGGCTGGCCAACTTCGTCCGCCGGACTCGGAATGCTGCGAGACTTTGCGAGGGGCCTCCGTGTGCCAAAAATAGGCCGCAGACAAAGCCGCGCCCAAAAATAACCGCCCGAAGGCCGGGGCGCCAAGTTCGTCCAGCGGAAAAAGGCCACAAAAACGGGTGGGCTATAGCCTTGGGGGGTGAGGCTGGCCCACTTCGTCTGCCGGACTCGGAATGCCGCGAGACTTTGCGAGGGGCCTCCTTGTGCGAAAAATAGGCAGCGGACAAAGCCGCTCCCAAAAATAACAGCCCGAAGGCCGTAGCGCCAAGTTCGTCCAGCAGAAAAAGGCCACAAAAATGGGTGGGCTATAGCCTTGGGGGGTGGGGCTGGCCCACTTCGTCCGCCGGAATCGGAATGCCGCGAGACTTTGCGAGGGGCCTCCGTGTGCCAAAAATAGGCCGCGGGCAAAGCCGCACCCAAAAATAAACACCCGAAGTCCGGGTCGCCAAGTGCGTCCAGCGGAAAAAGGCCACAAAAACGGGTGGGCTATAGCCTTGGGGGGTGGGGCTGGCCAACTTCGTCCGCCGGACTCGGAATGCCGCGAGACTTTGCGAGGGGCCTCCGTGTGTCAAAAATATGGCGCGGGCAAAGCCGCGCCCAAAAATAACCGCGCGAAGGCCGGGGCACCAAGTTTGTCCAGCGGAAAAAGGCCACAAAAACTGGTGGGCTATAGGCTTGGGGGGTGGGGTTGGCCAACTTCGTCTGCCGGCCTCGGAATGCGTCGAGACTTTGCGAGGGGCCTCCGTGTGCCAATAATAAGCCGTGGGCAGAGCCGAGTTCAAAAATAACCTCCCGAAGTCCGGGGCGCCAAGTTCGTCCAGCGGAAAAAGGCCACAAAAACGGGTGGGCTATAGCCTTCGGGGGTGGGGCTGGCCAACTTCGTCCGCCGGACTCGGAATGCAGCGAGACTTTGCGAGGGGCCTCCGTGTGCCAAAAATAGGGCGCAGGCAGAGCCGTGCCCAAAAATAACCGCCCGATGGCCGGGGTGCCAAGTTCGTCCAGCGGAAAAAGGCCACAAAAACGGGTGGGCTATAGCCTTGGGGGGTGGGGCTGGCCAACTTCGTCTGCCAGACTCGGAATGCGGCGAGACTTTGCGAGGGGCCTCCTAGTGCCAAAAATAGGCAGCGGGCAAAGCCGCGCCCAAAAATAACAGCCCGAAGGCCGGGGCGCCAAGTTCGTCCAGCGGAAAAAGGCCACAAAAACGGTGGGGCTATAGCCTTGGGGGGTGGGGCTGGCCCACTTCGTCCGCCGGACTCAGAATGCCGTGAGACTTTGCAAGGGGCCTCCGTGTGCTAAAAATAGGCTACAGGCAGACCCGTGCCCAAAAATAATGGCCCGAAGGCCGGGGCGCCAAGTTCGTCCAGCGGAAAAAGGCCACAAAAACGGGTGGGCTATAGCCTTGGGGGGTGGGGCTGGCCAACTTCGTCTGCCGGACTCGGAATGCCGCGAGACTTTGCGAGGGGTCTCCTTGTGCCAAAAATAGGCTGCGGGCAAAGCCGCGCCCAAAAATAACAGCCCGAAGGCCGGGGCACCAAGTCCGTCCAGCGGAAAAAGGCCACAAAAACGGGTGGGCTATAGCCTTGGGGGGTGGGGCTGGCCAACTTCGTCCGCCGGATTCGGAATGCAACGAGCCTTTGCGAGGGCCCTCCATGTGCCAAAAATAGGCCGCGGGCAAAGCCGCGCCCAAAAATAAACGCCCGAAGGCCGGGGCGCCAAGTGCGTCCAGCGGAATAAAAACCACAAAAAAACGGGTGGGCTATAGCCTTGGGGGGTGGGGCTGGCCAACATCGTCTGCCGGACTCGGAATGCCGCGAGACTTTGCGAGGGGCCTCCTTGTGCCAAAAATAGGCAGCGGGCAAAGCCGCGTCCAAAAATAACAGCCCGAAGGCCGGGGCACCAAGTTCGTCCAGCGGAAAAAGGCCACAAAAACGGGTGGGCTATAGCCTTGGGGGGTGGGGCTGGCCCACTTCGTCCGCCGGACTCGGAATGCGGCGAGACTTTGCGAGCGGCCTCCGTGTGCCAATAATAAGCCGCGGGCAGAGCCGCGCCCAAAAATAACTCCCCAAGTCCGGGGCGCCAAGTTCGTCCAGCGGAAAAAGGCCACAAAAACGGGTGGGCTATAGCCTTGGGGGGTGGGGCTGGCCCACTTCGTCCGCCGGACTCGGAATGCGGCGAGACTTTGCGAGCGGCCTCCGTGTGCCAATAATAAGCCGCGGGCAGAGCCGCGCCCAAAAATAAACTCCCCAAGTCCGGGGCGCCAAGTTCGTCCAGCGGAAAAACGCCACAAAAACGGGTGGGCTATAGCGTTGGGGGGTGCGGCTGGCCAACTTCGTCCACCGGACTCGGAATGCCGGGAGACTTTGTGAGGGGCCTCCGTGTGCCAAAAATAGGCCGCGGGCAGAGCCGCGCCCAAAAATAACCGCACGAAGGGCGGGCCGCCGTGTTCGTCCAGCGGAAAAAGGCCACAAAAACTGGTGGGCTATAGCCATGGGGGGTGGGGCTGGCCAACTTCGTCCGCCGGACTCGGAATGCCGCGAGACTTTGCGAGGGGACTCCGTGTGCCAAAAATAGGCCGCAGGAAGAGCCGCGCCAAAAAATAAGCTCCCGAAGGCCGGGGCGCCAAGTTCGTCCAGCGGAAAAAGGACACAAAAACGGGTGGGCTATAGCCTTGGGGGGTGGGGCTGGCCCACTTCGTCCGCCGGGCTCGGAATGCCGCGAGACTTTGCGAGGGGCCTCCGTGTACCAAAAATAGGCTGCGGGCAAAGCCGCGCCCAAAAATAACCTCCCGAAGGCCGGGGCGCCAAGTTTGTCCAGCGGAAAAAGGCCACAAAAACGGGTGGCCTATAGCATTGGGGGGTGGGGCTGGGCAACTTCATCCGCCGGACTCGGAATGCCGCGAGACTTTGCGAGCGGCCTCCGTGTGCCAAAAATAGGCCGCAGACAAAGCCGCGCCCAAAAAAAACCGCCCGAAGGCCGGGGCGCCAAGTTCCTCCAGCGGAAAAAGGCCACAAAAACGGGTGGGCTATAGACTTGGCGGCTGGGGCTGGCCCACTTCGTCCGCCGGGCTCGGAATGCCGCGAGACTTTGCGACGGGCCTCCGTGTACCAAAAATAGGCTGCGGGCAAAGCCGCGCCCAAAAATAACCTCCCGAAGGCCGGGGCGCCAAGTTTGTCCAGCGGAAAAAGGCCACAAAAACGGGTGGCCTATAGCCTTGGGGGGTGGGGCTGGGCAACTTCGTCCGCCGGACTCGGAATGCCACGAGACTTTGCGAGCGGCCTCCGTGTGCCAAAAATAGGCCGCAGACAAAGCCGCGCCCAAAAAAAACCGCCCGAAGGCCGGGGCGCCAAGTTCCTCCAGCGGAAAAAGGCCACAAAAACGGGTGGGCTATAGACTTGGCGGCTGGGGCTGGCCCACTTCGTCCGCCAGACTCGGAACGCTGCGAGACTTTGCGAGGGGCCTCCGTGTGGAAAAAATAGGCCATGGGCAAAGCCGCGCCCAAAAATAACCGCCCGAAGGCCGGGGCGCCAAGTTCGTCCAGCGGAAAAAGGCCACAAAAACGGGTGGGCTATAGCCTTGGGGGGTGGGGCTGGCCAACTTCGTCCGCCGGACTCGGAATGCCGCGAGACTTTGCGAGGGCCTCCGTGTGCCAAAAATAGTCCGCAGACAAAGCCACGCCCAAAAATAACCGCCCGAAGGCCGGGGCGCCAAGTTCCTCCAGCGGAAAAAGGCCACAAAAACGGGTGGGCTATAGACTTGGCGGCTGGGGCTGGCCAACTTAGTCCGCCGGACTCGGAACGCTGCGAGACTTTGCGAGGGGCCTCCGTGTGGAAAAAATAGGCCATGGGCAAAGCCGCGCCCAAAAATAACCGCCCGAAGGCCGGGGCGCCAAGTTCGTCCAGCGGAAAAAGGCCACAAAAACGGGTGGGCTATAGCCTTGGGGGGTGGGGCTGGCCAACTTCGTCCGCCGGACTCGGAATGCCGCGAGACTTTGCGAGGGGCCTCCGTGTGCCAAAAATAGGCCGCAGACAAAGCCGCGCCCAAAAATAACCGCCCGAAGGCCGGGGCGCCAAGTTCCTCCAGCGGAAAAAGGCCACAAAAACGGGTGGGCTATAGACTTGGCGGCTGGGGCTGGCCAACTTCGTCCGCCGGACTCGGAACGCTGCGAGACTTTGCGAGGGGCCTCCGTGTGGAAAAAATAGGCCATGGGCAAAGCCGCGCCCAAAAATAACCGCCCGAAGGCCGGGGCGCCAAGTTCGTCCAGCGGAAAAAGGCCACAAAAACGGGTGGGCTATAGCCTTGGGGGGTGGGGCTGGCCAACTTCGTCCGCCGGACTCGGAATGCCGCGAGACTTTGCGAGGGGCCTCCGTGTGCCAAAAATAGGCCGCAGACAAAGCCGCGCCCAAAAATAACCGCCCGAAGGCCGGGTCGCCAAGTTCGTCCAGCGGAAAAAGGCCACAAAAACGGGTGGGCTATAGCCTTGGGGGGTGAGGCTGGCCCACTTCGTCTGCCGGACTCGGAATGCCGCGAGACTTTGCGAGGGGCCTACTTGTGCGAAAAATAGGCAGCGGACAAAGCCGCGCTCAAAAATAACAGCCCGAAGGCCGGGGCGCCAAGTTCGTCCAGCGGAAAAAGGCCACAAAAACGGGTGGGCTATAGCCTTGGGGGGTGGGGCTGGCCAACTTCATCCGCCGGACTCGGAATGCCGTGAGACTTTGCGAGGGGCCTATGTGTGCCAAAAATAGACCTCGGGCAGACCCGTGCCCAAAAATAACCGCGCGAAGGCCGGGGCGCCAAGTTCGTCCAGCGGAAAAAGGCCACAAAAACGGGTGGGCTATAGCCTTGGGGGGTGGGGCTGGCCAACTTCGTCTGCCGGACTCAGAATGAGGCGAGACTTTACGAGGGGCCTCCTTGTGGCAAAAATAGGCAGCGGGCAAAGCCGCGCCCAAAAATAACATCCCGAAGGCCGGGGCGCCAAGTTCGTCCAGCGGAAAAAGGCCACAAAAACGGGTGGGCTATAGCCTTGCGGGGTGGGGCTGGCCAACTTCGTTCGCCGGACTCGGAATGCCGCGAGAATTTGCGAGGGGACTCCGCGTGCCAAAAATAGGCCGCAGACAAAGCCGCGCCCAAAAATAACCGCCCGAAGGCCGGGGCGCCAAGTTCGTCGAGCGGAAAAAGGCCACAAAAACGGGTGGGCCATAGACTTGGCGGCTGGGGCTGGCCAACTTCGTTCCCCGGACTCGGAATGCCGCGAGAATTTGCGAGGGGACTCCGTGTGCCAAAAATAGGCCGCAGACAAAGCCGCGCCCAAAAATAACCGCCCGAAGGCCGGGGCGCCAAGTTCCTCCAGCGGAAAAAGGCCACAAAAACGGGTGGGCTATAGACTTGGCGGCTGGGGCTGGCCAACTTCGTCCGCCGGACTCGGAACGCTGCGAGACTTTGCGAGGGGCCTCCGTGAGGAAAAAATAGGCCATGGGCAAAGCCGCGCCCAAAAATAACCGCCCGAAGGCCGGGGCGCCAAGTTCGTCCAGCGGAAAAAGGCAACAAAAACGGGTGGGCTATAGCCTTGGGGGGTGGGGCTGGCCAACTTCGTCCGCCGGACTCGGAATGCCGCGAGACTTTGCGAGGGGCCTCCGTGTGCCAAAAATAGGCCGTGGACAAAGCCGCACCCAAAAATAACTGCCCGAAGCCCGGGGCGCCAAGTTCGTCCAGCGGAAAAAGGCCAGAAAAACGGTTGGGCTATAGACTTGGGGGGTGGGGCTGGCCAACTTCGTCCGCCGGACTCGGAATGCCGTGAGACTTTGCGAGGGGCTTCCGTGTGCCAAAAATAGGACGTGGACAAAGCCGTGCCCAAAAATAACCGCCCGAAGGCCGGAGCGCCAAGTTCGTCCAGCGGAAAAAGGCGACAAAAACGGGTGGGCTATAGCCTTGGGGGGTGGGGCTGGCCAACTTCGTCCGCCGGACTCGGAATGCCTCGAGACTTTGCGAAGGGCCTCCGTGTGCCAAAAATAGGTCACGGGCAAAGCCGCGCCCAAAAATAACCGCCCGAAGGCCGGGTCGCCAAGTTCGACCAGCGGAAAATGGCCACAAAAACGGGTGGGCTATAGCCTTGGGGGGTGGGGCTGGTCTACTTTGTCCGCCCGACTCGGAATACCGCGAGCCATTGCGAGGAGCCTCCGTAAGCCAAAACTAGGCCGCGGACAAAGCCCCGCCCAAAAATAACCGCCCGAAGGCCGGGGCGCCAAGTTCGTCCAGCGGAAAAAGGCCACAAAAACGGGTGGGCTATTGCCTTGGGGGGTGGGGCTGGCCAACTTCATCCGCCGGACTCGGAATCCCGCGAGACTTTGCGAGGGGCCCCCTTGAGCCAAGAATAGGCCGCGGGCAAAGCCGCACACAAAAATAACCGCCCGAAGGCCGGGACGCCAAGTTCGTCCAGCGGAAAAAGGCCACAAAAACGGGTGGGCTATAGCCTTGGGGGGTGGGGCTGGCCAACTTCGTCCGCCGGACTCGGAATGCCGCAAGATTTTGCGAGGGGCCTCCGTGTGCCAAAAATAGGCCGCGGGCAAAGCCGCGCCCAAAAATAACAGCCCGAAGGCCGGTGCGCCAAGTTCGTCCAGCGGAAAAAGGCCACAAAAACGGGTGGGCTATAGCCTTGGGGGGTGGGGCTGGCCAACTTTGTCCGCCGGACTCGGAATGCCGCGAGACGTTGTGAGGGGCCTCCGGGTGCCAAAAATAGGCCGCGGGCAAGGCCGCGTCCAAAAATAACCGCCCGAAGGCCGGGGCGCCAAGTTCGTCCAGCGGAAAAAGTCCACAAAAACGGGTGGGCTATAGCCTTGGGGGGTGGGGCTGGCCCACTTTGTCCGCCGGACTCGGAATGCCGCGAGACTTTGCGAGGGGCCTCCGTGTGTTAAAAATAGGCTGCAGGCAAGGCCGAGCCCAAAAATAAACGCCCGAAGGCCGGCGCGCCAAGTTCGTCCAGCGGAAAAAGGCCAGAAAAACGGTCGGGCTATAGCCTTGGGGGGTGGGGCTGGCCAACTTCGTCCGCCGGACTCGGAATGCCGCGAGACTTTGCGAGGGGCCTCCGTGTGCCAAAAATAGGCCACGGGCAAAGCCGTGCCCACAAATAATCGCCCGAAGGACGGGGCTCCATGTTCGTCCAGCGGAAAAAGGCCACAAAAACGGGTGGGCTATAGCCTTGGGGGGGTGGGGCGGGCCAACTTCGTCCGCCGGATTCGGAATGCCGCGAGACTTTGCGAGGGGCTTCCACGTGCCAAAAATAGGCCGCGGGCAAAGCCGCGTCCAAAAATAACCGCCCGAAGGCCGGGTCGCCAAGTTCGACCAGCGGAAAAAGGCCACAAAAACGGGTGGGCTATAGACTTGGGGGGTGGGGCTGGTCTACTTTGTCCGCCCGACTCGGAATACCGCGAGCCATTGCGAGGGGCCTCCTTGAGCCAAGAATAGGCCGTGGGCAAATCCGCACACAAAAATAACCGCCCAAAGGCCGGGGGCCAAGTTCGTCCAGCGGAAAAAGGCCAGAAAAACGGGTGGGCTATAGCCTTGGGGGGTGGGGCTGGTCTACTTTGTCCGCCCGACTCGGAATGCCGCGAGACTTTGTGAGGGGCCTCCGTAAGCCAAAACTAGGCCACGGACAAAGCCGCTCCCAAAAATAACTGCCCGAAGGCCGGGGCGCCAAGTTCGTCCAGCGGAAAAAGGCCACACAAAACGGGTGGGCTATAGCCTTGGGGGGTGGGGCTGGCCGACTTCGTCCGCCGGACTCGGAATGGCTCGAGACTTTGCGAGCGGCCTCCGTGTGCCAAAAATAGGCCGCGGGCACAGCCGTACCCAAAAATAACCACCCGAAGGCCGGGGCACCCAGTTCGTCCAGCGGAAAAAGGCCACAAAAACGGGTGGGCTATAGCCTTGGGGGCTGGGGCTGGCCAACTTCGTCCGCCGGACTCGGCATGGCGCGAGACTTTGCGAGCGACCTCCGTGTGCCAAAAATAGGCCGCGGGCACAGCCGCGCCCAAAAATAACCGCCCGAAGGCCAGGACGCGAAGTTCGTCCAGCGGAAGAAGGCCACACAAAACGGGTGGGCTATAGCCTTGGGGGGTGGGGCTGGCCGACTTCGTCCGCCGGACTCGGAATTGTGCGAGACTTTGCGAGCGGCCTCCGTGTGCCAAAAATAGGCTGTGGGCACAGACGCTCCCAAAAATAACCGCCCGAAGGCCGGGGCGCCAAGTTCCTCCAGCGGAAAAAGGCTACAAAAACGGGCGGGCTATAGCCTAGGGGGGTGGGGCGGGCCAACTTCGTCCGCCGGACTCGGAATGGCGCGAGACTTTGGGAGGCGCCTCCGTGTGCCAAAAATAGGCTACGGGCACAGCCGCGCCCAAAAATAACCTCGCGAAGGCCGGGACGCCAAGTTCGTCCAGCGGAAAAAGGCCACAAAAACGGGTGGGCTATAGCCTTGGGGGTTGGGGCTGGCCAACTTCGTCTGCCGGACTCGGAATGCTGCGAGACTTTGCGAGGGGCCTGCTTGTGCCAAAAATAGGCAGTGGACAAAGCCGCGCCCAAAAATAACAGCCCGAAGTTCGGGGCGCCAAGTTCGTCCAGCGGAAAAAGGCCACAAAAACGGGTGTGCTATAGCCTTGGGGGGTGGGGCTGGCCAACTTCATCCGCCAGACTCGGAATGCCGCGAGACTTTTCTAGGGGCCGCCGTGTGCCAAAAATAGACCTCGGGCAAAGTCGCGCCCAAAAATAACCGCCCGAAGGACGGGGGGCCAAGTTCGTCCAGCGGAAAAAGGCCACAAAAACGGGTGGGCTATAGCCTTGGGGGGTGGGGCTGGCCAACTTCGTCCGCCGGACTCGGAATCCCGCGAGACTTTGCGAGGGGCCTCCTTGAGCAAAGAATAGGCCGCGGGCAAAGCTGCACACAAAAATAACCGCCCGAAGGCCGGGGGCCAAGTTCGTCCAGCGGAAAAAGGCCAGAAAAACGGGTGGGCTATAGCCTTGGGGGGTGGGGCTGGTCTACTTTGTCCGCCCGACTCGGAATGCCGCGAGACTTTGTGAGGGGCCTCTGTAAGCCAAAACTAGGCCGCGGACAAAGCCGCGCCCAAAAATAACCGCCCGAAGGCCGGGGCGCCAAGTTCGTCCAGCGCAAAATGGCCACAAAAACGGGTGGGCTATAGCCTTGGGGGGTGGGGCTTGCCAACTTCGTCCGCCGGACTCAGAATGCCGCGAGACTTTGTGAGGGTCCTCCGTGAGCCAAGAATAGGCCGCGGTCGAAGCCGCACCCAAAAATAACCGCCCGAAGGCCGGGGCGCCAAGTTCGTCCAGCGGAAAAAGGCCACAAAAACGGGTGGGTTAGCCTTGGGGGGTGGGGCTGTCCGACTTCGTCCGCCGGACTCGGAATGGCTCCAGACTTTGCGAGCGGCCTCCGTGTACCAAAAATAGGCCGCGGACACAACCGCGCCCAAAAATAACCACCCGAAGGCCGGGGCGCCAATTCGTCCAGCGGAGAAAGGCCACAAAAACGGGTGGGCTATAGCCTTGGGGGGTGGGGCTGGCCAACTTCGTCCGCCGGACTCGGAATGCCGTAAGATTTTGCGAGGGGCCTCCGTGTGCCAAAAATAGGCCGCGGGCAAAGCCGCGCGCAAAAATAACAGCCCGAAGGCCGGGACGCCAAGTTCGTCCAGCGGAAAAAGGCCACAAAAACGGGTGGGCTATAGCCTTGGGGGATGGGGGTGGCCGAATTCGTCCGCCGGACTCGGAATGCCGCGAGACTTTGCGAGGGGCCTCCGTGAGCCAAAACTAGGCCGCGGGCAAAGCCGCACCCAAAAATAACCGCCCGAAGGCCGGGGCGCCAAGTTCGTCCAGCGGAACAAGGCCACAAAAACGGGTGGGCTATAGCCTTGGGGGGTGGGGCTGGCCAACTTCGTCCGCCGGACTCGGAATCCCGCGAGACTTTGGGAGGGGCCTCCTTGAGCCAAGAATAGGCCGCGGCCAAAGCCGCACACAAAAATAACCACCCGAAGGCCAGGGCGCCAAGTTCGTCCAGCGGAAAAAGGCCACAAAAACGGGTGGGCTATAGCCTTGCGGGGTGGGGACGGCCTACTTCGTCCGCCGGACTCGGAATGCCGCGAGACTTTGTGAGGGTCCTCCATGAGCCAAGAATAGGCCGCGGTCGAAGCCGCACCCAAAAATAACCACCCGAAGGCCGGGGCGCCAAGTTCGTCCAGCGGAAAAAGGCCACAAAAACGGGTGGGCTATAGCCTTGGGGGGTGGGGCTGGCCGACTTCGTCCGCCGGACTCGGAATGCCGCGAGACTTTGCGAGGGGCCTCCGTGAGCCAAAACTAGGCCGCGGGCAAAGCCGCACCCAAAAATAACCGCCCGAAGGCCGGGGCGCCAAGTTCGTCCAGCGGAACAAGGCCACAAAAACGGGTGGGCTATAGCCTTGGGGGGTGGGGCTGGCCAACTTCGTCCGCCGTACTCGGAATGGCACGAGACTTTGCGAGCGGCCTCCGTGTGCCAAAAATAGGCAGCGGGCACAGCCGCGCCCAAAAATAACTGCCCGAAGGCCGGGGCGCCAATTTCGTCCAGCGGAAAAAGGCCACACAAAACGGGTGGGCTAGAGCCTTGGGGGGCGGGGCTGGCCGACTTCGTCCACCGGACTCGGAATGGCTCGAGACTTTGCGAGCGGCCTCCGTGTGCCAAAAATAGGCCGCGGACACAGCCGTGGCCAAAAATAACAGCCCGAAGGCCGGGGCGCCAAGTTCGTGCAGCGGAAAAAGGCCACAAAAACGGGTGGGCTATAGCCTTGGGGGGTGGGGCTGGCCGACTTCGTCTGCCGGACTCGGAATGGCGTGAGACTTTGGGAGGTGCCTCCGTGTGCCAAAAATAGGCTGCGGGCACAGCCGCGCCCAAAAATAACCGCCCGAAGGCCGGGGCGCCAAGTTCGTCCAGCGGAAAAAGGCCACAAAAACGGGTGGGCTATAGCCTGGGGGGGTGGGGCTGGCCAACTTCGTCCGCCGGACTCGGAATGGCGCGAGACTTTGCGAGGCGCCTCTGTGTGCCAAAAATAGGCCGCAGACACAGCCGCGCCCAAAAATAACCGCCCGAAGGCCGGGGCACCATGTTCGTCCAGCGGGAAAATGCCCCAAAAACGCGTGGGCTATAACCTTGGGGGGTGGGGCTGGCCAACTTCATCCGCCGGACTCGGAATGGCGCGAGACTTTGCGAGGTGCCTCCGATTGCAAAAAATAGGCCGCGGGCACAGCAGCGCCCAAAAATAACCGCCCGAAGGCCGGGGCGCCAAGTTCGTCCAGCGGAAAAAGGCCACAAAAACGGGTGGGCTATAGCCTTGGGGGTTCGGGCTGGCCACCTTCGTCTGCCGGACTCGGAATGCCTCAAGACTTTGCGAGGGGCCTCCGTGTGCCAAAAATAGGTGGCGGGCAAAGCCGTGCACAAAAATAACCGTGCGAAGGCTGGGGCGCCAAGTTCGTCCAGCGGAAAAAGGCCACAAAAACGCGTGGGCTATAGCCTTGGGGGGTGGGGCTGGCCAACTTCGTCCGCCGGACTCGGAATGCCGCGAGACTTTGCGAGGGGCCTCCGTGTGCCAAAAATAGGCTGCGGGCAAAGCCGCGCCCAAAAATAACCGCCCGAAGGCCCGAGCGCCAAGTTCGTCCAGCGGAAAAAGGCCCCAAAAACTGGTGGGCTATAGCCTTGGGGTGTGGGGCGGGCCCACTTCGTTCGCCCGACTCGGAATGCCGCGAGACTTTACGAGGGGCCTCCGTGTGCCAAAAATAGGCCGCAGGCAAAACCGCGCCCAAAAATAACCGCCCGAAGGCCGGGGCGCCAAGTTCGTCCAGCGGAAGAAGGCCACAAAAACGGGTGGGCTATAGCCTTGGGGGGTGGGGCTGGCCCACTTCGTCCGCCGGACTCGGAATGCCGCGAGACTTTGCGAGGGGCCTCCGTGTGCCAAAAATAGGCCGCGGGCAAAGCCGCGTCCAAAAATAACCGCCCGAAGGCCGGGGCGCCAAGTTCGTCCAGCGGAAAAATGCCACAAAAACGGGTGGGCTATAGCCTTGGGGGGTGGGGCTGGCCCACTTCGTCCGCCGGACTCGGAGTGCCACGAGACTTTACGAGGGGCCTCCGTGTGCCAAAAATAGGCCGCAGGCAAAGCCGCACCCAAAAATAATCACCCGAAGGCCGGGGCGCCAAGTTCGTCCGGCGGAAAAAGGCCACAAAAACGGGTGGGCTATAGCCTTGGGGGGTGGGGCTGGCCCACTTCGTCCGCCGGACTCGGAATGCTGCGAGACTTTGCGAGGGGCCTCCGTGTGCCAAAAATAGGCCGCGGCCAAAGCCGCGCCCAAAAATAACCACCCGAAGGCCGGGGCGCCAAGTTCGTCCAGCGGAAAAAGGCCACAAAAACGGGTGGGCTATAGCCTTGGGGGTTCGGGCTGGCCACCTTCGTTTGCCAGACTCGGAATGCCTCAAGACTTTGCGAGGGGCCTCCGTGTGCCAAAAATAGGCGGCGGGCAAAGCCGTGCACAAAAATAACCGTGCGAAGGCCGGGGCGCCAAGTTCGTCCAGCGGAAAAAGGCCACAAAAACGGGTGGGCTATAGCCTTGGGGGGTGGGGCTGGCCCGCTTCGTCCGCCGGCCTCGGAATACCGCAAGACTTTGCGAGGGGCCTCCTTGTGCCAAAAATAGGCCACGGGCAAAGCCGCGTCCAAAAATAACGGCCCGAAGGCCGGGGCGCCAAGTTCGTCCAGCGGAAAAAGGACACAAAAACGGGTGGGCTATAGCCTTGGGGGTTCGGGCTGGCCACCTTCGTCCGCCGGACTCGGAATGCCGCGAGACTTTGCGAGGGGCCTCCGTGTGCCAAAAATAGGCTGCGGGGAAAGCCGCGCCCAAAAATAACCGCCCGAAGGCCGGAGCGCCAAGTTCGTCCAGCGGAAAAAGGCCCCAAAAACGGGTGGGCTATAGCCTTGGGGGTTGGGCTGGCCAACTTCATCCGCCGGACTCGGAATGCCGCGAGACTTTGCGAGGGGCCTCCGTATGCCAAAAATAGGCCGCAGACAAAGCCGCGCCCAAAAATAACCGCCCGAAGGCCGGGGCGCCAAGTTCGTCCGGCGGAAAAAGGCCACAAAAACGGGTGGGCTATAGCCTTGGGGGGTGGGGCTGTCCCACTTCGTCCGCCGGACTCGGAATTCCGCGAGACTTTGCGAGGGCCTCAGTGTGCCAAAATTAGGCCGCAGGCAAAGCCGCACCCAAAAATAACCGCCGAAGGCCGGGGCGCCAAG
This sequence comes from Citrus x changshan-huyou, assembly GCA_039657385.1. Classification (NCBI taxonomy): domain Eukaryota; kingdom Viridiplantae; phylum Streptophyta; class Magnoliopsida; order Sapindales; family Rutaceae; genus Citrus; species Citrus x changshan-huyou. Next base: position 191,131 of record JBCGBO010000016.1, read on the forward strand.
TTCGTCGAGCGGAAAAAGGCCACAAAAACGGGTGGGCTATAGCCTTGGGGTGTGGGGCGGGCCCACTTCGTCCGCCCGACTCGGAATGCGCGAGACTTTGCGAGGGGCCTCCATGTGCCAAAAATAGGCCGCGGGCAAAGCCGTACCCAATAATAACCGCCCGAAGGCCGGGGCGCCTTGTTCGTCCAGCGGAAAAAGGCCACAAAAACGGGTGGGCTATAGCCTTGGGGGGTGGGGCTGGCCCACTTCGTCCGCCGGCCTCGGAATGACGCAATACTTTGCGAGGGACCTCCATGTGCCAAAAATAGGCCGCGGGCAAAGCCGCACCCAATAATAACCGCCCGAAGGCCGGGGCGCCTTGTTCGTCCAGCGGAAAAAGGCCACAAAAACGGGTGGGCTATAGCCTTGGGGGGTGGGGCTGGCCAACTTCGTCCGCCGGACTCGGAATTGCGCGAGACTTTGCGAGCGGCCTCCGTGTGCCAAAAATAGGCCGCGGGCACAGCCGCGCCCAAAAATAACCGCCCGAAGGCCAGGACGCGAAGTTCGTCCAGCGGAAGAAGGCCACACAAAACGGGTGGGCTATAGCCTTGGGGGGTGGGGCTGGCCGACTTCGTCCGCCGGACTCGGAATTGCGCGAGACTTTGCGAGCGGCCTCCGTGTGCCAAAAATAGGCTGTGGGCACAGACGCTCCCAAAAATAACCGCCCGAAGGCCGGGGCGCCAAGTTCCTCCAGCGGAAAAAGGCCACAAAAACGGGCGGGCTATAGCCTAGGGGGGTGGGGCGGGCCAACTTCGTCCGCCGGACTCGGAATGGCGCGAGACTTTGGGAGGCACCTCCGTGTGCCAAAAATAGGCTACGGGCACAGCCGCGCCCAAAAATAACCTCGCGAAGGCCGGGACGCCAAGTTCGTCCAGCGGAAAAAGGCCACAAAAACGGGTGGGCTATAGCCTTGGGGGGTGGGGCTGTCCCACTTCGTCCGCCGGACTCGGAATTCCGCGAGACTTTGCGAGGGCCTCAGTGTGCCAAAATTAGGCCGCAGGCAAAGCCGCACCCAAAAATAACCGCCGAAGGCCGGGGCGCCAAGTTCGTCGAGCGGAAAAAGGCCACAAAAACGGGTGGGCTATAGCCTTGGGGTGTGGGGCGGGCCCACTTCGTCCGCCCGACTCGGAATGCGCGAGACTTTGCGAGGGGCCTCCATGTGCCAAAAATAGGCCGCGGGCAAAGCCGTACCCAATAATAACCGCCCGAAGGCCGGGGCGCCTTGTTCGTCCAGCGGAAAAAGGCCACAAAAACGGGTGGGCTATAGCCTTGGGGGGTGGGGCTGGCCCACTTCGTCCGCCGGCCTCGGAATGACGCAATACTTTGCGAGGGGCCTCCGTGTGCCAAAAATAGGCTGCGGGCAAAGCCGCGCCCAAAAATAACCGCCCGAAGGCCAGAGCGCCAAGTTCGTCCAGCGGAAAAAGGCCCCAAAAACTGGTGGGCTATAGCCTTGGGGTGTGGGGCGGGCCCACTTCGTTCGCCCGACTCGGAATGCCGCGAGACTTTACGAGGGGCCTCCGTGTGCCAAAAATAGGCCGCAGGCAAAACCGCGCCCAAAAATAACCGCCCGAAGGCCGGGGCGCCAAGTTCGTCCAGCGGAAGAAGGCCACAAAAACGGGTGGGCTATAGCCTTGGGGGGTGGGGCTGGCCAACTTCGTCCGCCGGACTCGGAATGCCGCGAGACTTTGCGAGGGGCCTCCGTGTGCCAAAAATAGGCCACGGGCAAAGCCGTGCCCAAAAATAACCGCCCGAAAGCCGGAGCGCCAAGTTCGTCCAGCGGAAAAAGGCCACAAAAACGTGTGGGCTATAGCCTTGCAGGGTGGGGCTGGCCAACTTCGTCCGCCTGACTCGGAATGCCGCGAGACTTTGCGAGGGGCCTCCGTGTGCCAAAAATAGGCCGCGGACAAAGCCGTGCACAAAAATAACCGTGCAAAGGCCGGGCCGCCAAGTTCGTCCAGCGGAAAAAGGCCACAAAAACGCGTGGGCTATAGCCTTGGGGGGTGGGGCTGGCCAACTTCGTCCGCCGGACTCGGAATGCCGCGAGACTTTGCGAGGGGCCTCCTTGTGCCAAAAATAGGCTGCGGGGAAAGCCGCGCCCAAAAATAACTGCCCGAAGGCCGGAGCGCCAAGTTCGTCCCGCGGAAAAAGGCCCCAAAAACGGGTGGGCTATAGCCTTGAGGGTCGGGCTGGCCAACTTCGTCCGCCGGACTCGGAATGCCGCTAGACTTTGCGAGGGGCCTCCGTGTGCCAAAAATAGGCCGTGGGCAAAGCCGTATCCATATATAACCACCCGAAGGCCGGGGCGCCAAGTTCGTCCAGCGGAAAAAGGCCACAAAAACGGGTGGGCTATAGCCTTGGGGGGTGGGGCTAGCCAACTTCGTCCGCCGGACTCGGAATGCTGCGAGACTTTCCGAGGGGCCTCCGTGTGCCAAAAATAGGCCGCGGTCAAAGCCGCGCCCAAAAATAACAGCCCGAAGGCCGGGGCTCCAAGTTCGTCCAGCGGAAAAAGGCCACAAAAACGGGTGGGCTATAGCCTTGGGGGGTGGGGCAGGCCAACTTCGTCCGCCGGACTCGGAATGCTGCGAGACTTTGCGAGGGGCCTCCGTGTGCCAAAAATAGGCCGCGGGCAAAGCCGCGCACAAAAATAACCGCCCGAAGGCCGGGGCGCCAAGTTCGTCCAGCGGAAAAAGGCCACAAAAAAGGGTGGGCTATAGCCTTGGGGGGTGGGGCTAGCCAACTTCGTCCGCCGGACTCGGAATGCTGCGAGACTTTCCGAGGGGCCTCCGTGTGCCAAAAATAGGCCGCGGTCAAAGCCGCGCCCAAAAATAACTGCCCGAAGGCCGGGGCTCCAAGTTCGTCCAGCGGAAAAAGGCCACAAAAACGGGTGGGCTATAGCCTTGGGGGGTGGGGCTGGCCCACTTCGTCCGCCGGACTCGGAATGCCGCGAGACTTTACGAGGGGCCTCCGTGTGCAAAAAATAGGCTGCGGGCAAAGCCGTGCACAAAAATAACCGCGCGAAGGCCGGGGCGCCAAGTTCATCCAGCGGAAAAAGGCCACAAAAACGCGTGGGCTATAGCCTTGGGGGGTGGCGCTGGCCAACTTCATCCGCCGGACTCAGAATGCCGCGAGACTTTGCGAGGGGCCTCCGTGTGCCAAAAATAGGCCGCGGGCAAAGCCGCGCCCAAAAATAACCGCCCGAAGGCCGGAGCGCCAAGTTCGTCCAGCGGAAAAAGGCCACAAAAACGGGTGGGCTATAGCCTTGGGGGTGGAGCTGGCCAACTTCGTCCGCCGGACTCGGAATACCGCGAGACTTTACAAGGGGCCTCCGTGTGCCAAAGATAGGTAGCGGGCAAAGCCGCGTCCAAAAATAACCGCCCGAAGACCGGGGCGCCAAGTTCGTCCAGCGGAAAAAGGCCACAAAAACGGGTGGGCTATAGCCTTGGGGGGTGGGGCTGGCCAACTTCGTCCGCCGGACTCAGGATGCCGCGAGACTTTGCGAGGGGCCTTCGTGTGCCAAAAATAGGCCCCGGGCAAAGCCGCGCACAAAAAAACCACCCGAAGGCCGGGGCGTCAAGTTCGTCCGCCGGACTCGGAATGCCACGAGACTTTGCAAGGGGCCTCCGCGTGCCAAAGATAGGCAGCGGGCAAAGCCGTGTCCAAAAATAACCGCCCGAAGACCGGGGCGCCAAGTTCGTCCAGCGGAGAAAGGCCACAAAAACGGGTGGGTTATAGCCTTGGGGGATGGGGCCGGCCAATTTCGTCCGCCGGGCTCGGAATGCTGTGTGGCTTTGCGAGGGGCCTCCGTGTGCCAAAAATAGGCCACGGGCAAAGCCGATCCCAAAAATAACTGCCCGAAGGCCGGGGCGCCAAGTTCGTCCAGCGGAAAAAGGCCACAAAAACGGGTGGGCTATCGCCTTGGGGGATGGGGCTGGCCTACTTCGTCCGCCGGACTCGGAATGCCGAGAGACTTTGCGAGGGGCCTCCGAGTGCCAAAAATAGGCCACGGGCAAAGCCGTGCCCAAAAATAACAGCCCGAAGGCCGTGGCGCCAAGTTCGTCCACCGGAAAATGGCCACAAAAACGGGTGGGCTATAGCCTTGGGGGGTGGGGCTGGCCAACTTCGTCCGCCGGACTCGGAATGCCGCGAGACTGTACGAGGGGCCACCGCGTGCCAAAAATAGGCCACGGGCAAAGCCGAATCCAAAAATAACCGCCCGAAGGCCGGGGCGCCAAGTTCGTCCAGCGGAAAAAGGCCACAAAAACGGGTGGGCTATAGCCTTTGGGGGTGGAACTGGCCCACTTCGTCCGACAGACTCGGAATGCCGTGAGACTTTGCGAGGGGCCTCCGTGCGCCAAAATAGGCCGCGGACAAAGCCGGGCCCAAAAATAACCGCCCGAAGGCCGGGACGCCAAGTTCGTCCAGCGGAAAAAGGCCACAAAAACGGGTGGGCTATAGCCTTTGGGGGTAGAACTGGCCCACTTCGTCCGCCGGACTCGGAATGCCGCGAGACTTTGCGAGGGGCCTCCATGTGCCAAAAATAGGCCACGGACAAAGCCGGGCCCAAAAATAACCGCCCGAACGCCGGGACGCCAAGTTCGTCCAGCGGAAAAAGGCCACAAAAACGGTTGGGCTATAGCCTTGGGGGATGGGGCTGACCAACTTCGTCCGCCGGACTCGGAATGCCGTGAGACTTTGCGAGGGGCCTCCGTGTGCCAAAAATAGGCCGTGGGCAAAGCCGCGCCCAAAAATAACCGCCCGAAGGCCGGGGCTCCAAGTTCGTCCAGCGGAAAAAGGCCACAAAAAAGGGTGGGCGATAGCCTAGGCGGGTGGGGCTGGCCAACTTCGTCCGCCGGACTCGGAATGCTGCGAGACTTTGCGAGGGGCCTCCGTGTGCCAAAAATAGGCCGCGGGCAAAGCCGCGCCCAAAAATAACTGCCCCAAGGCCGGGGCGCCAAGTTCATCCAGCGGAAAAAGGCCACAAAAACGCGTGGGCTATAGCCTTGGGGGGTGGGGCTGGCCCACTTCGTCCGCCGGACTCGGAATGCCGCGAGACTTTGCGTGGGGCCTCCGTGTGCCATAAATAGGCCGCGGGCAAAAATAACCGCCTGAAGGTCGGGGCGCCAAGTACGTCCAGCGGAAAAAGGCCACAAAAACGGGTGGGCTATAGCCTTGGGGGGTGGGGCTGGTCAACTTCGTCCGCCGGACTCGGAATGCCGCGAGCCTTTGCGAGGGGACTCCATGTGCCAAAAATAGGCCGCGGGCAAAGCCAAATATAAAAATAACCACCCGAAGGCCGGGGCGCCAAGTTCGTCCAGCGGAAAAAGGCCACAAAAACGGGTGGGCTATAGCCTTGGGGGGTGGAACCGGCCCACTTCGTCCGCCGGACTCGGAATGCTCCCAGACTTTGCGAGGCGCCTCCATGTGCAAAAAATAGGCCGCGGGCAAAGCCGGGCCCAAAAATAACTGCCCCAAGGCCGGGGCGCCAAGTTCATCCAGTGGAAAAAGGCCACAAAAACGGGTGGGCTATAGCCTTGGGGGGTGGGGCTGGCCCACTTCCTCCGCCGGACTCGGAATGCCGCGAGACTTTGTGAGGGGCCTCCGTGTGCCAAAAATAGGCCGCAGGCAAAGGCGCACCCAAAAATAACTGCCCGAAGGCCGGGGCGCCAAGTTCGTCCACCGGAAAAAGGCCACAAAAACGGGTGGGCTATAGCCTTGGGGGGTGGGGCTGGCCAACTTCGTCCGCCGGACTCGGAATGCCGCGAGACTTTGCGAGGGGCCTCCGTGTGCCAAAAATAGCCCGCGGGCAAAGGCGCACCCAAAAATAACCGACCTAAGGCCGGGGCGCCAAGTTCGTCCAGCGGAAAAAGGCCACAAAAACGGGTGGGCTATAGCCTTGGCGGGTGGGGCTGGCCAACTTTGTCCGCCGGACTCGGAATGCCGCGAGACTTTGCGAGGGGCCTCCGTGTGCCAAAAATAGGCCGTGGGCAAAGCCGCACCCAAAAATAACCGCCCGAAGGCCGGGGCGCCAAGTACGTCCAGCGGAAAAAGGCCACAAAAACGGGTGGGCTATAGCCTTGGGGGGTGGGGCTGGCCCACTGCGCCCGCCGGACTCGGAATGCCGCGAGCCTTTGCGAGGGGCCTCCGTGTGCCAAAAATAGGCCGCGGGCAAAGCCGCGTCCAAAAATAACCGACCTAAGGCCGGGGCACCAAGTTCGTCCAGCGGAAAAAGGCCACAAAAACGGGTGGGCTATAGCCTTGACGGGTGGGGCTGGCCAACTTTGTCCGCCGGGCTCGGAATGCTCCGAGACTTTGCGAGGGGCCTCCGTGTGCCAAAAATAGGCCGCGGGCAAAGCCGCGCCCAAAAATAACCGCCCGAAGGCCGGGGCGCCAAGTTCTTCCAGCGGAAAAAGGCCAGAAAACGGGTGGGCTATAGCCTTGGGGGGTGGGGCTGGCCAACTTCGTCCGCCGGACTCAGAATGCTGAGAGATTTTGCGTGGAGCCTCCGTGTGCCAAAAATAGGCCGCGGGCAAAGCCGCGTCCAAAAATAACCGACCTAAGGCCGGGGCACCAAGTTCGTCCAGCGGAAAAAGGCCACAAAAACGGGTGGGCTATAGCCTTGACGGGTGGGGCTGGCCAACTTTGTCCGCCGGGCTCGGAATGCTCCGAGACTTTGCGAGGGGCCTCCGTGTGCCAAAAATAGGCCGCGGGCAAAGCCGCGCCCAAAAATAACCGCCCGAAGGCCGGGGCGCCAAGTTCGTCCGGCGGAAAAACGCCACAAAAACGGGTGGGCTATAGCCTTGGGGTGTGGGGCTGCCCAACTTCGTCCGCCGGACTGGGAATGCTTCGAAACTTTGCGAGGGGCCTCCGTGTGCCAAAAATAGGTTGCGGGCAAAGCCGCGCCCAAAAATAACTGCCCCAAGGCCGGGGCGCCAAGTTCATCCAGCGGAAAAAGGGCACAAAAACGGGTGGGCTATAGCCTTGGGGGGTGGGGCTGGCCCACTTCGTCCGCCGGACTCGGAATGCCACAAGACTTTGCGAGGGGCCTTCGTGTGCCAAAAATAGGCCGTGGGGAAAGCCGCGTCGAAAAATAACCGCCCGAAGGCCGGGGCTCCAGGTTCGTCCAGCGGAAAAAGGCCACAAAAAAGGGTGGGCTATAGCCTTGGGGGGTGGGGCTGGCCAACTTCGTCCGCCGGACTCGGAATGCCGCGAGACTTTACGAGGGGCCACCGCGTGCCAAAAATAGGCTGTGGGCAAAGCCGAGTCCAAAAAAAACCCCCCGAAGACCGGGGCGCCAAGTTCGTCCAGCGGAAAAAGGCCACAAAAAAGGGTGGTCTATAGCCTTGGGGGGTGGGGCTGGCCAACTTCGTCCGCCGGACTCGGAATGCTGCGACACTTTGCGACGGGCCTCCGTGTGCCAAAAATAGGGTTTGGGCAAAGCCGCACCCAAAAATAACCGCCCCAGGGCCGGGGCGCCAAGTTCGTCCAGCGGAAAAAGCACACAAAAACGGGTGGTCTATAGCCTTGGAGGGTGGGGCTGGCAAACTTTGTCCGCCGGACTCGGAATGGCGCGAGACTTTGCGAGGCACTTCCGTGTGCCAAAAATAGGCCGTGGACGCAGCCGCGCCCAAAAATAACCGCCCGAAGGCCGGTGCGCCAAGTTCGTCCAGCGGAAAAAGGCCACAAAAACGGCTGGGCTATAGCCTTGGGGGGTGGGGCTGGCCAACTTCGTCCGCCGGACTCGGAATGGCGCGAGACTTTGCGAGGCGTCTCCGTGTGACAAAAATAGGCCGCGGGCACAGCCGCGCCCAAAAATAACCGCCCGAAGGATGGGGCGCCGAGTTCGTCCAGCGGAAAATGGCCACAAAAACGGGTGTGCTATAGCCTTGGGGGGTGGGGCTGGCCAACTTCTTCCGCCGGACTCGGATTGGCGCGAGACTTTGCGAGGCACCTCTGTCTGCCAAAAATAGGCCGCGGGCATAGCCGTGCCCAATAATAATGGCACGAAGGCGGGGCACCAAGTTCGTCTAGCGGAAAAAGGTCACAAAAATGGGTGGGCTATATATCCTTGGGGGGTGGGGTTGGCCAACTTTGTCCCCAGGAGTCGGAATGGCGCGAGACTTTGCGAGGCAACTCCGTGTGCCAAAAATAGGCCGTGGGCACAGCGGCGCCCAAAAATAACCGCCCGAAGGCCGGGGCGCCAAGTTCATCCAGCGGAAAAAGACCCCAAAAACGGGTGGGCTATAGCCTTGGGGGGTGGGGCTGGCCAACTTCGTCCTCCGGACTCGGAATGGCGCCAGACTTTGCAAGGTACCTCCGTGTGCCAAAAATACACCGCGGGCACAGCCGTGCCCAAAAATAACCGCCCGAAGGCCGGGGTACCAAGTTCGTCCAGCGGAAAAAGGCCCCAAAAACGGGTGGGCTATAGCCTTGGGGGGTGGGGCTGGCCAACTTCATCCGCTGGACTCGGAATGGCGCGAGACTTTGCGAGGCACCTCCATGTGCCAAAAATATGCCGCGGGCACAGGCGCGCCCAAAAATAACCGTCCAAAGGCCGGGGTGCCAAGTTCGTCCAGCGGAAAAAGGCCCCAAAAACGGGTGGGATATAGCATTGGGGGGTGGGGCTGGCAAACTTCATCCGCTGGACTCGGAATGGCGTGAAATTTTGCGAGGCGCCTCCGTGTGCCAAAAATAGGCCGGGGGAACAGCCGCGCCCAAAAATAACCGCCCGAAGGCCGGGGCGCCAAGTTCGTCCAGCGGAAAAAGCTCACAAAAACGGGTGGTCTATAGCCTTGGGGGGTGGGGCTGGCCAACTTCCTCCGCCGGACTCGGAATGGCGTGTGACTTTGTGATTCACCTCTGTGTGGCAAAAATAGGCCGTGGGAACAGCCGTACCCAAAAATAACCGCCCGGAGGCCGTGGCGCCAAGTTCGTCCAGCGGAAAAAGGCCACAAAAACGGGTGGGCTAAAGCCTTGGGCGGTGGGGCTGGCCGACTTCGTCCGCTAGACTCGGAATGGCACGAGCCTTTGTGAGGCACCTCCGTGTGCCAAAAATTGGCCGCAGGCACAGCCGTGCCCAAAAATAATCGCCCGAAGGCCGGGGCGCCAAGTTCGTCCAGCGGAAAAAGACCCCAAAAACGGGTGGGCTATAGCCTTGGGGGGTGGGGCTGGCCAACTTCGTCCTCCGGACTCGGAATGGCACGAGACTTTGCAAGGCACCTCCGTGTGCCAAAAATATGCCGCGGGCACAGCCGTGCCCAAAAATCACCACCCGAAGGCCGGGGCGCCAAGTTCGTCCAGCGGAAAAAGGCCCCAAAAACGGGTGGGCTATAGCCTTGGGGGGGTGGGGCTGGCCAACTTCATCCGCTGGACTCGGAATGGCGTGAAATTTTGCGAGGCGCCTCCCTGTGCCAAAAATAGGCCGCGGACGCAGCCGCGCCCAAAAATAACCGCCCGAATGCCAGGGCGCCAAGTTCGTCCAGCGGAAAAAGGCCCCAAAAACGGGTGGGCTATAGCCTTGGGGGGTGGGGCTGGCCAACTTCATCCGCTGGACTCGGAATGGCGCGAGAATTTGCGAGGTGCCTCCGTGTGCCAAAAATAGGCCGCGGGCACAGCCGCGCCCAAAAATAACTGCCCGAAGGCCGGGGCGCCAAGTTCATCCAGCGGAAAAAGGCCACAAAAACGGGTGGGCTATAGCCTTGGGGGGTGGGGCTCGCCAACTTCTTCCGCCGGACTCGGAATGGCGCGAGACTCTCCGAGGCGCCTCCGTGTGCCAAAAATAGGCCGTGGGCACAGCCGCGCCCAAAAATAACCGCCCGAAGGCCGGGGCGCCAAGTTCTTCCAGCGGAAAAAGGCCCCAAAAACGGGTGGGCTATAGCCTTGGGGGGTGGGGCTGGCCAACTTCGTTCGCCGGACTCGGATTGGCGTGATACTTTGCGAGGCATCTCCGTGTACCAAAAATAGGCCGCGGGCACAGCCGCGCTCAAAAATAACCACCCGAAGGCCGGGGCGCCAAGTTCGTCCAGCGGAAAAAGCCCACAAAAACGGGTGGGCTATAGCCTTGGGGGGTGGGGCTGGCCAACTTCGTCCGCCGGACTCGGATTGGCGCGATACTTTGCGAGGTGACTCCGTGTGCAAACAATAGGCCGCGGGAAGAGCCGCGCCCAAAAATAACCGCCCGAAGGTTGGGGCGCCAACTTCGTCCAGCGGAAAAAGGCCACAAAAACGGGTGGGCTATAGCCTTGGGGGGTGGGGCTGGCCCACTTTGTCCGCCGGACTCGGAATGGCGCGAGACTTTGCGAGGCCCATCCGTGTGCCAAAAATAGGCCGCGGGCACAGCCGCGCCCAAAACTAACCGCCCGAAGGCCGGGGCGCCAAGTTCGTCCAGCGGAAAAAACCCACAAAAACGGGTGGGCTATAGCCTTGGGGGGAGGGGCTGGCCGACTTCGTCCGCCGGACTCGGAATGGCGCGAGACTTTCCGAGGTCCCTACGTGTGCCAAAAATAGGCCGCGGGCACAGTTGCGCCCAAAAATAACCGCCCGAAGGCCGGGACGCCAAGTTCGTCCAGCGGAAAAAGGCCACAAAAACGGGTGGGCTATAGCCTTGGGCGGGTGGGGCTGGCCAACTTCGTCCGCCGGACTCGGAATGGCGCGAGACTTTGGGAGGCGCCTCCGTGTGCTAAAAATAGGCCATGGGAACAGCCGCGCCCAAAAATAACCGCCCGAAGGTTGGGGCGCCAAGTTCGTCCAGCGGAAAAAGGCCACAAAAACGGGTGGGCTATAGCCGTGGGGGGTGGGGCTGGCCAACTTCGTCCGCCGGACTCGGAATGGCGCGAGACTTTGCGAGGCGCCTCCGTGTGCCAAAAATAGGCCATGGGAACAGCCGCGCCCAAAAACAACCGCCCGAAGGTTGGGGCGCCAAGTTCGTCCAGCGGAAAAAGGCCACAAAAACGGGTGGGCTATAGCCTTGGGGGGTGGGGCTGGCCCACTTCGTCCGCCGGACTCGGAATGGCGCGAGACTTTGCGAGGCCCCTCCGTGTGCCAAAACTAGGCCGCGGGTACAGCCGAACCCAAAAATAACTGCTCGAAGGCTGGGGCGGCAAGTTCGTCCAGCGGAAAAAGGCCACAAAAACGGGTGGGCTATAGCCTTGGGGGGTGGGGCCGGCCCACTTCGTCCGCCGGACTCGGAATGGCGCGAGACTTTGCGAGGCCCCTCCGTGGGCCAAAAATAGGCCGTGGTCACAGCCGCGCCCAAAAATAACTGCTCGAAGGCCGGGGCGCCAAGTTCGTCCTGCGTAAAAAGGCCACAAAAACGGGTGGGCTATAGCCTTGGGGGGTGGGGCTGGCCAACTTCGTCTGCCGGACTCGGAATGGCGCGAGACTTTGCGAGGCGACTCCGTGTGCCAAAAATAGGCCGCGGGCACAGCTGCGCCCAAAAATAACCGCCCGAAGGCCGGGGCGCCAAGTTCGTCCAGCGGAAAAAGCCCACAAAAACGGGTGGGCTTGGGGTGGGGCTGGCCAACTTCATCCGCTGGACTCGGAATCGCGCGAAACTTTGAAAGGCACCTCCGTGTACAAAAAATAGGCCACGGGCACAGCCGCGCCCAAAAATAACCGCCTGAAGGCCGGGGCGCCAAGTTCGTCCAGCGGAAAAAGCCAACAAAAACGGGAGGGCTACAGCCTTGGGGGGTGGGGCTGGCCAACTTCGTCCGCCGAACTCGGAATGGCAGGAGACTTTGCGAGGTCCCTCCGTGGGCCAAAAATAGGCCGCGGGCACAGCCGCGCCCGAAAATAACCGCCCGAAGGCCATGACGCCATGTTCGTCCAGCGGAAAAAGGCCATAAAAACGGGTGGGCCATAGCCGTGGGGGGTGGGGCTGGCCAACTTCGTCCGCCGGACTAGGAATGGTGCGAGACTTTGCGAGGCGCCTCCGTGTGCCAAAAATAGGCAACGGGAACAGCCGCGCCCAAAAATAACCGCCCGAAGGTTGGGGCGCCAAGTTCGTCCAGCGGAACAAGGCCACAAAAACGGGTGGGCTATAGCCTTGGGGGGTGGGGCTGGCCCACTTCGTCCGCCGGACTCGGAATGGCGCGAGACTTTGCGAGGCCCCTCCGTGTGCCAAAAATAGGCTGCGGGCACAGACGCGCCCAAAAATAACCGCCCGAAGGCCGGAGCGCTAAGTTCGTCCAGCGGAAAAAGGCCACAAAAACGGGTGGGCTATAGCCTTGGGGGGTGGGGCCGGCCCACTTCGTCCGCCGGACTCGGAATGGCGCGAGACTTTGGGAGGCGCCTCCGTGTGCCAAAAATAGGCTGCGGGCGCAGCCGCGCCCAAAAATAATCCCCCGAAGGCGGGGGCGCCAAGTTCGTCCAGCGGAAAAAAGCCACAAAAACGGGTGGGCTATAGCCTTGGGGGGTGGGGCTGGCCAACCTCGTTCGCCGGACTCGGAATGGCGCGAGACTTTGCGAGGCGCCTCTGTGTGCCAAAAATAGGCCGCGGGCACAGCCGCGCCCAAAAATAACCTCCCGAAGGCCGGGGCGCAAAGTTCGTCCAGCGGAAAAAGGCCACAAAAACGGGTGGGCTATAGCCTTGGGCGGTGGGGCTGGCCAACTTCGTCCGCCGGACTTGGAATGGCGCGAGACTTTGCGAGGCGCCTCCATGTGCCAAAAATAGGCTGCGGGCACAGCCACGCCCAAAAATAACCTCCCGAAGGCCAGGGCGCAAAGTTCGTCCAGCGGAAAAAGGCCACAAAAACGGGTGGGCTATAGCCTTGGGCGGGTGGGGCTGGCCAACTTCGTCCGCCGGACTCGGAATGGCGCGAGACTTTGGGAGGCGCCTCTGTGTGCTAAAAATAGGCTGCGGGAACAGCCACGCCCAAAAATAATCCCCCGAAGGCCAGGGCGCAAAGTTCGTCCAGCGGAAAAAGGCCACAAAAACGGGTGGGCTATAGCCTTGGGCGGTGGGGCTGGCCAACTTCGTCCGCCGGACTTGGAATGGCGCGAGACTTTGCGAGGCGCCTCCATGTGCCAAAAATAGGCTGCGGGCACAGCCGCGCCCAAAAATAACGGCCTGAAGGCCGGGGCGCCAAGTTCGTCCAGCGGAAAAATGCCACAAAAACGGGTGGGCTATAGCCTTGGGGGGTGGGGCTGGCCAACTTCGTCCGCTGGACTCGGAATAGCGCCAGACTATTCGAGGCGCCTCCGTGTGCCAAAAATAGGCCGCGGGCACAGCCGCGCTCAAAAATAACCGCCCGAAGGCCGGGGCGCCAAGTTCGTCCAGCGGAAAAAGGCCACAAAAATGGGTGGGCTATAGCCTTTGGGGGTGGGGCTGGCCCACTTCGTCCGCCGGACTCGGATTGGCGCGATACTTAGCGAGGCGCCTCCATGTGCCAAAAATAGGCCACGGCCACAGCAGGACTCAAAAATAACCACCCGAAGGCCGGGGCGCCAAGTTCGTCCAGCGGAAACAGGCCACAAAAATGGGTGGGCTATAGCCTTGGGGGGTGGGGCTGGCCCACTTCGTCCGCCGGACTCGGATTGGCGCGATACTTAGCGAGGTGCCTCCGTGTGCCAAAAATAGGCCACGGCCACAGCAGCACTCAAAAATAACCGCCCGAAGGCCGGGGCGCCATGTTCGTCCATCGGAAAAAGGCCACAAAAACGGGTGGGCTATAGCCTTGGGGGGAGAGGCTGGCCAACTTCGTCCGCCGGACTCGGAATGGCGCGAGACTTTGCGAGTCGCCTCCGTGTGCCAAAAATAGGCCGCGGGCACAGCTGCGCCCAAAAATAACTGCCTGAAGGCCGGGGCAGTAAGTTCGTCCAGCGGCAAAAGGCCACAAAAACGGGTGGGCTATAGCCTTCGGGGGTGGGGCTGGCCAACTTCGTCCGCCGGACTCGGAATGGCGCGAAGCTTTGCAAGGTGCCTCCGTGTGCCAAAAATAGGCCGTGGACACAGCCGAACCCAAAAATAACCACCCGAAGGCCAGGGCGCCAAATTCCTCCAGCGGAAAAAGGCCACAAAAACGGGTGGGCTATAGCCTTGGGGGGTGGGGCTGGCCGACTTCGTCCGCCGGACTCGGAATGGTGCGAGACTTTACGAGGCACCTCCGTGTTCCGAAAATAGGCCGCGGACACAGCCGTGCCCAAAAATAACCGCCCGAAGGCCGGGGCGCCAAGTTCGTCCAGCGGAAAAAACCCACAAAAAACGGGTGGGCTATAGCCTTTGGGGGTGGGGCTGGCCAACTTCATCCGCCGGACTCGGAATGGCGCGAGACTTTACGAGGCACCTCCGTGTTCCGAAAATAGGCCGCGTGCACATCCGTGCCCAAAAATAACCGCCCGAAGGCCGGGGCGCCAAGTTCGTCCATCGGAAAAAGGCCACAAAAACGGGTGGGCTATAGCCTTGGGGGGAGAGGCTGGCCAACTTCGTCCGCCGGACTCGGAATAGCGCGAGACTTTGCGAGGCGCCTCCGTGCGCCAAAAATAGGCCGCGCGCACAGCCGAACCCAAAAATAACCGCCCGAAGGCCGGGTCGCCAAATTCGTCCATCGGAAATAGGCCACAAAAACGGGTGGGCTATAGCCTTCGGGGGTGGGGCTGGCCAACTTCGTCCGCCGGACTCGGAATGCCGCGAGACTTTGCGAGGGGCCTCCGTGTGCCAAAACTAGGCCGCGGTCAAAGCCTCGCCCAAAAATAATCGCCCGAATGCCGGAGCGCCAAGTTCGTCCAGCGGAAAAAGGCCACAAAAACGGGTGGGCTATAGCCTTGGGGGGTGGGGCCGGCCGACTTCGTCCGCCGGACTCGGAATGGCGCGAGACTTTCCGAGGCCCCTCCGTGTGCCAAAAATAGGCTGCGGGCACAGCTGCGCCCAAAAATAACCGCCCGAAGGCCGGGGCGCCAAGTTCGTCCAGCGGAAAAAGGCCACAAAAACGGGTGGGCTATAGCCTTTGGGGGTGGGGCTGGCCCACTTCGTCCGCCGGACTCGGAAGGGCGCGAGACTTTGCGAGACGCCTCCGTGTGCCAAAAATACGCCGCGGGCACAGCCGTGCCCAAAAATAACTGCCCGAAGGCCGGGGCGGCAAGTTCGTCCAGCGGCAAAAGGCCACAAAAACGGGTGGGCTATAGCCTTCGGGGGTGGGGCTGGCCAACTTCGTCCGCCGGACTCGGAATTGCGCGAGACTTTGCAAGGCACCTCCGTGTGCCAAAAATAGGTCGCGGGTACAGCCGCGCCCAAAAATAACCGGCCGAAGGCCGTGGCGCCAAGTTCGTCCAGCGGAGAAAGCCCACAAAAACAGGTGGGCTATAGCCTTGGGGGGTGGGGCTGGCCAACTTCGACCGCCGGACTCAGAATTGCGCGAGACTTTGCGAGGCACCTCCGTGTTCCAAATATAGTCCGCGGGTACAGCCGCGCCCAAAAATAACCTGCCGAAGGCCGTGGCGCCAAGTTCGTCCAGCGGAGAAAGCCCACAAAAACGGGTGGGCTATAGCCTTGGGGGGTGGGGCTGGCCCACTTCGTCCACCGGACTCGGAATGGCACGAGACTTTGCGAGACGCCTCCGTGTGCCAAAAATAGGCTGCGGGCACAGCCACGCCCAAAAATTACCGCCCGAAGGCCGGGGCGCCAAGTTCGTCCAGCGGAAAAAGGCCCAAAAAACGGGTGGGCTATAGCCTAGGGGGGTGGGGCTGGCCAACTTCGTCCGCCGGACTTGGAATGGCGCGAGACTTTGCGAGGCGCCTCCGTGTACCAAAACTAGGCCGCGGGCACAGCCGTACCCAAAAATAACCGCCCGAAGCCCGGGGCGCCAAGTTCGTCCAGCGGAAAAAGACCACAAAAACGTGTGGGCTATATCCTTCGGCGGTGGAGCTGGCCAACTTCGTCCGCCGGACTCGGAATGGCGCGAGACTTTGCGAGGCACCTGTGTGTGCTAAAAATAGGCCACGGACACAGCCGCGCCCAAAAATAACTGCCCGAAGGCCGGGGCGACAAGTTCGTCCAGCGGAAAAAGGCCACAAAAACGGGTGGGCTATAGCCTTCGGGGGTGGGGCTGGCCGACTTCGTCCGCCGCACTCGGAATGGCGCGAGAATTTTCCAGGTGCCTCCGTGTGCCAAAAATAGGCCGCGGGCACAGCCGCGCCCAAAAATAACCGCCCGACGGCCGGGGCGCCAAGTTTGTCCAGCGGAAAAAGGCCACAAAAACGGGTGGGCTATAGCCTTGGGGGGTGGGGCTCGCCAACTTCGTCCGCCGGACTCGGAATGCCGTGAGACTTTACGAGGGGCCTCCGTGTGCCAAAAATAGGTCGCGGGCAAAGCCGCGCCCAAAAATAAGAGACCAAAGGCCGTGGCGCCAAGTTCGTCCAGCGGAAAAAGGCCACAAAAACGGGTGGGCTATAGCCTTGTGGGGTGGGGCTGGCCAACTTCGTCCGCCGGACTCGGAATGGCGCGAGACTTTGCGGGGCGCCTCCGTGTGCCAAAAATAACCACCCGAATGCCGTGGCGCCAAGTTCGTCCATCGGAAAAAGGCCACAAAAACGGGAGGGCTATAGCCTTGGGGGGTGGGGCTGGCCAACTCGTCCGCCGGACTCGGAATGCCGCGAGACTTTGCGAGGGGCCTCCATGTGCCAAAAATAGGCCGCGGTCGAAGCCGCGCCCAAAAATAACCGCCCGACGGCCGGGGCGCCAAGTTCGTACAGTGGAAAGAGGCCACAAAAACGGGTGGGCTATAGCCTTGGGGGGTGGGGCTGGCCAACTTCGTCCGCCGGACTCGGAATGCCGCGAGACTTTGCGAGGGGCCTCCGTGTGCAAAAAATAGGCCGTGGGATGTTTAAAAAGTTCGTGGTGCAAAATTTTAGCTTATCTAGTGATAAAATTTTGTAGTGCACTTTATAGATAGGTAGCAGCAGCAAGTTCCGGGGTGCCACGTTCGTCCAGCGGAAAAAGGCCACAAAAACGGGTGGGCAATAGCCTTGGGGGGTGGGGCTGGCCAACTTCGTCCGCCGGACTCGGAATGCCGCGAGACTTTGCTAGGGGCCTCCGTGTGCCAAAAATAGGCCGCGGGCAAAGCCGCGCCCAAAAATAACCGCCCGAAGTCCGGGGCGCCAAGTTCGTCCACTGGAAAAAGCCAACAAAAATGGGTGGGCTATAGCCTTGGGGGGTGGGGCTGTCCAACTTCGTCCGCCGGACTCGGAATGGCGCGAGACTTTGTGAGGGGCCTCCGTGTGCCAAAAATAGGCCGCGGGCAAAGCCGCTCCCAAAAAAAAACCGCCCGAAGGCCGGGGCGCCAAGTTCGTCCACTGGAAAAAGCCAACAAAAACGGGTGGGCTATAGCCTTGGGGGGTGGGGCTGGCCAACTTCGTCTGCCGGACTCGGAATGCCGCGAGACTTTGCGAGGTGCCTACATGTGCCAAAAATAGGCCGCGGGCAAAGCCGTGCCCAAAAGTAACCGCCCGAAGGTCGGGGCGCCAAGTTCGTCCAGCAGAAAAAGGCCACAAAAACGGGTGGGCTATCGCCTTCGGGGGTGGGGCTGGCTAAATTCGTCCGCCGGACTCGGAATGCCGTGAGACTTTGCGAGGGACCTCCGTGTGCCAAAAATAGGCCGCGGGCAATGCCGCGCCCAAAAATAACCACCCAAAGGCCGGGGCGCCAAGTTCGTCCAGCGAAAAAAGGCCACAAAATCGGGTGGGCTATAGCCTTCGGGGGTGGGGCTGGCCAAATTCGTCCGCCGGACTCGGAATGCCGCGAGACTTTGCGAGGGGCCTACGTGTGCCAAAAATATTCCGCGGGCAGAGCCGCACCCAAAAATAACCGCCCGAAGGCTGGGGCGCCAAGTACGTCCAGCGGAAAAAGGCCACAAAAACGGGTGGGGTATAGCCTATGGGGTGGGGCTGGCCAACTTCGTCCGCCGGACTCGGAATGCCGCGAGACTTAGCGAGGGGCCTCCGTGTGCCAAAAATAGGCCGTGGGCAAAGCCACGCCAAAAAATAACCGCCCGAAGGCCGGGGCGCCAAGTTCGTCCAGCGGAAAAAGGCCACAAAAACGGGTGGGCTATAGCATTTGGGGGTGGGGCTGGCCCAATTCGTCCGCCGGACTCGGAATGCCGGAGACTTTGCGAGGGGCCTCCGTGTACGAAAAATAGGCCGCGGGCAAAGCCGCGCCCAAAAATAACCGCCCGAAGGCCGGGGCGCCAAGTTCGTCCAGCAGAAAAAGGCCACAAAAACGGGTGGGCTATAGCCTTGGAGGGTGGGGCTGGCCAACTTCGTCCGCTGGACTCGGAATGCCACGAGACTTTGCGAGGGGCCTCCGTGTGCCAAAAATGGGCCGTGGGATGTTTAAAAGGTTCGTGGTTCAAAATTTTATGTTATCTAGTGATAAAATTTTGTAGTCCATTTTATAGATAGGTAGCAGCAGCAAGTTCCGGGGCGCCATGTTCGTCCGGCGGAAAAAGGCCACAAAAACGGGTAGGCGATAGGCTTGGGGGGTGATGCTGGCCAACTTCGTCCGCCGGACTTGGAATGCCGCGGGAATTTGCGAGGGGCGTCCGTGTGCCAAAAATAGGCCGCAGGCAAAGCCGCGCCCAAAATTAACCGCTCGAAGGTCGGGGCGCCAAGTTCGTCCAGCGGAAAAAGGCCACAAATAGGCCTTGGGGGGTGGGGCTGGCCAACTTCGTCCGCCGGACTCGGAATGCCGCGAGACTTTGCGAGGGGCCTCCGTGTGCCAAAAATATGCTGTGGGATGTTTAAAAGTTTCGTGGTTCAAAATTTTATGTTATCTAGTGATAAAATTTTGTAGTGCATTTTATAGATAGGTAGCAGCAGCAAGTTACGGGGCGCCATGTTCGTCCGGCGGAAAAAGGCCACAAAAACGGGAGGGCTATAGCCTTGGGGGGTGGGGCTGGCCAACTTCGTCCGCCGGACTCGGAATGCTGCGAGACTTTGCGAGGGGCGTCCGTGTGCCAAAAATAGGCCGCAGGCAAAGCGGCGCCCAAAATTAACCGCCCGAAGGTCGGGGCACCAAGTTCGTCCAGCGGAAAAAGGCCACAAAAACGGGTGGACTATAGCCTTCGGGGGTGGGGCGGGCCAAATTCGTTCGCCGGACTCGGAATGCCGCGAGACTTTGCGAGGGGCCTCCGTGTGCCAAAAATAGGTCGCGGGCAAGGCCGCGCCCAAAAATAACCGCACGAAGGCCGGGTCGCCAAGTTCGTCCATCGGAAAAAGCCCACAAAAACGAGTGGGCTATAGCCTTGGGGGGTGGGGCTGGCCCACTTCGTCCGCCGGACTCGGAATGCCACGAGACTTTGCGAGGGGCCTCCGTTTGCCAAAAATAGGCCGTGGGATGTTTAAAAGGTTCGTGGTTCAAAATTTTATGTTATCTATTGATAGAATTTTGTAGTGCATTTTATAGATAGGTAGCAGCAGCAAGTTCCGGGGCGCCAAGTTCGTCCAGCGGAAAAAAGCCACAAAAACGGGTGGGCTATAACCTTGGGGGGTGATGCTGGCCCACTTCGTCCGCCGGACTCGGAATGCCGCGAGACTTTGCGAGGGGCGTCCGTGTGCCAAAAATAGGCCGCAGGCAAAGCCGCGCCCAAAATTAACCGCTCGAAGGTCGGGGCGCCAAGTTCGTCCAGCGGAAAAAGGCCACAAATAGGCCTTGGGGGGTGGGGCTGGCCAACTTCGTCCGCCGGACTCAGAATGCCGCGAGACTTTGCGAGGGGCCTCCGTTTGCCAAAAATAGGCCGTGGGATGTTTAAAAGGTTCGTGGTTCAAAATTTTATGTTATCTAGTGATAAAATTTTGTAGTGCATTTTATAGATAGTTAGCAGCAGCAAGTTCCGGGCGCCATGTTTGTCTGGCGGAAAAAGGGCACAAAAACGGGAGGGCTATAGCCTTGGGGGGTGGGGATGGCCAACTTCGTCCGCCGGACTCGGAATGCCGCGAGACTTTGCGAGGGGCGTCCGTATGCCAAAAATAGGCCGCAGGCAAAGCGGCGCCCGAAATTAACAGCCCGAAGGTCGGGGCACCAAGTTCGTCCAGCGGAAAAAGGCCACAAAAACGGGTGGACTATAGCCTTCAGGGGTGGGGCTGGCCAACTTCGTCCGCCGGACTCGGAATGCCGCGAGACTTTGCGAGGGGCCTCCGTGTGCCAAAAATAGGTCGCGGGCAAGGCCGCGCCCAAAAATAACCGCACGAAGGCCGGGTCGCCAAGTTCATCCAGCGGAAAAAGGCCACAAAAACGAGTGGGCTATAGCCTTGGGGGGTGGGGCTGGCCAACTTCGTCCGCCGGACTCGGAATGCCACGAGACTTTGCGAGGGGCCTCCGTTTGCCAAAAATAAGCCGTGGGATGTTTAAAAGGTTCGTGGTTCAAAATTTTATGTTATCTATTGATAGAATTTTGTAGTGCATTTTATAGATAGGTAGCAGCAGCAAGTTCCGGGGCGCCAAGTTCGTCCAGCGGAAAAAAGCCACAAAAACGGGTGGGCTATAACCTTGGGGGGTGATGCTGGCCCACTTCGTCCGCCGGACTCGGAATGCCGCGAGACTTTGCGAGGGGCGTCCGTGTGCCAAAAATAGGCCGCAGGCAAAGCCGCGCCCAAAATTAACCGCTCGAAGGTCGGGGCGCCAAGTTCGTCCAGCGGAAAAAGGCCACAAATATAGCCTTGGGGGGTGGGGCTGGCCAACTTCGTCCGCCGGACTCGGAATGCCGCGAGACTTTGCGAGGGGCCTCCGTTTGCCAAAAATAGGCCGTGGGATGTTTAAAAGGTTCGTGGTTCAAAATTTTATGTTATCTATTGATAGAATTTTGTAGTGCATTTTATAGATAGGTAGCAGCAGCAAGTTCCGGGGCGCCAAGTTCGTCCAGCGGAAAAAAGCCACAAAAACGGGTGGGCTATAACCTTGGGGGGTGATGCTGGCCCACTTCGTCCGCCGGACTCGGAATGCCGCGAGACTTTGCGAGGGGCGTCCGTGAGCCAAAAATAGGCCGCAGGCAAAGCCGCGCCCAAAATTAACCGCTCGAAGGTCGGGGCGCCAAGTTTGTCCAGCGGAAAAAGGCCACAAATAGGCCTTGGGGGGTGGGGCTGGCCAACTTCGTCCGCTGGACTCGGAATGGCGCGACGCTTTGCGGGGCGCCTCCGTGTGCCAAAAATTGGCCGCGCGCACAGCCCCGCCCAAAAATACCCGCCCGAAGGCCGGGACGCCAAGTTCGTCCAGCGGAAAAAGGCCACAAAAACGGGTGGGCTATTGCCTTGGGGGGTGCGGCTGGCCAACTTCGTCGACCGGACTCGGAATGGCGTGAGACGTTGGGCTGCGCCTCCGGGTGCCAAAAATAGGACGCGGGCGCAGCCGCGCCCAAAATTACCCGCCCGACGGCCAGGGCGCCAAGTTCGTCCCGCGGAAAAATGCCACAAAAACGCTTGGGCTATAGCCTTGGGGGGTGGGGCTGGCCAACTTCGTCCGCCGGACTGGGAATGGCGCGAGACTTTGCGGGGCCCCTCCGTGTGCCAAAAATAGGCTGCGGGCACAGCCGCACCCAAAAATACCCGCCCGAAGGCCGGGGCGCCAAGTTCGTCCAGCGGAAAAAGGCCACAAAAACGGGTGGGCTATAGCCTTGGGGGGTGGGGCTGGCCAACTTCGTCCGCCGGACTCGGAATGGCGCGAGACTTTGGGGGAAGCCTCCGTGTGCTAAAAATGGGACGTGTCACAGCTGCACCCAAAAATACATGCCCGAAGGCCGGGGCGCCAAGTTCATCCAGCGGAAAAAGGCCACAAAAACGGGTGGGCTATAGCCTTGGGGGGTGGGGCTGGCCAACTTCGTCCGCCGGACTCGGAATGGCGCGAGCCTTTGGGGGTCGCCTCCATGTGCCAAAAATAGGCCGCGGGCACAACCGCGCTCAAAAATACCCACCCGAAGGCCGGGGCGACAACTTCGTCCAGCGGAAAAAGGCAAGAAAAACGGGTGGGCTATAGCCTTGGGGGGTCGGGCTGGCCAACTTCGTCCGCCGGACTCGGAAAGGCGCGAGACTTTGCGGGGCGCCTCCGTGTGCCAAAAATAGGCCGCAGGCACAGCCGCACCCAAAAATACCCGCCCGAAGGCCGGGGCGCCAAGTTCGTCCAGCGGAAAAAGGCCACAAAAACGGGTGGGCTATAGCCTTGGGGGGTGGGGCTGGCCCACTTCGTCCGCCGGACTCGGAATGGCGCGAGACTTTGTGGGGCACGTATGTGTGCCAAAAAAAGGCCGCGGACGCAGCCGCGCCCAAAAATACCCACCCAAAGGCCGGGGCGCCAAGTTCGTCCAGTGGAAAAAGGAGACAAAAACGGTTGGGCTATAGCCTTGGGGGGTGGGGCTGGCCGACTTCGTTCGCCGGACTCGGAATGGCGCGAGACTTTGGGGGGAGCCTCCGTGTGCCAAAAATAGGCTGCGGGCACAGCCGCACCCAAAAATACCCGCCCGAAGGCCGGGGCGCCAAGTTCGTCCAGCGGAAAAAGGCCACAAAAACGGGTGGGCTATAGCCTTGGGGGGTGGGGCTGGCCAACTTCGTCCGCCGGACTCGGAATGGCGCGAGCCTTTGGGGGTTCCCTCCATGTGCCAAAAATAGGCCGCGGGCACAACCGCGCTCAAAAATACCCACCCGAAGGCCGGGCCGCCAACTTCGTCCAGCGGAAAAAGGCAAGAAAAACGGGTGGGCTATAGCCTTGGGGGGTGGGACTGGCCAACTTCGTCCGCCGGACTCGGAAAGGCGCGAGACTTTGCGGGGCGCCTCCGTGTGACAAAAATAGGCCACGGGCACAGCCGCACCCAAAAATTCCCGCCCGAAGGCCGGGCCGCCAAGTTCGTCAAGCGGAAAAAGGCCACAAAAACGGGTGGGCTATAGCCTTGGGTGGTGGGGCTGGCCAATTTCGTCCGCCGGACTCGGAATGGCGCGAGACTTTGCGGGGCACCTATGTGTGCCAAAAAAAGGCCGCGGGCGCAGCCGCACCCAAAAATACCCACCCAAAGGCCGGGGCGCCAAGTTCGTCCAGCGGAAAAAGGCCACAAAAACGGGTGGGCTATAGCCTTGGGGGGTGATGCTGGCCAACTTCGTCCGCCGGACTCGGAATACTGCAAGACTTTGCGAGGGGCCTCCGTGTGCGAAAAATAGGCCGCGGACAAAGCCGCGCCCAAAATTAACCACCCGAAGGCCGGGGCGCCAAGTTCGTCCAGCGGAAAAAGGCCACAAAAACGGGTGGGCTATAGCCTTGGGGGGTGGGGCTGGCCAACTTCGTCCGCCGGACTCGGAATGCCGCGAGACTCTGCGAGGGGCCTCCGTGTACCAAAAACAGGCCGCGGACAAAGCCGCGCCCAAAAATAACCGAACGAAGGCCGGGGCGCCAAGTTCGTCCAGCGGAAAAAGGCTACATAAACGGGTGGGCTATAGCCTTCGGGGGTGGGGCTGGCCCACTTCGTCCGCCGGACTCGGAATGCCGGGAGACTTTGCGAGTGGCCTCCGCATGCCAAAAATAGGCCGCGGGGAAAGACACGCCCAAAAATAACCGCCCGAAGTCCGGGGCGCCAAGTTCGTCCAGCGGAAAAAGGCCACAAAAACGGGTGGGCTATAGCCTTGGGGGCTGGGGCTGGCCGACTTCGTCCGCCGGACTCTGAATGCCGCGAGACCTTGCGAGGGACCTCCGTGTGCAAAAAATAGGCTGCGGACAAAGCCGCGCCCAAAATTAACCACCCGAAGGCCGGGGCGCCAAGTTCGTCCAGTGGAAAAAGGCCACAAAAACGGGTGGGCTATAGCCTTGGGGGGTGGGGCTGGCCAACTTCGTCCGCCTGACTCGGAATGCCGCGAGACTCTGCGAAGGGCCTCCGTGTACCAAAAACAGGCCGCGGGCAAAGCCCCAGCCAAAAATAACCTCCCGAAGGCCGGTGCGCCAAGTTCGTCCAGCGGAAAAAGGCCAGAAAAACGGGTGGGCTATAGCCTTGGGGGGTGGGGCTAGCCGACTTCGTCCGCCGGACTCGGAATGCCGCGAGACTTTTCGAGGCGCCTCCGTGTGCCAAAAATAGGCCACGGGCAAAGCCGCGCCCAAAAATAACCGCCCGAAGGCTGGGGCGCCAATTTCGCCCAGCGGAAAAAGGCCACAAAAACGGGTGGGCTATAGCCTTGTGGGGTGGGGCTGGCCAACTTCGTCCGCCGGACTCGGAATACCGCGAGACTTTGCGAGGGGCCTCCGTGTGCCAAAAATAGGCCACGGGCAAAGCCGCGCCCAAAAATAACCGCCCGAAGGCCGGTGCGCCAAGTTCGTCCAGCGGAAAAAGGCCTGAAAAACGGGTGGGCTATAGCCTTGGGAGGTGGGGCTGGCCAACTTCGTCCGCCGGACACGGAATGCCGCGAGGCTTTGTGAGGGGCCTCCATGTGCCAAAAATAGGCAGCGGGCAAACCCGTGCCCAAACATAACCGCCCGAAGGCCGGGGCGCCAACTTCGTCCAGCGGAAAAAGGCCAGAAAAACGGGTGGGCTATAGCCTTGGGGGGTGGGGCTAGCCGACTTCGTCCGCCAGACTCGGAATGTCGCGAGACTTTTCGAGGGGCCTCCGTGTGCCAAAAATAGGCCACGGGCAAAGCCGCGCCCAAAAATAACCGCCCGAAGGCTGGGGCGCCAATTTCGCCCAGCGGAAAAAGGCCACAAAAACGGGTGGGCTATAGCCTTGTGGGGTGGGGCTGGCCAACTTCGTCCGCCGGACTCGGAATACCGCGAGACTTTGCGAGGGGCCTCCGTGTGCCAAAAATAGGCCACGGGCAAAGCCGCGCCCAAAAATAACCGCCCGAAGGCCGGTGCGCCAAGTTCGTCCAGCGGAAAAAGGCCTGAAAAACGGGTGGGCTATAGCCTTGGGAGGTGGGGCTGGCCAACTTCGTCCGCCGGACACGGAATGCCGCGAGGCTTTGTAAGGGGCCTCCATGTGCCAAAAATAGGCCGCGGGCAAACCCGTGCCCAAACATAACCGCCCGAAGGCCGGGGCGCCAACTTCGTCCAGCGGAAAAAGGCCAGAAAAACGGGTGGGCTATAGCCTTGGGGGGTGGGGCTAGCCGACTTCGTCCGCCGGACTCGGAATGTCGCGAGACTTTTCGAGGGGCCTCCGTGTGCCAAAAATAGGCCACGGGCAAAGCCGCGCCCAAAAATAACCGCCCGAAGGCTGGGGCGCCAATTTCGCCCAGCGGAAAAAGGCCACAAAAACGGGTGGGCTATAGCCTTGTGGGGTGGGGCTGGCCAACTTCGTCCGCCGGACTCGGAATACCGCGAGACTTTGCGAGGGGCCTCCGTGTGCCAAAAATAGGCCACGGGCAAAGCCGCGCCCAAAAATAACCGCCCGAAGGCTGGGGCGCCAATTTCGCCCAGCGGAAAAAGGCCACAAAAACGGGTGGGCTATAGCCTTGTGGGGTGGGGCTGGCCAACTTCGTCCGCCGGACTCGGAATACCGCGAGACTTTGCGAGGGGCCTCCGTGTCTGAAAAATAGGCCGTGGGCAAAGCCGCGCCCAAAAATAACCGCCCGAAGGCCGGTGCGCCAAGTTCGTCCAGCGGAAAAAGGCCTGAAAAACGGGTGGGCTATAGCCTTGGGAGGTGGGGCTGGCCAACTTCGTCCGCCGGACACGGAATGCCGCGAGGCTTTGTGAGGGGCCTCCATGTGCCAAAAATAGGCAGCGGGCAAACCCGTGCCCAAACATAACCGCCCGAAGGCCGGGGCGCCAACTTCGTCCAGCGGAAAAAGGCCAGAAAAACGGGTGGGCTATAGCCTTGGGGGGTGGGGCTAGCCGACTTCGTCCGCCAGACTCGGAATGTCGCGAGACTTTTCGAGGGGCCTCCGTGTGCCAAAAATAGGCCACGGGCAAAGCCGCGCCCAAAAATAACCGCCCGAAGGCTGGGGCGCCAATTTCGCCCAGCGGAAAAAGGCCACAAAAACGGGTGGGCTATAGCCTTGTGGGGTGGGGCTGGCCAACTTCGTCCGCCGGACTCGGAATACCGCGAGACTTTGCGAGGGGCCTCCGTGTCTGAAAAATAGGCCGTGGGCAAAGCCGCGCCCAAAAATAACCGCCCGAAGGCCGGTGCGCCAAGTTCGTCCAGCGGAAAAAGGCCTGAAAAACGGGTGGGCTATAGCCTTGGGAGGTGGGGCTGGCCAACTTCGTCCGCCGGACACGGAATGCCGCGAGGCTTTGTGAGGGGCCTCCGTGTGCCAAAAATAGGCCGCGGGCAAACCCGTGCCCAAACATAACCGCCCGAAGGCCGGGGCGCCATGTTCGTCCAGCGGAAAAAGGCCACAAAAACGGGTGGGCTATAGCCTTGCGGGGTGGGGCTGGCCAACTTCGTCCGCCGGACTCGGAATACCGCGAGACTTTGCGAGGGGCCTCCGTGTCTGAAAAATAGGCCGTGGGCAAAGCCGCGCCCAAAAATAACCGCCCGAAGGCCGGTGCGCCAAGTTCGTCCAGCGGAAAAAGGCCTGAAAAACGGGTGGGCTATAGCCTTGGGAGGTGGGGCTGGCCAACTTCGTCCGCCGGACACGGAATGCCGCGAGGCTTTGTGAGGGGCCTCCGTGTGCCAAAAATAGGCCGCGGGCAAACCCGTGCCCAAACATAACCGCCCGAAGGCCGGGGCGCCAAGTTCGTCCAGCGGAAAAAGGCCACAAAAACGGGTGGGCTATAGCCTTGGGGGCTGGGGCTGGCCAACTTCGTCCGCCGGACTCGGAATGCCGCGAGACCTTGCGAGGGACCTCCGTGTGCAAAAAATAGGCTGCGGACAAAGCCGCGCCCAAAATTAACCACCCGAAGGCCGGGGCGCCAAGTTCGTCCAGCGGAAAAAGGCCACAAAAACGGGTGGGCTATAGCCTTGGGGGGTGGGGCTGGCCAACTTCATCCGCCGGACTCGGAATGCCGCGAGACTCTGCGAGGGGCCTCCGTGTACCAAAAACAGGCCGCGGGCAAAGCCCCAGCCAAAAATAACCGCCCGAAGGCCGGTGCGCCAAGTTCGTCCAGCGGAAAAAGGCCAGAAAAACGGGTGGGCTATAGCCTTGGGGGGTGGGGCTAGCCGACTTCGTCCGCCGGACTCGGAATGCCGCGAGACTTTTCGAGGGGCCTCCGTGTGCCAAAAATAGGCCACGGGCAAAGCCGCGCCCAAAAATAACCGCCCGAAGGCTGGGGCGCCAATTTCGCCCAGCGGAAAAAGGCCACAAAAACGGGTGGGCAATAGCCTTGTGGGGTGGGGCTGGCCAACTTCGTCCGCCGGACTCGGAATACCGCGAGACTTTGCGAGGGGCCTCCGTGTCTGAAAAATAGGCCGTGGGCAAAGCCGCGCCCAAAAATAACCGCCCGAAGGCCGGTGCGCCAAGTTCGTCCAGCGGAAAAAGGCCTGAAAAACGGGTGGGCTATAGCCTTGGGAGGTGGGGCTGGCCAACTTCGTCCGCCGAACACGGAATGCCGCGAGGCTTTGTGAGGGGCCTCCGTGTGCCAAAAATAGGCCGCGGGCAAACCCGTGCCCAAACATAACCGCCCGAAGGCCGGGGCGCCAAGTTCGTCCAGCGGAAAAAGGCCACAAAAACGGGTGGGCTATAGCCTTGGGGGCTGGGGCTGGCCAACTTCGTCCGCCGGACTCGGAATGCCGCGAGACCTTGCGAGGGACCTCCGTGTGCAAAAAATAGGCTGCGGACAAAGCCGCGCCCAAAATTAACCACCCGAAGGCTGGGGCGCCAAGTTCGTCCAGCGGAAAAAGGCCACAAAAACGGGTGGGCTATAGCCTTTGGGGGTGGGGCTGGCCAACTTCGTCCGCCGGACTCGGAATGCCGCGAGACTCTGCGAGGGGCCTCCGTGTACCAAAAACAGGCCGCGGGCAAAGCCCCAGCCAAAAATAACCGCCCGAAGGCCGGTGCGCCAAGTTCGTCCAGCGGAAAAAGGCCAGAAAAACGGGTGGGCTATAGCCTTGGGGGGTGGGGCTAGCCGACTTCGTCCGCCGGACTCGGAATGCCGCGAGACTTTTCGAGGGGCCTCCGTGTGCCAAAAATAGGCCACGGGCAAAGCCGCGCCCAAAAATAACCGCCCGAAGGCTGGGGCGCCAATTTCGCCCAGCGGAAAAAGGCCACAAAAACGGGTGGGCTATAGCCTTGTGGGGTGGGGCTGGCCAACTTCGTCTGCCGGACTCGGAATACCGCGAGACTTTGCGAGGGGCCTCCGTGTCTGAAAAATAGGCCGTGGGCAAAGCCGCGCCCAAAAATAACCGCCCGAAGGCCGGTGCGCCAAGTTCGTCCAGCGGAAAAAGGCCTGAAAAACGGGTGGGCTATAGCCTTGGGAGGTGGGGCTGGCCAACTTCGTCCGCCGGACACGGAATGCCGCGAGGCTTTGTGAGGGGCCTCCGTGTGCCAAAAATAGGCCGCGGGCAAACCCGTGCCCAAACATAACCGCCCGAAGGCCGGGGCGCCAAGTTCGTCCAGCGGAAAAAGGCCACAAAAACGGGTGGGCTATAGCCTTGGGGGCTGGGGCTGGCCAACTTCGTCCGCCGGACTCGGAATGCCGCGAGACCTTGCGAGGGACCTCCGTGTGCAAAAAATAGGCTGCGGACAAAGCCGCGCCCAAAATTAACCACCCGAAGGCTGGGGCGCCAAGTTCGTCCAGCGGAAAAAGGCCACAAAAACGGGTGGGCTATAGCCTTGGGGGGTGGGGCTGGCTAACTTCGTCCGCCGGACTCGGAATGCCGCGAGACTCTGCGAGGGGCCTCCGTGTACCAAAAACAGGCCGCGGGCAAAGCCCCAGCCAAAAATAACCGCCCGAAGGCCGGTGCGCCAAGTTCGTCCAGCGGAAAAAGGCCAGAAAAACGGGTGGGCTATAGCCTTGGGGGGTGGGGCTAGCCGACTTCGTCCGCCGGACTCGGAATGCCGCGAGACTTTTCGAGGGGCCTCCATGTGCCAAAAATAGGCCACGGGCAAAGCCGCGCCCAAAAATAACCGCCCGAAGGCTGGGGCGCCAATTTCGCCCAGCGGAAAAAGGCCACAAAAACGGGTGGGCTATAGCCTTGTGGGGTGGGGCTGGCCAATTTCGACCGCCGGACTCGGAATGCGGCAAGACATTGCGAGGGGCCTCCGTGTGCCAAAAATAGACCGCGGGCAAAGCCGCGCCCAAAAATAACCGCCCGAAGGCCAGGGCGATAAGTTCGTCAAGCGGAAAAAGGCCACAAAAACGGGTGGGCTATAGCCTTGGGCTGTGGGGCTGGCCCACTTCGTCCGCCGGACTCGGAATGCCGCGAGACTTTACGAGGGGCCTCCGTATGCCAAAAATAGGCCGTGGACAAAGCCTCACCCAAAAATAACCGCCCGATGGCGGGGGCGCCAAGTTCGTCCAGCGGAAAAAGGCCACAAAAACGGGTGGGCTATAGCCTTGGGGGGTGGGGCTGGCCAACTTCGTCCGCCGGACTTGGAATGCCGCGAGACTTTGCGAGGGGCCTCCGTGTGCCAAAAATAGGATGCGGGCAAAGCCGCGCCCAAAAATAACGGCCCGAAGGCCGGGGCACCGAGTTCGTCCAACGTAAAAAGCCAGAAAAACGGGTGGGCTATAGCCTTGGGGGGTGGGGCTGGCCAACTTCGTTCGCCGGACTCGGAATGCCGCGAGACTTTGCGAGGGGCCTCCTTTGACCAAAAATAGGCCGCGACCAAATCCGCGCCCAAAATCAACCGCCCAAAGGCCGTGACGCCAAGTTCGTCCAGCGGAAAAAGGCCACAAAAACGGGTGGGCTATAGCCTTGGGGGGTGGGGCTGGCCCACTTCGTCCGCCGGACTTGGAATGCCGCGAGACTTTAAGAGGGGCCTCCGTGTGCCAAAAATAGGACGCGGGCAAAGCCGCGCCCAAAAATAACTGCCCGAAGGCCGGGGCACCAAGTTCGTCCAACGTAAAAAGGCCACAAAAACGGGTGGGCTATAGCCTTGGGGGGTGGGGCTGGCCAACTTTGTCCGCCGGACACGGAATGCCGCGACACTTTGCGAGGGGCCTCCGTGTGCCAAAAATAGGCTGCGGGCAAAGCCGCGCCCAAAAATAACTGCCCGAAGGCCGGGGCTCCAAGTTCGTCCAGCGGAGAAAGGCAACAAAAACGGGTGGGCTATAGCCTTGGGGGGTGGGGCTGGCCAACTTCGTCCGCCGGACTCGGAATGCTGTGAGACTTTACGAGGGGCCTCCGTGTGCCAAAAATAGGCCGCGGGCAAAGCCGCGCCCAAAAATAACCGCCCGATGGCCGGGCCGCAAAGTTCGTCCAGCGGAAAAAGGCCACAAAAACGGGTGGGCTATAGCCTTGGGGGGTGGGGCTGGCCCACTTCGTCCGCCGGACTCGGAATGCCTCGATACTTTGCGAGGGGCATCCGTGTGCCAAAAATAGGCCACGGGGAAAGCTGCGCCCAAAAATAACCGCCCGAAGGCCGGGGCGCCAAGATCGTCCAGCGGAAAAAGGCCACAAAAATGGGTGGGCTATAGCTTTGGGGGGTGATGCTGGCCAACTTCGTCCGCCGGACTCGGAAAGCCTCGAGACTTTGCGAGGGGCTTCCGTGTGCCAAAAACAGGCTGTGGGCAAAGCCGCGCCCAAAAATAACCCCCCGAAGGCCGGGGCGCCAAGTTCGTCCAGCGGAAAAAGACCACAAAAACGGTTGGGCTATAGCCTTGGCGGGTGGGCTGGCCAACTTCGTCCGCCGGACTCGGAATGCCGCTAGACTTTGCGAGGGGCCTCCGTGTGCCAAAACTAGGCCGTGGGCAAAGCTACGCCCAAAAATAACCCCCCGAAGGCCGGGCCCCCAAGTTCGTCCAGCGGAAAAAGGCCACAAAAACGGGTGGGCTCTAGCCTTGGGGGGTGATGCTGGCCCACTTCGTCCGCCGGACTCGGAATGTCGCTATACATTGCGAGGGGCCTCCGTGTGCCAAAACTAGGCCGTGGGCAAAGCTGCGCCCAAAAATAACCGCCCGAAGGCCGGGGCGCCAAGATCGTCCAGCGGAAAAAGGCCACAAAAACGGGTGGGCTATAGCTTTGGGGGGTGATGCTGGCCGACTTCGTCCGCCGGACTCGGAAAGCGTCGAGACTTTGCGAGGGGCCTCCGTGTGCCAAAAACAGGCTGCGGGGAAAGCCGCGCCCAAAAATAACCCCCCGAAGGCCGGGGCGCCAAGTTCGTCCAGCGGAAAAAGGCCACAAAAACGGGTGGGCTATAGCCTTGGGGGGTGGGGCTGGCCCACTTCGTCTGCCGGACTCGGAATGCCGCGAGACTTTGCGAGGGGGCTCCGTGTGCCAAAAATAGGCCATGGGCAAAGCCGCGCCCAAAAATAACCGCCCGATGGCCGGGGCGCAAAGTTCGTCCAGCGGAAAAAGGCCACAAAAACGGGTGGGCTATAGCCTTGGGGGGTGGGGCTGGCCCACTTCGTCCGCCGGACTTGGAATGCCGCGAGACTTTACGAGGGGCCTCCGTGTGCCAAAAATAGGATGCGGGCAAAGCCGCGCCCAAAAATAACGGCCCGAAGGCCGGGGCACCAAGTTCGTCCAACGTAAAAAGCCACAAAAACGGGTGGGCTATAGCCTTGGGGGGTGGGGCTGGCCAACTTCGTTCGCCGGACTCGGAATGCCGCGAGACTTTGCGAGGGGCCTCCTTTGACCAAAAATAGGCCGCGACCAAAGCCGCGCCCAAAATCAACCGCCCAAAGGCCGTGACGCCAAGTTCGTCCAGCGGAAAAAGGCCACAAAAACGGGTGGGCTATAGCCTTGGGGGGTGGGGCTGGCCCACTTCGTCCGCCGGACTTGGAATGCCGCGAGACTTTAAGAGGGGCCTCCGTGTGCCAAAAATAGGACGCGGGCAAAGCCGCGCCCAAAAATAACTGCCCGAAGGCCGGGGCACCAAGTTCGTCCAACGTAAAAAGGCCACAAAAACGGGTGGGCTATAGCCTTGGGGGGTGGGGCTGGCCAACTTTGTCCGCCGGACACGGAATGCCGCGACACTTTGCGAGGGGCCTCCGTGTGCCAAAAATAGGCTGCGGGCAAAGCCGCGCCCAAAAATAACTGCCCGAAGGCCGGGGCTCCAAGTTCGTCCAGCGGAGAAAGGCAACAAAAACGGGTGGGCTATAGCCTTGGGGGGTGGGGCTGGCCAACTTCGTCCGCCGGACTCGGAATGCTGTGAGACTTTACGAGGGGCCTCCGTGTGCCAAAAATAGGCCGCGGGCAAAGCCGCGCCCAAAAATAACCGCCCGATGGCCGGGCCGCCAAGTTCGTCCAACGGAAAAAGGCCACAAAAACGGGTGGGCTATAGCCTTGGCGGGTGGGGCTGGCCAACTTCGTCCGCCGGACTCGGAATGCCGCGACACTTTGCGAGGGGCCTCTCCGTGCCAAAAATAGGCCGTGGGCAAAGCCACGACCAAAAATAACCGCCCAAAGGCCGTGGCGCCAAGTTCGTCCTGCGGAAAAAGGCCACAAAAACGGGGGCTATAGCCTTAGGGGGTGGGGCTGGCCAACTTCGTCCACCGGACTCGGAATGCCGCGAGACTTTGCGAGGGGCCTCCGTGTGCCAAAAATAGGCCGTGGACAAAGCAGCGCCCAAAAATAACCGCCTGAAGGCCGGGGCGGAAAGTTCGTCCAGCGGAAAAAGGCCACAAAAACGGGTGGGCTATAGCCTTGGGGGGTGGGGCTGTCCAACTTCGCCCGCCGGACTCGGAATTCCGCGAGACTTTGCGAGGGGCCTCCTTTGACAAAACATAGGCCGCGGGCAAAGCCGCGCCCAAAA
Organism: Citrus x changshan-huyou; assembly: GCA_039657385.1. Classification (NCBI taxonomy): domain Eukaryota; kingdom Viridiplantae; phylum Streptophyta; class Magnoliopsida; order Sapindales; family Rutaceae; genus Citrus; species Citrus x changshan-huyou. The sequence goes on from JBCGBO010000016.1 coordinate 223,907, forward strand.
ATAACTGCCATAAGGCCGGGGCGCAAAGTTCGTCGAGCGGAAAAAAGCCACAAAAACGGGTGGGCTATAGCCTTGGGGGGTGGGGCTGGCCAACTTTGTCCGCCGGACTCGGAATGCCGCGACACTTTGCGAGGGGCCTCCGTGTGCCAAAAATAGGCTGCGGGCAAAGCCGCGCCCAAAATCAACCACCCAAAGCCGTGACGGCAAGTTCGTCCTGCGGAAAAAACCACAAAAACGGGTGGGCTATAGCCTTGGGGGGTGAGGCTGGCCCACTTCGTCCGCCGGACTCGGAATGCCGCGAGACTTTGCGAGGGGCGTCCGTGTGCCAAAAATAGGCCGCGGACAAAGCCGCGTCCAAAAATAACCGCCCGAAGGCCGGGGCGCAAAGTTCGTCGAGCGGAAAAAGGCCACAAAAACGGGTGGGCTATAGCCTTGGGGGGTGGGGCTGGCCCACTTCGTCCGCCGGACTCGGAATGCCGCGAGACTTTGCGACGGGCCTCCGTGTGCCAAAAATAGGCCGTGGACAAAATAGCGCCCAAAAATAACCGCATGAAGGCTGGGGCGGAAAGTTCGTCCAGCGGAAAAAGGCCACAAAAACGGGTGGGCTATAGCCTTGGGGGGTGGCGCTGTCCAACTTCGCCCGCCGGACTCGGAATTCCGCGAGACTTTGCGAGGGGCCTCCTTTGACAAAACATAGGCCGCGGGCAAAGCCGCGCCCAAAAATAACTGTCATAAGGCCGGGGCGCCAAGTTCGTCCAGCGGAAAAAGGCCACAAAAACGGGTGCGCTATAGCCTTGGGGGGTGGGGCTGGCCCACTTCGTCCGCCGGACTCGGAATGGCACGAGACATTGCGAACGGCCACACTGCGCCAAAAATATGCCGCGTGCACAGCCGTGCCCAAAAATAACCGCCTGAAGGCCGGGGCGCCAAGTTCGTCCAGCGGAAAAAGGCCACAAATACGGGTGGGCTATAGCCTTGGGGCGTGGGGCTGGCCCACTTCGTCCGCCGGACTCGGAATGGTACGAGACATTACGAGCGGCCTCCGTGTGCCCAAAATAGGCCGCGGGCACAGCCGTGCCCAAAAATAACGGCCCGAAGGCCGGGGCCCCAAGTTCGTCCAGAGGAAAAAGGCCACAAAAACGAGTGGGCTATAGCCTTGGCGGGTGGGGCTGGCCAACTTCGTCCGCCGGACTCGGAATGGCGCGAGACTTTGCGAGTGGCCACTCTGTGCCAAAAAAAGGCCGCGTGCAAAGCCTTGCCCTAAAATAACCGACCGAAGGCCGGGCCGCCAAGTTCGTCCAGCGGAAAAAGGCCACAAATACGGGTGGGCTATAGCCTTGGGGGGTGGGGCTGGCCAACTTCGTCCGCCGGACTCGGAATGGCGCGAGACTTTGCGAGGGGCTTCCGTGTGCCAAAAACAGTCCGCGGACAAAGCCGCGCCCAAAAATAACCGCCCGAAGGCCGGGGCAACATTTTCGTCCAGCGGAAAAAGGCCACAAAAACGGGTGGGCTATTGCCTTGGGGGGTGGCGCTGGCCAACTTCGTCCGCCGGGCTCATAATCCCGCGAGATATTGCGACGGACCTCCGTGTGCCAAAAATAGGCCACGGACAAAGCCGCGCCCAAAAATAACCCCCCGAAGGCAGGGGCGCCAAGTTCGTCCAACGTAAAAAGGCAACAAAAACGGGTGGGCTATAGCCTTGGGGGGTGGGGCTGGCCAAATTCATTCGCCGGACTCGGAATGCAGCGAGACTTTGCGAGGGGCCTACCTGTGTTCAAAATAGGCCGTGGGCTAAGCCGCGCCCAAAAATAACCGCCCGAAGGCTGGGGCGCCAAGTTTGTCCAGCAGAAAAATGCTAGAAAAACGGGTGGGCTATAGCCTTGGGGGGTGGGGCTGGCCAACTTCGTCCGCCGGACTCGGAATGCCGCGAGACTTTGCGAGGGGCCTCCGTGTGCCAAAAATTGGCCGTGAACAAAGCCGCGCGCAAAAATAACCGCCCGAAGGCAGGGGCGCCAAGTTCGTCCAACGTAAAAAGGCAACAAAAACGGGTGGGCTATAGCCTTGGGGGGTGGGGCTGGCCAACTTCATTCGCCGGACTCGGAATGCAGCGAGACTTTGCGAGGGGCCTACCTGTGTTCAAAATAGGCCGTGGGCTAAGCCGCGCCCAAAAATAACCGCCCGAAGGCTGGGGCGCCAAGTTTGTCCAGCAGAAAAATGCTAGAAAAACGGGTGGGCTATAGCCTTGGGGGGTGGGGCTGGCCAACTTCGTCCGCCGGACTCGGAATGCCGCGAGACTTTGCGAGGGGCCTCCGTGTGCCAAAAATTGGCCGTGAACAAAGCCGCGCGCAAAAATAACCGCCCGAAGGCCGGGGCGCCAAGTTCGTCCAGCGTAAAAAGGCAACAAAAACGGGTGGGCTATAGCCTTGGGGGGTGGGGCTGGCCAACTTCGTCCGCCGGACTCGGAATGCCGCGAGACTTTGCGAGGGGCCTCTGTGTGCCAAAAATATGCCGCGGGCAAATTCGCACCCAAAAATAACCGCCCGAAGGCCGGGGCGCCAAGTTCGTCCAGCGTAAAAAGGCAACAAAATCGGGTGGGCTATAGCCTTGGGGGGTGGGGCTGGCCGACTTCGTCCGCCGGACTCGAAATGCCGCGAGACTTTGTGAGGGGCCTACGTGTGCCAAAAATATGCCGCGGGCAAAGCCGCGCCCAAAAATAACCGCCCGAAAGCCGGGGCGCCATGTTCGTCCAGCGTAAAGAGGCAACAAAAACGGGTGGGCTATAGCCTTGGGGGGTGGGGCTGGCCCACTTCGTCCGCCGGACTCGGAATGCCGTGAGAGTTTGTGAGGGGCGTCCGTGTGCCAAAAATAGGCCACAGGCAAAGCCGCGCCCAAAAATAACCGCCCGAAGGCGGGGGCGCCAAGTTCGTCCAGAGGAAAAACGCCATAAAAACAGGTGTGCTATAGCCTTGGGGGGTGGGGCTGGCCGCTTCGTCCGCCGGAATCAGAATGGCGCGAGACTTTGTGACCGGCCACCGTGTGCCAAAAATAGGCCGCGGGCACAGCCGCGCCCAAAAGTAACCGCCCGTAGGCCGGGGCGCCAAGTTCGTCCAGCGGAAAAAGGCCACAAAAACGGGTGGGCTATAGCTTTGGGGGGTGGGGCTGGCCAACTTCATTCGCCGGACTCGGAAAGCAGCGAGACTTTGCGAGGGGCCTCCCTGTGTTAAAAATAGGCCGTGGGCAAAGCTGCGCCCAAAAATAACCGCCCGAAGGCCGGGGCGCCAAGTTCGTCCAGCGGAAAAAGGCCACAAAAATGGGTGGGCTATAGCTTTGGGGGGTGGGGCTGGCCAACTTCATTCGCCGGACTCGGAATGCCGCAACACTTTGCGAGGGGCCTCTGTGTGCCAAAAATATGCCGCGGGCAAAGTCGCACCCAAAAATAACCGCCCGAAGGCCGGGGCGCCAAGTTCGTCCAGCGTAAAAAGGCAACAAAAACGGGTGGGCTATAGCCTTGGGGGGTGGGGCTGGCCGACTTCGTCCGCCGGACTCAGAATGCCGCGAGACTTTGCGAGGGGCGTCCGTGTGCCAAAAATATGCCGTGGGCAAAGCCGCGCCCAAAAATAACCGTCCGAAAGCCGGGGCGCCATGTTCGTCCAGCGTAAAGAGGCAACAAAAACGGGTGGGCTATAGCCTTGGGGGGTGGGGCTGGCCAACTTCGTCCGCCGGACTCGGAATGCCGCGAGAGTTTGCGAGGGGCCTCTGTGTGCCAAAAATAGGCCGCGGGCAAAGCCGTATCCAAAAATAACCGCCCGAAGGCCGGGGCGCCAAATTCGTCCAGCGGAAAAAGGCCACAAAAACGGGTGGGCTATAGCCTTGGGGCGTGGGGCTGGCCCACTTCGTCCGCCGGACTCGGAATGGCACGAGACATTACGAGCGGCCTCCGTGTGCCCAAAATAGGCCGTGGGCACAGCCGTGCGCAAAAATAACCACCCGAAGGCCGGGGCCCCAAATTCGTCCAGAGGAAAAACGCCATAAAAACAGGTGTGCTATAGCCTTGGGGGGTGGGGCTGGCCGCTTCGTCCGCCGGAATCGGAATGGCACGAGACTTTGTGACCGGCCGCCGTGTGCCAAAAATAGGCCGCGGGCACAGCCGCATCCAAAAGTAACCGCCCGAAGGCCGGGGCGCCAAGTTCATCCAGCGGAAAAAGGCCACAAAAACGAGTGGGCTATAGCCTTGGGGGGTGGGGCTGGCCAACTTCGTTCGCCGGACTCGGAATGGCGCGAGACTTTGCGAGCGGCCACTCTGTGCCAAAAAAAGGCCGCGTGGACAGCCTTGCCCTAAAATAACCGTCCGAAGGCCGGGGCGCCAAGTTCGTCCAGCAGAAAAAGGCCACAAATACGGGTGGGCTATAGCCTTGGGGGTAGGGCTGGCCAACTTCGTCCGCTGGACTCGGAATGGCACGAGACTTTGCGAGGGGCCTCCGTGTGCCAAAAATAGGCCGTGGGCAAAGCCGTACCCAAAAATAACCGCCCGAAGGCCGCGGCGCCAAGTTCGTCCAGCGGAAAAAGGCCACAAAAACGGGTGGGCTATAGCCTTGGGGGGTGGCGCTGGCCGACTTCGTCTGCCGGACTCGGAATGACGCGAGACTTTGCGAAAAGCCTCCGTGAGACAAAAATATGCTACGGGCAAAGCCTCGCCCAAAAATAACCGCCCGAAGGCCGGGGCGCCAAGTTCGGCCAGTGGAAAAAGGCCACAAAAACGGGTGGGTTATCCCCTTGGGGGGTGGGGCTGGCCGACTTCGTCCGCCGGACTCGGAATGCCGCGAGACTTTGCGAGGGGCCTCCGTGTGCCAAAAATATGCCGCGGGCAAAGCCGCGCCCAAATATAACTGCCCGAAGGCCGGGGTGCCAAGTTCGTCCAGCATAAAGAGGCAACAAAAACGGGTGGGCTATAGCCTTGGGGGGTGGGGCTGGCCGACTTCGTCCGCCGGACTCGGAATGCCGCGAGACTTTGCGAGGGGCCTCCGTGTGCCAAAAATAGGCCACAGGCAAAGCCGCGCCCAAAAATAACCGCCCGAAGGCCGGGGCGCCAAGTTCGTCCAGTGGAAAAAGGATACAAAAACGGGTGGGCTATAGCCTTGGGGGGTGGGGCTGGCCAACTTCGTCCGCCGGACTCGGAATGCTGCAAGACTTTGCGAGGGGCGTCCATGTGCCAAAAATAGGCTGTGGACAAAGCCGCGCCCAAAAATAACCGCCCGAAGGCCGGGGCGCCAAGCTCGTCCAGCGGAAAAAGGCAACAAAAACGGGTGGGCTATAGCCTAGGGGGGTGGGGCTGGCCAACTTCGTCCGCCGGACTCGGAATACAATGAGACTTTGCGAGGGGCCTCCGTGTGCCAAAAATAGGCCGTGGGCAAAGCCGTACCAAAAAATAACCGCCCGAAGGCCGGGGCGCCAAGTTCGTCCAGCGGAAAAAGGCCACAAAAACGGGTGGGCTATAGCTTTGGGGGGTGGGCCTGGCCAACTTCATACGCCGGACTCGGAATGCAGCGAGACTTTGCGAGGGGCCTCCCTGTGCTAAAAATAGGCCGCGGGCAAAGCCGTGCCCAAAAATAACCGCCCGAAGGCCGGGGCGCCAAGTTCGTCCAGCGGAAAAAGGCTAGAAAAACGGGTGGGCTATAGCCTTGGGGGGTGGGGCTGGCAAACTTCGTCCGCCGGACTCGGAATGGCGCGAGAGTTTGCGAGCGGCCTCCCTGTGCCGAAAATAGACCGCGGACAAAGCCGCGACCAAAAATAACCGCCCGAACGCCTGGGCGCCAAATTCGTCCGGCGGAAAAAGGCCACAAAAACGGGTGGGCTATAGCCTTGGGCGGTGGGGCTGGCCAACTTCGTCCACCGGACTCGGAATGCCGTGAGATTTTGCGAGGGGCCTCCGTGTGCCAAAAATAGGCCGTGGACAAAGCCGCGCCCAAAAATAACCGCCCGAACGACGGGGCGCCAAGTTTGTCCAGCGGAAAAAGGCCACAAAAATGGGTGGGCTATAGCCTTCGGGGGTGGGGCTGGCCCACTTCGTCCGCCGGACTCAGAATGCCGCGGGACTTTGCGAGGGGCCTCCGTGTGCCAAAAATAGGCTGCAGGCAAAGCCGCGCCCAAAAAGAACTGCCCGACGGCCGGGGCGCCAAATTCGTCCAGCGGAAAAAGGCCACAAAAACGGGTGGGCTATAGCTTTGGGGGGTGGGCCTGGCCAACTTCATACGCCGGACTCGGAATGCAGTGAGACTTTGCGAGGGGCCTCCCTGTGCTAAAAATAGGCCGCGGGCAAAGCCGTGCCCAAAAATAACCGCCCGAAGGCCGGGGCGCCAAGTTCGTCCAGCGGAAAAAGGCTAGAAAAACGGGTGGGCTATAGCCTTGGGGGGTGGGGCTGGCAAACTTCGTCCGCCGGACTCGGAATGCCGTGAGATTTTGCGAGGGGCCTCCGTGTGCCAAAAATAGGCCGCGGACAAAGCCGCGCCCAAAAATAACCGCCCAAACGACGGGGCGCCAAATTCGTCCGGCGGAAAAAGGCCACAAAAACGGGTGGGCTATAGCCTTGAGCGGTGGGGCTGGCCAACTTCGTCCGCCGGACTTGGAATGCCGCGAGACTTTGCGAGGGGCCTCCGTGTGCCAAAAATAGGCCGCAGGCAAAGCCGCGCCCAAAAATAACTGCCCGACGGCCGGGGCGCCAAATTCATTGGCGGAAAAAGGCCACAAAAACGGGTGGGCTATATCCTTGGGAGGTGATGCTGGCCAAGTTCGTCCGCCGGATTCGGAATGCCGCAAGACTTTGCGAGGGGCCTCCGTGTGCCAAAAATAGGCCGCGGACAAAGCCGCGCCCAAAAATAACCGCCCAAACGACGGGGCGCCAAATTCGTCCGGCGGAAAAAGGCCACAAAAACGGGTGGGCTATAGCCTTGAGCGGTGGGGCTGGCCGACTTCGTCCGCCGGACTTGGAATGCCGCGAGACTTTGCGAGGGGCCTCCGTGTGCCAAAAATAGGCCGCAGGCAAAGCCGCGCCCAAAAATAACTGCCCGACGGCCGGGGCGCCAAATTCGTTGGCGGAAAAAGGCCACAAAAACGGGTGGGCTATATCCTTGGGAGGTGATGCTGGCCAAGTTCGTCCGCCGGATTCGGAATGCCGCAAGACTTTGCGAGGGGCCTCCGTGTGCCAAAAATAGGCCGCGGACAAAGCCGCGCCCAAAAATAACCGCCCGAAGGCCGGGGCGCCAAGTTTGTCCAGCGGAAAAAGGCCACAAAAATGGGTGGGCTATAGACTTCGGGGGTGGGGCTGGCCCACTTCGTCCGCCGGACTCGGAATGCCGCGGGACTTTGCGAGGGGCCTCCGTGTGCCAAAAATAGGCCACGGGCATAGCCACGCCCAAAAATAACCGCCCGAAGGCCGGGGCGCCAAGTTCGTCCAGCGGAAAAAGGTCACAAAAACGGGTGGGCTATAGCCTTGGGGGTTAATGCTGGCCCACTTCATCCGCCGGACTCGGAATGCCGCGAGACTTTGCAAGGGGCCTCCGTGTGACAAAAATAGGCCGCGGGCATAGCCACGCCCAAAAATAACCGCCCGAAGGCCGGGGTGCCAAGTTCGTCCAGCGGAAAAAGGCCACAAAAACGGGTGGGCTATAGCCTTGGGGGGTGGGGCTGGCCCACTTCGTCCGCCGGACTCGGAATGGCGTTAGACTTTGCGAGCGGCCTGCGTGAGCCAAAAATAGGCCCCGGACACAGCCACGCCCAAAAATAACCGCCCGAAGGCCGGGGTGCCAAGTTCGTCCAGCGGAAAAAGGCCACAAAAACGGGTGGGCTATAGCCTTGGGGGGTGGGGCTGGCCAACTTCGTCCGCCGGACTCGGAATGGCGCGAGACTTTGCAAGGGGCCTCCGTGTGACAAAAATAGGCCGCGGGCATAGCCACGCCCAAAAATAACCGCCCGAAGGCCGGGGCGCCAAGTTCGTCCAGCGGAAAAAGGTCACAAAAACGGGTGGGCTATAGCCTTGGGGGTTAATGCTGGCCCACTTCATCCGCCGGACTCGGAATGCCGCGAGACTTTGCAAGGGGCCTCCGTGTGACAAAAATAGGCCGCGGGCATAGCCACGCCCAAAAATAACCGCCCGAAGGCCGGGGTGCCAAGTTCGTCCAGCAGAAAAAGGCCACAAAAACGGGTGGGCTATAGCCTTGGGGGGTGGGGCTGGCCAACTTCGTCCGCCGGACTCGGAATGGCGCGAGACTTTGCTAACGGCCTCTGTGTGCCAAAAATAGGCCGGGGGCACGGCCGCGTCCAAAAATAACTTCCCGAAGTCCGGGGCGCCAAGTTCGTCCAGCGGAAAAAGGCCACAAAAACGGGTGGGCTATACCCTTGGGGGGTGGGGCGGGCCGACTTCGTCCGCCGGACTCGGAATGCTGCGAGACTTTGCGAACGGCCTCCGTGTGCCAAAAATAGGCCGCGCCCAAAAATAACCGCCCGAAGTCCGGGGCGCCAAGTTTGTCCAGCGGAAAAAGGCCACAAAAACGGGTGGGCTTTAGCCTTGGGGGGTGGGGCCGCCGGACTCGGAATGGCGCGAGACTTTGCGAGCGCCATCCATGTGCCAAAAATAGGCCGCGGGCACGGGCGCGCCAAAAAAAAACTGCCCGATGTCCGGGGCGCCAAGTTCGTCCGGCGGAAAAAGGCCACAAAAACGGGTGGGCTATAGCCTTGGGGGGTGGGGATGGCCGACTTCGTCCGCCGGACTCGGAATGGCGCGAGACTTTGCGAGCGGCCTCTGTGGGCCAAAAATAGGCCGCGAGCAAGGCCGCGCCCAAAAATAACCTCCCGAAGTCTGGCGCGCAAAGTTCGTCCAGCGGAAAAAGGCCACAAAAACGGGTGGGCTATAGCCTTGGGGGGTGGGGCTGGCCAACTTCGTCCGCCGGACTCGGAATGCCGCGAGACTTTGCGAGGGACCTCCGTGTGCCAAAAATAGGCCGGGGGCAAAGCCGCGCCCAAAAATAACCGCCCGACGGCCGGGGTGCCAAGTTCGTCCAGCGGAAAAAGGCCACAGAAACGGGTGGGCTATAGCCTTGGGGGGGTCATGCTGGCCAACTTTGTCCGCCGGACTCGGAATGCCGCGAGAATTTGCGTGGGGCCTCCGTGTGCCCAAAATAGGCCATGGTCAAAGCCGCACCCAAATATAACCGCCCGAAGGCCGGGGCGCCAAGTTCGTCCAGCGGAAAAAGGCCACAAAAACGGGTGGGCTATAGCCTTGGGGGGTGGGGCTGGCCAATTTCGTCAGCCGGAATCGGAATGCCGCGAGACTCTTCGAGGGGCCTCTGCGTGCCAAAAATAGGCCGCGGGCAAAGCCGCACCCAAAAATAACCGCCCGAAGGCCGGGGCGCCAAGTTCGTGCAGCGCAAAAAGGCCACAAAAACGGGTGGGCTATAGCCTTGGGTGGTGGGGCTGGCCAACTTCGTCCGCTGGACTCGGAATGCCGCGAGACTTTGCGAGGGGCCTCCGTTTGCCAAAAATAGGCCACGGTCAAAGCCGCACCCAAAATTAACCGCCCGAAGGCCGGGGAGCCAAGTTCGTCGAGCGGAAAAAGGCCACAAAAACGGGTGGGCTATAGCCTTGGGGGGTGGGGCTGGCCAATTTCGTCAGCCGGAATCGGAATGCCGCGAGACTCTGCGAGGGGCCTCCGCGTGCCAAAAATAGGCCGCGGGCAAAGCCGCACCCAAAAATAACCGCCCGAAGGCCGGGGCGCCAAGTTCGTCCAGCGCAAAAAGGCCACAAAAACGGGTGGGCTATAGCCTTGGGGGGTGGGGCTGGCCAATTTCGTCAGCCGGAATCGGAATGCCGCGAGACTTTGCGAGGGGCGTCCGTGTGCCAAAAATAGGCTGCAGGCAAAGCCGCGCCCAAAAATAACCTCCCGAAGTCTGGGGCTCCAAGTTCGTCCAGCGGAAAAAGGCCACAAAAACGGGTGGGCTATAGCCTTGGGGGGTGGGGCTGGCCAACTTCGTCCGCCGGACTCGGAATGCCACGACTCTTTGCGAGGGGCCTCCGTGTGCCAAAAATAGGCCGCGGGGAAATGCCGTGCCCAAAAATAACCGCACGAAGCCCGGGGCGCCAAGTTCGTCCAGCGGAAAAAGGCCACAAAAACGGGTGGGCTATAGCCTTGGGGGGTGATGCTGGCCAACTTCGTCCGCCGGACTCGGAATGCCGCGAGACTTTGCGAGGGGCCTCCGTGTGCCAAAAATAGGCCGTGGGCATAGCCATGCCAAACAATAACCGCCTGAAGGCCGGGGCGCCAAGTTCGTCCAGCTGAAAAAGGCCACAAAAACGGGTGGGCTATAGTCTTGGGGGGTGAGGCTGGCCAACTTCGTCCGCCGGACTCGGAATGCCGCGAGACTTTGCGAGGGGCCTCCGTGTGCCAAAAATAGGCCGCGGGCATAGCCACGCCCAAAAATAACCTCCCGAAGGCCGGGGCACCAAGTTCGTCCAGCAGAAAAAGGTCACAAAAACGGGTGGGCTATAGCCTTGGGGGGTGATGCTAGCCAACTTCGTCCGCCGGACTCGGAATGCCGTGAGACTTTGCGAGGGACCTCCGTGTGCCAAAAATAGGCCGCGGACAGAGCCGCACCGAAAAATAACCGCCCGAAGGCCGGGGCGCCAAGTACGTCCAGCGGAAAAAGGCCACAAAAACGGGTGGGCTATAGCATGGCGGGGTGGGGCTCTCCCACTTCGTCCGCCGGACTCGGAATGCCGCGAGACTTTGCCAGTGGCCTCCGTGTGCCAAAAATAGGCCGCGGGCAAAGCCGCGCACAATAATAACCACCCGACGGCCTGGGCGCCAAATTCGTCCAGCGGACTCGGAATGGCGGGAGACTTTGCGAGCGGCCTCCGTATGCCGAAAATAGTCCCCGTACACAGCCGCGCCCAAAAATAACCGCCGAAGGACGGTGCGCCAAGTTCGTCCGGCGGAAAAAGGCCACAAAACGGGTGGGCTATAGCCTTGGGCGGTGGGGCTGGCCAACTTCGTCCGCCGGACTTGGAATGGCGCGAGACTTTGCGAGCGGCCTCCGTTTGCCGAAAATAGGCCCTGGGGACAGCCGCGCCCATCAATAACCACCCGAAGGCCGGGCCGCCAAGTTTGTCCAGCGGAAAAAGGCCACAAAAACGGGTGGGCTATAGCCTTGGGGGGTGGGGCTGTCCAACTTCGTCCGCCGGACTGGGAATGGCGTGAGACTTTACGAGCGGCCTCCGTGTGCTGAAAATAGGCCCCTGGCACAGCCGCGCCCAAAAATAACAGCCGGAAGGCCGGGGCGCCAAGTTCGTCCAGCGGAAAAAGGCCGCAAAAACGGGTGGGCTATAGGCTTGGGGGTGGGGCTGGCCAACTTCGTCCGCCGGACTCGGAATGGAGTGAGACTTTGCGACCGGTCTCCGTGTCCCGAAAATTGGCCCCGGACACAGCCGCGCCCAGAGATAACCGCCCGAAGGCCGGGGTGCCAAGTTCGTCCGGCGGAAAAAGGCCAGAAAAACGGGTGGGCTATAGCCTTGGGGGGTGGGGCTGTCCAACTTCGTCCGCCGGACTCGGAATGGCGTGAGACTTTAGGAGCGGCCTCCGTGTGCCGAAAATAGGCCCCTGGCACAGCCGCGCCCAAAAATAACAGCCGGAAGGCCGGGGCGCCAAGTTCGTCCAGCGGAAAAAGGCCACAAAAACGGGTGGGCTATAGCCTTGGGGGGTGGGACCGGCCCACTTCGTCCGCGGGACTCGGAATAGCGCCACAGTTTGCGAGCGGCCTCCGTGTGCCGAAAATAGGCCCCGGGCACAGCCGCGCCCAGAGATAACCGCCCGAAGGCCGGGGTGCCAAGTTCGTCCGGCGGAAAAAGGCCACAAAAACGGGTGGGCTATAGCCTTGGGGGGTGGGGCTGGCCAACTTCGTCCGCCGGACTCGGAATGGCGCGAGACTTTGTGAGCGGCCTCCGTGTACCGTACATAGTCCCCGGGCACAGCCGCACCCAAAAATAACCCCCCGAAGGCCGGGGCACCAAGTTCGGCCAGCGGAAAGAGGCCACAAAAACGGGTGGGCTATATAGCCTTGGGGGGTGGGGCTGGACAACTTCGTCCGCCGGACTCGGAATGGCGTGAGACTTTGCGAGCTGCCTCCGTGTGCCGAAAATAGGCCCCGGAGACATCCGTGCCCAAAAATAACCGCCCGAAGGCCGGGGCGCCATGTTCGTCCAGCGGAAAAAGGCCATAAAAACGGGTGGGCTATTGCCATGGGGGGTGGGGCAGGCCAACTTCGTCCGCCGGACTCGGAATGGCACGAGACTTTGCGAGCGACCTCCGTTTGCCGAAAATAGGCCCCGGGCACAGCCGAGCCCAAAAATAACCGCCCGAAGGCCGGGTCGCCATGTTTGTCTAGAGGAAAAAGGCCACAAAAACGGGTGGGCTATAGCCTTGGGAGGTGGGGCTGGCCAACTTCGTCCGCCGGACTCGGAATGCCGCGAGACTTTGTGAGGGGTCTCCGTGTGCAAAAAATGGGCCACGGTCAAAGCCGCGCCCAAAAGTAACAGCCCGAAGGCCGGGGCGCCAAGTTCGTCCAGCGGAAAAAGGCCACAAAAACGGGTGGGCTATAGCCTTGGGGGGTGGGGCTGGCCCACTTCGTCCGCCGGACTCGGAATGCCGTGAGACTTTGGTAGCGGTCTCCGTGCGCCGAAAATATGCCCCGGGCACAGCCGTGCCCAAAAATAACCGCCCGAAGGCCGGGGCGCCAAGTTCGTCCGGCGGAAAAAGGCCACAAAAACGGGTGGGCTATAGCCTTGGGGGGTGGGGCTGGCCCACTTCGTCCGCCGGACTCGGAATGGCGTGAGACTTTGGTAGCGGCCTCCGTGTGCCGAAAATAGGCCCCGGGGACAGCCGCGCATAAAAATAACCGCCCGAAGGCCGGCGCCCCAAGTTCGTCCCGTCGAAAAAGGCCACAAAAACGGGTGGGCTATAGCCTTGGGGGGTGGGGTTGGCCAACTTCGTCCGCCGGACACGGAATGGCGCGAGACTTTGCGAGCAGCCTCCGTGTGCCGAAATTAGGCCCCGGGCACAGCCGCGCCCAAAAATAACCGCCCGAAGGCCGGGGCGCCAAGTTCTCTAGCGGAAAAAGGCCACAAAAACGGGTGGGCAATGTTGGGGCTGGCCGACTTCGTCCGCCAGACTCGGAATAGCGCGAGACTTTGCGAACGGCCTCTGTGTCCTGAAAATAGGCCCCGGGTACAGCCGCGCCCAAAAATAACCGCCCGAAGGCCGGGGCGCCAAGTTCTCCAGCGGAAAAAGGCCACAAAAACGGGTGGGCTATGGTGGGGCTGGCCAACTTCGTCCGCCGGAATCGGAATGGCGTGAGACATTGCGAGCGGCCTCAGTGTGCCGAAAAAGGCCCCTGGAACAGCCGTGTCCAAAAATAACCGCCCGAAGGCCGGGGCGCCAAGTTCGTCCAGCGGAAAAAGGCCACAAAAACAGGTGGGCTATAGCCTTGGGGGGTTGGGCTGGCCAACTTCATCCGCCGGACTCGGAATGGCACGAGACTTTCCGAGCGGCCTCCATGTGCCAAAAATAGGCCCCGGGCATAGCCGCGCCCAAAAATAACTGCCCGAAGGCCGGGGCGCCAAGTTCGTCCAGTGGAAAAAGGCCACAAAAACAGGTGGGCTATAGCCTTGGGAGGTGGGGCTAGCCAACATCGTCCGCCGGATTCGGAATAGCCCGAGACTTTGCGAGCGGCCTCCGTGTGCCAAAAATAGGTCCCGGGCACAGCCGCGCCCAAAAATAACCGCCCGAAGGCCGGGACGCCAAGTTCGTCCGGCGGAAAAAGGCCACAAAAACAGGTGGGCTATAGCCTTGGGGGGTTGGGCTGGCCAACTTCATCCGCCGGACTCGGAATGGCACGAGACTTTCCGAGTGGCCTCTGTGTGCGAAAAATAGGCCCCGGGCACAGCCGCGCCCAAAAATAACCGCCCGAAGGCCGGGTCGCCAAGTTCGTCCAGTGGAAAAAGGCCACAAAAACGGGTGGGCTATAGCCTTGGGAGGTGGGGCTGGCCAGCTTCGTCCGCCGGACTCGGAATGCCGCGAGACTTTGTGAGGGGCCTCCATGTGCAAAAAATAGGCCACGGTCAAAGCCGCACCCAAAAGTAACAGCCCGAAGGCCGGGGCGCCAAGTTCGTCCGGCGGAAAAAGGCCACAAAAATGGGTGGGCTATAGCCTTGGGGGGTGGGGCTGGCCCACTTCGTCCGCCGGACTCGGAATGGCGTGAGACTTTGGTAGCGGCATCCGTGTGCCGAAAATAGGCCCCGGGGACAGCCGCGCCCAAAAATAACCGCGCGAAGGCCGGGGCCCCAAGTTCGTCCCGTGGAAAAAGGCCACAAAAACGGGTGGGCTATAGCCTTGGGGGGTGGGGTTGGCCGACTTCGTCCGCCGGACACGGAATGGCGCGAGACTTTGCGAGCAGCCTCCGTGTGCCGAAAATCGGCCCCGGGCACAGCCGCGCCCAAAAATAACCGCCCGAAGGCCGGGGCGCCAAGTTCTCCAGCGGAAAAAGGCCACAAAAACGGGTGGGCTATGGTGGGGCTGGCCAACTTCGTCCGCCGGACTCGGAATGGTGCAAGACTTTACAAGCGGCCTCCGTGTGCCGAAAATTGGCCCCGGGCACAGCCGCGCCCAAAAATAACCGCCCGAAGGCCGGGTCGCCAAGTTCGTCCAGTGGAAAAAGGCCACAAAAACGGGTGGGCTATAGCCTTGGGAGGTGGGGCTGGCCAGCTTCGTCCGCCGGACTCGGAATGCCGCGAGACTTTGTGAGGGGCCTCCATGTGCAAAAAATAGGCCACGGTCAAAGCCGCACCCAAAAGTAACAGCCCGAAGGCCGGGGCGCCAAGTTCGTCCGGCGGAAAAAGGCCACAAAAACGGGTGGGCTATAGCCTTGGGGGGTGGGGCTGGCCCACTTCGTCCGCCGGACTCGGAATGGCGTGAGACTTTGGTAGCGGCATCCGTGTGCCGAAAATAGGCCCCGGGGACAGCCGCGCCCAAAAATAACCGCCCGAAGGCCGGGGCCCCAAGTTCGTCCCGCGGAAAAAGGCCACAAAAACAGGTGGGCTATAGCCTTGGGGGGTGGGGCTGGCCAACTTCGTCCGCCGGACACGGAATGGCGCGAGACTTTGCGAGCAGCCTCCGTGTGCCGAAAATCGGCCCCGGGCACAGCCGCGCCCAAAAATAACCGCCCGAAGGCCGGGGCGCCAAGTTCTCCAGCGGAAAAAGCCACAAAAACGGGTGGGCTATGGTGGGGCTGGCCAACTTCATCCGCCGGACTCGGAATGGCGCGAGACTTTCCGAGTGGCCTCCGTGTGCCGAAAATAGGCCCCTGGAACAGTCGCGTCCAAAAATAACCGCCCGAAGGGCGGGGCGCCAAGTTCGTCCAGCGGAAAAAGGCCAGAAAAAGGGGTGGGCTATAGCCTTGTGGGGTGGGGATGGCCAACATCGTCCGCCGGACTCGGAATGGCGCGAGACTTTGCGAGTGGCCTCCGTGTGCCGAAAATAGGCCCCTGGAATAGCCGCGTCCAAAAATAACCACCCGAAGGGCGGGGCGCCAAGTTCGTCCAGCGGAAAAAGGCCAGAAAAACGGGTGGGCTATAGCCTTGTGGGGTGGGGATGGCCAACATCGTCCGCCGGACTCGGAATGGCGCGAGACTTTGCGAGTGGCCTCCATGTGCCGAAAATAGGCCCCTGGAATAGCCGCGTCCAAAAATAACCACCCGAAGGGCGGGGCGCCAAGTTCGTCCAGCGGAAAAAGGCCAGAAAAACGGGTGGGCTATAGCCTTGTCGGGTGGGGATGGCCAACATCGTCCGCCGGATTCGGAATGGCCCGAGACTTTGCGAGCGGCCTCCGTGTGCCGAAAATAGGCCCCGGGCACAGCCGCGTCCAAAAATAACTGCCCGATGGCCGGTACGCCAAGTTCGTCCGGTGGAAAAAGGCCACAAAAATGGGTGGGCTATAGCCTTGGGGGATGGGGCTGGCCAACTTCGTTCGCCGGACTCAGAATGGCGCGAGACTTTGCGAGCGGTCTCCGTGTGCCGAAAATAGGCCCCGGGCACAGCCGCGCACAGAAGTGACCGCCCGAAGGCCGGGGCGCCAAGTTCGTCCGGCGGAAAAAGGCCACAAAAATGGGTGGGCTATAGCCTTGGGAGATGGAGCTGGCCAACTTCGTTCGCCGGACTCGGAATGGCGCGAGACTTTGCGAGCGGTCTCCGTGTGCCGAAAATAGGCCCCGGGCACAGCCGCGCACAGAAGTGACCGCCCGAAGGCCGGGGCGCCAAGTTCGTCCGGCGGAAAAAGGCCACAAAAACGGGTGGGCTATAGCCTAGGGGGGTGGGGCTGGCCCACTTCGTCCGCCGGACTCGGAATGGCGCGAGACTTTGGTAGCGGCCTCCGTGTGCCGAAAATAGGCCCCGGGCACAGCCGCGCCCAAAAATAACCGCCCGAAGGCCGGGGCCCCAAGTTCGTCCCGCGGAAAAAGGCCACAAAAACAGGTGGGCTATAGCCTTGGGGGGTGGGGCTGGCCAACTTCGTCCGCCGGACACGGAATGGCGCGAGACTTGGCGAGCGGCCTCTGTGTGCCGAAAATAGGCCCCGGGCACAGCCCGCCCAAAAATAACCGCCCGAAGGCCGGGGCCCCAAGTTCGTCCCGCGGAAAAAGGCCACAAAAACAGGTGGGCTATAGCCTTGGGGGGTGGGGCTGGCCCACTTCGTCCGCCGGACTCGGAATGCCGCGAGACTTTGGCAGCGGCCTCCGTGTGACGAAAATAGGCCCCGGGCACAGCCGCGCCCAAAAATAACCGCCCGAAGGCCGGGGCCCCATGTTCGTCCCGCGGAAAAAGGCCACAAAAACAGGTGGGCTATAGCCTTGGGGGGTGGGGCTGGCCAACTTCGTCCGCCGGACTCGGAATGGCGCGAGACTTTGCGAGCGGCCTCCGTGTGCCGAAAATAGGCCCCGGCCACAGCCGCGCCCAAAAATAACCGCCCGAAGGCCGGGGCGCCATGTTCGTCCAGCGGAAAAAGGCCATAAAAACGGGTGGGCTATAGCCATGGGGGGTGGGGCAGGCCAACTTCGTCCGCCGGACTCGGAATGGCGCGAGACTTTGCGAGCGGCCTCCGTTTGCCGAAAATAGGCCCCGGCCACAGCTGCGCCCAAAAATAACTGCCCGAAGGCCGGGTCGCCAAGTTCGTCCAGTGGAAAAAGGCCACAAAAACGGGTGGGCTATAGCCTTGGGAGGTGGGGCTGGCCAACTTCGTCCGCCGGACTCGGAATGCCGCAAGACTTTGTGAGGGGCCTCCGTGTGCAAAAAATAGGACACGGTCAAAGCCGCGCCCAAAAATAACAGCCCGAAGGCCGGGGCGCCAAGTTCGTCCAGCGAAAAAAGGCCACAAAAACGGGTGGGCTATAGCCATGGGGAGTGGGGCTGGCCGACTTCGTCCGCCGGACTCGGAATGGCGCGAGACTTTGCGAGCAGTCTCCGTGCGCCGAAAATAGGCACCGGGCACAGCCGTGCCCAAAAATAACCGCCTGAAGGCCGGGGCGCCAAGTTCGTCCAGCGGAAAAAGGCCACAAAAACGGGTGGGCTATAGCCTTGGGTGGTGGGGCTGGCCAACCTCGTCCGCCGGGCTCGGAATGCTGCGAGACTTTGTGAGGGGCCTCCGTGTGCCAAACAAAGGCCACGGGCAAAGCCGTGCTAAAAAATAACCCCCCGAAGGCCGGCCGCCAAGTTCGTCCAGCGGAAAAGGGCCACAAAAACGGGTGGGCTATAGCCTTGCGGGGTGGGGCTGGCCAACTTCGTCCACCGGACTCGGAATGCCGCGAGACTTTGCAAGGGGGCTCCGTCTGCCAAAAATAGGCTGCGGGCAAAGCCGCGGCCAAAAATAACAGCCCGAATGCCGGGGCGCCAAGTTCGTCCAGCGGAAAAAGGCCACAAGAACGGGTAGGCTATAGCCTTGGGGGGTGGGGCTGGCCAACTTCATCCGCCGGACTCGGAATGCCGCGAGACTTTGCGAGGGGCCTCCGTGTGCCAAAAATAGGCCGCGGGCAAAGCCGCGCCCAAAAATAACCGCGTGAAGGCCGGGGCGCCAAGTTCGTCCAGCGGAAAAAGGCCACAAAAATGGGTGGGCTATAGCCTTGGGGGGTGGGGCTGGCCAACTTCGTCCGCCGGACTCGGAATGGCGCGAGACTTTGGGAGCGGCCTCTATGTGCCGAAAATAGGCCCTGGGCATAGCCTCGCCCTAAAATAACCGACCGAAGACCGGGGCGCCAAGTTCGTCCAGTGGAAAAAGGCCACAAAAACGGGTGGGCTATAGCCTTGGGGGGTGGGGCTGGCCAACTTTGTCCACCGGACTCGGAATGGCGCGAGACATTGGGAGCGGCCTCTGTGTGCCGAAAATAGGCCCTGGGCATAGCCTCACCCAAAAATAACCGACCGAAGACCGGGGTGCCAAGTTCGTCCAGCGGAAAAAGGCCACAAAAACGGGTGGGCTATAGCCTTGGGGGGCGAGCGGCCCTACTTCGTCCGCCGGACTCGGAATGGCGCGAGACTTTGCGAGCGGCCTCCATATGCCGAAAATAGGCCCCGGACACAGCCGCGGCCAAAAATAACCGCCCGACGACCGGGGCGCCATGTTCGTCCAGCGGTAAAAGGCCACAAAAACGGGTGGGCTATAGCCTTGGGGGGTGGGGCTGGCCAACTTCGTCCGCCGGACTCGGAATGGCACGAGACCTTTCGAGGGGCCTCCGAGTACAAAAAATAGGCCGTGGACAATGCCGCACCCAAAAATAACCGCCCGAAGGCCGGGGCGCCAAGTTCGTCCAGCGGAAAAAGGCCACAAAAACGGGTGGGCTATAGCCTTGGGGGGCGAGCGGCCCTACTTCGTCCGCCGGACTCGGAATTGTGCGAGACTTTGCGAGCGGCCTCCGTGTGCCGAAAATAGGCCCCGGGCACAGCCGCGCCCAAAAATAACTGCCCGATGGCCGGTACGCCAAGTTCGTCCGGCGGAAAAAGGCCACAAAAATGGGTGGGCTATAGCCTTGGGGGATGGGGCTGGCCAACTTCGTTCGCCGGACTCGGAATGGCGCGAGACTTTGCGAGCGGTCTCCGTGTGCCGAAAATAGGCCCCGGGCACAGCCGCGCACAGAAGTGACCGCCCGAAGGCCGGGGCGCCAAGTTCGTCCGGCGGAAAAAGGCCACAAAAACGGGTGGGCTATAGCCTAGGGGGGTGGGGCTGGCCCACTTCGTCCGCCGGACTCGGAATGGCGCGACACTTTGGTAGCGGCCTCTGTGTGCCGAAAATAGGCCCCGGGCACAGCCCGCCCAAAAATAACCGCCCGAAGGCCGGGGCCCCAAGTTCGTCCCGCGGAAAAAGGCCACAAAAACAGGTGGGCTATAGCCTTGGGGGGTGGGGCTGGCCCACTTCGTCCGCCGGACTCGGAATGGCGCGAGAGTTTGCGAGCGGCCTCCGTGTGCCGAAAATAGGACCCGGGCACAGCCGCGCCCAAAAATAACCGCCAGAAGGCCGGGGCGCCAAGTTCGTCCAGCGGAAAAAGGCTACAAAAACGGGTGGGCTATAGCCTTGCGGGGTGAGGCTGGCCGACTTCGTCCGCCGGACTCGGAATGGCACGAGACTTTGCGAGCGGCCTCTGTCTGCCGAAAATAGGCCCCGGACACAGCCGCGCCCAAAAATAACCGACCGAAGGCCGGGGCGCCAAGTTCGTCCAGCGGAAAAAGGCCACAAAAACGGGTGGGCTATAGCCTTGGGGGGTGGGGCTGGCCAACTTCGTCCGCCGGACTCGGAATGGCGCGAAACTTTGGGAGCGGCCTCTGTGTGCCAAAAATAGGCCTTGGGCATAGCCTCGCCCAAAAATAACCGACCGAAGACCGGGGCGCCAAGTTCGTCCAGCGGAAAAAGGCCACAAAAACGGGTGGGAGCCTTGGGGGGTGGGGCTGGCCCACTTCGTCCGCCGGACTCGCAATGGCGCGAGACTTTGCGTGCGGCCTCCGCGTGCCAAAAATAGGCCCCGGACACAGCCGCGCCCAAAAATAACCGCCCGAAGGCTGGGGCGCCAAGTTCGTCCAGCGGAAAAAGGCCACAAAAACGGGTGGGCTATAGCCTGGGGGGGTGCGGCTGGCCCACTTCGTCCGCCGGACTCGGAATGGCGCGAGACTTTGGGAACGGCCTCTGTGTGCTGAAAATAGGCCCTGGGCATAGCCACGCCCAAAAATAACCGCCCGAAGGCCGGGGCGCCAAGTTCATCCAGCGGAAAAAGGCCACAAAAACGGGTGGGCTATAGCCTTGGGGGGTGGGGTGTCCAACTTCGTCCGCCGGACTCGGAATGGCGTGAGACTTTGCGAGCGGCCTCCGTGTGCCGAAAATAGGCCACGGGCACAGCCGCGCCCAAAAATAACCGACCGAAGGCCGGGGCGCCAAGTTCGTCCAGCGGAAAAAGGCCACAAAAACGGGTGGGCTGTAGCCTTGGGGGGTGGGCTGGCCGACTTCGTCCGCCGGACTCGGAATGGCGCGAGACTTTGCGAGCAGCCTCCGTTTGCCGAAAATAGGCCCCGGGCAAAGCTGCCCACAACAAATAACCTCCCGAAGACCGGGGCGCCAAGTTCGTCCAGCGGAAAAAGGCCACAAAAACGAGTGGGCTATAGCCTTGGGGGGTGGGGCTGGCCCACTTCGTCCGCCGGACACGGAATGGCGGGAGACTTTGCGAGTGGCCTCCGTGTGCCGAAAATAGGCCCCGGGCACAGCCGCGCCCAAAAATAACCGCCCGAAGGCCGGGGCGCCAAATTCGTCCAGCGGAAAAAGACCACAAAAACGGGTGGGCTACAGCCTTGGGGGGTGGGGCTGGCCAAATTCGTCCAACGGACTCGGAATGCCGCGAGACTTTGCGAGATGCCTCCGTTTGCCAAAAATAGGCTGCGGGCAAAGCCGCGCCCAAAAATAACCGCCCGAAGGCCGGTGCGCCAAGTTCGTCCAGCGGAAAAAGGCCACAAAAACGGGTGGGCTATAGCCTTGGGGGGTGGGGCTGGCCAACTTCGTCCGCCGGACTCGGAATGCGCGAGACTTTGCGAGGCGCCTCCGTGTGCCAAAAATAGGCCGCGGGCAAAACCGCACCCAAACATAACCGCCCGAAGGCCGGGGCGCCAAGTTCGTCCATCGGAAAAAGGCCACAAAAACGGGTGGGCTATAGCCTTGGGGGGTGGGGCTGGCCAACTTCGTCCGCCGGACTCGGAATGCCGCGAGACTTTGCGAGGGGCCTCCGTGTGCCAAAAATAGGCCCCGGGCACAGCCGCGCCCAAAAATAACCGCCCGATGGCCGGGGCGCCAAATTCGTCCAGCGGAAAAAGACCACAAAAACGGGTGGGCTACAGCCTTGGGGGGTGGGGCTGGCCAAATTCGTCCAACGGACTCGGAATGCCGCGAGACTTTGCGAGATGCCTCCGTTTGCCAAAAATAGGCTGCGGGCAAAGCCGCGCCCAAAAATAACCGCCCGAAGGCCGGGGCGCCAAATTCGTCCAGTGGAAAAAGACCACAAAAACGGGTGGGCTATAGCCTTGGGTGGTGGGGCTGGCCAACTTCGTCCGCCGGACTCGGAATGGCACGAGACCTTTCGAGGGGCCTCCGAGTACAAAAAATAGGCCGCGGAGAATGCCGTACCCAAAAATAACCGCCCGAAGGCCGGGGCGCCAAGTTCGTCCAGCGGAAAAAGGCCACAAAAACGGGTGGGCTATAGCCTTGGGGGGCGAGCGGCC
Organism: Citrus x changshan-huyou; assembly: GCA_039657385.1. NCBI lineage: Eukaryota > Viridiplantae > Streptophyta > Magnoliopsida > Sapindales > Rutaceae > Citrus > Citrus x changshan-huyou. Next base: position 245,742 of record JBCGBO010000016.1, read on the forward strand.
CTACTTCGTCCGCCGGACTCGGAATGGCGCGAGACTTTGCGAGCGGCCTCCGTCTGCCAAAAATAGGCTGCGGGCAAAGCCGCGGCCAAAAATAACAGCCCGAAGGCCGGGGCGCCAAGTTCGTCCAGCGGAAAAAGGCCACAAGAACGGGTAGGCTATAGCCTTGGGGGGTGGGGCTGGCCAACTTCATCCGCCGGACTCGGAATGCCGTGAGACATTGCAAGGTTCCTACGTGTGCCAGAAATAGGCCGTAGGCAAAGCCGCGCCCAAAAATAACCGCCCGAAGGCCGGGGCGCCAAGTTCGTCCAGCGGAAAAAGGCCAGAAAAACGGGTGGGCTATAGCCTTGGGTGGTGGGGCTGGCCCACTTCGTCCGCCGGACTCGGAATGCCGCGAGACTTTCCGAGGGTCCTCCGTGTGCCAAAAATAGGCCGCGGGCAAAGCCGCGCCCAAAAATAACCGCCCGAAGGCCGGTGCGCCAAGCTCGTCCAGCGGAAAAAGGCCACAAAAACGGGTGGGCTATAGCCTTGGGGGGTGGGGCTGGCCAACTTCGTCCGCCGGACTCAGAATGCCGCGAGACTTTGCGAGGGGCCTCCGTGTGCCAAAACTAGGCCGCGGGCAAAGCCGCGCCCAAAAATAACCGCCCGAAGGCCGGGGCGCCAAATTCGTCCAGTGGAAAAAGACCACAAAAACGGGTGGGCTATAGCCTTGGGTGGTGGGGCTGGCCAACTTCGTCCGCCGGACTCGGAATGGCACGAGACCTTTCGAGGGGCCTCCGAGTACAAAAAATAGGCCGCGGAGAATGCCGTACCCAAAAATAACCGCCCGAAGGCCGGGGCGCCAAGTTCGTCCAGCGGAAAAAGGCCACAAAAACGGGTGGGCTATAGCCTTGGGCGGCGAGCGGCCCTACTTCGTCCGCCGGACTCGGAATGGCGCGAGACTTTGCGAGCGGCCTCCGTCTGCCAAAAATAGGCTGCGGGCAAAGCCGCGGCCAAAAATAACAGCCCGAAGGCCGGGGCGCCAAGTTCGTCCAGCGGAAAAAGGCCACAAGAACGGGTAGGCTATAGCCTTGGGGGGTGGGGCTGGCCAACTTCATCCGCCGGACTCGGAATGCCGTGAGACATTGCAAGGTTCCTACGTGTGCCAGAAATAGGCCGCAGGCAAAGCCGCGCCCAAAAATAACCGCCCGAAGGCCGGGGCGCCAAGTTCGTCCAGCGGAAAAAGGCCAGAAAAACGGGTGGGCTATAGCCTTGGGTGGTGGGGCTGGCCCAATTCGTCCGCCGGACTCGGAATGCCGCGAGACTTTCCGAGGGTCCTCCGTGTGCCAAAAATAGGCCGCGGGCAATGCCGCGCCCAAAAATAACCGCCCGAAGGCCGGTGCGCCAAGCTCGTCCAGCGGAAAAAGGCCACAAAAACGGGTGGGCTATAGCCTTGGGGGGTGGGGCCTGCCAACTTCGTCCGCCGGACTCGGAATGCCGCGAGACTTTGCGAGGGGCCTCCGTGTGCCAAAACTAGGCCGCGGGAAAAGCCGCGCCCAGAAATAACCACCCAAAGGCCGGGGCGCCAAATTCGTCCAGTGGAAAAAGACCACAAAAACGGGTGGGCTATAGCCTTGGGGCGTGGGGCTGGCCAACTTCGTCCACCGGACTCGGAATGCCGCGAGACTTTGCGAGGGGCCTCCGTTTGCCAAAAATAGGCTGCGGGCAAAGCCGCGCCCAAAAATAACCGCCCGAAGGCCGGTGCGCCAAGTTCGTCCAGCGGAAAAAGGCCACAAAAACGGGTGGGCTATAGCCTTGGGGGGTGGGGCTGGCCGACTTCGTCCGCCGGACTCGGAATGCCGCGAGACTTTGCGAGGGGCCTCCGTGTGCCAAAAATAGCCGCGGGCAAAACCGTACCCAAACATAACCGCCCGAAGGCCGGGGCGCCAAGTTCGTCCATCGGAAAAAGGCCACAAAAACGGGTGGGCTATAGCCTTGGGGGGTGGGGCTGGCCAACTTCGTCCGCTGGACTCGGAATGCCGCGAGACTTTGCGAGGGGCCTCCGTGTGCCAAAACTAGGCCGCGGGCAAAGCCGCGACCAAAAATAACCGCCCGAAGGCCGGGGCGCCAAATTCGTCCAGTGGAAAAAGACCACAAAAACGGGTGGGCTACAGCCTTGGGGGGTGGGGCTGGCCAACTTCGTCCACCGGACTCGGAATGCTGCGAGACTTTGCGAGGGGCCTCCGTTTGCCAAAAATAGGCTGCGGGCAAAGCCGTGCCCAAAAATAACCGCCCGAAGGCCGGTGCGCCAAGTTCGTCCAGCGGAAAAAGGCCACAAAAACGGGTGGGCTATAGCCATGGGTGGTGGGGCTGGCCAACTTCGTCCGCCGGACTCGGAATGCCGCGAGACATTGCAAGGTTGCTACGTGTGCCAGAAATAGGCCGCGGGCAAAGCCGCGCCCAAAAATAACCGCCCGAAGGCCGGGGCGCCAAGTTCGTCCTGCGGAAAAAGGCCACAAAAACGGGTGGGCTATATAGCCTTGGCTGGTGGGGCTGGCCAACTTCGTCCGCCGGACTCGGAGTGCCACCAGACGTTGCAAGGGGCCTCCGTGTGCCAAAACTAGGCCGCGGGCAAAGCCGCACCCAAAAATAACCGCCCGAAGGCTGGGGCGCCAAGTTCATCCAGCGGAAAAAGACCACAAAAACGGGTGGGCTATAGCCTTGGGGGGTGGGGCTGGCCAACTTCGTCCGCCGGACTTGGAATGCCGCGAGACTTTGCGAGGGGCCTCCGTGTGCCAAAACTAGGCCACGGGGAAAGCCGCACCCAAAAATAACCGCCCGAAGGCCGGGGCGCCAAATTCGTCCAGCGGAAAAAGGCCACAAAAACGGGTGGGCTATAGCCTTGGGGGGTGGGGCTGGCCAACTTCGTCCGCCGGACTCGGAATGGCACGAGACCTTTCGAGGGGCCTCCGAGTACAAAAAATTTTCCGCGGACAATGCCACACCCAAAAATAACCGCCCGAAGGCCGGGGCGCCAAGTTCGTCCAGCGGAAAAAGGCCACAAAAACGGGTGGGCTATAGCCTTGGGGGGTGATGCTGGCCAACTTCGTCCACCGGACTAGGAATGCCGTGAGACTTTGCGAGGGGCCTCTGTTTACAAAAATAGGCTGCGGGGAAAGCCGTGGCCAAAAATAACAGCCCGAAGGCCGGGGCGCCAAGTTCGTCCAGCGGAAAAAGGCCACAAAAACGGGTGGGCTATAGCCTTGGGGGGTGGGGCTGGCCAACTTCGTCCGCCGGACTCGGAATGCCGCGAGACTTTGCGAGGGGCCTCCGTGTGCCAAAACTAGGCCACGGTCAAAGCCGCGCCCAAAAATAACCGCCCGAAGGCCGGTGCGCCAAGTTCGTCCAGCGGAAAAAGGGCACAAAAACGGGTGGGCTATAGCCTTGGGGGGTGGGGCTGGCCGACTTCGTCCGCCGGACTCGGAATGCCGCGAGACTTTGCGAGGCGCCTCCGTGTGCCAAAAATAGGCCGCGGGCAAAACCGCACCCAAACATAACCGCCCGAAGGCCGGGGCGCCAAGTTCGTCCATCGGAAAAAAGCCACAAAAACGGGTGGGCTATAGCCTTGGGGGGTGGGGCTGGCCGACTTCGTCCGCCGGACTCGGAATGCCGCGAGACTTTGCGAGGCGCCTCCGTGCTCCAAAAATAGGCCACGGGCAAGACCGCACCTAAACATAACCGCCCGAAGGCCGGGGCGCCAAGTTCGTCCATCGGAAAAAGGCCACAAAAACGGGTGGGCTATAGCCTTGGGGGGTGGGGCTGGCCAACTTCGTCCGCCGGACTCGGAATGCCGCGAGACTTTGCGAGGGGCCTCCGTGTGCCAAAACTAGGCCGCGGGCAAAGCCGCGACCAAAAATAACCGCCCGAAGGCCGGGGCGCCAAATTCGTCCAGTGGAAAAAGACCACAAAAACGGGTGGGCTACAGCCTTGGTGGGTGGGGCTGGCCAACTTCGTCCACCGGACTCGGAATGCCGCGAGACTTTGCGAGGGGCCTCCGTTTGCCAAAAATAGGCTGCGGGCAAAGCCGCGCCCAAAAATAACCGCCCGAAGGCCGGGGCGCCAAGTTCGTCCAGCGGAAAAAGGCCACAAAAACGGGTGGGCTATATAGCCTTGGCGGGTGGGGCTGGCCAACTTCGTCCGCCGGACTCGGAATGCCGCGAGACTTTGCGAGGGGCCTCTGTGGGCCAAAACTAGGCCGCGGGCAAAGCCGCGCCCAAAAATAACCGCCCGAAGGCCGGGGCGCCAAATTCGTCCAGCGGAAAAAGGCCACAAAAACGGGTGGGCGATAGCCTTGGTGGGTGGGGCTAGCCAACTTCGTCCACCGGACTCGGAATGCCACGAAACTTTGCGCGGGGCCTCCGTGAGCCAAAAATAGGCCGCGGGCAAAGCCGCGCCCAAATATAACCGCCCGAAGGCCGGGGCGCCAATTTCATCCAACGGAAAAAGGCCACAGAAACGGGTGGGCTATAGCCTTGGGGGGTGGGGCTGGCCGACTTCATCCGCCGGACTCGTAATGCCGCGAGACTTTGCGAGGGGTCTCCGTGTGCCAAAAATAGGCCGCGGACAAAGCCGCGCCCAAAAATAACCGCACGAAGGCCGGGGCGCCAAGTTCGTCCAGCGGAAAAAGGCCACAAAAACGGGTGGGCAATAGCCTTGGGGGGTGGGGCTGGCCGACTTCATCCGCCGGACTCGGAATGCCGTGAGACATTGCAAGGTTCCTACGTGTGCCAGAAATAGGCCGCTGGCAAAGCCGCGCCCAAAAATAACCGCCCGAAGGCCGGGGCGCCAAGTTCGTCCAGCGGAAAAAGGCCACAAAAACGGGTGGGCTATAGCCTTGGGGGGTGGGGCTGGCCAACATCGTCCGCCGGACTCGGAATGCTGTGATGCTTTGCTAGGGGCCTCCGTGGGCCAAAAATAGGCCGCGGGCAAAGCCTTGCCCAAAAATAACCGCCCGAAGGCCGGGGCGCCAAGTTCGTCCAGCGGAAAAAGGCCACAAAAACGGGTGGGCTATAGCCTTGGGGGGTGGGGCTGGCCAACATCGTCCGCCGGACTCGGAATGCCGTGAGGCTTTGCGAGGGGCCTCCGTGGGCCAAAAATAGGCCGCGGGCAAAGCCTTGCCCAAAAATAACCGCCCGAAGGCCGAGGCGCCAGGCTCGTCCAGCGGAAAAAGGCCACAAAAACGGGTGGGCTATACCCTTGGGGGGTGGGGCTGGCCAACTTCGTCCGCCGGACTCGGAATGCCGCGACAATTTGCGAGGTGCCTCCGAGTACAAAAAATAGGCCGCGGACAATGCCGCGCCAAAAAATAACCGCCCGAAGGCCGGGGCGCCAAGTTCGTCCAGCGGAAAAAGGCCACAAAAATGGGTGGGCTATAGCCTTGGGGGGTGATGCTGGCCAACTTCGTCCGCCGGACTAGGAATGCCGCGAGACTTTGCGAGGGGCCTCCGTGTGCCAAAAATAGGCCGCGGGGAAAGCCTCGCCCAAAAATAACCGCTCGAAGGCCGGGGCGCCAAGTTCGCCCAGCGGAAAAAGGCCACAAAAACGGGTGGGCTATAGCCTTCGGTGGTGGGGCTGGCCAACCTCGTCCGCCGGACTCGGAATGCCGCGAGACTTTGCGAGGGGCCTCCGTGTGCCAAAACTAGGCCGCGGGCAAAGCCGCGCCCAAAAATAACCGCCCGAAGGCCGGTGCGCCAAGTTCGTCCAGCGGAAAAAGGCCACAAAAACGGGTGGGCTATAGCCTTGGGGGGTGGGGCTGGCCGACTTCGTCTGCCAGACTCGGAATGCCGCGAGACTTTGCGAGGCGCCTCCGTGTACCAAAAATAGGCCGCGGGCAAAACCGCACCCAAACATAACCGCCCGAAGGCCGGGGCGCCAAGTTCGTCCATCGGAAAAAGGCCACAAAAACGGGTGGGCTATAGCCTTGGGGGGTGGGGCTGGCCGACTTCGTCCGCCGGACTCGGAATGCCGCGAGACTTTGCGAGGGGCCTCCGTGTGCCAAAAATAGGCCGCGGGCAAAGCCGCGCCCGAAAATAACCCTCCGAAGGCCGGGGCGCCAAGTTCGTCCATGGGAAAAAGGCCACAAAAACGGGTGGGCTATAGCCTTGGCGGGTGGGGCTGGCCCACTCCGTCCGCCGGACTCGGAATGCCGCGAGACTTTGCGAGGGGCCTCCGTGTGCCAGAAGTAGGCACGTGAAGAAGGAGGTTACTCACAAATCATTAATCTTTACTCATAAATTTCAAACTGAAATTCCTCCAATTCTTATTCAAATAAATCCATAAATCCGAACGTCAAATACTAAATAATCTCTCTCGAGGACATTTAAAAATAATAACAAAAGTCTCAAACTCCAAATTACACGTTCATAATAAAAGTAACTAAATAGAAGCACAAGTCTATTCCTCCTCTTATTCAATAGCAAACGGAAACTGCAAATCACTAACTCCAAAGCTAAGTGCACCTCTCAAAAGAAACTTAATCTGCAAAAAAGTAATGACGAGGGGTGAGCCGTCAACTCGGTAAGTAAAACCATTCCTAACACACTAGGCCTATCGATACCAAAAATATTGCAAGCCTTCTTTTGTTTAAAGCATATATCATAATCCATAATTTTCATAAAACGATATATCACAATAACATAAGATAAATTCTTAATAATTCAGAATATTCAAAAGCATATTTACTTACGAAGCAAATCATGTAATACGTATACAAAAAACAAACAGGTTAGCTCATGTCACATAGTGTCACCTATAGTCCCGGTGACCTGGCCAGAAACAGAATCAGAATATCGTGTGCACATTCAGAACAGAAACCCAGTACTGGTCCAGACGGATATATCGTATATTACGATCAGAATCAGAATCAGACTAACTATGGACAATGAGCCAAAGCATTAAGAATCTCATACAATCATCAATAATTGAAATCAAACATAGGTACAAAACATTCGTATCAGTTTCATAAAAGTTCATATCAATAATATACGCTTGCATAACATTTTAAAGATAACATCATAAAAGGTTGTCATGTCATAAAATCATTTACATATTAAAAAGCATTTATAAAATACTTTGTTAAAAAGAATGGTTTGAAAACATTTACATAAAGCTAAGTTTGTTATCAAAATTAGTAATCCTTTAAGTAGTATCAAAACATTTATACTTATAATATCAAAATACTTATACATATCCAGTACATTAGGAATGAAGTTACTTACCTCGACAAATGAACTTGGATTAACACCTCTAAGCTTCTAAGAGCCTCAAACACCTTCAAAACCTTAAACAAATACAAGATATGACAATCAATAACTTATTCTAAGAATTTGATTTTCTAATTCATACCCGTACAGGTCTGATTCTCGGAATTTTAACTCTTACTCAAAGTCTCAGAATGATATAAAATCCTATGGAACCATTCTGGACATCCATGAGTACCCCATGTAAAATTTACAAGAGAATCCGATATCAAAAACATTTTAAAAACTATTTACTTCTCAGCAAATTCGAAACTGTTTTCACATAATCTAAACCAAACAGAACGGGTTACGTGATTTTTATAAAATAAAATACTAATCAAAAAATTATGAAATTACAACTGGAAATCCTAGACACATATATTAACATACATATAAACTTTCATAATTTTCCGAGTTCATTTGGTGGTACAAATAGTCTTGTGAATCTGATCACAATACTGGAATCGCAGTTTTCCAGTGCAGTGGTTTCTATTTCCAAAATACGTATAAAATTGAAAACGAAGTCGAATTTAATGAAATAAAATTTAATCAAGAAGCTCTACATGTCTACTTTCCAGAAATATAAATTTTATAAGAAAATTCGTTCAGAAAATATAGCTTTAAAAATTCGAGATACTCATGCTGTTCAGAATAAACGTTGTGAACTTACCCGTCGCTTTGATTCTCTCCTAAACAAAGGTTTGAATCCTAAGATTTGGGTAAGAGCGTAAAGAGCAGCAGAGAAGAAGAATAAACGATGTGAACTTAGGGTTATGGAAGGGGGAAAAGTATGCATTTATAGGGGATCTTAAGAAACCCTATTCAATAAGGAAATATAACCCTTTTCCAAAATGATCTCATAAATAACCTCTATTTAATTAGTACCCCTTTCTAAATAAGGGTTATAGGCCACCCATAATTCTCGATGAAAGCCCAATTTCCATAATTTAATATGTATGGGAATTTGTGGCGTTACAGCTATAGCCTTGGGGGGTGGGGCTGGCCAACTTCGTCCGCTGGACTCGGAATGCCGCGAGACTTTGCGAGGGGCCTCCGTGTGCCAAAAATAGGCCGTGGGCAAAGCCGCGCCCAAAAATAACCGCCCGAAGGCCGGGCCGCCAAGTTCGTCCAGTGGAAAAAGGCCACAAAAACGGGTGGGCTATAGCCTTGGGCGGTGGGGCTGGCCGACTTCGTCCGCCGGACTCGGAATGCCGCGAGCCTTTGCGAGGGGCCTCCGTGTGCCAAAAATAGGCCGCAGGGAAAGCGGCGCCCAAAATTAACTACCCGAATGCCGGGGCGCCAAGTTCGTCCAGCGGAAAAAGGCCACAAAAACGGGTGGGCTATAGCCTTGGGGGGTGGGGCTGGCCAACTTTGTCCGCCGGACTCGGAATGCCGCGAGACATTGCGAGGGGCCTCCGCGTGCCAAAAATAGGCTACGGGCAAAGCCGCGCCCAAAACGCCCGAAGGCCGGGGCGCCAAGTTCGTCCAGTGGAAGAAGGCCACAAAAACGGGTGGGCTATAGCCTTGGGGGGTGGGGCTGGCCAACTTCGTCCGCCAGACTCGGAATGCCGCGAGACTTTGTGAGGGGCCTCCGTGTGCCGAAAATAGGCCGTGGACAAAGATGCGCCCAAAAATAACCGCCCGAAGGCCGGGGCGCCAAGTTCGTCCAGCAGCAAAAGGCCACAAAAACGGGTGGGCTATAGCCTTGGGGGGTGGGGCTGGCCAACTTCGTCCGCCGGACTCGGAATGGCGCGAGACTTTGCGAGGGGCCTCCGAGTACAAAAAATAGGCCGCGGACAATGCCGCGCCCAAAATTAACCACCCGAAGGCCGGGGCACCAAGTTCTTCCAGCGGAAAAAGGCCACAAAAACGGGTGGGCTATAGCCTTCGGGGGTGGGGCTGGCCTACTTCGTCCGCCGGACTCGGAATGCCGCGAGACTTTGCGAGGGGCCTTTGTGTGCCAAAAATAGGCTGCGGCCAAAGCCGCGTCCAAAAATAACTGCCCGACGGCCGGGGCGCCAAGTTCGTCCAGCGGAAAAAGGCCACAAATACGGGTGGGCTATAGCCTTGGGGGGTGGGGCAGGCCCACTTCGTCCGCCGGACTCGAAATGCCGGGAGACTTTGCGAGGGGCCTCCGTGTGCCACAAATAGGCCACGGGCAAAGCCGCGCCCAAAATTAACCGCCCGAAGGCCGGGGCGCCAAGTTCGTCCAGCGGAAAAAGGCCACAAAAACGGGTGGGCTATAGCCTTGGGGAGTGGGGCTGGCCAACTTCGTGCGCCGGACTCGGAATGCCGCGAGACATTGCGAGGGGCCTCCGTGTACCAAAACTAGGCCGCGGGTAAAGCCGCGCCCGAAAATAACCGCCCGATGGCCGGGGCGCCAAGTTCGTCCAGTGGAAAAAGGCGACAAAAACGGGTGGGCTATAGCCTTGGGGGGTGATGCTGGCCCACTTCGTCCGCCGGAAATGGAATGCCGCGAGACTTTGCGAGGGACCTCCGTGTGCCAAAAATAGGCCGCGGGCAAAGCCGCGCCCAAAATTAATCGCCCGAAGGCCGGGGCGCGAAATTCGTCCAGCGGAAAAACTCCACAAAAACGGGTGGGCTATAGCCTTGGCGAGTGGGGCTGGCCAACTTCGTCCGCCGGACTCGGAATGCCGCGACACTTTGCGAGGGCCCTCCGTGTACCAAAAATAGGCCGCGGGTAAAGCCGCGCCCAAAAATAACCGCCCGACGGCCGGCGCGCCAAGTTCGACCATCGGAAAAAGGCCATAAAACCGAGTGGGCTATAGCCTTGGGGGGTGGGGCTGGCCAACTTCGTCCAGCGGACTCGGAATGCCGCGAGACTTTACGAGGGGCCTCCGTGTGCCAAAAATAAGCCTTGGGAGGTTTAAAAGGTTCGGGGTTCAAAATTTTATGTCATCTAGTGATAAAATTTTGTAGTGCATTTTATAGATAGGTAGCAGCAGCAAGTTCCGGGGCGCCAAGTTCGTCCAGCGGAAAAAGGCCACAAAAGCTGGTGGGCTATAGCCTTGGGGGGTGGGGCTGGCCCACTTCGTCCGCCGGACTCGGAGTGCCGGGAGACTTTGCGAGGGGCCTCCGTGTGCCAAAAATAGGCCGCTGGCAAAGCTGCGCCCAAAATTAACCACCCGAAGGCCGGGGCGCCAAGTTCGTCCAGCGGAAAAAGGCCACAAAAACGGGTGGGCTATAGCCTCGCGGGGTGGGGCTGGCCAACTTCGTCCACCGGAGTCGGAATGCCGCGAGACTTTACGAGGGGCCTCCGTGTGCCAAAAATAGGCCGCGGGCAAAGTCGCGCCCAAAAATAACCGCCCGATGGCCGGGGCGCCAAGTTCGTCCAGTGGAAAAAGGCCACAAAAACGGGAGAGTTATAGCCTTGGGGGTTGGGGCTGGCCAACTTCGTCCGCCGTACTCGGAATGCCGCGAGACTTTGCGAGGAGCCTCCGTGTGCCAAAAATAGGCCGCGGGCAAAGCCGCACGTAAAAATAACCGCCCGAAGGCCGGGGCGCCATGTTCGTCCAGCGGAAAAAGGCCACAAAAACGGGTGGGCTATAGCCATGGGGGGTGGGGCTGGCCCACTTCGTCCGCCGGACTCGGAATGCCGCGAGACTTTGCGAGGGGCCTCTATGTGCCAAAAATAGGCTGCGCGCAAAGCCGCGTCCAAAAAAACCGCCCAAAGGCCGGGGCGCCAAGTTCGTCCAGCGGAAAAAGGCCACAAAAACGGGTGGGCTATAGCCTTGGGGGGTGGGGCTGGCCCACTTCGTCCGCCAGACTCGTAATGCCGCGAGACTTTGCGAGGGGCCTCCGTGTGCCAAAAATAGGCCGCAGACAAAGCCGCGCCCAAAAATAACCGCCCGAAGGCCGGGGCGCCAAGTTCGTCCAGCGGAAAAAGGCCACAAAAACGGTTGGGCTATAGCGTTAGGGGGTGCGGTCGGCTGACTTCATCCGCCGGACTCGGAATGCCGCGAGACTTTGCGAGGGCCCTCCATGTGCCAAAAATAGACCGCGGACAAAACCGCACCCAAAAATAACCGCCCGAAGGCTGGGGTGCCAAGTTCGTCCAGCGGAAAAAGGCCACAAAAACGGGTGGGCTATATCCTTGCGGGGTGGGGCTGGACAACTTCGTCCGCCGCACTCGGAATGCCGCGAGACTTTGCGAGGGGCCTCCATGTGCCAAAAATAGGCCGCAGACAAAGCCGCGCCCAAAAATAACCGCCCGAAGGCCGGGGCGCCAAGTTCGTCCAGCGGAAAAAGGCCACAAAAACGGGTGGGCTATAGCCTTGGGGGGTGGGGCTGGCCAACTTCGTCCGCCGGACTCGGAATGCCACGAGACTTTGCGAGGGGCCTGCGTGTACCAAAAATAGGCCGCGGGCAAAGCCGCGTCAAAAAATAACCCCCCGAAGGCCGGGGCGCCAAGTTCGTCCAGCGGAAAAAGGCCACAAAAATGGGTGGGCTATAGCCTCGGGGGTTGGGGCTGGCCCACTTCGTCCGCCAGACTCGGAATGCCGTGAGACTTTGCGAGGGGTCTCCGTGTGCCAAAAATAGTCCGCGGGCAAAGACGTGCCCAAAAATAACCGCCCGAAGGCTGGGGCGCCAAGTTCGTCCAGCGGAAAAAGGCCACAAAAACGGGTGGGCTATAGCCTTGGGGGGTGGTGCTGGCCAACTTCGTCCGCCGGACTCGGAATGCCGCGAGACTTTGCGAGGGGCCTCCGTGTGCCAAAACTATGCCGCGGGCAAAGCCGCGCCCAAAATTAACCGCCCGAAGGCCGGGGCGCCAAGTTCGTCCAGCGGAAAAAGGCCACAAAAACGGTGGGGTATAGCCTTGGGGGGTGGGGCTGTCGAATATTGTCCGCCGGACTCGGAATGCCGCGAGACTTTCCAAGGGCCCTCGGTGTGCCAAAAATAGGCCGCGGACAAAGCCGCACCCAAAAATAAGAGCCCTAAGGCCGGGGCGCCAAGTTCGTCCAGCGGAAAAAGGCCACAAAAACGGGTGGGCTATAGCCTTTGGGGGTGGGGCTGTCCGACTTCGTCCGCCGCACTCGGAATGCCGTGAGACTTTGCGAGGGGCCTCCGTGTGCCAAAAATAGGCCGCGGGCAAAGCCGCGCCCAAAAATAACCGCCCGAAGGCCGGGGCGCCAAGTTCGTCCAGCGGAAAAAGGCCAGAAAAACGGGTGGGCTATAGCCTTGGGGGGTGGGGCTGGCCAACTTCGTCCGCCGGACTCGGAATGCCGCGAGACTTTGCGAGGGCCCTCGGTGTGCCAAAAATAGGCCGCGGGCAAAGCCGCACCCAAAAATAACAGCCCTAAGGCCGGGGCGCCAAGTTCGTCCAGCGGAAAAAGACCACAAAAACGGGTGGGCTATAGCCTTTCGGGGTGGGGCTGGCCGTCTTCGTCCGCCGCACTCGGAATGCCGTGAGACTTTGCGAGGGGCCTCCGTGTGCCAAAAATAGGCCGCGGGCAAAGCCGCGCCCAAAAATAACCGCCCGAAGGCCGGGGCGCCAAGTTCGTCCAGCGGAAAAAGGGCACAAAAACGGGTGGGCTATAGCCTTAGGGGGTGGGGCTGGCCCACTTCGTCCGCCGGACTCGGAATGCCGCGAGACTTTGTGAGGGGCCTCAGTGTGCCAAACATAGGCCGCGGGCATAGCCGCGCCCAAAAATAACCGCCCGAAGGCCGGGGCGCCAAGTTCGTCCAGCGGAAAAAGGCCACAAAAACGGGTGGGCTATAGCCTTGGGGGGTGGGCCTGGCCCACTTCGTCCGCCAGACTTGGAATGGCGCGAGACTTTGCGAGTGGCCTTTGTATGCCAAAAATAGGCGGCGGGCACAGCCGCTCCCAGCAATAAACGCCCGAAGGCCGGGGCGCCAAGTTCGTCCAGCGGAAAAAGGCCACAAAAACGGGTGGGGCTATAGCCTTGCGGGGTGGGGCTGGCCAACTCGTTCGCCGGACTCAGAAGGCCGCGAGACTTTACGAGGGCCCTCCGTGTGCCAAAAATAGGCCGCGGACTAAACCGCGCCCAAAAATAACCACCCGAGGGCTGGGGCGTCAAGTTTGTCCAGCGGAAAAAGGCCACAAAAACGGGTGGGCTATAGCCTTGGGGGGTGGGGCTGGCCAACTGCGTCCGCCGGACTCAGAAAGCCGCGAGACTTTACGAGGGCCCTACGTGTGCCAAAAATAGGCCGCGGGCAGACCGCACCCAAAAATAACCACCCGAAGGCCGGGGCGCCAAGTTCGTCCAGCGGAAAAAGGCCACAAAAACGGGTGGGCTATAGCGTTAGGGGGTGCGGTCGGCTGACTTCATCCGCCGGACTCGGAATGCCGCGAGACTTTGCGAGGGTTCGCCATGTGCCAAAAATAGGCCGCGGAAAAAACCGCACCCAAAAATAACCGCCCGAAGGCTGGGGCGCCAAGTTCGTCCAGCGGAAAAACGCCACAAAAACGGGTGGGCTATCGCCTTGGGCGGTGGGGCTGGCCAACTTCGTCCGGCGGACTTGGAATGCCGCGAGACCTTACGAGGGCCCTACGTGTGCTAAAAATAGGCCGCGGGCAAAGCCGCGCCCCAAAATAACCCCCCGAAGGCCGGGGCGCCAAGTTCGTCCATCGGAAAAAGGTCACAAAAACGGGTGGGCTATAGCCTCGGGGGGTTCGGCTGGCCAACTTCGTCTGCCGGACTCGGTGTGCCGCGAGACTTTGCGAGGGTCCTCAGTGTGCCAAAAATAGGCCGCGGGCATAGCCGCGCCCAAAAATAACCGCCCGAAGGCCGGGGAGCCAAGTTCGTCCAGCGGAAAAAGGCCACAAAAACGGGTGGGCTATAGCCTTGGGGGGTGGGGCTGGCCAACTTGGTCCGCCGGACTCAGAATTCCGCGAGACTTTGCGAGGGGCCTCCGTGTGCCAAAAATAGGCCACGAGCAAAGCTGCGCCCAAAAATAACCGACCGAAGGCCGGGTGCCAAGTTCGTCCAGCGGAAAAAGGCCACAAAATCGGGTGGGCTATAGCCTTGGGGGGTGGGGCTGGCCTACTTCGTCCGCCGGACTCGGAATTCCGCGAGACTTTACGAGGGGCCTCCATGTGCCAACAATAGGACTTGGGAAAAGCCGTGCCCAAAAATAACCGCCCGAAGGCCGGGGTGCCAAGTTCGTCCAGCGGAAAAAGGCCACAAAAACGGGTGGGCTATAGCCTTGGGGGGTGGGGCTGGCCAACTTCGTCCACCGGACTCGGAATGGCACGAGACTTTGCGAGGGGTCTCCGTGTGCCAAAAATAGTCCGCGGGCAAAGACGTGCCCAAAAATAACCGCTCGAAGGCTGGGGCGCCAAGTTCGTCCAGCGGAAAAAGGCCACAAAAACGGGTGGGCTATAGCCTTGGGGGGTGGGGCTGGCCAACTTCGTCCACCGGACTCGGAATGGCACGAGACTTTGCGAGGGGTCTCCGTGTGCCAAAAATAGTCCGCGGGCAAAGCCGTGCCCAAAAATAACCGCCCGAAGGCCGGGGCGCCAAGTTCGTCCAGCGGACTCGGAATGCCGCGAGACTTTGTGAGGGGCCTCCGTGTGCCAAAACTAGGCCGCTGGCAATGCCAAGCCCAAAAATAACCGCCCAAAGGCTGGGGCGCCAAGTTCGTCCAGCGGAAAAAGGCCACAAAAACGGGTGGGCTATAGCCTTCGGGGTTGGGGCTGGCCAACTTCGTTCGCCGGACTCGGAATGACACGAGACTTTGCGAGGGGCCTCCGTGGGCCAAAAATAGGCCGCGGCCAAAGCCACGCCCAAAACAATAACCGCCCGAAGGCCAGGGCGCCAAGTTCGTCACGCGCAAAAAGGCCACAAAAACGGGTGGGCTAAAGCCTTGGGGGGTGGGGCTGGCCAACTTCGTCCGCTGGACTCGAAATGGTGCGAGAATCTCCAGGGCACCTCCGTGTGCCAAAAATAGGCCGCGGGCACAGCCGCACCCAAAAATACCAGCCGAAGGCCGGGGCGCCAAGTTCGTCCAGCGGAAAAAGGCCACAAAAACAGGTGGGCTATAGCTTTGGGGGGTGGGGCTGGCCAACTTCGTCCGCCGGACTCAGAATGGTGCGAGACTTTGCGGGGCGCCTCCGTGTGTCGAAAATAGGCTGCAGGCATAGCCGCGCCCAAAAATAACCGCCCGAAGGCC
Source organism: Citrus x changshan-huyou (assembly GCA_039657385.1). Lineage (NCBI taxonomy): Eukaryota > Viridiplantae > Streptophyta > Magnoliopsida > Sapindales > Rutaceae > Citrus > Citrus x changshan-huyou. The sequence continues at coordinate 261,170 of JBCGBO010000016.1, forward strand.
GGGGCGCCAAGTTCGTCCAACGGAAAAAGGCCACATAAACGGGTGGGCTAAAGCCTTGGGGGGTGGGGTTGGCCAACTTCGTCCGCCGGACTCGGAATGCTGCGAGAATCTCCGGGGCACCTCCGTGTGCAAAAAATAGGCCGCGGGCACAGCCGCGCCCAAAAATACCCGCCGAAGGCCGGGGCGCCAAGTTCGTCCAGCGGAAAAAGGCCACAAAAACGGGTGGGCTATAGCCTTGGGGGGTGGGGCTGGCCAACTTCGTCCGCCGGACTCGGAATGGTGTGAGACTTGGCGAGTGGCGTCCGTGTACCGAAAATAGGCCCCGGGCACGGCCGCACTCAAAAATAACAGACCGAAGGCCGGGGCGCCAAGTTCGTCCAGCGGAAAAAGGCCACTGAAACGGGTGGGTTATAGCCTTGGGGGGTGGCGCTGGCCCACTTCGTCCGCCGGACTCGGAATGGCGCAAGACTTTGCGAGCGGCCTCCGTGTGCCGAAAATAGCCGGCGCGCACAGCCGCGCCCAAAAATAACTGCCCGAAGGCCGGGGCGCCAAGTTCGTCCAGCGGAAAAAGGCCACAAATATGGGTGGGCTATAGCCTTGGGGGGTGCGGCTGGCCAACTTCGTCCGCCGGACTCGGAATGCCGCGAGACTTTGCGAGCAGCCTCCATGTGCCAAAAATGGGCCCCGGGCACAGCCGCGCCCAAAAATACAAGCCAAAGGCCGGGGCGCCAAGTTCGTCCAGCGGAAAAAGGCCACAAAAACGGGTGGGCTATAGCTTTGGGGGGTGGGGCAGGCCGACTTCGTCCGCCGGAATCGGAATTGCGCGGGAGTTTGCGAGCCGCCTCCGTGTGCTGAAAATAGGCCCCGGGCATAGCCGCGCCCAAAAATAACCCCCCGAAGGCCGGGGCGCCAAGTTCGTCCAGCGGAAAAAGGCCACAAAAACGGGTGGGCTAAAGCCTTGGGGGGTGGGGCTGGCCAACTTCGTCCGCCGGACTCGGAATGGCGCGAGAATCTCCGGGGCACCTCCGTGTGCCAAAAATAGGCCGCGGGCACAGCCACGCCCAAAAATACCCGCCCGAAGGCCGGGGCGCCAAGTTCGTCCAGTGGAAGAAGGCCACAAAAACGGGTGGGCTATAGCCTTGGGGGGTGGGGCTGGCCCACTTCGTCCGCCGGACTCGGAATGGCGCGAGACTTTGCGGACGACATCCGTGTGCCGAAAATAGACCCCGGGCCCAGCCGCGCCCGAAAATAACCGCCCGAAGGCCGGGGCGCCAAGTTCGTCCGGCGGAAAAAAGGCCACAAAAACGGGTGGGCTATAGCCTTGGGGGGTGGCCCTGGCCCACTTCGTCCGCCGGACTCGGAATGCCGCGAGACTTTGCGAGCAGCCTCCATGTGCCAAAAATGGGCCCCGGACACAGCCGCGCCCAAAAATACACGCCGAAGGCCGGGGCGCCAAGTTCGTCCAGCGGAAAAAGGCCACAAAAACGGGTGGGCTATAGCTTTGGGGGGTGGGGCTGGCCGAATTCGTCCGCCGGAATCGGAATTGCGCGAGAGTTTGCGAGCTGCCTCCGTGTGCTGAAAATAGGCCCCGGGCATAGCCGCGCCCAAAAATACCCGCCCGAAGGCCGGGGCGCCAAGTTCGTCCAGCGGAAAAAGGCCACAAAAACGGGTGGGCTATAGCCTTTGGGGTTGGGGCTGGCCCACTTCGTCCGCCAGACTCGGAATGCAGCGAGACTTTGGGAGGGTCCTCCATGTCCCAAAAATAGGCCGTGGACAAAGCCGCGCCCAAAAATAACCGCCCGAAGGCCGGGGCGCCAAGTTCGTCCAGCGGAAAAAGGCCACAAAAATGGGTGGCCTATAGCCTTGGGGGGTGGGGCTGTCCAACTTCGTCCGCCGGACTCGGAATGGCACGAGAATCTCCGGGGCACCTCCGTGTGCCAAAAATAGGCCGCGGGCACAGCCGCGCCAAAAAATACACACCCGAAGGCCGGGGCGCCAAGTTCGTCCAGCGGAAAAAGGCCACAAAAATGGGTGGGCTATAGCCTTGGGGGGTGGGGCTGGCCAACTTCGTCCGCCGGACTCGGAATGGCACGAGAATCTCCGGGGCACCTCCGTGTGCCAAAAATAGGCCGCGGGCACAGCCGCGCCCAAAAATACACGCCCGAAGGCCGGGGTGCCAAGTTCGTCCAGCGGAAAAAAGCCACAAAAACGGGTGGGCTATAGCCTTGGGGGGTGGGGCTGGCCAACTTCGTCCGCTGGACTCGGAATGGCGCTAGAATCTCCGGGGCACCTCTGTGTGCCAAAAATAGGCCGCGGGCACAGCCGCGCTAAAAAATACATGCCCGAAGCCCGGGGCGCCAAGTTCGTCCAGCGGAAAAAGGCCACAAAAAAGGGTGGGCTATAGTCTTGGGGGGTGGGGCTGGCCAACTTCGTCCGCCGGACTCGGAATGGCGCGAGACTTTGCGGGGTGCCTCCGTGTGCCAAAACTAGGCCGCGGGCACAGCCGCGCTCAAAAATACCCGCCAGAAGGCCGGGGCGCCAAGTTCGTACAGCGGAAAAAGGCCTCAAAAACGGGTGGGCTATAGCCTTGGGGGGTGGGGCAGGCCAACTTCGTCCGCCGGACTCGGAATGGCGCGAGACTTTGCGAGCAGCCTCCATGTGCCGAAAATAGGCCCCGGCCACAGCCGCACCCAATAATAACCACCCGAAGGCCAGGGTGCCAAGTTCGTCCAGCGGAAAAAGGCCACAAAATCGGGTGGGCTATAGCCTTTGGGGGTGGGGCTGGCCAACTTCGTCCGCCGGACTCAGAATGCCGCGAGACTTTGCGAGGGGCCTCCGTGTGCCAAAAATAGGCCCCGGGCACAGCCGTTCCCAAAAATAACCGCCCGAAGGCCAGGGCGCCAAGTTCGTCCAGCGGAAAAAGGCCACAAAAACGGGTCGGCTATAGCCTTGGGGGTGGGGCTGGCCAACTTCGTCCGCCGGACTCAGAATGGCGCGAGACTTGGCGAGCGGCGTCCGTGTACCGAAAATAGGCCCCGGGTACAGCTACGCCCAAAAATAACAGACCGAAGGCCGGGGCGCCAAGTTTGTCCAGCGGAAAAAGGCCACAAAAACGGGTGGGCTATAGCCTTGGGGGGTGGGGCTGGTCCACTTCGTCCGCCAGACTCGGCATACCGCGAGACTTTGCGAGCAACCTCCATGTGCCGAAAATGGGCCCCGGCCACAGCCACGCCCAAAAATAACCGCCCGAAGGCCGGGGTGCCAAGTTCGTCCAGCGGAAAAAGGCCACAAAAACGGGTGGGCTATAGCCTTGGGGGGTGGGGCTGGCCAACTTCGTCCGCCGGACTCGGAATGGCGCTAGACTTTGCGGGGGGCCTCCATGTGCCAACAATAGGCCGCAGGCACAGCTGGGCCCAAAAATACCCGCCCGAAGGCCGGGGCGCCAAGTTCGTCCCGCGGAAAAAGGCCACAAAAACGGGTGGGATATAGCCTTGGGGGGTGGGGCAGGCCCACTTCGTCCGCCGGAATCGGAATGCCGCCAGACATTGCGAGGGGCCTCCATGTGGCAAAAATAGGGTGTGGTCATAGCCGCGCCCAAAAATAACCGACCGAAGGCCGGGGCGCCAAGTTCGTCCAGCGGAAAAAGGCCACAAAAACGGGTGGGCTATAGCCTTGGGGGGTGATGCTGGCCAACTTCGTCCGCCGGACTCGGAATGCCGCGAGACTTTGCGAGGGGCCTCCGTGTGCGAAAAATAGGCCGCGGGCAAAGCCGCGTCCAAAAATAACCGCCCGAAGGCCGGGGCGCCAAGTTCGTCCAGCGGAAAAAGGCCACAAAAACGGGTGGGCTATAGCCTTGGGGGGTGGGGCTGGCCAACTTCGTCCGCCGGACTTGGAATGGCGCTAGACTTTGCGGGGGGCCTCCATGTGCCAACAATAGGCCGCGGGCACAGCTGCGCCCAAAAATACCCGCCCGAAGGCCGGGGCGCCAAGTTCGTCCAGCGGAAAAAGGCCACAAAAACGGGTCGGCTATAGCCTTGGGGGTGGGGCTGGCCAACTTCGTCCGCCGGACTCAGAATGGCGCGAGACATGGTGAGTGGCGTCCGTGTACCGAAAATAGGCCCTGGGTACAGCCGCGCCCAAAAATAACCGACCAAAGGCCGGGGCGCCAAGTTCGTCCAGCGGAAAAAGGCCACAAAATCGGGTGGGCTATAGCCTTGGGGGTGGGGCAGGCCCACTTCGTCCGCCGGAATCGGAATGCCGCCAGACATTGCGAGGGGCCTCCATGTGGCAAAAATAGGGTGTGGTCATAGCCGCGCCCAAAAATAACCGACCGAAGGCCGGGGCGCCAAGTTCGTCCAGCGGAAAAAGGCCACAAAAACGGGTGGGCTATAGCCTTGGGGGGTGATGCTGGCCAACTTCGTCCGCCGGACTCGGAATGCCGCGAGACTTTGCGAGGGGCCTCCGTGTGCGAAAAATAGGCCGCGGGCAAAGCCGCGTCCAAAAATAACCGCCCGAAGGCCGGGGCGCCAAGTTCGTCCAGCGGAAAAAGGCCACAAAAACGGGTGGGCTATAGCCTTGGGGGGTGGGGCTGGCCAACTTCGTCCGCCGGACTTGGAATGGCGCTAGACTTTGCGGGGGGCCTCCATGTGCCAACAATAGGCCGCGGGCACAGCTGCGCCCAAAAATACCCGCCCGAAGGCCGGGGCGCCAAGTTCGTCCGGCGGAAAAAGGCCACAAAATTGGGTGGGATATAGCCTTGGGGGGTGGGGCAGGCCCACTTCGTCCGCCGGAATCGGAATGCCGCGTGACATTGCGAGGGGCCTCCATGTGGCAAAAATAGGGTGTGGTCATAGCCGCGCCCAAAAATAACCGCACGAAGGCCGGGGCGCCAAGTTCGTCCAGCGGAAAAAGGCCACAAAAACGGGTGGGCTATAGCCTTGGGGGGTGATGCTGGCCAACTTCGTCCGCCGGACTCGGAATGCCGCTAGACTTTGCGAGGGGCCTCCGTGTGCCAAAAATAGGCTGCGCGCAAAGCCGCGCCCAAAAATAACCGCCCGAAGGCCGGGGCGCCAAGTTCCCTTTGCGAGGGGCCTCCGTGTGCCAAAAATACGCCGCGGGCAAAGCCGCGCCCAAAAATAACCGCCCGAAGGCCAGGGCGCCAAGTTCGTCCAGCAAAAAAAGGCCACAAAAACGGGTGGGCTATAGCCTTGGGGGGCGGGGCTGGCCAACTTCGTCCGCCGGACTCGGAATGCCGCGAGACTTTGCGAGGGGCCTCCGTGTGCGAAAAATAGGCCGCGGGCAAAACCGCGTCCAAAAATAACCGCCCGAAGGCCGGGGCACCAAGTTCGTCCAGCGGAAAAAGGCCACAAAAACGGGTGGGCTATAGCCTTCGGGGGTGGGACTGGCCAACTTCATCCGCCGGACTCGGAATGCCGTGAGACTTTTCGAGGGGCCTCCATGTGCCAAAAATAGGCCGCGGGCAAAGCCGCGCCCAAAATTAACCGCCCGAAGGCCGCGGCGCCAAGTTCGTCCAGCGGAAAAAGGCCACAAAAAAGGATGGGCTATAGCCTTCGGGGGTGGGGCTGGCCCACTTCGTCCGCCGGACTTGGAATGCCGCGAGACTTTGTGAGGGGCCTCCGTGTGCCAAAAATAGGTCGCGGGCAAAGCAGCGCCCAAAATTAACCGCCCGAAGGCCGCGGCGCCAAGTTCACCAGCGGAAAAAGGCCACAAAAACGGGTGGGCTATAGCCTTGGGGGGTGGGGCTGGCCCACTTCGTCCGCCAGACTTGGAATGCCGCGAGACTTTGCGAGGGGCCTCCGTGTGCCAAAAATAGGCCGCGGGCAAAGCCACGCCCAAAATTAACCGCCCGAAGGCCGGGGCGCCATGTTCGTCCAACGGAAAAAGGCCACAAAAACGGGTGGGCTATAGCCTTGGGGGGTGGGGCTGGCCAACTTCGTCCGCCGGACTCGGAATTCCGTGAGACTTTGCGAAGGGCCTCCGTGTGCCAAAAATAGGCCGCGGGGAAAGCCGCGCCCAAAAATAACCGCACGACGGCCGGGGCGCCAAGTTCGTCCAGCGGAAAAAGGCCACCAAAACGGGTGGGCTATAGCCTTGGGGGGTGGGGCTGGCCGACTTCGTCCGCCGGACTCGGAATGCCACGAGACTTTGTGAGGGGCCTCCATGTGCCAAAAATAGGCCGCGGCCAAAGCCGCGACCAAAATTAACCGCCCGAAGTCCGGCGCGCCAAGTTCGTCCAGCGGAAAAAGGCCACAAAAACGGTTGGGCGATAGTTTTGGGGGGTGGGGCTGGCCAACTTCGTCCGCCGGACTCGGAATGCCGCAAGACTTTGCGAGGGGCCTCCTTGTACCAAAAATAGGCCGCGGGCAAAGACGTGCCCATAAATAACAGCCCGACGGCGGGGGCGCCAAGTTCGTCCAGCGGAAAAAGGCCACAAAAACGGGTGGGCTATAGCCTTGGGGGGTGATGCTGGCCAACTTCGTCCGCCGGACTCGGAATGCCGCGAGACTTTGAGAGGGGCCTCCGTGTGCCAAAAATAGGCTGCGGACAAAACCGCGCCCAAAAATAACCGCCCGATGGCCGGGGCGCCCAGTTCGTCCAGCGGAAAAAGTCACAAAAACGGGTGGGCTATAGCCTTGGGGGGTTGTGCTGGCCAACTTTGTCCGCCGGACTCGGAATGCCGCGAGACTTTGCGAGGCGTGTCCGTGTGCCAAAAAGAGGCCGCGGACAAAGCCGCGTCCAAAATTAACCGCCCGAACGCTGGGGCGCAAAGTTCGTCCAGCGGAAAAAGGCAACAAAAACGGGTGGGCTATAGTCTTGGGGGGTCGGGCTGGCCAAGTTCGTCCGCCGGAATCGGAATGCCGCGAGACTTTGCGAGGGACTTCCGTGTGCCAAAAAAAGGCCACGGACAAAGCCCCGCCCGACGGCTGGGGCGCAAAGTTCGTCCAGCGGAAAAAGGCAACAAAATGGGTGGGCTATAGCCTTGGGGGGTCGGGCTGGCCAACTTCGTCCGCCGGACTCGGAATGCCGCGAGACTTCACGAGGGGCCTCCGTGTGCGAAAAATAGGCCGCGGGCAAAGCCGCGTCCAAAAATAACCGCCCGAAGGCCGGGGCGCCAAGTTCGTCCAGCGGAAAAAGGCCACAAAAACGGGTGGGCTATAGCCTTGGGGGGTGGGGCTGGCCAACTTCATCCGCCGGACTCGGAATGCCGCGAGACTTTGCGAGGGGCCTCCATGTGCCAAAAATAGGCCGCGGGCAAAGCCGCGCCAAAAATTAACCGCCCGAAGGCTGCGGCGCCAAGTTCGTCCAGCGGAAAAAGGCCACAAAAAAGGATGGGCTATAGCCTTGGGGGGTGGGGCTGGCCCACTTCGTCCGCCGGACTTGGAATGCCGCGAGACTTTGTGAGGGGCCTCCGCGTGCCAAAAATAGGTCGCGGGCAAAGCCGCGCCCAAAATTAACCGCCCGAAGGCCGCGGCGCCAAGTTCACCAGCGGAAAAAGGCCACAAAAACGGGTGGGCTATAGCCTTGGGGGGTGGGGCTGGCCCACTTCGTCCGCCGGACTTGGAATGCCGCGAGACTTTGCGAGGGGCCTCCGTGTGCCAAAAATAAGCCGCGGGCAAAGCCGCGCCCAAAAATAACGGCCCGAAGGCCGGGGCGCCAAGTTCTCCCAGCGGAAAAACGCCACAAAAACGGGTGGGCTATAGCCTTGGGGGGTGGGGCTGGCCAAGTTCGTCCGCCGGACTCGGAATGCCGCGAGGCTTTGCGAGGGGCCTCCGTTTGCCAAAAATAGGCCGTGGGAAAAGCCGCGCCCAAGATTAACCTCCCGAAGGCCGGGGCGCCAAGTTCGTCCAGCGGAAACAGCCCACAAAAATGGGTGGGCTATAGCCTTGGGGTTGGGGCTGGCCAACTTCGTCCGCCGGGGTCGGAATGCCGCGAGACTTTGCGAGGGGCCTCCGTGTGCCAAAAAAAGGCCGCGGGCTAAGCCGCGCCCAAAAATAACCGCCCGAAGGCCGGGGCGCCAAGTTCGTCCTGCGGAAAAAGGCCACAAAAACGGTTGGGCTATAGCTTTGGGGGGTGCGGCTGGCCCACTTCGTCCGCCGGACCCGTAATGCCACGAGACTTTGCGAGGGGCCTCCATGTGACAAAAATAGGCCGCGGGCAAAGCCGAGCCCAAATATAACCGCCCGACGGCCGGGGCACCAAGTTCGTCCCGCGGAAAAAAGCCACAAAAAAGGATGGGCTATAGCCTTGGGGTGTGGCGCTGGCCAACTTCGTCTGCCGTACTCGGAATGCCGCATGACATTGCGAGGGGCCTCTGTGTGCCAAAAATAGGCCGCGGGCAAAGACGTGCCCAAAAATAACCGCCCGAAGGCTGGGGCGCCAAGTTCGTCCAGCGGAAAAAGACCACAAAAACGGGTGGGCTATAGCCTTGGGGGGTGATGCTGGCCAACTTCGTCCGCCGGACTCGGAATGCCGCGAGACTTTGCGAGGGGCCTCCGTGTGCCAAAAATAGGCCGTGGGCAAAGCCGCACCCAAAAATAACAGACCGAAGTCCGGGGCGCCAAGTTCGTCCAGCGGAAAAAGGCCACAAAGAAGGGTGGGCTATAGCCTTGGGGGGTGGGCCTGGCCAAATTCGTCCGCCGGAATCGGAATACGGCGAGACTTTGCGAGGGGCCTCCGTGTGCCAAAAATAGGCCGCGGGCAAAGCCGCGCCCAAAAATAACAGCTCGATGGCCGGGGCGCCAAGTTCGTCCAGCGGAAAAAGGCCACAAAAACGGGTGGGCTATAGCCTTGGGGGGTGGGGCTGGCCAACTTCGTCCGCCGGACTCGGAATGCCGCGAGACTTTGCGAGGGGCCTCCGTGTGCCAAAAATAGGCCGCGGGCAAAGCCGCGCCCAAAAATAACAGCTCGAAGGCCGGGGCGCCAAGTTCTCCCAGCGGAAAAACGCCACAAAAACGGGTGGGCTATAGCCTTGGGGGGTGGGGCTGGCCAAGTTCGTCCGCCGGACTCGGAATGCCGCGAGGCTTTGCGAGGGGCCTCCGTTTGCCAAAAATAGGCCGTGGGAAAAGCGGCGCCCAAGATTAACCTCCCGAAGGCCGGGGTGCCAAGTTCGTCCAGCGGAAACAGGCCACAAAAATGGGTGGGCTATAGCCTTGGGGTTGGGGCTGGCCAACTTCGTCCGCCGGGGTCGGAATGCCGCGAGACTTTGCGAGGGGCCTCCGTGTGCCAAAAATAGGCCGCGGGCAAAGCCGCGCCCAAAAATAACTGCTCGAAGGATGGGGCGCCAAGTTCGTCCAGCGGAAAATGGCCACAAAAACGGGTGGGTTATATCCTTGGGGGGTGGGCCTGGCCAACTTCATCCGCTGGACTCGGAATGCCGCGAGACGTTGTGAGGGGCCTCCATGTGCCAAAAATAGGCCGCGGACAAAGCCGCGCCCAAAAATAACCGCCCGAAGGCCGGGGCGCCAAGTTCGTCCAGCGGAGAAAGGCCACGAAAACGGGTGGGCTATAGCCTTGGGGGGTGGGGCTGGCCAACTTCGTCCGCCGAACTCGGAATGCCGCGAGACTTTGCGAGGGGCCTCCGTGGGGCAAAAATAGGCCGCGGGCAAAGATGAGCCCAAAAATAACCGCCCGAAGGCCGGGGCGCCAAGTTTGTCCAGCGGAAAAAGGCCACAAAAACGGGTGGGCTATAACCTTGGGGGGTGGGGCTGGCCAACTTCGTCCGCCGGAGTCAGAATGCCGCGAGACTTTGGGAGGGGCCTCCGTGTGCCAAAAAAAGGCCGCGGGCTAAGCCGCGCCCAAAAATAACCGCCCGAAGGCCGGGGCGCCAAGTTCGTCCAGCAGAAAAAGGCCACAAAAACGGGTGGGCTATAGCCTTGGGGGGTGGGGCTGGCCAACTTCGTCCGCCGAACTCGGAATGCCGCGAGACTTTGTGAGGGGCCTTCGTGTACCAAAAATAGGCCGCAGGCAAGGCCGCACCCAAAATTAACCGCCCGAAGGCCGGGGCGCCAAGTTCGTCCAGGGGGAAAAGGCCACAAAAACGGGTGGGCTATAACCTTGGGGGGTGGGGCTGGCCAACTTCGTCCGCCGGAGTCAGAATGCCGCGAGACTTTGGGAGGGGCCTCCATGTGCCAAAAAAAGGCCGCGGGCTAAGCCGCGCCCAAAAATAACCGCCCGAAGGCCGGGGCGCCAAGTTCGTCCTGCGGAAAAAGGCCACAAAAACGGTTGGGCTATAGCTTTGGGGGGTGCGGCTGGCCCACTTCGTCCGCCGGACCCGTAATGCCACGAGACTTTGCGAGGGGCCTCCATGTGACAAAAATAGGCCGCGGGCAAAGCCGAGCCCAAATATAACCGCCCGACGGCCGGGGCACCAAGTTCGTCCAGCGGAAAAAGGCCACAAAAAAGGATGGGCTATAGCCTTGGGGTGTGGCGCTGGCCAACTTCGTCTGCCGTACTCGGAATGCCGCATGACATTGCGAGGGGCCTCTGTGTGCCAAAAATAGGCCGCGGGCAAAGACGTGCCCAAAAATAACCGCCCGAAGGCTGGGGCGCCAAGTTCGTCCAGCGGAAAAAGACCACAAAAACGGGTGGGCTATAGCCTTGGGGGGTGATGCTGGCCAACTTCGTCCGCCGGACTCGGAATGCCGCGAGACTTTGCGAGGGGCCTCCGTGTGCCAAAAATAAGCCGTGGGCAAAGCCGCGCCCAAAAATAACCGCCCGAAGGCCGGGGCACCAAGTTCGTCCAGCGGAAAAAGGCCACAAAAACGGGTGGGCTATAGCCTGGGGGGTGGGGCTGGCCAACTTCATCTGCCGGACTCGGAATGCCGCGAGACTATGCGAGGGGCCTCCGTGTGCCAAAAATAGGCCGCGGTTAAAGCCGCGCCCAAAAATAACGGCCCGAAGGCCGGGGTGCCAAGTTCGTCCTGTGGAAAAAGGCCACAAAAACGGGTGGGCTATAGCCTGGGGGGTGGGGCTGGCCAACTTCATCTGCCGGACTCGGAATGCCGCGAGACTATGCGAGGGGCCTCCGTGTGCCAAAAATAGGCCGCGGTCAAAGCCGCGCCCAAAAATAACGGCCCGAAGGCCGGGGTGCCAAGTTCGTCCAGTGGAAAAAAGCAACAGAAACGGGTGGGCTATAGCTTTGGGGGGTGGGGCTGGCCCACTTCATCCGCCGGACTCAGAATGCCACGAGACTTTGCGAGGGGCCTCCATGTGACAAAAATAGGCTGCGGGGAAAGCCACGCCCAAAAATAACCGCCCGTAGGCCGGGGTGCCAAGTTCGTCCAGCAGAAAAAGGCCACAAAAACGGGTGGGCTATAGCCTTGGGGGGTGATGCTGGCCAACTTCGTCCGCCGGACTCGGAATGCCGCGAGACTTTGCGAGGGGCCTCCATGTGACAAAAATAAGCCGCGGGCAAAGCCGCGCCCAAAAATAACCGCCCGAAGTCCGGGGTGCCAAGTTCGTCCAGCGGAAAAAGACCACAAAAACGGGTGGGCTATAGCCTTGGGGGGTGATGCTGGCCAACTTCGTCCGCCGGACTCGGAATGCCGCGAGACTTTGCGAGGGGCCTCCGTGTGCCAAAAATAAGCCGCGGGCAAAGCCGCGCCCAAAAATAACCGCCCGAAGGCCGGGGCGCCAAGTTCGTCCAACGGAAAAAGGCCACAAAAACGGGTGGGCTATAGCCTGGGGGGTGGGGCTGGCCAACTTCATCTGCTGGACTCGGAATGCCGCGAGACTATGCGAGGGGCCTCCGTGTGCCAAAAATAGGCCGCGGTCAAAGCCGCGCCCAAAAATAACGGCCCGATGGCCGGGGTGCCAAGTTCGTCCTGTGGAAAAAGGCCACAAAAACGGGTGGGCTATAGCCTTGGGGGGTGGGGCTGGCCCACTTCGTCCGCCGGACTCAGAATGGCGCGGGACTTTGCGAGCGGTCTCCGTGTGCCGAAAATAGGCCCCAGGCACAGCCGCGTCCAAAAATAACTGCCCGAAGGCCAGGACGCCAAGTTCATCCAGCGGAAAAAGGCCACAAAAACGGGTGGGCCATAGCCTTGGGGGGTGGGGCTGGCCGACTTCGTCCGCCGGACTAGGAGTGGCACGAGATTTGGCGAGCGGCCTTCATGTGCCGAAAACAGGCCCCGGGCAATGCCGCACACAAAAAATAACCGCCCGAAGGCTGGGGCGCCAAATTCGTCCAGCGGAAAAAGGCCACAAAAACGGGTGGGCTATAGCCTTGGGGGGTGGGGCTGGCCAACTTCGTCCGCCGGACTCAGAATGGCGCGAGAATTTTGGAGCGGCCTCTGTTTGCCGAAAATAGGCCCCGGGCACAGCCATGCCCAAAAATAACCGCCCGAAGGCCGGAGCGCCAAGTTCGTCCAGCGGAAAAAGGCCACAAAAACGGGTGGGCTATAGCCTTGGGGGGTGGGGCTGGCCAACATCGTCCGCCGGACTCGGAATCGCGCGAGACTTTACGAACGGCCTCCTGGTGCTGAAAATAGGCCCTGGGCACAGCCACGTCCAAAAATTACCGCCCGAAGGCCGGGGCGCCAAGGTCGTCCAGCGGAAAAAGGCCACAAAAACGGGTGGGCTATAGCCTTGGCGGGTGGGGCTGGCCCACTTCGTCCGCCGGACTCGGAATGGCGCAAGACTTTGCGAGCGGCCTCGGTTTGCCGAAAATAGGCCCCGGGCACAGCCGTACCGAAAAATAACCGCCAGAAGGCCGGGGCGCCAAGTTCGTCCAGCGGAAAAATGCTACAAAAACGGGTGGGCTATAGCCTTGGGGGGTGGGGCTGGCCAACTTCGTCCGCCGGACTCGGAATGGCGCGAGACTTTGCGAGCGGCCTCCGTGTGGCGAAAATAGGCCCCGGACACAACCGCGCCCAAAACTAACGGCCCGAAGGCCGGGGCGCCAAGTTCGTCCATCGAAAAAAGGCCACAAAAACGGGTGGGCTATAGCCTTCGGGGGTGGGGCTGGCAAACTTCGTCCGCCGGACTCGGAATGGCGCGAGACTTTGCGAGCGGCCTCCGTCTGCCGAAAATAGGTCCCGGGCATAGCCGTACCCAAAAATAACTGCCCGAAGGCCGGGGCGCCAAGTTCGTCCAGCGGAAAAAGGCCACAAAAACGGGTGGGCTATAGCCTTGGGGGGTGGGGCTGGCCAACATCTCCCGCCAGACTCGGAATGGCGCGAGATTTTACGAGCAGCCTCCGTGTGCCTAAAATCGGCACCGGCCACAGCCGCGCCCAAAAATAACCGTCCGAAGGCCGGGGCGCCAAGTTCGTCCAGCGGAAAAAGGCCACAAAAACGGGTGGGCTATAGCCTTGGGGGGTGGGGCTGGCCGACTTCGTCCACCGCACTCGGAAGGGTGCGCGACTTTGTGGGGTGCCTCCGTGTGCCAAAAATAGGCCGCGGGTACAGCCGCGCACAAAAATACCCACCCGAAGGACGGGTCGCCAACTGTGTCCAGCGGAAAAAGGCCACAAAAATGGGTGGGCTATAGCCTTGGGGGGTGGGGCTGGCCAACTTCGTCCGCCGGACTCGGAATGGCGTGAGACTTTGCGCGGCGCCTCCGTGTGCCAAAAATGGGCCGCGGACACAGCCGCGCCCAAAAATACCCGCCCGAAGGCCGGGGCGCCAAGTTCGTCCAGCGGAAAAAGGCCACAAAAACGGGTGGGCTATAGCCTTGGGGGGTGGGGCTGGCCCACTTCGTCCGCCGGACTCGGAATGGCGCGAGACTTTGCGGGGCGCCAACGTGTGCCAAAAATAGGCCACGGACACAGCCGCGCCCAAAAATACCCGCCAGAAGGCCGGGGCGCCAAGTGTGTGCAGCGGAAAAAGGCCACAAAAACAGGTGGGCTATAGCCTTGGGGGTGGGGCTGGCCAACTTCGTCCGCCGGACTCGGAATGGCGCGAGACTTTTCGGGGCGCCTCCGTGTGCCAAAAATAGACCATGGACACAGCCGCGCCCAAAAATACCAGCCCGAAGGCCGGGGCGCCAAGTTCGTCCAGTGGAAAAAGGCCAAAAAAACGGGTGGGCTATAGCCTTGGGGGTGGGGTTGGGCTACTTCGTCCGCCGGACTCGGAATGGTGCGAGACTTTGCGGGGCGCCTCCGTGTGCCAAAAATAGGCTGCGGGCACAGCCGCGCACAAAAATACCCGCGCGAACGCCGGGACGCCAAGTCTGTCCAGCGGAAAAAGGCCACAGAAACGGGTGGGCTATAGCCTTGGGGGGTGGGGCTGGCCCACTTCGTCCGCCGGAATCAGAATGGCGCGAGACTTTGTGGGGCACCTCCATGTGCCAAAAATAGGCCGCAGGCACAGCCGCGCTGAAAAATACCTGCCCGACGGCCGGGGCGCCAAGTGTGTCCAGCGGAAAAAGGCCACAAAAATGGGTGGGCTATAGCCTTGAGGGGTGGGGCTGGCCCACTTCGTCCGCCGGACTTTGAATGGCGCGAGACTTTATGAGCGGCCTCAGTGTGCCGAAAGTAGGAACCAGGCACAGCCGCGCCCAAAAATAACCGCCCGAAGGCCGGGGCGCCAAGTTCGTCCAGCGGAAAAAGGACACAAAAACGGGTGGGCTATAGCCTTGGGGGGTGGGGCTGGCCAACTTCTCCCACCGGACTAGGAATGGCGCGAGACTTTGCAAGCGGCCTCCGTGTGCCGAAAATAGGCCCCGGCCACAGCCACGCCGAAAAATAACCGTCCGAAGGCCGGGGCGCCAAGTTCGTCCAGCGGAAAAAGGCCACAAAAACGGGTGGGCTATAGCCTTGGGGGGTGGGGCTGGCCCACTTCGTCCGCCGGAATCGGAATGGCGCGAGACTTTGTGGGGCACCTCCGTGTGCCAAAAATACGCCGCGGCCAAAGCCGCGCCCAAAAATACCCGCCCGAAGGCCGGGGCGCCAAGGTCGTCCGGCGGAAAAAGGCCACAAAAACGGGTGGGCTATAGCCTTGGGGGGTGGGGCTGGCCCACTTCGTCCGCCGGACTCGGAATGGTGCGAGACTTTGCGGGGCGCCACCGTGTGCCAAAAATAGGCCGCAGGCACAGCAGCGCCGAAAAATACCCGCCCGACGGCCGGGGCGCCAAGTGTGTCCAGCGGAAAAAGGCCATAAAAATGGGTGGGCTATAGCCTTGAGAGGTGGGGCTGGCCCACTTCGTCCGCCGGACTTTGAATGGCGCGAGACTTTGCGAGCGGCCTCCGTGTGCCGAAAATAGGCCGTGGGCACAGCCGCGCCTAAAAATACCCGCCCGAAGGCCGGGGCGCCAATTTCGACCAGCGGAAAAAGGCCACAAAAATGGGTGGGGTATAGCATTGCGGGGTGGGGCTGGCCCACTTCGTCCGCCGGACTCGGAATGGCGCGAGACTTTGCGGGGCGCCTCCGTGTGCCAAAAATAGGCCGCAGGCACAGCCGCGCCTAAAAATACCCGCCCGAAGGTCGGGGCGCCAACTTCGTCCAGCGGAAAAAGGCCACAAAAATGGGTGGGGTATACACTTGCGGGGTGGGGCTGGCCAACTTCGTCCGCCGGACTCGGAATGGCGAGAGACATTGCGAGCGGCCTCCGTGTGCCGAAAATAGGCCCCGGGCACAGCCGCACCCAAAAATTACAGCCCAAAGGCCGGGGCGCCAAGTTCGTCCAGCGGAAAAAGGCCACAAAAACGGGTGGGCTATAGCCTTGGGGGGTGGGGCTGGCCAACTTCGTCCGTCGGACTCGGAATGGCGCGAGACTTTGGGAGCGGCCTCCGTGTGCCGAAAATAGGCCCCGGGCACAGCCGTGCCCAAAAATAACCGACCGAAGGCCGGGGCGCCAAGTTCGTCCAGCGGAAAAAGGCCACAAAAACGGGTGGGCTATAGCCTTGGGGGGTGGGGCTGGCCAACTTCGTCCGCCGGACTCGGAATGGCGAGAGGCATTGCGAGCGGCCTCCGTGTGCCCAAAATAGGCCCCGGGCACAGCCGCACCGAAAAATAACCGCCAGAAGGCCGGGGCGCCAAGTTCGTCCAGCGGAAAAATGCTACAAAAACGGGTGGGCTATAGCCTTGGGGGGTGGGGTTAGCCAACTTCGTCCGCCGGACTCGGAATGGCGCGAGACTTTGCGAGCGGCCTCCGTGTGGCGAAAATAGGCCCCGGGCACAACCGCGCCCAAAACTAACGGCCCGAAGGCTGGGGCGCCAAGTTCGTCCATCGAAAAAAGGCCACAAAAACGGGTGGGCTATAGCCTTCGGGGGTAGGGCTGGCAAACTTCGTCCGCCGGACTCGGAATGGCGCGAGACTTTGCGAGCGGCCTCCGTCTGCCGAAAATAGGCCCCGGGCACAGCCGCACCCAAAAATAACTGCCCGAAGGCCGGGGCGCCAAGTTCGTCCAGCGGAAAAAATGCGACAAAAACGGGTGGGCTATAGCCTTGGGGGTTGGGGCTGGCCCACTTCGTCCGCCTGACTCGGAATGGCGCGAGACTTTGCGAGCGGCCTCCGCGTGGCGAAAATAGTCCCCGGGCACAGCCGCACCCAAAAATAACCGCCCGAAGGCCGGGGCGCCAAGTTCATCCAACGGAAAAATGCCACAAAAACGGGTGGGCTATAGCCTTCGGGGGTGGGGCTGGCCAACTTCGTCCGCCGGACTCGGAATGCCGCGAGACTTTGCGAGCGCCCTCCGTGTGCCGAAAATAGGCCCCGGGCACAGCCGCCCCCAAAAATAACCGCCCGAAGGACGGGGCGCCAAGTTCGTCCAGCGGAAAAAGGCCACAAAAACGGGTGGGCTATAGCCATGGGGGCTGGGGCTGGCCCACTTCGTCCGCTGGACTCGGAATGGCGCGAGAATTTGCGAGCGGTCTCCGTGTGCCGAAAATATGCCCCGGGCACAGGCGCGCCACAAAATAACGGACCGAAGGCCGGGGCGCCAAGTTCGTCCAGCGGAAAAAGGCCACAAAAACGGGTGGGCTATAGCCTTGGGCGGTGGGGCTGGCCCACTTCTTCCGCCAGACTCGGAATGGCGCGAGACTTTGCGAGCGGCCTCCGCACGCCGAAAATAGGCCCGGGCACAGCCGCGCCCAAAAAATAACCGACCGAAGGCCGGGGCGCCAAGTTAGTCGAGCGGAAAAATGCAACAAAAATGGGTGGGCTATAGCCTTGGGGGGTGGGGTTGGCCAACCTCGTCCGCCGGACTCGGAATGGCGCGAGACATTGCGAGCGACCTCCGTGTGCCAAAAGTAGGCCCCGGGCACAGCCGCACAGAAAAATAACCGCCAGAAGGCCGGGGCGCCAAGTTCGACCAGCGGAAAAAGGCCAGAAAAACGGGTGGGCTATAGCCTTGCGGGGTGGGGCTGGCCAACTTAGTCCGCCGGGCTCGGAATGGCGCGAGACTTTGCGAGCAGCCGCCGTGTGCCGAAAATAGGCCCCGGGCACATCCGCACCCAAAAATAACTGCCCGAAGGCCAGGGCGCCAAGTTAGTCCAGCAAAAAAAGGCCACAAAAACGGGTGGGCTATATACTTGGGGGGCGGGGCTGGCCAACTTCGTCCGCCGGACTCGGAATGCCGCGAGACTTTGCGAGGGGCCTCCGTGTGCGAAAAATAGGCCGCGGGCAAAACCACGTCCAAAAATAACCGCCCGAAGGCCGGGGCACCAAGTTCGTCCAGCGGAAAAAGGCCACAAAAACGGGTGGGCTATAGCCTTCGGGGGTGGGACTGGCCAACTTCATCCGCCGGACTCGGAATGCCGTGAGACTTTTCGAGGGGCCTCCATGTGCCAAAAATAGGCCGCGGGCAAAGCCGCGCCCAAAATTAACCGCCCGAAGGCCGCGGCGCCAAGTTCGTCCAGCGGAAAAAGGCCACAAAAAAGGATGGGCTATAGCCTTCGGGGGTGGGGCTGGCCCACTTCGTCCGCCGGACTTGGAATGCCGCGAGACTTTGTGAGGGGCCTCCGTGTGCCAAAAATAGGTCGCGGGCAAAGCCGCGCCCAAAATTAACCGCCCGAAGGCCGCGGCGCCAAGTTCGTCCAGCGGAAAAAGGCCACAAAAACGGGTGGGCTATAGCCTTGGGTGGTGGGGCTGGCCAACTTCGTCCGCCGGACTCGGAATGCCGCAAGACTTTGCGAGGGGCCTCCGTGTGCGAAAAATAGGCCGTGGACCAACCCGCGCCCAAAAATAACCACCCGACGGCCGGGGCGCCAAGTTCGTCCAGCGGAAAAAGCCCACAAAAACGGGTGGGCTATAGCCTTGGGGGGTGGGGCTGGCCAACTTCGTCCGCCGGACTCGGAATGCCGCGAAACTTGCGAGGGGCGTCCGTGTGCCAAAAATAGGCCATGTACAAACCCGCGCCCAAAAATAACGGCCCGAAGGCCGGGGTGCCAAGTTCGCCCAGCGGAAAAAGGCCACAAAAACGGGTGGGCTATAGCCTTGGGTGGTGGGGCTGGCCAACTTCGTCCGCCGGACTCGGAATGCCGCGAGACTTTGCGAGGGTCCTCCGTGTGCCAAAAATAGGCCGCGGGCAAAGCCGCGCCCAAAAATAACCGCCCGAAGGCCGGGGCGACATGTTCGTCCAGTGGAAAAAGGCTACAAAAACGGGTGGGCTATAGCCTTGGGGGGGGGGGGCTGGCCAACTTCGTCCGCCGGACTCGGAATGCCGCGAGACTTTGCGAGGGGCCTCCGTGTATGAAAAATAGGCCGTGGACAAACCCGCGCCCAAAAATAACCGCCCGAAGGCCGGGGCGCCAAGTTCGTCCAGCGGAAGAAGCCCACAAAAACGGGTGGGCTATAGCCTTGGGGGTTGGGGCTGGCCAACATCGTCCGCCGGACTCGGAATGCCGCGAGACTCTGCGAGGGGCCTCCGTGTGCCAAAAATAGGCCGCCGCCAAAGCCGCGTCCAAAAATAAATGACCGACTGCCGGGGCGCCAAGTTCGTCAAGCGGAAAAAGGCCACAAAAACGGGTGGGCTATAGCTTTGGGGGGTTGGGCTGGCCGACTTCGTCCGCCGGACTCGGAATACCGCGAGAATTTGCGAGGGGCCTCCGTGGGCCAAAAATAGGCCGCGGGCAAAGCCGTGCCCAAAAATAACCGCCCGAAGGCCGGGGCGCCAAGTTCGTCCAGCGGAAAAAAGCCACAAAAACGGGTGGGCTATAGCCTTGGGGGGTGGGGCTGGCCAACTTCGTCCGCCGGACTCGGAATGCCGCGAAACTTGCGAGGGGCCTCCGTGTGCCAAAAATAGGCCATGTACAAACCCGCGCCCAAAAATAACGGCCCGAAGGCCGGGGTGCCAAGTTCGCCCAGCGGAAAAAGGCCACAAAAACGGGTGGGCTATAGCCTTGGGTGGTGGGGCTGGCCAACTTCGTCCGCCGGACTCGGAATGCCGCGAGACTTTGCGAGGGTCCTCCGTGTGCCAAAAATAGGCCGCAGGCAAAGCCGCGCCCAAAAATAACCGCCCGAAGGCCGGGGCGACATGTTCGTCCAGCAGAAAAAGGCCACAAAAACGGGTGGGCTATAGCCTTGGGGGGTTGGGCTGGCCAACTTCATCCGCCGGACTTGGAATGCCGCGAGACTTTGCGAGGGGTCTCCATGTGCCAAAAATAGGCCGCAGGCAAAGCCGCGCCCAAAAATAACCGCCCGACGGCCGGGGCGCCATGTTCGTCCAGCGGAAAAAGGCTACAAAAACGGGTGGGCTATAGCCTTGGGGGGGGGGGGCTGGCCAACTTCGTCCGCCGGACTCGGAATGCCGCGAGACTTTGCGAGGGGCCTCCGTGTGCGAAAAATAGGCCGTGGACAAACCCGCGCCCAAAAATAACCGCCCGAAGGACGGGGCGCCAAGTTCGTCCAGCGGAAGAAGCCCACAAAAACGGGTGGGCTATAGCCTTGGGGGTTGGGGCTGGCCAACATCGTCCGCCGGACTCGGAATGCCGCGAGACTCTGCGAGGGGCCTCCGTGTGCCAAAAATAGGCCGCCGGCAAAGCCGCGTCCAAAAATAAATGACCGACTGCCGGGGCGCCAAGTTCGTCAAGCGGAAAAAGGCCACAAAAACGGGTGGGCTATAGCTTTGGGGGGTGGGGCTGGCCGACTTCGTCCGCCGGACTCGGAATACCGCGAGACTTTGCGAGCGCCCTCCGTGTGCCGAAAATAGGCCCCGGGCACAGCCGCCCCCAAAAATAACCGCCCGAAGGCCGGGGCGCCAAGTTGGTCCAGCGGAAAAAGGCCACAAAAACGGGTGGGCTATAGCCTTTGGGGGTGGGGCTGGCCAACTTCGTCCGCCGGACTCGGAATGTCACGAGACTTTGCGAGGGGCCTCCGTGTGCCAAAAATAGGCCGCGGGCAAAGCCGCGCCTAAAAATAACCACCCGAAGGCCAGGGCACCAAGTTCGTCCTGCGGAAAAAGGCCACAAAAACGGGTGGGCTATAGCCTTGGGGGGTGATGCTGGCCAACTTCGTCCGCCGGACTCGGAATGCCGCGAGACTTTGCGAGGGGTCTCCGTGTGCCAAAAATAGGCCGCGGGCAAAGCCACGCCCAAAATTAACCGCCCGAAGGCCGGGGCGCCAAGTTCGTCCAGCGGAAAAAGGCCACAAAAACAAGTGGGCTATAGCTTTGGGGGGTGGGGCTGGCCGACTTCGTCCGCCGGACTCTGAATGCCGCGAGACTTTGCGAGGGGCCTCCGTGTGCCAAAAATAGGCCGCGGGCAAAGCCGTGCCCAAAAATAACCGCCCGAAGGCCGGGGCGCCAAGTTCGTCCAGCGGAAAAAGGCCACAAAAACGGGTGGGCTATAGCCTTGGGTGGTGGGGCTGGTCAACTTCGTCCGCCGGACTCGGAATGGCGCGAGACTTTGCGAGGGGCCTCCGTGTGCCAAAAATAGGCCGTGGGATGTTTAAAAGGTTCATGGTTCAAAATTTTATGTTATCTAGGGATAAAATTTTGTAGTGCATTTTATAGATAGGTAGCAGCAGCAAGTTCCGGGGCGCCAAGTTCGTTGGGCAGAAAAAGGCCACAAAAACGGGTTGGCTATAGCCTAGGGGGGTGATGCTGGGCGACTTCGTCCGCCGGACTCGGAATGCCGCGAGACTTTGCGAGGGGCCTCCGTGTGCCAAAAATAGGCCGCGGGCAAAGCCACGCCCAAAATTAACCGCCCGAAGTCCGGGGCGGCAAGTTCGTCCAGCGGAAAAAGGCCACAAAAACAGGTGGGCTATAGCTTTGGGGGGTGGGGCTGGCCGACTTCGTCCGCCGGACTCGGAATACCGCGAGAATTTGCGAGGGGCCTCCGTGTTCCAAAAATAGGCCGCGGGCAAAGCCGTGCCCAAAAATAACCGCCCGAAGGCCGGGGCGCCAAGTTCGTGCAGCGGAAAAAGGCCACAAAAACGGGTGGGCTATAGCCTTGGGTGGTGGGGCTGGCCAACTTCGTCCGCCGGACTCGGAATGCCGCGAGACTTTGCGAGGGGCCTCCGTGTGCCAAAAATAGGCCGTGGACAAACCCGCGCCCAAAAATAACCGTCCGAAGGACAGGGCGCCAAGTTCGTCGAGCGGAAAAAGGCCACTAAAACGGGTGGGCTAAGCCTTGGGGGGTGGGGCTGGCCAAATTCGTCCGCCGGACTCGGAATGGCGCGAGACTTTGCGAGCGGCCTCCGTGTGCCGAAAATCGGCCCCGGGCAAGGCCGCGCCCAAAAATTACCGCCCAAAGGCCGGGGCGCCAAGTTCGTCCGGTGGAAAAAGGCCATAAAAACGGGTGGGCTATAGCCTTGGGGGGTGGGGCTGGCCAACTTCGTCCGACGGACTCGGAATGGCGCGAGACTTTGCAAGCAGCCTCCGTGTGCCGAAAAAAGGCGCCGGGCACAGCCGCGTCCATAAATAACCGCCCGAAGGCCGGGGCGCCAAGTTCGTTCAGCGGAAAAAGGCCACAAAAACGGGTGGGCTATAGCCTTGGGGGGTGGCGCTGGCCAACTTAGTCCGATGGACTTGGAATGGCGCGATACTTTACGAGCGGCCTGCGTGTACCGAAAATAGGCCGCGGGCACAGCCGCGCCCAAAAATAACCGCGCGAAGACCGGGGCGCCAAGTTCGTCCAGCGGAAAAAGGCTACAAAAACGGGTGGGCTATAGCCTTGGGGGGTAGGGCTGTCCCACTTTGTCCGCCGGACTCGGAATGCCGCGTGACTTTGCGAGGGTCCTACATGTGCCAAAAATAGGCCGCGGGCAAAGCCGCGCCCAAAAATAACCCCCCGAAGGCCGGGGCGCCAAGTTCGTCTAGCGGAAAAAAGCCACAAAAACAGGTGGGCTATAGCCTTGGGGGGTGGGGCTGGCCGACTTCGTCCGCCGGACTCGGAATGCCGCGAGACATTGCGAGCGGCCTCCGTGTGCCAAAAATAGGCCGCGGGCAAAGCCGCACACAAAAATAACCTCCCGAAGGACCGGGCGCCAAGTTCGTCCAGCGGAAAAAGGCCACAAAAACGGGTGGGCTATAGCCTTGGCGGGTGGGGCTGGCCCACTTCATCCGCCGAACTCGGAATCCCGCGAGACTTTGCGAGGGGCCTCCGTGTGCCAAAAAAAGGCTGCGGGCAAAGCCGCGCCAAAAAATAACAGCCCGATGTCCGGCACGCCAAGTTCGTCCAGCGGAAAAAGGCCACAAAAACGGGTGGGCTATAGCCTTGGGGGGTGGGGCTGGCCAACTTCGTCCGCCGGACTCGGAATACCGCGAGACATTGCGAGGGGCCTCCGTCTGCCAAAAATAGGCCTCGGGCAAAGCCGCGCATAAAAAAAACCTCCCGAAGGCCGGGGCGCCAAGTTCGTCCAGCGGAAAAAGACGACAAAAACGGGTGGGCTATAGCCTTGGCGGGTGGGGCTGGCCCTCTTCATCCGCCGGACTCGGAATACCGTGATACTTTGCGAGGGGCCTCCGTGTGCCGAAAATAGGCCGCGGGCACAGCCGCGCCCAAAAATAACTGCGCGAAGGCCGGGGCGCCAAGTTCGTCCAGCGGAAAAAGGGCACAAAAACGGGTGGGCTATAGCCTTGGGGGGTGGGGCCGGCCCACTTCGTCCGCCGGACTCGGAATGCCGCGATATTTTGCGAGGGGCCTCCTTGTGCGAAAAATAGGCCGCGGGCAAAGCCGCGCCCAAAAATAAGCGCCCGAAGGCCGGGGCAACAAGTTCGTCCAGCGGAAAAATGACACAAAAACGGGTGAGCTATAGCATTGGGGGGTGGGGCTGGCCAACTTCGTCCGCCGGACTCGGAATGCCGCGAGACTTTGCGAGGGGTCTCCGTGTACCAAAAGTAGGCCGCGGGCAAAGCCGCGCCCAAAAATAACCGCCCGACGGCCGGGGCACCAAGTTCGTCCAGCGGAAAAAGGCCACAAAAACGGGTGGGCTATAACCTTGGGGAGTGATGCTGGCCAACTTCGTCCGCCGGACTCGGAATGCCGTGAGACATTGCGAGGGGCGTCCGTGTGCCAAAAATAGGCTGCGGGCAAAGCCGCACCCAAAAATAACCGCCCGACGGCCGGGGCACCAAGTTCGTCCAGCGGAAAAAGGCCACAAAAACGAGTGGGCTATAGCCTTGGGGGGTGGGGCTGGCCAACTTCGTCCGCCAGACTCGGAATGCCGCGAGACTCTGCGAGGGGCCTCCATGTGCCAAAAATAGGCCGCGGGCAAAGCCGCGCCCAAAAATAACAGCCCGATGTCTGGCACGCCAAGTTCGTCCGGCGGAAAAAGGCCACAAAAACGGGTGGGCTATAGCCTTCGGGGGTGGGGCTGGCCGACTTCGTCCGCCGGACTCGGAATGCCGAGAGACTTTGCGAGGGGCCTACATGTGCCAAAAATAGGCCGCGGGCAACGCCGCGCCCAAAAATAACCGCCCGAAGGCCGGGGCGCCAAGTTCGTCCAGCGGAAAAAGGCCACAAAAACAGGTGGGCTATAGCCTTGGGGGGTGGGGCTGGCCGACTTCGTCCGCCGGACTCGGAATGCCGCGAGACATTGCGAGGGGCCTCCGTGTGCCAAAAATAGGCCGCGGGCAAAGCCGCGCACAAATATAACCTCCCGAAGGACCGGGCGCCAAGTTCGTCCAGCGGAAAAAGGCCACAAAACCGGGTGGGCTATAGCCTTGGGGGGTGATGCTGGCCAACTTCGTCCGCCGGACTCGGAATGCCACGAGACTTTGCGAGGGGCATCCATGTGCCAAAAATAGGCCGCGGGAAAGCCGCGACCAAAAATAACCGCCCGACGACCGGGGCGCTAAGTTCGTCCAGCGGAAAGAGGACAGAAAAACGGGTGGGCTATAGCCTTGGGGGGTGATGCTGGCCAACTTCGTCCGCCGGACTCGGAATGCCGCAAGACTTTGCGAGGGACCTCCATGTGTTAAAACTAGGCCGCGGGCAAAGCCGCGCCCAAAAAGAACTGCCCGACGGCTGGGCTGCCAAGTTCGTCCATCGGAAAAAGGCCAGAAAAACGGGTGGGCTATAGCCTTGGGGGGTGGGGCTGGCCAACTTCATCCGCCGGACTCGGAATGCCGCGAGACTTTCCGAGGGGCCTCCATGTGTAAAACATAGGCCACGGGCAAAGCCGTACCCAAAATTAACCGCCCGAAGGCCGGGGCGCCAAGTTCGTCCAGCGGAAAAAGGCCACAAAAACGGGTTGGATATAGCCTTTGGGGCTAATGCTGGCCAACTTCGTCCGCCGGACTCGGAATGCCGCGAGACTTTGCGAGGGTCCTCCGTGCGCCAAAAAAAGGCCGCGGGCAAAGACGCGCCCAAAATTAACCCCCCGAAAACCGGGGCGCCAAGTTCCTCCAGCGGAAAGAGGCCACAAAAACGGGTGGGCTATAGCCTTGGGGGGTCGGTCTGGCCGACTTCGTCTGCCGGACTCGGAATGCCGCGACACTTTGCGAGGGGCCTCCGTGTACCAAAAATAGGCCGCGGGAAAGCCGCGCCCAAAAATAACCGCCCGACGGCCGTGGCGCCAAGCTAGTCCCGCGGAAAAGGCCACAAAAACGGGTGGGCTATAGCCTTGGGAGGTGATGCTGGCCAACTTCGTCCGCCGGACTCGGAATGCCGCGAGAGTTTGCGAGGGGCCTCCGTGTGCCAAAAGTAGGCCCCGGGCACAGCCACGGCCAAAAATAACCGCCCGAAGGCCGGGGCGCCAAGTTCGTCCAGCAGAAAAATCCCAGAAAAACGGGTGGGCTATAGCCTTGGGGGGTGGGGCTGGCCAACTTTGTCCGCCGGACTCGGAATGGCGTGAGAATTTGCGAGGTGCCTCCGTGAGCCAAAAATAGGCCACGGGCACAGCCGCGCCCAAAAGTATCCGCCCGATGGCTGGGGCGCCAAGTTCGTCCAGCGGAAAAAGGCCACAAAAACGGGTGGGCTATAGCCTGGGGGGGTGGGGCTGGCCAACTTCGTCCGGCGGACTCGGAATGACGCGACACTTTACGAGGCACCTCCTTGTGCCAAAAATAGGCCGCGGACAAAACCGCGCCCAAAAATAACTTCCTGAAGGCCGGGGCGCCAAGTTCGTCCAGCGGAAAAAGGCCACAAAAACGGGTGGGCTATAGCTTTGGGGGCTGGGGCTGGCCCACTTCATCCGCCGGACTCGGAATGCCGCCAGACTTTGTAAGGCGCCTCCGTGTGCCAAAAATAGGCCGCGGGCACAGCCGCTCCCAAAAATAACTACCCGAAGGCCGGGGCGCCAAGTTCGTCCAGCGGAAAATGGCCACAAAAATGGGTGGGCTATAGCCTTGGGGGGTGGGGTTGGCCAACTTCGTCCGCCGGACTCGGAATGGCGCGAGACTTTGCGAGGCGCCTCCGTGTGCCAAAAATAGGCCGCGGGTACAGCCGCGCCCAAAAATAACCGGCCGAAGGCCGGGGCGCCAGGTTCATCCAGCGGAAAAAGCCCACAAAAACGGGCGGGCTATAGCCTTGGGATGTGGGGCTGGCCCACTTCGTCCGCCGGACTCGGAATGGAGCGAGACTTTGCGAGGTGCCTCCGTGTGCCAAAAATAGGCCGCGGGCACAGCCGAGCCCAAAAATAACCGCCCGAAGGCCGGGGCGCCAAGTTCGTCCAGCGGAAAAAGCCCAAAAAAACGGGTGGACTATAGCCTTGGGGGCTGGGGCTGGCCAACTTCGTCCACCGGACTTGGAATTGCGCGAGCCTTTACGAGGCGCCTCCGTGTGCCAAAAATAGGCCGCGGACACAGCCGCGCCCAAAAATAACCGCCCGAAGGCCGGGGCGCCAAGTTCGTCCAGCGGAAAAAGCCCACAAAAACGGGTGGGCTATGACCTTGGGGGGTGGGGCGGGCCGACTTCGTCCGCCGGACTCGGAATGGCGCGAACCTTTGTGAGGCACCTCCGTGTGCCAAAAATAGGCCGTGGGAACAGCCGCGCTCAAAAATCACCGCCTGAAGGCCGGGGCGCCAAGTTCCTCCAGCGGAAAAAGCCCACAAAAACGGGTGGGCTATAGACTTTGGGGGTGGGGCTGGCCAACTTCGTCCGCCGGACTCGGAATGGTGCGAGACGTTGCGAGGCGCCTCCGTGTGACAAAAATAGGGCGCGGGCACAGCCGAGCCCAAAAATAACAGCCCGAAGGCCGGAGCGCCAAGTTCGTCCAGCGGAAAAAGCCCACAAAAACGGGTGGGCTATAGCCTTGGCGGGTGGGGCTGGCCCACTTCGTCCGCCGGACTCGGAATGGCGTGAGACTTTGCGAGGCACCTCCATGTGCCAAAATTAGGACGCGTGCACAGCCGCCGCAAAAAATAACCGCCCGAAGGCCGGGGTGCCATGTTCATCCAGCGGAAAAAGCCCACAAAAACGGGTGGGCTATAGCCTTGGGGGGTGGGGCTGGCCAACTTCGTCCGCCGGACACGGAATGGCGCGAGGCTTTGCGAGACGCCTCCGTGTGCCAAAAATAGGCCGCGGGCGCAGCCACGTATAAAAATAACCACCCGAAGGCCGGGGCGCCAAGTTCGTCCAGCGGAAAAAGGCCACAAAAACGGGTGGGCTATAGCTTTGGGGTGTGGGGCTGGCCAACTTCGTCCGCCGGACTCGGAATGGCGCGGTACTTTGCGAGGTGCCTCCGTTTGGCAAAAATAGGCCGCGGGAACAGCCGCGCCAAAAAATAACCACCCGAAGGCCGGGGCGCCAAGTTCGTCCAGCGGAAAAAGACCACAAAAACGGGTGCGCTATAGCCTTGGGGAGTGGGGCTGGGCAACTTCGTCAGCCGGACTCGGAATGGTGCGAGACTTTGCGAGGCCCCTCCATGTGCCAAAAATAGGTCGCGGGCACAGCCGCGCCCAAAAATAACAGCCCGAAGGCTGGAGCGCCAATTTCGTCCAGCGGAAAAAGCCCACAAAAACGGGTGGGCTATAGCCTTGCGGGGTGGGGCTGGCCAACTTCGTCCGCCGGACTCGAAATGGCGCGAGACTTTCCGAGGCACCTCCATGTGCCAAAAATAGGTCGCGGGCACAGCCGCGCCCAAAAATAACAGCCCGAAGGCCGGAGCGCCAAGTTCGTCCAGCGGAAAAAGCCCACAAAAACGGGTGGGCTATAGCCTTGGGGGGTGGGGTTGGCCAACTTCGTCCGCCGGACTCGGAATGGCGCGAGACTTTGCGAGGCACCTCCGTGTGCCAAAAATAGGCCGCGGGCACAGCCGCGTCCAAAAATAACCGCCCGATGGCGTGGGGGCCAAGTTCGTCCAGCGGAAAAAGCCCACAAAAACGGGTGGGCTATAGCCTTGGCGGGTGGGGCTGGCCCACTTCGTCCGCCGGACTCGGAATGGCGTGAGACTTTGCGAGGCGCCTCCATGTGCCAAAATTAGGACGCGTGCACAGCCGCGGCCAAAAATAACCGCCCGAAGGCCGGGGCGCCAAGTTCGTCCAGCGGAAAAAGCCCACAAAAACGGGTGGCCTATAGCCTTGGGGGGTGGGGCTGGCCAACTTCGTCCGCCGGACACGGAATGGCGCGAGGCTTTGCGAGATGACTCCGTGTGCCAAAAATAGGCCGCGGGCGCAGCCGCGCACAAAAATAACCACCCGAAGTCCGGGGCCCCAAGTTCGTCCAGCGGAAAAAGGCCACAAAAACGGGTGGGCTATAGCCTTGGGGTGTGGGGCTGGCCAACTTCGCCCGCCGGACTCGGAATGGCGCGGGACTTTGCGAGGTGCCTCCGTGTGGCAAAAATAGGCCACGGGCACAGCCGCGCCAAAAAATAACCGCCCGAAGGCCGGGGCGCCAAGTTCGTCCAGCGGAAAAAGACCACAAAAACGGGTGAGCTATAGCCTTGGGGAGTGGGGCTGGCCAACTTCGTCAGCAGGACTCGGAATGGTGCGACACTTTGCGAGGCACCTCCATGTGCCAAAAATAAGTCGGGGGCACAGCCGCGCCCAAAAATAACAGCCCGAAGGCTGGAGCGCCAATTTCGTCAAGCGGAAAAAGCCCACAAAAACGGGTGGGCTATAGCCTTGGGGGGTGGGGCTGGCCAACTTCGTCCGCCGGACTCGGAATGGCGCGAGACTTTGCAAGGCGCCTCCGTGTGCCAAAAATAGGCCATAGGCAAAGCCGCGCCCAAAAATAACTGCCCGAAGGCCGGGGCGCCAAGTTCGTCCATCAGAAAAAGGCCACAAAAACGGGTGGGCTATAGCCTTGGGGGGTGTGGCTGGCCGACTTCGTCCGCCGGACTCGGAATGGCGCGAGACTTTGCGAGGCACCTCCGTGTGCCAAAACTAGGCCGTGGGTACAGCCGCGCACAAAAATAACCGCCCGAAGGCTGGGGCGCCAAGTTCGTCCAGCGGAAAAAGGCCACAAAAACGGGTGGGCTATAGCCTTGGGGGGTGGGGCTGGCCAACTTCGTCCGCCGGACTCTGAATGGCGCGAGGCTTTGCGAGGCCCCTCCATGTGCCAAAAATAGGCCGCGCGTACAGCCGCGCCCAAAAATAACCAGCCGAAGGCCGGGGCGACAAGTTCGTCCAGCGGAAAAAGCCCACAAAAACGGGTGGGGTATAGCCTTGGGGGGTGGGGCTGGCCAACTTCGTCCGCCGGACTCGGAATGGCGCGAGACTTTGCGAGGTGCCTCCGTGGTCCAAAAATAGGCCGCAGACGTGGCCGCGCACAAAAATAACCGCCCGAAGACTGGGGCGCCAAGTTCGTCCAGCGGAAAAAGGCCACAAAAACGGGTGGGCTATAGCCTTGGGGGGTGGGGCTGGCAAACTTAGTCCGCCGGACTCGGAATGGCGCGAGACTTTACGAGGCACCTCCGTGTGCCAAAACTAGGCCGTGGGCACAGCCGCACACAAAAATAACCACCCGAAGGCCGGGGCGCCAAGTTCGTCCTGCGGAAAAAGGCCATAAAAACGGGTGGGCTATAGCCTTGGGGGGTGGGGCTGGCCAACTTCGTCCGCCGGACTCGGAATGGAGCGAGGCTTTGCGAGGCGCCTCCGTGTGCCAAAAATAGGCCGCGGGCACAGCCGCGTCCAAAAATAACCGCCCGAAGGCCGGGGCGCCAAGTTCGTCCAGCGGAAAAAGGCCACAAAAATGGGTGGGCTATAGCCTTCGGGGGTGGGGCTGGCCAACTTCGTCCGCCGGACTCGGAATGGCGCGAGACTTTTCAAGGCACCTCCGTGTGCCAAAAATAGGCCATGGACACAGCCGCGCCCAAAAATAACTGCCCGAAGACCGGGGCGCCAAGTTCGTCCATCAGAAAAAGGCCACAAAAACGGGTGGGCTATAGCCTTGGGGGGTGTGGCTGGCCAACTTCGTCCGCCGGACTCGGAATGGCGCGAGACTTTGCGAGGCACCTCCGTGTGCCAAAACTAGGCCGTGGGCACAGCCGCGCACAAAAATAACCACCCGAAGGCCGGGGCGCCAAGTTCGTCCAGCGGAAAAAGGCCACAAAAACGGGTGGGCTATAGCCTTCGGGGGTGGGGCTGGCCGACTTCGTCCGCCGGACTCGGAATGGTGCGAGACTTTGCGAGGCGCCTCCATGTGCCAAAAATAGGCCGTGGGTACAGCCGCGCCCAAAAATAACCAGCCGAAGGCCGGGGCGCCAAGTTCGTCCACCGGAAAAAGCCCACAAAAACGGGTGGGCTATAGCCTTGGGGGGTGGGGCTGGCCAACTTTGTCCGCCGGACTCGGAATGGCGCGAGACTTTGCGAGGTGCCTCCGTGGTCCAAAAATAGGCCGCGGGCACAGCCGCACACAAAAATAACCGCCCGAAGGCTGGGGCGCCAAGTTCGTCCAGCGCAAAAAGGCCACAAAAACGGGCGGGCTATAGCCTTGGGGGGTGGGGCTGGCAAACTTCGCCCGCCGGACTCGGAATGGCGCGAGACTTTACGAGGCACCTCCGTGTGCCAAAACTAGGCCGTGGGTACAGCCGCGCACAAAAATAACCACCCGAAGGCCGGGGCGCCAAGTTCGTCCAGCGGAAAAAGGCCATAAAAACGGGTGGGCTATAACCTTGGGGGGTGGGGCTGGCCAACTTCGTCCGCCGGACTCGGAATGGAGCGAGACTTTGCGAGGCGCCTCCGTGTGCCAAAAATAGGCCGCGGGCACAGCCGCGCCCAAAAATAACCGCCCGAAGGCTGGGGCGCCAAGTTCGTCCGCCGGAAAAAGCCCAAAAAAACGGGTGGGCTATAGCCTTGGGGGGTGGGGCTGGCCGACTTCCTACGCCGGACTCGGAATGGCGCGAGACTTTACGAGGCGCCTCCGTGTGCCAAAAATAGGCCGCGGACAAAACCGCGCCGAAAAATAACCGCCCGAAGGCCGGGGCGCCAAGTTCGTCCAGCGGAAAAAGGCCACAAAAATGGGTGGGCTATAGCCTTCGGGGGTGGCGCTGGCCAACTTCGTCCGCCGGACTCGGAATGCCGCGAGACTTTGCAAGGCGCCTCCGTGTGCCAAAAATAGGCCATGGGCACAGCCGCGCCCAAAAATAACTGCCCGAAGGCCGGGGCGCCAAGTTCGTCCCTCAGAAAAAGGCCACAAAAACGGGTGGGCTAGAGCCTTGGGGGGTGTGGCTGGCCAACTTCGTCCGCCGGACTCGGAATGGCGCGAGACTTTGCGAGGCACCTCCGTGTACCAAAACTAGGCCGTGGGCACAGCCGCGGACAAAAATAACCACCCGAAGGCCGGGGCGCCAAGTTTGTCCAGCAGAAAAAGGCCACAAAAACGGGTGGGCTATAGCCTTGGGGGGTGGGACTGGCCGACTTCGTCCGCCGGACTCGGAATGGCGCGAGACTTTGCGAGGCACCTCCATGTGCCAAAAATAGGCCGCGGGTACAGCCGCGCTCAAAAATAACCAGCCGAAGGCCGGGGCGCCAAGTTCGTCCATCGGAAAAAGGCCACAACAACGGGTGGGCTATAGCCTTGGGGGGTGTGGCTGGCCAACTTCGTCCGCCGGACTCGGAATGGCGCGAGACTTTGCGAGGCACCTCCGTGTACCAAAACTAGGCCGTGGGCACAGCCGCGGACAAAAATAACCACCCGAAGGCCGGGGCGCCAAGTTCGTCCAGCGGAAAAAGGCCACAAAAACGGGTGGGCTATAGCCTTGGGGGGTGGGACTGGCCGACTTCGTCCGCCGGACTCGGAATGGCGCGAGACTTTGCGAGGCACCTCCATGTGCCAAAAATAGGCCGCGGGTACAGCCGCGCACAAAAATAACCACCCGAAGGCCGGGGCGCCAAGTTCGTCCAGCGGAAAAAGGCCATAAAAACGGGTGGGCTATAACCTTGGGGGGTGGGGCTGGCCAACTTCGTCCGCCGGACTCGGAATGGAGCGAGACTTTGCGAGGCGCCTCCGTGTGCCAAAAATAGGCCGCGGGCACAGCCGCGCCCAAAAATAACCGCCCGAAGGCTGGGGCGCCAAGTTCGTCCGCCGGAAAAAGCCCAAAAAAACGGGTGGGCTATAGCCTTGGGGGGTGGGGCTGGCCGACTTCCTACGCCGGACTCGGAATGGCGCGAGACTTTACGAGGCGCCTCCGTGTGCCAAAAATAGGCCGCGGACAAAACCGCGCCGAAAAATAACCGCCCGAAGGCCGGGGCGCCAAGTTCGTCCAGCGGAAAAAGGCCACAAAAATGGGTGGGCTATAGCCTTCGGGGGTGGCGCTGGCCAACTTCGTCCGCCGGACTCGGAATGCCGCGAGACTTTGCAAGGCGCCTCCGTGTGCCAAAAATAGGCCGTGGGTACAGCCGCGCCCAAAAATAACCAGCCGAAGGCCGGGGCGCCAAGTTCGTCCAGCGGAAAAAGCCCACAAAAACGGGTGGGCTATAGCCTTGGGGGGTGGGGCTGGCCAACTTCGTCCGCCGGACTCGGAATGGCGCGAGACTTTGCGAGGTGCCTCCGTGGTCCAAAAATAGGCCGCGGGCGCAGCCGCACACAAAAATAACCGCCCGAAGGCTGGGGCGCCAAGTTCGTCCAGCGGAAAAAGGCCACAAAAACGGGTGGGCTATAGCCTTGGGGGGTGGGGCTGGCAAACTTCGCCCGCCGGACTCGGAATGGCGCGAGACTTTGCGAGGCACCTCCGTGTGCCAAAAATAGGCCGCGGACAAAACCGCGCAGAAAAATAACCGCCCGAAGGCCGGGGCGCCAAGTTCGTCCAGCGGAAAAAGGCCACAAAAATGGGTGGGCTATAGCCTTCGGGGGTGGGGCTGGCCAACTTCGTCCGCCGGACTCGGAATGCCGCGAGACTTTGCAAGGCGCCTCCGTGTGCCAAAAATAGGCCATGGGCACAGCCGCGCCCAAAAATAACTGCCCGAAGGCCGGGGCGCCAAATTCGTCCATCAGAAAAAGGCCACAAAAACGGGTGGGCTATAGCCTTGGGGGGTGTGGCTGGCCAACTTCGTCCGCCGGACTCGGAATGGCGCGAGACTTTGCGAGGCACCTCCGTGTGCCAAAACTAGGCCATGGGCACAGCCGCGAACAAAAATAACCACCCGAAGGCCGGGGCGCCAAGTTCGTCCAGCGGAAAAAGGCCACAAAAACGGGTGGGCTATAGCCTTGGGGGGTGGGGCTGGCCGACTTCGTCCGCCGGACTCGGAATGGCGCGAGACTTTGCGAGGCACCTCCATGTGCCAAAAATAGGCCGCGGGTACAGCCGCGCTCAAAAATAACCAGCCGAAGGCCGGGGCGCCAAGTTCGTCCATCGGAAAAAGGCCACAAAAACGGGTGGGCTATAGCCTTGGGGGTGGGGCTGGCCAACTTCGTCCGCCGGACTCGGAATGCCGCGAGACTTTGCGAGGGGCATCCGTGTGCCAAAAATAGGCCGCGGTCAAAGCCGCGCCAGAAAATAACCGCCCGAAGGCCGGGGCGCCAAGTTCGTCCAGCGGAAAAAGGCCACAAAAACGGGTGGGCTATAGCCTTGGGCGGTGGGGCTGGCCCACTTCGTCTGCCGGACTCGGAATGCCGCGAGACATTTCGAAGGGCCTCCGTGTGCCAAAAATAGGCCGCGGGCAATGACGCGCCCAAAATTAAACGCCCGAAGGCCGGGGCGCCAAGTGCGTCCAGCGGAAAAAAGCCACAAAAACGGGTGGGCTATAGCCTTGGGGGGTGGGGCTGGCCAACTTCGTCCGCCGGACTCGGAATGCCGCGAGACTTTGCGAGGGGCCTCCGTGTGCCAAAAATAGGCCGTGGGCAGAGCCGCGCCCAAAAATAACCGTCCGAAGGCCGGGGCGCCAAGTTCGTCCAGCGGAAAAAGGCGACAAAAACGGGTGGGCTATAGCCTTGGGGGGTGGGGCTGGCCGACTTCGTCCGCCGGACTCCGAATGCCGCGAGACTTTGCGAGGGGCCTCCGTGTGCCAAAAATAGGCCACGGGCAAAGCCGCGCCCAAAAATAACCGCCCGAAGGCCGGGGCGCCAAGTTCGTCCAGAGGAAAAAGGCCACAAAAACGGGTGGGCTATAGCTTTGGGGGGTGGGGCTGGCCAACTTCGTCTGCCGGACTCGGAATGCCGCGAGACTTTGCGAGGGGCCTCCTTGTGCCAAATATAGACAGCGGGCAAAGCCGCGCCCAAAAATAACTGCCCGAAGGCCGGGGCGCCAAGTTCGTCCAGCGGAAAAAGGCCACAAAAACGAGTGGGCTATAGCCTCGGGGGGTGGGGCAGGCCAACTTCATCCGCCGGACTCGGAATGCCGCGAGACTTTTCGAGGGGCCTCCGTGTGCCAAAAATAGACCTCGGGCAAAGCCACTCCCAAAAATAACCACCCGAAGGCCGGGGCGCCAAGTTCGTCCAGCGCAAAAAGGCCACAAAAACGGGTGGGCTATAGCCTTGGGGGGTGGCGCTGGCCCACTTCGTCCGCCGCACTCGGAATGCCGCGAGACTTTACGAGGGGCCTACGTGTGCCAAAAATAGGCCACGGGCAAAGCCGCGCCCAAAAATAACCGCCCGAAGGCCGGGGCGCCAAGTTCGTCCAGAGGAAAAAGGCCACAAAAACGGGTGGGCTATAGCTTTGGGGGGTGGGGCTGGCCAACTTTGTCAGCCGGACTCGGAATGCCGCGAGACTTTTCGAGGGGCCTCCGTGTGCCAAAAATAGACCTCGGGCAAAGCCGCGCCCAAAAATAACCACCCGAAGGCCGGGGCGCCAAGTTCGTCCAGCGCAAAAAGGCCACAAAAACGGGTGGGCTATAGCCTTGGGGGGTGGGGCTGGCCCACTTCGTCCGCCGGACTCTGAATGCCGCGAGACTTTGCGAGGGGCCTCCGTGTGCCAAAAATAGGCCACGGGCAAAGCCGCGCCCAAAAATAACCGCCCGAAGGCCGGGGCGCCAAGTTCGTCCAGAGGAAAAAGGCCACAAAAACGGGTGGGCTATAGCTTTGGGGGGTGGGGCTGGCCAACTTCATGTGCCAGACTCGGAATGCCGCGAGACTTTGCGAGGGGCCTCCTTGTGCCAAATATTGACAGCGGGCAAAGCCGCGCCCAAAAATAACTGCCCGAAGGCCGGGGCGCCAAGTTCGTCCAGCGGAAAAAGGCCACAAAAACGGGTGGGCTATAGCCTCGGGGGGTGGGGCTGGCCAACTTCATCCGCCGGACTCGGAATGCCGCGAGACTTTTCGAGGGGCCTCCGTGTGCCAAAAATAGACCTCGGGCAAAGCCGCGCCCAAAAATAACCACCCGAAGGCCGGGGCGCCAAGTTCGTCCAGCGCAAAAAGGCCACAAAAACGGGTGGGCTATAGCCTTGGGGGGTGGCGCTGGCCCACTTCGTCCGCCGGACTCGGAATGCCGTGAGACTTTACGAGGGGCCTCCGTGTGCCAAAAATAGGCCGCGGGCAGAGCCGCGCCCAAAAATAACCACCCGAAGGCCGGGGCGCTAAGTTCGTCCAGCGGAAAAAGGCCACAAAAACGGGTGGGCTATAGCCTTGGGGGGTGGGGCTGGCCCACTTCGTCCGCCGGACTCGAAATGCCGCGAGACTTTGCGAGGGGCCTCCGTGTGCCAAAAATAGGCCGCGGAAAGAGCCGCGCCCAAAAATAACCTCCCGAAGGCCGGGGCGCCAAGTTCGTCCAGCGGAAAAAGGCCACAAAAACGGGTGGGTTATAGCCTTGGGGGGTGGGGCTGGCCAACTTCATCCGCCGGACTCGGAATGCCGCGAGACCTTTCGAGGGGCCTCCGTGTGCGAAAAATAGGCAGCGGGCAAAGCCGCGCCCAAAAATAACAGCCCGAAGACCGGGGCGCGCCAAGTTCGTGCAGCGGAAACAGGCCACAAAAACGGGTGGGCTATAGCCTTGGGGGTTGGGGCTGGCCAACTTCATCCGCCGGACTCGGAATGCCGCGAGACTTTTCGAGGGGCCTCCGTGTGCCAAAATTAGACCTCGGGCAAAGCCGCGCCAAAAAATAACAGCCCGAAGGCCGGGGCGCCAAGTTCGTCCAGCGGAAAAAGGCCACAAAAACGGGTGGGCTATAGCCTTGGGGGGTGGGGCTGGGCAACTTCGTCCGCCGGACTCGGAATGGCGCGAGACTTTGCGAGCGGCCTCCGTGTGCCAAAAATAGGCCGCGGGCAGAGCCGCGCCCAAAAATAACCACCCGAAGGCCGGGGCGCTAAGTTCGTCCAGCGGAAAAAGGCCACAAAAACGGGTGGGCTATAGCCTTGGGGGGTGGGGCTGGCCCACTTCGTCCGCCGGACTCGAAATGCCGCGAGACTTTGCGAGCGGCCTCCGTGTGCCAAAAATAGGCTGCAGGCAAAGCCGCGCCCAAACATAACCGCCCGAAGGCCGGGGCGCCAAGTTCGTCCAGCGGAAAAAGGCCACAAAAACGGGTGGGCTATAGCCTTGGGGGGTGGGGCTGGCCAACTTCGTCCGCCGGACTCGGAATGCCGCGACACTTTGAGAGGGGCATCCGTGTGCCAAAAATAGGCCGTGGGCAGAGCCGCGCCCAAAAATAACCGCCCGAAGGCCTGGGCGCCAAGTTTGTCCAGCGGAAAAAGGCCACAAAAACTGGTGGGCTATAGCCTTGGGGGGTGGGGCAGACCAACTTCGTCCGCCGGACTCGGAATGCCGCGAGATTTTGCGAGGGGCCTCCGTGTGCCAAAAATAAGCCGCGGGCAGAGCCGCGCCCAAAAATAACCTCCCGAAGGCCGGGGCGCCAAGTTCGTCCAGCGGAAAAAGGCCACAAAAATGGGTGGGCTATAGCCTTGGGGGGTGGGGCTGGCCCACTTCGTCCGCCGGACTCGGAATGCCGCGAGATTTTGCGAGGGGCCTCCGTGTGCCAAAAATAGGCCAAGGCCAAAGCCGCGCCCAAAAATAAACGCCCGAAGGCCGGGGCGCCAAGTTCGTCCAGCGGAAAAAGGCCACAAAAACTGGTGGGCTAAAGCCTCGGGGGGTGGGGCTGGCCAACTTCGTCCGCCGGACTCGGAATGCTGCGAGACTATGTGAGGGGCCTCCGTGTGCCAAAAATAGGCCACGGCCAGAGCCGCGCCCAAAAATAACCTCCCGAAGTCCGGGGCGCCAAGTTCGTCCAGCGGAAAAACACCACAAAAACGGGTGGGCTATAGCCTTGGGGGGTGGGGCTGGCCCACTTCGTCCGCCGGACTCGGAATGCAGCGAGACTTTGCGAGGGGCCTCCATGTGCCAAAAATAGGCCGCGGGCAAAGCCGCGCCCAAAAATAAACGCCCGAAGGCCGGGGCGCCAAGCGCGTCCAGCGGAATAAAAACCACAAAAACGGGTGGGCTATAGCCTTGGGGGGTGGGGCTGGCCAACTTCATCCGCCGGACTCGGAATGCCACGAGACATTGCGAGGGGCCTCCGTGTGCCAAAAATAGGCCGCGGGCAGAGCCGCGCCCAAAAATAACCGCCCGAAGGCCGGGGCGCCAAGTTCGTCCAGCGGAAAAAGGCCACAAAAACTGGTAGGCTATAGCCTTGGGGGGTGGGGTTGGCCAACTTCGTCTGCCGGACTCGGAATGCAGCGAGACTTTGCGAGGGGCCTCCGTGTACCAAAAATAGGCCGCAGGCAGAGCCGTGCCCAAAAATAACCGCCCGATGGCCGGGGTGCCAAGTTCGTCCAGCGGAAAAAGGCCACAAAAACGGGTGGGCTATAGTCTTGGGGGGTGGGGCCGGGCAACTTCGTCCGCCGGACTCGGAATGCCGCGAGACTTTGCGAGCGGCCTCCGTGTGCCAAAAATAGGCTGCAGGCAAAGCCGCGCCCAAAAATAACCGCCCGAAGGCCGGGGCGCCAAGTTCGTCCAGCGGAAAAAGGCCACAAAAACTGGTAGGCTATAGCCTTGGGGGGTGGGGTTGGCCAACTTCGTCTGCCGGCCTCGGAATGCGTCGAGACTTTGCGAGGGGCCTCCGTGTGCCAATAATAAGCCGTGGACAGAGCCGCGTCCTAAAATAACCTCCCGAAGTCCGGGGCGCCAAGTTCGTCCAGCGGAAAAAGGCCACAAAAACGGGTGGGCTATAGCCTTCGGGGGTGGGGCTGGCCAACTTCGTCCGCCGGACTCGGAATGCAGCGAGACTTTGCGAGGGGCCTCCGTGTGCCAAAAATAGGCCGCAGGCAGAGCCGTGCCCAAAAATAACCGCCCGATGGCCGGGGTGCCAAGTTCGTCCAGCGGAAAAAGGCCACAAAAACGGGTGGGCTATAGCCTTGGGGGGTGGGGCTGGCCAACTTCGCCTGCCGGACTCGGAATGCGGCGAGACTTTGCGAGGGGCCTCCTAGTGCGAAAAATAGGCAGCGGGCAAAGCCGCGCCCAAAAATAACAGCCCGAAGGCCGGGGCGCCAAGTTCGTCCAGCGGAAAAAGGCCACAAAAACGGGGGGGCTATAGCCTTGGGGGGTGGGGCTGGCCCACTTCGTCCGCCGGACTCAGAATGCCGTGAGACTTTGCAAGGGGCCTCCGTGTGCCAAAAATAGGCTACAGGCAGACCCGTGCCCAAAAATAATGGCCCGAAGGCCGGGGCGCCAAGTTCGTCCAGCGGAAAAAGGCCACAAAAACGGGGGGGCTATAGCCTTGGGGGGTGGGGCTGGCCCACTTCGTCCGCCGGACTCAGAATGCCGTGAGACTTTGCAAGGGGCCTCCGTGTGCCAAAAATAGGCTACAGGCAGACCCGTGCCCAAAAATAATGGCCCGAAGGCCGGGGCGCCAAGTTCGTCCAGCGGAAAAAGGCCACAAAAACGGGTGGGCTATAGCCTTGGGGGGTTGGGCTGGCCAACTTCGTCTGCCGGACTCGGAATGCCGCGAGACTTTGCGAGGGGCCTCCTTGTTCCAAAAATAGGCAGCGGGCAAAGCCGCGCCCAAAAATAACAGCCCGAAGGCCGGGGCACCAAGTTCGTCCAGCGGAAAAAGGCCACAAAAACGGGTGGGCTATAGCCTTGGGGGGTGGGGCTGGCCCACTTCGTCCGCCGGACTCGGAATGCGGCGAGACTTTGCGAGCAGCCTCCGTGTGCCAATAATAAGCCGCGGGCAGAGCCGCGCCCAAAAATAACCGCACGAAGGCCGGGGCGCCGTGTTCGTCCAGCGGAAAAAGGCCACAAAAACTGGTGGGCTATAGCCATGGGGGGTGGTGCTGGCCAACTTCGTCCGCCGGACTCGGAATGCCGCGAAACTTTACGAGGGGAGTCCGTGTGCCAAAAATAGGCCGCGGGCAGAGCCGCGCCAAAAAATAACCTCCCGAAGGCCGGGGCGCCAAGTTCGTCCAGCGGAAAAAGGCCACAAAAACGGGTGGGCTATAGCCTTGGGGGGTGAGGCTGGCCCACTTCGTCTGCCGGACTCGGAATGCCGCGAGACTTTGCGAGGGGCCTCCGTGTGATAAAAATAACCTGCGGGCAAAGCCGCGCCCGAAGGCCGGGGCGCCATGTTTGTCCAGCGGAAAAAGGCCACAAAAACGGGTGGGCTATAGCCTTGGGGGGTGGGGCTGGCCAACTTCGTCTGCCGGACTCGAATTGAGGCGAGACTTTGCGAGGGGACTCCGTGTGCCAAAAATAGGCCGCGGACAAATCGTCGCCCAAAAATAACCGCCCGAAGGCCGGGGCGCCAAGTTCGTCCAGCGGAAAAAGGCCACAAAAACGGGTGGGCTATAGACTTGGCGGCTGGGGCAGGCCAACTTCGTCCGCCGGACTCGGAACGCTGCGAGACTTTGCGAGGGGCCTCCGTGTGCCAAAAATAGGCCGCGGACAAAGCCGCACCCAAAAATAACTGCCCGATGGCCGGGGCGCCAAGTTCGTCCAGCGGAAAAAGGCCAGAAAAACGGTTGGGCTATAGACTTGGGGGTGGGGCAGGCCAACTTCGTCCGCCGGACTCGGAATGCCGCGAGACTTTGCGAGGGGCCTCCGTGTGCCAAAAATAGGCCGTGGGCAAAGCCGCGCCCAAAAATAACCGCCCGAAGGCCGGGGCGCCAAGTTCGTCCAGCGGAAAAAGGCGACAAAAACGGGTGGGCTATAGCCTTGGGGGGTGTGGCTGGCCAACTTCGTTCCCCGGACTCGGAATGCCGCGAGAATTTGCGAGGGGACTCCGTGTGCCAAAAATAGGCCGCAGACAAAGCCGCGCCCAAAAATAACCGCCCGAAGGCCGGGGCGCCAAGTTCGTCCAGCGGAAAAAGGCCACAAAAACGGGTGGGCCATAGACTTGGCGGCTGGGGCTGGCCAACTTCGTCCGCCGGACTCGGAACGCTGCGAGACTTTGCGAGGGGCCTCCGTGTGGAAAAAATAGGCCACGGGCAAAGCCGCGCCCAAAAATAACCGCCCGAAGGCCAGGGCGCCAAGTTCGTCCAGCGGAAAAAGGCCACAAAAACGGGTGGGCCAAAGACTTGGCGGCTGGGGCTGGCCAACTTCGTCCGCCGGACTCGGAATGCCGCGAACCTTTGCGAGGGGCCTCCGTGTGCCAAAAATAGGCCGCGGACAAAGCCGCACCCAAAAATAACTGCCCGAAGGCCGGGGCGCCAAGTTCGTCCAGCGGAAAAAGGCCAGAAAAACGGTTGGGCTATAGACTTGGGGGGTGTGGCTGGCGAACTTCGTCCGCCGGACTCGGAATGCCGCGAGACTTTGCGAGGGGCCTCCGTGTGCCAAAAATAGGCCGTGGGCAAAGCCGCGCCCAAAAATAACCGCCCGAAGGCAGGGGCGCCAAGTTCGTCCAGCGGAAAAAGGCGACAAAAACGGGTGAGCTATAGCCTTGGGGGGTGGGGCTGGCCAACTTCGTCCGCCGGACTCGGAATGCCGCGAGACTTTGCGAGGGGCCTCCGTGTGATAAAAATAGGGTGCGGGCAAAGCCGCGCCCAAAGGCCGGGGCGCCAAGTTCGTCCATCGGAAAAAGGCCACAAAAACGGGGGGGCTATAGCCTTGCGGGGTGGGGCTGGCCAACTTCGTTCCCCGGACTCGGAATGCCGCGAGAATTTGCGAGGGGACTCCGTGTGCCAAAAATAGGCCGCAGACAAAGCCGCGCCCAAAAATAACCGCCCGAAGGCCGGGGCGCCAAGTTCGTCCAGCGGAAAAAGGCCACAAAAACGGGTGGGCCATAGACTTGGCGGCTGGGGCTGGCCAACTTCGTCCGCCGGACTCGGAACGCTGCGAGACTTTGTGAGGGGCCTCCGTGTGGAAAAAATAGGCCACGGGCAAAGCCGCGCCCAAAAATAACCGCCCGAAGGCCAGGGCGCCAAGTTCGTCCAGCGGAAAAAGGCCACAAAAACGGGTGGGCTATAGACTTGGCGGCTGGGGCTGGCCCACTTCGTCCGCCGGACTCGGAACGCTGCGAGACTTTGCGAGGGGCCTCCGTGTGGAAAAAATAGGCCACGGGCAAAGCCGCGCCCAAAAATAACCGCCCGTAGGCCGAGGCGCCAAGTTCGTCCAGCGGAAAAAGGCCACAAAAACGGGTGGGCTATAGCCTTGGGGGGTGGGGCTGGCCAACTTCGTCCGCCGGACTCGGAATGCCGCGAGACTTTGCGAGGGGCCTCCGTGTGCCAAAAATAGGCCGTGGACAAAGCCGCACCCAAAAAAAACTGCCCGAAGGCCGGGGCGCCAAGTTCGTCCAGCGGAAAAAGGCCAGAAAAACGGTTGGGCTATAGACTTGGGGGGTGGGGCTGGCCAACTTCGTCCGCCGGACTCGGAATGCCGCGAGACTTTGCGAGGGGCCTCCGTGTGCCAAAAATAGGCCGTGGACAAAGCCGCGCCCAAAAATAACCGCCCGAAGGCCGGAGCGCCAAGTTCGTCCAGCGGAAAATGGCGACAAAAACGGGTGGGCTATAGCCTTGGGGGGTGGGGCTGGCCAACTTCGTCCGCCGGACTCGGAATGCCGCGAGACTTTACGAAGGGCCTCCGTGTGCCAAAAATAGGCCACGGGCAAAGCCGCGCCCAAAAATAACCTCCCGAAGGCCGGGTCGCCAAGTTCGACCAGCGGAAAATGGCCACAAAAACGGGTGGGCTATAGCCTTGGGGGATGGGGCTGGTCTACTTTGTCCGCCCGACTCGGAATACCGCGAGCCGTTGCGAGGAGCCTCCGTAAGCCAAAACTAGGCCGCGGACAAAGCCCCGCCCAAAAATAACCGCCCGAAGGCCGGGGCGCCAAGTTCGTCCAGCGGAAAAAGGCCACAAAAACGGGTGGGCTATAGCCTTGTGGGGTGGGGACGGCCTACTTCGTCCGCCGGACTCGGAATGCCGCGAGACTTTGTGAGGGTCCTCCATGAGCCAAGAATAGGCCGTGGTCTAAGCCGCACCCAAATATAACCGCCCGATGGCCGGGGCGCCAAGTTAGTCCAGCGGGAAAAGGCCACAAAAACGAGTGGGTTATAGCCTTGGGGGGTGGGGCTGGCCGACTTCGTCCGCCGGACTCGCAATGCCGCGAGACTTTGCGAGGGGCCTCCGTGAGCCAAAACTAGGCCGTGGGCAAAGCCGCACCCAAAAATAACCGCCCGAAGGCCGGGGCGCCAAGTTCGTCCAGCGGAACAAGGCCACAAAAACGGGTGGGCTATAGCCTTGGGGGGTGGGGCTGGCCAACTTCATCCGCCGGACTCGGAATCCCGCGAGACTTTGCGAGGGGCCTCCTTGAGCCAAGAATAGGCCGCGGGCAAAGCTGCACACAAAAATAACTGCCCGAAGGCCGGGGCGCCAAGTTCGTCCTGCGGAAAAAGGCCACAAAAACGGGTGGGCTATAGCCTTGGGGGGTGGGGCTGGCCAACTTCGTCCGCCGGACTCGGAATGCCGCAAGATTTTGCGAGGGGCCTCCGTGTGCCAAAAATAGGCCACGGGCAAAGCCGCGCCCAAAAATAACAGCCCGAAGACCGGTGCGCCATGTTCGTCCAGCGGAAATAGGCCACAAAAACGGGTGGGCTATAGCCTTGGGGGGTGGGGCTGGCCAACTTTGTCCGCCGAAATTGGAATGCCGCGAGACGTTGTGAGGGGCCTCCGGGTGCCAAAAATAGGCCGCGGAGAAGGCCGCGTCCAAAAATAACCGCCCGAAGGCCGGGGCGCCAAGTTCGTCCAGCGGAAAAAGTCCACAAAAACGGGTGGGCTATAGCCTTGGGGGGTGGGGCTGGCCCACTTTGTCCGCCGGACTCGGAATGCCGCGAGACTTTGCGAGGGGCCTCCGTGTGTTAAAAATAGGCCGCAGGCAAGGCCAAGCCCAAAAAAAAACGCCCGAAGGCCGGGGCGCCAAGTTCGTCCAGCGGAAAAAGGCCACAAAAACGGGTGGGCTATAGCCTTGCGGGGTGGGGACAACCTACTTCGTCCGCCGGACTCGGAATGCCGCGAGACTTTGTGAGGGTCCTCCATGAGCCAAGAATAGGCCGTGGTCGAAGCCGCACCCAAATATAACCGCCCGAAGGCCGGGGCGCCAAGTTCGTCCAGCGGAAAAAGGCCACAAAAACGGGTGGGCTATAGCCTTGGGGGGTGGGGCTGGCCGACTTCGTCCGCCGGACTCGCAATGCCGCGAGACTTTGCGAGGGGCCTCCGTGAGCCAAAACTAGGCCG
This sequence comes from Citrus x changshan-huyou, assembly GCA_039657385.1. NCBI lineage: Eukaryota > Viridiplantae > Streptophyta > Magnoliopsida > Sapindales > Rutaceae > Citrus > Citrus x changshan-huyou. The sequence continues at coordinate 304,478 of JBCGBO010000016.1, forward strand.
CGGGCAAAGCCGCACCCAAAAATAACTGCCCGAAGGCCGGGGCGCCAAGTTCGTCCAGCGGAACAAGGCCACAAAAACGGGTGGGCTATTGCCTTGGGGGGTGGGGCTGGCCAACTTCATCCGCCGCACTCGGAATCCCGCGAGACTTTGCGAGGGGCCTCCTTGAGCCAAGAATAGGCCGCGGGCAAAGCCGCACACAAAAATAACCGCCCGAAGGCCGGGACGCCAAGTTCGTCCAGCGGAAAAAGGCCACAAAAACGGGTGGGCTATAGCCTTGGGGGGTGGGGCTGGCCGACTTCGTCCGCCGGACTCGGTATGCCGCAAGATTTTGCGAGGGGCCTCCGTGTGCCAAAAATAGGCCGCGGGCAAAGCCACGCCCAAAAATAACAGCCCGAAGGCCGGTGCGCCAAGTTCGTCCAGCGGAAAAAGGCCACAAAAACGGGTGGGCTATAGCCTTGGGGGGTGGGGCTGGCCAACTTTGTCCGCCGGACTCGGAATGCCGCGAGACGTTGTGAGGGGCCTCCGGGTGCCAAAAATAGGCCGCGGTCAAGGCCGCGTCCAAAAATAACCGCCCGAAAGCCGGGGCGCCAAGTTCGTCTAGCGGAAAAAGTCCACAAAAACGGGTGGGCTATAGCCTTGGGGGGTGGGGCTGGCCCACTTTGTCCGCCGGACTCGGAATGCCGCGAGACTTTGCGAGGGGCCTCCGTGTGTTAAAAATAGGCTGCAGGCAAGGCCGAGCCCAAAAATAAATGCCCGAAGGCCGGGGCGCCAAGTTCGTCCAGCGGAAAAAGGCCACAAAAACGGGTGGGCTATAGCCTTGGGGGATGGGGCTGGCCAACTTCGTCCGCCGGACTCGGAATGCCGCGAGACTTTGCGAGGGGCCTCCGTGAGCAAACAATAGGCCGCGGACAAAGCCGCACCCAAAAATAACTGGCCGAATGCCGGGGCACCAAGTTCGTCCAGCGGAAAAAGGCCAGAAAAACGGTCGGGCTATAGCCTTGGGGGGTGGGGCTGGCCAACTTCGTCCGCCGGACTCGGAATGCCGCGAGACTTTGCGAGGGGCTTCCACGTGCCAAAAATAGGCCGCGGGCAAAGCCGCGCCCAAAAATAACCGCCCGAAGGCCGGGTCGCCAAGTTGGACCAGCGGAAAAAGGCCACAAAAACGGGTGGGCTATAGCCTTGGGGGGTGGGGCTGGTCTACTTTGTCCGCCCGACTCGGAATACCGCGAGCCATTGCGAGGGGCCTCCTTGAGCCAAGAATAGGCCGCGGGCAAATCCGCACACAAAAATAACCGCCCAAAGGCCGGGGGACAAGTTCGTCCAGCGGAAAAAGGCCAGAAAAACGGGTGGGCTATAGCCTTGGGGGGTGGGGCTGGTCTACTTTGTCCGCACGGCTCGGAATGCCGCGAGACTTTGTGAGGGGCCTCCGTAAGCCAAAACTAGGCCACGGACAAAGCCGCTCCCAAAAATAACCGCCCGAAGGCCGGGGCGCCAAGTTCGTCCAGCGGAAAAAGGCCACAAAAACGGGTGGGCTATAGCCTTGGGGGGTGGGGCTCGCCAACTTCGTCCGCCGGACTCGGAATGCTGCGAGACTTTGTGAGGGTCCTCCGTGAGCCAAGAATAGGCCGCGGTTGAAGCCGCACCCAAAAATAACCGTCCGAAGGCCGGGGCGCCAAGTTCGTCCAGCGGAAAAAGGCCATAAAAACGGGTGGGCTATAGCCTTGGGGGGTGGGGCTGGCCGACTTCGTCCGCCGGACTCGGAATGCCGCGAGACTTTGCGAGGGGCCTCCGTGAGCCAAAAATAGGCCGCGGGCAAAGCCGCACCCAAAAATAACCGCCCGAAGGCCGGGGCGCCAAGTTCGTCCAGCGGAAAAAGGCCACAAAAACGGGTGGGCTATAGCCTTTGGGGGTGGGGCTGGCCAACTTCGTCCGCCGGACTCGGAATGCCGCGAGACTTTGCGAGGGGCTCCGTGTGCCAAAAAATGGCCGTGTTCAAAGCCGCTCCTAAAAATAACTTCCCGAAGGTGGGGGCGCCAAGTTCGTCCAGCGGAAAAAGGCCACAAAAACGGGTGGGCTATAGCCTTGGGGGGTGGGGCTGGCCAACTTCGTCCGCCGGACTCGGAATACCGCGAGACTTTGCGAGGGGCTCCGTGTGCCAAAAATAGGCCGTGTACAAAGCCGCGCCAAAAAATAACTTCCCGAAGGCCGGGCCGCCAAGTTCGTCCAGCGGAAAAAGGCCACAAAAACGGGTGGGCTATAGCCTTGGGGGGTGGGGTGGGCCAACTTCGTCCGCCAGACTCGGAATGCCGCGAGACTTTGCGAGGGGCCTCCGTGTACCAAAAATAGGCTACGGGCAAAGCCACTCCCAAAAATAAACGCCTGAAGGCCGGGGCGCCAAGTTCGTCCAGCGGAAAAAGGCCACAAAAACGGGTGGGCTATAGCCTTGGGGGGTGGGGCTGGGCAACTTCGTCCGCCGGGCTCGGAATGCCGCGAGACTTTGCGAGGGGCCTCCGTGTGCCAAAAATTGGCCGCGGACAAAACCGCGCCCAAAAATAACCGCCCGAAGGCCGGGGCGCCAAGTTCGTCCAGCGGAAAAAGGCCACAAAAACGGGTGGGCTATAGCCTTGGGGGGTGGCGCTGACCAACTTCGTCCGCCGTACTCGGAATGGCACGAGACTTTGCGAGCGGCCTCCGTGTGCCAAAAATAGGCAGCGGGCACAGCCGCGCCCAAAAATAAACTGCCCGAAGGCCGGGGCGCCAAGTTCGTCCAGCGGAAAAAGGCCACACAAAACGGGTGGGCTATAGCCTTGGGGGATGGGTCTGGCCGACTTCGTCCGCCGGACTCGGAATGGCTCGAGACTTTGCGAGCGGCCTCCGTGTGCCAAAAATAGGCCACGGGCACAGCCGCACCCAAAAATAACCACCCGAAGGCCGGGGCGCCAAGTTCGTCCAGCGGAAAAAGGCCACAAAAACGGGTGGGCTATAGCCTTGGGGGGTGGGGCTGCCCAACTTCGTCCGCCGGACTCGGAATGCCGCGAGACATTGTGAGGGGCTTCCGGGTGCCAAAAATAGGCCGCGGGCAAGGCCGCGTCCAAAAATAACCGCCCGAAGGCCGGGGCGCCAAGTTCGTCCAGCGGAAAAAGTCCACAAAAACGGGTGGGCTATAGCCTTGGGGGGTGGGGCTGGCCCACTTTGTCCGCCGGACTCGGAATGCCGCGAGACTTTGCGAGGGGCCTCCGTGTGTTAAAAATAGGCCGCAGGCAAGGCCGAGCCCAAAAATAAACGCCCGAAGGCCGGGGCGCCAAGTTCGTCCAGCGGAAAAAGGCCACAAAAACGGGTGGGCTATAGCCTTGGGGGATGGGGCTGGCCAACTTCGTCCGCCGGACTCGGAATGCCGCGAGACTTTGCGAGGGGCCTCCGTGTGCAAAAAATAGGCCGCGGACAAAGCCGCACCCAAAAATAACTGGCCGAAGGCCGGGGCACCAAGTTCGTCCAGCGGAAAAAGGCCACACAAAACGGGTGGGCTATAGCCTTGGGGGGTGGGGCTGGCCGACTTCGTCCGCCAGACTCGGAATGGCGCGAGACTTTGCGAGCGGCCTCCGTGTGCCAAAAATAGGCCGCGGACACAGCCGCGCCAAAAAATAACTGCCCGGAGGGCCGGGGCGCCAAGTTCGTCCAGCGGAAAAAGTCCACAAAAACGGGTGGGCTATAGCCTTGGGGGGTGGGGCTGGCCCACTTTGTCCGCCGGACTCGGAATGCCGCGAGACTTTGCGAGGGGCCTCCGTGTGTTAAAAATAGGCCGCAGGCAAGGCCGAGCCCAAAAATAAACGCCCGAAGGCCGGGGCGCCAAGTTCGTCCAGCGGAAAAAGGCCACAAAAACGGGTGGGCTATAGCCTTGGGGGGTGGGGCTGGCCAACTTCGTCCGCCGGACTCGGAATGCCGTAAGATTTTGCGAGGGGCCTCCGTGTGCCAAAAATAGGCCGCGGGCAAAGCCGCGCCTAAAATTAACAGCCCGAAGGCCGGGGCGCCAAGTTCGTCCAGCGGAAAAAGGCCACAAAAACGGGTGGGCTATAGCCTTGGGGGATGGGGCTGGCCGACTTCGTCCGCCGGACTCGGAATGCCGCGAGACTTTGCGAGGGGCCTCCGTGAGCCAAAACTAGGCCGCGGGCAAAGCCGTACCCAAAAATAACCGCCCGACGGCCGGGGCGCCAAGTTCGTCCAGCGGAACAAGGCCACAAAAACGGGTGGGCTATAGCCTTGGGGGGTGGGGCTGGCCCACTTCGTCCGCCAGACTCGGAATCCCGCGAGACTTTGGGAGGGGCCTCCTTGAGCCAGGAATAGGCCGTGGCCAAAGCCGCACACGAAAATAACCGCCCGAAGGCCAGGGCGCCAAGTTCGTCCAGCGGAAAAAGGCCACAAAAAAGAGTGGGCTATAGCCTTGCGGGGTGGGGACGGCCTACTTCGTCCGCCGGACTCGGAATGCCGCGAGACTTTCTGAGGGGCCTCCATGAGCCAAGAATAGGCCGCGGTCGAAGCCGCACCCAAAAATAACCACCTGAAGGCCGGGGCGCCAAGTTCGTCCAGCGGAAAAAGGCCACAAAAACGGGTGGGCTATAGCCTTGGGGGGTGGGGCTGGCCGACTTCGTCCGCCGGACTCGGAATGCCGCGAGACTTTGCGAGGGGCCTCCGTGAGCCAAAACTAGGCCGCGGGCAAAGCCGCACCCAAAAATAACCGCCCGAAGGCCGGGGCGCCAAGTTCGTCCAGCGGAACAAGGCCACAAAAACGGGTGGGCTATAGCCTTGGGGGGTGGGGCTGGCCAACTTCGTCCGCCGTACTCGGAATGGCACGAGACTTTGCGAGCGGCCTCCATGTGCCAAAAATAGGCAGCGGGCACAGCCACGCCCAAAAATAACTGCCCGAAGGCCGGGGCGCCAATTTCGTCCAGCGGAAAAAGGCCACACAAAACGGGTGGGCTAGAGCCTTGGGGGGCGGGGCTGGCCGACTTCGTCCGCCGGACTCGGAATGGCTCGAGACTTTGCGAGCGGCCTCCGTGTGCCAAAAATAGGCCGCGGGCACAGCAGTGCCAAAAAATAACCACCCGAAGGCCGGGGCGCCAAGTTCGTCCAGCGGAAAAAGGCCACAAAAACGGGTGGGCTATAGCCTTGGGGGGTGGGGCTGCCCAACTTCGTCCGCCGGACTCGGAATAGCGCGAGACTTTGCGAACGGCCTCCGTGTGCCAAAAATAGGCCGCGGGCACAGCCGCGCCCAAAAATAACCGCCCGAAGGCCGGGGCGCGAAGTTCGTCCAGCGGAAAAAGTCCACAAAAACGGGTGGGCTATAGCCTTGGGGGGTGGGGCTGGCCCACTTTGTCCGCCGGACTCGGAACGCCGCGAGAGTTTGCGAGGGGCCTCCGTGTGTTAAAAATAGGCCGCAGGCAAGGCCGAGCCCAAAAATAAACGCCCGAAGGCCGGGGCGCCAAGTTCGTCCAGCGGAAAAAGGCCACAAAAACGGGTGGGCTATAGCCTTGGGGGGTGGGGCTGGCCAACTTCGTCCGCCGGACTCGGAATGCCGCGAGACTTTGCGAGGGGCCTCCGTGTGCCAAAAATAGGCCGCGGACAAAGCCGCACCCAAAAATAACTGCCCGAAGGCCGGGGCACCAAGTTCGTCCAGCAGAAAAAGGCCAGAAAAACGGTTGGGCTATAGCCTTGGGGGGTGGGGCTGGCCAACTTCGTCCGCCGGACTCGGAATGCCGCGAGACTTTGCAAGGGGCCTCCGTGTGCCAAAAATAGGCCACGGGCAAAGTCGCACCCAAAAATAACCTCCCGAAGGCCGGGGCTCCATGTTCGTCCAGCGGAAAAAGGCCACAAAAACGGGTGGGCTATAGCCTTGGGGGGGTGGGGCAGGCCAACTTCGTCCGCCGGATTCGGAATGCCGCGACACTTTGCGAGGGGCTTCCACGCGCCAAAAATAGGCCGCGGGCAAAGCCGCGCCCAAAAATAACCGCCCGAAGGCCGGGTCGCCAAGTTCGACCAGCGGAAAAAGGCCACAAAAACGGGTGGGCTATAGCCTTGGGGGGTGGGGCAGGCCCACTTCGTCCGCCGGACTCGGAATGCCGAGAGAGTTTGCGATGGGCCTCCGTGTGCCAAAAATAGACCGCGGGCACAGCCGCGCCCAAAAATAACCACCCGAAGGCCGGGGCGCCAAGTTCGTCCAGCGGAAAAAGCCCACAGAAACGGGTGGGCTATAGCCTTGGGGGGTGGGGCTGGCCAACTTCGTCCGCCGGACTCGGAATGGCGCGAGACTTTTCGAGGCACCTCCGTGTGCCAAAAATAGGCCATGGGCAAAGCCGCGCCCAAAAATAACCGCCCGAAGGCCGGGTCGCCAAGTTCGACCAGCGGAAAAAGGCCACAAAAACAGGTGGGCTATAGCCTTGGGGGGTGGGGCAGGCCCACTTCGTCTGCCGGACTCGGAATGCCGAGAGAGTTTGCGATGGGCCTCCGTGTGCCAAAAATAGACCGCGGGCACAGCCGCGCCCAAAAATAACCACCCGAAGGCCGGGGCGCCAAGTTCGTCCAGCGGAAAAAGGCCACAAAAACGGGTGGGCTATAGCCTTGGGGGGTGGGGCTGGGCAACTTCGTCCGCCGGACTCGGAATGCCGCGAGACTTTGCGAGCGGCCTCCGTGTGCCAAAAATAGGCCGCGGGCACAGCCGCGCCCAAAAATAACCGCCCGAAGGCCGGGGCGCCAAGTTCGTCCAGCGGAAAAAGGCCACAAAAACGGGTGGGCTATAGCCTTGGGGGGTGGGGCTGCCCAACTTCGTCCGCCGGACTCGGAATGGCGCGAGACTTTGCGACCGGCCTCCGTGTGCCAGAAATAGGCCGCGGGCACAGCCGCGCCCAAAAATAACCGCCCGAAGGCCGGGGCGCCAAGTTCGTCCAGCGAAAAAAGGCCACAAAAACGGGTGGGCTATAGCCTTGGGGGGTGGGGCGGGACAACTTCGTCCGCCGGACTCGGAATGGCGCGAGATTTTGCGAGCGGCCTCCGTGTGCCAAAAATAGGCCGCAGGCACAGCCTCGCCCAAAAATAACGGCCCGGAGGGCCGGGGCGCCAAGTTCGTCCAGCGGAAAAAGGCCACACAAAACGGGTGGGCTATAGCCTTGGGGGGTGGGGCTGGCCGACTTCATCCGCTGGACTCGGAATGGCGCGAGACTTTGCGAGCGGCCTCCGCGTGCCAAAAATAGGCCGCGGACACAGCCACGCTCAAAAATAACCGCCCGAAGGCCGGGGCGCCAAGTTCGTCCAGCGGAAAAAGGCCACAAAAACGTGTGGGCTAGCCTTGGGGGGTGGGGCTGGCCGACTTCGTCCGCCGGACTCGGAATGGCGCGAGACTTTGCGAGCGGCCTCCGCGTGCCAAAAATAGGCTGCGGGCACAGACGCTCCCAAAAATAACCGCCCGAAGGCCGGGGCGCCAAGTTCGTCCAGCGGAAAAAGGCCACAAAAACGGGTGGGCTATAGCCTTGGGGGGTGGGGCGGGCCAACTTCGTCCGCCGGACTCGGAACGGCGCGGGACTTTGCAAGCAGCCTCCATGTGCCACACATAGGCCACGGGCACAGCCGCACCCAAAAATAACCGCCCGAAGGCCGGGGCGCCAAGTTCGTCCAGCGGAAAAAGGCCACAAAAACTGGTGGGCTATAGCCTTGGGGGGTGGGGCTGGCCAACTTCGTCCGCCGGACACAGAATGGCGCGAGACTTTGCGAGCGACCTCCGTGTGCCAAAAATAGGCCGCGGGCACAGCCGCGTCCAAAAATAACAGCCCGAAGGCCGGGGCGCCAAGTTCGTCCAGCGGAAAAAGGCCACAAAAACGGGTGGGCTATAGCCTTGGGGGCTGGGGCTGGCCAACTTCGTCCGCCGGACTCGGAATGGCGCGAGCCTTTGCGAGGCACATCCGCGTGCCAAAAATAGGCCGCGGGCACAGCTGCGCCCAAAAATAACGGCCCGAAGGCCGGGGCGCCAAGTTCGTCCAGCGGAAAAAGGCCACAAAACCGGGTGGGCTATAGCCTTGGGGGGTGGGGCTGGCCAACTTCGTCCGCCCCACTCGGAATGGCGAGAGACTTTGCGAGGCGCCTCCGTGTGCCAAAAATAGGCTACGGGAACAGCCGCGAATAAAAATAACCTCGCGAAGGCCGGGACGCCAAGTTCGTCCAGCGGAAAAAGTCCACAAAAACGGGTGGGCTATAGCCTTGGGGGGTGGGGCTGGCCAACTTCGTCTGCTGGACTCGGAATGGCGCGAGACTTTGCGAGGCACCTCCGTGTGCCAAAAATAGGCCGCGGACACAGCCGCGGCCAAAAATTAACGGCACGAAGGCCGGGGCGCCAAGTTCGTCCGGCGGAAAAAGGCCACAAAACCGGGTGGGCTATAGCCTTGGGGGGTGGGGCTGGCCAAGTTCGTCCGCCGGACTCGGAATGGCGCGAGACTTTGCGAGGCGCCTCCGTGTGCCAAAAATAGGCTACGGGCACAGCCGCGCCCAAAAATAACCTCGCGAAGGCCGGGACGCCAAGTTCGTCCAGCGGAAAAAGTCCACAAAAACGGGTGGGCTATAGCCTTGGGGGGTGGGGCTGGCCAACTACGTCTGCCGGACTCGGAATGGCGCGAGACTTTGCGAGGCACCTCCGTGTGCCAAAAATAGGCTGCGGGCACAGCCGCGTCCAAAAATAACCTCCCGAAGGCCGGGGCGCCAAGTTCGTCCAGCGGAAAAAGGCCACAAAACCGGGTGGGATATAGCCTTGGGGGGTGGGGCTGGCCGACTTCATCCGCTGGACTCGGAATGGCGCGAGACTTTGCGAGCGGCCTCCGTGTGCCAAAAATAGGCCGCGGACACAGCCACGCTAAAAAATAAGGGCCCGAAGGCCGGGGCGCCAAGTTCGTCCAGCGGAAAAAGGCCACAAAAACGTGTGGGCTAGCCTTGGGGGGTGGGGCTGGCCGACTTCGTCCGCCGGACTCGGAATGGCGCGAGACTTTGCGAGCGGCCTCCGTGTGCCAAAAATAGGCTGCGGGCACAGATGCTCCCAAAAATAACCGCCCGAAGGCCGGGGCGCCAAGTTCGTCCAGCGGAAAAATGCCACAAAAACGGGTGGGCTATAGCCTTGGGAGGTGGGGCTGGCCAACTTCGTCCGCCGGACTCGGAATGGCGCGAGACTTTGCGAGGTACCTCCGTGTGCCAAAAATAGGCCACGGCCACAGCCGCGCCCAAAAATAACCTCGCGAAGGCCGGGACGCCAAGTTCGTCCAGCGGAAAAAGTCCACAAAAACGGGTGGGCTATAGCCTTGGGGGGTGGGGCTGGCCGACTTCGTCCGCCGGACTCGGAATGGCGCGAGACTTTGCGAGGCACCTCTGTGTCCTAAAAATAGGCCGCGGGCACAGTCGCGCCCAAAAATAACCGCCTGAAGGCCGGGGCACCAAGTTCGTCCACCGGAAAAAGGCCACAAAAACCGGTGGGCTATAGCCTTGGGAGGTGGGGCTGGCCAACTTCGTCCGCCGGACTCGGAATGGCGCGAGACTTTGCGAGGCACCTCCGTATGCCAAAAATAGGCCTCGGCACAGCCGCGCCCAAAAATAACGGCCCGAAGGCCGGGGCGCCAAGTTCGTCAAGCGGAAAAAGGCCACAAAACCGGGTGGGCTATAGCCTTGGGGGGTGGGGATGGCCAACTTCGTCCGCCGGACTCGGAATGGCGCGAGCCTTTGCGAGGCACCTCCGTGTGCCAAAAATAGGCTACGGGCACAGCCGCGCCCAAAAATAACCTCGCGAAGGCCGGGACGCCAAGTTCGTCCAGCGGAAAAAGTCCACAAAAACGGGTGGGCTATAGCCTTGGGGGCTGGGGCTGGCCAACTTCGTCCGCCGGACTCGGAATGGCGCGAGCCTTTGCGAGGCACCTCCGCGTGCCAAAAATAGGCCGCGGGCACAGCCGCGCCCAAAAATAACGGCCCGAAGGCCGGGGCGCCAAGTTCGTCCGGCGGAAAAAGGCCACAAAACCGGGTGGGCTATAGCCTTGGGGGGTGGGGCTGGCCAAGTTCGTTCGCCGGACTCGGAATGGCGCGAGACTTTGTGAGGTGCCTCCGTGTGCCAAAAATAGGCTACGGGCACAGCCGCGCCCAAAAATAACCTCGCGAAGGCCGGGACGCCAAGTTCGTCCAGCGGAAAAAGTCCACAAAAACGGGTGGGCTATAGCCTTGGGGGGTGGGGCTGGCCAACTTCGTCCGCTGGACTCGGAATGGCACGAGACTTTGTGAGGCACCTCCGTGTGCCAAAAATAGGCCGTGGACACAGGCGCGCCCAAAAATTAACGGCCCGAAGGCCGGGGCGCCAAGTTCGTCCAGCGGAAAAAGGCCACAAAACCGGGTGGGCTATAGCCTTGGGGGGTGGGGCTGGCCAAGTTCGATCGCCGGACTCGGAATGGCGCGAGACTTTGCGAGGCACCTCCGTGTGCCAAAAATAGGCCACGGCCACAGCCGCGCCCAAAAATAACCTCGCGAAGGCCGGGACGCCAAGTTCGTCCAGCGGAAAAAGTCCACAAAAACGGGTGGGCTATAGCCGTGGGGGGTGGTGCTGGCCAACTTCGTCCGCTGGACTCGGAATGGCGCGAGACTTTGCGAGGCACCTCCGTGTGCCAAAAATAGGCCGCGGACACAGCCGTGCCCAAAAATTAACGGCCCGAAGGCCGGGGCGCCAAGTTCGTCCGGCGGAAAAAGGCCACAAAACCGGTTGGGCTATAGCCTTGGGGGGTGGGGCTGGCCAACTTCGTCCGCCGGACTCGGAATGGCGCGAGACTTTGCGAGGCGCCTCCGTGTGCCACAAATAGGCTACGGGAACAGCTGCGCCCAAAAATAACCTCGCGAAGGCCGGGACGCCAAGTTCGTCCAGCGGAAAAAGTCCACAAAAACGGGTGGGTTATAGCCTTGGGGGGTGGGGCTGGCCAACTTCGTCCGCTGGACTCGGAATGGCACGAGACTTTGTGAGGCACCTCCGTGTGCCAAAAATAGGCCGTGGACACAGGCGCGCCCAAAAATTAACGGCCCGAAGGCCGGGGCGCCAAGTTCGTCCAGCGGAAAAAGGCCACAAAACCGGGTGGGCTATAGCCTTGGGGGGTGGGGCTGGCCAAGTTCGTCCGCCGGACTCGGAATGGCGCGAGACTTTGCGAGGTACCTCCGTGTGCCAAAAATAGGCCACGGCCACAGCCGCGCCCAAAAATAACCTCGCGAAGGCCGGGACGCCAAGTTCGTCCAGCGGAAAAAGTCCACAAAAACGGGTGGGCTATAGCCTTGGGGGGTGGGGATGGCCAACTTCGTCCGCCGGACTCGGAATGGCGCGAGCCTTTGCGAGGCACCTCCGTGTGCCAAAAATAGGCTACGGGCACAGCCGCGCCCAAAAATAACCTCGCGAAGGCCGGGACGCCAAGTTCGTCCAGCGGAAAAAGTCCACAAAAACGGGTGGGCTATAGCCTTGGGGGTGGTGCTGGCCAACTTCGTCCGCTGGACTCGGAATGGCGCGAGACTTTGCGAGGCACCTCCGTGTGCCAAAAATAGGCCGCGGACACAGCCGTGCCCAAAAATTAACGGCCCGAAGGCCGGGGCGCCAAGTTCGTCCGGCGGAAAAAGGCCACAAAACCGGTTGGGCTATAGCCTTGGGGGGTGGGGCTGGCCAACTTCGTCCGCCGGACTCGGAATGGCGCGAGACTTTGCGAGGCGCCTCCGTGTGCCACAAATAGGCTACGGGAACAGCTGCGCCCAAAAATAACCTCGCGAAGGCCGGGACGCCAAGTTCGTCCAGCGGAAAAAGTCCACAAAAACGGGTGGGCTATAGCCTTGGGGGGTGGGGCTGGCCAACTTCGTCCGCTGGACTCGGAATGGCACGAGACTTTGTGAGGCACCTCCGTGTGCCAAAAATAGGCCGTGGACACAGGCGCGCCCAAAAATTAACGGCCCGAAGGCCGGGGCGCCAAGTTCGTCCAGCGGAAAAAGGCCACAAAACCGGGTGGGCTATAGCCTTGGGGGGTGGGGCTGGCCAAGTTCGTCCGCCGGACTCGGAATGGCGCGAGACTTTGCGAGGTACCTCCGTGTGCCAAAAATAGGCCACGGCCACAGCCGCGCCCAAAAATAACCTCGCGAAGGCCGGGACGCCAAGTTCGTCCAGCGGAAAAAGTCCACAAAAACGGGTGGGCTATAGCCGTGGGGGGTGGTGCTGGCCAACTTCGTCCGCTGGACTCGGAATGGCGCGAGACTTTGCGAGGCACCTCCGTGTGCCAAAAATAGGCCGCGGACACAGCCGTGCCCAAAAATTAACGGCCCGAAGGCCGGGGCGCCAAGTTCGTCCGGCGGAAAAAGGCCACAAAACCGGGTGGGCTATAGCCTTGGGGGGTGGGGCTGGCCAACTTCGTCCGCCGGACTCGGAATGGCGCGAGACTTTGCGAGGCACCTCTGTGTCCTAAAAATAGGCTGCGGGCACAGTCGCGCCCAAAAATAACCGCCTGAAGGCCGGGGCACCAAGTTCGTCCAGCGGAAAAAGGCCACAAAAACCGGTGGGCTATAGCCTTGGGAGGTGGGGCTGGCCAACTTCGTCCGCCGGACTCGGAATGGCGCGAGACTTTGCGAGGTACCTCCGTGTGCCAAAAATAGGCCACGGCCACAGCCGCGCCCAAAAATAACCTCGCGAAGGCCGGGACGCCAAGTTCGTCCAGCGGAAAAAGTCCACAAAAACGGGTGGGCTATAGCCTTGGGGGGTGGGGCTGGCCAACTTCGTCCGCCGGACTCGGAATGGCGCGAGACTTTGCGAGGCACCTCTGTGTCCTAAAAATAGGCCGCGGGCACAGTCGCGCCCAAAAATAACCGCCTGAAGGCCGGGGCACCAAGTTCGTCCACCGGAAAAAGGCCACAAAAACCGGTGGGCTATAGCCTTGGGAGGTGGGGCTGGCCAACTTCGTCCGCCGGACTCGGAATGGCGCGAGACTTTGCGAGGCACCTCCGTATGCCAAAAATAGGCCTCGGCACAGCCGCGCCCAAAAATAACGGCCCGAAGGCCGGGGCGCCAAGTTCGTCAAGCGGAAAAAGGCCACAAAACCGGGTGGGCTATAGCCTTGGGGGGTGGGGATGGCCAACTTCGTCCGCCGGACTCGGAATGGCGCGAGACTTTGCGAGGCCCCTCCGTGCGCCACAAATAGGCTACGGGAACAGCCGCGCCCAAAAATAACCTCGCGAAGGCCGGGACGCCAAGTTCGTCCAGCGGAAAAAGTCCACAAAAACGGGTGGGCTATAGCCTTGGGGGGTGGTGCTGGCCAACTACGTCCGTCGGACTCGGAATGGCGCGAGATGTTGCGAGGCCCCTCCATGTACCAAAAATAGGCTGCGGGCACAGCCGCGCCCAAAAATAACCGCCCGAAGGCCGGGGCGTCAAGTTCGTCCTGCGGAAAAAGGCCACAAAAACGGGTGGGCTATAGCCTTGGGGGTGGGGCTGGCCAAATTCGTCCGCCGGACTCGGAATGGTACGAGACTTTGCGAGGCACCTCCGTGTGACAAAAATAGACCACGGGCACAGCCGTGCCCAAAAATAACCTCCCGAAGGCCGGGGCGCCATGTTCGTCCAGCGGAAAAAGGACAAAAAACGGGTGGGCTATAGCATTGGGGGGTGGGGCTGGCCAACTTCGTCCGCCGGACTCGGAAAGCAGCGATACTTTGCGAGGGGCTTCCGTGTGCCAAAAATAGGCCGCGGGCACAGCCGCGCCCAAAAATAACCGCCCGAAGGCCGGGGCGCCAGGTTCGTCCAGCGGAAAAAACCCACAAAAATGGATCGGCTATAGCGTTGGGGGGTGGGGCTGGCTGACTTCGTCCGCCGGACTCGGATTGGCGCGATACTTTGCGAGGCACCTCCGTGTGCCAAAAATAGGAAGCGGGCACAGCCGCGCCCAAAAATAACCCCCCGAAGGCCGGGGCGCCAAGTTCGTCCAGCTGAAAAAGGCCACAAAAACGGGTGGGCTATAGCATTGGGGGGTGGGGCTGGCCAACATCGTCCGCCGAACTCGGAATGCAGCGAGACTTTGCGAGGGGCCTCCATGTGCCACAAATAGGTCGTGGGCAAAGGCGCGCCCAAAATTAACTGCCCGAAGGCCCGGGCGCCAAGTTCGTCCAGCTGAAAAAGGCCACAAAAACGGGTGCGATAAAGCCTTGGGGGGTGGGGTTGGCCAACTTCGTCCGCCGGACTCGGAATGGCGCGAGACTTTGTGAGGCACCTCCGTGTGCCAAAAATAGGCCGCGGGCACAGCCGCGCCCAAAAATAACCGCCCGAAGGCCGGGGCGCCAAGTTCGTCCAGCGGGAAAATGCCCCAAAAACGGGTGGGATATAGCCTTGGGGAGTGGGGCTGGCCAACTTCATCCGCCGGGCTCGGAATGGCGCGAGACATTGCGAGGCGCCTCCATTTGCAAAAAATAGGCCGCGGGCACAGCAGCGCCCAAAAATAACCGCCCGAAGGCCGGGGCGCCAAGTTCGTCCAGCGGAAAAAGCCCACAAAAACGGTTGGCTATAGCCTTGGGGGGCGGGGCTGGCCAACTTCGTCCGCCGGACTCGGAATGGCGCGAGACTTTGCGAGGTGCGTCTGTGTGCCAAAAATAGGCTGCGGACACAGCCGCGCCCAAAAATAACCGCCCGAAGGCCGGGGCGCCAAGTTCGTGCAGCGGAAAAAGGCCACAAAAACGGTTGGGCTATAGCCTTGGGGGGTGGGGCTAGCCAACTTTCTCCGCCGGACTCGGAATGGCGCGAGACTTTGCGAGGCGCCTCCGTGTGCCAAAAATAGGCTGCGGGCACAGCCGCGTCCAAAAATAACCGCCCGAAGGCCGGGGCGCCAAGTTCGTCCAGCGGAAAAAGCCCACAAAAACGGTTGGCTATAGCCTTGGGGGGTGGGGCTGACCAACTTTGTCCGCCGGACTCGGATTGGCGCGATACTTTGTGAGGCACCTCCGTGTGCCAAAAATAGGCCACATGCACAGCCACGCCCAAAAATAACCGCCCGAAGGCTGGAGCGCCAAGTTCGTCCAGCGGGAAAAGGCCACAAAAACGGGTGGGCTATAGCATTGGGGTGTGGGGCTGGCCAACTTCGTCCGCTGGACTCGGAATGGCGTGAGACTTTGCGAGGGGCCTCCGTGTGCAGGAAATAGGCTGCGGGTGGGCTATAGCATTGGGGTGTGGGGCTGGCCAACTTCGTCCGCCGGACTCGGAATGGCGCGAGACTTTGCGAGGGGCCTCCGTGTGCAAAAAATAGGCTGCGGGCACAGCCGAGCCCAAAAATAACTGCCCGAAGGCCGGGGCGCCAAGTTCGTCCAGCGGAAAAAGGCCACAAAAACGGGTTGGCTATAGCCTTGGGGGGTGGAGCTGCCCAACTTCGTCCGCCGGACTCGGAATGGCGCGAGACTTTGCGAGCGGCCTCCGCGTGCCAAAAATAGGCCGCGGACACAGCCGCGCCCAAAAATAACTGCCCGGAGGGCCGGGGCGCCAAGTTCGTCCAGCGGAAAAAGGCCACACAAAACGGGTGGGCTATAGCCTTGGGGGGTGGGGCTGGCCGACTTCGTCCGCTGGACTCGGAATGGCGCGAGACTTTGCGAGCGCCCTCCGTGTGCCAAAAATAGGCCGCGGACACAGCCACGCTCAAAAATAACCGCCCGAAGGCCGGGGTGCCAAGTTCGTCCAGCGGAAAAGGCCACAAAAACGGGTGGGCTATAGCCTTGGGGGGTGGGGCGGGCCAACTTCGTCCGCCGGACTCGGAATGGCGCGGGACTTTGCGAGCAGCCTCCATGTGCCACACATAGGCCACGGGCACAGCCGTACCCAAAAATAACCGCCCGAAGGCCGAGGCGCCAAGTTCGTCCAGCGGAAAAAGGCCACAAAAACGGGTGGGCTATAGCCTTAGGGGGTGGGGGTGGCCAACTTCGTCCGCCGGACTCGGAATGGCGGGAGACTTTGCGAGTGGCCTCCGTGTGCCAAAAATAGACCGCGGGCACAGTCGCGCCCAAAAATAACCGCCCGAAGGCCGGGGCGCAGAGTTCGTCCAGCGGAAAAAGGCCACAAAAACGGGTGGGCTATTGCCTTGGGGGCTGGGGCTGCCAACTTCGTCCGCCAGACTCGGAATGGCGCGAGACTTTGCGAGCGGCCTCCGTGTGCCAAAAATAGGCCACGGGCACAGCCGCGCCCAAAAATAAACGCCCGAAGGCCGGGGCGCCAAGTTCGTCCAGCGGAAAAAGGCCACAAAAACGGGTGGGCTATTGCCTTGGGGGCTGGGGCTGCCAACTTCGTCCGCCGGACTCGGAATGGCGCGAGACTTTGCGAGCGGCCTCCGTGTGCCAAAAATAGGCCACGGGCACAGCTGCGCTCAAAAATAAACGCCCGAAGGCCGGGGCGCCAAGTTCGTCCAGCGGAAAAAGGCCACAAAAACGGGTGGGCTATAGCCTTGGGGGGTGGAGCTGGCCGACTTTGTTCGCCGGATTCGGAATGGTGCGAATCTTTGCGAGCGGCCTCCGTGTGCCAAAAATAGGCCGCGGACACAGCCGCGCCCAAAAATAACTGCCCGGAGGGCCGGGGCGCCAAGTTCGTCCAGCGGAAAAAGGCCACACAAAACGGGTGAGCTATAGCCTTGGGGGGTGGGGCTGGCGAACTTCGTCCGCTGGACTCGAAATGGCGCGAGACTTTGCGAGGTGCCTCCGTGTGCCAAAAATAGGCTGCGGGCATAGCCGCACGTAAAAATCGCCGCCCGAAAGCCGGGGCGTCAAGTTCGTCCAGCGGAAAATGGCCACAAAAACGGGTGGGCTATAGCATTGGGGGGTGGGGCCGGCGAACTTCGTCCGCCGGACTCGGAATGGCGCGAGACTTTGCGAGGTGCCTCCGTGTGCCAAAAATAGGCCGCGGGCACAGCCGTGGCCAAAAATAACGTCCCGAAGGCCGGGGCGCCAAGTTCGTGCAGCGGAAAAAGGCCACAAAAACGGGTGGGCTATAGCCTTGGGGGATGGGGCTGGCCGACTTCGTTCGCCGGACTCGGAATTGCGCGAGACTTTGGGAGGTGCCTCCGTGTGCGAAAAATAGGCTGCGGGCACAGCCGCGCCCAAAAATAACCGCCCGAAGGCCAGGGCGCCAAGTTCGTCCAGCGGAAAAAGGCCACAAAAACGGGTGGGCTATAGCCTTGGGGGGTGGGGCTGGCCAACTTCATCCGCCGGACTCGGAATGGCGCGAGACTTTGCGAACGGCCTCCGTGTGCCGAAAATAGGCCGCGGGCACAGCCGCGCCCAAAAATAACTGCCCGGAGGGCCGGGGCGCCAAGTTCGTCCAGCGGAAAAAGGCCACACAAAACGGGTGGGCTATAGCCTTGGGGGGTGGGGCTGGCCGACTTCGTCAGCCGGACTCGGAATGGCGCGAGATTTTGCGAGCGGCCTCCATGTGCCAAAAATAGGCCGCAGGCACAGCCGCGCCCAAAAATAACTGCCCGGAGGGCCGGGGCGCCAAGTTAGTCCAGCGGAAAAAGGACACACAAAACGGTTGGGCTATAGCCTTGGGGGGTGGGGCTGGCCGACTTCGTCCGCCGGACTCGGAATGGCGCGAGACTTTGCGAGGTGCCTCTGTGTGCCAAAAATAGGCCGCGGACACAGCCGCGCACAAAAATAACCGCCCGAAGGCCGGGGCGCCATGTTCGTCCAGCGGGAAAATGCCCCAAAAACGGGTGGGCTATAACCTTGGGGGGTGGGGCTGGCCAACTTCATCCGCCGGACTCGGAATGGCGCGAGACTTTACGAGGTGCCTCCGATTGCAAAAAATAGACCGCGGGCACAGCAGCGCCCAAAAATAACCGCCCGAAGTCCGGGGCGCCAAGTTCGTCCAGCGGAAAAAGCCCACAAAAACGGTTGGCTATAGCCTTGGGGGGTGGGGCTGGCCGACTTCGTCCGCCGGACTCGGAATGGCGCGAGACTTTGCGAGGCGCCTCTGTGTGCCAAAAATAGGCCGCGGACACAGCCGCGCCCACAAATAACCGCCCGAAGGCCGGGGCGCCATGTTCGTCCAGCGGGAAAATGCCCCAAAAACGGGTGGGCTATAACCTTGGGGGGTGGGGCTGGCCAACTTCATCCGCCGGACTCGGAATGGCGCGAGACTTTGCGAGGTGCCTCCGATTGCAAAAAATAGGGCGCGGGCACAGCAGCGCCCAAAAATAACCGCCCGAAGGCCGGGGCGCCAAGTTCGTCCAGCGGAAAAAGCCCACAAAAACGGTTGGCTATAGCCTTGGGGGGTGGGGCTGGCCGACTTCGTCCGCCGGACTCGGAATGGCGCGAGACTTTGCGAGCGGCCTCCGTGTGCCAAAAATAGGCCGCGGGCACAGCCGCGCCCAAAAATAACTGCCCGGAGGGCCGGGGCGCCAAGTTCGTCCAGCGGAAAAAGGCCACACAAAACGGGTGGGCTATAGCCTTGGGCGGTGGGGCTGGCCGACTTCGTCCGCCGGACTCGGAATGGCGCGAGACTTTGCGAGCGGCCTCCGTGTGCCAAAAATAGGCCGCGGGCACAGCTGCGCCCAAAAATAACTGCCCGGAGGGCCGGGGCGCCAAGTTAGTCCAGCGGAAAAAGGCCACACAAAACGGTTGGGCTATAGCCTTGGGGGGTGGGGCTGGCCGACTTCGTCCGCCGGACTCGGAATGGCGCGAGACTTTGCGAGCGGCCTCCGTGTGCCAAAAATAGGCCGTGGACACAGCCGCGCCCAAAAATAACAGCCCGGAGGGCCGGGGCGCCAAGTTCGTCCAGCGGAAAAAGGCCACAAAAACGGGTGGGCTATAGCCTTGGGCGGTGGGGCTGCCCAACTTCGTCCGCCGGACTCGGAATGGCGCGAGACTTTGCGACCAGCCTCCGTGTGCCAAAAATAGGCGGTGGGCACAGCCGTGCTTAAAAATAACCACCCGAAGGACAGGGCGCCAAGTTCGTCCAGCGGAAAAAGCCCAAAAAAACGGGTGGGCTATAGCCTTGGGGGGCGGGGCTGTCCAACTTCGTCCGCCGGACTCGGAATGGCGCGAGACTTTGCGAACGGCCTCCGTGTGCCAAAAATAGACTGCGGTCAAAGCCGCGCCAAAAAATAACCGCCGGAAGGCCTGGGCGCCAAGTTCGTCCAGCGGAAAATGGCCACAAAAACGGGTGGGCTATAGCCTTGGGGGGTGGGGCTGTCCAACTTCATCCGCCGGACTCGGAATGCCGTGAGACTTTTTGAGGGGCCTTGTGTGCCAAAAATAGAACGCGGGCAAAGCCGCACCCAAAAATAACCACCCGAAGGCCGGGGCGCCAAGTTCGTCCAGCGGAAAAAGGCCAAAAAAACGGGTGGGCTATAGGCTTGGGGGGTGGGGCTGGCCAACTTCGTCCGCCGGACTCGGAATGGCGCGAGACTTTACGAGGGGCCTCCGTGTGCCAAAAATTGGCCGCGGGCACAGCCGCACCCAAAAATAACCGCCCTAAGGCTGGGGCGCCAAGTTCGTCCAGCGGAAAAAGCCCACAAAAACGGGTGGGCTATAGCCTTGGGGGGTACGGCTGGCCAACTTCGTCCGCCGGACTCGGAATGGCGCGAGACTTTGCGAGGCTCCTCCGTGTGCCAAAAATAGGCCGTGGGCAAAGCCGCGCCCAAAAATAACCGACCCGAAGGCCAGGGCGGCAAGTTCATCCAGCGGAAAAAGGCCACAAAAACGGGTGGGCTATAGCCTTGGGGGGTGGGGCTGACCAACTTCGTCCGCCGGACTCGGAATGGCGCGAGACTTTCCGAGGTCCCTCCGTGTGCCAAAAATAGGCCGCGGGCAAATCCGTGCCCGAAAATAACCGCCCGAAGGCCGGGTCGCCAAGTTCGTCCAGAGGAAAAAGCCCACAAAAACGGGTGGGCTATAGCCTTGGGGGGTGGGGCTGGCCAACTTTGTCCGCCGGACTCGGAATGGCGCGAGACTTTTCGAGGGGCCTCCGTGTGATAAAAATAGGCGGTGGCCAAAGCCGCGCCCAAAAATAACCGCCGAAGGCCGGGGCGCCAAGTTCGTCCAGCGGAAGAAGGCCACAAAAATGGGTGGGCTATAGCCTTGGGGGGTGGGGCTGGCCAACTTCGTCCGCCGGACTCGGAATGTCGCGAGACTTTGGAGGCACCTCCGTGTGCCAAAAATAGGCCGCGGGCAAAGCCGCGGCCAAAAATAACCGCCCGAAGGCCGGGGCGCCAAGTTCGTCCAGCGGAAAAAGGCCACAAAAACGGGTGGGCTATAGCCTTGGGGGTGGGGCTGGCCAACTTCGTCCGCCGGACTCGGAATTGCGCGAGACTTTGCGAGGCACCCCCGGGTGCCAAAAATAGGCCATGGGCAAAGCTGCGCCCAAAAATAACCACCCGAAGCCCGGGGCGCCAAGTTCGTCCAGCGGAAAAAGGCCACAAAAACGGGTGGGCTATAGGCTTGGGGGGTGGGGCTGGCCAACTTCGTCCGCCGGACTCGGAATGGCGCGAGACTTTGCGAGGCCCCTCCGTGTGCCAACAATAGGCCACGAGCAAATCGGCGCCCAAAAATAACCGCCCGAAGGCCGGGGCGCCAAGTTCATCCAGCGGAAAAAGGCCACAAAAACGGGTGGGCTATAGCCTTGGGGGGTGGGGCTGGCCGACTTCGTCCGCCGGACTCGGAATGGCGTGAGACCTTGCGAGGCGCCTCCGTGTGCCAAAAATAGGCCGCGGGCACAGCCGCGTCCAAAAATAACCGCCCGAAGGCCGGGGCGCCAAGTTCGTCCAGCGGAAAAAGCCCACAAAAACAGGTGGGCTATAGCCTTGGGGTGTGGGGCTGGCCAACTACGTCCGCCGGACTCGGAATGGCGCGAGACTTTGCGAGGCACCTCCGTGTGCCAAAAATAGGCTGCGGGCACAGCAGCGTTCAAAAATAACCTTCCGAAGGCTGGGGAGCCAAGTTCGTCCAGCGGAAAAAGCCCACAAAAACGGGTGGGCTATAGCCTTGGGGTGTGGGGCTGTCCAACTACGTCCACCGGACTCGGAGTGGCGCGAGACTTTGCGAGGCACCTCCGTGTGCCAAAAATAGGCTGCGGGCACAGCCGCGTCCAAAAATAACCTCCCGAAGGCCGGGGCGCCAAGTTCGTCCAGCGGAAAAAGCCCACAAAAACGGGTGGGCTATAGCCTTGGGGGGTGGGGCTGGCCCACTTTGTCCGCCGGACTCGGAATGGCGCGAGACTTTTCGAGGGGCCTCCGTGTGATAAAAATAGGCGGTGGCCAAAGCCGCGCCCAAAAATAACCGCCCGAAGGCCGGGGCGCCAAGTTCGTCCAGCGGAAAAAGCCCACAAAAACGGGTGGGCTATAGCCTTGGGGGGTGGGGCTGGCCAACTTTGTCCGCCGGACTCGGAATGGCGCGAGACTTTTCGAGGGGCCTCCGTGTGATAAAAATAGGCAGTGGCCAAAGCCGCGCCCAAAAATAACCGCCCGAAGGCCGGGACACCAAGTTCGTCCAGCGGAAAAAGGCCACAAAAACGGGTGGGCTATAGCCTTGGGGGGTGGGGCTGGCCAACTTCGTCCGCCGGACTTGGAATGCCGCGAGACTTTGCGAGGGTCCTCCGTGGGCCAAAAATTGGCCACGGGCACAGCAGCGCCCAAAAATAACCGCCCGAAGGCCGGGGCGCCAAGTTCGTCCAGCGGAAAAAGGCCACAAAAACGGGTGGGCTATAGCCTTGGGGGGTGGGGCTGGCCAACTTCGTCCGCCGGACTTGGAATGCCGCGAGACTTTGCGAGGGGCCTCCGTGGGCCAAAAATTGGCCACAGGCACAGCCGCGCCCAAAAATAACCGCCCGAAGGCCGGGGCGCCAAGTTCGTCCAGCGGAAAAAGCCCACAAAAACGGGTGGGCTATAGCCTTGGGGGGTGGGGCTGGCCCACTTTGTCCGCCGGACTCGGAATGGCGCGAGACTTTTCGAGGGGCCTCCGTGTGATAAAAATAGGCGGTGGCCAAAGCCGCGCCCAAAAATAACCGCCCGAAGGCCGGGGCGCCAAGTTCGTCCAGCGGAAAAAGCCCACAAAAACAGGTGGGCTATAGCCTTGGGGTGTGGGGCTGGCCAACTACGTCCGCCGGGCTCGGAATGGCGTGAGACTTTGCGAGGCACCTCCGTGTGCCAAAAATAGGCTGCGGGCACAGCAGCGTTCAAAAATAACCTCCCGAAGGCTGGGGAGCCAAGTTCGTCCAGCGGAAAAAGCCCACAAAAACGGGTGGGCTATAGCCTTGGGGTGTGGGGCTGTCCAACTACGTCCACCGGACTCGGAGTGGCGCGAGACTTTGCGAGGCACCTCCGTGTGCCAAAAATAGGCTGCGGGCACAGCCGCGTCCAAAAATAACCTCCCGAAGGCCGGGGCGCCAAGTTCGTCCAGCGGAAAAAGCCCACAAAAACGGGTGGGCTATAGCCTTGGGGGGTGGGGCTGGCCAACTTCGTCCGTCGCACTCGGAATGGCGCGAGACTTTGCGAGGCGCCCCCGTGTGCCAAAAATAGGCCACGGGCAAATCGGCGCCCAAAAATAACCTCCCGAAGGCCGGGGCGCCAAGTTCGTCCAGCGGAAAAAGCCCACAAAAACTGGTGGGCTATAGCCTTGGGGGGTGGGGCTGGCCAACTTCGTCCGCCGGACTCGGAATGGCGCGAGACTTTGCGAGGTGCCTCCGTGTGCCAAAAATAGGCCATGGGCAAAGCCGCGCCCAAAAATAACCGCCCGAAGGCCGGGGCGCCAAGTTCGTCCAGCGGAAAAAGGCCACAAAAACGGGTGGGCTATAGCCTTGGGGGGTGGGGCTGGCCAACTTCGTCCGCCGGACTCGGAATGGCGTGAGGCCTTGCGAGGCACCTCCGTGTGCCAAAAATAGGCCGCGGCCACAGCCGCGTCCAAAAATAACCCCCCGAAGGCCGGGGCGCCAAGTTCTTCCAGCGGAAAAAGCCCACAAAAACAGGTGGGCTATAGCCTTGGGGTGTGGGGCTGGCCAACTACGTCCGCCGGACTCGGAAAGGCGCGAGACTTTGCGAGGCACCTCCATGCGCCAAAAATAGGCTGCAGGCACAGCCGCGTCCAGAAATAACCTCCCGAAGGCCGGGGCGCCAAGTTCGTCCAGCGGAAAAAGCCCACAAAAACGGGTGGGCTATAGCCTTGGGGTGTGGGGCTGGCCAACTACGTCCGCCGGACTCGGAATGGCGCGAGACTTTGCGAGGCACCTCCGTGTGCCAAAAATAGGCTACGGGCACAGCCGCGCCCAAAAATAACCTCCCGAAGGCCGGGGCGCCTAGTTCGTCCAGCTGAAAAAGCCCACAAAAACGGGTGGGCTATAGCCTTGGGGGGTGGGGCTGGCCAACTTCGTCTGCCGGACTCGGAATGGCGCGAGACTTTGCGAGGCGCTTCCGTGTGCCAACAATAGGCCATGGGCAAAGCCGCGCCCAAAAATAACCGCCCGAAGCCCGGGGCGCCAAGTTCGTCCAGCGGAAAAAGGCCACAAAACGGGTGGGCTATAGGCTTGGGGGGTGGGGCTGGCCAACTTCGTCCGCCGGACTCGGAATGGCACGAGACTCTGCGAGGCACCGCCGTGTGCCAACAATAGTCCACGAGCAAATCGGCGCCCAAAAATAACCGCCCGAAGGCCGGGGCGCCAAGTTCGTCCAGCGGAAAAAGGCCACAAAAACGGGTGGGCTATAGCCTTGGGGGGTGGGGCTGGCCAACTTCGTCCGCCGGACTCGGAATGGCGTGAGACCTTGCGAGGTGTCTCCGTGTGCCAAAAATAGGCCACGGGCAAATCGGCGCCCAAAAATAACCTCCCGAAGGCCGGGGCGCCAAGTTCGTCCAGCGGAAAAAGCCCACAAAAACTGGTGGGCTATAGCCTTGGGGGGTGGGGCTGGCCAACTTCGTCCGCGGGACTCGGAATGGCGCGAGACTTTGCGAGGTGCCTCCGTGTGCCAAAAATAGGCCATGGGCAAAGCCACGCCCAAAAATAACCGCCCGAAGGCCGGGGCGCCAAGTTCGTCCAGCGGAAAAAGGCCACAAAAATGGGTGGGCTATAGCCTTGGGGGGTGGGGCTGGCCAACTTCGTCCGCCGGACTCGGAATGGCGTGAGGCCTTGCGAGGCGCCTCCGTGTGCCAAAAATAGGCCGCGGCCACAGCCGCGTCCAAAAATAACCACCCGAAGGCCGGGGCGCCAAGTTCTTCCAGTGGAAAAAGCCCACAAAAACAGGTGGGCTATAGCCTTGGGGTGTGGGGCTGGCCAACTACGTCCGCCGGACTCGGAATGGCGCGAGACTTTGCGAGGCACCTCCATGTGCCAAAAATAGGCTGCAGGCACAGCCGCGTCCAAAAATAACCTCCCGAAGGCCGGGGCGCCAAGTTCGTCCAGCGGAAAAAGCCCACAAAAACGGGTGGGCTATAGCCTTGGGGTGTGGGGCTGGCCAACTACGTCTGCCGGACTCGGAATGGCGCGAGACTTTGCGAGGCACCTCCGTGTGCCAAAAATAGGCTACGGGCACAGCCGCGCCCAAAAATAACCTCCCGAAGGCCGGGGCGCCAAGTTCGTCCAGCTGAAAAAGCCCACAAAAACGGGTGGGCTATAGCCTTGGGGGGTGGGGCTGGCCAACTTCGTCTGCCGGACTCGGAATGGCGCGAGACTTTGCGAGGCGCCTCCGTGTGCCAACAATAGGCCATGGGCAAAGCCGCGCCCAAAAATAACCGCCCGAAGGCCGGGGCGCCAAGTTCGTCCAGCGGAAAAAGGCCACAAAACGGGTGGGCTATAGGCTTGGGGGGTGGGGCTGGCCAACTTCGTCCGCCGGACTCGGAATGGCACGAGACTCTGCGAGGCACCGCCGTGTGCCAACAATAGTCCACGAGCAAATCGGCGCCCAAAAATAACCGCCCGAAGGCCGGGGCGCCAAGTTCGTCCAGCGGAAAAAGGCCACAAAAACGGGTGGGCTATAGCCTTGGGGGGTGGGGCTGGCCAACTTCGTCCGCCGGACTCGGAATGGCGTGAGACCTTGCGAGGTGTCTCCGTGTGCCAAAAATAGGCCACGGGCAAATCGGCGCCCAAAAATAACCTCCCGAAGGCCGGGGCGCCAAGTTCGTCCAGCGGAAAAAGCCCACAAAAACTGGTGGGCTATAGCCTTGGGGGGTGGGGCTGGCCAACTTCGTCCGCCGGACTCGGAATGGCGCGAGACTTTGCGAGGTGCCTCCGTGTGCCAAAAATAGGCCATGGGCAAAGCCGCGCCCAAAAATAACCGCCCGAAGGCCGGGGCGCCAAGTTCGTCCAGCGGAAAAAGGCCACAAAAATGGGTGGGCTATAGCCTTGGGGGGTGGGGCTGGCCAACTTCGTCCGCCGGACTCGGAATGGCGTGAGGCCTTGCGAGGCGCCTCCGTGTGCCAAAAATAGGCCGCGGCCACAGCCGCGTCCAAAAATAACCACCCGAAGGCCGGGGCGCCAAGTTCTTCCAGTGGAAAAAGCCCACAAAAACAGGTGGGCTATAGCCTTGGGGTGTGGGGCTGGCCAACTACGTCCGCCGGACTCGGAATGGCGCGAGACTTTGCGAGGCACCTCCATGTGCCAAAAATAGGCTGCAGGCACAGCCGCGTCCAAAAATAACCTGCCGAAGGCCGGGGCGCCAAGTTCGTCCAGCGGAAAAAGCCCACAAAAACGGGTGGGCTATAGCCTTGGGGTGTGGGGCTGGCCAACTACGTCCGCCGGACTCGGAATGGCGCGAGACTTTGCGAGGCACCTCCGTGTGCCAAAAATAGGCTACGGGCACAGCCGCGCCCAAAAATAACCTCCCGAAGGCCGGGGCGCCAAGTTCGTCCAGCTGAAAAAGCCCACAAAAACGGGTGGGCTATAGCCTTGGGGGGTGGGGCTGGCCAACTTCGTCTGCCGGACTCGGAATGGCGCGAGACTTTGCGAGGCGCCTCCGTGTGCCAACAATAGGCCATGGGCAAAGCCGCGCCCAAAAATAACCGCCCGAAGGCCGGGGCGCCAAGTTCGTCCAGCGGAAAAAGGCCACAAAACGGGTGGGCTATAGGCTTGGGGGGTGGGGCTGGCCAACTTCGTCCGCCGGACTCGGAATGGCACGAGACTCTGCGAGGCACCTCCGTGTGCCAACAATAGTCCACGAGCAAATCGGCGCCCAAAAATAACCGCCCGAAGGCCGGGGCGCCAAGTTCGTCCAGCGGAAAAAGGCCACAAAACCGGGTGGGCTATAGCCTTGGGGGGTGGGGCTGGCCAACTTCGTCCGCCGGACTCGGAATGGCGTGAGACCTTGCGAGGTGTCTCCGTGTGCCAAAAATAGGCCGCGGGCACAGCCGCGTCCAAAAATAACCACCCGAAGGCCGGGGCGCCAAGTTCGTCCAGCGGAAAAAGCCCACAAAAACAGGTGGGCTATAGCCTTGGGGTGTGGGGCTGGCCAACTACGTCCGCCGGACTCGGAATGGTGCGAGACATTGCGAGGCACCTCCGTGTGCCAAAAATAGGCTGCGGGCGCAGCCGCGTCCAAAAATAACCTCCCGAAGGCCGGGGCGCCAAGTTCGTCCAGCGGAAAAAGCCCACAAAAACGGGTGGGCTATAGCCTTGGGGGGTGGGGCTGGCCAACTTCGTCCGCCGGACTCGGAATGGCGCGAGGCATTGCGAGGCTCCTCCGTGTGCCAAAAATAGGCCATGGCCAAAGCCGCGCCCAAAAATAACCGCCCGAAGCCGGCGCGCCAAGTTCGTCCAGCAGAAAAAGGCCACAAAAACGGGTGGGCTATAGGCTTGGGGGGTGGGGCTGGCCAACTTCGTCCGCCGGACTCGGAATGGCGCGAGACTTTGCGAGGCGCCTTCGTGTGCCAGCAATAGGCCACGAGCAAATCGGCCCCCAAAAATAACCGCCCGAAGGCCGGGGCGCCAAGTTCGTCCAGCGGAAAAAGCCCACAAAAACAGGTGGGCTATAGCCTTGGGGTGTGGGGCTGGCCAACTAAGTCCGCCGGACTCGGAATGGCGCGAGACATTGCGAGGCACCTCCGTGTGCCAAAAATAGGCTGCGGGCACAGCCGCGTCCAAAAATAACCTCCCGAACGCCGGGGCGCCAAGTTCGTCCAGCGGAAAAAGCCCAAAAAAACGGGTGGGCTATAGCCTTGGGGTGTGGGGCTGGCCAACTACGGCCGCCGGACTCGGAATGGCGCGAGACTTTGCGAGGCACCTCCGTGTGCCAAAAATAGGCTGCGGGCACAGCCGCGTCCAAAAATAACCTCCCGAAGGCCGGGGCGCCAAGTTCGTCCAGCGGAAAAAGCCCACAAAAACGGGTGGGCTATAGCCTTGGGGTGTGGGGCAGGCCAACTACGTCCGCCGGACTCGGAATGGCGCGAGACTTTGCGAGGCACCTCCGTGTGCCAAAAATAGGCTGCGGGCACAGCCGCGTCCAAAAATAAGCTCCCGAAGGCCGGGGCGCCAAGTTCGTCCAGCGGAAAAAGCCCACAAAAACGGGTGGGCTAGGGCCTTGGGGGGTGGGGCTGGCCAACTTCGTCCGCCGGACTCGGAATGGCGCGAGACTTTGCGAGGCGCCTCCGTGTGCCAAAAATAGGCCATGGGCAAAGCCGCGCCCAAAAATAACCGCCCGAAGGCCGGGGCGCCAAGTTCGTCCAGCGGAAAAAGGCCACAAAAACGGGTGGGCTATAGGCTTGGGGGTGGGGCTGGCCGACTTCGTCCGCCGGACTCGGAATGGCGCGAGACTTTGCGAGGCACCTCCGTGTGCCAACAATAGGCTACGAGCAAATCGGCGCCCAAAAATAACCGCCCGAAGGCCGGGGCGCCAAGTTCGTCCAGCGGAAAAAGGCCACAAAAACGGGTGGGCTATAGCCTTGGGGGGTGGGGCTGGCCAACTTCGTCCGTCGGACTCGGAATGGCGCGAGACTTTGCGAGGCGCCTCCGTGTGCCCAAAATAGGGCGCAGGCAAAGCCGCGCCCAAAAATAACCGCCCGAAGGCCGGGGGGCCAAGTTCGTCCAGCGGAAAAAGGCCACAAAAACGGGTGGGCTATAGCCTTGGGGGGTGGGGCTGGCCAACTTCGTCCGCCGGACTCGGAATGGCGTGAGACCTTGCGAGGTGCCTCCGAGTGCCAAAAATAGGCTGCGGGCACAGCCGCGTCCAAAAATAACCACCCGAAGGACGGGGCGCCAAGTTCGTCCAGCGGAAAAAGCCCACAAAAACAGGTGGGCTATAGCCTTGGGGTGTGGGTTGGCCAACTACGTCCGCCGGACTCGGAATGGCGCGAGACATTGCGAGGCACCTCCGTCTGCCAAAAATAGGCTGCGGGGACAGCGGCGTCCAAAAATAACCTCCCGAAGGCCGGGGCGCCAAGTTCGTCCAGCGGAAAAAGGCCACAAAAACGGGTGGGCTATAGCCTTGGGGGGTGGGGCTGGCCAACTTCGTCCGCCGGACTCGGAATGGCGTGAGACCTTGCGAGGTGCCTCCGTGTGCCAAAAATAGGCCGCGGGCACAGCCGTGCCCAAAAATAACCCCCCGAAGGCCGGGGCGCCACGTTCGTCCAGCGGAAAAAGCCCACAAAAACGGGTGGGCGATAGCCTTGGGGGGTGGGACTGGCCAACTTCGTCCACCGGACTCGGATTGGCGCGATACTTTGCGAGGCGACTCCGTGTTCCAAAAATAGGCCGCGGGCACAGCCACGCCCAAAAATAGGCCGCGGGCACAGCCGCGCCCAAACATAACCGCCCGAAGGCCGGGGCGCCAAGTTCGTCCAGCGGAAAAAGCCCACAAAAACGGGTGGGCTATAGCCTTGGGGGGTGGGGCTGGCCAACTTAGTCCGCCGGACTCGGAATTGCGCGAGCCTTTGCGAGGTGCCTCCGTGTGCCAAAAATAGGCCGCGGGCACAGCCGCGCCCAAAACTAACCGCCCGAAGGCCGGGGCGCCAAGTTCGTCCAGCGGAAAAAGGCCACAAAAACGGGTGGGCTATAGGCTTGGGGGGTGGGGCTGGCCAACTTCGTCCGCCGGACTCGGAATGGCGTGAGACCTTGCGACGTGCCTCCATGTGCCAAAAATAGGCCGCGGACACAGCCGCGTCCAAAAATAACCACCCGAAGGCCGGGGCGCCAAGTTCGTCCAGCGGAAAAAGCCCACAAAAACAGGTGGGCTATAGCCTTCGGGTGTCGGGCTGGCCAACTACGTCCGCCGGACTCGGAATGGCGCGAGACTTTGCGAGGCACCTCCGTGTGCCAAAAATAGGCGGCGGGCACAGCCGCGTCCAAAAATAACCACCCGAAGGCCGGGGCGCCAAGTTCGTCCAGCGGAAAAAGCCCACAAAAACGGGTGGGCTATAGCCTTGGGGGGTGGGGCTGGCCAACTTCGTCCGCCGGACTCGGAATGGCGTGAGACCTTGCGAGGTGCCTCCATGTGCCAAAAATAGGCCGCGGACACAGCCGCGTCCAAAAATAACCACCCGAAGGCCGGGGCGCCAAGTTCGTCCAGCGGAAAAAGCCCACAAAAACAGGTGGGCTATAGCCTTCGGGTGTCGGGCTGGCCAACTACGTCCGCCGGACTCGGAATGGCGCGAGACTTTGCGAGGCACCTCCGTGTGCCAAAAATAGGCTGCGGGCACAGCCACGTCCAAAAATAACCTCCCGAAGGCCGGGGCGCCAAGTTCGTCCAGCGGAAAAAGCCCACAAAAACGGGTGGGCTATAGCCTTAGGGTGTGGGGCTGGCCAACTACGTCCGCCGGACTCGGAATGGCGCGAGACTTTGCGAGGCACCTCCGTGTGCCAAAAATAGGCTGCGGGCACAGCCGCGTCCAAAAATAACCTCCCGAAGGCCGGGGCGCCAAGTTCGTCCAGCGGAAAAAGCCCACAAAAACGGGTGGGCTATAGCCTTGGGGTGTGGGGCTGGCCAACTACGTCCGCCGGACTCGGAATGGCGCGAGACTTTGCGAGGCACCTCCGTGTGCCAAAAATAGGCTGCGGGCACAGCCGCGTCCAAAAATAACCTCCCGAAGGCCGTGGCGCCAAGTTCGTCCAGCGGAAAAAGCCCACAAAAACGGGTGGGCTATAGCCTTGGGGTGTGGGGCTGGCCAACTACGTCCGCCGGACTCGGAATGGCGCGAGACTTTGCGAGGCACCTCCGTGTGCCAAAAATAGGCTGCGGGCACAGCCGCGTCCAAAAATAACCTCCCGAAGGCCGGGGCGCCAAGTTCGTCCAGCGGAAAAAGCCCACAAAAACGGGTGGGCTATAGCCTTGGGGGGTGGGGCTGGCCAACTTCGTCCGCCGGACTCGGAATGGCGCGAGACTTTGCGAGGTGCCTCCGTGTGCCAAAAATAGGCCATGGGCAAAGCCGCGCCCAAAAATAACCGCCCGAAGGCCGGGGCGCCAAGTTCGTCCAGCGGAAAAAGCCCACAAAAACGGGTGGGCTATAGCCTTGGGGGGTGGGGCTGGCCAACTTCGTCCGCCGGACTCGGAATGGCGCGAGACTTTGCGAGGTGCCTCCGTGTGCCAAAGATAGGCCATGGGCAAAGCCGCGCCCAAAAATAACCGCCCGAAGGCCGGGGCACCAAGTTCGTCCAGCGGAAAAAGGCCACAAAAACGGGTGGGCTATAGGCTTGGGGGGTGGGGCTGGCCAACTTCGTCCGCCGGACTCGGAATGGTGCGAGACTTTGCGAGGCGCCTTCGTGTGCCAACAATAGGCCACGAGCAAATCGGTGCCCAAAAATAACCGCCCGAAGGCCGGAGCACCAAGTTCGTCCAGCGGAAAAAGGCCACAAAAACGGGTGGGCTATAGCCTTAGGGTGTGGGGCTGGCCAACTACGTCCGCCGGACTCGGAATGGCGCGAGACTTTGCGAGGCACCTCCGTGTGCCAAAAATAGGCTGCGGGCACAGCCGCGTCCAAAAATAACCTCCCGAAGGCCGGGGCGCCAAGTTCGTCCAGCGGAAAAAGCCCACAAAAACGGGTGGGCTATAGCCTTGGGGGGTGGGGCTGGCCAACTTCGTCCGCCGGACTCGGAATGGCGCGAGACTTTGCGAGGTGCCTCCGTGTGCCAAAAATAGGCCATGGGCAAAGCCGCGCCCAAAAATAACCGCCCGAAGGCCGGGGCGCCAAGTTCGTCCAGCGGAAAAAGCCCACAAAAACGGGTGGGCTATAGCCTTGGGGTGTGGGGCTGGCCAACTACGTCCGCCGGACTCGGAATGGCGCGAGACTTTGCGAGGCACCTCCGTGTGCCAAAAATAGGCTGCGGGCACAGCCGCGTCCAAAAATAACCTCCCGAAGGCCGGGGCGCCAAGTTCGTCCAGCGGAAAAAGCCCACAAAAACGGGTGGGCTATAGCCTTGGGGGGTGGGGCTGGCCAACTTCGTCCGCCGGACTCGGAATGGCGCGAGACTTTGCGAGGTGCCACCGTGTGCCAAAAATAGGCCATGGGCAAAGCCGCGCCCAAAAATAACCGCCCGAAGGCCGGGGCGCCAAGTTCGTCCAGCGGAAAAAGGCCATAAAAACGGGTGGGCTATAGGCTTGGGGGGTGGGGCTGGCCAACTTCGTCCGCCGGACTCGGAATTGCGCGAGACTTTGCGACGCGCCTCCGTGTGCCAAAAATAGGCCACGGGCAAATCGGCGGCCAAAAATAACCGCCCGAAGGCTGGGGGGCCAAGTTCGCCAGCGGAAAAAGCCCACAAAAACAGGTGGGCTATAGCCTTGGGGTGTGGGGTTGGCCACCTACGTCCGCCGGACTCGGAATGGCGCGAGACTTTGCGAGGCACCTCCGTGTGCCAAAAATAGGCTGCTGGCACAGCCGCGTCCAAAAATAACCTCCCGAAGGCCGGGGCGCCAAGTTCGTCCAGCGGAAAAAGCCCACAAAAACGGGTGGGCTATAGCCTTGGGGTGTGGGGCTGGCCAACTACGTCCGCCGGACTCGGAATGGCGCGAGAGTTTGCGAGGCACCTCCGTGTGCCAAAAATAGGCTGCGGGCACAGCCGCGTCCAAAAATAACCTCCCGAAGGCCGGGGCGCCAAGTTCGTCCAGCGGAAAAAGCCGACAAAAACGGGTGGGCTATAGCCTTGGGGGGTGGGGCTGGCCAACTTCGTCCGCCGGACTCGGAATGGCGCGAGACTTTGCGAGGCGCCTCCGTGTGCCAAAAATAGCCACGGGCAAAGCCGCGCCCAAAAATAGCCGCCCGAAGGCCGGGGCGCCAAGTTCGTCCAGCGGAAAAAGGCCACAAAAACGGGTGGGCTATAGGCTTGGGGGGTGGGGCTGGCCAACTTCGTCCGCCGGACTCGGAATAGCGCGAGACTTTGCGAGGCACCTCCGTGTGCCAACAATAGGCCACGAGCAAATCGGCGCCCAAAAATAACCGCCCGAAGGCCGGGGCGACAAGTTCGTCCAGCGGAAAAAGGCCACAAAAACGGGTGGGCTATAGCCTTGGGGGGTGGGGCTGGCCCACTTCGTCCGCCGTACTCGGAATGGCGTGAGACCTTGCGAGGTGCCTCCGTGTGCCAAAAATAGGCCGCGGGCACAGCCGCGTCCAAAAATAACCACCCGAAGGACGGGGCACCAAGTTCGTCCAGCGGAAAAAGCCCACAAAAACAGGTGGGCTATAGCCTTGGGGTGTGGGGCTGGCCAACTACGTCCGCCGGACTCGGAATGGCGCGAGACATTGCGAGGCACCTCCGTGTGCCAAAAATAGGCTGCGGGCACAGCCGCGTCCAAAAATAACCTCCCGAAGGCCGGGGCGCCAAGTTCGTCCAGCGGAAAAAGCCCACAAAAACGGGTGGGCTATAGCCTTGGGGGGTGGGGCTGCCCAACTTCGTCCGCCGGACTCGGAATTCCGCGAGACTTTGCGAGGGGCCTCCGTGTGCCAAAAATAGGCCGCGGGCACAGCCGCGTCCAAAAATAACCTCCCGAAGGCCGGGGCGCCAAGTTCGTCCAGCGGAAAAAGGCCACAAAAACGGGTGGGCTATAGGCTTGGGGGGTGGGGCGGGCCAACTTCGTCCGCCGGACTCGGAATGGCGTGAGACTTTGCGAGGCACCTCCGTGTGCCAACAATAGGCGACGAGCAAATCGGCGCCCAAAAATAACCGCCCGAAGGCCGGGGCGCCAAGTTAGTCCAGCGGAAAAAGGCCACAAAAACGGGTGGGCTATAGCCTTGGGGGGTGGGGCTGGCCAACTACGTCCGCCGGACTCGGAATGGCGGGAGACCTTGCGAGGCGCCTCCGTGTGCCAAAAATAGGCCGCGGGCACAGCCGCGTCCAAAAATAACCGCCCGAAGGCCGGGGCGCCGAGTTCGTCCAGCGGAAAAAGCCCACAAAAACAGGTGGGCTATAGCCTTGGGGTGTGGGGCTGGCCAACTACGTCCGCCGGACTCGGAATGGCGCGAGACATTGCGAGGCACCTCCGTGTGCCAAAAATAGGCTGCGGGCACAGCCGCGTCCAAAAATAACCTCCCGAAGGCCGGGGCGCCAAGTTCGTCCAGCGGAAAAAGCCCACAAAAACGGGTGGGCTATAGCCTTGGGGGGTGGGGCTGGCCAACTACGTCCGCCGGACTCGGAATGGCGCGAGACTTTGCGAGGCACCTCCGTGTGCCAAAAATAGGCTGCGGGCACAGCCACGTCCAAAAATAACCTCCCGAAGGCCGGGGCGCCAAGTTCGTCCAGCGGAAAAAGCCCACAAAAACGGGTGGGCTATAGCCTTAGGGTGTGGGGCTGGCCAACTACGTCCGCCGGACTCGGAATGGCGCGAGACTTTGCGAGGCACCTCCGTGTGCCAAAAATAGGCTGCGGGCACAGCCGCGTCCAAAAATAACCTCCCGAAGGCCGGGGCGCCAAGTTCGTCCAGCGGAAAAAGCCCACAAAAACGGGTGGGCTATAGCCTTGGGGTGTGGGGCTGGCCAACTACGTCCGCCGGACTCGGAATGGCGCGAGACTTTGCGAGGCACCTCCGTGTGCCAAAAATAGGCTGCGGGCACAGCCGCGTCCAAAAATAACCTCCCGAAGGCCGGGGCGCCAAGTTCGTCCAGCGGAAAAAGCCCACAAAAACGGGTGGGCTATAGCCTTGGGGTGTGGGGATGGCCAACTACGTCCGCCGGACTCGGAATGGCGCGAGACTTTGCGAGGCACCTCCGTGTGCCAAAAATAGGCTGCGGGCACAGCCGCGTCCAAAAATAACCTCCCGAAGGCCGGGGAGCCAAGTTCGTCCAGCGGAAAAAGCCCACAAAAACGGGTGGGCTATAGCCTTGGGGGGTGGGGCTGGCCAACTTCGTCCGCCGGACTCGGAATGGCGCGAGACTTTGCGAGGCACCTCCGTGTGCCAAAAATAGGCTACGGGCACAGCCGCGCCCAAAAATAACCTCCCGAAGGCCGGGGCGCCTAGTTCGTCCAGCTGAAAAAGCCCACAAAAACGGGTGGGCTATAGCCTTGGGGGGTGGGGCTGGCCAACTTCGTCTGCCGGACTCGGAATGGCGCGAGACTTTGCGAGGCGCTTCCGTGTGCCAACAATAGGCCATGGGCAAAGCCGCGCCCAAAAATAACCGCCCGAAGCCCGGGGCGCCAAGTTCGTCCAGCGGAAAAAGGCCACAAAACGGGTGGGCTATAGGCTTGGGGGGTGGGGCTGGCCAATTCGTCCGCCGGACTCGGAATGGCGTGAGACCTTGCGAGGTGCCTCCGTGTGCCAAAAACAGGCCGCGGGCACAGCCGTGCCCAAAAATAACCCCCCGAAGGCCGGGGCGCCACGTTCGTCCAGCGGAAAAAGCCCACAAAAACGGGTGGGCGATAGCCTTGGGGGGTGGGACTGGCCAACTTCGTCCACCGGACTCGGATTGGCGCGATACTTTGCGAGGCGACTCCGTGTGCCAAAAATAGGCCGCGGGCACAGCCACGCCCAAAAATAACCGCCCGAAGGCCGGCGCGCCAAGTTCGTCCAGCGCAAAAAGACCACAAAAACGGGTGGGCTATAGCCTTGGGGGGTGGGGCTGGCCCACCTCGTCCGCCGGACTCGGAATGGCGCGAGACTTTGCGAGGCGCCTCCGTGTGCCAAAAATAGGCCGCGGGCACAGCCGCGCCCAAACATAACCGCCCGAAGGCCGGGGCGCCAAGTTCGTCCAGCGGAAAAAGCCCACAAAAACGGGTGGGCTATAGCCTTGGGGGGTGGGGCTGGCCAACTTAGTCCGCCGGACTCGGAATTGCGCGAGCCTTTGCGAGGTGCCTCCGTGTGCCAAAAATAGGCCGCGGGCACAGCCGCCCCCAAAACTAACCGCCCGAAGGCCGGGGCGCCAAGTTCGTCCCGCGGAAAAAACCCACAAAAACGGGTGGGCTATAGCCTTGGGGGGTGGGGCTGGCCAACTTCATCCGCCGGACTCGGAATGGCGCGAGACTTTCCGAGGTCCCTCCGTGTGCCAAAAATACGCCGCGGGCACAGTTGCGCCCAAAAATAACCGCCCGAAGGCCGGGACACCAAGTTCGTCCAGCGGAAAAAGGCCATAAAAACGGGTGGGCTATAGCCGTGGGGGGTGGGGCTGGCCAACTTCGTCCGCCGGACTCGGAATGGCGCGAGACTTTACGAGGCACCTCCGTGTGCCAAAAATAGGCCACGGGATCAGCCGCGCCCAAAATAACCGCCCGAAGGGTTGGGCGCCAAGTTCGTCCAGCGAAAAAAGGCCACAAAAACGGGTGGGATATAGCCATGGGAGGTGGGGCTGGCCCACCTCGTCCGCCTTTCTCGGATTGGCGCGATACTTTGCGAGGCGACTCCGTGTGCCAAAAATAGGCCGCGGGCACAGCTGCGCCTAAAAATAACCGCCCGAAGGCCGGGGCGCCAAGTTCGTCCAGCGGAAAAAGGCCACAAAAACGGGTGGGCTATAGCCTTGGGGGGTGGGGCAGGCCAACTTCGTCCGCCGGACTCGGAATGGCGCGAGACATTGCGAGGCACCTCCGTGTGACAAAAATAGGCCGCGGGCACAGCCGCGCCCAAAAATAACCGCCCGAAGGCCGGGGCGCCAAGTTCGTCCAGCGGAAAAAGCCCACAAAAACGGGTGGGCTATAGCTTTGGGGGGTGGGGCTGGCCAACTTAGTCCGCCGGACTCGGAATTGCGCGAGCCTTTGCGAGGTGCCTCCGTGTGCCAAAAATAGGCCGCGGGCACAGCCGCGCCCAAAACTAACCGCCCGAAGGCCGGGGCGCCAAGTTCGTCCCGCGGAAAAAACCCACAAAAACGGGTGGGCTATAGCCTTGGGGGGTGGGGCTGGCCAACTTCGTCCGCCGGACTCGGAATGGCGCGAGACTTTCCGAGGTCCCTCCGTGTGCCAAAAATACGCCGCGGGCACAGTTGCGCCCAAAAATAACCGCCCGAAGGCCGGGACACCAAGTTCGTCCAGCGGAAAAAGGCCATAAAAACGGGTGGGCTATAGCCTTGGGGGGTGGGGCTGGCCCACTTCGTCCGCCGGACTCGGAATGGCACGAGACTTTGCGAGGCCCCTCCGTGTGCTAAAAATAGGCCGCGGACACAGCCGCGCCCAAAAATAACCGCTCGAAGGCTGGGGCGCCAAGTTCGTGCTGCGTAAAAAGGCCACAAAAACAGGGTGGGCTATAGCCTTGGGGGGTGGGGCTGGCCAACTTCATCCGCTGGACTCGGAATGGCGCGAAACATTGAGAGGCACCTCCGTGTACAAAAAATAGGCCACGGGCACAGCCGCGCCAAAAAATAACCCCCCAAAGTCCGGGGCGCCAAGTTCGTCCAGCGGAAAAAGGCCACAAAAATGGGTGGGTCTATAGCCTTGGGGGGTGGGGCTGGCAGACTTCGTCCGCCGGACTCGGAATGGCGCGAGACTTTGCGAGGCACCTCCGTGTGCCAAAAATAGGCCGTTGACAAAGCCTCGCCCAAAAATAACCGCCCGAAGGCCGGGGCGCCAAGTTCGTCCAGCGGAAAAAGGCCACAAAAACGGGTGGCCTATAGCCTTGGGGGGTGGGGCTGGCCGACTTCGTCCGCCAGACTCGGAATGGCGCGAGACTTTGCGAGGCGCCTCCGTGTGCCAAAAATAGGCCGCGGCCACAGCCGCCCCCAAAAATAACCGCCCGTAGGCCGGGGCGCCAAGTTCGTCCAGCGGAAAAAGCCCACAAAAACGGGTGGGCTATAGCCTTGGGGGGTGAGGCTGGCCCACTTCGTCCGCCGGACTCGGAATTGCGCGAGACTTTGTGAGGCGCCTCTGTGTGCCAAAAATAGACCGCGGGCACAGCCGCGCCCAAAAATAACCGCCCGAAGGCCGGGGCGCCAAGTTCGTCCAGCGGAAAAAGCCCACAAAAATGGGTGGGCTATAGCCTTGGGGGGTGGGGATGGCCACCTTCATCCGCCGGACTCGGAATGGCGTGAAATTTTGCGAGGCACCTCCGTGTACAAAAAATAGGCCGCGGGCACAGCCGCGCCCAAAAATAACTGCCCAAAGGCCGGGGCGCCAAGTTCGTCCAGCGGAAAAAGGCCACAAAAACGGGTGGGCTATAGCCTTGGGGGGTGGGGCTGGCCCACTTCGTACGCCAGACTTGGAATGGCGCGAGACTTTGCGAGGCGCCTCCGTGTGCCAAAAATAGGCCGCGGACACAG
Organism: Citrus x changshan-huyou; assembly: GCA_039657385.1. Lineage (NCBI taxonomy): Eukaryota > Viridiplantae > Streptophyta > Magnoliopsida > Sapindales > Rutaceae > Citrus > Citrus x changshan-huyou. Next base: position 342,084 of record JBCGBO010000016.1, read on the forward strand.
CCGCTCCCAAAAATAACCTCCCGAAGGCCGGGGCGCCAAGTCGTCCAGCGGAAAAAGCCCACAAAAACGGGTGGGCTATAGCCTTGGGGGGTGGGCCTGGCCAACTTTATCCGCTGGACTTGGAATGGCGCGAAACTTTGCGAGGTGCCTCCGTGTGCCAAAAATAGGCCACGGGCACAGCAGCGCCAAAAAATAACAGCCAGAAGGCCGGGGCGCCAAGTTTGTCCAGCGGAAAAAGCCCACAGAAATGGGTGAGCTATAGCCTTGGGGGGTGGGGCTGGCCAACTTCGTCCGCCGGACTCGGAATGGCGTGAGACTTTGCGAGGCGCCTCCGTGTGCCAAAAATAGGACACGCCCAAAAATAACCACCCGAAGTCCGCGGCGCCAAGTTCGTCCAGCGGTAAAAGGCCACAAAAACGGGTGGGCTATAGCCTTGGGGGGTGGGGCTGGCCTACTTCGTCCGCCGGACTCGGAATGGCGCGAGACTTTGCGAGGCGCCTCCGTGTGCCAAAAATAGGCCGCGGCCACAGCCGCCCCCAAAAATAACCGCCCGTAGGCCGGGGCGCCAAGTTCGTCCAGCGGAAAAAGCCCACAAAAACGGGTGGGCTATAGCCTTGGGGGGTGAGGCTGGCCAACTTCATCCGCCGGACTCGGAATTGCGCGAGACTTTGTGAGGCGCCTCTGTGTGCCAAAAATAGGCCGCGGGCACAGCCGTGCCCAAAAATAACCGCCCGAAGGCCGGGGCGCCAAGTTCGTCCAGCGGAAAAAGCCCACAAAAATGGGTGGGCTATAGCCTTGGGGGGTGGGGATGGCCACCTTCATCCGCTGGACTCGGAATGGCGTGCAATTTTGCGAGGCGCCTCCGTGTACAAAAAATAGGCCGCGGGCACAGCCGCGCCCAAAAATAACTGCCCAAAGGCCGGGGCGCCAAGTTCGTCCAGCGGAAAAAGGCCACAAAAACGGGTGGGCTATAGCCTTGGGGGGTGGGGCTGGCCCACTTTGTACGCCAGACTCGGAATGGCGCGAGACTTTGCGAGGCGCCTCCGTGTGCCAAAAATAGGCCGCGGACACAGCCGCTCCCAAAAATAACCTCCCGAAGGCTGGGGCGCCAAGTTCGTCCAGCGGAAAAAGCCCACAAAAACGGGTGGGCTATAGCCTTGGGGGGTGGGGCTGGCCAACTTTATCCGCTGGACTTGGAATGGCGCGAAACTTTGCGAGGTGACTCCGTGTGCCAAAAATAGGCCACGGGCACAGCCGCGCCCAAAAGTAACAGCCAGAAGGCCGGGGCGCCAAGTTTGTCCAGCGGAAAAAGCCCACAGAAATGGGTGAGCTATAGCCTTGGGGGGTGGGGCTGGCCAACTTCGTCCGCCGGACTCGGAATGGCGCGAGACTTTGCGAGGCACCTCTGTATGCCAAAAATAGGACGCGGGCACAGCCGCGCCCAAAAAGAATTGCCCGAAGGCCGGGGCGCCAAGTTCGTCCAGCGGAAAAAGCCCACAAAAACGGGTGGGCTATAGCCTTGGGGGGTGGGCCTGGCCCACTTCGTCCGCCGGACTCGGAATGGAGCGAGACTTTGCGAGGCACCTCCGTGTGCCAAAAATAGGCTGCGGGCACAGCCGCGCCCAAAAATAACATCCCGAAGGCTGGGGCGCCAAGTTCGTCCAGCGGAAAAAGCCCAAAAAAACGGGTGGGCTATAGCCTTGGGGGCTGGGGCTGGCCAACTTCGTCTGCCGGTCTTGGAATGCCGCCAGACTTTGCGAGGCACCATCATGTGACAAAAATAGGCCGCGGGCACAGCCGATCCCAAAAATAACCCCCCGAAGCCGGGGCGCCTAGTTCGTCCAGCGGAAAAAGGCCATAAAAACGGGTGGGTTACATCCTTGGGGGGTGGGGCTGGCCGACTTCGTCCGCCGGACTCGGAATGGCGCGAGACTTTGCGAGGCGCCTCCGTGTGCCAAAAATAAGCCGTGGACAAAGCCTCGCCAAAAATAACCGCCCGAAGGCCGGGGCGCCAAGTTCGTCCAGCGGAAAAAGGCCACAAAAACGGGTGGCCTATAGCCTTGGGGGGGTGGGGCTAGCCCACTTCGTCCGCCGGACTCGGAATGGCGCGAGACTTTGCGAGGCACCTCCGTGTGCCAAAAATAGGCCGCGGCGACAGCCGCCTCCAAAAATAACCGCCCGTAGGCCGGGGCGCCAAGTTCGTCCAGCGAAAAAAGCCCACAAAAACGGGTGGGCTATAGCCTTGGGGGGTGGGGCTGGCCGACTTTGTCCGCCGGACTCGGAATTGCACGAGACTTTGTGAGGCGCCTCTGTGTGCCAAAAATAGGCCGCGGGCACAGCTGCGCCCAAAAATAACCGACCGAAGGCCGGGGCGCCAAGTTCGTCCAGCGGAAAAAGCCCACAAAAATGGGTGGGCTATAGCCTTGGGGGGTGGGGCTGGCCAACTTCGTCCGCCGGACTCGGAATGGCGCGAGACTTTGCGAGGTGCCTCCGTGTGCCAAAAATAGGCTGCGGGCACAGCCGCGCCCAAAAATAACAGCCCGAAGGCCGGGGCGCCAAGTTCGTCCAGCGGAAAAAGCCCACAAAAACTGGTGGGCTATAGCCTTGGGGGGTGGGGCTGGCCGACTTCGTCCGCCGGACTCGGAATGGCACGAGACTTTGCGAGGCACCTCCGTGTGCCAAAAATAGGCCGCGGACAAAGCCTCGCCCAAAAATAACTGCCCGAAGGCCGGGGCGCCAAGTTTGTCCAGCGGAAAAAGGCCACAAATATGGGTGGGCTATAGCCTTGGGGGCTGGGGCTGGCCAACTTCATCCGCCGGACTCGGAATGCCGCCAGAGTTTGCAAGGTGCATCCGTGAGCCAAAAATAGGCCGCGGGCACAGCCGCGTCCTAAAATATCTGCCCGAAGGCCGGGCGCCAAGTTCGTCTACCGGAAAAAGGCAACAAAAACGGGTGGGCTATAGCCTTGGGGGGTGGGGCTGGCCAACTTCGTCCGCCGGACTCGGAATGGCGCGAGACTTTGCGAGGCACCTCCATGTGCTAAAAATAGGCCGCGGGTACAGCCGCACCCCAAAATAACCGGCCGAAGGCCGGGGCGCCAAGTTCGTCCAGCGGAAAAAGCCCACAAAAACGGGTGGGCTATAGCCTTGGGGGGTGGGGCTGGCCAACTTCGTCCGCCGGACTCGGAGTGGCATGAGACTTTGCGAGGCACCTCCGTATGCCAAAACTAGACCGTGGGCACAGCCGCGCCCAAAAATAACCGGCTGAAGGCCAAGGCGCCAAGTTCATCCAGCGGAAAAAGGCCACAAAAACGGGTGGGCTATAGCCTTGGGGGGTGGGGCTGGCGAACATCGTCCGCCGGACTCGGAATGGCATGACACTTTGCGAGGCACCTCGGTATGCCAAAACTAGGCCGCGGGCACAGCCGCGCCCAAAAATAACCGCCCAAAGGCCGGGGCGCCAAGTTCGTCCAGCGGAAAAAGGCCACAAAAACAGGTGGGCTATAGCCTTGGGGGGTGGGGCTGGCCAACTTCGTCCGCCGGATTTGGAATGGCGCGACATAATACGAGGCACCTCTGTGCGCCAAAAATAGGCCGTGGGAACAGCCGCGCCCAAAAATAACCGCTCGAAGGCCGGGGCGCAAAGTTCGTCCAGCGGAAAAAGGCCACAAAAACGGGTGGGCTATAGCCTTGGGGGGTGGGGCTGGCCAACTTCGTCCCCCGGACTCGGAATGGCGCGAGACTTTGCGAGGCGCCTCCGTGTACCAAAAATAGGCAACGTGCACAGTCACGCCCAAAAATAACCACCCGAAGGCCGGGGCGCCAAGTTCGTCCAGCGGAAAAAGCCCACAAAAACGGGTGGGCTATAGCCTTGGGGGGTGGGGCTGGCCAACTTCGTCCGCCGGACTCGGAATGGCGCGAGACTTTGTGAGGCACTTCCATGTACCAAAAATAGGCAATGGGCACAGTCACGCCCAAAAATAACCGCCCGAAGGCCGGGGCGCCAAGTTCGTCCAGCGGAAAAAGGCCACAAAAACGGGTGGGCTATAGCCTTTGGGGGCGGGGCTAGCCTACTTCGTCCGCCGTACTCCGAATGGCGCGAGACTTCGCGAGGCGCCTCCGTGTGCCAAAAATAGGGCCCGGGCACAGCCGCACCCAAAAATAACCTCCCGAAGGCCGGAGCGCCATGTTCGTCCAGCGGAAAAAGGCCACAAAAATGGGTGCGCTATAGCCTTGGGGGGTGGGGCTGGCCGACTTCGTCCGCCGGACTCGGAATGGCGCGAGACTTTGCGAGTCGCCTCCGTGTACCAAAAATAGGCAACGGGCACAAGCGCGCCCAAAAATAACCTCCCGAAGGCCGGGGCGCCAAGTTCGTCCAGCGGAAAAAGGCCACAAAAACGGGTGGGCTATAGCCTTGGGGGGTGGGGCTGGCCGACTTCGTCCGCCGGACTCGGAATGGCGCGAGACTTTGCGAGTCGCCTCCGTGTACCAAAAATAGGCAACGGGCACAGCCGCGCCCAAAAATAACCTCCCGAAGGCCGGGGCGCCAAGTTCGTCCAGCGGAAAAAGGCCACAAAAACGGGTGCGCTATAGCCTTGGGGAGTGGGGCTGGCCAACTTTGTCAGCCGGACTCGGAATGGCGCGAGACTTTGCGAGGCACCTCCATGTGCCAAAAATAGGTCGCGGGCACAGCCGATTCCAAAAATAACAGCCCGAAGGCTGGAGCGCCAAGTTCGTCCAGCGGAAAAAGGCCACAAAAACGGGTGGGCTATAGCCTTGGGGGGTGGGGCTGGCCAACTTCATCCGCCGGACTCGGAATGGTGCGTGACGTTGCGAGGCAACTCTGTGTGCCAAAAATAGGCCGCGGGCACAGCCGAGCCCAAAAATAACCGCCCGAAGGCCGGGGCGGCAAGTTCGTCCATCGGAAAAAGGCCACAAAAACGGGTGGGCTATAGCCTTGGGGGGTGGGGCTGGCCAACTTCGTCCGCCGAACTCGGAATGGTGCGTGACGTTGCGAGGCACCTCTGTGTGCCAAAACTAGGCCGTGGGTACAGCCGCGCACAAAAATAACCACCCGAAGGCTGGGGCGCCAAGTTCGTCCAGCGGCAAAAGGCCACAAAAACGAGTGGGCTATAGCCTTGGGGGGTGGGGCTGGCCAACTTCGTCCGCCGGACTCTGAATTGCGCGAGGCTTTTGCGAGGCGCCTCCATTTGCCAAAAATAGGCCGCGGGTACAGCCGCACCCAAAAATAACCAGCCGAAGGCTGGGGCGACAAGTTCGTCCAGCGGAAAAAGCCCACAAAAACGGGTGGGCTATAGCCTTGGGGGGTGGGGCTGGCCAACTTCGTCCGCCGGACACGGAATGGCGCGAGACTTTGCGAGGTGCCTCCGTGGTCCAAAAATAGGCCGCAGGCGCAGCCGCGCACAAAAATAACCTCCCGAAGGCTGGGGCGCCAAGTTCGTCCAGCAGAAAAATCCCACAAAAACGGGTGGGCTATAGCCTTGGGGGGTGGGGCTGGCCAACTTCGTCCGCCGGACTCGGAATGGAGCGAGACTTTGCGAGGCGCCTCCGTGTGCCAAAAATAGGCCGCGGGCACAGCCGCGTGCAAAAATAACCGCCCGAAGGCCGGGGCGCCAAGTTCGTCCGGCGGAAAAAGCCCACAAAAACGGGTGGGCTATAGCCTTGGGGGGTGGGGCTGGCCAACTTCGTCCGCCGGACTCGGAATGGCGCGAGGCTTTGCGAGACGCCTCCGTGTGCCAAAAATAGGCCGCGGGCGCAGCCGCGCACAAAAATAACCGCCCGAAGGCCGGGGCGCCAAGTTCGTCCAGCGGAAAAAGGCCACAAAAACGGGTGCGCTATAGCCTTGGGGAGTGGGGCTGGCCAACTTTGTCAGCCGGACTCGGAATGGCGCGAGACTTTGCGAGGCACCTCCATGTGCCAAAAATAGGTCGCGGGCACAGCCGATTCCAAAAATAACAGCCCGAAGGCTGGAGCGCCAAGTTCGTCCAGCGGAAAAAGGCCACAAAAACGGGTGGGCTATAGCCTTGGGGGGTGGGGCTGGCCAACTTCGTCCGCCTGACTCGGAATGGAGCGAGACTTTGCAAGGCACCTCCGTGTGCCAAAAATAGGCCACGTGCATAGCCGCGCCCAAAAATAACTGCCCGAAGGCCGGGGCGCCAAGTTCGTCCAGCGGAAAAAGGCCACAAAAACGGGTGGGCTATAGCCTTGGGGTGTGGGGCTGGCCCACTTCGTCCGCCGGACTCGGAATGGCGCGGTACTTTGCGAGGTGCCTCCGTGTGGCAAAAATAGGCTGCGGGCACAGCCGTGCCCAATAATAACCGCACGAAGGCCGGGACGCCAAGTTCGTCCAGCGGAAAAAGGCCACAAAAACGGGTGGGCTATAGCCTTGGGGGGTGGGGTTGGCCAACTTCGTCCGCCGGACTCGGAATGGCGCGAGACTTTACAAGGCGCCTCCGTGTGCCAAAAATAGGCCATGGGCAAAGCTGCGCCCAAAAATGACTGCCCGAAGGCCGGGGCGCCAAGTTCGTCCATCAGAAAAAGGCCACAAAAACGGGTGGGCTATAGCCTTGGGGGGTGTGGCTGGCCAACTTCGTCCGCCGGACTCGGAATGGCGCGAGACTTTGCGAGGCACCTCCGTGTGCCAAAACTAGGCCGTGGGTACAGCCGCGCACAAAAATAACCACCCGAAGGCTGGGGCGCCAAGTTCGTCCAGCGGCAAAAGGCCACAAAAACGAGTGGGCTATAGCCTTGGGGGGTGGGACTGGCCAACTTCGTCCGCCGGACTCTGAATTGCGCGAGGCTTTGCGAGGCGCCTCCATTTGCCAAAAATAGGCCGCGGGTACAGCCGCGCCCAAAAATAACCAGCCGAAGGCTGGGGCGACAAGTTCGTCCAACGGAAAAAGCCCACAAAAACGGGTGGGCTATAGCCTTGGGGGGTGGGGCTGGCCAATTTCGTCCGCCGGACACGGAATGGCGCGAGACTTTGCGAGGTGCCTCCGTGGTCCAAAAATAGGCCGCAGGCGCAGCCGCGCACAAAAATAACCTCCCGACGGCTGGGGCGCCAAGTTCGTCCAGCGGAAAAAGGCCACAAAAACGGGTGGGCTATAGCCTTGGGGAGTGGGGCTGGCCAACTTCGTCAGCCGGACTCGGAATGGCGCGAGACTTTGCAAGGCACCTCCATGTGCCAAAAATAGGCCGCGGACACAGCCGTACCCAAAAATAACCGCCCGAAGGCCGGGGCGCCAAGTTCATCCAACGGAAAAAGCCCACAAAAACGGGTGGGCTATAGCCTTGGGGGGTGGGGCTGGCAAACTTCGTCCGCCGGACTCGGAATGGCGCGAGACTTTGTGAGGCACCTCCGTGTGCCAAAACTAGGCCGTGGGCACAGCCGCGCACAAAAATAACCACCCGAAGGCTGGGGCGCCAAGTTCGTCCAGCGGAAAAAGGCCACAAAAACGGGTGGGCTATAGCCTTGGGGGGTTGGGCTGGCCAACTTCATCCGCCGGACTCGGAATGGCGCCAGACTTTGTAAGGCGCCTCCATGTGCCAAAAATAGGCCGTGGGCAAAGCTGCGCCCAAAAATGACTGCCCGAAGGCCGGGGCGCCAAGTTCGTCCATCAGAAAAAGGCCACAAAAACGGGTGGGCTATAGCCTTGGGCGTTGGGGCTGGCCGACTTCCTTCGCCGGACTCGGAATGGCGCGAGACTTTGCGAGGCGCCTCCGTGTGCCAAAAATAGGCCGCGGACAAAGCCGCACCCAAAAATAACCGCCCGAAGGCCGGGGCGCCAAGTTCGTCCAGCAGAAAAAGGCCACAAAAACGGGTGGGCTATAGCCTTGGGGGGTGGGGCTGGCCAACTTCGTCCGCCGGACTCGGAATGGCGCGAGACTTTACAAGGCGCCTCCGTGTGCCAAAAATAGGCCATGGGCAAAGCTGCGCCCAAAAATGACTGCCCGAAGGCCGGGGCGCCAAGTTCGTCCATCAGAAAAAGGCCACAAAAACGGGTGGGCTATAGCCTTGGGGGGTGTGGCTGGCCAACTTCGTCCGCCGGACTCGGAATGGCGCGAGACTTTGCGAGGCACCTCCGTGTGCCAAAACTAGGCCGTGGGTACAGCCGCGCACAAAAATAACCACCCGAAGGCTGGGGCGCCAAGTTCGTCCAGCGGCAAAAGGCCACAAAAACGAGTGGGCTATAGCCTTGGGGGGTGGGGCTGGCCAACTTCGTCCGCCGGACTCTGAATTGCGCGAGGCTTTTGCGAGGCGCCTCCATTTGCCAAAAATAGGCCGCGGGTACAGCCGCACCCAAAAATAACCAGCCGAAGGCTGGGGCGACAAGTTCGTCCAGCGGAAAAAGCCCACAAAAACGGGTGGGCTATAGCCTTGGGGGGTGGGGCTGGCCAACTTCGTCCGCCGGACACGGAATGGCGCGAGACTTTGCGAGGTGCCTCCGTGGTCCAAAAATAGGCCGCAGGCGCAGCCTCGCACAAAAATAACCTCCCGAAGGCTGGGGCGCCAAGTTCGTCCAGCGGAAAAATCCCACAAAAACGGGTGGGCTATAGCCTTGGGGGGTGGGGCTGGCCAACTTCGTCCGCCGGACTCGGAATGGAGCGAGACTTTGCGAGGCGCCTCCGTGTGCCAAAAATAGGCCGCGGGCACAGCCGCGCGCAAAAATAACCGCCCGAAGGCCGGGGCGCCAAGTTCGTCCGGCGGAAAAAGCCCAAAAAAACGGGTGGGCTATAGCCTTGGGGGGTGGGGCTGGCCGACTTCCTTCGCCGGACTCGGAATGGCGCGAGACTTTATGAGGCGCCTCCGTGTGCCAAAATTAGGCCGCGGACAGAACCGCGCCGAAAAATAACCGCCCGAAGGCCGGGGCGCCAAGTTCGTCCAGCGGAAAAAGGCCACAAAAATGGGTGGGCTATAGCCTTCGGGGGTGGGGCTGGCCAACTTCGTCCGCCGGACTCAGAATGGCGCGGGACTTTTCAAGGCACCTCCGTGTGCCAAAAATAGGCCATGGACACAGCCGTGCCCAAAAATAACTGCCCGAAGGCCGGGGTGCCAAGTTCGTCCATCAGAAAAAGGCCACAAAAACGGGTGGGCTATAGCCTTGGGGGGTGTGGCTGGCCAACTTCGTCCGCCGGACTCGGAATGGCGCGAGAGTTTACGAGGTGCCTCCGTGTGCCAAAAATAAGCCGCGGGCACAGCCGCTCCCAAAAATAACCGCCCGAAGGCCGGGGCGCCGTGTTCGTCCAGCGGAAAAAGGCCACAAAAACGGGTGGGCTATAGCCTTGGGGGCTGGGGCTGGCCAACTTCATCCGCCGGACTCGGAATGGCGCCAGACTTTGTAAGGCGCCTCCATGTGCCAAAAATAGGCCGTGGGCACAGCCGCGCCCAAAAATAACCGCCCGAAGCCCGTGGTGCCAAGTTCGTCCAGCGGAAAAAGGCCACAAAAACGGGTGGGCTATAGCCTTGGGGGGTGGGGCTGGCCAACTTCGTCCGCCGGACTCGGAATGGCGCGAGACTTTGCGAGGCACCTTCGTGTGCCAAAAATAGGCCGCGGGTACAGCCGCGCCCAAAAATAACCAGCCGAAGTCCGGGGCCACAAGTTCGTCCAGCGGAAAAATCCCACAAAAACGGGTGGGCTATAGCCTTGGGGGGTGGGGCTGGCCAACTTCGTCCGCCGGACTCGGAATGGAGCGAGACTTTGCGAGGCGCCTCCGTGTGCCAAAAATAGGCCGCGGGCACAGCCGCGCGCAAAAATAACCGCCCGAAGGCCGGGGCGCCAAGTTCGTCCGGCGGAAAAAGCCCAAAAAAACGAGTGGGCTATAGCCTTGGGCGTTGGGGCTGGCCGACTTCCTTCGCCGGACTCGGAATGGCGCGAGACTTTGCGAGGCGCCTCCGTGTGCCAAAAATAGGCCGCGGACAAAGCCGCACCCAAAAATAACCGCCCGAAGGCCGGGGCGCCAAGTTCGTCCAGCAGAAAAAGGCCACAAAAACGGGTGGGCTATAGCCTTGGGGGGTGGGGCTGGCCAACTTCGTCCGCCGGACTCGGAATGGCGCGAGACTTTACAAGGCGCCTCCGTGTGCCAAAAATAGGCCATGGGCAAAGCTGCGCCCAAAAATGACTGCCCGAAGGCCGGGGCGCCAAGTTCGTCCATCAGAAAAAGGCCACAAAAACGGGTGGGCTATAGCCTTGGGGGGTGTGGCTGGCCAACTTCGTCCGCCGGACTCGGAATGGCGCGAGACTTTGCGAGGCACCTCCGTGCGCCAAAACTAGGCCGTGGGTACAGCCGCGCACAAAAATAACCACCCGAAGGCTGGGGCGCCAAGTTCGTCCAGCGGCAAAAGGCCACAAAAACGAGTGGGCTATAGCCTTGGGGGGTGGGGCTGGCCAACTTCGTCCGCCGGACTCTGAATTGCGCGAGGCTTTTGCGAGGCGCCTCCATTTGCCAAAAATAGGCCGCGGGTACAGCCGCGCCCAAAAATAACCAGCCGAAGGCTGGGGCGACAAGTTCGTCCAGCGGAAAAAGCCCACAAAAACGGGTGGGCTATAGCCTTGGGGGGTGGGGCTGGCCAACTTCGTCCGCCGGACACGGAATGGCGCGAGACTTTGCGAGGTGCCTCCGTGGTCCAAAAATAGGCCGCAGGCGCAGCCGCGCACAAAAATAACCTCCCGAAGGCTGGGGCGCCAAGTTCGTCCAGCGGAAAAATCCCACAAAAACGGGTGGGCTATAGCCTTGGGGGGTGGGGCTGGCCAACTTCGTCCGCCGGACTCGGAATGGAGCGAGACTTTGCGAGGCGCCTCCGTGTGCCAAAAATAGGCCGCGGGCACAGCCGCGCGCAAAAATAACCGCCCGAAGGCCGGGGCGCCAAGTTCGTCCGGCGGAAAAAGCCCAAAAAAACGGGTGGGCTATAGCCTTGGGGGGTGGGGCTGGCCGACTTCCTTCGCCGGACTCGGAATGGCGCGAGACTTTATGAGGCGCCTCCGTGTGCCAAAATTAGGCCGCGGACAGAACCGCGCCGAAAAATAACCGCCCGAAGGCCGGGGCGCCAAGTTCGTCCAGCGGAAAAAGGCCACAAAAATGGGTGGGCTATAGCCTTCGGGGGTGGGGCTGGCCAACTTCGTCCGCCGGACTCAGAATGGCGCGGGACTTTTCAAGGCACCTCCGTGTGCCAAAAATAGGCCATGGACACAGCCGTGCCCAAAAATAACTGCCCGAAGGCCGGGGTGCCAAGTTCGTCCATCAGAAAAAGGCCACAAAAACGGGTGGGCTATAGCCTTGGGGGGTGTGGCTGGCCAACTTCGTCCGCCGGACTCGGAATGGCGCGAGAGTTTACGAGGTGCCTCCGTGTGCCAAAAATAAGCCGCGGGCACAGCCGCTCCCAAAAATAACCGCCCGAAGGCCGGGGCGCCGTGTTCGTCCAGCGGAAAAAGGCCACAAAAACGGGTGGGCTATAGCCTTGGGGGCTGGGGCTGGCCAACTTCATCCGCCGGACTCGGAATGGCGCCAGACTTTGTAAGGCGTCTCCATGTGCCAAAAATAGGCCGTGGGCACAGCCGCGCCCAAAAATAACCGCCCGAAGCCCGTGGTGCCAAGTTCGTCCAGCGGAAAAAGGCCACAAAAACGGGTGGGCTATAGCCTTGGGGGGTGGGGCTGGCCAACTTCATCCGCCGTACTCGGAATGGCGCGAGACTTTGCGAGGCACCTTCGTGTGCCAAAAATAGGCCGCGGGTACAGCCGCGCCCAAAAATAACCAGCCGAAGTCCGGGGCCACAAGTTCGTCCAGCGGAAAAATCCCACAAAAACGGGTGGGATATAGCCTTGGGGGGTGGGGCTGGCCAACTTCGTCCGCCGGACTCGGAATGGAGCGAGACTTTGCGAGGCGCCTCCGTGTGCCAAAAATAGGCCGCGGGCACAGCCGCGCGCAAAAATGACCGCCCGAAGGCCGGGGCGCCAAGTTCGTCCGGCGGAAAAAGCCCAAAAAAACGGGTGGGCTATAGCCTTGGGCGTTGGGCTGGCCGACTTCCTTCGCCGGACTCGGAATGGCGCGAGACTTTGCGAGGCGCCTCCGTGTGCCAAAAATAGGCCGCGGACAAAGCCGCACCCAAAAATAACCGCCCGAAGGCCGGGGCGCCAAGTTCGTCCAGCAGAAAAAGGCCACAAAAACGGTTGGGCTATAGCCTTGGGGGGTGGGGCTGGCCAACTTCGTCCGCCGGACTCGGAATGGCGCGAGACTTTACAAGGCGCCTCCGTGTGCCAAAAATAGGCCATGGGCAAAGCTGCGCCCAAAAATGACTGCCCGAAGGCCGGGGCGCCAAGTTCGTCCATCAGAAAAAGGCCACAAAAACGGGTGGGCTATAGCCTTGGGGGGTGTGGCTGGCCAACTTCGTCCGCCGGACTCGGAATGGCGCGAGACTTTGCGAGGCACCTCCGTGTGCCAAAACTAGGCCGTGGGTACAGCCGCGCACAAAAATAACCACCCGAAGGCTGGGGCGCCAAGTTCGTCCAGCGGCAAAAGGCCACAAAAACGAGTGGGCTATAGCCTTGGGGGGTGGGGCTGGCCAACTTCGTCCGCCGGACTCTGAATTGCGCGAGGCTTTTGCGAGGCGCCTCCATTTGCCAAAAATAGGCCGCGGGTACAGCCGCGCCCAAAAATAACCAGCCGAAGGCCGGGGCGACAAGTTCGTCCAGCGGAAAAATCCCACAAAAACGGGTGGGCTATAGCCTTGGGGGGTGGGGCTGGCCAACTTCGTCCGCCGGACTCGGAATGGAGCGAGACTTTGCGAGGCGCCTCCGTGTGCCAAAATTAGGCCGCGGGCACAGCCGCGCACAAAAATAACCGCCCGAAGGCCGGGGCGCCAAGTTCGTCCGGCGGAAAAAGCCCAAAAAAACGGGTGGGCTATAGCCTTGGGGGGTGGGGCTGGCCGACTTCCTTCGCCGGACTCGGAATGGCGCGAGACTTTATGAGGCGCCTCTGTGTGCCAAAATTAGGCCGCGGACACAACCGCGCCGAAAAATAACCGCCCGAAGGCCGGGGCGCCAAGTTCGTCCAGCGGAAAAAGGCCACAAAAATGGGTGGGCTATAGCCTTCGGGGGTGGGGCTGGCCAACTTCGTCCGCCGGACTCAGAATGGCGCGGGACTTTTCAAGGCACCTCCGTGTGCCAAAAATAGGCCATGGACACAGCCGTGCCCAAAAATAACTGCCCGAAGGCCGGGGTGCCAAGTTCGTCCATCAGAAAAAGGCCACAAAAACGGGTGGGCTATAGCCTTGGGGGGTGGGGCTGGCCAACTTCGTCCGCCGGACTCGGAATGGCGCGAGAGTTTACGAGGTGCCTCCGTGTGCCAAAAATAAGCCGCGGGCACAGCCGCACCCAAAAATAACCGCCCGAAGGCCGGGGCGCCGTGTTCGTCCAGCGGAAAAAGGCCACAAAAACGGGTGGGCTATAGCCTTGGGGGCTGGTGCTGGCCAACTTCATCCGCCGGACTCGGAATGGCGCCAGACTTTGTAAGGGGCCTCCATGTGCCAAAAATAGGCCGTGGGCACAGCCGCGCCCAAAAATAACCGCCCGAAGCCCGGGGTGCCAAGTTCGTCCAGCGGAAAAAGGCCACAAAAACGGGTGGGCTATAGCCTTGTGGGGTGGGGCTGGCCAACTTCGTCCGCCGGACTCGGAATGGAGCGAGACTTTGCGAGGCGCCTCCGTGTGCCAAAATTAGGCCGCGGGCACAGCCGCGCACAAAAATAACCGCCCGAAGGCCGGGGCGCCAAGTTCGTCCGGCGGAAAAAGCCCAAAAAAACGGGTGGGCTATAGCCTTGGGGGGTGGGGCTGGCCGACTTCCTTCGCCGGACTCGGAATGGCGCGAGACTTTATGAGGCGCCTCTGTGTGCCAAAATTAGGCCGCGGACACAACCGCGCCGAAAAATAACCGCCCGAAGGCCGGGGCGCCAAGTTCGTCCAGCGGAAAAAGGCCACAAAAATGGGTGGGCTATAGCCTTCGGGGGTGGGGCTGGCCAACTTCGTCCGCCGGACTCAGAATGGCGCGGGACTTTTCAAGGCACCTCCGTGTGCCAAAAATAGGCCATGGACACAGCCGTGCCCAAAAATAACTGCCCGAAGGCCGGGGTGCCAAGTTCGTCCATCAGAAAAAGGCCACAAAAACGGGTGGGCTATAGCCTTGGGGGGTGGGGCTGGCCAACTTCGTCCGCCGGACTCGGAATGGCGCGAGAGTTTACGAGGTGCCTCCGTGTGCCAAAAATAAGCCGCGGGCACAGCCGCACCCAAAAATAACCGCCCGAAGGCCGGGGCGCCGTGTTCGTCCAGCGGAAAAAGGCCACAAAAACGGGTGGGCTATAGCCTTGGGGGCTGGTGCTGGCCAACTTCATCCGCCGGACTCGGAATGGCGCCAGACTTTGTAAGGGGCCTCCATGTGCCAAAAATAGGCCGTGGGCACAGCCGCGCCCAAAAATAACCGCCCGAAGGACGGGGCGCCAAGTTCGTCCAGCGGAAAAAGGCCACAAAAACGGGTGGGCTATAACCTTGGGGGCTGGGGCTGGCCAACTTCATCCGCCGGACTCGGAATGCCGCCAGACTTTGCAAGGCACCTCCGTGTGCCAAAAATAGGCAGCGGGCACAGCCACACCCAAAAATTAACGCCCGAAGCCCGGGGCGCGAAGTTCGTCCAGCGGAAAAAGACTACAAAAACGGGTGGGCTATATCCTTCGGGGGTGGGGCTCGCCAACTTCGTCCGCCGGACTCGGAATGGCGCGAGACTTTGCGAGGCACCTCCGTGTGCCAAACATAGGCCGCGGGCACAGTCGCGCCCAAAAATAACCGTCCGAAGGCGGGGCGCCAAGTTCATCCAGCGGAAAAAGCCCGCAAAAACGGGTGGGCTATAGCCTTGGGGGGTGGCGCTGGCCAACTTCGTCCGCCGGACTCGGAATGGCGCGAGACTTTGCGAGGCACCTCCGTGTGCCAAAAATAGGCTGCGGGCACAGCCGCGCCAAAAAATAACCGCCCGAAGTCCGGGGCGCCAAGTTCGTCCAGCGGAAAAAGCCCACAAAAACGGGCGGGCTATAGCCTTGGGGGGTGGGGCTGCCCACTTCGTCCGCCGGACTCGGAATGGCGCGAGACTTTGCGAGGCGCCTCCGTGTGCCAAAAATAGGCTGCGGGCACAGCCGCGCCAAAAAATAACTACCCGAAGGCCGGGGCGCCAAGTTTGTCCAGCGGAAAATGGCCACAAAAACGGGTGGGTTATAGCCTTGGGGGGTGGGGCTGGGAAACTTCGTCTGCCGGACTCGGAATGGCGCGAGACTTTGTGAGGCGCCTCCGTGTGCCAAAAATAGGCCGCGGGCACAGCCGCGCCAAAAAATAACCGCCCGAAGTCCGGGGCGCCATGTTCGTCCAGCGGAAAAAGCCCGCAAAAACGGGTGGGCTATAGCCTTGGGGGGTGGGGCTGGCCAACTTCGTCCGGCGGACTCGGAATGACGCGACACTTTACGAGGCGCCTCCTTGTGCCAAAAATAGGCCGCGGACAAAACCGCGCCCAAAAATAACTTCCTGAAGGCCGGGGCGCCAAGTTCGTCCAGCGGAAAAAGGCCACAAAAACGGGTGGGCTATTGCTTTGGGGGCTGGGGCTGGCCCACTTCGTCCGCCGGACTCGGAATGCCGCCTGACTTTGCAAGGCGCCTCCGTGTGCCAAAAATAGGCCGCGGGCACAGCCGCTCCCAAAAATAACTACCCGAAGGCCGGGGCGCCAAGTTCGTCCAGCGGAAAATGGCCACAAAAATGGGTGGGCTATAGCCTTGGGGGGTGGGGCTGGCCAACTTCGTCCGCTGGACTCGGAATGGAGCGAGACTTTGCGAGGCGCCTCCGTGTGCCAAAAATAGGCCGCGGGCACAGCCGAGCCCAAAAATAACCGGCCAAAGGCCGGGGCGCCAAGTTCGTCCAGCGGAAAAAGCCCAAAAAAACGGGTGGACTATAGCCTTGGGGGATGGGGCTGGCCAACTTCGTCCACCGGACTTGGAATTGCGCGAGCCTTTACGAGGCGCCTCCGTGTGCCAAAAATAGGCCGCGGACACAGCCGCGCCCAAAAATAACCGCCCGAAGGCCGGGGCGCCAAGTTCGTCCAGCGGAAAAAGCCCACAAAAACGGGTGGGCTATGACCTTGGGGGGTGGGGCTGGCCGACTTCGTCCGCCGGACTCGGAATGGCGCGAACCTTTGTGAGGCACCTCCGTGTGCCAAAAATAGGCCGTGGGAACAGCCGCGCCCAAAAATTACCGCCTGAAGGCCGGGGCGCCAAGTTCCTCCAGCGGAAAAAGCCCACAAAAACGGGTGGGTTATAGCCTTTGGGGGTGAGGCTGGCCAACTTCGTCCGCCGGACTCGGAATGGTGCGAGACTTTGCGAGGCGCCTCCGTGTGACAAAAATAGGCCGCGGGCACAGCCGAGCCCAAAAATAACCGCCCGAAGGCCGGGGCGCCAAGTTCGCCCAGCGGAAAAAGCCCAAAAAAACGGGTGGACTATAGCCTTGGGGGCTGGCGCTGGCCAACTTCGTCCGCCGGACTTGGAATTGCACGAGCCTTTACGAGGCGCCTCCGTGTGCCAAAAATAGGCCGCGGACACAGCCGCGCCGAAAAATAACCGCCCGACGGCCGGGGCGCCAAGTTCGTCCAGCGGAAAAAGCCCACAAAAACGGGTGGGCTATAGCCTTGGGGGGTGGGGATGGCCAACTTCGTCCGCCGGACTCGGAATGCCGCCAGACTTTGTGAGGCACTTCCGTGGCCCAAAATTAGGCCGCGGGCACAGCCGCGCCCAAAAATAACCGCCCAAAGGCCGGGGCGCCAAGTTCCTCCAACGGAAAAAGCCCACAAAAACGGGTGGTCTATAGCCTTTGGGGGTGGGGCTGGCCAACTTCGTCCGCCGGACTCGGAATGGTGCGAGCCTTTGCGAGGTGCCTCCGTGTGACAAAAATAGGTCGCGGACACAGCCGCGCCCAAAAATAACAGCCCGAAGGCCGGAGCGCCAAGTTCGTCCAGCGGAAAAAGCCCACAAAAACGGGTGGGCTATAGCCTTGGCGGGTGGGGCTGGCCCACTTCGTCCGCCGGACTCGGAATGGCGTGAGACTTTGCGAGGCACCTCCATGTGCCAAAATTAGGACGCGTGCACAGCCGCCGCCAAAAATAACCGCCCGAAGGCCGGGGCGCCATGTTCATCCAGCGGAAAAAGCCCAAAAAAACGGGTGGGCTATAGCCTTGGGGGGTGGGGCTAGCCGACTTCCTTTGCCGGACTCGGAATGGCGCGAGACTTTACGAGGCACCTCCGTGTGCCAAAACTAGGCCGCGGACAAAACCGCGCCGAAAAATAACCCCCCGAAGGCCGGGGCGCCAAGTTCGTCCAGCGGAAAAAGGCCACAAAAATGGGTGGGCTATAGCCTTCGGGGGTGGGGCTGGCCAACTTCGTCCGCCGGACTCGGAATGGCGCGAGACTTTGCAAGGCACCTCCGTGTGCCAAAAATAGGCCATGGGCACAGGCGCGCCCAAAAATAACCGCCCGAAGGCCGGGGCACCAAGTTCGTCCATCAGAAAAAGGCCACAAAAACGGGTGGGCTATAGCATTGGGGGGTGTGGCTGGCCAACTTCTTCCGCCGGACTCGGAATGGCGCGTGACTTTGCGAGGCACCTCCGTGTGCCAAAACTAGGCCGTGGGCACAGCCGCGCACAAAAATAACCACCCGAAGGCCGGGGCGCCAAGTTCGTCCAGCGGAAAAAGGCCACAAAAACGGGTGGGCTATAGCCTTGGGGGGTGGGGCTGGCCGACATCGTCCGCCGGACTCGGAATGGCGCGAGACATTGCGAGGAGCCTCCATGTGCCAAAAATAGGCCGTGGGTACAGCCGCGCCCAAAAATAACCAGCCGAAGGCCGGGGCGCCAAGTTCGTCCAGCGGAAAAAGCCCACAAAAACGGGTGGGCTATAGCCTTGGGGGGTGGGGCTGGCCAACTTCGTCCGCCGGACTCGAAATGGCGCGAGACTTTGCGAGGTGCCTCCGTGGTCCAAAAATAGGCCGCGGGAGCAGCCGCACACAAAAATAACCGCCCGAAGGCTGGGGCGCCAAGTTCATCCAGCGGAGAAAGGCCACAAAAACGGGTGGGCTATAGCCTTGGGGGGTGGGGCTGGCAAACTTCGTCCGCCGGACTCGGAATGGCGCGAGACTTTGCGAGGCACCTCCGTGTGCCAAAACTAGGCCGTGGGTACAGCCGCGCACAAAAATAACCACCCGAAGGCCGGGGCGCCAAGTTCGTCCAGCGGAAAAAGGCCATAAAAACGGGTGGGCTATAACCTTGGGGGGTGGGGCTGGCCAACTTCGTCCGCCGGACTCGGAATGGAGCGAGACTTTGCGAGGCGCCTCCATGTGCCAAAAATAGGCCGCGGCCACAGCCGCGCCCAAAAATAACCGCCCGAAGGCCGGGGCGCCAAGTTCGTCCGCCGGAAAAAGCCCAAAAAAACGGGTGGGCTATAGCCTTGGGGGGTGGGGCTGGCCGACTTCCTTCGCCGGACTCGGAATGGCGCGAGACTTTACGAGGCGCCTCCGTGTGCCAAAAATAGGCCGCGGACAAAACCGCGCCGAAAAATAACCGCCCGAAGGCCGGGGCGCCAAGTTCGTCCAGCGGAAAAAGGCCACAAAAATGGGTGGGCTATAGCCTTCGGGGGTGGGGCTGGCCAACTTCGTCCGCCGGACTCGGAATGTTGCGAGACTTTGCAAGGCGCCTCCGTGTGCCAAAAATAGGCCATGGGCACAGGCGCGCCCAAAAATAACCTCCCGAAGGCAGGGGCACCAAGTTCGTCCATCAGAAAAAGGCCACAAAAACGGGTGGGCTATAGACTTGGGGGGTGTGGCTGGCCAACTTCGTCCGCCGGACTCGGAATGGCGCGAGACATTGCGAGGCACCTCCGTGTGCCAAAACTAGGCCGTGGGCACAGCCGCGCACAAAAATAACCACCCGAAGGCCGGGGCGCCAAGTTCTTCCAGCGGAAAAAGGCCACAAAAACGGGTGGGCTATAGCCTTGGGGGGTGGGGCTGGCCGACTTCGTCCGCCGGACTCGGAATGGCGCGAGACTTTGCGAGGCGCCTCCATGTGCCAAAAATAGGCCGCGGGTACAGCCGCGCCCAAAAATAACCAGCCGAAGGCCGGGGCGCTAAGTTCGTCCAGCGGAAAAAGCCCACAAAAACGGGTGGGCTATAGCCTTGGGGGGTGGGGCTGGCCAAGTTCGTCCGCCGGACTCGGAATGGCGCGAGACTTTGCGAGGTGCCTGCGTGGTCCAAAAATAGGCCGCGGGCGCAGCCGCGCTCAAAAATAACCGCCCGAAGGCTGGGGCGCCAAGTACGTCCAGCGGAAAAAGGCCACAAAAACGGGTGGGCTATAGCCTTGGGGGGTGGGGCTGGCAAACTTCATCCGCCGGACTCGGAATGGCGCGAGACTTTGCGAGGCACCTCCGTGTGCCAAAACTAGGCCGTGGGCACAGCCGCGCAGAAAAATAACCACCCGAAGGCCGGGGCACCAAGTTCGTCCAGCGGAAAAAGGCCATAAAAACGGGTGGGCTATAGCCTTGGGGGGTGGGGATGGCCAACTTCGTCCGCCGGACTCGGAATGGAGCGAGACTTTGCGAGGCGCCTCCGTGTGCCAAAAATAAGCCACGGGCACAGCCGCGCCCAAAAATAACCGCCCGAAGGCCGGGGCGCCAAGTTCGTCCGCCGGAAAAAGCCCAAAAAAATGGGTGGGCTACAGCCTTGGGGGGTGGGGCTGGCCGACTTCCTTCGCCGGACTCGGAATGGCGCGAGACTTTAAGAGGGGCCTCCGTGTGCCAAAAATAGGCCGTGGGCAGAGCCGCGCCCAAAAATAACCGCCCGAAGGCCTGGGCGCCAAGTTTGTCCAGCGGAAAAAGGCCACAAAAACTGGTGGGCTATAGCCTTGGGGGGTGGGGCTTGCCAACTTCGTCCGCCGGACTCGGAATGCGGCGAGACTTTGCGAGCGGCCTCCGTGTGCCAATAATAAGCCGCGGGCAGAGCCGCGCCCAAAAATAACCTCCCGAAGTCTGGGGCGCCAAGTTCGTCCAGCGGAAAAACGCCACAAAAACGGCTGGGCTATAGCCTTGGGGGGTGGGGCTGGCCAACTTCGTCCGCCGGACTCGGAATGCAGCGAGACTTTGCGAGGGGCCTCCATGTGCCAAAAATAGGCCGCGGGCAAAGCCGCGCCCAAAAATAAACGCCCGAAGGCCGGGGCGCCAAGTGCGTCCAGCGGAATAAAAACCACAAAAACGGGTGGGCTATAGCCTTGGCGGGTGGGGCTGGCCAACTTCGTCCACCGGACTCGGAATGCCGGGAGACATTGTGAGGGGCCTCCGTGTGCCAAAAATAGGCCGCGGGCAGAGCCGCGCCCAAAAATAACCGCACGAAGGCCGGGGCGCCGTGTTCGTCCAGCGGAAAAAGGCCACAAAAACTGGTGGGCTATAGCCATGGGGGGTGGGGCTGGCCAACTTCGTCTGCCGGACTCGGAATGCCGCGAGACTTTGCGAGGGGCCTCCGTGTGCCAAAAATAGGCCGCGGGCAGAGCCGCGCCAAAAAATAACCTCCCGAAGGCCGGGGCGCCAAGTTCGTCCAGCGGAAAAAGGCCACAAAAACGGGTGGGCTATAGCCTTGGGGGGTGAGGCTGGCCCACTTCGTCTGCCGGACTCGGAATGCCGCGAGACTTTGCGAGGGGCCTCGTTGTGCCAAAAATAGGCAGCGGGCAAAGCCGCTCCCAAAAATAACAGCCCGAAGGCCGGGGCGCCAAGTTCGTCCAGCGGAAAAAGGCCACAAAAATGGGTGGGCTATAGCCTTGGGGGATGGGGCTGGCCGACTTCGTCCGCCGGAGTCGGAATGGCGCGAGACTTTGCCAGGCTCCTCCGTGTGCCAAAAATAGGCCGCGTGCACTGCCGCGCCCAAAAGAAACCGCCCGAAGGCCGGGGCGCCATGTTCGTCCAGCGGAAAAAGGCCACAAAAACGGGTGGGCTATAGCCTTGGGGGGTGGGGCTGGCCAACTTCGTCCGCCGGACTTGGAATGCCGCGAGACTTTGCGAGGGGCCTCCGTGTGCCAAAAATAGGCCGTGGTCAAAGCCGCGCCAGAAAATAACCGCCCGAAGGCCGGGCCGCCAAGTTCGTCCAGCGGAAAAAGGCCACAAAAACGGGTGGGCTATAGCCTCGGGGGGTGGACCTGGCCCACTTCGTCCGCCGGAATCGGAATGCCGCGAGACTTTGCGAGGGGCCTCCATGTGCCAAAAATAGGCTGCGGGCAGAGCCGCGCCAAAAAATAACCTCCCGAAGGCCGGGGCGCCAAGTTCGTCCAGCGGAAAAAGGCCACAAAAACGGGTGGGCTGTAGCCTTGGGGGGTGAGGCTGGCCCACTTCGTCTGCCGGACTCGGAATGCCGCGAGACATTGCGAGGGGCCTCCTTGTGCCAAAAATAGGCAGCGCGCAAAGCCGCTCCCAAAAATAACTGCCCGAAGGCCGTGGCGCCAAGTTCGTCCAGCGGAAAAAGGCCACAAAAATGGGTGGGCTATAGCCTTGGGGGATGGGGCTGGCCGACTTCGTCCGCCGGAGTCGGAATGGCGCGAGACTTTGCGAGGCTCCTCCGTGAGCCAAAAATAGGCCGCGGGCACAGCCGCGCCCAAAAATAACCGCCCGAAGGCCCGGGCGCCATGTTCGTCCAGCGGAAAAAGGCCACAAAAACGGGTGGGCTATAGCCTTGGGGGGTGGGGCTGGCCCACTTCGTCCGCCGGAATCGGAATGCCGCGAGACTTTGCGAGGGGCCTCCGTGTGCCAAAAATAGGCTGCGGGCAAAGCCGCGCCCAAAAATAAACACCCGAAGTCCGGGTCGCCAAGTGCGTCCAGCGGAAAAAGGCCAGAAAAACGGGTGGGCTATAGCCTTGGGGGGTGGGGCTGGCCAACTTCGTCCGCCGGACTCGGAATGCCGCGAGGCTTTGCGAGGGGCCTCCGTGTGCCAAAAATATGGCGCGGGCAAAGCCGCGCCCAAAAATAACCGCGCGAAGGCCGGGGCACCAAGTTTGTCCAGCGGAAAAAGGCCACAAAAACGGTTGGGCTATAGCCTTGGGGGGTGGGGCTGGCCAACTTCGTCCGCATGATTCGGAATGCCGCGAGACTTTGCGAGGGGCCTCCTTGTGCCAAAAGTAGGCCGCGGGCAACGCCGCGCCCAAACATAACCGCCCGAAGGCCGGGGCGCCAAGTTCGTCCAGCGGAAAAAGGCCACAAAAACGGGTGGGCTATAGCCTTGGGGGGTGGGGCTGGCCAACTTCGTCCGCCGGACTCGGAATGCCGCGAGACTTTGCGAGGGGCCTCCGTGTGCCAATACTAGGCCCCGGAAAAAGCCGCGTAGAAAAATAAATGCCCGAAGGCTGGGGCGCCAAGTGCGTCCAGCGGAAAAAGGCCACAAAAACGGGTGGGCTATAGCCTTGGGGGGTGGGGCTGCCCAACTTCGTCCGCCGGACTCGGAATGCTGCGAGACTTTGCGAGGGGCCTCCGTGTGCCAAAAATAGGCCGCGGGCAAAGCCGCGCCCAAAAATAACCGCGCGAAGGCCGGAGCGCCAAGTTCGTCCAGCGGAAAAAGGCCACAAAAACTGGTGGGCTATAGCCATGGGGGGTGGGGCTGGCCAACTTCGTCCGCCGAACTCGGAATGCCGCGAGCCTTTGCGAGGGGCCTCCGTGTGCCAAAAATAGGCCGCGGGCAAAGCCGCGCCCAAAAATAACCGCGCGAAGGCCGGAGCGCCAAGTTCGTCCAGCGGAAAAAGGCCACAAAAACTGGTGGGCTATAGCCATGGGGGGTGGGGCTGGCCAACTTCGTCCGCCGAACTCGGAATGCCGCGAGCCTTTGCGAGGGGCCTCCGTGTGCCAAAAATAGGCCGCGGGCAAACCCGCGCCAAAAAATAACCTCCCGAAGGCTGGGGCGCCAAGTTCGTCCAGCGGAAAAAGGCCACAAAAACGGGTGGGCTATAGCCTTGGGGGGTGGGGCTGGCCAACTTCGTCCGCCGGACTCGGAATGCAGCGAGACTTTGCGAGGGGCCTCCATGTGTCAAAAATAGGCCGCGGGCAAAGCCGCGCCCAAAAATAAACGCACAAAGGCCGGGGCGCCAAGTGCGTCCAGCGGAATAAAAACCACAAAAACGGGTGGGCTATAGCCTTTGGGGGTGGGGCTGGCCAACTTCGTCCACCGGATTCGGAATGCCGGGAGACTTTGTGAGGGGCCTCCGTGTGCCAAAAATAGGCCGAGGGCAGAGCCGCGCCCAAAAATAACCGCACGAAGGCCGGGGCGCCGTGTTCGTCCAGCGGAAAAAGGCCACAAAAACTGGTGGGCTATAGCCATGGGGGGTGGGGCTGGCCAACTTCGTCTGCCGGACTCGGAATGCCGCGAGACTTTGCGAGGGGCCTCCGTGTGCCAAAAATAGGCCGCGGGCAGAGCCACGCCAAAAAATAACCTCCCGAAGGCCGGGGCGCCAAGTTCGTCCAGCGGAAAAAGGCCACAAAAACGGGTGGGCTATAGCCTTGGGGGGTGGGGCTGGCCCACTTCGTCCGCCGGACTCGGAATGCCGCGAGACTTTGCGAGGGGCCTCCGTGTACCAAAAATAGGCTGCGGGCAAAGCCGCGCACAAAAATAACCTCCCGAAGGCCGGGGCGCCAAGTTCGTCCAGCGGAAAAAGGCCACAAAAACGGGTGGGCTATAGCCTTGGGGGGTGGGGCTGGGCAACTTCGTCCGCCGGACTCGGAATGCCGCGAGACTTTGCGAGCGGCCTCCGTGTGCCAAAAATAGCCCGCGGACAAAACCGCGCCCAAAAATAACCGCCCGAAGGCCGGGGCGCCAAGTTCGTCCAGCGGAAAAAGGGCACAAAAACGGGTGGGCTATAGCCTTGGGAGGTGGGGCTGGCCAACTTCGTCCGCCGGACTCGGAATACAGTGAGACTTTGCGAGGAGCCTCCATGTGCCAAAAGTAGGCCGCTGGCAAAGCCGCGCCCAAAAATAACCGCGCGAAGGCCGGGGCGCCAAGTTCGTCCAGCGGAAAAAGGCCACAAAAACGGGTGGGCTATAGCCTTGGGGGGTGGGGCTGGCCAACTTCGTCCGCATGACTCGGAATGCCGCGAGACTTTGCGAGGGGCCTCCGTGTGCCAAAAGTAGGCCGCGGGCGAAGCCGCACCCAAACATAACCGCCCGAAGGCCGGGGCGCCAAGTTCGTCCAGCGGAAAAAGGCCACAAAAACGGGTGGGCTATAGCCTTGGGGGGTGGGGCTGCCCAACTTCGTCCGCCGGACTCGGAATGCCGCGAGACTTTACGAGGGGCCTCCGTGTGCCAATACTAGGCCCCGGAAAAAGCCGCGTAGAAAAATAAATGCCCGAAGGCTGGGGCGCCAAGTGCGTCCAGCGGAAAAAGGCCACAAAAACGGGTGGGCTATAGCCTTGGGGGGTGGGGCTGCCCAACTTCGTCCGCCGGACTCGGAATGCCGCGAGACTTTGCGAGGGGCCTCCGTGTGCCAAAAATAGGCTGCGGGCAAAGCCGCGCCCAAAAATAACCGCGCGAAGGCCGGAGCGCCAAGTTCGTCCAGCGGAAAAAGGCCACAAAACCTGGTGGGCTATAGCCATGGGGGGTGGGGCTGGCCAACTTCGTCCGCCGAACTCGGAATGCCGCGAGCCTTTGCGAGGGGCCTCCGTGTGCCAAAAATAGGCCGCGGACAGACCCGCGCCAAAAAATATCCTCCCGAAGGCTGGGGCGCCAAGTTCGTCCAGCGGAAAAAGGCCACAAAATCGGGTGGGCTATAGCCTTGGGGGGTGGGGCTGGCCAACTTTGTCCGCCGGACTCGGAATGCAGCGAGACTTTGCGAGGGGCCTCCATGTGTCAAAAATAGGCCGCGTGCAAAGCCGCGCCCAAAAATAAACGCACGAAGGCCGGGGCGCCAAGTGCGTCCAGCGGAATAAAAACCACAAAAACGGGTGGGCTATAGCCTTTGGGGGTGGGGCTGGCCAACTTCGTCCACCGGATTCGGAATGCCGGGAGACTTGGTGAGGGGCCTCCGTGTGCCAAAAATAGGCCGAGGGCAGAGCCGCGCCCAAAAATAACCACACGAAGGCCGGGGCGCCGTGTTCGTCCAGCGGAAAAAGGCCACAAAAACTGGTGGGCTATAGCCATGGGGGGTGGGGCTGGCCAACTTCGTCCGCCGGACTCGGAATGCCGCGAGACTTTGCGAGGAGCCTCCGTGTGCCAAAAATAGGCCGTGGGCAGAGCCGCGCCAAAAAATAACCTCCCGAAGGCCGGGGCGCCAAGTTCGTCCAGCGGAAAAAGGCCACAAAAACGGGTGGGCTATAGCCTTGGGGGGTGGGGCTGGCCCACTTCGTCCGCCGGACTCGGAATGCCGCGAGACTTTGCGAGGGGCCTCCGTGTACCAAAAATAGGCTGCGGGCAAAGCCGCGCCCAAAAATAACCTCCCGAAGGCCGGGGCGCCAAGTTCGTCCAGCGGAAAAAGGCCACAAAAACGGGTGGGCTATAGCCTTGGGGGGTGGGTCTGGGCAACTTCGTCCGCCGGACTCGGAATGCTGCGAGACTTTGCGAGCGGCCTCCGTGTGCCAAAAATAGCCCGCGGACAAAACCGCGCCCAAAAATAACCGCCCGAAGGCCGGGGCGCCAAGTTCGTCCAGCGGAAAAAGGGCACAAAAACGGGTGGGCTATAGCCTTGGGGGGTGGGGCTGGCCAACTTCGTCCGCCGGACTCGGAATACAGTGAGACTTTGCGAGGAGCCTCCATGTGCCAAAAATAGGCCGCTGGCAAAGCCGCGCCCAAAAATAACCGCGCGAAGGCCGGGGCGCCAAGTTCGTCCAGCGGAAAAAGGCCACAAAAACGGGTGGGCTATAGCCTTGGGGGGTGGGGCTGGCCAACTTCGTCCGCATGACTCGGAATGCCGCGAGACTTTGCGAGGGGCCTCCGTGTGCCAAAAGTAGGCCGCGGGCGAAGCCGCACCCAAACATAACCGCCCGAAGGCCGGGGCGCCAAGTTCGTCCAGCGGAAAAAGGCCACAAAAACGGGTGGGCTATAGCCTTGGGGGGTGGGGCTGCCCAACTTCGTCCGCCGGACTCGGAATGCCGCGAGACTTTGCGAGGGGCCTCCGTGTGCCAATACTAGGCCCGGGAAAAAGCCGCGTAGAAAAATAAATGCCCGAAGGCTGGGGCGCCAAGTGCGTCCAGCGGAAAAAGGCCACAAAAACGGGTGGGCTATAGCCTTTGGGGGTGGGGCTGACCATCTTCGTCCGCCGGACTCAGAATCCCGCGAGACTTTGCGACGGGCCTCCGTGTGCCAAAATAGGCCGCGGGCAGAGCCGCGCCAAAAAATAACCGCCCGAAGTCCGGGGCGCCAAGCTCGTCCAGCGGAAAAAGGCCACAAAAACGGGTGGGCTATAGCCTTGGGGGGTGGGGCTGGCCAACTTCGTCCGCCGGACTCGGAATGCAGCGAGACTTTGCGAGGGGCCTCCATGTGTCAAAAATAGGCCGCGGGCAAAGCCGCGCCCAAAAATAAACGCACGAAGGCCGGGGCGCCAAGTGCGTCCAGCGGAATAAAAACGACAAAAACGGGTGGGCTATAGCCTTTGGGGGTGGGGCTGGCCAACTTCGTCCACCGGATTCGGAATGCCGGGAGACTTTGTGAGGGGCCTCCGTGTGCCAAAAATAGGCCGAGGGCACAGCCGCGCCCAAAAATAACCGCACGAAGGCCGGGGCGCCGTGTTCGTCCAGCGGAAAAAGGCCACAAAAACTGGTGGGCTATAGCCATGGGGGGTGGGGCTGGCCAACTTCGTCCGCCGGACTCGGAATGCCGCGAGACTTTGCGAGGGGCCTCCGTGTGCCAAAAATAGGCCGCGGGCAGAGCCGCGCCAAAAAATAACCTCCCGAAGGCCGGGGCGCCAAGTTCGTCCAGCGGAAAAAGGCCACAAAAACGGGTGGGCTATAGCCTTGGGGGGTGGGGCTGGCCCACTTCGTCCGCATGACTCGGAATGCCGCGAGACTTTGCGAGGGGCCTCCGTGTGCCAAAAGTAGGCCGCGGGCGAAGCCGCGCCCAAACATAACCGCCCGAAGGCCGGGGCGCCAAGTTCGTCCAGCGGAAAAAGGCCACAAAAACGGGTGGGCTATAGCCTTGGGGGGTGGGGCTGGCCAACTTCGTCTGCCGGACTCGGAATGCAGCGAGACTTTGCGAGGGGGCTCCGTGTGCCAAAAATAGGCTGCAGGCAGAGCCGTGCCCAAAAATAACCGCCCGAAGGCCGGGGTGCCAAGTTCGTCCAGCGGAAAAAGGCCACAAAAACGGTGGGCTATAGCCTTGGGGGGTGGGGCTGGCCAACTTCGTCTGCCGGACTCGGAATGCCGCGAGACTTTGCGAGGGGCCTCCTTGTGCCAAAAATAGGCAGCGGACAAACCCGCGCCCAAAAATAACAGCCCGAAGGCCGGGTCGCCAAGTTCGTCCAGCGGAAAAAGGCCACAAAAACGGGTGGGCTATAGCCTTGGGGGGTGGGGCTGGCCAACTTCATCCGCCGGACTCGGAATGCCGCGAGACTTTGCGAGGGGCCTCCGTTTGCCAAAAATAGACCTCGGGCAGACCCGTGCCCAAAAATAACCGCGCGAAGGCCGGGGCGCCAAGTTCGTCCAGCGGAAAAAGGCCACAAAAACGGGTGGGCTATAGCCTTGGGGGGTGGGGCTGGCCAACTTCGTCTGCCGGACTCGGAATGAGGCGAGACTTTGCGAGGGGCCTCCTTGTGCCAAAAATACGCAGCGGGCAAAGCCGCGCCCAAAAATAACAGCCCGAAGGCCGGGGCGCCAAGTTCGTCCAGCGGAAAAAGGTCACAAAAACGGGTGGGCTATAGCCTTGGGGGGTGCGGCTGGCCAACTTCGTCCGCCGGACTCGGAATGCAGCGAGACTTTGCGAGGGGGCTCCGTGTGCCAAAAATAGGCCGCAGGCAGAGCCGTGCCCAAAAATAACCGCCCGAAGGCCGGGGTGCCAAGTTCGTCCAGCGGAAAAAGGCCACAAAAACGGTGGGCTATAGCCTTGGGGGGTGGGGCTGGCCAACTTCGTCTGCCGGACTCGGAATGCCGCGAGACTTTGCGAGGGGCCTCCTTGTGCCAAAAATAGGCATCGGACAAAGCCACGCCCAAAAATAACAGCCCGAAGGCCGGGGCGCCAAGTTCGTCCAGCGGAAAAAGGCCACAAAAACGGGTGGGCTATAGCCTTGGGGGGTGGGGCTGGCCAACTTCATCCGCCGGACTCGGAATGCCGCGAGACTTTGCGAGGGGCCTCCGTGTGCCAAAAATAGACCTCGGGCAGACCCGTGCCCAAAAATAACCGCGCGAAGGCCGGGGCGCCAAGTTCGTCCAGCGGAAAAAGGCCACAAAAACGGGTGGGCTATAGCCTTGGGGGGTGGGGCTGGCCAACTTCGTCTGCCGGACTCGGAATGAGGCGAGACTTTGCGAGGGGCCTCCTTGTGCCAAAAATAGGCAGCGGGCAAAGCCACGCCCAAAAATAACAGCCCGAAGGCCGGGGCGCCAAGTTCGTCCAGCGGAAAAAGGCCACAAAAACGGGTGGGCTATAGCCTTGGGGGGTGGGGCTGGCCAACTTCGTCCGCCGGACTCGGAATGCCGCGAGACTTTGCGAGGGGCCTCCGTGTGATAAAAATAGGCCGCGGGCAAAGCCGTGCCCAAAAATAACAGCCCGAAGGCCGGTGCGCCAAGTTCGTCCAGCGGAAAAAGGGCACAAAAACGGGTGGGCTATAGCCTTGGGGGGTGGGGCTGGCCAACTTCGTCTGCCGGACTCGGAATGAGGCGAGACTTTGCGAGGGGCCTCCTTGTGCCAAAAATAGGCAGCGGGCAAAGCCGCGCCCAAAAATAACAGCCCGAAGGCCGGGGCGCCAAGTTCGTCCAGCGGAAAAAGGCCACAAAAACGGGTGGGCTATAGCCTTGGGGGGTGGGGCATGCCAACTTCGTCCGCCGGACTCGGAATGCCGCGAGACTTTGCGAGGGGTCTCCGTGTGCCAAAAATAGGCCGCGGACAAAGCCGCACCCAAAAATAACTGCCTGAAGGCCGGGGCGCCAAGTTCGTCCAGCGGAAAAAGGCCACAAAAACGGGTGGGCTATAGCCTTGGGGGGTAGGGCTGGCCAACTTCATCCGCAGGACTCGGAATGCCGCGAGACTTTGCGAGGGGCCTCCGTGTGCCAAAAATAGACCTCGGGCAGACCCGTGCCCAAAAATAACCGCGCGAAGGCCGGGGCGCCAAGTTCGTCCAGCGGAAAAAGGCCACAAAAGCGGGTGGGCTATAGCCTTGGGGGGTGGGGCTGTCCAACTTCGTCTGCCGGACACGGAATGAGGCGAGACTTTGCGAGGGGCCTCCTTGTGCCAAAAATAGGCAGCGGGCAAAGCCGCGACCAAAAATAACAGCCCGAAGGCCGGGGCGCCAAGTTCGTCCAGCGGAAAAAGGCCACAAAAACGGGTGGGCTATAGCCTTGGGGGGTGGGGCTGGCCAACTTTGTCCGCCGGACTCGGAATGCCGCGAGACTTTGCGAAGGGCCTCCGTGTGATAAAAATAGGCCGCGGCCAAAAATAACAGCCCGAAGGCCGGGGCGCCAAGTTCGTCCAGCGGAAAAAGGCCACAAAAACGGGTGGGCTATAGCCTTGGGGGGTGGGGCTGGCCAACTTTGTCCGCCGGACTCGGAATGCCGCGAGACTTTGCGAAGGGCCTCCGTGTGATAAAAATAGGCCGCGGGCAAAGCCGCGGCCAAAAATAACAGCCCGAAGGCCGGGTCGCCAAGTTCGACCAGCGGAAAATGGCCACAAAAACGGGTGGGCTATAGCCTTGGGGGGTGGGGCTGGACTACTTTGTCCGCCCGACTCGGAATACCGCGAGCCATTACGAGGAGCCTCCGTAAGCCAAAACTAGGCCGCGGACAAAGCCCCGCCCAAAAATAACCGCCCGAAGGCCGGGGCGCCAAGTTCGTCCAGCGGAAAAAGGCCACAAAAACGGGTGGGCTATAGCCTTGCGGGGTGGGGACGGCCTACTTCGTCCGCCGGACTCGGAATGCCGCGAGACATTGTGAGGGTCCTCCATGAGCCAAGAATAGGCCGTGGTCGAAGCCGCACCCAAATATAACCGCCCGATGGCCGGGGCGCCAAGTTCGTCCAGCGGAAAAAGGCCACAAAAACGAGTGGGTTATAGCCTTGGGGGGTGGGGCTGGCCGACTTCGTCCGCCGGACTCGCAATGCCGCAAGACTTTGCGAGGGGCTTCCGTGAGCCAAAACTAGGCCGCGGGCAAAGCCGCACCCAAAAATAACCGCCCGAAGGCCGGGGCGCCAAGTTCGTCCAGCGGAACAATGCCACAAAAACGGGTGGGCTATAGCCTTGGGGGGTGGGGCTGGCCAACTTCATCCGCCGGACTCGGAATCCCGCGAGACTTTGCGAGGGGCCTCCTTGAGACAAGAATAGGCCGCGGGCAAATCCGCACACAAAAATAACCGCCCGAAGGCCGGGGCGCCAAGTTCGTCCTGCGGAAAAAGGCCACAAAAACGGGTGGGCTATAGCCTTGGGGGGTGGGGCATGCCAACTTCGTCCGCCGGACTCGGAATGCCGCGAGACTTTGCGAGGGGTCTCCGTGTGCCAAAAATAGGCCGCGGACAAAGCCGCACCCAAAAATAACTGCCTGAAGGCCGGGGCGCCAAGTTCGTCCAGCGGAAAAAGGCCACAAAAACGGGTGGGCTATAGCCTTGGGGGGTAGGGCTGGCCAACTTCATCCGCAGGACTCGGAATGCCGCGAGACTTTGCGAGGGGCCTCCGTGTGCCAAAAATAGACCTCGGGCAGACCCGTGCCCAAAAATAACCGCGCGAAGGCCGGGGCGCCAAGTTCGTCCAGCGGAAAAAGGCCACAAAAGCGGGTGGGCTATAGCCTTGGGGGGTGGGGCTGTCCAACTTCGTCTGCCGGACACGGAATGAGGCGAGACTTTGCGAGGGGCCTCCTTGTGCCAAAAATAGGCAGCGGGCAAAGCCGCGACCAAAAATAACAGCCCGAAGGCCGGGGCGCCAAGTTCGTCCAGCGGAAAAAGGCCACAAAAACGGGTGGGCTATAGCCTTGGGGGGTGGGGCTGGCCAACTTTGTCCGCCGGACTCGGAATGCCGCGAGACTTTGCGAAGGGCCTCCGTGTGATAAAAATAGGCCGCGGCCAAAAATAACAGCCCGAAGGCCGGGGCGCCAAGTTCGTCCAGCGGAAAAAGGCCACAAAAACGGGTGGGCTATAGCCTTGGGGGGTGGGGCTGGCCAACTTCGTCTGCCGGACTCGGAATGAGGCGAGACTTTGCGAGGGGCCTCCTTGTGCCAAAAATAGGCAGCGGGCAAAGCCGCGCCCAAAAATAACAGCCCGAAGGCCGGGGCGCCAAGTTCGTCCAGCGGAAAAAGGCCACAAAAACGGGTGGGCTATAGCCTTGGGGGGTGGGGCATGCCAACTTCGTCCGCCGGACTCGGAATGCCGCGAGACTTTGCGAGGGGTCTCCGTGTGCCAAAAATAGGCCGCGGACAAAGCCGCACCCAAAAATAACTGCCTGAAGGCCGGGGCGCCAAGTTCGTCCAGCGGAAAAAGGCCACAAAAACGGGTGGGCTATAGCCTTGGGGGGTAGGGCTGGCCAACTTCATCCGCAGGACTCGGAATGCCGCGAGACTTTGCGAGGGGCCTCCGTGTGCCAAAAATAGACCTCGGGCAGACCCGTGCCCAAAAATAACCGCGCGAAGGCCGGGGCGCCAAGTTCGTCCAGCGGAAAAAGGCCACAAAAGCGGGTGGGCTATAGCCTTGGGGGGTGGGGCTGTCCAACTTCGTCTGCCGGACACGGAATGAGGCGAGACTTTGCGAGGGGCCTCCTTGTGCCAAAAATAGGCAGCGGGCAAAGCCGCGACCAAAAATAACAGCCCGAAGGCCGGGGCGCCAAGTTCGTCCAGCGGAAAAAGGCCACAAAAACGGGTGGGCTATAGCCTTGGGGGGTGGGGCTGGCCAACTTTGTCCGCCGGACTCGGAATGCCGCGAGACTTTGCGAAGGGCCTCCGTGTGATAAAAATAGGCCGCGGCCAAAAATAACAGCCCGAAGGCCGGGGCGCCAAGTTCGTCCAGCGGAAAAAGGCCACAAAAACGGGTGGGCTATAGCCTTGGGGGGTGGGGCTGGCCAACTTTGTCCGCCGGACTCGGAATGCCGCGAGACTTTGCGAAGGGCCTCCGTGTGATAAAAATAGGCCGCGGGCAAAGCCGCGGCCAAAAATAACAGCCCGAAGGCCGGGTCGCCAAGTTCGACCAGCGGAAAATGGCCACAAAAACGGGTGGGCTATAGCCTTGGGGGGTGGGGCTGGACTACTTTGTCCGCCCGACTCGGAATACCGCGAGCCATTACGAGGAGCCTCCGTAAGCCAAAACTAGGCCGCGGACAAAGCCCCGCCCAAAAATAACCGCCCGAAGGCCGGGGCGCCAAGTTCGTCCAGCGGAAAAAGGCCACAAAAACGGGTGGGCTATAGCCTTGCGGGGTGGGGACGGCCTACTTCGTCCGCCGGACTCGGAATGCCGCGAGACATTGTGAGGGTCCTCCATGAGCCAAGAATAGGCCGTGGTCGAAGCCGCACCCAAATATAACCGCCCGATGGCCGGGGCGCCAAGTTCGTCCAGCGGAAAAAGGCCACAAAAACGAGTGGGTTATAGCCTTGGGGGGTGGGGCTGGCCGACTTCGTCCGCCGGACTCGCAATGCCGCAAGACTTTGCGAGGGGCTTCCGTGAGCCAAAACTAGGCCGCGGGCAAAGCCGCACCCAAAAATAACCGCCCGAAGGCCGGGGCGCCAAGTTCGTCCAGCGGAACAATGCCACAAAAACGGGTGGGCTATAGCCTTGGGGGGTGGGGCTGGCCAACTTCATCCGCCGGACTCGGAATCCCGCGAGACTTTGCGAGGGGCCTCCTTGAGACAAGAATAGGCCGCGGGCAAATCCGCACACAAAAATAACCGCCCGAAGGCCGGGGCGCCAAGTTCGTCCTGCGGAAAAAGGCCACAAAAACGGGTGGGCTATAGCCTTGGGGGGTGGGGCTGGCCAACTTCGTCCGCCGGACTCGGAATGCCGCAAGATTTTACGAGGGGCCTCCCTGTGCCAAAACTAGGCCACGGGCAAAGCCGCGCCCAAAAATAACAGCCCGAAGGCCGGTGCGCCATGTTCGTCCAGCGGAAAAAGGCCACAAAAACGGGTGGGCTATAGCCTTGGGGGGTGGGGCTGGCCAACTTTGTCCGCCGGACTCGGAATGCCGCGAGACGTTGTGAGGGGCCTCCGGGTGCCAAAAATAAGCTGCGGACAAGGCCGCGTCCAAAAAAAACCGCCCGAAGGCCGGGGCGCCAAGTTCGTCCAGCGGAAAAAGTCCACAAAAACGGGTGGGCTATAGCCTTGCGGGGTGGGGCTGGGCCACTTTGTCCGCCGGACTCGGAATGCCGCGAGACTTTGCGAGGGTCCTCCATGAGCCAAGAATAGGCCGTGGTCGAAGCCGCACCCAAATATAACCGCCCGATGGCCGGGGCGCCAAGTTCGTCCAGCGGAAAAAGGCCACAAAAACGAGTGGGATATAGCCTTGGGGGGTGGGGCTGGCCGACTTCGTCCGCCGGACTCGCAATGCCGCAAGACTTTGCGAGGGGCCTCCGTGAGCCAAAACTAGGCCGCGGGCAAAGCCGCACCCAAAAATAACCGCCCGAAGGCCGGGGCGCCAAGTTCGTCCAGCGGAACAATGCCACAAAAACGGGTGGGCTATAGCCTTGGGGGGTGGGGCTGGCCAACTTCATCCGCCGGACTCGGAATCCCGCGAGACTTTGTGAGGGGCCTCCTTGAGACAAGAATAGGCCGCGGGCAAAGCCGCACACAAAAATAACCGCCCGAAGGCCGGGGCGCCAAGTTCGTCCTGCGGAAAAAGGCCACAAAAACGGGTGGGCTATAGCCTTGGGGGGTGGGGCTGGCCAACTTCGTCCGCCGGACTCGGAATGCCGCAAGATTTTACAAGGGGCCTCCCTGTGCCAAAACTAGGCCACGGGCAAAGCCGCGCCCAAAAATAACAGCCCGAAGGCCGGTGCGCCATGTTCGTCCAGCGGAAAAAGGCCACAAAAACGGGTGGGCTATAGCCTTGGGGGGTGGGGCTGGCCAACTTTGTCCGCCGGACTCGGAATGCCGCGAGACGTTGTGAGGGGCCTCCGGGTGCCAAAAATAGGCTGCGGACAAGGCCGCGTCCAAAAAAAACCGCCCGAAGGCCGGGGCGCCATGTTCGTCCAGCGGAAAAAGTCCACAAAAACGGGTGGGCTATAGCCTTGGGGGGTGGGGCTGGCCCACTTTGTCCGCCGGACTCGGAATGCCGCGAGACTTTGCGAGGGGCCTCCGTGTGTTAAAAATAGGCCGCAGGCAAGGCCGAGCCCAAAAATAAACGCCCGAACGCCGGGGCGCCAAGTTCGTCCAGCGGAAAAAGGCCACAAAAACGGGTGGGCTATAGCCTTGCGGGGTGGGGACGGCCTACTTCGTCCGCCGGACTCGGAATGCCGCGAGACTTTGTGAGGGTCCTCCATGAGCCAAGCATAGGCCGTGGTTGAAGCCGCACCCAAATATAACCGCCCGAAGGCCGGGGCGCCAAGTTCGTCCAGCGGAAAAAGGCCACAAAAACGGGTGGGCTATAGCCTTGGGGGGTGGGTCTGGCCGACTTCGTCCGCCGGACTCGCAATGCCGCGAGACTTTGCGAGGGGCCTCTGTGAGCCAAAACTAGGCCGCGGGCAAAGCCGCACCCAAAAATAACCGCCCGAAGGCCGGGGCGCCAAGTTCGTCCAGCGGAAAAAGGCCACAAAAACGGGTGGGCTATAGCCTTGGGGGGTGGGGCTGGCCGACTTCGTCCGCCGGACTCGCAATGCCGCGAGACTTTGCGAGGGGCCTCTGTGAGCCAAAACTAGGCCGCGAGCAAAGCCGCACCCAAAAATAACCGCCCGAAGGCCGGGGCGCCAAGTTCGTCCAGCGGAAAAAGTCCACAAAAACGGGTGGGCCATAGCCTTGCGGGGTGGGGCTGGCCCACTTTGTCCGCCGGACTCGGAATGCCGCGAGACTTTGCGAGGGGCCTCCGTGTGTTAAAAATAGGCCGCAGGCAAGGCCGAGCCCAAAAATAAACTCCCGAACGCCGGGGCGCCAAGTTCGTCCAGCGGAAAAAGGCCACAAAAACGGGTGGGCTATAGCCTTGCGGGGTGGGGACGGCCTACTTCGTCCGCCGGACTCGGAATGCCGCGAGACTTTGTGAGGGTCCTCCATGAGCCAAGCATAGGCCGTGGTTGAAGCCGCACCCAAATATAACCGCCCGAAGGCCGGGGCGCCAAGTTCGTCCAGCGGAAAAAGGCCACAAAAACGGGTGGGCTATAGCCTTGGGGGGTGGGGCTGGCCGACTTCGTCCGCCGGACTCGCAATGCCGCGAGACTTTGCGAGGGGCCTCTGTGAGCCAAAACTAGGCCGCGGGCAAAGCCGCACCCAAAAATAACCGCCCGAAGGCCGGGGCGCCAAGTTCGTCCAGCGGAAAAAGGCCACAAAAGCGGGTGGGCTATAGCCTTGGGGGGTGGGGCTGGCCGACTTCGTCCGCCGGACTCGCAATGCCGCGAGACTTTGCGAGGGGCCTCTGTGAGCCAAAACTAGGCCGCGGGCAAAGCCGTACCCAAAAATAACCGCCCGAAGGCCGGGGCGCCAAGTTCGTCCAGCGGAAAAAGTCCACAAAAACGGGTGGGCCATAGCCTTGCGGGGTGGGGCTGGCCCACTTTGTCCGCCGGAGTCGGAATGCCGCGAGACTTTGCGAGGGGCCTCCGTGTGTTAAAAATAGGCTGCAGCAAGGCCGAGCCCAAAAATAAACGCCCGAAGGCCGGGGCGCCAAGTTCGTCCAGCGGAAAAAGGCCACAAAAACGGGTGGGCTATAGCCTTGGGGGGTGGGGCTGGCCAACTTCGTCCGCCGGACACGGAATGCCGCGAGACTTTGCGAGGGGCCTCCGTGTGCAAAAAATAGGCCGTGGACAAAGCCGCACCCAAAAATAACTGGCCGAAGGCCGGGGCACCAAGTTCGTCCAGCGGAAAAAGGCCAGAAAAACGGTCGGGCTATAGCCTTGGGGGGTGGGGCTGGCCAACTTCGTCCGCCGGACTCGGAATGCCGCGAGACTTTGCGAGGGGCCTCCGTGTGCCAAAAATAGGCCACGGGCAAAGCCGCGCCCACAAATATCCGCCCGAAGGCCGGGGCTCCATGTTCGTCCAGCGGAAAAAGGCCACAAAAACGGGTGGGCTATAGCCTTGGGGGGGTGGGGCGGGCCAACTTCGTCCGCCGGATTCGGAATGCCGCGAGAATTTGCGAGGGGCCTCCGTGTGCCAAAAATAGGCCACGGGCAAAGCCGCGCCCACAAATAACCGCCCGAAGGCCGGGGCTCCAAGTTCGTCCAGCGGAAAAAGGCCACACAAAACGGGTGGGCTATAGCCTTGGGGGGTGGGTCTGGCCGACTTCGTCCGCCGGACTCGGAATGGCTCGAGACTTTGCGAGCGGCCTCCGTGTGCCAAAAATTGGCCACGGGCACAGCCGCACCCAAAAATAACCACCCGAAGGCCGGGGCGCCAAGTTCGTCCAGCGGAAAAAGGCCACAAAAACGGGTGGGCTATAGCCTTGGGGGGTGGGGCTGCCCAACTTCGTCCGCCGGACTCGGAATGGCGCGAGACTTTGCGAGCGGCCTCCGTGTGCCAAAAATAGGCCGCGGACAAAGCTGCACCCAAAAATAACCGCCCGAAGGCCGGGCGCCAAGTTCGTCCAGCGGAAAAAGGCCACAAAAACGGGTGGGCTATAGCCTTGGGGGGTGGGGCTGGCCAACTTCGTCCGCCGGATTGGAATGCCGCGAGACATTGTGAGGGGCTTCCGGGTGCCAAAAATAGGCCGCGGGCAAGTCCGCGTGCAAAAATAACCGCCCGAAGGCCGGGGCGCCAAGTTCGTCCAGCGGAAAAAGTCCACAAAAACGGGTGGGCTATAGCCTTGGGGGGTGGGGCTGGCCCACTTTGTCCGCCGGACTCGGAATGCCGCGAGACTTTGCGAGGGGCCTCCGTGTGTTAAAAATAGGCCGCAGCAAGGCCGAGCCCAAAAATAAACGCCCGAAGGCCGGGGCGCCAAGTTCGTCCAGCGGAAAAAGGCCACAAGAGCGGGTGGGCTGTAGCCTCGGGGGGTGGGGCTGGCCAACTTCGTCCACCGGACTCGGAATGCCGCGAGACTTTGCGAGGGGCCTCCGTGTGCCAAAAATAGGCCGCGAACAAAGCTGCGCCCAAAAATAACCGCCCGAAGGCGGGGGCGCCAAGTTCGTCCAGCGGAAAAAGGCCACAAAAACGGGTGGGCTATAGCCTTGGGGGGTAGGGCTGGGCAACTTCGTCCGCCGGACTCGGAATGCTGCGAGACTTTTCGAGGGGCCTCCGTGTGCCAAAAATAGGCCGCGGGCAAAACCGCGCCGAAAAATAACCGCCCGAAGGCCGGGGCGCCAAGTTCGTCCAGCGGAAAAAGGCCACAAAAACGGGTGGGCTATAGCCTTGGGGGGTGGGGCTGCCCAACTTCGTCCGACGGACTCGGAATGGCGCGAGACTTTGCGAGCGGCCTCCGTGTGCCAAAAATAGGCCGCGGGCACAGCCGCGCCCAAAAATAACCGCCCGAAGGCCAGGGCGCCAAGTTCGTCCAGCGGAAAAAGGTCACAAAAACGGGTGGGCTATAGCCTTGGGGGGTGGGGCTGGCCAACTTTGTCCGCCGGACTCGGAATGGCGCGAGACTTTGCGAGCGGCCTCCGTGTGCCAAAAATAGGCCGCGGACGCAGCCGCGCCGAAAAATAACTGCCCGGAGGGCCGGGGCGCCAAGTTCGTCCAGCGGAAAAAGGCCACAAAAACGGGTGGGCTATAGCCTTGGGGGGTGGGGCTGGCCAACTTCATCCGCTGGACTCGGAATGGTGCGAGACTTTGCGAGCGGCCTCCGTGTGCCAAAAATCGGCCGCGGGCACAGCCGCGCCCAAAAATAACTGCCCGAAGGCCGGGGCGCCAATTCGTCCAGCGGAAAAAGGCCACAAAAACGGGTGGGCTATAGCCTTGGGGGGTGGGGCTGGCCAACTTCGTCCGCCGGACTCGGAATGCCGCAAGATTTTGCGAGGGGCCTCCGTGTGCCAAAAATAGGCCGTGGGCAAATCCGCGCCCAAAAATAACAGCCCGAAGGCCGGGGCGCCTAGTTCGTCTAGCGGAAAAAGGCCACAAAAACGGGTTGGCTATAGCCTTGGGGGGTGGGGCTGGCCGACTTCGTCCGCCGGACTCGGAATGGCTCGAGACTTTGCGAGCGGCCTCCGTGTGCCAAAAATAGGCCGTGGGCACAGCCGCGCCCAAAAATAACCGCCCGAAGGCCGGGGCGCCAATTCGTCCAGCGGAAAAAGGCCACAAAAACGGGTGGGCTATAGCCTTGGGGGGTGGGGCTGGCCCACTTCGTCCGCCGGACTCGGAATGGCGCGAGACTTTGCTAGCGGCCTCCGTGTGCCAAAAATAGGCCGCGGGCACAGCCGCGCCCAAAAATAACCGCCCGAAGGCCGGGGCGCCAAGTTCGTCCAGCGGAAAAAGGCCACAAAAACGGGTGGGCTATAGCCTTGGGGGGTGGGGCTGCCCAACTTCGTCCGCCAGACTCGGAATGGCGCGAGACTTTGCGAGCGGCCTCCGTGTGCCAAAAATAGGCCGCGGACACAGCCGCGCCCAAAAATAACTGCCCGGAGGGCCGCGGCGCCAAGTTCGTCCAGCGGAAAAAGGCCACACAAAACGGGTGGGCTATAGCCTTGGGGGGTGGGGCTGGCCGACTTCGTCAGCCGGACTCGGAATGGTGCGAGACTTTGCGAGCGGCCTCCGTGAGCCAAAAATAGGCCGCGGACACAGTCACGCTAAAAAATAACCGCCCGAAGGCCGGGGCGCCATGTTCGTCCAGCGGAAAAAGGCCACAAAAACGGGTGGGCTAGCCTTGGGGGGTGGGGCTGGCCGACTTCGTCCGCCGGACTCGGAATGGCGCGAGACTTTGCGAGCGGCCTCCGTGTGCCAAAAATAGGCAGCGGGCACAGACGCTCCCAAAAATAACCGCCCGAAGGCCGGGGCGCCAAGTTCGTCCTGCGGAAAAAGGCCACAAAAACGGGTGGGCCATAGCCTTGGGGGGTGGGGCGGGCCAACTTCGTCCGCTGGACTCGGAATGGCGCGGGACTTTGCGAGCAGCCTCCATGTGCCACACATAGGCCACGGGCACAGCAGCACCCAAAAATAACCGCCCGAAGGCCGGGGCGCCAAGTTCGTCCAGCGGAAAAAGGCCACAAAAACGGGTGGGCTATAGCCTTGGGGGGTGGGGGTGGCCAACTTCGTCCGCCGGACTCGGAATGGCGGGAGACTTTGCGAGGGCCTCCGTGTGCCAAAAATAGGCCACGGGCACTGCCGCGCCCAAAAATAAACGCCCGAAGGCCGGGGCACCAAGTTCGTCCAGCGGAAAAAGGCCACAAAAACGGGTGGGCTATAGCCTGGGGGGTGGGGCTGCCCAA
The DNA here is from genome assembly GCA_039657385.1 of Citrus x changshan-huyou. Lineage (NCBI taxonomy): Eukaryota > Viridiplantae > Streptophyta > Magnoliopsida > Sapindales > Rutaceae > Citrus > Citrus x changshan-huyou. The sequence goes on from JBCGBO010000016.1 coordinate 381,774, forward strand.
CTTCGTCCGCCGGACTCGGAATAGCGCGAGACTTTGCGAGCGGCCTCCGTGTGCCAAAAATAGGCCGCGGGCACAGCCGCGCCCAAAAATAACTGCCCGGAGGGCCGGGGTGCCAATTTAGTCCAGCGGAAAAAGGCCACACAAAACGGGTGGGCTATAGCCTTGGGGGGTGGGGCTGGCCGACTTCATCCGCCGGACTCGGAATGGCGCGAGACTTTGCGAGCAGCCTCAATGTGCCAAAAATAAGCCACGGGCACAGCCGCACCAAAAAATAACCGACCGAAGGCCGGGGCGCCAAGTTTGTCCAGCGGAAAAAGGCCACAAAAACGGGTGGGCTATAGCCTTGGGGGGTGGGGCTGGCCGACTTCGTCCGCCGGACTCGGAACGGCGCGAGACTTTACGAGCGGCATCCGTGTGCCAAAAATAGACCACGGACACAGCCGCGCCCAAAAATAACCGCCCGATGGCCGGGGCGCCAAGTTCGTCCAGCGGAAAAAGGCCACAAAAACGGGTGGGCTATAGCCTTGGGGGGTGGGGCTGGCCAACTTCGTCCGCCGGACTCGGAATGGTGCGAGACTTTGCGAGCGGCCTCCGTGTGCCAAAAATAGGCCGCGGGCACGGCCGCGCCCAAAACTAACAGCCCGAAGGCCAGGGCGCCAAGTTCGTCCAGCGGAAAAAGGCCACACAAAACGGGTGGGCTATAGCCTTGGGGGGTGGGGCTGGCCAATTTCGTCCGCCGGGCACAGAATGGCGCGAGACTTTGCGAGCGACCTCCGTGTGCCAAAAATAGGCCGCGGGCACAGCCGCGCCCAAAAATAACCGCCCGAAGGCCAGGGCGCCAAGTTCGTCCAGCGGAAAACGGCCACACAAAACGGGTGGGCTATAGCCTTGGGGGGTGGGGCTGGCCGACTTCGTCCGCCGGACTCGGAATTGCGCGAGACTTTGCGAGCGGCCTCCGTGTGCCAAAAATAGGCTGTGGGCACAGACGCTCCCAAAAATAACCGCCCGAAGGCCGGGGCGCCATGTTCCTCCAGCGGAAAAAGGCCACAAAAACGGGCGGGCTATAGCCTAGGGGGGTGGGGCGGGCCAACTTCGTCCGCCGGACTCGGAATGGCGCGAGACTTTGCGAGCAGTCTCAATGTGCCAAAACTAAGCCACGGGCACAGCCGCACCCAAAAATAAACGACCGAAGGCCGGGGCGCCAAGTTTGTCCAGCGGAAAAAGGCCACAAAAACGGGTGGGCTATAGCCTTGGGGGGTGGGGCTGGCCGACTTCGTCCGCCGGACTCGGAACGGCGCGAGACTTTACGAGCGGCATCCGTGTGCCAAAAATAGACCTCGGGCAAAGTCGCGCCCAAAAATAACCGCCCGAAGGCCGGGGCGCCAAGTTCGTCCAGCGGAAAAAGGCCACAAAAACGGGTGGGCTATAGCCTTGGGGGGTGGGGCTGGCCCACTTCGTCCGCCGGACTCCGAATGCCGTGAGACTTTGCGAGGGGCCTCCGTGTGCCAAAAATAGGCTGCAGGCAGACCCATGCCCAACATTAATGGCCCGAAGGCCGGGGCGCCAAGTTCATCCAGCAGAAAAAGGCCACAAAAACGGGTGGGCTATAGCCTTGGGGGGTGGGGCTGGCCAACTTCGTCCGCCGGACTTGGAATGCCGCGAGACTTTGCGAAGGGCCTCTGTGTGATAAAACTAGGCTGCGGGCAAAGCCGCGCCCGAAGGCCGGGGCGCCAAGTTCGTCCAGCGGAAAAAGGCCACAAAAACGGGTGGGCTATAGCCTTGCGGGGTGGGGCTGGCCAACTTCGTCCCCCGGACTCGGAATGCCGCGAGAATTTGCGAGGGGACTCCATGAGCCAAGAATAGGCCGCGGTCGAAGCCGCACCCAAAAATAACCACCCGAAGGCCGGGGCGCCAAGTTCGTCCAGCGGAAAAAGGCCACAAAAATGGGTGGGCTATAGCCTTGGGGGGTGGGACTGGCCGACTTCGTCCGCCGGACTCGGAATGCCGCGAGACTTTGTGAGGGGCCTCCGTGAGCCAAAACTAGGCCGCGGGCAAAGCCGTACCCAAAAATAACCGCCCGAAGGCCGGGGCGCCAAGTTCGTCCAGCGGAAAAAGGCCACAAAAACGGGTGGGCTATAGCCTGGGGGGTGGGGCTGCCCAACTTCGTCCGCCGGACTTGGAACGCCGCGAGACTTTGCGAGGGGCCTCCGTGTGTTAAAAATAGGCCGCAGGCACAGCCGCGCCCAAAAATAACCACCCGAAGGCCGGGGCGCCAAGTTCGTCCAGCGGAAAAAGTCCACAAAAACGGGTGGGCTATAGCCTTGAGGGGTGGGGCTGGCCCACTTTGTCCGCCGGACTCGGAACGCCGCGAGACTTTGCGAGGGGCCTCCGTGTGCCAAAAATAGGCCGCGGACAAAGCCGCACCCAAAAATAACTGCCCGAAGGCCGGGGCACCAAGTTCGTCCAGCGGAAAAAGGCCAGAAAAACGGTTGGGCTATAGCCTTGGGGGGTGGGGCTGGCCAACTTCGTACGCCGGACTCGGAATGCCGCGAGACTTTGCAAGGGGCCTCCGTGTGCCAAAAATAGGCCACGGGCAAAGTCGCACCCAAAAATAACCTCCCGAAGGCCGGGGCTCCATGTTCGTCCAGCGGAAAAAGGCCACAAAAACGGGTGGGCTATAGCCTTGGGGGGGTGGGGCAGGCCCACTTCGTCCGCCGGATTCGGAATGCCGCGACACTTTGCGAGGGGCTTCCACGTGCCAAAAATAGGCCACGGGCAAAGCCGCGCCCAAAAATAACCGCCCGAAGGCCGGGTCGCCAAGTTCGACCAGCGGAAAAAGGCCACAAAAACGGGTGGGCTATAGCCTTGGGGGGTGGGGCTGGTCTACTTTGTCCGCCCGACTCGGAATACCGCGAGCCATTGCGAGGGGCCTCCGTAAGCCAAAACTAGGCCGCGGACCAAGCCGCGCCCAAAAATAACCGCCCGAAGGCCAGGGCGCCAAGTTCGTCCAGCGGAAAAAGGCCACAAAAACGGGTGGGCTATAGCCTTGGGGGGTGGGGCTCGCCAACTTCGTCCGCCGGACTCGGAATGCCGTGAGACTTTGTGAGGGTCCTCCGTGAGCCAAGAATAGGCCGCGGTCGAAGCCGTACCCAAAAATAACCGCCCGAAGGCCGGGGCGCCAAGTTCGTCCAGCGGAAAAAGGCCATAAAAACGGGTGGGCTATAGCCTTGGGGGGTGGGGCTGGCCGACTTCGTCCGCCGGACTCGGAATGCCGCGAGACTTTGCGAGGGGCCTCCGTGAGCCAAAAAAAGGCCGCGGGCAAAGCCGTACCCAAAAATAACCGCCCGAAAGCCGGGGCGCCATGTTCGTCCAGCGGAACAAGGCCACAAAAACGGGTGGGCTATAGCCTTGGGGGGTGGGGCTGGCCAACTTCGTCCGCCGGACTCGGAATCCCGCGAGACATTGCGAGGGGCCTCCTTGAGCCAAGAATACGCTGCGGGCAAAGACGCACACAAAAATAACCGCCCGAAGGCCGGGGCGCCAAGTTCGTCCAGCGGAAAAAGGCCACAAAAACGGGTGGGCTATAGCCTTGGGGGGTGGGGCTCGCAAACTTCGTCCGCCGGACTCGGAATGCCGCGAGACTTTGTGAGGGTCCTCCGTGAGCCAAGAATAGGCCGCGGTCGAAGCCGCACCCAAAAATAACCACCCGAAGGCCGGGGCGCCAAGTTCGTCCAGCGGAAAAAGGCCATAAAAACGGGTGGGCTATAGCCTTGGGGGGTGGGGCTGGCCGACTTCGTCCGCCGGACTCGGAATGCCGCGAGACTTTGCGAGGGGCCTCCGTGAGCCAAAAATAGGCCGCGGGCAAAGCCGCACCCAAAAACAACCGCCCGAAGGCCGGGGCGCCAAGTTCGTCCAGCGGAACAAGGCCACAAAAACGGGTGGGCTATAGCCTTGGGGGGTGGGGCTGGCCAACTTCGTCCGCCGGACTCGGAATCCCGCGAGACTTTGTGAGGGGCCTCCTTGAGCAAAGAATAGGCCGCGGCCAAAGCCGCACACAAAAATAACCGCCCGAAGGCCGGGGGACAAGTTCGTCCAGCGGAACAAGGCCACAAAAACGGGTGGGCTATAGCCTTGGGGGGTGGGGCTTGCCAACTTCGTCCGCCGGACTCAGAATGCCGCGAGACTTTGTGAGGGTCCTCCGTGAGCCAAGAATAGGCCGTGGTCGAAGCCGCACCCAAAAATAACCGCCCGAAGGCCGGGGCGCCAAGTTCGTCCAGTGGAAAAAGGCCACAAAAACGGGTGGGTTAGCCTTGGGGGGTGGGGCTGGCCGACTTCGTCTGCCGGACTCGGAATGGCTCGAGACTTTGCGAGCGGCCTCTGTGTACCAAAAATAGGCCGCGGGCACAGCCGCGCCCAGAAATAACCACCCGAAGGCCGGGGCGCCAATTCGTCCAGCGGAAAAAGGCCACAAAAACGGGTGGGCTATAGCCTTGGGGGGTGGGGCTGGCCAACTTCGTCCGCCGGACTCGGAATGCCGTAAGATTTTGCGAGGGGCCTCCGTGTGCCAAAAATAGGCCGCGGGCTAAGCCGCGCCCAAAAATAACAGCTCGAAGGCCGGGGCGCCAAGTTCGTCCAGCGGAAAAAGGCCACAAAAACGGGTGGGCTATAGCCTTGGGGGATGGGGCTGGCCGACTTCGTCCGCCGGACTCGGAATGGCTCGAGACTTTGCGAGCGGCCTCCGTGTGACAAAAATAGGCCGCGGGCACAGCCGCGCCCAAAAATAACCACCCGAAGGCCAGGGCGCCAAGTTCGTCCAGTGGAAAAAGGCCACAAAAACGGGTGGGGTATAGCCTTGGGGTGTGGGGCTGCCCAACTTCGTCCGCCGGACTCGGAATGGCTCGAGACTTTGCGAGCGGCCTCCGTGTACCAAAAATAGGCCGCGGGCACAGCCGCGCCCAAAAATAACCGCCCGAAGGCCGGGTCGCCAATTCGTCCAGCGGAAAAAGGCCACAAAAACGGGTGGGCTATAGCCTTGGGGGGTGGGGCTGGCCAACGTCGTCCGCCGGACTCGGAATGGCGCGAGACTTTGCGAGCAGCCTCCGTGTGCCAAAAATAGGCCGCGGACACAGCCGCGCCGAAAAATAACTGCCCGGAGGGCCGGGGCGCCAAGTTCGTCCAGCGGAAAAAGGCCACACAAAACGGCTGGGCTATAGCGTTGGGGGGTGGGGCTGGCCGACTTCGTCCGCCGGACTCGGAATGGCGCGAGACATTGCGAGCGGCCTCCGTGTGCCAAAAATAGGCCGCGGAGTCAGCCGCGCCCAAAAAAAACCGCCCGAAGGCCGGGGCGCCAAGTTCGCCCAGCGGAGAAAGGCCACAAAAATGGGTGGGGTATAGCCTTGGGGGGTGGGGCTGGCCAACTTCGACCGCCGGACTCGGAATGGCGCGAGACTTTGCGAGCGGCCTCCATGTGCAAACAATAGGCCGCGGGCACAGCCGCACCCAAAAATAACCGCCCGAAGGCCGGGGCACCAAGTTCTTCCGGCGAAATAGGCCGCAAACATGGGTGGGCTATAGCCTTGGGGGTTGGGACGGGCCAACTTCGTCCGCCGAACTCGGAATGGCACGAGACTTTGCGAGCAGCCTCCGTGTGCCAAAAATAGGCCGTGGGCACAGCCGCGCCCAAAAATAACCGCCCGAAGGCCGGGGCGCCAAGTTCGTCCAGCGGAAAAAGGCCACACAAAACGGGTGGGCTATAGCCTTGGGGGGTGGGGCTGGCCGACTTCGTCCGCCGGACTAGCAATGGCGCGAGACTTTGCGAGCGGCCTCCGTGTGCCAAAAATAGGCCGCGGGCACAGCCGCGCCCAAAAATAACCACCCGAAGGCCGGGGCGCCAAGTTCGTCCAGCGGAAAAAGGCCACAAAAACGGGTGGGCTATAGCCTTGGGGGGTGGGGCTGCACAACTTCGTCCGCCGGACTCGGAATGGCGCGAGACTTTGCAACCGGCCTCCGTGTGCCAGAAATAGGCCGCGGGCACAGCCGCGCCCAAAAATAACTGCCCGAAGGCCGGGGCGCCAAGTTCGTCCAGCGGAAAAAGGCCACAAAAACGGGTGGGCTATAGCCTTGGGGAGTGGGGCGGGCCAACTTCGTCCGCCGGACTCGGAATGGCGCGAGACTTTGCGAGCGGCCTCCGTGTGCCAAAAATAGGCCGCGGGCACAGCCTCGCCCAAAAATAACGGCCCGGAGGGCCGGGGCGCCAAGTTCGTCCAGCGGAAAAAGGCCACACAAAACGGGTGGGCTGTAGCCTTGGGGGGTGGGGCTGGCCGACTTCATCCGCCGGACTCGGAATGGCGCGAGACTTTGCGAGCGGCCTCCGTGTGCCAAAAATAGGCCGCGGACACAGCCACGCTCAAAAATAACCGCCCGAAGGCCGGGGCGCCAAGTTCGTCCAGCGGAAAAAGGCCACAAAAACGGGTGGGCTAGCCTTGGGGGGTGGGGCTGGCCGACTTCGTCCGCCGGACTCGGAATGGCGCGAGACTTTGTGAGCGGCCTCCGTGTGCCAAAAATAGGCCGCGGACACAGCCACGCTCAAAAATAACCGCCCGAAGGCCGGGGCGCCAAGTTCGTCCAGCGGAAAAAGGCCACAAAAACGGGTGGGCTAGCCTTGGGGGGTGGGGCTGGCCGACTTCGTCCGCCGGACTCGGAATGGCGCGAGACTTTGTGAGCGGCCTCCGTGTGCCAAAAATAGGCTGCGGGCACAGACGCTCCCAAAAATAACCGCCCGAAGGCCGGGGCGCCAAGTTCGTCCAGCGGAAAAAGGCCACAAAAACGGGTGGGCTATAGCCTTGGGGGGTGGGGCGGGCCAACTTCGTCCGCCGGACTCGGAATGGCTCGAGACTTTGCGAGCAGCCTCCATGTGCCACACATAGGCCACGGGCACAGCCGCACCCAAAAATAACCGCCCGAAGGCCGGGGCACCAAGTTCGTCCAGCGGAAAAAGACCACAAAAACGGGTGGGCTATAGCCTTGGGGGGTGGGGCTGGCCAACTTCGTCCGCCGGACACAGAATGGCGCGAGACTTTGCGAACGGCCTCCGTGTGCAAAAAATAGGCCGCGGGCACAGCCGCGCCCAAAATAACCCCCCGCAGGGCCGGGGCGCCAAGTTCGTCCAGCGGAAAAAGGCCACAAAAACGGGTGGGGTATAGCCTTGGGGGGTGGGGCTGCCCAACTTCGTCCGCCGGACTCGGAATGGCGCGAGACTTTGCGAGCGGCCTCCGTGTGCCCAAAATAGGCTGCGGTCACAGACGCTCCCAAAAATAACCGCCCAAAGGCCGGGGCGCCAAGTTCGTCCAGCGGAAAAAGGCCACAAAAACGGGTGGGCTATAGCCTTGGGGGGTGGGGCTGGCCAACGTCGTCCGCCGGACTCGGAATGGCGCGAGACTTTGCGAGCGGCCTCCGTGTGCCAAAAATAGGCCGCGGACACAGCCGCGCCGAAAAATAACTGCCCGGAGGGCCGGGGCGCCAAGTTCGTCCAGCGGAAAAAGGCCACACAAAACGGCTGGGCTATAGCGTTGGGGGGTGGGGCTGGCCGACTTCGTCCGCCGGACTCGGAATGGCGCGAGACATTGCGAGCGGCCTCCGTGTGCCAAAAATAGTCCGCGGACACAGCCGCGCCCAAAAAAAACCGCCCGAAGGCCGGGGCGCCAAGTTCGCCCAGCGGAGAAAGGCCACAAAAATGGGTGGGGTATAGCCTTGGGGGGTGGGGCTGGCCAACTTCGACCGCCGGACTCGGAATGGCGCGAGACTTTGCGAGCGGCCTCCATGTGCAAACAATAGGCCGCGGGCACAGCCGCACCCAAAAATAACCGCCCGAAGGCCGGGGCACCAAGTTCGTCCGGCGGAAATAGGCCGCAAACATGGGTGGGCTATAGCCTTGGGGGTTGGGACGGGCCAACTTCGTCCGCCGGACTCGGAATGGCGCGAGACTTTGCGACCAGCCTCCGTGTGCCAAAAATAGGCTGCGGGCACAGACGCTCCAAAAAATAACCACCCGAAGGCCGGGGAGCCAAGTTCGTCCAGCGGAAAAAGGCCACAAAAACGGGTGGGTTATAGCCTTGGGGGGTGGGGCGGGCCAACTTCATCCGCCGGACTCGGAATGGCGCGAGACTTTGCGAACGGCCTCCGTGTGCCGAAAATAGGCCGCGGGCACAGCCGCGCCCAAAAATAACTGCCCGGAGGGTCGGGGCGCCAAGTTCGTCCAGCGGAAAAAGGCCACACAAAACGGGTGGGCTATAGCCTTGGGGGGTGGGGCTGGCCGACTTCGTCCGCCGGACTCGGAATGGCGCGAGACTTTGCGAGCGGCCTCCGTGTGCCACAAATAGGCCACGGGCACAGCCGCACCCAAAAATAACTGCCCGGAGGGCCGGGGCGCCAAGTTAGTCCAGCGGAAAAAGGCCACACAAAACGGTTGGGCTATAGCCTTGGGGGGTGGGGCTGGCCGACTTCGTCCGCCGGACTCGGAATGGCGCGAGACTTTGCGAAAAGCCTCCGTGTGCCAAAAATAGGCGGTGGGCACAGCCGTGCTTAAAAATAACCACCCAAAGGCCGGGGCGCCAAGTTCGTCCAGCGGAAAAAGCCCAAAAAAACGGGTGGGCTATAGCCTTGGCGGGCGGGGCTGTCCAACTTCATCCGCCGGACTCGGAATGGCGCGAGACTTTGCGAACGGCCTCCGTGTGCCAAAAATTGGGCGCGGGCACAGCCGCACCTAAAAATAACCACCCGAAGGCCGGTGCGCCAAGTACGTCCAGCGGAAAAAGGCCACAAAAACGGGTGGGCTATAGCCTTGGGGGGTGGGGCTGGCTGAGTTCGTCCGCCGGACTCGGAATGGCGCGAAACTTTGCGAGCAGCCTCCGTGTGCAAAAAATAGGCCGCGGGCACAGCCACGCCAATAAATAACCGCCCGAAGGCCGGGGCGCTTTGTTCGTCCAGCGGAAAAAGGCCACAAAAACGGGTGGGCTATAGCCTTGGGGGGTGGGGCTGGCCAACTTCGTCCGCCGGACTCGGAATGGTGCGAGACTTTGCGAGCGGCCTCCGTGTGCCGAAAATAGGCCGCAGGCACAGCTGGGCCCAAAAATAACCACCCGAAGGCCGGGCCGCCTAGTTCGTCCAGCGGAAAAAGGCCGCAAAAACGGGTGGGCTATAGCCTTGGTGGGTGGGGCAGGCCGACTTCGTCCGCCGGACTCGGAATTGCGCGAGACTTTGCGAGCGGCCTCCGTGTGCCAAAAATAGGCTTTGGGTACAGACGCTCCCAAAAATAACCGCCCGAAGGCCGGGGCGCAAAGTTCCTCCAGCGGAAAAAGGCCACAAAAACGGGTGGGCTATAGCCTTGGGGGGTGGGGCGGGCCAACTTCGTCCGCCGGACTCGGAATGGCGCGAGACTTTGCGAGCAGCCTCAATGTGCCAAAAATAAGCCACGCGCACAGCCGCGCCCAAAAATAACCGACCGAAGGCCGGGGCGCCAAGTTTGTCCAGCGGAAAAAGGCCACAAAAACGGGTGGGCTATAGCCTTGGGGGGTGGGGCTGGCCAACTTCGTCCGCCGGACTCGGAATGGCGCGAGACTTTACGATCGGCCTCCGTGTGCCAAAAATAGACCGCGGACACAGCCGCGCCCAAAAATAACCGCCCGATGGCCGGGGCGCCAAGTTCGTCCAGCGGAAAAAGGTCACAAAAACGGGTGGGCTATAGCCTTGGGAGGTGGGCTGGCCAACTTCGTCCGCCGGACTCGGAATGCCGCGAGACTTTGCGAGGGGCCTCCGTGTGCCAAAAATAGGCCGCTGGCAAAGCCGCGCCAAAAAAATAGCCGCCCGAAGGCCGGGGCGCCAAGTTCCTCCAGAGGAAAAAGGCCAAAAAACGGGTGGGCTATAGCCTTGGGGGGTGGGGCTGGCCAACTTCGTCCGCAGGACTCGGAATGCCGCGAGACTTTGCGAGGGGCCTCCGTGTGCCAAAAATAGGCCGCGGACAAAGCCGTGCTCAAAACGGGTGCGCTATAGCCTTGGGGGGTGGGGCTGGCCAACTTCGTCCGCCGGACACAGAATGGCGCGAGACTTTGGGAGCGACCTCCGTGTGCCAAAAATACGCCGCGGGCACAGCCGCGCCCAAAAATAACTGCCCGAAGGCCGGGGCGCCAAGTTCGTCCAACGGAAAAAGGCCACAAAAACGGGTGGGCTATAGCCTTGGGGGCTTGGGCTGGTCAACTTCGTCCGCCGGACTCGGAATGGCGCGAGACTTTGCGACCAGCCTCCGTGTGCCAAAAATAGGTGGTGGGCACAGCCGCGCTAAAAAATAACCACCCGAAGGCCGGGGCGCCAAGTTCGTCCAGCGGAAAAAGCCCACAAAAACGGGTGGGCTATAGCCTTGGGGGGTGGGGCTGGCTGAGTTCGTCCGCCGGACTCGGAATTGCGCGAAACTTTGCGAGCGGCCTCCGTGTGCCAAAATTTGGCCGCGGGCACAACCGCGCTAATAAATAACCGCCCGAAGGCCGGGGCGCTTTGTTCGTCCAGCGGAAAAAGGCCACAAAAACGGGTGGGCTATAGCCTTGGGGGGTGGGGCTGGCCAACTTCGTCCGCCGGACTCGGAATGGCGCGAGACTTTGCGAGGCACCACCGTGTGCAAAAAATAGGCCGCGGGCACAGCCATGCTCAAAAATAACCGCCCGAAGGCCGGGGCGCCAAGTTCGTCCAGCGGAAAAAGGCCACAAAAACGGGTGGGCTATAGCCTTGGGGGTTGGGGCTGGCCAACTTCGTCCGCCGGACTCGGAATGGCGCGAGACTTTGCGAGGCACCTCCGTGTGCCAAAAATAGGCCACGGACACAGGCGCGCCCAAAAATTAACTGCCCAAAGGCCGGGGCGCCAAGTTCGTCCAGCGGAAAAAGGCCACAAAACCGGGTGGGCTATAGCCTTGGGGGGTGGGGCTGGCCAACTTCGTCCGCCGGACTCGGAATGGCGCGAGACTTTACGAGCGGCCTCCGTGTGCCAAAAATAGACCGCGGACACAGCCGCACCCAAAAATAACACCCCGAAGGCCGGGGCGCCATGTTCGTCCAGCGGAAAAAGGCCACAAAAACGGGTGGGCTATAGCCTTGGGGGGTGGGGCTGGCCAACTTCGTCCGCCGGACTCCGAATGGCACGAGACTTTGCGATTGGCCTCCGTGTGCCAAAAATAGGCCGTGGGGACAGCCGCTCCCAAAAATAACCGCCCGAAGGCCGGGGCGCCAAGTTCGTCCAGCGGAAAAAGGCCACAAAAACGGGTGGGCTATAGCCTTGGGGGGTGGGACTGGCCAACTTCGTCCGCCGGACTCGGAATGGTGCGAGACTTTGCGAACGGCCTCCGTGCGCCAAAAAACGGCCGAGGGCACGGCCGCGACCAAAACTAACAGCCCGAAGGCCAGGGCGCCAAGTTCGTCCAGCGGAAAAAGGCCACACAAAACGGGTGGGCTATAGCCTTGGGGGGTGAGGCTGGTCAACTTCGTCCGCCGGACACAGAATGGCGCGAGACTTTACGAGCGACCTCCGTGTGCCAAAAATAGGCCACGGACACAGCAATGCCCAAAAATAACCTCCCGAAGGCCGGGGCGCCAAGTTCGTCCAGCGGAAAAAGGCCACAAAAACGGGTGGGCTATAGCCTTGGGGGCTTGGGCTGGCCAACTTCGTCCGCCGGACTCGGAATGGCGCGAGACTTTGCGAGCGGCCTCCGTGTGCCCAAAATAGGCCGCGGGCACAGCCGCGCCCAAAAATAACTGCCCGAAGGCCGGGGCGCCAAGTTCATCCAGCGGAAAAAGGCCACAAAAACGGGTGGGCTATAGCCTTGGGGGGTGGGGCTGGCCCACTTCGTCCGCCAGACTCGGAATGGCGCGAGACTTTGCGAGCGGCCTCCGTGTGCCAAAAATAGACCGCGGGCACAGCCGCGCCCAAAAATAACCCCCCGAAGGCCGGGGCGCCATGTTCGTCCAGCGGAAAAAGGCCACAAAAACGGGTGGGCTATAGCCTTGGGGGGTGGGGCTGGCCAACTTCGTCCGCCGGACTCGGAATGGCGCGAGACTTTGCGAATGGCCTCCGTGTGCCGAAAATAGGCCGCGGGCACAGCCACGCCCAAAAATAACCGCCCGAAGGCCGGGGCGCCAAGTTCGTCCTGCGGAAAAAGGCCCCAAAAACGGGTGGGCTATAGCCTTGGGGGGTGGGGCTGGCCCACTTCGTCCGCCGGACTCGGAATGGCGCGAGGCTTTGTTAGCGGCCTCCGTGTGCCAAAAATCGGCCGCGGGCACAGCCGCGCCCAAAACTAACCGCCCGAAGGCCGGGGCGCCAAGTTCGTCCAGCGGAAAAAACCCACAAAAATGGATCGGCTATAGCGTTGGGTGGTGGGGCTGGCCAACTTCGTCCGCCGGACTCGGATTGGCGCGATAATTTGCGAGGCACCTCCGTGTGCCAAAAATAGGAAGCGGGCACAGCCGCGCCCAAAAATAACCTCCCAAAGACCGGGGCGCCAAGTTCGTCCTGCGGAAAAAGGCCACAAAAACGGGTGGGCTATAGCATTGGGGGGTGGGGCTGGCCAACATCGTCCGCCGGACTCGGAATGCAGCGAGATTTTGCGAGGGGCCTCCATGTGCCACAAATAGGCCGCGGACAAAGGCGCGCCCAAAATTAACTGCCCGAAGGCCCGGGCGCCAAGTTCGTCCAGCTGAAAAAGGCCACAAAAACGGGTGCGATAAAGCCTTGGGGGGTGGGGCTGGCCAACTTCGGCCGCCGGACTCGGAATGGCGCGAGACTTTGCGAGGCGCCTCCGTGTGCCAAAAATAGGCCGCGGGCACAGCCGTGCCCAAAAATAACCACCCGAAGGCCGGGACGCCAAGTTCGTCCAGCGGGAAAATGCCCCAAAAACGGGTGGGCTATAGCCTTGGGGAGTGGGGCTGGCCAACTTCATCCGCCGGACTCGGAATGGCGCGAGACTTTGCGAGGCACCTCCGTTTGCAAAAAATAGGCCGCGGGCACAGCAGCGCCCAAAAATAACCGCCCGAAGGCCGGGGCGCCAAGTTCGTCCAGCGGAAAAAGCCCACAAAAAAGGTTGGCTATAGCCTTGGGGGGCGGGGCTGGCCAACTTCGTCCGCCGGACTCGGAATGCCGCGAGACTTTGCGAGGTGCCTCCGTGTGCCAAAAATAGGCTGCGGGCACAGCCGCGCCCAAAAATAACCACCCGAAGGCCGGGGCGCCAAGTTCATGCAGCGGAAAAAGGCCACAAAAACGGTTGGGCTATAGCCTTGGGGGGTGGGGCTAGCCAACTTCGTCCGCCGGACTCGGAATGGCGCGAGACTTTGCGAGGCACCTCCGTGTGCCAAAAATAGGCTGCGGGCACAGCCGCACCCAAAAATAACTGCCCGAAGGCCGGGGCGCCAAGTTCGTCCAGCGAAAAAAGGCCACAAAAACGGGTGGGCTATAGCATTGGGGGGTGGGGCTGGCGAACTTCGTCCGCCGGACTCGGAATGGCGCGAGACTTTGCGAGGTGCCTCCGTGTGCCAAAAATAGGCTGCGGACACAGCCGCACCCAAAAATCACGGCCCGAAGGCCGGGGCGCCAAGTTCGTCCAGCGGGAAAATGCCCCAAAAACGGGTGGGCTATAGCCTTGGGGAGTGGGGCTGGCCAACTTCATCCGCCGGACTCGGAATGGCGCGAGACTTTGTGAGGCGCCTCCGTTTGCAAAAAATAGGCTGCGGGCACAGCAGCGCCCAAAAATAACCGCCCGAAGGCCGGGGCGCCAAGTTCGTCCAGCGGAAAAAGCCCACAAAAACGATTGGCTATAGCCTTGGGGGGCGGGGCTGGCCAACTTCGTCCGCTGGACTCGGAATGCCGCGAGACTTTGCGAGGTGCCTCCGTGTGCCAAAAATAGGCTGCGGGCACAGCCGCGCCCAAAAATAACCGCCCGAAGGCCGGGGCGCCAAGTTCGTGCAGCGGAAAAAGGCCACAAAAACGGTTGGGCTATAGCCTTGGGGGGTGGGGCTAGCCAACTTCGTCCGCCGGACTCGGAATGGCGCGAGACTTTGCGAGGCACCTCCGTTTGCAAAAAATAGGCCGCGGGCACAGCAGCGCCCAAAAATAACCGCCCGAAGGCCGGGGCGCCAAGTTCGTCCAGCGGAAAAAGCCCACAAAAAAGGTTGGCTATAGCCTTGGGGGGCGGGGCTGGCCAACTTCGTCCGCCGGACTCGGAATGCCGCGAGACTTTGCGAGGTGCCTCCGTGTGCCAAAAATAGGCTGCGGGCACAGCCGCGCCCAAAAATAACCGCCCGAAGGCCGGGGCGCCAAGTTCATGCAGCGGAAAAAGGCCACAAAAACGGTTGGGCTATAGCCTTGGGGGGTGGGGCTAGCCAACTTCGTCCGCCGGACTCGGAATGGCGCGAGACTTTGCGAGGCACCTCCGTGTGCCAAAAATAGGCTGCGGGCACAGCCGCACCCAAAAATAACTGCCCGAAGGCCGGGGCGCCAAGTTCGTCCAGCGAAAAAAGGCCACAAAATCGGGTGGGCTATAGCATTGGGGGGTGGGGCTGGCGAACTTCGTCCGCCGGACTCGGAATGGCGCGAGACTTTGCGAGGTGCCTCCGTGTGCCAAAAATAGGCTGCGGACACAGCCGCACCCAAAAATCACGGCCCGAAGGCCGGGGCGCCAAGTTCGTCCAGCGGGAAAATGCCCCAAAAACGGGTGGGCTATAGCCTTGGGGAGTGGGGCTGGCCAACTTCATCCGCCGGACTCGGAATGGCGCGAGACTTTGTGAGGCGCCTCCGTTTGCAAAAAATAGGCTGCGGGCACAGCAGCGCCCAAAAATAACCGCCCGAAGGCCGGGGCGCCAAGTTCGTCCAGCGGAAAAAGCCCACAAAAACGATTGGCTATAGCCTTGGGGGGCGGGGCTGGCCAACTTCGTCCGCTGGACTCGGAATGCCGCGAGACTTTGCGAGGTGCCTCCGTGTGCCAAAAATAGGCTGCGGGCACAGCCGCGCCCAAAAATAACCGCCCGAAGGCCGGGGCGCCAAGTTCGTGCAGCGGAAAAAGGCCACAAAAACGGTTGGGCTATAGCCTTGGGGGGTGGGGCTAGCCAACTTCGTCCGCCGGACTCGGAATGGCGCGAGACTTTGCGAGGCACCTCCGTGTGCCAAAAATAGGCTACGGGCACAGCCGTGCCCAAAAATAACCGCCCGAAGGCCGGGGCGCCAAGTTCGTCCAGCGAAAAAAGGCCACAAAAACGGGTGGGCTATAGCATTGGGGGGTGGGGCTGGCGAACTTCGTCCGCCGGACTCGGAATGGCGCGAGACTTTGCGAGGTGCCTCCGTGTGCCAAAAATAGGCTGCGGGCACAGCCACACCCAAAAATCACGGCCCGAAGGCAGGGGCGCCAAGTTCGTCCAGCGGAAAAAGGCCACAAAAACGGGTGGGCTATAGCATTGGGGGGTGGGGCTGGCGAACTTCGTCCGCCGGACTCGGAATGGCGCGAGACTTTGCGAGGTGCCTCCGTGTGCCAAAAATAGGCTGCGGACACAGCCGCACCCAAAAATCACGGCCCGAAGGCCGGGGCGCCAAGTTCGTCCAGCGGGAAAATGCCCCAAAAACGGGTGGGCTATAGCCTTGGGGAGTGGGGCTGGCCAACTTCATCCGCCGGACTCGGAATGGCGCGAGACTTTGTGAGGCGCCTCCGTTTGCAAAAAATAGGCTGCGGGCACAGCAGCGCCCAAAAATAGCCGCCCGAAGGCCGGGGCGCCAAGTTCGTCCAGCGGAAAAAGCCCACAAAAACGATTGGCTATAGCCTTGGGGGGCGGGGCTGGCCAACTTCGTCCGCTGGACTCGGAATGCCGTGAGACTTTGCGAGGTGCCTCCGTGTGCCAAAAATAGGCTGCGGGCACAGCCGCGCCCAAAAATAACCGCCCGAAGGCCGGGGCGCCAAGTTCGTGCAGCGGAAAAAGGCCAGAAAAACGGTTGGGCTATAGCCTTGGGGGGTGGGGCTAGCCAACTTCGTCCGCCGGACTCGGAATGGCGCGAGACTTTGCGAGGCACCTCCGTGTGCCAAAAATAGGCTACGGGCACAGCCGTGCCCAAAAATAACCGCCCGAAGGCCGGGGCGCCAAGTTCGTCCAGCGAAAAAAGGCCACAAAAACGGGTGGGCTATAGCATTGGGGGGTGGGGCTGGCGAACTTCGTCCGCCGGACTCGGAATGGCGCGAGACTTTGCGAGGTGCCTCCGTGTGCCAAAAATAGGCCGCGGCCACAGCCGTGGCCAAAAATAACTGCCCGAAGGCCGGGGCGCCAAGTTCGTCCAGCGGAAAAAGGCCACAAAAACGGGTGGGCTATAGCCTTGGGGGGTGGGGCTGGCCAACTTCGTCCGCCGGACTCGGAATGGCGCGAGACTTTGCGAGGTGCCTCCGTGTGCTAAAAATAGGCTGCGGGCACAGCCGCACCCAAAAATCACGGCCCGAAGGCCGGGGCGCCAAGTTCGTCCAGCGGGAAAATGCCCCAAAAACGGGTGGGCTATAGCCTTGGGGAGTGGGGCTGGCCAACTTCATCCGCCGGACTCGGAATGGCGCGAGACTTTGCGAGGCGCCTCCATTTGCAAAAAATAGGCTGCGGGCACAGCAGCGCCCAAAAATAACCACCCGAAGGCTGGGGCGCCAAGTTCGTCCAGCGGAAAAAGCCCACAAAAACGGTTGGCTATAGCCTTGGGGGGTGGGGCTGACCAACTTCGTCCGCCGGACTCGGATTGGCGCGATACTTTGTGAGGCACCTCCGTGTGCCAAAAATAGGCCACATGCACAGCCACGCCCAAAAATAACCGCCCGAAGGCTGGAGCGCCAAGTTCGTCCAGCGGAAAAAGGCCACAAAAACGGGTGGGCTATAGCATTGGGGGGTGGGGCTGGCCAACTTCGTCCGCCGGACTCGGAATGGCGCGAGACTTTGCGAGGTGCCTCCGTGTGCCAAAAATAGGCTGCGGGCACAGCCGCGCCCAAAAATAACCGCCCGAAGGCCGGGGCGCCAAGTTCGTGCAGCGGAAAAAGGCCACAAAAACGGTTGGGCTATAGCATTGGGGGGTGGGGCTGGCCAACTTCGTCCGCCGGACTCGGAATGGCGCCAGACTTTGCGAGGTGCCTCCGTGTGCCAAAAATAGGCTGCGGGCACAGCCGCACCCAAAAATCACCGCCCCAAGGCCGGGGCGCCAAGTTCGTCCAGCGGAAAAAGGCCACAAAAACGGGTGGGCTATAGCATTGGGGGGTGGGGCTGGCGAACTTCGTCCGCCGGACTCGGAATGGCGCGAGACTTTGCGAGGTGCGTCCGTGTGCCAAAAATAGGCCGCGGCCACAGCCGTGGCCAAAAATAACGGCCCGAAGGCCGGGGCGCCAAGTTCGTCCAGCGGAAAAAGGCCACAAAAACGGGTGGGCTATAGCCTTCGGGGGTGGGGCTGGCCAACTTCGTCCGCCGGACTCGGAATGGCGCGAGACTTTCCGAGGCGTCTCCGTGTGCCAAAAATAGGCCGTGGGCACATCCGCGCCCAAAAATAACCGCCCGAAGGCCGGGGCGCCAAGTTCGTCCAGCGGAAAAAGGCCACAAAAACGGGTGGGCTATAGCCTTGGGGGGTGGGGCTGGCCAACTTCGTCCGCCGGACTCGGAATGGGGCGAGACTTTGCGAGGCGCCTCTGTGTGCCAAAAATAGGCCGCGGACACAGCCGCGCCCAAAAATAACCGCCCGAAGGCCGGGGCGCCATGTTCGTCCAGCGGGAAAATGCCCCAAAAACGGGTGGGCTATAACCTTGGGGGGTGGGGCTGGCCAACTTCATCCGCCGGACTCGGAATGGTGCGAGACTTTGCGAGGTGCCTCCGATTGCAAAAAATAGGCCGCGGGCACAGCAGCGCCCAAAAATAACCGCCCGAAGGCCGGGGCGCCAAGTTCGTCCAGCGGAAAAAGCCCACAAAAACGGTTGGCTATAGCCTTGGGGGGTGGGGCTGACCAACTTCGTCCGCCGGACTCGGATTGGCGCGATACTTTGTGAGGCACCTCCGTGTGCCAAAAATAGGCCACATGCACAGCCACGCCCAAAAATAACCGCCCGAAGGCTGGAGCGCCAAGTTCGTCCAGCGGAAAAAGGCCACAAAAACGGGTGGGCTATAGCATTGGGGTGTGGGGCTGGCCAACTTCGTCCGCTGGACTCGGAATGGCGTGAGACTTTGCGAGGGGCCTCTGTGTGCAGGAAATAGGCTGCGGGTGGGCTATAGCATTGGGGTGTGGGGCTGGCCAAATTCGTCCGCCGGACTCGGAATGGCGCGAGACTTTGCGAGGGGCCTCCGTGTGCAGAAAATAGGCTGCGGGCACAGCCGCGCCCAAAAATAACTGCCCGAAGGCCGGGGCGCCAAGTTCGTCCAGCGGAAAAAGGCCACAAAAACGGGTGGGCTATAGCCTTGGGGGGTGGGGCTGGCCAACTTCGTCCGCCGGACTCGGAATGGCGCGAGACTTTGCGAGGCGCCTCTGTGTGCCAAAAATAGGCCGCGGACACAGCCGTGGCCAAAAATAACGGCCCGAAGGCCGGGGCGCCAAGTTCGTGCAGCGGAAAAAGGCCACAAAAACGGTTGGCTATAGCCTTTGGGGGTGGGGCTGACCAACTTCGTCCGCCGGACTCGGATTGGCGTGATACTTTGCGAGGCACCTCCGTGTGCCAAAAATAGGCCGCATACACAGCCACGCCCAAAAATAACCGCCCGAAGGCTGGAGCGCCAAGTTCGTCCAGCGGAAAAAGGCCACAAAAACGGGTGGGCTATAGCATTGGGGTGTGGGGCTGGCCAACTTCGTCCGCTGGACTCGGAATGGCGCGAGACTTTGCGAGGGGCCTCCGTGTGCAGGAAATAGGCTGCGGGTGGGCTATAGCATTGGGGTGTGGGGCTGGCTAACTTCGTCCGCCGGACTCGGAATGCCGCGAGACTTTGCGAGGTGCCTCCGTGTGCCAAAAATAGGCTGCGGGCACAGCCGCACCCAAAAATAACCGCCCGAAGGCCGGGGCGCCAAGTTCGTGCAGCGGAAAAAGGCCACAAAAACGGTTGGGCTATAGCATTGGGGGGTGGGGCTGGCGAACTTCGTCCGCCGGACTCGGAATGGCGCGAGACTTGGCGAGGTGCCTCCGTGTGCCAAAAATAGGCTGCGGGCACAGCCGCACCCAAAAATCACCGCCCGAAGGCCGGGGCGCCAAGTTCGTCCAGCGGAAAAAGGCCACAAAAACGGGTGGGCTATAACATTGGGGGGTGGGGCAGGCGAACTTCGTCCGCCGGACTCGGAATGGCGCGAGACTTTGCGAGGTGCCTCCATGTGCCAAAAATAGGCCGCGGACACAGCCGTGGCCAAAAATAACAGCCCGAAGGCCGGGGCGCCAAGTTCGTGCAGCGGAAAAAGGCCACAAAAACGGGTGGGCTATAGCCTTGGGGGGTGGGGCTGGCCGACTTCGTCTGCCGGACTCGGAATGGCGTGAGACTTTGGGAGGTGCCTCCGTGTGCCAAAAATAGGCTGCGGGCACATCCGTGCCCAAAAATAACCGCCCGAAGGCCGGGGCGCCAAGTTCGTCCAGCGGAAAAAGGCCACAAAAACGGGTGGGCTATAGCCTTGGGGGGTGGGGCTGGCCAACTTCGTCCGCCGGACTCGGAATGGCGCGAGACTTTGCGAGGCGCCTCTGTGTGCCAAAAATAGGCCGCGGACACAGCCGCGCCCAAAAATAACCGCCCGAAGGCCGGGGCGCCATGTTCGTCCAGCGGGAAAATGCCCCAAAAACGCGTGGGCTATAACCTTGAGGGGTGGGGCTGGCCAACTTCATCCGCAGGACTCGGAATGGCGCGAGACTTTGTGAGGCACTTCCGTGTGCCAAAAATAGGCTGCGGGCACAGCAGCGCCCAAAAATAACCGCCCGAAGGCCGGGGCGCCAAGTTCGTGCAGCGGAAAAAGGCCACAAAAACGGTTGGGCTATAGCCTTGGGGTGTGGGGCTGGCCAACTTCGTCCGCTGGACTCGGAATGGCGCGAGACTTTGCGAGGGGCCTCCGTGTGCAGAAAATAGGCTGCGGGTGGGCTATAGCCTTGGGGGTTCGGGCTGGCCACCTTCGTCCGCCGGACTCGGAATGCCGCAAGACTTTGCGAGGGGCCTCCGTGTGCCAAAAATAGGCCGCGGGCAAAGCCGTGCACAAAAATAACCGTGCGAAGGCCGGGGCGCCAAGTTCGTCCAGCGGAAAAAGGCCACAAAAACGCGTGGGCTATAGCCTTGGGGGGTGGGGTGGCCAACTTCGTCCGCCGGACTCGGAATGCCGCGAGACTTTGCGAGGGGCCTCCGTGTGCCAAAAATAGGCTGCGGGGAAAGCCGCTTCCAAAAATAACCGCCCGAAGGCCAGAGCGCGAAGTTCGTCCAGCGGAAAAAGGCCCCAAAAACGGGTGGGCTATAGCCTTGGGGTGTGGGGCGGGCCCACTTCGTCCGCCCGACTCGGAATGCCGCGAGACTTTGCGAGGGGCTGCCATGTGCCAAAAATAGGCCGCGGGCAAAGCCGCACCCAATAATAACCGCCCGAAGGCCGGGGCGCCTTGTTCGTCCAGCGGAAAAAGGCCACAAAAACGGGTGGGCTATAGCCTTGGGGGGTGGGGCTGGCCCACTTC
Organism: Citrus x changshan-huyou; assembly: GCA_039657385.1. NCBI lineage: Eukaryota > Viridiplantae > Streptophyta > Magnoliopsida > Sapindales > Rutaceae > Citrus > Citrus x changshan-huyou. The sequence continues at coordinate 402,470 of JBCGBO010000016.1, forward strand.
GTCCGCCGGCCTCGGAATGCCGCAAGACTTTGCGAGGGGCCGCCATGTGCCAAAAATAGGCCGCGGGCAAAGCCGCACCCAATAATAACCGCCCGAAGGCCGGGGCGCCTTGTTCGTCCAGCGGAAAAAGGCCACAAAAACGGGTGGGCTATAGCCTTGGGGGGTGGGGCTGGCCCACTTCGTCCGCCGGCCTCGGAATGCCGTAAGACTTTGCGAGGGGCCTCCTTGTGCCAAAAATAGGCCACGGGCAAAGCCGCGTCCAAAAATAACCGCCTGAAGGCCGGAGCGCCAAGTTCGTCCAGCGGAAAAAGGCCACAAAAACGGGTGGGCTATAGCCTTGGGGGTGGAGCTGGCCAACTTCGTCCGCCGGACTCGGAATGCCACGAGACTTTGCGAGGGGCCTCCGTGTGCCAAAAATAGGCCGCGGATAAAGCCGCGCCCGAAAATAACCGCCCGAAGGCCGGAGCGCCAAGTTCGTCCAGCGGAAAAAGTCCCCAAAAACGGGTGGGCTATAGCCTTGGGGGGTGCGGCTGGCCAACTTCGTCCGCCGGACTCGGAATACCGCGAGACTTTACAAGGGGCCTCCGTGTGCCAAAGATAGGCAGCGGGGAAAGCCGCGCCAAAAAATAACCGCCCGAAGACCGGGGCGCCAAGTTCGTCCAGCGGAAAAAGGCCACAAAAACGGGTGGGCTATAGCCTTGGGGGGTGGGGTTGGCCAACTTCGTCCGCCGGACTCAGGATGCCGCGAGACTTTGCGAGGGGCCTTCTTGTGCCAAAAATAGGCCGCGGGCAAAGCCGCGCACAAAAAAACCACCCGAAGGCCGGGGCGTCAAGTTCGTCCGCCGGACTCGGAATGCCGCGAGACTTTGCAAGGGGCCTCCGTGTGCCAAAGATAGGCAGCGGGCAAAGACGTGTCCAAAAATAACCGCCCGAAGACCGGGGCGCCAAGTTCGTCCAGCGGAAAAAGGCCACAAAAACGGGTGGGTTATAGCCTTGGGGGATGGGGCCGGCCAATTTCGTCCGCCGGGCTCAGAATGCTGTGTGGCTTTGCGAGGGGCCTCCGTGTGCCAAAAATAGGCCACGGGCAAAGCCGATCCCAAAAATAACCGCCCGAAGGCCGGGGCGCCAAGTTCGTCCAGCGGAAAAAGGCCACAAAAACGGGTGGGCTATAGCCTTGGGGGATGGGGCTGGCCTACTTCGTCCGCCGGACTCGGAATGCCGAGAGACTTTGCGAGGGGCCTCCGAGTGCCAAAAATAGGCCACGGGCAAAGCCGTGCCCAAAAATAACCGCCCGAAGGCCGTGGCGCCAAGTTCGTCCAGCGGAAAATGGCCACAAAAACGGGTGGGCTATAGCCTTGGGGGGTGGGGCTGGCCAACTTCGTCCGCCGGACTCGGAATGCCGCGAGACTGTACGAGGGGCCACCGCGTCCCAAAAATAGGCTGCGGGCAAAGCCGAGTCCAAAAATAACCGCCCGAAGACCGGGGCGCCAAGTTCGTCCAGCGGAAAAAGGCCACAAAAACGGGTGGGCTATAGCCTAGGCGGGTGGGGCTGGCCAACTTCGTCCGCCGGACTCGGAATGCCGCGAGACTTTACGAGGGGCCTCCGTGTGCCAAAAATAGGCCGCGGGCAAAGCCGAATCCAAAAATAACCGCCTGAAGGCCGGGGCGCCAAGTTCGTCCAGCGGAAAAAGGCCACAAAAACGGGTGGGCTATAGCCTTTGGGGGTGGAACTGGCCCACTTCGTCCGCCGGACTCGGAATGCCGCGAGACTTTGCGAGGGGCCTCCATGCGCCAAAAATAGGCCGCGGACAAAGCCGGGCCCAAAAATAACCGCCCGAAGGCCGGGACGCCAAGTTCGTCCAGCGGAAAAAGGCCACAAAAACAGGTGGGCTATGGCCTTTGGGGGTGGAACTGGTCCACTTCGTCCGCCGGACTCGGAATGCCGCGAGACTTTGCGAGGGGCCTCCGTGTGCCAAAAATAGGCCGCGGACAAAGCCGCGTCCAAAAATAACCGACCTAAGGCCGGGGCGCCAAGTTCGTCCAGCGGAAAAAGGCCACAAAAACGGGTGGGCTATAGCCTTGGCGGGTGGGGCTGGCCAACTTTGTCCGCCGGACTCGGAATGCCGTGAGACTTTGCGAGGGGCCTCCGTGTGCCAAAAATAGGCCGCGGGCAAAGCCGCGCCCAAAAATAACCGCCCGAAGGCCGGGGCTCCAAGTTCGTCCAGCGGAAAAAGGCCACAAAAAAGGGTGGGCGATAGCCTTGGCGGGTGGGGCTGGCCAACTTCGTCCGCCGGACTCGGAATGCTGCGAGACTTTGCGAGGGGCCTCCGTGTGCCAAAAATAGGCCGCGGGCAAGGCCGCGCCCAAAAATAACTGCCCCAAGGCCGGGGCGCCAAGTTCATCCAGCGGAAAAAGGCCACAAAAACGCGTGGGCTATAGCCTTGGGGGGTGGGGCTGGCCCACTTCGTCCGCCGGACTCGGAATGCCGCGAGACTTTGCGAGGGGCCTCCGTGTACCAAAAATAGGCCGCGGGCAAAGCCGCGGCCAAAAATAACCGCCTGAAGGTCGGGGCGCCAAGTACGTCCAGCGGAAAAAGGCCACAAAAACGGGTGGGCTATAGCCTTGGGGGGTGGGGCTGGCCAACTTCGTCCGCCGGACTCGGAATGCCGCGAGCCTTTGCGAGGGGCCTCCATGTGCCAAAAATAGGCCGCGGGCAAAGCCAAATATAAAAATAACCACCCGAAGGCCGGGGCGCCATGTTCGTCCAGCGGAAAAAGGCCACAAAAACGGGTGGGCTATAGCCTTGGGGGGTGGAACCGGCCCACTTCGTCCGCCGGACTCGGAATGCTCCGAGACTTTGCGAGGCGCCTCCGTGTGCAAAAAATAGGCCGCGGGCAAAGCCGGGCCCAAAAATAACTGCCCCAAGGCCGGGGCGCCAAGTTCATCCAGTGGAAAAAGGCCACAAAAACGGGTGGGCTATAGCCTTGGGGGGTGGGGCTGGCCCACTTCGTCCGCCGGACTCGGAATGCCGCGAGACTTTGCGAGGGGCCTCCGTGTGCCAAAAATAGGCCGCGGGCAAAGGCGCACCCAAAAATAACTGCCCAAAGGCCGGGGCGCCTAGTTCGTCCAGCGGAAAAGGGCCACAAAAACGGGTGGGCTATAGCCTTGGGGGGTGGGGCTGGCCAACTTCGTCCGCCGGACTCGGAATGCCGCGAGCCTTTGCGAGGGGCCTCCGTGTCCCAAAAATAGGCCGCGGACAAAGCCGCGTCCAAAAATAACCGACCTAAGGCCGGGGCGCCAAGTTCGTCCAGCGGAAAAAGGCCACAAAAACGGGTGGGCTATAGCCTTGGCGGGTGGGGCTGGCCAACTTTGTCCGCCGGACTCGGAATGCTCCGAGACTTTGCGAGGGGCCTCCGTGTGCCAAAAATAGGCCGCGGGCAAAGCCGCGCCCAAAAATAACCGCCCGAAGGCTGGGGCGCCAAGTTCTTCCAGCGGAAAAAGGCCACAAAACGGGTGGGCTATAGCCTTGGGGGGTGGGGCTGGCCAACTTCGTCCGCCGGACTCAGAATGCCGAGAGATTTTGCGAGGGGCCTCCGTGTACCAAAAATATACCGCGGACAGAGCCGGGCCCAAAAATAACCGTCCGAAGCCCGGGGCGCCAAGTTCGTCCGGCGGAAAAAGGCCACAAAAACGGGTGTGCTATAGCCTTGGGGGTACGGGCTGGCCACCTTCGTCCGCCGAACTCGGAATGCCGCGAGACTTTGCGAGGGGCCTCCGTGTGCCAAACATAGGCCGCGGGCAAAGCCGTGAACAAAAATAACCGCGCGAAGGCCGGGGCGCCAAGTTCGTCCAGCGGAAAAAGGCCACAAAAAAGGGTGGGCTATAGCCTTGGGGGGTGGGGCTGGCCAACTTCGTCCGCCGGACTCGGAATGCCGCTAGATTTTGCGAGGGGCCTCCGTGTGCCAAAAATAGGCCGCGGACAAAGCCGCGCCCAAAAATAACCGCCCGAAGGCCGGGGCTCCAAGTTCGTCCAGCGGAAAAAGGCCACAAAAAAGGGTGGGCTATAGCCTTGGGGGGTGGGGCTGGCCCACTTCATCCGCCGGACTCGGAATGCCGCGAGACTTTGCGAGGGGCCTCCGTGTGCCAAAAATAGGCCGCGGGCAAAGGCGCACCCAAAAATAACTGCCCGAAGGCCGGGGCGCCAAATTCGTCCAGCGGAAAAAGGCCACAAAAACGGGTGGGCTATAGCCTTGCGGGGTGGGGCTGGCCAACTTTGTCCGCCGGGCTCGGAATGCCGCGAGACTTTGCGAGGGGTCTCCGTGTGCCAAAAATAGGCCGCGGGCAAAGGCGCACCCAAAAATAACTGCCCGAAGGCCGGGGCGCCAAGTTCGTCCAGCGGAAAAAGGCCACAAAAACGGGTGGGCTATAGCCTTGGGGGGTGGGGCTGGCCAACTTCGTCCGCCGGAGTCAGAATGCCGCGAGATTTTGTGAGGGGCCTCCGTGTGCCAAAAATAGGCCGCGGACAAGGCCGGGCCCAAAAATAACTGCCCGACGGCCGGGGCTCCAAGTTCGTCCGGCGGAAAAACGCCACAAAAACGGGTGGGCTATAGCCTTGGGGGGTGGGGCTGGCCAACTTCGTCCGCCGGACTCGGAATGGCGCTAGATTTTGCGAGGGGCCTCCGTGTGCCAAAAATAGGCCGCGGACAAAGCCGGGCCCAAAAATAACCGCCCGAAGGCCGGGGCGCAAAGTTCGTCCAGCGGAAAAAGGCCACAAAAAAGGGTGGGCTATAGCCTTGGGGGGTGGGGCTGGCCAACTTCGTCCGCCGGACCCGGAATGGCGCTTGATTTTGCGAGGGGCCTCCGTGTGCCAAAAATAGGCCGCGGACAAAGCCGCGCCCAAAAATAACCGCCCGAAGGCCGGGGCTCCAAGTTCGTCCAGCGGAAAAAGGCCACAAAAAAGGGTGGGCTATAGCCTTGGCGGGTGGGGCTGGCCAACTTCGTCCGCCGGACTCGGAATGCCGCGAGACTTTGCGAGGGGCCTCTGTGTACCAAAAATCGGCCGCGGGCAAAGCTGCGCCAAAAAATAACAGCCCGAAGGCTGGGGCGTCAACTTCGTCCAGCGGAAAAAGGCCACAAAAACGGGTGGGCTATAGCCTTGGGGGGTGGGGCTGGCCAACTTCGTCCGCCGGACTCAGAATGCCGCGAGACTTTGCGAGGGGCCTCCGTGTACCAAAAATAGGCCGCGGAAAAAGCCGGGCCCAAAAATAACCGCCGGAAGGCCGGGGCGCCAAGTTCGTCCGGCGGAAAAACGCCACAAAAACGGGTGGCCTATAGCCTTGGGAGGTGGGGCTGACCAACTTTGTCCGCCGGACTTGGAATGCCGCGAGACTTTACGAGGGGCCTTCATGTGCCAAAAATAGGCCTCGGGCAAAGCCGCGCCCAAAAATAACCACCCGAAGGCTGGGGCGCCAAGTTCGTCCAGCGGAAAAAGGCCACAAAAACGGGTGGGCTATAGCCTTGGGGGGTCGGGCCGGCCAAGTTCGTCCGCCGGACTCGGAATGCTGCGAGACTTTGCGAGGGGCCTCCGTGTGCCAAAAATAGGCCGCGGACAAAGGCGCGCCCAAAAATAACCGCCCGAAGGCCGGGGCGCCAAGTTCGTCCAGCGGAAAAAGGCCACAAAAACGGGTGGGCTATAGCCTTGGGGGGTGGGGCTGGCCAACTTCGTCTGCCGGACTCGGAATGCCACGAGACTTTGCGAGGGGCCTCCGTGTGCCAAAAATAGGCCGCGGGCAAAGCCGTGCCCAAAAATAACTGCCCGAAGGCCGGGGCGCCAAGTTCGTCCAGCGGAAAAAGGCCACAAAAATGGGTGGGGTATAGCCTTGGGAGATGGGCTGGCCAACTTCGTCCGCCAAACTCAGAATGCCGCGAGACTTTGCGAGGGGCCTCCATGTTCCAAAAATAGGCTGCGGGCAAAGCCGGGCCAAAAAATAACCGCCCGAAGGCCGGGGCGCCGAGTTCGTCCAGCGGAAAAAGGCCACAAAAACAGTTGGGCTATAGCCTTGGGGGGTGGGGCTGGCCAACTTCGTCCTCCGAACTCAGAATGCCGCAAGACTTTGTGAGGGGCCTCCGTGTGCCAAAAATAGGCTGTGGGCAAAGCCGCGCCCAAAAATAACCGCCCGAAAGCCGGGGCACCAAGTTCGTCCAGCGGAAAAAGGCCACAAAAACGGTTGGGCTATAGCCTTGGGGGGTGGGGCTGGCCAACTTCGTCCGCCGGACTCGGAATGCCGCGAGACTTTACGAGGGGCCTCCGTGTGCCAAAAATAGGCCGTGGACAAAGCCGCGGTCAAAAATAACTGCCCGAAGGGCAGGGCGCCAAGTTCGTCCAGCGGAAAAAGGCCACAAAAACGGGTGGGATATAGCGTTGGGGGGTGGGGCTGGCCAACTTCGTCCGCCGGACTCGGAATGCCACGAGACTCTGCGAGGGGCCTCCGTGTGCCAAAAATAGGCCGCGGGCAAAGCCGCGCCTAAAAATAACCGCCCGAAGGCATTGGCGCCAAGTTCGTCCAGCGGAAAAAGGCCACAAAAACGGGTGGGCTATAGCCTTGGGGGGTTGGGCTGGCCAACTTCGTCCGCCGGACTTGGAATTCCGTGAGATTTTGCGAGGGGCCTCCGTGTGCCAAAAATAGGCCGCGGAGAAAGCCGCTCCCAAAAATAACCGCCCGAAGGCAGGGGCGCCAAGTTCGTCCAGCGGAAAAAGGCCACAAAAATGGGTGGGGTATAGCCTTGGGAGGTGGGCTGGCCAACTTCGTCCGCCGGACTCGGAATGCCGCGAGACTTTGCGAGGGGCTTCCGTGTGCCAAAAATAGGCCGCGGACAAAGCCGGGCCCAAAAATAACCGCCCGAAGGCAGGGGCGCCAAGTTCGTCCAGCGGAAAAAGGCCACAAAAATGGGTGGGGTATAGCCTTGGGAGGTGGGCTGGCCAACTTCGTCCGCCGGACTCGGAATGCCGCGAGACTTTGCGAGGGGCTTCCGTGTGCCAAAAATAGGCCGCTGGCAAAGCCGCGCCAAAAAAATAGCCGCCCGAACGCCGGGGCGCCAAGTTCCTCCAGAGGAAAAAGGCCAAAAAACGGGTGGGCTATAGCCTTGGGGGGTGGGGCTGGCCAACTTCGTCCGCAGGACTCGGAATGCCGCGAGACTTTGCGAGGGGCCTCCGTGTGCCAAAAATAGGCCGCGGGCAAAGTCACACCCAAAAATAACCAGCCGAAGGCATTGGCGCCAAGTTCGTCCAGCGGAAAAAGGCCACAAAAACGGGTGGGCTATAGCCTTGGGGGGTGGGGCTGGCCAACTTCGTCCGCCGGACTCAGAATGCCGCGAGATTTTGCGAGGGGCCTCCGTGTGCCAAAAATAGGCCGCGGACAAAGCCGGGCCCAAAAATAACCGCCCGAAGGCCGGGGCGCCAAGTTCGTCCGGTGGAAAAATGCCACAAAAACGGGTGGGCTATAGCCTTGGGGGGTGGGGCTGGCCAACTTCGTCCGCCGGACTCGGAATGCTGCGAGACTTTGTGAGGGGCCTCCGTGTGCCAAAAATAGGCCGCGGAGAAAGCCGCTCCCAAAAATAACCGCCCGAAGGCAGGGGCGCCAAGTTCGTCCAGCGGAAAAAGGCCACAAAAATGGGTGGGGTATAGCCTTGGGAGGTGGGCTGGCCAACTTCGTCCGCCGGACTCGGAATGCCGCGAGACTTTGCGAGGGGCTTCCGTGTGCCAAAAATAGGCCGCTGGCAAAGCCGCGCCAAAAAAATAGCCGCCCGAAGGCCGGGGCGCCAAGTTCCTCCAGAGGAAAAAGGCCAAAAAACGGGTGGGCTATAGCCTTGGGGGGTGGGGCTGGCCAACTTCGTCCGCAGGACTCGGAATGCCGCGAGACTTTGCGAGGGGCCTCCGTGTGCCAAAAATAGGCCGCGTACAAAGCCGTGCTCAAAACGGGTGCGCTATAGCCTTGGGGGGTGGGGCTGGCCGACTTCGTCCGCCGGACACAGAATGGCGCGAGACTTTGCGAGCGACCTCCGTGTGCCAAAAATACGCCGCGGGCACAGCCGCGCCCAAAAATAACTGCCCGAAGGCCGGGGCGCCAAGTTCGTCCAACGGAAAAAGGCCACAAAAACGGGTGGGCTATAGCGTTGGGGGCTTGGGCTGGTCAACTTCGTCCGCCGGACTCGGAATGGCGCGAGACTTTGCGACCAGCCTCCGTGTGCCAAAAATAGGTGGTGGGCACAGCCGCGCTCAAAAATAACCACCCGAAGGCCGGGGCGCCAAGTTCGTCCAGCGGAAAAAGCCCACAAAAACGGGTGGGCTATAGCCTTGGGGGGTGGGGCTGTCCAACTTCGTCCGCCGGACTCAGAATGGCGCGTGACTTTGCGAGCGGCCTCCGTGTGCCAAAAATAGGCCGCGGGCTCAGCCGCGCCCACAAATAACTGCCCGGAGGGCCGGGGCGCCAAGTTAGTCCAGCGGAAAATGGCCACACAAAACGGGTGCGCTATAGCCTTGGGGGGTGGGGCTGGCCAACTTCGTCCGCCGGACACAGAATGGCGCGAGACTTTGCGAGCGACCTCCGTGTGCCAAAAATACGCCGCGGGCACAGCCGCGCCCAAAAATAACTGCCCGAAGGCCGGGGCGCCAAGTTCGTCCAACGGAAAAAGGCCACAAAAACGGGTGGGCTATAGCCTTGGGGGCTTGGGCTGGTCAACTTCGTCCGCCGAACTCGGAATGGCGCGAGACTTTGCGACCAGCCTCCGTGTGCCAAAAATAGGTGGTGGGCACAGCCGCGCTCAAAAATAACCACCCGAAGGCCGGGGCGCCAAGTTCGTCCAGCGGAAAAAGCCCACAAAAACGGGTGGGCTATAGCCTTGGGGGGTGGGGCTGTCCAACTTCGTCCGCCGGACTCAGAATGGCGCGTGACTTTACGAGCGGCCTCCGTGTGCCAAAAATAGGCCGCGGGCTCAGCCGCGCCCACAAATAACTGCCCGGAGGGCCGGGGCGCCAAGTTAGTCCAGCGGAAAATGGCCACACAAAACGGGTGGGCTATAGCCTTGGGGGGTGGGGCTGGCCGACTTCGTCCGCTGGACACGGAATGGTGGGAGACTTTGCGAGCGGCCTCCGTGTGCCAAAAATAGGCCGTGGACACAGCCGCGCCGAAAAATAACAGCCCGAAGGCCGGGGCGCCAAGTTCGTCCAGCGGAAAAAGCCCACAAAAACGGGTGGGCTATAGCCTTGGGGGGTGGGGCTGTCCAACTTCGTCCGCCGGACTCGGAATGGCGCGAGACTTTGCGAGCGGCCTCCGTGTGCCAAAAATTGGGCGCGGGCACAGCCGCGCCAAAAAATAACCACCCGAAGGGCGGGGCGCCAAGTTCGTCCAGCGGAAAAAGGCCACAAAAACGGGTGGGCTATAGCCTTGGGGGGTGGGGCTGGCCGACTTCGTCCGCTGGACTCGGAATGGCGCGAAACTTTGCGAGCGGCCTCCGTGTGCCAAAATTTGGCACGGGCACAGCCGCGCTAATAAATAACCGCCCGAAGGCCGGGGCGCTTTGTTCGTCCAGCGGAAAAAGGCCACAAAAACGGGTGGGCTATAGCCTTGGGGGGTGGGGCTGGCCAACTTCATCCGCCGGACTCGGAATGGCGCGAGACTTTGCGAGCGGCCTCCGTGTGCCAAAAATAGGCCGCGGGCACAACCGCGCCCAAAAATAACCACCCGAAGGCCGGGCCGCCTAGTTTGTCCAGCGGAAAAAGGCCACAAAAACGGGTGGGCTATAGCCTTGGTGGGTGGGGCTGGCCGACTTCGTCCGCCGGACTCGGAATTGCGCGAGACTTTGCGAGTGGCCTCCGTGTGCCAAAAATAGGCTGTGGGCACAGACGCTCACAAAAATATACGCCCCAAGGCCGGGCTGCCAAGTTCCTCCAGCGGAAAAAGGCCACAAAAACGGGTGGGCTATAGCCTTGGGGGGTGGGGCGGGCCAACTTCGTCCGCCGGACTCGGAATGGCGCGAGACTTTGCGAGCTGCCTCAATGTGCCAAAAATAAGCCACGGGCACAGCCGCGCCCAAAAATAACCGACCGAAGGCCGGGGCGCCAAGTTCGTCCAACGGAAAAAGGCCACAAAAACGGGTGGGCTATAGCCTTGGGGGCTTGGGCTGGTCAACTTCGTCCGCCGGACTCGGAATGGCGCGAGACTTTGCGACCAGCCTCCGTGTGCCAAAAATAGGCCATGGGGACAGCCGCTCCCAAAAATAACCGCCCGAAGGCTGGGGCGCCAAGTTCGTCCAGCGGAAAAAGGCCACAAAAACGGGTGGGCTATAGCCTTGGGGGGTGGGGCTGGCCAACTTCGTCCGCCGGACTCGGAATGGCGCGAGACTTTGTGAGCGGCCTCCGTGTGCCAAAAATCGGCCGCGGGCACAGCCGCGCCCAAAAATAACCGCCCGAAGGCAGGGGCGCGAAGTTCGTCCAGCGAAAAAAGGCCACAAAAACGGGTGGGCTATAGCCTTGGGGGGTGGGGCTGGCAAAGTTCGTCCGCCGGACTCGAAATGGCGCGAGACTTTGCGAGCGGCCTCCGTGTGCCGAAAATAGGCCGCGAGCACAGCCGCGCCCAAAAATAACTACCCGAAGGCCGGGTCACCCAGTTCGTCCAGCGGAAAAAGCCCACAAAAACGGGTGGGCTATAGCCTTGGGGGGTGAGGCTGGCCCACTTCGTCCGCCGGACATAGAATGGCGCGAGGCTTTGCGAGCGACCTCCGTGTGCCAAAAATAGGCCACGGACACAGCAACGTTCAAAAATAAACGCCCGAAGGCCGGGGCGCCAAGTTCGTCCAGCGGAAAAAGGCCACAAAAACGGGTGGGCTATAGCCTTGGGGGCTTGGGCTGGCCCACTTCGTCCGCCGGACTCGGAATGGCGCGAGACTTTGCGAGCGGCCTCCGTGTGCCAAAAATAGGCCGCGGGCACAGCCACGCCCAAAAATAACTGCCCGAAGGCCGGGGCGCCAAGTTCATCCAGCGGAAAAAGGCCACAAAAACGGGTGGGCTATAGCCTTGGGGGGTGGGGCTGGCCAACTTCGTCCGCCAGACTCGGAATGGCGCGAGACTTTGTGAGCGGCCTCCGTGTGCCAAAAATCGGCCGCGGGCACAGCCGCGCCCAAAAATAACCGCCCGAAGGCAGGGGCGCGAAGTTCGTCCAGCGAAAAAAGGCCACAAAAACGGGTGGGCTATAGCCTTGGGGGGTGGGGCTGGCAAAGTTCGTCCGCCGGACTCAAAATGGCGCGAGACTTTGCGAGCGGCCTCCGTGTGCCGAAAATAGGCCGCGGGCACAGCCGCGCCCAAAAATAACTACCCGAAGGCCGGGGCACCCAGTTCGTCCAGCGGAAAAAGCCCACAAAAACGGGTGGGCTATAGCCTTGGGGGGTGGGGCTGGCCCACTTCGTCCGCCGGACTCGGAATGGCGCGAGACTTTGTGAGGCGCCTCCATGTGCCAAAAATAGGACGCGGGTACAGCCGCGCCCGAAAATAACCGCCCGACCACCGGCGCGCCAAGTTCGTCCAGCGGAAAATGGCCACAAAAAATGGTGGGCTATAGCTTCGGGGGGTGTGGCTGGCCAACTTCGTCCGCCGGACTCGGAATGCCACGAGACTTTGCGAGGCACCTCCGTGTCCTAAAAATAGGCCGCGGGCACAGTCGCGGCCAAAAATAACCACCTGAAGGCCGGGGCACCAAGTTCGTCCAGCGGAAAAAGGCCACAAAAACGGGTGGGCTATAGCCTTGGGGGGTGGGGCTGGCCAACTTCGTCCGCCGGACTCGGAATGGCGCGAGACTTTGCGAGGCACCTCCGTGTGCAAAAAATAGGCCGCGGGCACAGCCACGCCCAAAAATAACCGCCCGAAGGCCGGGGCGCCAAGTTCGTCCAGCGGAAAAAGGCCACAAAACCGGGTGGCCTATAGCCTTGGGGGGTGGGGCTGGCCAACTTCGTCCGCCGGACTTGGAATGGCGCGAGACTTTACAAGCAACCTCCGTGTGCCAAAAATAGACCGCGGACACAGCCGCGTCCAAAAATAACCCCCCGAAGGCCGGGGCGCCATGTTCGTCCAGCGGAAAAAGGCCACAAAAACGGGTGGGCTATAGCCTTGGGGGGTGGGGCTGGCCAACTTCGTCCGCCGGACTCCGAATGGCACGAGACTTTGCGATTGGCCTCTGTGTGCCAAAAATAGGCCGTGGGGACAGCCGCTCCCAAAAATAACCGCCCGAAGGCCGGGCGCCAAGTTCGTCCAACGGAAAAAGGCCACAAAAACGGGTGGGCTATAGCCTTGGGGGGTGGGACTGGCCAACTTCGTCCGCCGGACTCGGAATGGTGCGAGACTTTGCGAGCGGCCTCCGTGCGCCAAAAAAAGGCTGCGGGCACGGCCGCGCCCAAAACTAACAGCCCGAAGGCCAGGGCGCCAAGTTCGTCCAGCGGAAAAAGGCCACACAAAACGGGTGGGCTATAGCCTTGGGGGGTGAGGCTGGTCAACTTCGTCCGCCGGACACAGAATGGCGCGAGACTTTACGAGCGACCTCCATGTGCCAAAAATAGGCCACGGACACAGCAATGCCCAAAAATAACCTCCCGAAGGCCGGGGCGCCAAGTTCGTCCAGCGGAAAAAGGCCACAAAAACGGGTGGGCTATAGCCTTGGGGGCTTGGGCTGGCCAACTTCGTCCGCCGGACTCGGAATGGCGCGAGACTTTGCGAGCGGCCTCCGTGTGCCAAAAATAGGCCGCGGGCACAGCCGCGCCCAAAAATAACTGCCCGAAGGCCGGGGCGCCAAGTTCATCCAGCGGAAAAAGGCCACAAAAACGGGTGGGCTATAGCCTTGGGGGGTGGGGCTGGCCCACTTCGTCCGCCAGACTCGGAATGGCGCGAGACTTTGCGAGCGGCCTCCGTGTGCCAAAAATAGACCGCGGGCACAGCCGCGCCCAAAAATAACCCCCCGAAGGCCGGGGCGCCATTTTCGTCCAGCGGAAAAAGGCCACAAAAACGGGTGGGCTATAGCCTTGGGGGGTGGGGCTGGCCAACTTCGTCCGCCGGACTCGGAATGGCGCGAGACTTTGCGAATGGCCTCCGTGTGCCGAAAATAGGCCGCGGGCACAGCCACGCCCAAAAATAACCGCCCGAAGGCCGGGGCGCCAAGTTCGTCCTGCGGAAAAAGGCCCCAAAAACGGGTGGGCTATAGCCTTGGGGGGTGGGGCTGGCCAACTTCGTCCGCCGGACTCGGAATGGCGCGAGACTTTGTGAGCGGCCTCCGTGTGCCAAAAATTGGCCGCGGGCACAGCCGCGCCCAAAAATAACCGCCCGAAGGCCGGGGCGCCAAGTTCGTCCAGCGGAAAAAACCCACAAAAATGGATCGGCTATAGCGTTGGGGGGTGGGGCTGGCCAACTTCGTCCGCCGGACTCGGATTGGCGCGATAATTTGCGAGGCACCTCTGTGTGCCAAAAATAGGAAGCGGGCACAGCCGCGCCCAAAAATAACCTCCCGAAGGCCGGGGCGCCAAGTTCGTCCTGCGGAAAAAGGCCACAAAAACGGGTGGGCTATAGCATTGGGGGGTGGGGCTGGCCAACATCGTCCGCCGGACTCGGAATGCCGCGAGACTTTGCGAGGGGCCTCCGTGTGCCAAAAATAGGCCGCGGGCAAAGCCGCGGCCAAAAATAACCGCCCGAAGGCCGGGGCGCCAAGTTCGTCCAGCGGAAAAAGGACACAAAAACGGGTGGGCTATAGCCTTGGGGGTTCGGGCTAGCCACCTTCGTCCGCCGGACTCGGAATGCCGCGAGAATTTTCGAGTGGCCTCCATGTGCCAAAAATAGGCCGCGGACAAAGCCGCGTCCAAAAATAACCGCCCGAAGGCCAGGGCGCCAAGTTCGTCCACCGGAAAAAGTCCACAAAAACGCGTGGGCTATAGCCTTGGGGGGTGGGGCTGGCCAACTTCGTCCGCCGGACTCGGAATGCCGCGAGACTTTGCGAGGGGCCTCCGTGTGCCAAAAATAGGCTGCGGGTAAAGCCGCGCCCAAAAATAACCACCCGAAGGCCGGAGCGCCAAGTTTGTCCAGCGGAAAAAGGCCCCAAAAACGGGTGGGCTATAGCCTTGGGGGGTGGGGCTGGCCAACTTCGTCCGCCGGACTCTGAATGCCGCGAGACTTTGCGAGGGGCCTCGGTGTGCCAAAAATAGGCCGCAGGCAAAGCCACATCCAAAAATAACCGCCCGAAGGCCGGGGCGCCAAGTTCGTCCGGCGGAAAAAGGCCACAAAAACGGGTGGGCTATAGCCTTGGGGGGTGGGGCTGGCCAACTTCATCCGCCGGACTCGGAATGGCGCGAGACTTTGCGAGGTGCCTCCGAGTGCAAAAAATAGGCCGCGGGCACAGCAACGCCCAAAAATAACCGCCCGAAGGCCGGGGCGCCAAGTTCGTCCACCGGAAAAAGCCCACAAAAACGGTTGGCTATAGCCTTGGGGGGTGGGGCTGACCAACTTCGTCCGCCGGACTCGGATTGGCGCGATACTTTGCGAGGCACCTCCATGTGCCAAAAATAGGCCACATGCACAGCCACGCCCAAAAATAACCGCCCGAAGGCTGGAGCAGCAAGTTCGTCCAGCGGAAAAAGGCCACAAAAACGGGTGGGCTATAGCCTTGGGGGGTGGGGCTGGCCCACTTCGTCCGCCGGACTCGGAATGCCGTAAGACTTTGCGAGGGGCCTCCGTGTGCCAAAAATAGGCCGCGGGCAAAGCCGCGCCGAAAAATAACCGCCCAAAGGCCGGGGCGCCAAGTTCGTCCGGCGGAAAAAGGCCACAAAAACGGGTGGGCTATAGCCTTGGGGAGTGGGGCTGGCCCACTTCGTCCGCCGGACTCGGAATGCCGCGAGACTTTGCGAGGGGCCTCCGTGTGCCAAAAATAGGCCGCGGGCAAAGCCGCGGCCAAAAATAACCGCCCGAAGGCCGGGGCGCCAAGTTCGTCCAGCGGAAAAAGGACACAAAAACGGGTGGGCTATAGCCTTGGGGGTTCGGGCTAGCCACCTTCGTCCGCCGGACTCGGAATGCCGCGAGAATTTTCGAGTGGCCTCCATGTGCCAAAAATAGGCCGCGGACAAAGCCGCGTCCAAAAATAACCGCCCGAAGGCCAGGGCGCCAAGTTCGTCCACCGGAAAAAGTCCACAAAAACGCGTGGGCTATAGCCTTGGGGGGTGGGGCTGGCCAACTTCGTCCGCCGGACTCGGAATGCCGCGAGACTTTGCGAGGGGCCTCCGTGTGCCAAAAATAGGCTGCGGGTAAAGCCGCGCCCAAAAATAACCACCCGAAGGCCGGAGCGCCAAGTTTGTCCAGCGGAAAAAGGCCCCAAAAACGGGTGGGCTATAGCCTTGGGGGGTGGGGCTGGCCAACTTCGTCCGCCGGACTCGGAATGGCGCGAGACTTTGCGAGGTGCCTCCGAGTGCAAAAAATAGGCCGCGGGCACAGCAACGCCCAAAAATAACCGCCCGAAGGCCGGGGCGCCAAGTTCGTCCACCGGAAAAAGCCCACAAAAACGGTTGGCTATAGCCTTGGGGGGTGGGGCTGACCAACTTCGTCCGCCGGACTCGGATTGGCGCGATACTTTGCGAGGCACCTCCATGTGCCAAAAATAGGCCACATGCACAGCCACGCCCAAAAATAACCGCCCGAAGGCTGGAGCAGCAAGTTCGTCCAGCGGAAAAAGGCCACAAAAACGGGTGGGCTATAGCCTTGGGGGGTGGGGCTGGCCCACTTCGTCCGCCGGACTCGGAATGCCGTAAGACTTTGCGAGGGGCCTCCGTGTGCCAAAAATAGGCCGCGGGCAAAGCCGCGCCGAAAAATAACCGCCCAAAGGCCGGGGCGCCAAGTTCGTCCGGCGGAAAAAGGCCACAAAAACGGGTGGGCTATAGCCTTGGGGAGTGGGGCTGGCCCACTTCGTCCGCCGGACTCGGAATGCCGCGAGACTTTGCGAGGGGCCTCCGTGTGCCAAAAATAGGCCGCGGGCAAAGCCGCGGCCAAAAATAACCGCCCGAAGGCCGGGGCGCCAAGTTCGTCCAGCGGAAAAAGGACACAAAAACGGGTGGGCTATAGCCTTGGGGGTTCGGGCTAGCCACCTTCGTCCGCCGGACTCGGAATGCCGCGAGAATTTTCGAGTGGCCTCCATGTGCCAAAAATAGGCCACGGACAAAGCCGCGTCCAAAAATAACCGCCCGAAGGCCAGGGCGCCAAGTTCGTCCACCGGAAAAAGTCCACAAAAACGCGTGGGCTATAGCCTTGGGGGGTGGGGCTGGCCAACTTCGTCCGCCGGACTCGGAATGCCGCGAGACTTTGCGAGGGGCCTCCGTGTGCCAAAAATAGGCTGCGGGTAAAGCCGCGCCCAAAAATAACCACCCGAAGGCCGGAGCGCCAAGTTTGTCCAGCGGAAAAAGGCCCCAAAAACGGGTGGGCTATAGCCTTGGGGGGTGGGGCTGGCCAACTTCGTCCGCCGGACTCTGAATGCCGCGAGACTTTGCGAGGGGCCTCGGTGTGCCAAAAATAGGCCGCAGGCAAAGCCACATCCAAAAATAACCGCCCGAAGGCCGGGGCGCCAAGTTCGTCCGGCGGAAAAAGGCCACAAAAACGGGTGGGCTATAGCCTTGGGGGGTGGGGCTGGTCCACTTCGTCTGCCGGACTCGGAATGCCGCGAGACTTTGCGAGGGGCCTCCGTGTGCCAAAAATAGGCCGTGGGCAAAGCCGCAGCCATAAATAACCACCCGAAGGCCGGGGCGCCAAGTTCGTCCAGCGGAAAAAGGCCACAAAAACGGGTGGGCTATAGCCTTGGGGGTTCGGGCTGGCCACCTTCATCCGCCGGACTCGGAATGCCGCAAGACTTTGCGAGGGGCCTCCGTGTGCCAAAAATAGGCCGCGGGCAAAGCCGTGCACAAAAATAACCGTGCGAAGGCCGGGGCGCCAAGTTCGTCCAGCGGAAAAAGGCCACAAAAACGGGTGGGCGATAGCCTTGGGGGGTGGGGCTAGCCAACTTCGTCCGCCGGACTCGGAATGCCGCGAGACTTTGTGAGGGGCCTCCGTGTGCCAAAAATAGGCTGCGGGCAAAGCCGTGCACAAAAATAACCGTGCGAAGCCCGGGGCGCCAAGTTCGTCCAGCGGAAAAAGGCCACAAAAACGGGTGGGTTATAGCCTTGCGGGGTGGGGCTGGCCAACTTCGGCCGCCGGAATCGGAATGCCGCGAGACTTTGTGAGGGGCCTCCGTGTGCCAAAAATAGGCCGCGGGCAAAGCCGTGCACAAAAATAACCGTGCGAAGGCCGGGGCGCCAAGTTCGTCCAGCGGAAAAAGGCCACAAAAACGCGTGGGCTATAGCCTTGGGGGGTGGGGCTGGCCAACTTCGTCCGCCGGACTCGGAATGCCGCGAGACTTTGCGAGGGGCCTCCGTGTGCCAAAAATAGGCCGCGGGGAAAGCCGCACCCAAAAATAACCGCCCGAAGGCCGGAGCGCCAAGTTCGTCCAGCGGAAAAAGGCCCCAAAAACGGGTGGGCTATAGCCTTGGGGGTGGGGCTGGCGAACTTCATCCGCCGGACTCGGAATGCCGCGAGACTTTGCGAGGGGCCTCCGTGTGCCAAAAATAGGCCACGGGCAAAGCCGTGCCCAAAAATAACCGCCCGAAAGCCGGAGCGCCAAGTTCGTCCAGCGGAAAAAGGCCACAAAAACGCGTGGGCTATAGCCTTGCAGGGTGGGGCTGGCCAACTTCGTCCGCCTGACTCGGAATGCCGCGAGACTTTGCGAGGGGCCTCCGTGTGCCAGAAATAGGCCGCGGACAAAGCCGTGCACAAAAATAACCGTGCGAAGGCCGGGCCGCCAAGTTTGTCCGGCGGAAAAAGGCCCCAAAAACGGGTGGGCTATAGCCTTGGGGGGTGGGGCTGGCCCACTTCGTCCGCCGGAGTCGGAATGCCGCGAGACTTTGCGAGGGGCCTCCGTGTGCCAAAAATAGGCCGCAGGCAAAGCCGCGCCCAAAAATAACCGCCGAAGGCCGGGGCGCCAAGTTCGTCGAGCGGAAAAAGGCCACAAAAACGGGTGGGCTATAGCCTTGGGGTGTGGGGCGGGCCCACTTCGTCCGCCCGACTCGGAATGCCGCGAGACTTTGCGAGGGGCCTCCATGTGCCAAAAATAGGCCGCGGGCAAAGCCGCACCCAATAATAACCGCCCGAAGGCCGGGGCGCCTTGTTCGTCCAGCGGAAAAAGGCCACAAAAACGGGTGGGCTATAGCCTTGGGGGGTGGGGCTGGCCCACTTCGTCCGCCGGCCTCGGAATGACGCAATACTTTGCGAGGGGCCTCCTTGTGCCAAAAATAGGCCACGGGCAAAGCCGCGTCCAAAAATAACTGCCCGAAGGCCGGGGTGCCAAGTTCGTCCAGCGGAAAAATGCGACAAAAACGGGTGGGCTATAGCCTTGGGGGGTGGGGCTGGCCCACTTCGTCCGTCAGACTCGGAATGCCGCGAGAGTTTGCGAGGGGCCTCCGTGTGCCAAAAATAGGCCGCAGGCAAAGCCGCGCCCAAAAATAAGCGCCCGAAGGCCGGGGCGCCAAGTTCGTCCAGCGGAAAAAGGCCACAAAAACGGGTGGGCTATAGCCTTGGGGGGTGGGGCTGGCCCACTTCGTCCGCCGGACTCGGAATGCCGTGAGACTTTGCGAGGGGCCTCCGTGTGCCAAAAATAGGCCGCGGGCAAAGCCACGCCCAAAAATAACCACCCGAAGGCCGGGGCGCCAAGTTCGTCCGGCGGAGAAAGGCCACAAAAACGGGTGGGCTATAGCCCTGGGGTGTGGGGCGGGCCCACTTCGTCCGCCCGACTCGGAATGCCGCGAGACTTTACGAGGGGCCTCCATGTGCCAAAAATAGGCCGCGGGCAAAGCCGCACCCAATAATAACCGCCCGAAGGCCGGGGCGCCTTGTTCGTCCAGCGGAAAAAGGCCACAAAAACGGGTGGGCTATAGCCTTGGGGGGTGGGGCTGGCCCACTTCGTCCGCCGGACTCGGAATGCCGTGAGACTTTGCGAGGGGCCTCCGTGTGCCAAAAATAGGCCGCGGGCAAAGCCACGCTCAAAAATAACCGCCCGAAGGCCGGGGCGCCAAGTTCGTCCGGCGGAAAAAGGCCACAAAAACGGGTGGGCTATAGCCTTGGGGGGTGGGGCTGGCCCACTTCGTCCGCCGGACTCGGAATGGCGCGAGACTTTGCGAGGGGCCTCCGTGTGCCAAAAATAGGCTGCGGGCAAAGCCGCGCCCAAAAATAACCGCCCGAAGGCCAGAGCGCCAAGTTCGTCCAGCGGAAAAAGGCCCCAAAAACGGGTGGGCTATAGCCCTGGGGTGTGGGGCGGGCCCACTTCGTCCGCCCGACTCGGAATGCTGCGAGACTTTGCGAGGGGCCTCCATGTGCCAAAAATAGGCCGCGGGCAAAGCCGCACCCAATAATAACCGCCCGAAGGCCGGGGCGCCTTGTTCGTCCAGCGGAAAAAGGCCACAAAAACGGGTGGGCTATAGCCTTGGGGGGTGGGGCTGGCCCACTTCGTCCGCCGGCCTCGGAATGACGCAATACTTTGCGAGGGGCCTCCATGTGCCAAAAATAGGCCGCGGGCAAAGCCGCACCCAATAATAACCGCCCGAAGGCCGGGGCGCCTTGTTCGTCCAGCGGAAAAAGGCCACAAAAACGGGTGGGCTATAGCTTTGGGGGGTGGGGCGGGCCCACTTCGTCCGCCGGACTCGGAATGCCGCGAGACTTTGCGAGGGGCCTCCGTGTGCAAAAAATAGGCCGCGGGCAAAGCCGCGCCCAAAAATAACCACCCGAAGGCCGGGGCGCCAAGTTCGTCCGGCGGAACAAGGCCACAAAAACGGGTGGGCTATAGCCTTGGGGGGTGGGGCTGGCCCACTTCGTCCGCCGGACTCGGAATGCTGCGAGACTTTGCGAGGGGCCTCCGTGTGCCAAAAATAGGCCGCGGGCAAAGCCGTACCCAAAAATAACCGCCCGAAGGCCGGGGCGCCAAGTTCGTCCAGCGGAAAAAGGACGCAAAAACAGGTGGGCTATAGTCTTGGGGGTTCGGGCTGGCCACCTACGTCCGCCGGACTCGGAATGCCGCGAAAATTTTCGAGTGGCCTCCGTGTGCCAAAAATAGGCCGCGGGCAAAGCCGTGCACAAATATAACCGTGCGAAGGCCGGGGCGCCAAGTTCGTCCAGCGGAAAAAGTCCACAAAAACGCGTGGGCTATAGCCTTGGGGGGTGGGGCTGGCCAACTTCGTCCGCCGGACTCGGAATGCCGCGAGACTTTGCGAGGGGCCTCCGTGTGCCAAAACTAGGCCACGGGCAAAGCCGTGCCCAAAAATAACCGCCCGAAAGCCGGAGCGCCAAGTTCGTCCAGCGGAAAAAGGCCACAAAAACGCGTGGGCTATAGCCTTGCAGGGTGGGGCTGGCCAACTTCGTCCGCCTGACTCGGAATGCCGCGAGACTTTGCGAGGGGCCTCCGTGTGCCAAAACTAGGCCACGGGCAAAGCCGTGCCCAAAAATAACCGCCCGAAAGCCGGAGCGCCAAGTTCGTCTAGCGGAAAAAGGCCACAAAAACGCGTGGGCTATAGCCTTGGGGGGTGGGGCTGGCCAACTTCGTCCGCCGGACTCGGAATGCCGCGAGACTTTGCGAGGGGCCTCCGTGTGCCAAAAATAGGCTGCGGGGAAAGCCACGCCCAAAAATAACCGCCTGAAGGCCGGAGCGCCAAGTTCGTCCAGCGGAAAAAGGCCCCAAAAACGGGTGGGCTATAGCCTTGGGGGGTGGGGCTGGCCAACTTCGTCCGCCGGATTCGGAATGCCGCGAGACTTTGCGAGGGGCCTCCGTGTGCCAAAAATAGGCCGCGGTCAAAGCCGCGCCCAAAAATAACTGCCTGAAGGCCGGGGCTCCAAGTTCGTCCAGCGGAAAAAGGCCACAAAAACGGGTGGGCTATAGCCTTGGGGGGTGGGGCAGGCCAACTTCGTCCGCCGGACTCGGAATCTTCGAGACTTTGCGAGGGGCCTCCGTGTGCCAAAAATAGGCCGTGGGCAAAGCCGCGCACAAAAATAACTGCCCGAAGGCCGGGGCGCCAAGTTCGTCCAGCGGAAAAAGGCCACAAAAACGGATGGGCTATAGCCTTGGGGGTTCGGGCTGGCCACCTTCGTCCGCCGGACTCGGAATGCCGCGAGACTTTGCGAGGGGCCTCCGTGTGCCAAAAATAGGGTGCGGGCAAATCCGTGCACAAAAATAACCGCCCGAAGGCCGGGGTGCCAAGTACGTCCAGCGGAAAAAGGCCACAAAAACGCGTGGGTTATAGCCTTGGGGGTTGGGGCTGGCCAACTTCGGCCGCCGGACTCGGAATGCCGTGAGACTTTGCGAGGGGCCTCCGTGTGCCAAAAATAGGCCACGGGCAAAGCCGCGCACAAAAAATAACCGCCCGAAGGCCGGAGCGCCAAGTTCGTCCAGCGGAAAAAGGCCACAAAAACGCGTGGGCTATAGCCTTGCAGGGTGGGGCTGGCCAACTTCGTCCGCAGGACTCGGAATGCCGCGAGACTTTGCGAGGGTCCTCCGTGTGCCAAAAATAGGCCGTGGGCAAAGCCGCATCCATAAATAACCACCCGAAGGCCGGGGCGCCAAGTTCGTCCAGCGGAAAAAGGCCACAAAAACGGGTGGGCTATAGCCTTGGGGGGTGGAGTTAGCCAACTTCGTCCGCCGGACTCGGAATGCCGCGAGTCTTTGCGAGGGGCCTCCTTGTGCCAAAAATAGGGCGCGGGCAAATCCGTGCACAAAAATAACCGCCCGAAGGAGGGGGCACCAAGTTCGTCCAGTGGAAAAAGGCCACAAAAACGGGTGGGCTATAGCCTTGGGGGGTGGGGCTAGCCAACTTCGTCCGCCGGACTCGGAATGCCGCGAGACTTTACGAGGGGCCTCCGTGTTCCAAAAATAGGCGCGGGGAAAGCCCTGCACAAAAATAACAGCGCGAAGGCCGGAGCGCCAAGTTCGTCCAGCGGAAAAAGGCCCCAAAAACGGGTGGGCTATAGCCTTGGGGGGTGGGGCTGGCCAACTTCGTCCGCCGGAGTCGGAATGCCGCGAGACTTTGCGAGGGGCCTCCGTGTGCCAAAAATAGGGCGCGGGCAAATCCGTTCACAAAAATAACCGCGCGAAGGCCGGGGCACCAAGTACGTCCAGCGGAAAAAGGCCACAAAAACGCGTGGGTTATAGCCTTGCGGGGTGGGGCTGGCCAACTTCGGCCGCCGGACTCGGAATGCCGCGAGACTTTGCGAGGGGCCTCCGTGTGCCAAAAATAGGCCACGGGCAAAGCCGTGCACAAAAATAACCGCGCGAAGGCCGGGGCGCAAAGCACATCCAGCGGAAAAAGGCCACAAAAACGCGTGGGTTATAGCCTTGGGGGGTGGGGCTGGCCAACTTCGGCCGCCGGACTCGGAATGCCGCGAGACTTTGCGAGGGGCCTCCGTGTACCAAAAATAGGCTGTGGGCAAAGCCGCGCCCAAAAATAACCGCCCGAAGGCCGGAGCGCCATGTTCGTCCAGCGGAAAAAGGCCCCAAAAACGGGTGGGCTATAGCCTTGGGGGGTGGGGCTGGCCAACTTCGTCCGCCGGACTCGGAATGCCGCGAGACTTTGCGAGGGGCCTCCGTGTGCTAAAAATATGCCGCGGGCAAAGCCGCGCCCAAAAATAACCGCCCGAACGCCGGGGCGCCAAGTTCGTCCGGCCGAAAAAGGCCACAAAAACGGGTGGGCTATAGCCTTGGGGGGTGGGGCTGGCCCACTTCGTCCGCCGGCCTCGGAATGCCGCGTCCAAAAATAACCGCCCGAAGGCAGGGGCGCCAAGTTCGTCCAGCGGAAAAATGCCACAAAAACGGGTGGGCTATAGCCTTTGGGGGTGGGGCTGGCCGACTTCGTCCGCCGGACTCGGAATGCCACGAGACTTTACGAGGGGCCTCCGTGTGCCAAAAATAGGCCGTGGGCAAGGCCGTATCCAAAAATAACCGCCCGAAGGCCGGGGCGCCAAGTTCGTCTGGCGGAAAAAGGCCACAAAAACGGGTGGGCTATAGCCTTGGGGGGTGGGGCTGGCCCACTTCGTCCGCCGGACTCGGAATACCGCGAGACTTTGCGAGGGGCCTCCGTGTGCCAAAAATAGGCTGTGGGAAAAGCCGCGCTAAAAAATAACCGCCCCAGGGCCGGGCCGCCAAGTTCGTCCAGCGGAAAAAGGCCACAAAAAAGGGTGGGCTATAGCCATGGGGGGTGGGGCTGGCCAACTACGTCCGCCGGACTCGGAATGCCGCGAGACTTTGCGAGGGGCCTCCGTGTGCCAAAAATAGGCCGTGGACAAAGCCGCGCGCAAAAATAACCGCCCGAGGGCCGGGGCGCCAAGTTCGTCCAGCGGAAAAAGGCCACAAAAAAGGGTGGGCTATAGCCTTGGATGGTGGGGCTGGCCCACTTCGTCCGCCGGACTCTGAAGGCGGAGAGACTTTGTGAGGGGCCTCCATGTGCCAAAAATAGGCCGCGGGCAAAGCCGCGCCCAAAAATAACTGCCCGAAGGCCGGGGCGCCAAGTTCGTCCAGCGGAAAAAGGCCACAAAAACGGGTGGGCTATAGCCTTGGGGGGTCGGGCTGGCCAACTTCGTCCGCCGGACTCGGAATGCCGCGAGACTTTGCGAGGGGCCTCCATATACCAAAAATCAGCCGCGGGCAAAGCCGCGCCTAAAAATAACTGCCCGAAGGCCGGGCCGTCAAGTTCGTCCAGCGGAAAAAGGCAACAAAAACGGGTGGGCTATAGCCTTGGGGGGTGGGGCTGGCCGACTTCGTCCGCCGGACTCGGAATGGCGCGAAACTTTACAAGGCGCCTCCGTGTGCCAAAAATAGGGTGCGGGCACAGCCACGTCCAAAAATAACCGCCCGAAGGCCGGGGCGACAAGTTCGTCCAGCGGAAAAAGACCACAAAAACGGGTGGGCTATAGCCTTGGGGGGCGGGGCTGGCGAACTTCGTCCGCTGGACTCGGTATGGCGCGAGACTTTGTGAGGCACCTCCGTGTGCAAAAAATAGGCCGCAGGCACAGCCGCGCCCTAAAATAACCGCCCGAAGGCCGGGGCGCCAAGTTCGTCCAGCTGAAAAAGGCCACAAAAACGGGTGGGCTATAGCCTTGGCGGGTGGGGCTGGCCGACTTCGTCCGCCGGACTCGGAATGGCGCTAGACTTTGCGAGGCAGCTCCGTGTGCCAAAAATAGGCCGGGGGCGCAGCCGCGCCCAAAAATAACCGCCCGAAGGCCGGGGCGCCAAGTTCGTCCAGCGGAAAAAGCCCACAAAAACGGGTGGGCTATAGCCTTGGGGGTGGGGTGGGCCAACTTCGTCCGCCGGACTCGGAATGGCGCGAGACTTTACGAGGCGCCTCTGTGTGCCAAAAATAGGCCGCGGGCACAGCGGTGCCCAAAAATAACCACCCGAAGGCCGGGGCGCCAAGTTCGTCCAGCGGAAAAAATCCTACAAAAACGGGTGGGCTATAGCCTTGGGGGGTGGGGATGGCCAACTTCGTCCGCTGGATGCGGAATGGCGCGAGACTTTGTGAGGCGCCTCCGTGTGCCAAAAATAGGCCGCGGGCACAGCCGCGCCCAAAAATAACCGCCCGAAGGCCAGGGCGCCAAGTTCGTGCAGCGGAAAAAGGCCACAAAAACTTGTGGGCAGCCTTGGGGGGTGGGGCTGGCCAACTTCGTCCGCCGGTTTCGGAATGGCGCGAGACGTTGCGAGTCGCCTCCGTGTGCCAAAAATAGGCCGTGGACACAGCCGCGCGGCAAAATAACCGCCCGAAGGCCGGGGCACCAAGTTCGTCCAGCGGAAAAAGGCCACAAAAACGGGTGGGCTATAGCCTTGGGGGGTGGGGCTGGCCAAGTTCGTCCGCCAGACTCGGAATGGCGCGAGACTTTGCGAGGTGCCTCCGTGTGCCAAAAATAGGCCGCGGGCACAGCCGCGCCCAAAAATAACCGTCCGAAGGCTGGGGCGGCAAGTTCGTCCAGCGGAAAAAGCACACAAAAACGGGTGATCTGTAGCCTTGGGGGGTGGGGCTGGCAAAATTCGTCCGCCAGACTCGGAATGGCGCGAGACTTTGCGAGGCACTTCCGTGTGCCAAAAATAGGCCGCGGACGCAGCCGCGCCCAAAAATTACCGCCCGAAGGCTGGGGCGCCAGGTTCGTCCAGCGCAAAAAGCACACAAAAACGGGTGGGCTATAGCCTTGCGGGGTGGGGCCGGCCAAATTCGTCCGCCGGACTCGGAATGGCGCGAGACTTTTCGAGGCACCTCCGTGTGCTAAAAATAGGCTTCAGGCACAGCCGGGCCCAAAAATAACTGCCCGAAGGCCGGGGCGCCAAGTTCGTCCAGCGGAAAAAGCACACAAAAACGGGTGGTCTATAACCTTGGAGGGTGGGGCTGGCAAACTTTGTCCGCCGGACTCGGAATGGCGCGAGACTTTGCGAGGCACTTCCGTGTGTCAAAAATAGGCCGTGGACGCAGCCGCGCCCAAAAATAACCGCCCGAAGGCCGGTGCGCCATGTTCGTCCAGCGGAAAAAGGCCACAAAAACGGGTGTGCTATAGCCTTGGGGGGTGGGGCTGGCCAACTTCTTCCGCCGGACTTGGATTGGCGCGAGACTTTGCGAGGCACCTCTGTGTGCCAAAAATAGGCCGTGGGCACAGCCGTGCCCAATAATAACGGCACGAAGGCGGGGCACCAAGTTCGTCTAGCGGAAAAAGGTCACAAAAATGGGTGGGCTATATATCCTTGGGGGGTGGGGTTGGCCAACTTTGTCCCCAGGACTCGGAATGGCGCGAGACTTTGCGAGGGGCCTCCATATACCAAAAATCAGCCGCGGGCAAAGCCGCGCCTAAAAATAACTGCCCGAAGTCCGGGCCGTGTAGTTCGTCCAGCGGAAAAAGGCCACAAAAACGGGTGGGCTATAGCGTTGGGGGGTGGGGCTGGCCGACTTCGTCCGCCGGACTCGGAATGGCGCGAGACTTTACAAGGCGCCTCCATGTGCCAAAAATAGGGTGCGGGCACAGCCACGTCCAAAAATAACCGCCCGAAGGCCGGGGCGACAAGTTCGTCCAGCGGAAAAAGACCACAAAAACGGGTGGGCTATTGCCTTGGGGGGCGGGGCTGGCGAACTTCGTCCGCTGGACTCGGTATGGCGCGAGACTTTGTGAGGCACCTCCGTGTGCAAAAAATAGGCCGCAGGCACAGCCGCGCCCTAAAATAACCGCCCGAAGGCCGGGGCGCCAAGTTCGTCCAGCTGAAAAAGGCCACAAAAACGGGTGGGCTATAGCCTTGGCGGGTGGGGCTGGCCGACTTCGTCCGCCGGACTCGGAATGGCGCTAGACTTTGCGAGGCAGCTCCGTGTGCGAAAAATAGGCCGGGGGCGCAGCCGCGCCCAAAAATAACCGCCCGAAGGCCGGGGCGCCAAGTTCGTCCAGCGGAAAAAGCCCACAAAAACGGGTGGGCTATAGCCTTGGGGGTGGGGTGGGCCAACTTCGTCCGCCGGACTCGGAATGGCGCGAGACTTTACGAGGCGCCCCTAGTGCCAAAAATAGGCCGCGGGCACAGCGGTGCCCAAAAATAACCACCCGAAGGCCGGGGCGCCAAGTTCGTCCAGCGGAAAATAACCTACAAAAACTGGTGGGCTATAGCCTTGGGGGGTGGGGATGGCCAACTTCGTCCGCTGGATGCGGAATGGCGCGAGACTTTGTGAGGCGCCTCCGTGTGCCAAAAATAGGCCGCGGGCACAGCCGCGCCCTAAAATAACCGCCCGAAGGCCAGGGCGCCAAGTTCGTGCAGCGGAAAAAGGCCACAAAAACTTGTGGGCAGCCTTGGGGGGTGGGGCTGGCCAACTTCGTCCGCCGGTTTCGGAATGGCGCGAGACGTTGCGAGTCGCCTCCGTGTGCCAAAAATAGGCCGTGGACACAGCCGCGCGGCAAAATAACCGCCCGAAGGCCGGGGCACCAAGTTCGTCCAGCGGAAAAAGGCCACAAAAACGGGTGGGCTATAGCCTTGGGGGGTGGGGCTGGCCAAGTTCGTCCGCCAGACTCGGAATGGCGCGAGACTTTGCGAGGTGCCTCCGTGTGCCAAAAATAGGCCGCGGGCACAGCCGCGCCCAAAAATAACCGTCCGAAGGCTGGGGCGGCAAGTTCGTCCAGCGGAAAAAGCACACAAAAACGGGTGATCTGTAGCCTTGGGGGATGGGGCTGGCAAACTTCGTCCGCCAGACTCGGAATGGCGCGAGACTTTGCGAGGCGCTTCCGTGTGCCAAAAATAGGCCGCGGACGCAGCCGCGCCCAAAAATTACCACCCGAAGGCTGGGGCGCCAGGTTCGTCCAGCGCAAAAAGCACACAAAAACGGGTGGGCTATAGCCTTGCGGGGTGGGGCCGGCCAAATTCGTCCGCCGGACTCGGAATGGCGCGAGACTTTGCGAGGCACCTCCGTGTGCTAAAAATAGGCTTCAGGCACAGCCGGGCCCAAAAATAACTGCCCGAAGGCCGGGGCGCCAAGTTCGTCCAGCGGAAAAAGCACACAAAAACGGGTGGTCTATAGCCTTGGAGGGTGGGGCTGGCAAACTTTGTCCGCCGGACTCGGAATGGCGCGAGACTTTGCGAGGCACTTCCGTGTGCCAAAAATAGGCCGTGGACGCAGCCGCACCCAAAAATAACCGACCGAAGGCCGGTGCGCCAAGTTCGTTCAGCGGAAAAAGGCCACAAAAACGGGTGGGCTATAGCCTTGGGGGGTGGGGCTGGCCAACTTCGTCCGCCGGACTCGGAATGGCGCGAGACTTTGCGAGGCATCTCCATGTGACAAAAATAGGCCGCGGGCACAGCCGCGAACAAAAATAACCGCCCGAAGGACGGGGCGCCGAGTTCGTCCAGCGGAAAATGGCCATAAAAACGGGTGTGCTATAGCCTTGGGGGGTGGGGCTGGCCAACTTCTTCCGCCGGACTCGGAATGGCGCGAGACTTTGCGAGGCACCTCCGTGTGCTAAAAATAGGCTTCAGGCACAGCCGGGCCCAAAAATAACTGCCCGAAGGCCGGGGCGCCAAGTTCGTCCAGCGGAAAAAGCACACAAAAACGGGTGGTCTATAGCCTTGGAGGGTGGGGCTGGCAAACTTTGTCCGCCGGACTCGGAATGGCGCGAGACTTTGCGAGGCACTTCCGTGTATCAAAAATAGGCCGTGGACGCAGCCGCGCCCAAAAATAACCGCCCGAAGGCCGGTGCGCCATGTTCGTCCAGCGGAAAAAGGCCGCAAAAACGGGTGGGCTATAGCCTTGGGGGGTGGGGCTGGCCAACTTCGTCCGCCGGACTCGGAATGGCGCGAGACTTTGCGAGGTGTCTCCGTGTGACAAAAATAGGCCGCGGGCACAGCCGCGCCCAAAAATAACCGCCCGAAGGATGGGGCGCCGAGTTCGTCCAGCGGAAAATGGCCACAAAAACGGGTGTGCTATAGCCTTGGGGGGTGGGGCTGGCCAACTTCTTCCGCCGGACTCGGATTGGCACGAGACTTTGCGAGGCACCTCTGTGTGCCAAAAATAGGCCGTGGGCACAGCCGTGCCCAATAATAACGGCACGAAGGCGGGGCACCAAGTTCGTCTAGCGGAAAAAGGTCACAAAAATGGGTGGGCTATATATCCTTGGGGGGTGGGGTTGGCCAACTTTGTCCCCAGGACTCGGAATGGCGCGAGACTTTGCGAGGCAACTCCGTGTGCCAAAAATAGGCCGTGGGCACAGCGGCGCCCAAAAATAACTGCCCGAAGGCCAGGGCGCCAAGTTCGTCCAGCGGAAAAAGGCCACAAAAACGGGTGGGCTATAGCCTTGGGGGGTGGGGCTGGCCAACTTCGTCCGCCGGACTCGGAATGGCGCGAGACTTTGCGAGGCGCCTCCGTATACAAAAACTAGGCCTTGGGCACAGCCGCGCCAAAAAATAACAGCCCGAAGGCCGGGGCGCCAAGTTCGTCCAACGGAAAAAGGCCACAAAAACGGGTGGGCTATAGCCTTGGGGGGTGGGGCTGGCCGACTTCGTCCGCCAGACTCGGAATGGCGTGAGACTTTGCGAGGCACCTCCGTGTGCCAAAAATTGGCCGCGGGCACAGCCGCGCCCAAAAATAACCGCCCGAAGGCCGGGGCGCCAAGTTCATCCAGCGGAAAAAGACCCCAAAAACGGGTGGGCTATAGCCTTGGGGGGTGGGGCTGGCCAACTTCGTCCTCCGGACTCGGAATGGCGCCAGACTTTGCAAGGTACCTCCGTGTGCCAAAAAAACACCGCGGGCACAGCCGTGCCCAAAAATAACCGCCCGAAGGCCGGGTTGCCAAGTTCGTCCAGCGGAAAAAGGCCCCAAAAACGGGTGGGCTATAGCCTTGGGGGGTGGGGCTGGCCAACTTCATCCGCTGGACTCGGAATGGCGCGAGACTTTGCGAGGCACCTCCATGTGCCAAAAATATGCCGCGGGCACAGGCGCGCCCAAAAATAACCGTCCAAAGGCCGGGGTGCCAAGTTCGTCCAGCGGAAAAAGGCCCCAAAAACGGGTGGAATATAGCCTTGGGGGGTGGGGCTGGCAAACTTCATCCGCTGGACTCGGAATGGCGTGAAATTTTGCGAGGTGCCTCCGTGTGCCAAAAATAGGCCGGGGGAACAGCCGCGCCCAAAAATAACCGCCCGAAGGCCGGGGCGCCAAGTTCGTCCAGCGGAAAAAGCACACAAAAACGGGTGGTCTATAGCCTTGGGGGGTGGGGCTGGCCAACTTCGTCCGCCGGACTCGGAATGGCGTGAGACTTTGTGATTCACCTCTGTGTGGCAAAAATAGGCCGTGGGAACAGCCGTACCCAAAAATAACCGCCCGGAGGCCGTGGCGCCAAGTTCGTCCAGCGGAAAAAGGCCACAAAAACGGGTGGGCTAAAGCCTTGGGCGGTGGGGCTGGCCGACTTCGTCCGCCAGACTCGGAATGGCACGAGCCTTTGTGAGGCACTTCCGTGTGCCAAAAATTGGCCGCGGGCAGAGCCGCGCCCAAAAATAATCGCCCGAAGGCCGGGGCGCCAAGTTCGTCCAGCGGAAAAAGACCCCAAAAACGGGTGGGCTATAGCCTTGGGGGGTGGGGCTGGCCAACTTCGTCCTCCGGACTCGGAATGGCGCGAGACTTTGCAAGACACCTCCGTGTGCCAAAAATACGCCGCGGGCACAGCCGTGCCCAAAAATCACCACCCGAAGGCCGGGGCGCCAAGTTCGTCCAGCGGAAAAAGGCCCCAAAAACGGGTGGGCTATAGCCTTGGGGGGTGGGGCTGGCCAACTTCATCCGCTGGACTCGGAATGGCGTGAAATTTTGCGAGGTGCCTCCGTGTGCCAAGAATAGGCCGCGGACGCAGCCGCGCCCAAAAATAACCGCCCGAATGCCAGGGCGCCAAGTTCGTCCAGCGGAAAAAGGCCCCAAAAACGGGTGGGCTATAGCCTTGGGGGGTGGGGCTGGCCAACTTCATCCGCTGGACTCGGAATGGCGTGAAATTTTGCAAGGCACCTATGTGTGCCAAAAATAGGCCGCGGGCGCAGCCGCGCCCAAAAATAACCGCCCGAATGCCGGGGCGCCAAGTTCGTCCAGCGGAAAAAGGCCCCAAAAACGGGTGGGCTATAGCCTTGGGGGGTGGGGCTGGCCAACTTCATCTGCTGGACTCGGAATGGCGTGAAATTTGGCGAGGCACCTCCGTGTGCCAAGAATAGGCCGCGGGCTCAGCCGCGCTAAAAAATAACCACCCGAATGCCGGGGCTCCGTGTTCGTCCAACGGAAAAAGGGCACAAAAACGGGTGGGCTATAGCCTTGGGGGTGGGGCTAGCCAACTTCGTCCGCCGGACGCGGAATGGCGCGAGACTTTGTGAGGCGCGTCCGTTTGCCAATAATAGGCCGCGGGCACAGCCGCGCCCAAAAATAACAGCCCGAAAGCCGGCCCGCCAAGTTCTTCCAGCAGAAAAAGGCCCCAAAAACGGGTGGGCTATAGCCTTGGGGGGTGGGGCTGGCCAACTTCGTCCGCCGGAATCGGATTGGCGCGAGACTTTGCGAGGCCCCTCCGTGTGCCAAAAATAGGCCACGGGCACAGCCGCACCCAAAACTAACCGCCCGAAGGCCGGGGCGCCAAGTTCGTCCCGCGGAAAAAACCCACAAAAACGGGTGGGCTATAGCCTTGGGGGGAGGGGCTGGCCGACTTCGTCCGCCGGACTCGGAATGGCGCGAGACTTTCTGAGGTCCCTCCGTGTGCCAAAAATAGGCCGCGGCCACAGTTGCGCCCAAAAATAACCACCTGAAGGCCGGGACGCCAAGTTCGTCCAGCGGAAAAAGGCCATAAAAACGGGCGGGCTATAGCCGTGGGGGGTGGGGCTGGACAACTTCGTCCGCCGGACTCGGAATGGCGCGAGACATTGCAAGGCGCCTCTGTGTGCCAAAAATAGGCCACGGGAACAGCCGCGCCCAAAAATAAATGCCCGAAGGTTGGGGCGCCAAGTTCGTCGAGCGGAAAAAGGCCACAAAAACGGGTGGGCTATAGCCTTGGGGGGTGGGGCTGGCCCACCTCGTCCGTCGGACTCGGATTGGCGCGATACTTTGCGAGGCGACTCCGTGTGGAAAAATAGAATGCGGGCACAGCTGCGCCCAAAAAAAACCGCCCGAAGGCCGGGGCGCCAAGTTCGTCCAGCGGAAAAAGGCCATAAAAACGGGTGGGCTATAGCCGTGGGGGGTGGGGCTGGCCAACTTCGTCCGCCGGACTCGGAATGGTGCGAGACTTTACGAGGCGCCTCCGTGTGCCAAAAATAGGCCATGGGAACAGCCGCGTCCAAAAATAACCGCCCGAAGGTTGGGGCGCCAAGTTCGTCCAGCGGAAAAAGGCCACAAAAACGGGTGGGCTATAGCCTTGGGGGGTGGGGCTGGCCCACTTCGTCCGCCGGACTCGGAATGGCGCGAGACTTTGCGAGGCCCCTCCGTGTGCTAAAAATAGGCCGTGGGCACAGCCGCACCCAAAAATAACCGCTCGAAGGCTGGGGCGCCAAGTTCGTCCTGCGTAAAAAGGCCACAAAAACGGGTGGGCTATAGCCTTGGGGGGTGGGGCTGGCCGACTTCGTCCGCCAGACTCAGAATGGCGCGAGACTTTGCGAGCGGCTTCCGTGTGTCAAAAATAAACCGCGGCACAGCCGCGCCCAAAAATAACCACCCGAAGGCCGGAGCGCCAAGTTCGTCCAGCGGAAAAAGGCCACAAAAACGGGTGGGCTATAGCCTTGCGGGGTGGGGCCGGCCCACTTGGTCCGCCGGACTCGGAATGGCGCGAGACTTTCCGAGGCGCTTCCGTGTGCCAAAAATAGGCTGCGGGCACAGACGAGCCCAAAAATAACCGCCCCAAGGCCGGGGCGCTAAGTTCGTCCAGCGGAAAAAGGCCACAAAAACGGGTGGGCTATAGCCTTGGGGGGTGGGGCCGGCCGACTTCGTCCGCCGGACTCGGAATGGCGCGAGACTTTGTGAGGCCCCTCCGTGTGCCAAAAATAGGCCGCGGGCGCAGCCGCGCCCAAAAATAACTGCTCGAAGGCCGGGGCGCCAAGTTCGTCCTGCATAAAAAGGCCACAAAAACGGGTGGGCTATACCCTTGGGGGGTGGGGCTGGCCCACTTCGTCCGCCGGACTTGGAATGGCGCGAGACTTTGCGAGGCCCCTCCGTGTGCCAAAACTAGGCCGCGGGTACAGCCGCGCCCAAAAATAACTGCTCGAACGCCGGGGCGCCAAGTTCGTCCAGCGGAAAAAGGCCACAAAAACGGGTGGGCTATATCCTTGGGGGGTGGGGCCGGCCCACTTCGTCCGCCCGACTCGGAATGGCGCGAGACTTTGCGAGGCCCCTCCGTGGGCCAAAAATAGGCCGTGGGCACAGCCGCGCCCAAAAATAACTGCTCGAAGGCCGGGGCGCCAAGTTCGTCCTGCGTAAAAAGGCCACAAAAACGGGTGGGCTATAGCCTTGGGGGGTGGGGCTGGCCAACTTCGTCTGCCGGACTCGGAATGGCGCGAGACATTGCGAGGCACCTCCATGTGCAAAAAATAGGCCGCGGGCACAGCCGCGCTCAAAAATAACCGCCCGAAGGCCGGAGTGCCAAGTTCGTCCAGCGGAAAAAGCCCATAAAAACGGGTGGGCTATAGCCTTGGGGGGTGGGGCTGGCCAACTTCGTCCGCCGGACTCGGAACGGCGCGAGACTTTGCGAGGCACCTCCGTGTGCCAAAAATAGGCCGCGGGCACAGCCGCGCCCAAAAATAACCGCCCGAAGGCCGGGGCGCCAAGTTCGTCCAGCGGAAAAAGCCCACAAAAACGGGTGGCCTATAACCTTGGGGGGTGGGGCTGGCCAACTTAGTCCGCCGGACTCGGAATTGCGCGAGACTTTGCGAGGTGCTTCCGTGTACCAAAAATAGGCTGCGGGCACAGCCGCGTCCAAAAATAACCGCCCGAAGGCCGGGGCGCCAAGTTCATCCCGCGGAAAAAACCCACAAAAACGGGTGGGCTATAGCCTTGGGGGGTGGGGCTGGCCAACTTCGTCCGCCGGACTCGGAATGCCAGGAGACTTTGCGAGGTCCCTCCGTGTGCCAAAAATAGGCCGCGGGCACAGCCGCGCCCGAAAATAACCGCCCGAAGGCCATGACGCCAAGTTCGTCCAGCGGAAAAAGGCCATAAAAACGGGTGGGCTATAGCCGTGGGGGGTGGGGCTGGCCAACTTCATCCGCCGGACTAGGAATGGCGCGAGACTTTGCGAGGCGCCTCTGTGTGCCAAAAATAGGCCACGGGAACAGCCGCGCCCAAAAATAACCGCCCGAAGGTTGGGGCGCCAAGTTCGTCCAGCGGAAAAAGGCCACAAAAACGGGTGGGCTATAGCCTTGGGGGGTGGGGCTGGCCCACTTTGTCCGCCGGACTCGGAATGGCGCGAGACTTTGCGAGGCCCCTCCGTGTGCCAAAAATAGGCCACGGGCACAGCCGCGCCAAAAAATAACCGCTCGAAGGCCGGGGCGCCAAGTTCGTCCTGCGGAAAAAGCCCACAAAAACGGGAGGGCTACAGCCTTGGGGGGTGGGGCTGGCCAACTTCGTCCGCCGGACTCGGAATGGCGCGAGACTTTGCGAGGCGCCTCCGTGTACCAAAAATAGGCCGCGGGCACAGCTGCGCCCAAAAATAACCGCCCGAAGGCCGGGGCGCCAAGTTCGTCCAGCGGAAAAAGCCCACAAAAACGGGTGGGCTATAGCCTTGGGGGGTGGGGCTGGCCAACTTCATCCGCTGGACTCGGAATCGCGCGAAACTTTGAGAGGCACCTCCGTGTACAAAAAATAGGCCACGGGCACAGCCGCGCCCAAAAATAACCGCCTGAAGGCCGAGGCGCCAAGTTCGTCCAGCGGAAAAAGCCAACAAAAACGGGAGGGCTACAGCCTTGGGGGGTGGGGCTGGCCAACTTTGTCCGCCGAACTCGGAATGGCGCGAGACTTTGCGAGGCACCTCCGTGTGCCAAAAATAGGTCGCGGGCACAGCCGCGCCCAAAAATAACCGCCCGAAGGCCGGGGCGCCAAGTTCGTCCAGCGGAAAATCCCCACAAAAACGGGTGGGCTATAGCCTTGGGGGGTGGGGCCGGCCGACTTCGTCCGCCGGACTCGGAATGGCGCGAGACTTTGCGAGGCGCCTCCGTGTGCCAAAACTAGGCCGCGGGTACAGCCGCGCCCAAAAATAACCACCCGAAGGCCGGGGCGCCAACTTCGTCCAGCGGAAAAAGCCCACAAAAACGGGTGGGCTATAGCCTTGGGGGGTGGGGCTGGCCAACTTCGTCCGCCGGACTCGGAACGGCGCGAGACTTTGCGAGGCACCTCCGTGTGCCAAAAATAGGCCGCGGGTACAGACGCGCCCAAAAATAACCTCCCGAAGGCTGGGTCGCCAAGTTCGTCCAGCGGAAAAAGGCCACAAAAACGGGTGGGCTATAGCCTTGGGGGGTGGGGCTGGCCAACTTCGTCCGCGGGACTTGGAATCGCGCGAGACTTTGCGAGGTGCCTCCGTGTGCCAAAAATAGGCCGCGGGCACAGCCGCGCCCAAAAGTAACTGCCCGAAGACCGGGGCGCCAAGTTCGTCCAGCGGAAAAAGGCCACAAAAACGGGTGGGCTATAGCCTTGGGGGGTGGGGCCGGCCAACTTGGTCCGCCGGAGTCGGAATGGCGCGAGACTTTGCGAGGCGCCTCCGTGTGCCAAAAATAGGCCGCGGGCACAGATGCGCCCAAAAATAACAGCCCGAAGGCCGGGGCGCTAAGTTCGTCCAGCGGAAAAAGGCCACAAAAACGGGTGGGCTATAGCCTTGGGGGGTGGGGCCGGCCCACTTCGTCCGCCGTTCTCGGAATGGCGCGAGACTTTGCGAGGACCCTCCGTGTGCCAAAAATAGGCCGCGGGAACAGCCGCGCCCAAAAATAACTGCTCGAAGGCCTGGGCGCCAAGTTCGTCCTGCGTAAAAAGGCCACAAAAACGGGTGGGCTATAGCCTTGGGGGGTGGGGCTGGCCAACTTCATCCGCTGGACTCGGAATGGCGCGAAACTTTGAGAGGCACCTCCGTGTACAAAAAATAGGCCACGGGCACAGCCGCGCCCAAAAATAACCGCCTGAAGGCTGGGGCGCCAAGTTCGTCCAGCGGAAAAAGGCCACAAAAACGGGTGGGCTATAGCCTTGGGGGGTGGGGCTGGCCAACTTCGTCCGCGGGACTTGGAATCGCGCGAGACTTTGCGAGGTGCCTCCGTGTGCCAAAAATAGGCCGCGGGCACAGCCGCGCCCAAAAATAACTGCCCGAAGGCCGGGGCGCCAAGTTCGTCCAGCGGAAAAAGCCCACAGTAACGGGTGGGCTATAGCCATGGGGGGTGGGGCTGGCCAACTTCATCCGCCGGACTCGGAATGGCGCGAGACTTTGCGAGGCGCCTCCGTGTACCAAAAATAGGCCGCGGGCACAGCTGCGCCCAAAAATAACCGCCCGAAGGCCGGGGCGCCAAGTTTGTCCAGCGGAAAAAGCCCACAAAAACGGGTGGACTATAGCCTTGGTGGGTGGGGCTGGCCAACTTAGACCGCCGGACTCGGAAT
This sequence comes from Citrus x changshan-huyou, assembly GCA_039657385.1. Classification (NCBI taxonomy): domain Eukaryota; kingdom Viridiplantae; phylum Streptophyta; class Magnoliopsida; order Sapindales; family Rutaceae; genus Citrus; species Citrus x changshan-huyou. The sequence continues at coordinate 438,677 of JBCGBO010000016.1, forward strand.
GGCGCGAGACTTTGCGAGGTGCCTCCGTGTGCCAACAATAGGCCGCGGGCAAAGCCACGCCCAAAAATAACCGCCCGAAGGTTGGGGCGCCAAGTTCGTCCAGCGGAAAAAGGCCACAAAAACGGGTGGGCTATAGCCTTGGGGGGTGGGGCTGGCCCACTTCGTCCGCCGGACTCGGAATTGCGCGAGACTTTGCGAGGCCCCTCCGTGTGCCAAAAATAGGCCGCGGGTACAGCCGCGCCCAAAAATAACCGCTCGAAGGCCGGGGCGCCAAGTTCGTCCGTCGTAAAAAGTCCACAAAAACGGTTGGGCTGTAGCCTTCGGGGGTGGGGCTGGCCTACTTCATCCGCCGGACTCGGAATGGCGCGAGACTTTGCGAGGCACCTCCGTGTCCCAAAACTAGGCCGCGGGCACAGCCGCACTAAAAAATAACCACCTGAAGGCCGGGTCGCCAAGTTCGTCCAGCGAAAAAAGGCCACAAAAACGGGTGGGCTATAGCCTTGGGGGGTGGGGCTGGCCGACTTCGTCCGCCGGACTCGGAATGGTGCGAGACTTTGCGAGGCACCTCCGTTCACCAAAAATAGGCCGCGCGCACAGCCGAACCCAAAAATAACCGCCCGAAGGCCGGGGCGCCTAGTTCGTCCAGCGGAAAAAGCCCACAAAAACGGGTGGGCAATAGCCTTGGGGGATGGGGCTGGCCAGCTTCGTCCGCCGGACTCGGAATGGCGCGAGACTTTGCGAGGCGCCTCCGTGTGCCAAAAATAGGCCGTGGACACAGCCGAACCCAAAAATAACCACCCGAAGGCCAGGGCGCCAAATTCCTCCAGCGGAAAAAGGCCACAAAAACGGGTGGGCTATAGCCTTGGGGGGTGGGGCTGGCCAACTTCGTCCGCCGGACTCGGAATGGCGCGAGACTTTACGAGGCACCTCCGTGTTCCGAAAATAGGCCGCGTACACATCCGTGCCCAAAAATAACCGCCCGAAGGCCGGGGCGCCAAGTTCGTCCATCGGAAAAAGGCCACAAAAACGGGTGGGCTATAGCCTTGGGGGGAGAGGCTGGCCAACTTCGTCCGCCGGACTCGGAATGGCGCGAGACTTTGCGAGGCGCCTCCGTGCGCCAAAAATAGGCCGCGCGCACAGCCGAACCCAAAAATAACCGCCCGAAGGCCGGGTCGCCAAATTCGTCCATCGGAAAAAGGCCACAAAAACGGGTGGGCTATAGCCTTGGGGGGAGGGGCTGACCAACTTCCTCCGCCGGACTCGGAATGGCACGAGACTTTGCGAGGTGCCTCCGTGCGCCAAAAATAGGCCGAGGGCACAGCCGACCCCAAAAATAACCGCCCGAAGGATGGGGCGCCAAGTTCGTCCAGCGGAAAAAAGCCACAAAAACAGGTGGGCTATAGCCTTGGGGCATGGGGCTGGCCAACTTCGTCCGCCGGACTCGGAATGGCGTGAGACTTTGCGAGGCACCTCTGTGTGCCAAAAATAGGCCGCGGGCACAGCCGCGCCCAAAAATAACCGCCCGAAGGCCGGGGCGCAAAGTTCGTCCAGCGGAAAAAGGCCACAAAAACGGGTGGGCTATAGCCTTGGGGGGTGTGGCTCGCCAACGTCGTCCGCCGGACTCGGAATGGCGCGAGACTTTGCGAGGCGCCTCCATGTGCCAACAATAGGCCGCGGGCAAAGCCGCGCCCAAAAATAACGGCCTGAAGGCCGGGGCGCTAAGTTCGTCCAGCGGAAAAAGGCCACAAAAACGGGTGGGCTATAGCCTTGGGGGGAGGGGCTGACCAACTTCCTCCGCCGGACTCGGAATGGCACGAGACTTTGCGAGGTGCCTCCGTGCGCCAAAAATAGGCCGAGGGCACAGCCGACCCCAAAAATAACCGCCCGAAGGATGGGGCGCCAAGTTCGTCCAGCGGAAAAAAGCCACAAAAACAGGTGGGCTATAGCCTTGGGGCGTGGGGCTGGCCAACTTCGTCCGCCGGACTCGGAATGGCGTGAGACTATTCGAGGCGCCTCCGGGTGCCAAAAATAGGCCGCGGATACAGCCGCGCCCAAAAATAACCGCCCGAAGGCCGGGGCGCCAAGTTCGTCCAGCGGAAAAAGGCCACAAAAACGGGTGGGCTATAGCCTTGGGGGGCGGGGCTGGCCAACTTCGTCCGCCGGACTCAGAATGGCGTGAGATTTTACGAGACACCTCCATGTGCCAAAAAAGGATGAGGGCACAGCCGCGCTCAAAAATAACCGCCCGAAAGCTGGGGCGCCAAGTTCGTCCAGCGGAAAAAAGCCACAAAAACGGGTGGGTTATAGCCTTGGCGGGTGGGGCTGGCCAACCTCGTTCGCCGGACTCGGAATGGCGCGAGACTTTGCGAGGCGACTCTGTATGCCAAAAATAGGCCGCGGGCACAGCCGCGCCCAAAAATAACCTCTCGAAGGCCGGGGCGGAATGTTCGTCCAGCGGAAAAAGGTCACAAAAACGGGTGGGCTATAGCCTTGGGCGGTGGGGCTGGCCGACTTCGTCCGCCGGACTCGGAATGGCGCGAGACTTTGCGAGGCGCCTCCATGTGCCAAAAATACGCTGCGGGCACACCCGCACACAAAAATAACGGCCTGAAGGCCGGGGCGCCAAGTTCGTCCAGCGGAAAAATGCCACAAAAACGGGTGGGCTATAGCCTTGGGGGGTGGGGCTGGCCAACTTCGTCCGCTGGACTCGGAATGGCGCCAGACTATTCGAGGCACCACCGTGTGCCAAAAATAGGCCGCGGGCACAGCCGCGCTCAAAAATAACCGCCCGAAGGCCGGGGCGCCAAGTTCGTCCAGCGGAAAAAGGCCACAAAAATGGGTGGGCTATAGCCTTGGGGGGTGGGGCTGGCCCACTTCGTCCGCCGGACTCGGAATGGTGCGAGACTTTGCGAGGCACCTCCGTGTGCCAAAAATAGGCCGCGGGCACAGCCGCGCTCAAAAATAACCGCCCGAAGGCCGGGGCGCCAAGTTCGTCCTGCGTAAAAAGGCCACAAAAACGGGTGGGCTATAGCCTTGGGGGGTGGGGCTGGCCAACTTCATCCGCTGGACTCGGAATGGCGCGAAACTTTGAGAGGCACCTCCGTGTACAAAAAATAGGCCACGGGCACAGCCGCGCCCAAAAATAACCGCCTGAAGGCTGGGGCGCCAAGTTCGTCCAGCGGAAAAAGGCCACAAAAACGGGTGGGCTATAGCCTTGGGGGGTGGGGCTGGCCAACTTCGTCCGCGGGACTTGGAATCGCGCGAGACTTTGCGAGGTGCCTCCGTGTGCCAAAAATAGGCCGCGGGCACAGCCGCGCCCAAAAATAACTGCCCGAAGGCCGGGGCGCCAAGTTCGTCCAGCGGAAAAAGCCCACAGTAACGGGTGGGCTATAGCCATGGGGGGTGGGGCTGGCCAACTTCATCCGCCGGACTCGGAATGGCGCGAGACTTTGCGAGGCGCCTCCGTGTACCAAAAATCGGCCGCGGCACAGCTGCGCCCAAAAATAACCGCCCGAAGGCCGGGGCGCCAAGTTTGTCCAGCGGAAAAAGCCCACAAAAACGGGTGGACTATAGCCTTGGGGGGTGGGGCTGGCGAACTTAGTCCGCCGGACTCGGAATGGCGCGAGACTTTGCGAGGTGCCTCCGTGTGCCAACAATAGGCCGCGGGCAAAGCCACGCCCAAAAATAACCGCCTGAAGGCTGGGGCGCCAAGTTCGTCCAGCGGAAAAAACCCACAAAAAACGGGTGGGCTATAGCCTTGGGGTGTGGGGCTGGCCAACTTCGTCCGCCGGACTCGGAATGGCGCGAGACTTTGCGAGGTCCCTCCGTGTGCCAAAAATAGGCCGCGGGCACAGCCGCACCCAAAAATAACCGCCCGAAGGCCGGGACGCCAAGTTCGTCCAGCGGAAAAAGGCCATAAAAACGGGTGGGCTGTAGCCGTGGGGGGTTGGGCTGGCCAACTTCGTCCGCCGGACTCGGAATGGCGCGAGACTTTGCGAGGTGCCTCCGTGTGCCAACAATAGGCCGCGGGCAAAGCTACGCCCAAAAATAACCGCCTGAAGGCTGGGGCGCCAAGTTCGTCCAGCGGAAAAAACCCACAAAAAACGGGTGGGCTATAGCCTTGGGGTGTGGGGCTGGCCAACTTCGTCCGCCGGACTCGGAATGGCGCGAGACTTTGCGAGGTCCCTCCGTGTGCCAAAAATAGGCCGCGGGAACAGCCGCTCCCAAAAATAACCGCTCGAAGGCCGGGGCGCCAAGTTCGTCCTGCGTAAAAAGGCCACAAAAACGGTTGGGCTATAGCCTTCGGGGGTGGGGCTGGCCTACTTCATCCGCCGGACTCGGAATGGCGCGAGACTTTGCGAGGCACCTCCGTGTGCCAAAACTAGGCCGCGGGCACAGCCGCACTAAAAAATAACCACCTGACGGCCGGGTCGCCAAGTTCGTCCAGCGGTAAAAGGCCACAAAAACGAGTGGGCTGTAGCCTTGGGGGGTGGGGCTGGCCAACTTCGTCCGCCGGACACAGAATGCCGCGAGACTTTGCGAGGGGCCTCCGTGTGCCAAAAATAGGCCGCGGGCAAACCGCGCCCAAAAATTACCGCCCGAAGGCCGGGGCGTCAAGTTCGTCCAGCGGAAAAAGGCCACAAAAACGGGTGGGCTATAGCCTTGGGGGGTGGGGCTGGCCAACTTCGTCCGCCGGACTCGGAATACGGCGAGACTTTGCGAGGGCCCTCCGTGTGCCAAAAATAGGCCGTGGACGCAGCCGCGCCCAAAAATTACTGCCGGAAGGCCGGGGCGCCAAGTTCGTCCAGCGGAAAAAGGCCACAAAAACGGGTGGGCTATAGACTTGGGGGGTGGGGCTGGCCGACTTCGTCCGCCGGACTCAGAATGCCGCGAGACTTTGCGACGGGCCTCCGTGTGCCAAAAATAGGCCGCGGGCAAAGGCGCGCCCAAAAATAACCGCCGGAAGGCCGGGGCGCCAAGTTCGTCCGGCGGAAAAAGGCCACAAAAACGGGTGGGCTATAGCCTTGGGGGGTGGGGCTGGCCCACTTCGTCCGCCGGACTCGGCATGCCGCGAGACTTTGCGAGGGGCCTCCGTGTGCCAAAAATAGGCCGCGGGCAAACCGCGCCCAAAAATTACCGCCCGAAGGCCGGGGCGTCAAGTTCGTCCAGCGGAAAAAGGCCACAAAAACGGGTGGGCTACAGCCTTGGGGGGTGCGGCTGGCCAACTTCGTCTGCCGGACTCGGAATGCCGCGAGACTTTGCGAGGGGCCTCCGTGTCCCAAAAATAGGCCGCGGACGAAGCCGCACCCAAAAATAACCGCCCGAAGGCCGGGGCGACAAGTTCGTCCGGCGGAAAAAGGCCACAAAAACGGGTGGGCGATAGCCTTGGGGGCTGGGGCTGGCCATCTTCGTCCGCCGGACTCGGAATGCCGCGAGACTTTGCGAGGGATCTCCATGTGCCATAAATAATCCATGGGCAAAGCCGCGCCTAAAAATAACCACCCGAAGGCCGGGGCGCCAAGTTCGTCCAGCGGTAAAAGGCCACAAAAACGGGTGGGCTATAGCCTTGGGGGGTGGGGCTGGCCCACTTCGTCCGCCGGACTCGGCATGCCGCGAGACTTTGCGAGGGGCCTCCGTGTGCCAAAAATAGGCCGCGGGCAAACCACGCCCAAAAATAACCGCCCGAAGGCCGGGACGTCAAGTTCGTCCAGCGGAAAAAGGCCACAAAAACGGGTGGGCTATGGCCTTGGGGGGTGGGGCTGCCCAACTTCGTCCGCCGTAGTCGGAATGCCGCGAGACTTTGCGAGGGGCCTCCATGTCCCAAAAATAGGCCGCGGGCGAAGCGGCACCCAAAAATAACCGCCCGAAGGCCGGGTCGCCATGTTCGTCCAGCGCAAAAAGGCCACAAAAACGGGTGGGCTATAGCCTTGGGGGGTGGGGCTGGCCGACTTCGTCCGCCGGACTCAGAATGCCGTGAGACTTTGCGACGGGCCTCCGTGTGCCAAAAATAGGCCGCGGGCAAAGGCGCGCCCAAAAATAACCGCCGGAAGGCCGGGGCGCCAAGTTCGTCCGGCGGAAAAAGGCCACAAAAACGGGTGGGCTATAGCCTTGGGGGGTGGGGCTGGCCATCTTCGTCCGCCGGACTCGGAATGCCGTGAGACTTTGCGAGGGATCTCCGTGTGCCATAAATAATCCGTGGGCAAAACCGCGCCTAAAAATAACCACCCGAAGGCCGGGGCGCCAAGTTCGTCCAGCGGTAAAAGGCCACAAAAACGGGTGGGCTATAGCCTTGGGGGGTGGGGCTGGCCCACTTCGTCCGCCGGACTCGGCATGCCGCGAGACTTTGCGAGGGGCCTCCATGTGCCAAAAATAGGCCGCGGGCAAACCGCGCCCAAAAATAACCGCCCGAAGGCCGGGGCGTCAAGTTCGTCCAGCGGAAAAAGGCCACAAAAACGGGTGGGCTACAGCCTTGGGGGGTGCGGCTGGCCAACTTCGTCTGCCGGACTCGGAATGCCGCGAGACTTTGCGAGGGGCCTCCGTGTCCCAAAAATAGGCCGCGGACGAAGCCGCACCCAAAAATAACCTCATGAAGGCCGGGTCGCCATGTTCGTCCAGCGGAAAAAGGCCACAAAAACGGGTGGGCTATAGCCTTGGGGGGTGGGGCTGGCCAACTTCGTCCGCCGTAGTCGGAATGCCGCGAGACTTTTTGAGGGGCCTCCGTGTCCCAAAAATAGGCCGTGGGCAAAGCCGCACCCAAAAATAACCGCCCGAAGGCCGGGTCGCCATGTTCGTCCAGCGGAAAAAGGCCACATAAACGGGTGGGCTATAGCCTTGGGGGGTGGGGCTGGCCGACTTCGTCCGCCGGACTCAGAATGCCGCGAGACTTTGCAACGGGCCTCCGTATGCCAAAAATAGGCTGCGGGCAAAGCCGCGCCCAATTATAACTGCCCGAAGGCCGGGGCACCAAGTTCGTCCGGCGGAAAAAGGCCACAAAAACGGGTGGGCTATAGCCTTGGGGGGTGGGGCTGGCCATCTACGTCCGCCCAACTCGGAATGCCGTGAGACTTTGCGAGGGATCTCCGTGTGCCATAAATAATCCACGGGCAAAGCCGCGCCTAAAAATAACCACCCGAAGGCCGGGGCGCCAAGTTCGTCCAGCGGTAAAAGGCCACAAAAACGGGTGGGCTATAGCCTTGGGGGGTGGGGCTGGCCCACTTCGTCCGCCGGACTCGGCATGCGGCGAGAGTTTGCGAAGGGCCTCCGTGTGCCAAAAATAGGCCGTGGGCAAACCGCGCCCAAAAATAACCGCCCGAAGGCCGGGGCGCCAAGTTCGTCCAGCGGAAAAAGGCCACAAAAACGGGTGGGCTATAGCCTTGGGGGGTGGGGCTGGCCAACTTCGTCTGCCGGACTCGGAATGCCACGAGACTTTGCGAGGGGCCTCCATGTCCCAAAAATATGCCGCGGGCAAAGCCGCGCCCAAAACTAACCGCCCGAAGGCCGGGTCTCCAAGTTCGTCCAGCGGAAAAAGGCCACAAAAACGGGTGGGCTATAGCCTTGGGGGGTGGGGCTGGCCCACTTCGTCCGCCGGACTCGGAATGCCGCGAGACTTTGCGAGGGGCCTCCGTGTGCCAAAAATAGGCCACGGGCAAAGGCGCGGTAAAAAATAACCCCCCGAAGGCCGGGGCGCCAAGTTCGTCCAGCGGAAAAAGGCCACAAAAACGGGTGGGCTATAGCCTTGGGGGGTGGGGCTGGCCATCTTCGTCCGCCGGACTCAAAATGCGGCGACACTTTGCGAGGGGCCTCCGTGTGCCAAAAATAGGCCGCGGACAAAGCCGCGCCCAAACATAACCGCCCGAAGGCCGGGGCGCCAAGTTCGTCCAGCGGAAAAAGGTCACAAAAACGGGTGGGCTATAGCCTTGGGGGGTGGGGCTGGCCCACTTCGTCCGCCGGACTCGGAATGCCGCGAGACTTTGCGAGGGGCCTCCGTGTGCCAAAAATAGGCCGCGGGCAAAGGTGCGCCGAAAAATAACCGCCCGAAGGCCGGGGCACCAAGTTCGTCCGGCGGAAAAAGGCCACAAAAACGGGTGGGCTATAGCCTTGGGGGGTGGGGCTGGCCATCTTCGTCCGCCGGACTCGGAATGCGGTGAGACTTTGCGAGGGAACTCCGTGTGCCATAAATAATCCATGGGCAAAGCCGCGCCTAAAAATAACCACCCGAAGGCCGGGGCACCAAGTTCGTCCAGCGGTAAAAGGCCACAAAAACGGGTGGGCTATAGCCTTGGGGGGTGGGGCTGGCCAACTTCGTCCGCCGGACTCAAAATGCGGCGACACATTGCGAGGGTCCTCCGTGTGCAAAAAATAGGCCGCGGACAAAGCCGTGCCGAAAAATAACCACCCGAAGGCCGGGGCGCCAAGTTCGGCCAGCGGAAAAAGGCCACAAACACGTGTGGGCTATAGCCTTGGGGGGTGGGGCAACCAGCCTTCGTCCGCCGGACTCAGAATGCCGCGAGACTTTGTAAGGGGCCTCCGTGTGCCAAAAATAGGCCGCGGGCAAAGCCGCGCCCAAAAATAACCGCCCGAAGTCCGGGGCGCCAAGTTCGTCCAGCGGAAAAAGGCCACAAAAACGGGTGGGCTATAGCCTTGGGGGTTGGGGCTGGCCAACTTCGTCCGCCGGACTCAGAATGCCGCGAGACTTTGCGAGGGGCCTCCTTGTGCCACAAATAGGCCACGGGCAAACCCGCGCCCAAAAATAACCGCCCGAAGACCGGGGCCCCAAGTTCGTACAGCGGAAAAAGGCCACAAAAACGGGTGGGCTAAAGCCTTGGGGGGTGGGGCTGGCCAACTTCGTCCGACGGACTCGGAATGACACGAGAGTTTGCGAGGGGCCTCCGTGTGCGAAAAATAGGCCGCGGGCAAAGCCGCGCCCACAAATAACTGCCCGAAGGGCCGGGGCGCCAAGTTCGTCCAGCGGAAAAAGGCCACAAAAACGGGTGGGCTATAGCCTTGGGGGGTGGGGCTGGCCAACTTCGTCCGCCGGACTCGGAATGCCGCGAGACTTTGCGAGGGGCCTCCGTGTGCCAAAACTAGGCCGCGGTCAAAGCCTCGCCCAAAAATAATCGCCCGAATGCCGGAGCGCCAAGTTCGTCCAGTGGAAAAAGGCCACAAAAACGGGTGGGCTATAGCCTTGGAGGGTGGGGCTGGCCAACTTCATCCGCCGGACTCGGAATGCCGCGAGACTTTGCGACGGGCCTCCGTGTGCCAAAAATAGGCCGCGGACAAAGCTGCGCCCGAAAATAACCGAACGAAGGCCGGGGCGCCAAGTTCGTGCAGCGGAAAAAGTCCACAAAAACGGGTGGGCTGTAGCCTCGGGGGGTGAGGCTGGCCACCTTCGTCCGCCGGACTCGGAATGCCGCGAGTCTTTACGAGGGGCCTCCGTGTGCCAAAAATAGGCCGCGGGCAAAGCTGCGCCCAAAAATAACCGCCCGAAGGCCGGGGAGCCAAGTTCGCCCAGCGGAAAAAGGCCACAAAAACGGGTGGGCTATAGCCTTGGGGGCTGGGGCTGGCCAACTTTGGGGGGTGGGGCTGGCCAACTTTGGGGGTTGGGCTGGCCGACTTCGTCCGCCGGACTCGGAATGCCGCGAGACTTTTCGAGGGGCCTCCGTGTGCCAGAAATAGGCCGCGGGTGAAGCCGCATCCAAAAATTACTGCCTGAAGGCCGGGGCGCCAAGTTCATCCTGCGGAAAAAGGCCACAAAAACGGGTGGGCTATAGCCTTGGGCGGTGGGGCTGGCCAACTTCGTCCGCCGGACTCGGAATGCCGCCAGAATTTGCGAGGGGCCTCCGTGTGCCAAAAATAGGCCGTGGTCAAAGCCACGCCCAAAAATAACCACCCTAAGGCCGGGGCGCCATGTTCGTCCAGCGGAAAAAGGACACAAAAACGGGTGGGCTATAGCCTTGGGGGGTGGGGCTGGCCGACTTCATCCGCCGGACTCGGAATGCCGCGAGCCTTTGCGAGGGGCCTCCGTGTGCCAAAGGTAGGCCGCGGGCAAAGCCGCGCCCAAAAATAACCGCCCGAAGGCCGGGGCGCCAAGTTCGTCCAGCAGAAAAAGGCCACAAAAACGGGTCGGCTATAGCCTTGGGGGGTGGGGCTGGCCAACTTTGTCCGCCGGACTCGGAACGCCGCGAGACTTTGCGAGGGGCCTCCGTGTGCCAAAAATAGGCCGCGGGCAAAGCCGCGCCCAAAAATAACCGCCCGGAGGCCGGGGCGCCAAGTTCGACCAGCGGAAAAAGACCACAAAAACGGGTGGGCTACAGCCTTGGGCGGTGGGGCTGGCCAACTTTGTCCGCCGGACTCGGAATGCCGCGAGACTTTGCGAGGGGCCTCCGTGTGCCAAAACTAGGCAGCGGGCTAAGCCGCGCCCAAAAATAACCGCCCGAATGCGGGGGCGCCAAGTTCGTCCAGCGGAAAAAGGCCACAAAAACGGGTGGGCTATAGCCTTGGGGGGTGGGGCTGGCCGACTTCGTCCGCCGGACTCGGAATGCCGCGAGACTTTGCGAGGGGCCTACGTTTGCCAAAAGTAGGCCGCAGGCATAGCCGCATCCATAAATAACCGCCCGAAGGCCGGGGCGCCAAGTTCGTCCAGCGGAAAAAGGACACAAAAACGGGTAGGCTATTGCCTTGGGGGGTGGGGCCGGCCCACGTCGTCTGCCGGACTCGGAATGCCGCGAGACATTGCGAGGGGCCTCCGTGTGCCAAAAATAGGCCGCGGGTAAAGCCGCGCCCAAAAATAACCGCCCGAAGGCCGGGGCGCCAAGTTCGTCCAGCTGAAAAAGGCCACGAAAACAGGTGGGCTATAGCCTTGCGGGGTGGGGCTGGCCAACTTCGTCCGCCGTACTCGGAATGCCGCGAGACATTGCGAGGGCCCTCCGTGTGCCAAAAATAGGCCGCGGGTAAAGCCGCGCCCAAAAATAACCGCCCGAAGGCCGGGGCGCCAAGTTCGTCCAGCTGAAAAAGGCCACAAAAACGGGTCGGCTATAGCCTTGGGGGGTGGGGCTGGCCAACTTTGTCCGCCGGACTCGGAACGCCGCGAGACTTTGCGAGGGGCCTCCGTGTGCCAAAAATAGGCCGCGGGCAAAGCCGCGCCCAAAAATAACCGCCCGGAGGCCGGGGCGCCAAGTTCGTCCAGCGGAAAAAGACCACAAAAACGGGTGGGCTACAGCCTTGGGCGGTGGGGCTGGCCAACTTCGTCCGCCGGACTCGGAATGCCGCTCGACTTTGCGAGGGGCCTCCGTGTTCCAAAAATAAGCAGCGGGCTAAGCCGCGCCCAAAAATAACCGCCCGAATGCGGGGGCGCCAAGTTCGTCCAGCTGAAAAAGGCCACAAAAACGGGTGGGCTATTGCCTTGGGGGGTTGGGCCGGCCCACGTCGTCCGCCGGACTCGGAATGCCGCGAGACATTGCGAGGGGCCTCCGTGTGCCAAAAATAGGCCACGGGTAAAGCCGCGCCCAAAAATAACCCCCCGAAGGCCGGGGCGCCAAGTTCGTCCAGCTGAAAAAGGCCACGAAAACAGGTGGGCTATAGCCTTGGGGGGTGGGGCTGGCCAACTTCGTCCGCCGGACTCGGAATGCCACTAGACATTGCGAGGGGCCTCCGTGTGCCAAAAATAGGCCGCGGGTAAAGCCGCGCCCAAAAATAACCGCCCGAAGGCCGGGGCGCCAAGTTCGTCCAGAGGAAAAAGGCCACAAAAACGGGTGGGCTATAGCCTTGGGGGGTGGGGCTGGCCAACTTCGTCCGCCGGACTCGGAATGCCGCGAGACTTTGCGAGTGGCCTCTGTGTGCCAAGAATAGGCCGTGGGCACAGGCACGCCCAAAAATAACCACCCGAAGGCCGGGGCGCCAAGTTCGTCCAGCGGAAAATGGCCACAAAAACGGGTGGGCCATAGCCTTGGGGGTTGGGGCTGGCCAACTTCGTCCGCCGGACTCGGAATGCCGCGAGACTTTGCGAGGGGTCTCCGTGTGCCAAAAATAAGCCGTGGGTAAAGCCACGCCCAAAAATAACCGCCCGAAGGCCGGGGCGCCAAGTTCGTCAAGCGGAAAAAGGCCACAAAAACGGGTGGGATATAGCCTTGGGGGGTGGGGATGGCCCACTTCGTCCGCCGGACTCGGAATGCCGCGAGATTTTGCAAGGGGCCTCCGTGTACGAAAAATATGCCGCGGGCAAAGCCGCGCCGAAAAATAACCACCCGAAGGCCGGGGCGCCAAGTTCGTCCAGCGGAAAAAGGCCACAAAAACGGGTGGGCTATAGCCTTGGGGGGTGGGGCTGGCCAACTTCGTCCGCCGGACTCAGAATGCGGCGAGACTTTGCGAACGGCCTCCGCGTGCCAAGAATATTCCGTGGGCACAGCCACACCCAAAAATAACCGCCCGAAGGCCGGGGCGCCAAGTTCGTCCAGCGGAAAAAGGCAACAAAAACGGGTGGGCTATAGCCTTGGGGGGTGGGGTTGGCCCACTTCGTCCGCCAGACGCGGAATGCCGCGAGACTTTGTGAGGGGCCTCCGTGGGCCAAAAATCGGCCGCTGGTAAAGCCGCGCCCAAAAATAACCGCCCGAAGGCCGGGGCGCCAAGTTCGTCCAGCTGAAAAAGGCCACAAAAACAGGTGGGCTATAGCCTTGGGGGGTGGGGTTGGCCCATTTCGTCCGCCGGACGCGGAATGCCGCGAGACTTTGTGAGGGGCCTCCGTGTGCCAAAAATAGGCAGCGGGCTAAGCCGCGCCCAAAAATAACCGCCCGACGGCGGGTGCGCCAAGTTCGTCCAGCGGAAAAAGGTCACAAAAACGGGTGGGCTATAGCCTTGGGGGGTGGGGCTGGCCAACTTCGTCCACCGGACTCGGAATGCCGCGAGACTTTGCGAGGGGCCTCCGTGTGCCAAAAATCGGCCACGGGTAAAGCCGCACCGAAAAATAACCACCCGAAGGCCGGGCCAACAAGTTCGTCCAGCGAAAAATGGCCACAAAAACGGGTGGCCTATACCCTTGGGGGGTGGGGCTGGCCAACTTCGTCCACCGGACTCGGAATGCCGTGAGACTTTGCGAGGGGCCTCCGTGTGCCAAAAATAGGCAGCGGGTTAAGCCGCGCCCAAAAATAACCGCCCGAAGGCGGGGGCGCCAAATTCGTCCAGCGGAAAAAGGCCACAAAAACGGGTGGGCTATACCCTTGGGGGGTGGGGCTGGCCAACTTCGTCCGCCGGACTCGGAATGCCGCGAGACTTTGTGAGGGGCCTCCGTGTGCCAAAAATAGGCAGCGGGCTAAGCCGTACCCAAAAATAACTGCCCGAAGGCGGGGGTGCCAAGTTCGTCCAGCGGAAAATGGCCACAAAAACGGGTGGGCTATACCCTTGGGGGGTGGGGCTGGCCAACTTCGTCCGCCGGATTCGGAATGCCGCGAGACTTTGCGAGGGGCCTCCGTGTGCCAAAAATAGGCCGTGGGTAAAGCCGCGCCCAAAAATAACTGCCCGAAGGCCGGGGCGACAAGTTCGTCAAGCGGAAAAAGGCCACAAAAACGGGTGGGCTATAGCCTTGGGGGGTGGGGCTGGCCAACTTCATCCGCCGGACTCGGAATTCCGCGAGACTTTGCGAGGGGCCTCCGTGTGCCAAGAATAGGCCCCGGGCACAGCCACGCCCAAAAATAACCAACCGAAGGATGGGGCGCCAAGTTCGTCCAGCAGAAAAAGGCCACAAAAACGGGTGGGCTATAGCCTTGGGGGGTGGGGCTGGCCAACTTCGTCCGCCGGACTCGGAATGGTGTGAGACTTTGCAGCGGCCTCCGTGTGCCAAAAATAGGTCGCGGGCACAGCCGTACCCAAATATAACCCCCCGAAGGCCGGGGCGCCATGTTCGTCCAGCGGAAAATGGCCACAAAAACGGGTGGGCTATAGCCTTGGGGGTTGGGGCTGGCCCACTTCGTCCGCCGGACTCGGAATGCCGCGAGACTTTGCGAGGGGCCTCCGTGTGCCAAAAATAGGCCGTGGGTAAAGCCGCGCCCAAAAATAACTGCCCGAAGGCCGGGGCGACAAGTTCGTCAAGCGGAAAAAGGCCACAAAAACGGGTGGGCTATAGCCTTGGGGGGTGGGGATGGCCAACTTCATCCGCCGGACTCGGAATGCCGCGAGACTTTGAGAGGCGCCTCCATGTGCCAAAAATCTGCCGCGGGAAAAGCCGCGCCCAAAAATAACCGCCCGAAGGCCGGGGCGCCAAGTTCGTCCTGCTGAAAAAGGCCACAAAAACAGGTGGGCTATAGCCTTGGGGGGTGGGGTTGGCCCACTTCGTCCGCCAGACTCGGAATGCCGCGAGACTTTGCGAGGGGCCTCCGTGTGCGAAAAATAGGCCGCGGGCAAAGCCGCGCTGAAAACTAACCACCCGAAGGCCGGGGCGCCAAGTTTGTCCTGCGGAAAATGGCCACAAAAACGGGTGGGCTATACCCTTGGGGGGTGGGGCTGGCCAACTTCGTCCGCCGGATTCGGAATGCCGCGAGACTTTGCGAGGGGCCTCCGTGTGCCAAAAATAGGCAGCGGGCTAAGCCGCGCCCAAAAATAACTGCCCGAAGGCGGGGGTGCCAAGTTATTCCAGCGGAAAAAGGCCACAAAAACGGGTGGGCTATACCCTTGCGGGGTGGGGTTGGCCAACTTCGTCCGCCGGACTCGGAATGCCGCGAGACTTTGCGAGGGGCCTCCATGTGCCAAAAATAGGCCGCGGGTAAAGCCGCTCCCAAACATAACCGCCCGAAGGCCTGGGCGCCAAGTTCGTCAAGCGGAAAAAGGCCACAAAAACGGGTGGGCTATAGCCTTGGGGGGTGGCTGGCCCACTTCGTCCGCCGGACTCGGAATGCCGCGAGACCTTGCAAGGGGCCTCCGTGTGTGAAAAATAGGCCCCACGAGACTTTGCGAGGGGCCTCCGTGTGCCAAAAATAGACCGCGGGCAAAGCCGCGCCCAAAAATAACCGCCCGAAGGCCGGGGAGCCAAGTTCGTCCAGCGGAAAAAGGCCACAAAAATGGGTGGGCTATAGCCTTGGGGGGTTGGGCTGGCCCACTTCGTCCGCCGGACTTGGAATGCCGCGAGACTTTGCGAGGGGCCTCCGTGTGCCAAAAATAGACCGCGGACAAAGCCGCGGCCAAAAATAACCGCCCAAAGGCCGGGGCGCCAAGTTCGTCCAGCGGAAAAAGGCCACAAAAACGGGTGGGCTATAGCCTTGGGGGGTGGGGCTGGCCAACTTCGTCCGCCGGGCTCGCAATGTTGCGAGAATTTGTAAGGGGCCTCCGTGTGTACAAAATAGGCCGCGGGCAAAGCCGCGCCAAAAAATAAGCTCCCGAAGGCCGGGGCGCCCAGTTCGTCCAGCGGAAAAAGGCCACAAAAACGGGTGGGCTATAGCCTTGGGGGGTGGGGCTGGCCCACTTCGTCCGCCGGACTCGGAATGCCGCGGGACTTTGCGAGGGGCCTCCGTGTGCCAAAAATAGCCCGCGGCCAAAGCCACGCTCAAAAATAACCGCCCGAAGGCCGGGGCGCCAAGTTCGTCCAGCGGAACAAGGCCACAAAGACGGGTGGGCTATAGTCTTGGGGGGTGGGGCTGGCCCACTTCGTCCGCCGGACTCGGAAGGCCTCGAGACTTTGCAAGGGGCCTCCGTGTGTACAAAATAGGCCACGGACAAAGCCGCGCCCAAAAATAACCGCCCGAAGGCCGGGGCGCCAAGTTCGTCCAGCGGAAAAAGGCCACAAAAACGGGTGGGCTATAGCCTTGGGGGGTGGGGCTGGCCAACTTCGTCCGCCGGACTCGGAATACCGCGAGACTTTGCGAGGGGCCTCCGTGTGGCAAAAATAGGCCGCAGGCAAAGCCGCGACCAAAAATAACCGCCCGAAGGCCGGGGCGCCAAGTTCGTCCAGCGGAAAAAGGCCACAAAATCGGGTGGGCTTTAGCTTTGGGGGGTGGGGCATGCCAACTTCGTCCGCCGGACTCGGGCTGCCGTGACACTTTACGAGGGGCCTCCGTGGGCAAAAAATAGGCCGCGGGAAAAGCCGCCCCCAAAAATAACCGCCCGAAGGCCGGGGCGCCCAGTTCGTCCAGCGGAAAAAGGCCACAAAAACGGGTGGGCTATAGCCTTGGGGGGTGGGGCTGGCCAACTTCGTCCGCCGGACTCGGAATACCGCGAGACTTTGCGAGGGGCCTCCGTGTACAAAAAAAAGGCCGCGGGCAAAGCCACGCCCAAAAATAACCGCCCGAAGGCTGGGGCGCCCAGTTCGTCCAGCGGAAAAAGGCCACAGAAACGGGTGGGCTATAGCCGTGAGGGGTGGGGCAGGCCAACTTCGTCCGCCGGACTCGGAATGCCGCGAGACTTTGCGAGGGCCCTCCGTGGGAAAAAAATAGGCCGCGGGAAAAGCCGCCCCCAAAAATAACCGCCCGAAGGCCGGGGCGCCCAGTTCGTCCAGCGGAAAAAGGCCACAAAAACGGGTGGGCTATAGCCTTGGGGGGTGGCGCAGGCCGACTTCGTCCGCCGGACTCGGAATGCAGCGAGACTTTGCGAGGGGCCTCCGTGTGCCAAAAATAGGCCACGGGCAAAGCCGTGCCCAAAAATAACAGTCCGAAGGCCGGGGCGCCAAGTTCGTCCAGCGGAAAAAGGCCACAAAAACGGGTGGGCTATAGCCCTGGGGGGTGGTGCTGGCCCACTTCGTCCGCCGGACTCGCAATGCCGTGAGAATTTGCGAGGGGCCTCCGTGGGCAAAAAATAGGCCGCAGGCAATGCCGCACCCCAAAATAACCGCCCGAAGGCCGGGGCGCCCAGTTCGTCCAGCGGAAAAAGGCCACAAAAACGGGTGGGCTATAGCCTTGGGGGGTGGGGAAGGCCAACTTCGTCCGCCGGACTCGGAATGCCGCGATACTTTACGAGGGGCCTCCGTGTGCCAAAAATAGGCCACGGGCAAACCCGCGCCCATAAATAACCGCGCGAAGGCCGGGGCGCCAAGTTCGTCCAGCGGAAAAATGCCACAAAAACGGGTGGGCTATAGCCTTGGGGGGTGGGGCTGGCCAACTTCGTCCGCTGGACTCGCAATGCCGCGAGAATTTGAGAGGGGCCTCCGTGTGCAAAAAATAGGCCGTGGGCAAAGCCGCGCCCAAAAATAACCTCCCGAAGGCCGGGGCACCCAGTTCGTCGAGCGGAAAAAGGCCACAAAAACGGATGGGCTATAGCCTTGGGGGGTGGGGCTGGCCCACTTCGTCCGCCGGACTCAGAATGCCGCGAGACTTTGCGAGGGGCCTCCGTGTGCCAAAAATAAGACGCGGACAAAGCCGTACCCAAAAAGAACCGCCCGAAGGCCGGGGCGCAAAGTTCGTCCAGCGGAACAAGGCCAGAAAAACGGGTGGGCTATAGCCTTGGGGGGTGGGGCTGGCCAACTTCGTCCGCCGGACTCGGAATGCCGCGAGACTTTGCGAGGGGCCTCCGTGTGACAAAAATAGGCCGCGGCCAAAGCCACGCCCAAAAATAACCGCCCGAAGGCCGGGGCGCCAAGTTCGACCATCGGAAAAAGGCCACAAAAACGGGTGGGCTATAGCCTTGCGGGGTGGGGCTGGCCGACTTCGTCCGCCGGACTCGGAATGCCGCGAGACTTTGCGAGGGGCCTCCGGGTGCCAAAAACAGGCCGTGGTCAAAGCCGCGCCCAAAAATAACCGCCCGAAGGACGGGGCGCCTAGTTCGTCCAGCGGAAAAAGGCCACAAAAACGGGTGGGCTATAGCCTTGGGGGTTGGGGCTGGCCAACTTCGTCCGCCGGACTCGGAATTCCACGAGACTTTGCGAGGGGCCTACGTGTGCCAAAAATAAGCCGCGGGCAAAGCGGCGCCCAAAAATAACCGCCCGAAGGCCGGGGCGCCAAGATCGTCCAGCGGAAAAAGGCCACAAAGACGGGTGGGCTATAGCCTTGGGGGGTGGGGCTGGCCCACTTCGTCCGCCGGACTCGGAATGCCTCGAGACTTTGCGAGGGGCCTCCGTGTGCCAAAAATAGGCCACGGGCAAAGCCGCGCCCAAAAATAACCGCCCGAAGGCCGGGGCGCCAAGTTCGTCCAGCGGAAAAAGGCCACAAAAACGGGTGGGCTATAGCCTTGGGGGGTGGGGCTGGCCAACTTCGTCCGCCGGACTCGGAATACTGCGAGACTTTGCGAGGGGCCTCCGTGTACCAAAAATAGGACGCAGGCAAAGCCGCGCCCAAAAATAACCGCCCGAAGGCCGGGGCGCCAAGCTCGTCCAGCGGAAAAAGGCCACAAAATCGGGTGGGCTATAGCCTTGGGGGGTGGGGCATGCCAACTTCGTCCGCCGGACTCGGAATGGCTCGAGGCTTTGCGAGGCACCTCCGTGTGCCAAAAATAGGCCGCGGGCACAACCGTGCCAAAAAATAACTGCCCGAAGGCCGGGGCTCCAAGTTCGTCCAGCGGAAAAAGGCCAGAAAATCGGGTGGGGTATAGCCTTGGGGGGTGGGGCATGCCAACTTCGTCCGCCGGACTCGGAATGCCGTGACACTTTGTGAGGGGCCTCCGTGTGCCAAAAATAGGCCGCGGGCAAAGCCGTTCCCAAAAATAACCGCCCGAAGGCCGGGGCGCCAAGTTCGTCCAGCGGAAAAAGGCCAGAAAAACGGGTGGGCTATAGCGTTGGGGGGTGGGGCGGGCCAACTTCGTCCGCCGGACTCGGAATGCCGCGAGAATTTGCGAGGGGCCTCCGTGTACAAAAAATAGGCCGCGGACAAAGCCACACCCAAAAATAACCGCCCGAAGGCCGGGACGCCCAGTTCGTCCAGTGGAAAAAGGCAACAGAAACGGGTGGGCTATAGCCGTGGGGGGTGGGGCAGGCCGACTTCGTCCGCCGGACTCGGAATGCCGCGGGACTTTGCGAGCGGCCTCCGTGGGCAAAAAATTGGCCGCGGGCAAAGCCGCGCCCAAAAATAACTGCCCGAAGGCCGGGGCGCCCAGTTCGTCCAGCGGAAAAAGGCCACAAAAACGGGTGGGCTATAGCCTTGGGGGGTGGGGCAGGCCGACTTCGACCGCCGGACTCGGAATGCAGCGAGACTTTGCGAGGGGCCTCCGTGTGCCAAAAATAGGCCGTGGGCAAAGCCGTGCCCAAAAATAACCGCCCGAAGGCCGGGGCGCCAAGTTCGTCCAGCGGAAAAAGGCCACAAAAACGGGTGGGCTATAGCCTTGGGGGGTGGGGCTGGCCAACTTCGTCCGCCGGACTCGGAATGCCGCGAGACTTTGCGAGGGTTCTCCGTGTGCCAAAAACAGGCCGTGGTCAAAGCCGTGCCCAAAAATAACTGCACGAAAGCCGGGGTGCCATGTTCGTCCAGCGGAAAAAGCACACAAAAACGGGTGGGCTATAGCCTCGGGGGGTGGGGCTGGCCAACTTCGATCGCCGGACTCCGAATGGCGCGAGACTTTGCGAGGGGCCTCCGTGTGCCAAAAATAGGCCGCGGGAACAGCCGCGCACAAACATAACCACCCGAAGGCCGGGGTGCCATGTTCGTCCAGCGGAAAAAGCCCACAAAAACGGGTGGGCTATAGCCTTGGGGGGTGGGGCTGGCCAACTTCGATCGCCGGACTCGGAATGGCTCGATAATTTGCGAGGCACCTCCGTGTGCCAAAAATAGGCAGCAGGCACAGCCGCGCGCAAAAATAACCGCCCGAAGGCCGGGGTGCCATGTTCGTCCAGCGGAAAAAGCCCACAAAAAGGGATGGGCTATAGCCTTGGGGGGTGGGGCTGGCCAACTTCGTCCGCCGGACTCGGAATGCCACGAGACTTTGCGAGGGGCCTCCGTGTGCCAAAAATAGGCCGTGGCCAAAGCCGCGCCCAAAAATAACTGCACGAAGGCCGGGGCGCCAAGTTCGTCCCGCGGAAAAAGGCCACACAAACGGGTGGGCTATAGCCTTGGGGGGTTGGCCTGGCCAACTTCGTCCGCCGGTCTCGGAATGCCGCGAGACTTTGCGAGGGTCCTCCGTGTGCCAAAAATAGGCCGCGGGCAAAGCCGTACCAAAAAATAACCGCCCGAAGTCTGGGGCGCAAAGTTCGTCCAGCGGAAAAAGGCCACAAAAACGGGTGCGCTATAGCCTTGGGGGGTGGGGCTGGCCCACTTCGTCCGCCGGACTCGGAATGGCGCGAGACTTTGTGAGGCGCCTCCGTGTGCCAAAAATAGGACGCGGGCACAGCCGCGCCCAAAAATAACCGCCCGAAGGCCGGGGTGCCATGTTCGTCAAGCGGAAAAAGCCCACAAAAACGGATGGGCTATAGCCTTGGGGGGTGGGGCTGGACAACTTCGTCCGCCGGACTCGGAATGCCACGAGACTTTGCGAGGGGCCTCCGTGTGCCAAAAATAGGCCGCGGGCAAGGCCGTGCCCAAAAATAACCACCCGAAGGCCGGGGCGTCAAGTTCATCCAGCGGAAAAAGGCAACAAAAACGGGTGGGCTATAGCCTTGGGGGGTGGGGCTGGACAACTTCGTCCGCCGGACTCGGAATTGCGCGAGACCTTGCGAGGCGCCTCCGTGTGCCAAAAATAGGCCGCGGGCACAGCCGCGCCAAAAATAACTGCCCGAAGGCCGGGGCGCCAAGTTCGTCCAGCGGAAAAAGGCCACAAAAACGGGTGGGCTATAGCCTTGGGGGGTGGGGCTGGCCAACTTCGTCCGCCGGACTCGGAATGCCGCGAGACTTTGCGAGGGGCCTCCGTGTGCCAAAAATAGGCCGCGGACAAAGCCGCGCCCAAAAATAACTGCCCGAAGGCCGGGGCGCCAAGTTCGCCCAGCGGAAAATGGCCACAAAAACGGGTGGGCTATAGCCTTGGGGGGTGGGGCTGGCCAACTTCGTCCGCCGGACTTCGAATGCCGCGAGACTTTGCGACGGGCCTCCGTGTGCCAAAAATAGGCCGCGCGCAAAGCCGTACCCAAAAATAACTGCCCGAATGCTGGGACGCCGAGTTCGTCCAGCGGAAAAAGGCTACACAAACGGGTGGGCTATAGTCATGGGGGGTGGGGCTGGCCAACTTCGTCCGCCGGACTCGGAATGCCGCGAGACTTTGCGAGGGGCCTCCAAGTGCCAAAAATAGGCCGCGGGCAAAGCCGCGCCCAAAAATAACCGCCCGAAGGCCGGGGCGCCAAGTTCTTCCAGCGGAAAAAGGCCACAAAAACGGGTGGGCTATAGCCTTGGGGGGTGGGGCTGGCCAACTTCGTCCGCCGGACTCGGAATGCTACGAGACTTTGAGAGGGGCCTCCGTGTGCCAAAAATAGGCCGCGGGCAAAGCCGCGCCCAAAAATAACGACCTGAAGGCCGGATCGTCAAGTTCGTCCAGCGGAAAAAGGCCACAAAAACGGGTGGGCTATAGCGTTGGGGGGTGGGGTTGGCCAACTTCGTCCGCCGGACTCGGAATGCTGCGAGACCTTGCGAGGGGCCTCCGTTTGCCAAAAATAGGCCGTGGTCAAAGCCGCGCCCAAAAATAAGCGCCCGAAGGCCGGGGTGCCAAGTTCGTCCAGCGGAAAAAGGCAACAAAAACGGGTGGGCTATAGCCTTGGGGGGTGGGGCTGGCCAACTTCGATCGCCGGACTCGGAATGGCGCGAGACTTTGTGAGGCGCCTCCGTGTGCCAAAAATAGGACGCGGGCACAGCCGCGCCCAAAAATAACCGCCCGAAGGCCGGGGTGCCATGTTCGTCAAGCGGAAAAAGCCCACAAAAACGGATGGGCTATAGCCTTGGGGGGTGGGGCTGGACAACTTCGTCCGCCGGACTCGGAATGCCACGAGACTTTGCGAGGGGCCTCCGTGTGCCAAAAATAGGCCGCGGGCAAGGCCGCGCCCAAAAATAACCACCCGAAGGCCGGGGCGTCAAGTTCGTCCAGCGGAAAAAGGCAACAAAAACGGGTGGGCTATAGCGTTGGGGGGTGGGGTTGGCCAACTTCGTCCGCCGGACTCGGAATGCTGCGAGACCTTGCGAGGGGCCTCCGTTTGCCAAAAATAGGCCGTGGTCAAAGCCGCGCCCAAAAATAAGCGCCCGAAGGCCGGGGTGCCAAGTTCGTCCAGCGGAAAAAGGCAACAAAAACGGGTGGGCTATAGCCTTGGGGGGTGGGGCTGGCCAACTTCGATCGCCGGACTCGGAATGCCGCGAGACTTTGTGAGGCGCCTCCGTGTGCCAAAAATAGGACGCGGGCACAGCCGCGCCCAAAAATAACCGCCCGAAGGCCGGGGTGCCATGTTCGTCAAGCGGAAAAAGCCCACAAAAACGGATGGGCTATAGCCTTGGGGGGTGGGGCTGGACAACTTCGTCCGCCGGACTCGGAATGCCACGAGACTTTGCGAGGGGCCTCCGTGTGCCAAAAATAGGCCGCGGGCAAGGCCGCGCCCAAAAATAACCACCCGAAGGCCGGGGCGTCAAGTTCGTCCAGCGGAAAAAGGCAACAAAAACGGGTGGGCTATAGCCTTGGGGGGTGGGGCTGGACAACTTCGTCCGCCGGACTCGGAATTGCGCGAGACCTTGCGAGGCGCCTCCGTGTGCCAAAAATAGGCCGCGGGCACAGCCGCGCCAAAAATAACTGCCCGAAGGCCGGGGCGCCAAGTTCGTCCAGCGGAAAAAGGCCACAAAAACGGGTGGGCTATAGCCTTGGGGGGTGGGGCTGGCCAACTTCGTCCGCCGGACTCGGAATGCCGCGAGACTTTGCGAGGGGCCTCCGTGTGCCAAAAATAGGCCGCGGACAAAGCCGCGCCCAAAAATAACTGCCCGAAGGCCGGGGCGCCAAGTTCGCCCAGCGGAAAATGGCCACAAAAACGGGTGGGCTATAGCCTTGGGGGGTGGGGCTGGCCAACTTCGTCCGCCGGACTTCGAATGCCGCGAGACTTTGCGACGGGCCTCCGTGTGCCAAAAATAGGCCGCGCGCAAAGCCGTACCCAAAAATAACTGCCCGAATGCTGGGACGCCGAGTTCGTCCAGCGGAAAAAGGCTACACAAACGGGTGGGCTATAGTCATGGGGGGTGGGGCTGGCCAACTTCGTCCGCCGGACTCGGAATGCCGCGAGACTTTGCGAGGGGCCTCCAAGTGCCAAAAATAGGCCGCGGGCAAAGCCGCGCCCAAAAATAACCGCCCGAAGGCCGGGGCGCCAAGTTCTTCCAGCGGAAAAAGGCCACAAAAACGGGTGGGCTATAGCCTTGGGGGGTGGGGCTGGCCAACTTCGTCCGCCGGACTCGGAATGCTACGAGACTTTGAGAGGGGCCTCCGTGTGACAAAAATAGGCCGCGGGCAAAGCCGCGCCCAAAAATAACGACCTGAAGGCCGGATCGTCAAGTTCGTCCAGCGGAAAAAGGCCACAAAAACGGGTGGGCTATAGCCTTGGGGGGTGGGGTTGGCCAACTTCGTCCGCCGGACTCGGAATGCTGCGAGACCTTGCGAGGGGCCTCCGTTTGCCAAAAATAGGCCGTGGCCAAAGCCGCGCCCAAAAATAACTGCACGAAGGCCGGGGCGCCAAGTTCGTCCCGCGGAAAAAGGCCACACAAACGGGTGGGCTATAGCCTTGGGGGGTTGGCCTGGCCAACTTCGTCCGCCGGTCTCGGAATGCCGCGAGACTTTGCGAGGGTCCTCCGTGTGCCAAAAATAGGCCGCGGGCAAAGCCGTACCAAAAAATAACCGCCCGAAGTCCGGGGCGCAAAGTTCGTCCAGCGGAAAAAGGCCACAAAAACGGGTGCGCTATAGCCTTGGGGGGTGGGGCTGGCCCACTTCGTCCGCCGGACTCGGAATGCCTCGAGACTTTGTGTGGGGCCTCCGTGTGCCAAAAATAGGCCGCGGGCACAGACGCGCCCAAAAATAACTGCCCGAAGGCCGGGGCGCCAAGTTCGTCCAGCGGAAAAAGGCCACAAAAACGGGTGGGCTATAGCCTTGGGGGGTGGGGCTGGCCAACTTCGTCCGCCGGACTCGGAATGCTATGAGACCTTGCGAGGGGTCTCCGTGTGCCAAAAATAGGCCGCGGGCAAAGCCGCGCCCAAAAATAACAACCCGAAGGCCGGGGCGCCAAGTTCGTCCAGCGGAAAAAAGCCACATAAACGGGTGGGCTATAGCCTTGGGGGGTGGGGCTGGCCAACTTCGTCCGCCAGACTCAGAATGCCGCGAGACCTTGCGAAGGGCCTCCGTTTGCCAAAAATAGGCCACGGACAAAGCCGAGCCCAAAAATAACCGCTCGAAGGCCGGGGCGCCAAGTTCGTCCAGCGGAAAAAGGCCACACAAACGGGTGGGCTATAGCCTTGGGGGGTGGGGCTGGCCAACTTCGTCCGCCGGACTCGGAATGCTACGAGACTTTGCGAGGGGTCTCCGTGTGCCAAAAATAGGCCGCGGGCAAAGCCGCGCCCAAAAATAACAACCCGAAGGCCGGGGCGCCAAGTTCGTCCCGCGGAAAAAGGCCACACAAACGGGTGGGCTATAGCCTTGGGGGGTGGGGCTAGCCAACTTCGTCCGCCGGTCTCGGAATGCCACTAGACTTTGCGAGGGTCCTCCATGTGCCAAAAATAGGCCGCGGTCAAAGCCGTACCAAAAGATAACCACCCGAAGGCCGGGGCGCCAAGTTCGTCCAGCGGAAAAAGGCCACAAAAACGGGTGGGCTATAGCCTTGGGGGGTGGGGTTGGCCCACTTCGTCCGCCGGACTCGGAATGCCGCGAGACCTTGCAAGGGGCCTCCGTGTGCCAAAAATAGGCCGCGGACAAAGCGGCGCCCAAAAATAACATCCCGAAGGCCGGGGCGCCAAGTTCGTCCAGCGGAAAAAGGGCACAAAAACGGGTGGGAGCCTTGGGGGGTGGGGCTGGCCAACTTCGTCCGCCGGACTCGGCATGCCGCGAGACTTTGCGAGGGGCCTCCGTGTGCCAAAAATAGGCCACTGGCAACGCCGCACCCAAAAATAACCACCCAAAGGCCGGAGCGCCAAGTTCGTCCAGTGGAAAAAGCCCACAGAAATGGGTGGGCTATAACCTTGGGGTTTGGGGCTGGCCTACTTCGCCCGCCGGACTCGGAATGCCGCGAGACTTTGCGCGGGGCCTCCGTGTGCCAAAAATAGGCCACGGGCAACGCCGCACCCAAAAATAACCACCCAAAGGCCGGAGCGCCAAGTTCGTCCAGTGGAAAAAGCCCACAAAAATGGGTGGGCTATAACCTTGGGGTTTGGGGCTGGCCTACTTCGCCCGCCGGACTCGGAATGCTGCGAGACTTTGCGAGGTGCCTCCGTGCGCCAAAAAAAGGCCGCGGCCAAAGCCGCGCCCAAAAATAACCGCCCGAAGGCCGGGGCGCCAAGCTCGTCCAGCGGAAAAAGGCCACAAAAATGGGTGGGCTATAACCTTGGGGTTTGGGGCTGGCCTACTTCGCCCGCCGGACTCGGAATGCCGCGAGACTTTGCGAGGTGCCTCCGTGCGCCAAAAAAAGGCCGCGGCCAAAGCCGCGCCCAAAAATAACCGCCCGAAGGCCGGGGCGCCAAGCTCGTCCAGCGGAAAAAGGCCACAAAAATGGGTGGGCTATAACCTTGGGGTTTGGGGCTGGCCTACTTCGCCCGCCGGACTCGGAATGCCGCGAGACTTTCCGAGGGGCCTCCGTGGGCCAAAAATAGGCCGCGGCCAAAGCCGGGCCCTAAAATAACCGCCCGAAGGCCGGGGCGCCAAGCTCGTCCTGCGGAAAAAGGCCACAAAAACGGGTGGGCTATAGCCTTGGTCGGTGGGGCTGGCCAACTTTGTCCGCCGGACTCGGAAATGCGCAAGACTTTGCGAGGCACCTCCGTGTGCCAAAAATAGGCCATGGGCACAGCCGCGCCCAAAAAAAACAACCCGAAGGCCGGGGCGCCAAATTCGTCCAGCGGAAAAAGGCCACAAAAACGGGCGCGCTATAGCCTTGGGGGGTGGGGCTGGCCCACTTCGTCCGCCGGACTCGGAATGCCGCGAGACTTTGTGTGGGGCCTCCGTGTGCCAAAAATAGGCCGCAGCCAAAGCCGCACCCAAAAATAACCGCCCGAAGGCCGGGGCACCAAGTTCCTCCAGCGGAAAAAGGCCACAAAAACGGGTGGGCTATAGCCTTGGGGGGTGGGGCTGGCCAACTTCGTCCGCCGGACTCGGAATGCTACGAGACTTTGCGAGGGGCCACCGTGTGCCAAAAATAGGCCGCGGGCAAAGCCGCGCCCAAAAATAACAACCCGAAGGCCGGGGCGCCAAGTTCGTCCAGCGGAAAAAGGCCACAAAAACGGGTGGGCTATAGCCTTGGGGGGTGGGGCTGGCCAACTTCGTCCGCCGGACTCGGCATGCCGCGAGACTTTGCGAGGGGCCTCCATGTGCCAAAAATAGGCCGCGGACAAACCCGCACCCAAAAATAACCGCCCGAAGGCCGGGGCGCCAAGTTCGTCCAGCGGAAAAAGCCTCAAAAACGGGTGGGCTATAGCCTTGGAGGGTGGGGCTGGCCGACTTCGTCTGCCAGACTCGGAATGCCGCGAGACTTTGCAAGGGGCCTCCGTGTGCCAAAAATAGGCCGCGGGCAAAGCCGCGCCAAAATAACCTCCCGAAGGCTGGGGCGCCAAGTTCGTCCAGCGGAAAAAGGCCACAAAAACGGGTGGGAGCTTTGGGGGGTGGGGCTGGCCAACTTCGTCGGCCGGACTCGGAATGCTGCGAGACTTTGCGAGGGGCCTCCGTGTGCCAAAAATAGGCCGCGGGCAAAGCCGCGCCCCAAAATAACCGCCCGAAGGCCGGGGCACCAAGTTTGTCCAGCGGAAAAAGGCCACAAAAACGGGTGGGCTATAGCCTTTGGGGGTGGGGCTGGCCAACTTCGTCCGCCGGACTCAGAATGCCGCGAGACTTTGCGAGAGGCCTCCGCGTGCCAAAAATAGGCCGCGGCCAAAGCCGCACCCAAAAATAACCGCCGGAAGGCCGGGGCGCCAAGTTCGTGCAGCGGAAAAAGGCCACAAAAACGGGTGGGCTATAGCCTTGGGGGGTGGGGCTGGCCAACTTCGGCCGCCGGACTCGGAATGCCGCGAGACTTTGCGAGGGGCCTCCATGTCACAAAAATAGGCCGGGGGCAAAGCCGCGCCCAAAAATAACCGCCCGAAGGCCGGGGCGCCAAGTTCGTCCAGCGGAAAAAGGCCACAAAAACGGGTGGGCTATAGCCTTGGGGGGTGGGGCTGCCCACTTCGTCCGCCGGACTCGGAATGCCGCGAGACTTTGCGAGGGACCTCCGTGTGCCAAAAATAGGCCGTGGTCAAAGCCGCGCCGAAAAATAACCGCACGAAGGCCGGGGCGCCAAGTTCGTCCAGCGGAAAAAGGCCACAAAAACGGGTGGGCTATAGCCCTTGGGGGTGGGGCTGGCCAACTTCGTCCGCCGGACTCGGAATGGCTCGAGACTTTGCGAGGGGCCTCTGTGTGCCAAAAGTAGGCCGCAGGTAAAGCCGCCCCCAAAAATAACCACCCGAAGGCCGGGGCGCCAGGTTCGTCCAGCGGAAAAAGGCCACAAAAACGGGTGGGCTATAGCCCTGGGGGGTGGGAATGGCCAACTTCGTCCGCCGGACTCGGAATGCCGCGAGACTTTGCGAGGGGCCTCCGTGTGCCAAAAATAGGCCGCGTGCAATGCCGCGCCCAAAAATAACCGCCCGAAGGCCGGGGCGCCATGTTCGTCCAGCGGAAAAAGGCCAGAAAAACGGGTGGGCTATAGCCTTGGGGGGTGGGGCTGGCCCACTTCGTCCGCCGGACTCGGAATGCCGCGATACTTTGCGAGGGACCTCCGTGTGCCAAAAATAGGCCGCGGTCAAAGCCATGCCCAAAAATAACCGCCCGAAGGCCGGTGCGCCAAGTTCGTCCAGCGGAAAAAGGCCACAAAAACTGGTGGGCTATAGCCTTGGGGGGTGGGGCTGGCCAACTTTGCCCGCCGGACTCGGAATGGCGCGAGACTTTGTGAGGGGCCTCTGTGTGCCAAAAATAGGCTGTGAACGAAGCCGCGCCCAAAAATAACCGCCCGAAGGCCGGGGCGCCAGGTTCGTCCAGCGGAAAAAGGCCACAAAAACGGGTGGGCTATAGCCCTGGGGGTTGGGAATGGCCAACTTCGTCCGCCGGACTCGGAATGCCGCGAGACTTTGCGAGGGGCCTCCGTGTGCCAAAAATAGGCCGCGTGCAATGCCGCGCCCAAAAATAACCGCCCGAAGGCCGGGGCGCCATGTTCGTCCAGCGGAAAAAAGCCAGAAAAACGGGTGGGCTATAGCCTTGGGGGGTAGGGCTGGCCAACTTCGTCCGCCGGACTCGGAATGCCGCGAGACTTTGTGAGGGACCTCCGTGTGCCAAAAATAGGCCTCGGTCAAAGCCATGCCCAAAAATAACCGCCCGAAGGCCGGGGCGCCAAGTTCGTCCAGCGGAAAAAGGCCACAAAAACTGGAGGGCTATAGCCTTGGGGGGTGGGGCTGGCCAACTTTGCCCGCCGGACTCGGAATGGCGCGAGACTTTGCGAGGGGCCTCCGTGTGCCAAAAATAGGCTGGGAACGAAGCCGCGCCCAAAAATAACCGCCCGAAGGCCGGGGCGCCAGGTTCGTCCAGCCGAAAAAGGCCACAAAAACGGGTGGGCTATAGCCTGGGGGGGTGGCGCTCGCCCACTTCGTCCGCCGGACTCGGAATGCCGCGAGACTTTGCGAGGGTCCTCCGTGTGCCAAAAATAGGCCGCGGTCAAAGCCGTGCCCAAAAATAACCGCCCGAAGGCCGGGGCGCCAAGTTCGTCCAGCGGAAAAAGGCCACAAAAACGGGTGGGCTATAGCCTTGGGGGGTGGGGCTGGCCGACTTTGTCCGCCGGACTCGGAATGCCGCGAGACTTTGCGAGGGTCCTCCGTGTGCCAAAAATAGGCCGCGGTCAAAGCCGCGCCCAAAAATAACCACCCGAAGGCCGGGGCTCCAAGTTCGTCCAGCGGAAAAAGGCCACAAAAACGGGTGGGCTATAGCCTTGGGGGGTGGAGCTGGCCCACTTCAACCGCCGGACTCGGAATGCCGTGAGACTTTGCGAGGGGCCTCCGTGTGCCAAAAATAGGCCGCGGGCAAAGCCGCATCCAAAAATAACCACCCGAAGGCCGGGCCGCCAAGTTCGTCCAGCGGAAAAAGTCCACAAAAACGGGTGGGCTATAGCCCTGGGGGGTGGGGCTGGCCAACTTCGTCCGCCGGACTCGGAATGCCGCGAGACATTGCGAGGGGCCTCCGTGTGCCAAAAATAGGCCAGGGGCAAAGCCGCGCCCAAAAATAACCGTCCGAAGGCCGGGGCGCCAAGTTCGTCCAGCGGAAAAAGGCCACAAAAACGGGTGGGCTATAGCCCTGGGGGGTGGGGCTGGCCAACTTCGTCCGCCGGACTCAGAATGCCGCGAGACTTTGCGAGGGGCCTCCGTGTGCCAAAAATCGGCTGTGGTCAAAGCCGCGCCCAAAAATAACCACCCGAAGGCCGGGGCTCCAAGTTCGTCCAGCGGAAAAAGGCCACAAAAACGGGTGGGCTATAGCCTTGGGGGGTGGAGCTGGCCCACTTCAACCGCCGGACTCGGAATGCCGCGAGACTTTGCGAGGGGCCTCCGTGTGCCAAAAATAGGCCGCGGGCAAAGCCGCGTCCAAAAATAACCACCCGAAGGCCGGGCCGCCAAGTTCGTCCAGCGGAAAAAGTCCACAAAAACGGGTGGGCTATAGCCCTGGGGGGTGGGGCTGGCCAACTTCGTCCGCCGGACTCGGAATGCCGCGAAACATTGCAAGGGGCCTCCGTGTGCCAAAAATAGGCCGGGGTCGAAGCCGCGCCCAAAAATAACCGTCCGAAGGCCGGGGCGCCAAGTTCGTCCAGCGGAAAAAGGCCACAAAAACGGGTGGGCTATAGCCCTGGGGGGTGGGGCTGGCCAACTTCGTCCGCCGGACTCGGAATGCCGCGAGACTTTGCGAGGGGCCTCCATGTCACAAAAATAGGCCGGGGGCAAAGCCGCGCCCAAAAATAACCGCCCGAAGGCCGGGGCGCCAAGTTCGTCCAGCGGAAAAAGGCCACAAAAACGGGTGGGCTATAGCCTTGGGGGGTGGGGCTGCCCACTTCGTCCGCCGGACTCGGAATGCCGCGAGACTTTGCGAGGGACCTCCGTGTGCCAAAAATAGGCCGTGGTCAAAGCCGCGCCGAAAAATAACCGCACGAAGGCCGGGGCGCCAAGTTCGTCCAGCGGAAAAAGGCCACAAAAACGGGTGGGCTATAGCCCTTGGGGGTGGGGCTGGCCAACTTCGTCCGCCGGACTCGGAATGCCGCGAGACTTTGCAAGGGGCCTCTGTGTACCAAACATAGGCCACGGACAAAGCCAAGCACACAAATAACCGCCCGAAGGCCGGGGCGCCAAGTTTGTCCAGCGGAAAAAGGCCACAAAAACGTGTGCGCTATAGCCTTGGGGGGTGGGCTGGCCAACTTCGTCCGCCGGACTCGGAATGCCACGAGACTTCGCGAGGGGCCTCCGTGTGCCAAATATAGGCCGCGGGCAAAGCCTCGCCCAAAAATAACCGCCCGAAGGCCGGGGCGCCAAGTTCGTCCAGCGGAAAAAGGCCACAAAAACGGGTGGGCTATAGCCTTGGGGGGTGGTGCTGGCCGACTTCGTCCGCCTGACTCGGAATTCCGCGACAATTTGCGAGGGGCCTCCATGTGCCAAAAATAGGCCACGGGCAAAGCCGCACCCAAAAATAACCGCCCGAAGGCCGGGGCGCCAAGTTCGTCCAGCGTAAAAAGGCCACAAAAACGGGTGCGCTATAGCCTTGGGGGGTGGGGCTGGCCAACTTCGTCCGCCGGACTCGGAATGCAGCGAGACGTTGCGAGGGGCCTCCGTGTGCCAAAAATAGGCCGCGGGCAAAGCCGCGCCCAAAAATAACTGCCCGAAGGCCGGGGCGCCAAGTTCGTCCAGCGGAAAAAGCCCACCAAAACGGGTGGGATATAGCCTTGGGGGGTGGGGCTGGCCCACTTCGTCCGCCGTTCTCGGAATTCCGTGAGACTTTGCGAGGGGTCTCCATGTGCCAAATATAGGCCACGGGCAAAGCCGCGCCCAAAAATAACCGCCCCAAGACCGGGGCGCCAAGTTCGTCCAGCGGAAAAAGGCCACAAAAACGGGTGGGCTATAGCCTTGGGGGGTGGGGCTGGCCCACTTCATCAGCCTGACTCGGAATGCCGCGAGACTTTGCGAGCGGCCTCCCTGTGCCAAAAATAGGCCGCGGGCACAGCCGTACCCAAAAATAACCGCCCGAAGGCCGGGGCGCCACGTTCGTCCAGCGGAAAAAGGCCACAAAAACGGATGTGCTATAGCCTTGGGGGGTGGGGCTGGCCAACTTCGTCCGCCGGACTCGGAATGGCACGAGACTTTGCGAGGCGCCTCCGTGTGCCAAAAATAGGCAGCGGGCACAGCCGCGCCCAAAAATAACCGCCCGAAGGCCGGTGCGCCAAGTTCGTCCAGCGGAAAAATCCCACAAAAACGGGTGGGCTATAGCCTTGGGGGCTGGGGCTGGCCAACTTCGTCCGCCGGACCCGGAATGTCGCGAGACTTTGCGAGGGGCTTCCGTGTCCCAAAAATAGGCCGCGGGCAAAGCCGCGCCCAAAAATAACCGCCCGAAAGCCGGGGCGCTAAGTTCGTACAGCGGAAAAAGGCCAAAAAAACGGGTTGGCGATAGCCTTGGGGGGTGGGGCTGGCCAACTTCGTCCGCCGGACTCGGAATGCCGCGAGACTTTGCAAGGCGCCTCTGTGTGCCAAACATAGGCCACGGACAAAGCCGAGCACACAAATAACCGGCCGAAGGCCGGGGCGCCAAGTTCGTCCAGCGGAAAAAGGCCACAAAAACGTGTCGGCTGTAGCCTTGGGGGGTGGGGCTGGCCGACTT
This sequence comes from Citrus x changshan-huyou, assembly GCA_039657385.1. Taxonomy (NCBI): domain Eukaryota; kingdom Viridiplantae; phylum Streptophyta; class Magnoliopsida; order Sapindales; family Rutaceae; genus Citrus; species Citrus x changshan-huyou. Next base: position 470,579 of record JBCGBO010000016.1, read on the forward strand.
CGTCCGCCTGACTCGGAATGCCGCGACACTTTGCATGGGGCCTCCGTGTGCCAAAAATAGGCCGTGGTCACAGCCGCGTCCAAAAATAACCACCCGAAGGCCAGGGCGCCAAGTTCGTCCAGCGGAAAAAGGCCACAAAAACGGGTGGGTATAGCCTTGGGGGGTGGGGCTGGCCAACTTCGTCCGCCGGACTCGGAATGCCGCGACACTTTGCGAGGGGCCTCCGTGTCTCAAAAATATGCAGCGTGCAAAGCCGCGACCAAAAATAACCGTCCGAAGGCCGGGGCGCCAAGTTCGTCCAGCGGAAAAAGGCCACAAAAACGGGTGGGCTATAGCCTTGGGGGGTGGGGCTGGTCCACTTCGGCCGCCGGACTCGGAATGCCGCGACACTTTGCGAGGGGCCTCCGTGTCTCAAAAATATGCCGTGGGCAAAGCCGCGACCAAAAATAACCGCCCGAAGGCCGGGGCGCTAAGTTCGTACAGCGGAAAAAGGCCAAAAAAACGGGTTGGCTATAGCCTTGGGGGGTGGGGCTTGCCAACTTCGTCCGCCGGACTCGGAATGCCGCGAGACTTTGCAAGGCACCTCTGTGTGCCAAACATAGGCCACGGACAAAGCCGAGCACACCAATAACCGGCCGAAGGCCGGGGCGCCAAGTTCGTCCAGCGGAAAAAGGCCACAAAAACGTGTCGGCTATAGCCTTGGGGGGTGGGGCTGGCCGACTTCGTCCGCCGGACTCGGAATGCCGCGACACTTTGCATGGGGCCTCTGTGTGCCAAAAATAGGCCGTGGGCACAGCCGCGTCCAAAAATAACCTCCCGAAGGCCAGGGCGCCAAGTTCGTCCAGCGGAAAAAGGCCACAAAAACGGGTGGGTATAGCCTTGGGGGGTGGGGCTGGCCAACTTCGTCCGCCGGACTCGGAATGCCGCGACACTTTGCGAGGGGCCTCCGTGTCTCAAAAATATGCCGCGGGCAAAGCCGCGACCAAAAATAACCGTCCGAAGGTCGGGGCGCCAAGTTCGTCCAGTGGAAAAAGGCCACAAAAACGGGTGGGCTATAGCCTTGGGGGCTGGGGCTGGCCAACTTCGTCCGCCGGACCCGGAATGTCGCGAGACTTTGCGAGGGGCTTCCGTGTCCCAAAAATAGGCCGCGGGCAAAGCCGCGCCCAAAAATAACCGCCCGAAAGCCGGGGCGCTAAGTTCGTACAGCGGAAAAAGGCCAAAAAAACGGGTTGGCTATAGCCTTGGGGGGTGGGGCTGGCCCACTTCGTCCGCCGGACTCGGAATGCCGCGAGACTTTGCAAGGCGCCTCTGTGTGCCAAACATAGGCCACGGACAAAGCCGAGCACACAAATAACCGGCCGAAGGCCGGGGCGCCAAGTTCGTCCAGCAGAAAAAGGCCACAAAAACGTGTCGGCTATAGCCTTGGGGGGTGGGGCTGGCCGACTTCGTCCGCCTGACTCGGAATGCCGCGACACTTTGCATGGGGCCTCCGTGTGCCAAAAATAGGCCGTGGGCACAGCCGCGTCCAAAAATAACCACCCGAAGGCCAGGGCGCCAAGTTCGTCCAGCGGAAAAAGGCCACAAAAACGGGTGGGTATAGCCTTGGGGGGTGGGGCTGGCCAACTTCGTCCGCCGGACTCGGAATGCCGCGACACTTTGCGAGGGGCCTCCGTGTCTCAAAAATATGCCGCGGGCAAAGCCGTGACCAAAAATAACCGTCCGAAGGCCGGGGCGCCAAGTTCGTCCAGCGGAAAAAGGCCACAAAAACGGGTGGGCTATATAGCCTTGGGGGGTGGGGCTGGCCCACTTCGGCCGCCGGACTCGGAATGCCGCGACACTTTGCGAGGGGCCTCCGTGTCACAAAAATATGCCGTGGGCAAAGCCGCGACCAAAAATAACCGCCCGAAGGCCGGGGCGCCAAGTTCGTCCAGCGGAAAAAGGCCACGAAAATGGGTGGGCTATAGCCTTGGGGGGTGGGGCTGGCCAACTTCGTCCGCCGGACTCGGAATGGCACGAGACTTTGCGAGGTGCCTCCGTGTGCCAAAAATAGGCAGCGGGCACAGCCGCGCCCAAAAATAACCGCCCGAAGGCCGGTGCGCCAAGTTCGTCCAGCGGAAAAATCCCACAAAAACGGGTGGGCTATAGCCTTGGGGGGTGGGGCAGGCCCACTTCGTCCGCCGGACTCGGAATGGCGTGAGACTTTGCGAGGTTCCTCCATGTACCAAAAAAAGGCCGCGGGCACAGCCACGCCCAAAAATAACTGCCCGAACGCCGGGGCGCCAAGTTCGTCCAGCGGAAAAAGGCCACAAAAACGGGTGGGCTATAGCCTTGGGGGGTGGGGCTGGCCAACTTCGTCCGCCGGACTCGGAATGGCACGAGATTTTGTTAGGCGCCTCCGTGTGTGAAAAATAGGCCACGGGCACAGCCGCGTCCAAAAATAACCACCCGAAGGCAGGGCGCCAAGTTCATCCAGCGGAAAAAGAACGCAAAAACGGGTGGGCTATAGCCTCGGGGGTTGGGGCTGGCCAACTTCGTCCGCCGGACTCGGAATGGTGCGAGACTTTGCGAGGCACCTCCGTGTGCCAAGAATAGGCTGCGGGCACAGCCGCGCCCAAAAATAACCGCCCGAAGGCCGGGGCGCCAAGTTCGTCCAGCGGAAAAAGGCCACAAAAACGGGTGTGCTATAGCCTTGGGGTGTGGGGCTGGCCGACTTCGTCCGCCGGACTCGGACTGGCGCGAGACGTTGCGAGGCTCCTCCATGTGCCAAAAATAGGCCGCGGGCGAAGCCGCGCCCAAAAATAACCGCCTGAATGCCGGGGCGCCAAGTTCGTCCAGCGGAGAAAGGCCACAAAAACGGGTGGGATATAGCCTTGGGAGGTGGGGCTGGCCAACTTCGTCCGCCGGACTCGGAATGGTGCCAGAGTTTGCGAGGCGCCTCCGTGTGCCAAAAATAGGCCGCGGGCACAGCCGCACCAAAAATAACTGCCCGAAGGCCGGGGCGCCAAGTTCATCCATCGGAAAAAGGCCACAAAAACGGGTGGGCTATAGCCTTGGGGGGTGGGGCTGGCCAACTTCGTCCACCGGACTCGGAATGGCGCGAGACTTTGCGAGGAACCTCCGTGTACCAAAAATATGCCGCCGGCAAAGCCGCGTCCAAAAATAACCACCCGAAGGCCGGGGCGCCAAGTTCGTCCAGCGGAAAAAGGCCACAAAAACGGGTGGGCTGTAGGCTTGGGGGGTGGGGCTGGCCAACTTCGTCCGCCGGACTCGGAATGGTGCGAGACTTTACGAGGCACCTCCGCGTGCCAACTATAGGTCGGGCACACAGCCGCGCCCAATAATAACCGCCCGAAGGCCGGGACGCCATGTTCGTCCAGCGGAAAAAGCCCACAAAAACGGGTAGGCTATAGCCTTGGGGGGTGGCGCTGGCCAACTTCGTCCGCCGGACTCAGAATGGCGCGAGACTTTGCGAGGCACCTCCATGTGCAAAAAATAGGCCATGGGGACAGCCGCGCCCAAAAAAAACCGGCCGAAAGCCGGTGCGCCAAGTTCGTGCAGCGGAAAAAGCCCACAAAAACGGGTGGGGTATAGCCTTGGGGGGTGGGGCTGGCCAACTTCGTCCGCCGGACTCGGAATGGTGCGAGACTTTACGAGGCACCTCCGCGTGCCAAATATAGGTCGGGGACACAGCCGCGCCCAAAAAAAACCGCCCGAAGGCCAGGACGCCATTTTCGTCCAGCGGAAAAAGCCCACAAAAACGGGTAGGCTATAGCCTTGGGGGGTGGGGCTGGCCAACTTCGTCCGCCGGACTCGGAATAGCGCGAGACGTTGCGAGGCACCTCCGTGTGCCAAAAATAGCCCGCGGGCAAAGCCGCACCCAAAAATAACCGGCCGAAGGCCGGGGCGCCAAGTTCGTCCAGCGGAAAAATGCCACAAAAACGGGTGGGCTATAGCCTTGGGGGGTGGGGCTGGCCGACTTCGTCCGCCGGACTCGGAATGGCGCGAGACTTTGCGAGGCACCTCCTCGTGCCAAAAATAGGCCGCGGGCACAGCCGCGCACAAAAATAACCACCCGAAGGCTGGGGCGCCATGTTCGTCCAGCGTAAAAAGGCCACAAAACGGGTGGGCTATAGCCTTGGGGGGTGGGGCTGGCCTACTTCGTCCGCCGGACTCGGAATGCCGCGAGACTTTGCGAGGGGCCTCCGTGTGCCAAAAATAGGCCACGGGCAAAGCCACGCCCAAACATAACCGCCCGAAGGCCGTGGCGCCAAGTTCGTCCAACGGAAAAAGGCCACAAAAACGGGTGGGCTATAGCCTTGGGTGGTGGGGCTGGCCAACTTCGTCCGCCGGACTCGGAATGCCACGAGTCTTTGCGAGGGGCCTCCGTGTGCCAAAAATAGGCCGCGGCCAAAGCTGCGCCCAAAAATAACCGCCCGAAGGCCGGGGCGCAAAGTTCGTCCAGCGGAAAAAGGCCACAAACACGGGTGGACTATAGCCTTGGGGGGTGGGGCTGGCCAACTTCGTCCGCCGGACTCGGAATGGTGCCAGAGTTTGCGAGGCGCCCCCGTGTGCCAGAAATAGGCCACGGGCGCAGCAGCACCCAAAAATAACCGCTCGAAGGCCGGGTTGCCAAGTTCGTCCAGCGGTAAAAGGCCACAAAAACGGGCGGGCTATAGCCTTGGGCGGTGGGGCTGGCCAACTTCGTCCGCCGGACTCGGAATGCCGTGAGACTTTGCGAGGCTCCTCCGTGTGCCAAAATAGGCCGCGGGCACAGCCCCACCCAAAAATAACCGCCCGAAGGCCGGGGTGCCAAGTTCGTCCAGCGGAAAAAGGCCACAAAAACGGGTGGGCTATAGCCTTGGGCGGTGGGGCTGGCCCACTTCGTCCGCCAGACTCGGAATGGCACGAGACTTTGTGAGGCACCTCCGTGTGCCAAAAATTGGCCGCAGGCTAAGCCGCGCCCAAAAATAATCGCCCGAAGGCCGGGGCGCCAAGTTCGTCCAGCGGAAAAAGACCCCAAAAACGGGTGGGCTATAGCCTTGGGGGTGGGGCTGGCCAACTTCGTCCTCCGGACTCGGAATGGCGCGAGACTTTGCGAGGCACCTCCATGTGCAAAAAATAGGCCATGGGGACAGCCGCGCCCAAAAAAAACCGGCCGAAAGCCGGTGCGCCAAGTTCGTGCAGCGGAAAAAGCCCACAAAAACGGGTGGGGTATAGCCTTGGGGGGTGGGGCTGGCCAACTTCGTCCGCCGGACTCGGAATGGTGCGAGACTTTACGAGGCACCTCCGCGTGCCAAATATAGGTCGGGGACACAGCCGCGCCCAAAAAAAACCGCCCGAAGGCCAGGACGCCATTTTCGTCCAGCGGAAAAAGCCCACAAAAACGGGTAGGCTATAGCCTTGGGGGGTGGGGCTGGCCAACTTCGTCCGCCGGACTCGGAATAGCGCGAGACGTTGCGAGGCACCTCCGTGTGCCAAAAATAGCCCGCGGGCAAAGCCGCACCCAAAAATAACCGGCCGAAGGCCGGGGCGCCAAGTTCGTCCAGCGGAAAAATGCCACAAAAACGGGTGGGCTATAGCCTTGGGGGGTGGGGCTGGCCAACTTCGTCCGCCGGACTCGGAATGGCGCGAGACTTTGCGAGGCACCTCCTCGTGCCAAAAATAGGCCGCGGGCACAGCCGCGCACAAAAATAACAACCCGAAGGCTGGGGCGCCATGTTCGTCCAGCGTAAAAAGGCCACAAAACGGGTGGGCTATAGCCTTGGGGGGTGGGGCTGGCCTACTTCGTCCGCCGGACTCGGAATGCCGCGAGACTTTGCGAGGGGCCTCCGTGTGCCAAAAATAGGCCACGGGCAAAGCCACGCCCAAACATAACCGCCCGAAGGCCGTGGCGCCAAGTTCGTCCAACGGAAAAAGGCCACAAAAACGGGTGGGCTATAGCCTTGGGTGGTGGGGCTGGCCAACTTCGTCCGCCGGACTCGGAATGCCACGAGTCTTTGCGAGGGGCCTCCGTGTGCCAAAAATAGGCCGCGGCCAAAGCTGCGCCCAAAAATAACCGCCCGAAGGCCGGGGCGCAAAGTTCGTCCAGCGGAAAAAGGCCACAAACACGGGTGGACTATAGCCTTGGGGGGTGGGGCTGGCCAACTTCGTCCGCCGGACTCGGAATGGTGCCAGAGTTTGCGAGGCGCCCCTGTGTGCCAGAAATAGGCCACGGGCGCAGCAGCACCCAAAAATAACCGCCCGAAGGCCGGGTTGCCAAGTTCGTCCAGCGGTAAAAGGCCACAAAAACGGGCGGGCTATAGCCTTGGGCGGTGGGGCTGGCCAACTTCGTCCGCCGGACTCGGAATGCCGCGAGACTTTGCGAGGCTCCTCCGTGTGCCAAAATAGGCCGCGGGCACAGCCCCACCCAAAAATAACCGCCCGAAGGCCGGGGTGCCAAGTTCGTCCAGCGGAAAAAGGCCACAAAAACGGGTGGGCTATAGCCTTGGGCGGTGGGGCTGGCCCACTTCGTCCGCCAGACTCGGAATGGCACGATACTTTGTGAGGCACCTCCGTGTGCCAAAAATTGGCCGCAGGCTAAGCCGCGCCCAAAAATAATCGCCCGAAGGCCGGGGCGCCAAGTTCGTCCAGCGGAAAAAGACCCCAAAAACGGGTGGGCTATAGCCTTGGGGGTGGGGCTGGCCAACTTCGTCCTCCGGACTCGGAATGGCGCGAGACTTTGCAAGGCACCTCCGTGTGCCAAAAATACGCCGCGGGCACAGCCGTGCCCAAAAATCACCGCCCGAAGGCCGGGGTACCAAGTTCGTCCAGCGGAAAAAGGCCCCAAAAACGGGTGGGCTATAGCCTTGAGGGGTGGGGCTGGCCAACTTCATCCGCTGGACTCGGAATGGCGTAAAACTTTGCGAGGCGCCTCCGTGTGCCAAAAATAGGCCGTGGGTACAGCCGCGCCCAAAAATAACCACCCGAAGGCCGGGGCGCCAAGTTCGTCCAGCGGAAAATGGCCCCAAAAACGGGTGGGCTATAGCCTTGGGGGGTGGGGCTGGCCAACTTCATCCGCTGGACTCGGAATGGCGTGAAATTTTGCGAGGCGCCTCCGTGTGCCAAAAAAAGGCCCCGGGCACAGCCGCGCCCAAAAATAACCGCCCGAATGCCGGGGCGCCAAGTTCGTCCAGCGGAAAAAGGCCCCAAAAACGGGTGGGCTATAGCCTTGGGGGGTGGGGCTGGCCAACTTCATCCGCTGGACTCGGAATGGCGTGAAATTTGGCGAGGCACCTCCTTGTGCCAAAAATAGACCGCGGGCACAGCGGCGCGTAAAAATAACAGCCAGAAGGCCGGGGCGCCAAGTTCGTCCTGCGGAAAAAGCCCACAGAAACGGGTGGGCTATAGCCTTGGGGGGTGGGGCTGGCCAACTTCGTCCGCCGGACTTGGATTGGCGCGATACTTTACGAGGTGACTCCGTGTTCCAAAAATAGGCCGCGGGCACAGCCGCGCCCAAAAATAACTGCCCGAAGGCCGGGGCGCCAAGTTCGTCCAGCGGAAAAAGGCCCCAAAAACGGGTGGGCTATAGCCTTGGGGGGTGGGGCTGGCCAACTTCATCCGCTGGACTCGGAATGGCGTGAAATTTTGCGAGGCGCCTCCGTGTGCCAAAAATAGGCCACGGGCACAGCCGCGCCCAAAAATAACACCCCGAAGGCCGGGCCGCCAAGTTCTTCCAGCGGAAAAAGGCCCCAAAAACGGGTGGGCTATAGCCTTGGGGGGTGGGCTGGCCAACTTCGTCCGCCGGACTCGGATTGGCGGGATACTTTGCGAGGCGTGTCCGTGTAGTAAAAATAGGCCGCGGGCAAAGCCGCGCCCAAAAATAATTGCCCGAAGGCCGGGGCGCCAAGTTCCTCCAGCGGAAAAAGCCCACAAAAACGGGTTGGCTATAGCCTTGGGGGGTGGGGCCGGCCGACTTCGTCCGCCGGACTCGGATTGGCGCGATACTTTGCGAGGCGACTCCGTGTGCCAAAAATAGGCCGCGGGAAGAGCCGCGCCCAAAATTAACCGCCCGAAGGCCGGGCCGCCAAGTTCGTCCTGCGGAAAAAGGCCACAAAAACGGGTGGGCTATAGCCTTGGGGGTGGGGCTGGCCCACTTCGTCCGCCGGACTCGGATTGGCGCGATACTTTGCGAGGCGACTCCGTGTGCCAAAAATAGGCCGCGGGCACAGCCGCGCCCAAAAATAACCGCCCGAAGGCCGGGGCGCCAAGTTCGTCCAGCGGAAAAAGGCCCCAAAAACGGGTGGGCTATAGCCTTGGGGGGTGGGGCTAGCCTATTTCATCCGCTGGACTCGGAATGGCGTGAAATTTTGCGAGGCAGCTCCGTGTGCCAAGAATAGGCCGCGGTCTCAGCCGCGCTCAAAAATAACCACCCGAAGGCCGGGGCTCCATGTTCGTCCAACGGAAAAAGGCCACAAAAACGGGTGGGCTATAGCCTTGGGGGTGGGGCTGGCCGACTTGGTCCGCCGGACTCGGAATGGCGCGAGAATTTGCAAGGGGCCTCCGTGTGCCAAAAATAGGGCGCGGGCACAGCCGCGCCCAAAAATAACTGCCCGAAGGCCGGGGCGCCAAGTTCGTCCAGCGGAAAAAGGCCACAAAAACGGGTGGGCTATAGCCTTGGGGGGTGGGGCTGGCCAACGTCATCCGCCGGACTCGGAATGGCGCGAGACTTTGTGAGGCACCTCCCTGTGCCAAAAATAGGCCGCAGGCACAGTCGCGGCCAAAAATAACTGCCCGAAGGCCGGGGTGCCAAGTTCGTCCAGCGGAAAAAGGCCCCAAAAACGGGTGGGCTATAGCCTTGGGGGGTGGGGCTGGCCAACTTCGTCCGCCGGACTCGGAATGCCGCGAGACTTTGCGAGGCTCCTCCATGTGCCAAAATAGGCCGCGGGCACAGCCACACCCAAAAATAACCGCCCGAAGGCCGGGGTGCCAAGTTCGTCCAGCGGAAAAAGGCCCCAAAAACGGGTGGGCTATAGCCTTGGGTGGTGGGGCTGGCCAACTTCGTCCGCCGGACTCGGATTGGCGTGATACTTTGCGAGGCGTCTCCGTGTACCAAAAATAGGCCGCGGGCACAGCCACGCCTAAAAATAACCGGCCGAAGGCCGGGGCGCCAAGTTCGTCCAGCGGAAAAAGCCCACAAAAACGGGTGGGCTATAGCCTTGGGGGGTGGGGCTGGCCAACTTCGTCCGCCGGACTCGGAATGCCGCGAGACTTTGCGAGGTGCCTCCGTGTGCGAAAAATAGGGCGCGGGCACAGCCGCACCCAAAACTAACCGCCCGAAGGCCGGGGTGCCAAGTTCGTCCAGCGGAAAAACGCCCCAAAAACGGGTGGGCTATAGCCTTGGGGGGTGGGGCTGCCCAACTTCATCCGCTGCGCTCGGAATGGCGCGAAACTTTGCGAGGCGCCTCCAGGTGCAAAAAATAGGCCGCGGGCACAGCCGCGCGGAAAAATAACCGCCCGAAGGCCGGGGCGCCAAGCTCGTCCAGCGGAAAATCCCACAAAAACGGGTGGGCTATAGCCTTGGGGGGTGGGGCTGGCCAACCCCGTCCGCCGCACTCGGAATGGCGCGAGACTTTGCGAGGTGCCTCCATGTGCCAAAAATAGCCGCGGGCACAGCCGCGCCCAAAAATAACCGCCCGAAGGCTGGGGCGCCAAGTTCGTCCAGCGGAAAAAGGCCCCAAAAACTGGTGGGCTATAGCCTTGGGGGGTGGGGCAGGCCAACTTCATATGCTGGGCTCGGAATGGCGCGAAACATTTCGAGGTGCCTCCGTGTGCCAAAAATAGGCCGCAGGCACAGCCGTGCCCAAAAATAACCCCCCGAAGGCCGGGGCGCCACGTTCGTCCAGCGGAAAAAGCCCACAAAAACGGGTGGGCGATAGCCTTGGGGGGTGGGACTGGCCAACTTCGTCCGCCGGACTCGGATTGGCGCGATGCTTTGCGAGGCGACTCCGGGTTCCAAAAATATGCCACGGGCACAGCCACACCCAAAAGTAACCGCCCGAAGGCCGGGGCGCCAAGTTCGTCCAGCGGAAAAAGCCCACAAAAACGGGAGGGCTACAGCCTTGGGGGGTGGGGCTGGCCAACTTCGTCCGCCGGACTCGGAATGGCGTGAGACTTTGCGAGGTGCCTCCGTGTGCCAAAAATAGGCCGCGGGTACAGCCGCGCCCAAAAATAACCGCCCGAAGGCCGGGGCGCCAACTTCGTCCAGCGGAAAAAGCCCACAAAAACGGGTGGGCTATAGCCTTGGGGGGTGGGGCTGGCCAACTTAGTCCGCCGGACTCGGAATTACGCGAGCCTTTGCGAGGTGCCTCCGTGTGCCAAAAATAGGCCGCGGGCACAGCCTCGCCCAAAACTAACCGCCCGAAGGCCGGGGCGCCAAGTTCGTCCCGCGGAAAAAACCCACAAAAACGGGTGGGCTATAGCCTTCGGGGGAGGGGCTGGCCAACTTCGTCCGCCGGACTCGGAATGGCGCGAGACATTCCGAGGTCCCTCCGTGTGCCAAAAATAGGCCGCGGGCACAGTTGCGCCCAAAAATAACCGCCTGAAGGCCGGGACGCCAAGTTCGTCCAGCGGAAAAAGGCCATAAAAACGGGTGGGCTATAGCCAAGGGGGGTGGGGCTGGCCAACTTCGTCCGCCGGACTCGGAATGGCGCGAGACTTTGCGAGGCGCCTCCGTGTGCCAAAAATAGGCCATGGGAACAGCCGCGCCCAAAAATAACCGCCCGAAGGTTGGGGCGCCAAGTTCGTCCAGCTGAAAAAGGCCACAAAAACGGGTGGGCTATAGCCTTGGGGGGTGGGGCTGGCCCACTTCGTCCGCCGGACTCGGAATGGCGCGAGACTTTGCGAGGCCCCTCCATGTGCTAAAAATAGGCCGCGGGCACAGCCGCACCCAAAAATAACCGCTCGAAGGCTGGGGCGCCAAGTTCGTCCTGCGTAAAAAGGCCACAAAAACGGGTGGGCTATAGCCTTGGGGGGTGGGGCTGGCCCACTTCGTCCGCCAGACTCGGAATGGCGCGAGACTTTGTGAGCGGCTTCCGTGTGCCAAAAATAAGCCGCGGCACAGCCGCGCCCAAAAATAACCGCCCGAAGGCCGGGGCGCCAAGTTCGTCCAGCGGAAAAAGGCCACAAAAACGGGTGGGCTATAGCCTTGCGGGGTGGGGCCGGCCAACTTGGTCCGCCGGACTCGGAATGGCGCGAGACTTTGCGAGGCGCCTCGGTGTGCCAAAAATAGGGTGCGGGCACAGACGCGCCCAAAAATAACCGCCCGATGGCCGGGGCGCTAAGTTCGTCCAGCGGAAAAAGGCCACAAAAACGGGTGGGCTATAACCTTGGGGGGTGGGGCCGGCCGACTTCGTCCGCCGGACTCGGAATGGCGCGAGACTTTGCGAGGCCCCTCCGTGTGCCAAAAATAGGCCACGGGCGCAGCCACACCCAAAAATAACTGCTCGAAGGCCGGGGCGCCAAGTTCGTCCTGCGTAAAAAGGCCACAAAAACGGGTGGGCTATACCCTTGGGGGGTGGGGCTGGCCAACTTCGTCCGCCGGACTCAGAATGGCGCGAGACTTTGCGAGGCGCCTCCGTGTGCCAAAAATAGGCCGCGGGCACAGACGCACCCAAAAATAACCGCCCGAAGGCCGGGGCGCTAAGTTCGTCCAGCGGAAAAAGGCCACAAAAACGGGTGGGCTATAAACTTGGGGGGTGGGGCCGGCCCACTTCGTCCGCCGTTCTCGGAATGGCGTGAGACTTTGCGAGGAACCTCCGTGTGCCAAAAATAGGCCGCGGTAACAGCCGCGCCCAAAAATAACTGCTCGAAGGCCTGGGCGCCAAGTTCGTCCTGCGTAAAAAGGCCACAAAAACGGGTGGGCTATACCCTTGGGGGGTGGGGCTGGCCAACTTCGTCCGCCGGACTCAGAATGGCGCGAGACTTTGCGAGGCGCCTCCGTGTGCCAAAAATAGGCCGCGGGCACAGACGCACCCAAAAATAACCGCCCGAAGGCCGGGGCGCTAAGTTCGTCCAGCGGAAAAAGGCCACAAAAACGGGTGGGCTATAAACTTGGGGGGTGGGGCCGGCCCACTTCGTCCGCCGTTCTCGGAATGGCGTGAGACTTTGCGAGGACCCTCCGTGTGCCAAAAATAGGCCGCGGTAACAGCCGCGCCCAAAAATAACTGCTCGAAGGCCTGGGCGCCAAGTTCGTCCTGCGTAAAAAGGCCACAAAAACGGGTGGGCTATAGCCTTGGGGGGTGGGGCTGGCCAACTTCGTCCGCCGGACTCGGAATGGCGCGAGACTTTTCAAGGCACCTCCGTGTGCCAAAAATAGGCCGCGGGCACAGCCGCGCCCAAAAATAACCGCCCGAAGGCCGGGGCGCCAAGTTCGTCCAGCGGAAAAAGCCCACAAAAACGGGTGGGCTATAACCTTGGGGGTTGGGGCTGGCCAACTTAGTCCGCCGGACTCGGAATGGCACGAGACTTTGCGAGGCACCTCCGTGTGCCAAAAATAGGCCGCGGGCACAGATGCGCCCAAAAATAACTGCCCGAAGGCCGGGGCGCCAAGTTCGTCCAGCGGAAAAAGTCCACAAAAACGGGTGGGCTATAGCCTTGGGGGGTGGGGCTGGCCAACTTCGTCCGCGGGACTTGGAATGGCTCGAAACTTTGAGTGGCACCTCCGTGTACAAAAAATAGGCCACGGGCACATCCGCGCCCAAAAATAACCGCCTGAAGGCCAGGGCACCAAGTTCATCCAGCGGAAAAAGCCCACAAAAACGGGAGGGCTACAGCCTTGGGGGGTGGGGCTGGCCAACTTCGTCCGCCGGACTCGGAATGGCGCGAGACTTTGCGAGGCGCCTCCGTGTGCCAAAAATAGGCTGCGGGCACAGTCGCACCCAAAAATAACCGCCCGAAGGCCGGGGCGCCAAGTTCGTCCAGCGGAAAAAGCCCACAAAAACGGGTGCACTATAGCCTTGGGGGGTGGGGCTCGCCAACTTAGTCCGCCGGACTCGGAATGGCGCGAGACATTGCGAGGTGCCTCCGTGAGCCAACAATAGGCCGCGGGCAAAGCCACGCCCAAAAATAACCGCCTGAAGGCTGGGCCGCCAAGTTCGTCCAGCGGAAAAAACCCACAAAAAACGGGTGGGCTATAGCCTTGGGGGGTGGGGCTGGCCCACTTCGTCCGCCGGACTCGGAATGGCGCGAGACTTTGTGAGGTCCCTCCGTATGCCAAAAATAGGCCGTGGGCACAGCCGCGCCCAAAAAAAACCGCTCGAAGGCCGGGGCGCGAAGTTCGTCCTGCGTAAAAAGGCCACAAAAACGGGTGGGCTATAGCCTTCGGGGGTGGGGCTGGCCAACTTCGTCCGCCGGACTCGGAATGACGCGAGACTTTGCGAACGGCTTCCGTGTGCCAAAAATAGGCCGCGGCACAGCCGCGCCCACAAATAACCGCCCGAAGGTCGGGGCGCCAAGTTCGTCCAGCGGAAAAAGCCCACAAAAACGGATGGGCTATAGCCTTGGGGGGTCGGGCCGGCCAACTTCGTCCGCCGGACGCGGAATGGCGCGAGACTTTGCGAGGCACCTCCGTGTGCCAAAAATAGGATGAGGACACAGCCGCGCCTAAAAATAACCGCCCGAAGGCCGGGACGCCAAGTTCGTCCAGCGGAAAAAGGCCCAAAAAACGGGTGGGCTATAGCCTTGGGGGGTGGGGCTCGCCAACTTAGTCCGCCGGACTCGGAATGGCGCGAGACATTGCGAGGTGCCTCCGTGAGCCAACAATAGGCCGCGGGCAAAGCCACGCCCAAAAATAACCGCCTGAAGGCCGGGGCGCTAAGTTCGTCCAGCGGAAAAAGGCCACAAAAACGGGTGGGCTATAGCCTTGGGGGGTGGGGCTGGCCAACTTCGTCCGCGGGACTTGGAATCGCGCGAGACTTTGCGAGGTGCCTCCGTGTGCCAAAAATAGGCCGCGGGCACAGCCGCGCCCAAAAATAACCGCCCGAAGGCCGGGGCGCCAAGTTCGTCCAGCGGAAAAAGCCCACAAAAACGGATGGGCTATAGCCTTGGGGGGTCGGACCGGCCAACTTCGTCCGCCGGACTCGGAATGGCGCGAGACTTTGCGAGGCACCTCCGTGTGCCAAAAATAGGATGAGGACACAGCCGCGCCTAAAAATAACCGCCCGAAGGCCGGGGCGCCAAGTTCGTCCAGCGGAAAAAGGCCCAAAAAACGGGTGGGCTATAGCCTTGGGGGGTGGGGCTGGCCAACTTCGTCCGCCGGACTCGGAATGGCGCGAGACTTTGCGAGGTGCCTCCGTGTGCAAAAAATAACCCGCGGGCACAGCCGCCCCCAAAAATAACCGCCCGAAGGCCGGGGCGCCAAGTTCGTCCAGCGGAAAAAGGCCCAAAAAACGGGTTGGCTATAGCCTTGGGGGGTGGGGCTGGCCCACTTCGTCCGCCGGACTCGGAATGGTGCGAGACTTTACGAGGCACCTCCGTGTGCTAAAAATAGGCCACGGGCACAGCCGCGCCCAAAAATAACTGCCCGAAGCCCGGGGCGCCAAGTTCGTCCCGCCGAAAAAGACCACAAAAACGGGTGGGCTATATCCTTCTGGGGTCGGGCTGGCCAACTTCGTCCGCCGCACTCGGAATGGCGCGAGACTTTGCGAGGTGCCTCCGTGTGCCAAAAATAGGCCGCGGGCACAGCCGCGTCCAAAAATAACCGCCCGAAGGCCGGGGCGCCAAGTTCGTCCAACGGAAAAAGGCCACAAAAACGGGTGGGCTATAGCCTTGGGGGGTGGGGCTGGCCCACTTCGTCCGCCGGACTCGGAATGGCGCGAGACATTGCGAGGCGCTTCCGTGTGCCAAAAATAGGCCACGGGCACAGCTACGCCCAAAAATAACCGCCCGAAGGCCGGGGCGGCAAGTTCGTCCAGCGGAAAAAGGCCACAAAAACGGGTGGGCTATAGCCTTCGGGGGTGGGGCTGGCTAACTTCGTCCGCCGGATTCGGAATGGCGCGAGACTTTGCAAGCTGCCTCCGTGTGCAAAAAATAACCCGCGGGCACAGCCGCCCCCAAAAATAACCGCCCGAAGGCCGGGGCGCCAAGTTCGTCCAGCGGAAAAAGGCCCAAAAAACGGGTGGGCTATAGCCTTGGGGGGTGGGGCAGGCCCACTTCGTCCGCCGGACTCGGAATGGCGCGAGACTTTGCGAGGCACCTCCGTGTGCTAAAAATAGGCCACGGGCACAGCCGCGCCCAAAAATAACTGCCCGAAGCCCGGGGCGCCAAGTTCGTCCCGCCGAAAAAGACCACAAAAACGGGTGGGCTATATCCTTCGGGGGTCGGGCTGCCCAACTTCGTCCGCCGGAGTCGGAATGGCGTGAGACTTTGCGAGGCGCCTCCGTGTGCCAAAAATAGGCCGCGGGCACAGCCGCACCCAAACATAACTGCCCGAAGGCCGGGGCGCCAAGTTCGTCCAGCCGAAAAAGACCACAAAAACGGGTGGGCTATATCCTTCGGGGGTCGGGTTGGCCAACTTTGTCCGCCGGACTCGGAATGGCGCGAGACTTTACGAGGTGCCTCCGCGTGCCAAAAATAGGCCGCGGGCACATCCGCGCCCAAAAATAACCGCCCGAAGGCCGGGGCGCCAAGTTCGTCCAGCGGAAAAAGGCCACAAAAACGGGTGGGCTATAGCCTTGGGGGGTGGGGCTGGCCCACTTCGTCCGCCGGACTCGGAATGGCGCGAGACTTTGTGAGGCGCCTCCGTGTGCCAAAAATAGGCCGCGGGCACAGCCGAGCACAAAAATAACCGCCCGAAGGCCGGGCCGCCAAGTTCGTCCAGCGGAAAAAGGCCACAAAAACGGGTGGGCTATAACCTTGGGGGGTGGGGCTGGCCCACTTCGTCCGCCGGACTCAGAATGGCGCGAGACTTTGCGAGACGCCTCCGTGTGCCAAAAATAGGCTGCGGGCACAGCCACGCCCAAAAATAACTGGCCGAAGGCCGGGGCGCCAAGTTCGTCCAGCGGAAAACGGCCCAAAAAACGGGTGGGCTATAGCCTTGGGGGGTGGGGCTGGCCAACTTCGTCCGCCGGACTCGGAATGGCGCGAGACTTTGCGAGGCGCCTCCGTGTCCCGAAAATAGGCCGCGGGCACAGCCGCACCCAAAAATAACCACCCGAAGCCCGGGGCGCCAAGTTCGTCCAGCGGAAAAAGACCACAAAAACGTGTGGGCTATATCCTTCGGCGGTGGAGCTGGCCAACTTCGTCCGCCGGACTCGGCATGCCGCGAGACTTTGCGAAGGGCCTCCGTGTGCCAAAAATAGGCCGCGGGCACAGCCGCACCCAAACATAACTGCCCGAAGGCCGGGGCGCCAAGTTCGTCCAGCGGAAAAAGGCCACAAAAACGGGTGGGCTATAGCCTTCGGGGGTGGGGCTGGCCAACTTCGTCCGCCGGACTCGGAATGGCGCGAGACTTTCCGAGGCGCCTCCGTGTGCCAAAAATAGGCCGTGGGAACATCCGCGCCCAAAAATAACCGCCCGAAGGCCGGGGCGCCAAGTTCGTCCAGCGGAAAAAGGCCACAAAAACGGGTGGGCTATAGCCTTGGGGGGTGGGGCTGGCCCACTTCGTCCGCCGGACTCGGAATGGCGCAAGACTTTGTGAGGCGCCTCCGTGTGCCAAAAATAGGCCGCGGGCACAGCCGAGCACAAAAATAACCGCCCGAAGGCCGGGCCGCCAAGTTCGTCCAGCGGAAAAAGGCCACAAAAACGGGTGGGCTATAACCTTGGGGGGTGGGGCTGGCCCACTTCGTCCGCCGGACTCAGAATGGCGCGAGACTTTGCGAGACGCCTCCGTGTGCCAAAAATAGGCTGCGGGCACAGCCACGCCCAAAAATAACTGGCCGAAGGCCGGGGCGCCAAGTTCGTCCAGCGGAAAACGGCCCAAAAAACGGGTGGGCTATAGCCTTGGGGGGTGGGGCTGGCCAACTTCGTCCGCCGGACTCGGAATGGCGCGAGACTTTGCGAGGCGCCTCCGTGTCCCGAAAATAGGCCGCGGGCACAGCCGCACCCAAAAATAACCACCCGAAGCCCGGGGCGTCAAGTTCGTCCAGCGGAAAAAGACCACAAAAACGTGTGGGCTATATCCTTCGGCGGTGGAGCTGGCCAACTTCGTCCGCCGGACTCGGCATGCCGCGAGACTTTGCGAAGGGCCTCCGTGTGCCAAAAATAGGCCGCGTGCTAACCGCGCCCAAAAATAACCGCCCGAAGGCCGGGGCGTCAAGTTCGTCCAGCGGAAAAAGGCCACAAAAACGGGTGGGCTATAGGCTTGGGGGGTGGGGCTGGCCGACTTCGTCCGCTGGACTCGGAATGCCGCGAGACTTTGCGAGGGGCCTCCGTGTCCCAAAAATAGGCCGCGGGAGAAGCCGTACCCAAAAATAAGCGCCTGAAGGCCGGGTCGCCATGTTCGTCCAGCGGAAAAAGGCCACAAAAACGGGTGGGCTATAGGCTTGGGGGGTGGGGCTGGCCGACTTCGTCCGCCGGACTCAGAATGCCGCGAGGCTTTGCGACGGGCCTCCGTGCGCCAAAAATAGTCCACGGGCAAAACCGCGCCCAAAAATAACCGCCCAAAGGCCGGGGCGCCAAGTTCGTCCAGCGGAAAAAGGCCACAAAAACGGGTGGGCTATAGCCTTGGGGGGTTGGGCTGGCCAACTTCGTCCGCCGGACTCGGAATGCCGTGAGACTTTGCGAGGGATCTCCGTGTCCAATAAATAATCCGTGGGCAAAGCCGCGCCTAAAAATAACCCCCCGAAGGCTGGGGCGCCAAGTTCGTCCATCGGTAAAAGGCCACAAAAACGGGTGGGCTATAATCTTGGGGGGTGGGGCTGGCCCACATCGTCCGCCGGACTCGGCATGCCGCGAGCCTTTGCGAGGGGCTTCCGTGTGCCAAAAATAGGCCGCGGGCGAAGCCGCGCCCAAAAATTACTGCCCGAAGGCCGGGGCGCCAAGTTCGTCCAGCGGAAAAAGGCCACAAAAACGGGTGGGCTATTGCCTTGGGGGGTGGGGCTGGCCGACTTCGTCCGCCGGACTCAGAATGCCGCGAGACTTTGCGACGGGCCTCCGTGTGCCAAAAATAGGCCGCGGGCAAAGGCGCGGCCAAAAATAACAGCCCGAAGGCCGGGGCGCCAAGTTCGTACGGCGGAAAAAGGCCACAAAAACGGGTGGGCTATAGCCTTGGGGGGTGGGGCTGGCCATCTTCGTCCGCCGGACTCGGAATGCCGTGAGACTTTGCGAGGGATCTCCGTGTGCCATAAATAATCCATGGGCAAAGCCGCGCCTAGAAATAACCACCCGAAGGCCGGGGCGCCAAGTTCGTCCAGCGGAAAAAGGCCACAAAAACGGGTGGGCTATAGCCTTGGGGGGTGGGGCTGGCCCACATCGTCCGCCGGACTCGGCATACCGTGAGACTTTGCGAGGGGCCTCCGTGTACCAAAAATAGGCCGCGGGCAAACCGCGCCCAAAAATAACCGCCCGAAGGCCGGGGCGTCAAGTTCGTCCAGCGGCAAAAGGCCACAAAAACGGGTGGGCTGTAGCCTTGGGGAGTGGGGCTGGGCAACTTCGTCCGCCGGACTCAGAATGCCGCGTGACTTTGCATGGGGCCTATGTGTGCCAAAAATAGGCCGCGGGCAAAGCCGCTCCCAAAAATAACCGCCCGAAGGCCGGGGCGCCAAGTTCGTCCAGCGGAAAAAGGCCACAAAAACGGGTGGGCTATAGCCTTGGGGGGTGGGGCGGGCCAACTTCGTCCGCCGGACTCGGAATGCCGCGAGACTTTGCAAGGGGCCTCCGTGTGCGAAAAATAGGCCGCAGACAAAGCCGCGCCCAAAAATTATCGCCCGAAGGCCGGGGCGCCAAGTTCGTCCAGCGGAAAAAGGCCACAAAAACGGGTGGGCTATAGCCTTGGGGGGTGGGGCTGGCCGACTTCGTCCGCCGGACTCGGAATGCCGCGAGACATTGCGAGGGGCCTCCGTATGCCAAAAATAGGCCGCGGGCATAGCTATGTCCAGAAATAACCGCCCGAAGGCCGGGGCGGCAAATTCGTCCAGCAGAAAAAGGCCACAAAAACGGGTGGGCTATAGCCTTGCGGGGTGGGGCTGGCCAACTTCGTCCGCCGGACTCGGAATGCCGCGAGACTTTGCGAGGGGCCTCCGTGTGCCAAAAATAGGCCGCGGGCAAAGCCGCGCCAAAAAATAACTGCCTGAAGGCCGGGGTTCCAAGTTCGTCCAGCGGAAAAAGGCCACAAAAACGGGTGGGCTATAGCCTTGGGGGGTGGGGCTGGCCGACTTCGTCCGCCGGACTCAGAATGCGGCGAGACTTTGTAAGGGGCCTCCGTGTGCCAAAAATAGGCCGTGGGCAAAGCCGCGCCCAAAAATAACCGCCCGAAGTCCGGGGCGCCAAGTTCGTCCAGCGGAAAAAGGCCACAAAAACGGGTGGGCTATAGCCTTGGGGGGTGGGGCGGGCCGACTTCGTCCGCCGGACTCGGAATGCCGCGATACTTTGCGAGGGGCCTCCGTGTGCCAAAAATAAGCCACGGGCAAAGCCGCGCCAAAAAATAACCGCCCGAAGGCCGGGGCGCCAAGTTCGTCCAGCGGAAAAAGGCCACAAAAACGGGTGGGCTATAGCCTTGGGGGGTGGGGCTGGCCAACTTCGTCCGCCGGACTCGGAATGCCGCGAGACTTTGCAAGGGGCCTCCGTGTGCGAAAAATAGGCCGCAGACAAAGCCGCGCCCAAAAATTATCGCCCGAAGGCCGGGGCGCCAAGTTCGTCCAGCGGAAAAAGGCCACAAAAACGGGTGGACTATAGCCTTGGGGGGTGGGTCTGGCAAACTTCGTCCGCCGGACTCGGAATGCCGCGAGACTTTGCGAGGGGCCTCCGTGTGCCAAAAATAGGCCGCGGACAAAGGCGCCCCAAAAAATAACCGCCCGAAGGCCGGGGCGCCAAGTTCGTCCGGCGGAAAAAGGCCACAAAAACGGGTGGGCTATAGCCTTGGGGGGTGGGGCTGGCCATCTTCGTCCGCCGGACTCGGAATGCGGTGAGACTTTGCGAGGGAACTCCGTGTGCCATAAATAATCCGTGGGCAAAGCCGCGCCTAAAAATAACCACCTGAAGGCCGGGGCACCAAGTTCGTCCAGCGGTAAAAGGCCACAAAAACGGGTGGGCTATAGCCTTGGGGGGTGGGGCTGGCCAACTTCGTCCGACGGACTCGGAATGCCGCGAGACTTCGCGAGGCACCTCCGTGTGCCGCAAATAGGTCACGGGCAAAGCTGCACCCAAAAATAACCGCCCGAAGGCCAGGGCTCCAAGTTCGTCCAGCGGAAAAAGGCCACAAAAACGAGTGGGCTATAGCCTTGGGGGGTGGGGCTGGCCAACTACGTCCGCCGGACTCGGAATGGCGCGAGACTTTGCGAGGCGCCTCCGTGTACCAAAAATAGGCCGCGGGCACAGCCGCGCCAAAAAATAACCGCCCAAAGGCCGGGGCGCCAAGTTCGTCCAGCGGAAAAAGGCCACAAACACGGGTGGGCTACAGCCTTGGGGGGTGGGGCAGGCCAACTTCGTCCGCCGGACTCGGAATGCCGCGAGACTTTGCGAGGGGTCTCCTTGTGCCACAAATAGGCCGCGGGCAAACCCGCGCCCAAAAATAACCGCCCGAAGACCGGGGCCCCAAGTTCGTACAGCGGAAAAAGGCCACAAAAACGGGTGGGCTACAGCCTTGGGGGGTGGGGCTGGCCAACTTCGTCCGACGGACTCGGAATGCCGCGAGAGTTTGTGAGGGGCCTCCGTGTGCCAAAAATAGGCTGCGGGCAAAGCCTCACCCAAAAATAATCGCCCGAATGCCGGAGCGCCAAGTTCGTCCAGCGGAAAAAGGCCACAAAAACGGGTGGGCTATAGCCTTGGGGGTGGGGCTGGCCAACTTCGTCCGCCGGACTCGGAATGCCGCGAGACTTTGCGAGGGGCCTCCGTGTGCCAAAAATATGCCGCGGACAAAGCTGCGCCCGAAAATAACCGCACGAAGGCCGGGGCGCCAAGTTCGTGCAGCGGAAAAAGTCCACAAAAACGGGTGGGCTATAGCCCTGGGGGGTGGGGCTGGCCAACTTCGTCCGCCGGACTCAGTATGCCGCGAGACTTTGCGAGGGGCCTCCGTGGTCAAAAATAGGCCGCGGACAAAGCCGCGCGTAAAAATAACCACCCGAAGGCCGGGGCGCCAAGTTCATCCAGCGGAAAAAGGCCACAAAAACGGGTGGGCTACAGCCTTGGGGGGTGAGGCTGGCCCACTTCGTCCGCCGGACTCGGAATGCCGCGAGACTTTGCAAGGGGCCTCCATGTGCGAAAAATAGGCCGCATGCAATGCCGTGCCCAAAAATAACCTCCCAATGTCTGCGGCGCCAAGTTCGTCCAGCGGAAAAAGTACACAAAAACGGGTGGGCTATAGCATTGGGGGGTGGGGCTGGCCAACTTCGTCCGCTGGACTCGGAATTCCGCGAGAATTTGCGAGGGGCCTCCGTGTGCCAAAAATAGACCGCGGGCAAAGCCGCGCCCAAAAATAACCGCCCGAAAGCCCGGGCACCAAGTTCGTCCAGTGGAAAAAGGCCACAAAAACGGGTGGGCTATAGCCTTGGGGGGTGGGGCTGGCCAACTTCGTCCGCTGGACTCGGAATGCCGCGAGAATTTGCGAGGGGCCCCCGTGTACCAAAAATAGGCCGTGGGCAGAGCCGCGCCCAAAAATAACCGCCCGAAGGCCGGGGCGCCAAGTTCGTCCAGCCGAAAAAGACCACAAAAACGGGTGGGCAATAGCCATGGGGGGTGGGGCTGGCCAACTTCGTCCGCCGGACTCGGAATGCCGCGAGACTTTACGAGGGGCCTCCGTGTGCCAAAAATAGGCCGTGGGCAAAGCCGAGCCTGAAAATAACCGCCCGAAGGCCGGGGCGCCAAGTTCGTCCCGCGGAAAAAGGCCACAAAAACGGGTGGGCTATAGCCTTGGTGGGTGGGGCTGGTCCACTTTGTCTGCCGGACTCGGTATGCCGCGAGACTTTACGAGGGGCCTCCATGTGCCAAAACTAGGCCGCGGGCAAAGCCGCGCCCAAAAATAACCGCCCGAAGGCAGGGGCGCCAAGTTCGTCCAGCGGAAAACGGCCACAAAAACGGGTGGGCTATAGCCTTGGGGGGGGGGGGGGGGGGGGCTGGCGAAATTCGTCCGCCGGACTCGGAATGCCGCGAGACTTTGCGAGGGGTCTCCGTGTGCCAAAAACAGGCCGCGGGCAAAGCCGCACCCAAAAATAACCGCCCGAAGGCCGGGGCGCCAAGTTCGTCCAGCGGAAAAAGGCCACAAAAACGGGTGGGCTATAGCCTTGGGGGGTGGGGCTGGCCTACTTAGTCCGCCGGACTCGGAATGCCGCGAGACTTTGCGAGGGGCCTCCTCATGACAAAAATAGGCCGCGGGCAAAGCCGCGCCCAAAAATAACCGCCCGAAGGCCGGGGCGCCAAGTTCGTCCAGCGGAAAAAGGCCACAAAAACGGGTGGGCTAGCCTTGGGGGGTGGGGCTGGCCTACTTCGTCCGCCGGACTCGGAAAGCCGCGAGACTTTGTGAGGGGCCTCCGTGTGCCAAAAATAGGTCGCGGGCACAGCCGCGCCCAAAAATAACCGCCCGAAGGCTGGGGCGCCAAGTTCGTCCAGCGGAAAAAGGCCACAAAAACGGGTGGGCTATAGCCTTGGGGGGTGGGGCTGGCCTACTTCGTCCGCCGGACTCGGAATGACTCGAGAATTTGCGAGGGGCCTCCGTGTGCCAAAAATAGGCTGCGGGCAAAACCGCGCCCAAAAATAACCGCCCGATGGCCGGGGCGCCAAGTTCGTCCAGCGGAAAAAGGTCACAAAAACGGGTCGGCTATAGCCTTGGGGGGTGGGGCTGGCCAACTTCGTCCGCCGGACTCGGAATGCCGCGAGACTTTGCGAGGGGCCTTCGTGTGCCAAAAATAAGCTGTGGGCAAAGCCGCGCCCGAAAATAACCGTCCGAAGGCCGGGGCGCCAAGTTCGTCCAGCGGAAAAAGGCCACAAAAACGGGTGGGCTTTAGCCTTGGGGGGTGGGGCTGGCCAACTTCGTCCGCCGGACTCGGAATGCCGCGAGACATTGCGAGGGGCCTCCGTGTGCCAAAAATAGGCCGCGGGTAAACCCGCGTCCAAAAATAACCGCCCGAAGGCCGGGGCGCCAAGTTCGTCCAACTGAAAAAGGCCACGAAAACAGGTGGGCTATAGCCTTGGGGGGTGGGGCTGGCCAACTTCGTCCGCCGGACCCGGAATGCCGCGAGACATTGTGAGGGGCCTCCGTGTGCCAGAAATAGGCCGCGGGTAAAGCCGCGCCCAAAAATAACCTCCCGAAGGCCGGGGCGCCAATTTCGTCCAGCTGAAAAAGGCCACAAAAACAGGTGGGCTATAGCCTTGGGGGGTGGGGCTGGCCAACTTCGTCCGCCGGACTCGGAATGGCGCGAGACATTGCGAGCGGCCTCCGTGCACCATGAATAGGCAGCGGGCACAGACGCGCCCAAAAATAACCGCCCGAAGGCCGGGGCGCCATGTTCGTCCAGCGGAAAAAGGCCACAAAAACGGGTGGGCTATAGCCTTGGGGGTTTGGGCTGGCCACCTTCGTCCGCCGGACTCAGAATGCCGCTAGAATTTTCGAGGGGCCTCCGTGTGCCAAAAATAGGCCGCGGGCATAGCCGCATCCAAAAATAACCGCCCGAAGGCCGGGGCGCCAAGTTCGTCCAGCAGAAAAAGGCCACAAAAACGGGTGGGCTATAGCCTTGGGGGGTGGGGCTGGCCAACTTCGTCCGCCGGACTCGGAACGCCGCGAGACTTTGCGAGGGGCCTCGGTGTGCCAAAAATAGGCCGCGGGCAAAGCCGCGCCCAAAAATAACCGCCCGGAGGCCGGGGCGCCAAGTTCGTCCAGCTGAAAAAGGCCACAAAAACAGGTGGGCTATAGCATTGGGGGGTGGGGCTGGCCAACTTCGTCCGCCGGACTCGGAATGGCGCGAGACATTGCGAGCGGCCTCCGTGCACCAAGAATAGGCAGCGGGCACAGACGCGCCCAAAAATAACCGCCCGAAGGCCGGGGCGCCATGTTCGTCCAGCGGAAAAAGGCCACAAAAACGGGTGGGCTATAGCCTTGGGGGGTGGGGCTGGCCAACTTCGTCCGCCGGACTCGGAATGGCGCGAGACATTCCGAGGGGCCTCCGTGTGCCAAAAATAGGCTGCGGGCAAAGCCGCGCCCAAAAATAACCACCCGAAGGATGGGGCGCCAAGTTCGTCCAGCAGAAAAAGGCCACAAAAATGGGTGGGCTATAGCCTTGGGGGGTGGGGCTGGCCAACTTCGTCCGCCGGACTTGGAATGCAGCGAGACTATGCGAGGGGCCTCCGTGTGCCAAAAATAGGCTGCGGGTAAAGCCGTGCCCGAAAATAACCGCCCGAAGGCCGGGGCGCCAAGTTCGTCCAGCTGAAAAAGGCCACAAAAACAGGTGGGCTATAACCTTGGGGTGTGGGGCTGGCCAGCTTCGTCCGCCGGACTCGGAATGGCGCGAGACATTGCGAGCGGCCTCCGTGCACCAAGAATAGGCAGCGGGCACAGACGCGCCCAAAAATAACCGCCCGAAGGCCGGGGCGCCATGTTCGTCCAGCGGAAAAATGCCACAAAAACGGGTGGGCTATAGCCTTGGGGGGTGGGGCTGGCCAACTTCGTCCGCCGGACTCGGAATGCCGTGAGACTTTGCGAGCGGCCTCCGTGTGCCAAGAATAGGCCGCGGGCACAGCCACGCCCAAAAATAACCACCCGAAGGATGGGGCACCAAGTTCGTCCAGCAGAAAAAGGCCACAAAAACGGGTGGGCTATTGCCTTGGGGGGTGGGGCCGGCCCACGTCGTCCGCCGGACTCGGAATGCCGCGAGACATTGCGAGGGGCCTCCGTGTTCCAAAAATAGGCTGTGGGTAAAGCTGCGCCCAAAAATAACCGCCCGAAGGCCGGGGCGCCAAGTTCGTCCAGCTGAAAAAGGCCACGAAAACAGGTGGGCTATAGCCTTGGGGGGTGGGGCTGGCCCACTTCGTCCGCCGGACTCGGAATGCCGCGAGACATTGCGAGGGGCCTCCGTGTGCCAGAAATAGGCCGCGGGTAAAGCCACGCCCAAAAATAACTGCCCGAAGGCCGGGGCGCCAAGTTCGTCCAGCTGAAAAAGGCCACGAAAACAGGTGGGCTATAGCCATGGGGGATGGGGCTGGCCAACTTCGTCAACCGGACTCGGAATGGCGCGAGACATTGCGAGCGGCCTCCGTGCGCCAAGAATAGGCAGCGGGCACAGACGCGCCCAAAAATAACCGCCCGAAGGCCGGGGCGCGAAGTTCGTCCAGAGGAAAAAGGCCACAAAAACGGGTGGGCTATAGCCTTGGGGGGTGGGGCTGGCCAACTTCGTCCGCCGGACTCGGAATGCCGCGAGATTTTGCGAGGGGCCTCTGTGTGCAAAAAATATGCCGCGGGCAAAGCCGCGCCGAAAAATAACCACCCGAAGGCCGGGGCGCCAAGTTCGTCCAGCGGAAAAAGGCCACAAAAACGGGTGGGATATAGCCTTGGGGGGTGGGGCTGGCCAACTTCGTCCGCCGGACTCGGAATGCCGCGAGACTTTGCGAGGGGCCTCCGTGTGCCAAAAATAGGCCGCGGGTAAAGCCGCACCGAAAAATAACCACCCGAAGGCCGGGGCACCAAGTTCGTCCAGCGGAAAATGGCCACAAAAACGGGTGGGCTATACCCTTGGGGGGTGGGGCTGGCCAACTTCGTCCGCCGGACTCGGAATGGCGCGAGACATTCCGAGGGGCCTCCGTGTGCCAAAAATAGGACGCGGGCAAAGCCGTGCCCAAAAATAACCGACCGAAGGCCGGGGCGCCAAGTTCGTCGAGCGGAAAAAGGCCACAAAAACGGGTGGGCTATAGCCTTGGGGGGTGGGGCTGGCCGACTTCTTCCGCCGGACTCAGAATTCCGCGAGACTTTGCGAGCGGCCTCCGTGTGCCAAGAATAGGCCACGGGTAAAGCCGCGCCCAAAAATAACCACCCGAATGCCGGGGCGCCAAGTTCGTCAAGCGGAAAAAGGCCACAAAAACGGGTGGGCTATACCTTGGGGGGTGGGGCTGGCCCACTTCGTCCGCCGGACTGGGAATGCCGCGAGACCTTGCGAAGGGCCTCCGTGTCTGAAAAATAGGCCGCGGGCAAAGCCGCGCCCAAAAATAACCGCCGAAGGCCGGGGCGCCAAGTTCGTCCAGCGGAAAAAGGCCACAAAAACGGGTGGGCTATAGCCTTGGGGGGTGGGGCTGGCCAACTTGGTCCGCCGGACTCGGAATTCCGCGAGACTTTGCGAGCGGCCTCCATGTGCCAAGAATAGGCCGCGGCTAAAGCCGCGCCCAAAAATAACCGCCCGAAGGCCGGGGCGCCAAGTTCGTCAAGCGGAAAAAGACCACAAAAACGGGTGGGCTATAGCCTTGGGGGGTGGGGCTGGCCAACTTCGTCCGCCGGACTCGGAATGCCGCGAGACTTTGCGAGGGGCCTCCGTGTGCCAAAAATAGGCCGTGAGTAAAGCCGAGCCCAAAAATAACCGCCCGAAGGCCGGGGCGCCAAGTTCGTCCAGCGGAAAAAGGCCACAAAAACGGGTGGGCTATAGCCTTGGGGGGTGGGGCTGGCCAACTTTGTCCGCCGGACTCGGAATTCCGTGAGATTTTGCGAGCGGCCTCCGTGTGCCAAGAATAGGCCGCGGGTAAAGCCGCGCCCAAAAATAACCACCCGAATGCCGGGGCGCCAAGTTCGTCAAGCGGAAAAAGGCTACAAAAACGGGTGGGCTATTATAGCCTTGGGGGGTGGGGCTGGCCAACTTTGTCCGCCGGACTCGGAATGGCGCGAGACTTTGCGAGCGGCCTCCGTGTGCCAAAAATAGGCCGCGTGCACAGCCGCGCCCAAAAATAACTGCCCGAAGGCCGGGCTGCCAAGTTCGTCCAGCGGAAAAAGGCCACAAAAACGGGTGGGCTATAGCCTTGGGGGGTGGGGCTGGCCAACTTCGTCCGCCGGACTCGGAATGGCGCGAGACTTTGCGAGCGGCCTCCGTGTGCCAAAAATAGGGCGTGGGCACAGCCGCGCCCAAAAATAACTGCCCGAAGGCCGGGGCGCCAAGTTCGTCCAGCGGAAAAAGGCTACAAAAATGGGTGGGCTATAGCCTTGGGGGGTGGGGCTGGCCAACTTCATCCGCCGTACTCGGAATGGCATGAAACTTTGCGAGCGGGCTCCATGTTCCAAAAACAGGCCACGGGCACAGCCGTGCCCAAAAATAACCGCCTGAAGGCCGGGGCGCCAAGTTCGCCCAGCGGAAAAAGGCTACAAAAACGGGTGGGCTATTATAGCCTTGGGGGGTGGGGCTGGCCAAGTTCGTCCGCCGGACTCGGAATGGCGCGAGACTTTGCGAGCGGCCTCCGTTTGCCAAAAATAGGCCGCAGGCACAGCCGCACCCAAAAATAACCACCCGAAGGCCGGGGCGCCAAGTTCTCCCGCGGAAAAAGGCCACAAAAACAGGTGGGCTATAGCCTTGGGGGGTGGGGCTGGCCAACTTCGTCCGCCGGACTCGGAGTGGCGCGAGACATTGTGAGCAGCCTCCGTGTACCAAAAATAGTCCGCGTGCACCGCCGCGCCCAAAAATAACCACCCAAAAGCCGGGGCGCCAAGTTCGTCCAGCGGAAAAAAGCCACAAAAACGGGTGGGCTATAACCTTGGGGGGTGGGGCTGGCCAACTTCGTCCGCCGGACTCGGAATGCCTCGAGACTTTACGAGTGGCCTCTGTGTGATAAAAATAGGCCGCGGGCATAACCTCACCCAAAAATAACTGCCCGAAGGCCGGGGCGCCAAGTTCGTCCAGCGGAAAAAGGCCACAAAAACGGGTGGGCTATAGCCTCGGGGGGTGGGGCTGGCCAACTTCGTCCGCCGGACTCGGAATGGCGCGAAACTTTGCGAGCGTCCTCCGTGTACCAAAACTAGGCCGCGGACACAGCCGCGCCCAAAATTAACCGCACGAATGCCGGGGCGCCGAGTTCGTCCAGCGGAAAAAGGCCACAAAAACGGGTGGGCTATAGCCTTGGGGGGTGGGGCTGGCCAACCTCGTCCGCCGGACTCGGAATGGCGCGAGACTTTGCGAGCGGCCTTCGTGTGCCAAAAATAGGCCGCCGGCACAGCCGTACCCAAAAATAGCCACCCGAAGGCCGGGCTGCCAAGTTCGTCCAGCGGAAAAAGGCCACAAAAACGGGTGGGCGATAGCCTTGGGGGGTGGGACTGGCCAACTTCGTCCGCCGGACTCGGAATGGCGCGAGACTTTGCGAGCGGCCTCCGTGCGCCAAAAATACGCTACGCGCACAGCCGCACCCTAAAATAACCACCCGAAGGCCGGGGCGCCATGGTCGTCCAGCGGAAAAAGGCCACAAAAACGGGTGGGCTATAGCCTTGGGGGGTGGGGCTGGCCAACTTCGTCCGCCGGACTCGGAATGGCGCGAGACTTGGCGAGCGGCCTCCGTGTGCCAAAAATAGGGCGTCGGCACAGCCGCGCCCAAAAATAACTGCCCGAAGGCCGGGGCGCCAAGTTCGTCCAGCGGAAAAAGGCTACAAAAATGGGTGGGCTATAGCCTTGGGGGGTGGGGCTGGCCAACTTCATCCGCCGTACTCGGAATGGCATGAAACTTTGCGAGCGGGCTCCATGTGCCAAAAATAGGCCACGGTCACAGCCGTGCCCAAAAATAACCGCCTGAAGGCCGGGGCGCCAAGTTCGCCCAGCGGAAAAAGGCTACAAAAACGGGTGGGCTATTATAGCCTTGGGGGGTGGGGCTGGCCAACTTCGTCCGCCGGACTCGGAATGGCGCGAGACTTTGCGAGCGGCCTCCGTATGCAAAAAATAGGCCGCGGCCACAACCGCGCCCAAAAATAACCGCCCGAAGGCCGGGGCGCCATGTTCGTCCAGCGGAAAAAGGCCACAAAAACGGGTGGGCTATAGCCTTGGGGGGTGGGGTTGGCCAACTTCGTCCGCCGGACTCGGAATGCCTCGAGACTTTACGAGCGGCCTCCGCGTGATAAAAATAGGCCGCGGGCATAACCGCACCCAAAAATAACTGCCCGAAGGCCGGGGCGCCAAGTTCGTCCAGCGGAAAAAGGCCACAAAAACGGGTGGGCTATAGCCTCGGGGGGTGGGGCTGGCCAACTTCGTCCGCCGGACTCGGAATGGCGCGAAACTTTGCGAGCGTCCTCCGTGTACCAAAACTAGGCCGCGGACACAGCCGCGCCCAAAATTAACCGCACGAAGGCCGGGGCGCCGAGTTCGTCCAGCGGAAAAAGGCCACAAAAACGGGTGGGCTATAGCCTTGGGGGGTGGGGCTGGCCAACCTCGTCCGCCGGACTCGGAATGGCGCGAGACTTTGCGAGCGGCCTTCGTGTGCCAAAAATAGGCCGCGGGCACAGCCGCGCCCAAAAATAACCACCCGAAGGCCGGGCTGCCAAGTTCATCCAGCGGAAAAAGGCCACAAAAACGGGTGGGCTATAACCTTGGGGGGTGGGGCTGGCCAACTTCGTCCGCCGGACTCGGAATGGCGCGAGACTTTGCGAGTGGCCTCCGTATGCAAAAAATAGGCCGCGGGCACAACCGCGCCCAAAAATAACCGCCCGAAGGCCGGGGCGCCATGTTCGTCCAGCGGAAAAAGGCCACAAAAACGGGTGGGCTATAGCCTTGGGGGGTGGGGTTGGCCAACTTCGTCCGCCGGACTCGGAATGCCTCGAGACTTTACGAGCGGCCTCTGTGTGATAAAAATAGGCCGCGGGCATAACCGCACCCAAAAATAACTGCCCGAAGGCCGGGGCGCCAAGTTCGTCCAGCGGAAAAAGGCCACAAAAACGGGTGGGCTATAGCCTCGGGGGGTGGGGCTGGCCAACTTCGTCCGCCGGACTCGGAATGGCGCGAAACTTTGCGAGCGTCCTCCGTGTACCAAAACTAGGCCACGGACACAGCCGCGCCCAAAAATAACCGCACGAAGGCCGGGCTGCCAAGTTCGTCCAGCGGAAAAAGGCCACAAAAACGGGTGGGCGATAGCCTTGGGGGGTGGGGCTGGCCAACTTCGTCCGCCGGACTCGGAATGGCGCGAGACTTTGCGAGCGGCCTCCGTGCGCCAAAAATAGGCTACGCGCACAGCCGCACCCTAAAATAACCACCCGAAGGCCGGGGCGCCATGGTCGTCCAGCGGAAAAAGGCCACAAAAACGGATGGGCTACAGCCTTCGGGGGTGGGGCTGGCCAACTTCGTCCGCCGGACTCGGAATGGCGCGAGACTTTGCGAGCGGCCTCCGTGCGCCAAAAATAGGCTACGCGCACAGCCGCACCCTAAAATAACCACCCGAAGGCCGGGGCGCCATGGTCGTCCAGCGGAAAAAGGCCACAAAAACGGATGGGCTATAGCCTTCGGGGGTGGGGCTGGCCAACTTCGTCCGCCGGACTCGGAATGCCGCGAGACTTTGCGAGGGCCCTCCGTGTGCCAAAAATGGGCCGCGGGCAAAGCCGTGCCCAAAAATAACCGCCCGAAGGCCGGGGCGCCAAGTTAGTGCGGCGGAAAAAGGCCACAAAAACGGGTGGGCTATAGCCTTGGGGGGTGGGGCTGGCCCACTTCGTCCGCCGGGCTCGGAATGCCGCGAGACTTTGCGAGGGACCTCCGTGTGCCAAAAATAGGCCGCAGTCAATGCCGCGCCCAAAAATAACCGCCCGAAGGCCGGGGCGCTAAGTTCGTCCAGCGGAAAATGGCCACAAAAACGGGTGGGCAATAGCCTTGGGGAGTGGGGCTGGCCAACTTCGTCCGCCGGACTCGGAATGGCGCGAGAATTTGCGAGCGGCCTCCGTGCGCCAAAAATAGGCTACGCGCACAGCCGCGCCCTAAAATAACCGCCCGAAGGCCGGGGCACTAAGTTCGTCCAGCGGAAAATGGCCACAAAAACGGGTGGGCTATAGCCTTGGGGGGTGGGGCTGGCCAACTTCGTCCGCCGGACTCGGAATGCCGCGAGATTTTTGTGAGGGGCCTCCGTGTGCCAAAAATAGGCCGCGGGCAAAGCTGCACCCAAAAATAAACGACCGAAGGCCGGGGCGCCATGTTCGTCCAGCGGAAAAAGGCCACAAAAACGGGTGGGCTATAGCCTTGGCGGGTGGGGCTGGCCGGCTTCGTCCGCCGGACTCGGAATGCCGGGAGACTTTACGAGGGGCCTCCGTGTGCCAAAAATAGCCCACGGGCAAAGCCACGGCCAAAAATAACTGCCCGAAGGCCGGGGCGCCATGGTCGTCCAGCGGAAAAAGGCCACAAAAACGGATGGGCTACAGCCTTCGGGGGTGGGGCTGGCCAACTTCGTCCGCCGGACTCGGAATGGCGCGAGACTTTGCGAGCGGCCTCCGTGCGCCAAAAATAGGCTACGCGCACAGCCGCACCCTAAAATAACCACCCGAAGGCCGGGGCGCCATGGTCGTCCAGCGGAAAAAGGCCACAAAAACGGATGGGCTATAGCCTTCGGGGGTGGGGCTGGCCAACTTCGTCCGCCGGACTCGGAATGCCGCAAGACTTTGCGAGGGACCTCCGTGTGCCAAAAATAGGCCGCAGGCAAAGCCGTGCCCAAAAATAACCGCCCGAGTTCCGGGGCGCCAGGTTCATCCAGCGGAAAAAGGCCACAAAAACGGGTGGGCGATAGCCTTAGGGGGTGGGGCTGGCCAACTTCGTCCCCCGGACTCGGAATGGCGCGAGACTTTGCGAGGGGCCTCCGTGCGCCAAAAATAGGCCGCGGTCAAAGCCGCCCCCAAAAATAACCGCCCAAAGGCCGGGGCGCCAGGTTCGTCCAGCGGAAAAAGGCCACAAAAACGGGAGGGCTATAGCCTTGGGGGGTGGGGCTGGCCCACTTCGTCCGCCGGGCTCGGAATGCCGCGAGACTTTGCGAGGGACCTCCGTGTGCCAAAAATAGGCCGCGGTCAATGCCGCGCCCAAAAATAACCGCCCGAAGGCCGGGGCGCTAAGTTCGTCCAGCGGAAAATGGCCACAAAAACGGGTGGGCTATAGCCTTGGGGGGTGGGGCTGGCGAACTTCGTCCGCCGGATTCGGAATGCCGCGAGACTTTGCGAGGGGCCTCCATGTACCAAAAATAGGCCGTGGGCAAAGCCGCGCCCAAAAATAACTGCCCGAAGGCCGGGGCGCCAAGTTCGTCCAGCGGAAAAAGGCCACAAAAACGGGTGGGCTGTAGCCTTGGGGGGTGGGGCTGGCCAACTTCGTCCGCCGGACTCGGAATGGCGCGAGACTTTGCGAGGGGACTCCGTGTTCCAAAAATAGGCTGTGAACAAAGCCGCGCACAAAAATAACAGCCCGAAGGACGGGGCGCCTAGTTCGTCCAGCGGAAAAAGGCCACAAAAATGGGTGGGCTATAGCCTTGGGGTTGGGGCTGGCCCACTTTGTCCGCCGGACTCGGAATGCCGCGAGACTTTGTGAGGGGCCTCCGTGCGCCAAAAATAGGCCGCGGGCAATGCCGCGCCCAAAAATAACCACCCGAAGGCCGGGGCTCCAGGTTCGTCCAGCGGAAAAAGGCCACAAAAACGGGTGGGCTATAGCCTTGGGGGGTGGGGCTGGCCGACTTCGTCCGCCGGACTCGGAATGCCGCGAGTCTTTGCGAGGGGCCTCTGTGTGCCAAAAATAGGCCGCGGGCAAAGCCGCGCCAAAAAATAACCGCCCGAAGGCCGGGGCGCCAAGTTCGTCCAGCGGAAAAAGGCCACAAAAACGGGTGGGCTATAGCCTTGGGGGGTGGGGCTGGCCAACTTCGTCCGCCGGACTCGGAATGCCGCAAGACTTTGCGAGGGACCTCCGTGTGCCAAAAATAGGCCGCAGGCAAAGCCGTGCCCAAAAATAACCGCCCGAGTTCCGGGGCGCCAGGTTCATCCAGCGGAAAAAGGCCACAAAAACGGGTGGGCGATAGCCTTAGGGGGTGGGGCTGGCCAACTTCGTCCCCCGGACTCGGAATGGCGCGAGACTTTGCGAGGGGCCTCCGTGTGCCAAAAATAGGCCGCGGGCAATGCCGCGCCCAAAAATAACAGCCCGAAGGCCGGGGCGCCAGGTTCGTCCAGCGGAAAAAGGCCACAAAAACGGGTGGGCTTTAGCCTTGGGGGGTGGGGCTGGCCAACTTCGCCGCCGGACTCGGAATGCCGCTAGACTTTGCGAGCGGCCTCCGTGTGCCAAAAATAGGCTGCGGGCAAAACCGCACCCAAAAATAACCACCCGAAGGCCGGGGCGTCAAGTTCGTCCGCCGGAAAAAGGCCACAAAAACGGGTGGGCTATAGCCTTGGGGGGTGGGGTTGGCCAACTTCGTCTGCCGGACTCGGAATGCCGGGAGACTTTGCGAGGTGCCTCCGTGTGCCAAAAATAGGCCGAGGACAAAGCCGCGCGCAGAAATAACCGCCCGTAGGCCGGGGCACCAAGTTCGTCCAACGGAAAAAGGCCACAAAAACGGATGGTCTATGGCCTTGGGGGGTGGGGCTGGCCAACTTCGTCCGCCGGACTCGGAATGCCGCGAGACTTTCAGAGGGGCCTCCGTGTGCCAAAAATAGGCCGCGGGCAAAGCCGGACCCAAAAATAACCGCCCAAAGGCCGGGGCGCCAAGTTCGTCCTGCGGAAAAAGGCCACAAAAACGGGTGGGCTATTTCCTTGGGGGGTGGGGCTGGCCAACTTTGTCCGCCGGACTCGGAATACCGCGAGACTTTGCGAGGGGCCTCCGTGTGCCAAAAATAACCACCCGAAGGACGGGGCGCCAAGTTCGTCCAGCGGAAAAAGGCCACAAAAAAGGGTGAGCTATTGCCTTGGGGGGTGGGGCTGACCAACTTCGTCCGCCGGACTCGGAATGCTGCGAGACTTTTCGAGGGGCCTCCGTGTGCCAAAAATAGGACGCGGGCCAAGCCGCGCCCAAAAATAACCGCCCGAAGGCCGGGGCGCCAAGTTCGTCCAGCGGAAAAAGGCCTCAAAAAAGGGTGGGCTATTGCCTTGGGGGGTGGGGCGGACCAACTTAGTCCGCCGGACTCGGAATGCCGCGAGACTTTGCGAGGGGACTCCGTGTGCCAAAAATAGGCCGCGCGCAAAGCCGCGCCCAAAAGTAACCGCCCGAAGGCCGGGGCGCCCAGTTCGTCCAGCGGAAAAAGGCCACAAAAACGGGTGGGCTATAGCCTTGGGGGGTGGGGCTGGCAAATTCGTCCGCCGGACTCGGAATGCCGCGAGACTTTGCGAGGGGCCTCCGTGTGCCAAAAATAGGCCGCGGGTAAAACCGCGTCCAAAAATAACCTCCCGAAGGCCGGGGCGCCAAGTTCGTCCAGCGGAAAAAGGCCACAAAAACGGGTGGGCTATAGCCTTGGGGGGTGGGGCTGGCCAACTTCGTCCGCCGGACTCGGAATGCCGCGAGATTTTTGTGAGGGGCCTCCGTGTGCCAAAAATAGGCCGCGGGCAAAGCTGCACCCAAAAATAAATGACCGAAGGCCGGGGCGCCATGTTCGTCCACCGGAAAAAGGCCCCAGAAACGGGTGGGCTATAGCCTTGGGGTGTGGGGCTGGCCAACTTCGTCCGCCGGACTCGGAATGCCGCGAGACTTTGGGAGGGGCCTCCGTGTGCCAAAAATAGGCCGCGGGCACAGCCGCGTCCAAAACTAACCACCCGAAGGCCGGGGCGGCATGTTCGTCCAGCGGAAAAAGGCCACAAAAACGGGTGGGCTATAGCCTCGGCGGGTGGGGCTGGCCGGCTTCGTCCGCCGGACTCGGAATGCCGGGAGACTTTATGAGGGGCCTCCGTGTGCCAAAAATAGCCCG
The DNA here is from genome assembly GCA_039657385.1 of Citrus x changshan-huyou. Taxonomy (NCBI): domain Eukaryota; kingdom Viridiplantae; phylum Streptophyta; class Magnoliopsida; order Sapindales; family Rutaceae; genus Citrus; species Citrus x changshan-huyou. The sequence goes on from JBCGBO010000016.1 coordinate 505,539, forward strand.
CGGGCAAAGCCACGGCCAAAAATAACTGCCCGAAGGCCGGGGCGCCAAGTTCGTCCAGCGGAAAAAGGCCACAAAAACGGGTGGGCTATAGCCTTGGGGGGTGGGGCTGGCCAACTTCGTCCGCCGGACTCGGAATGGCGCGAGACTTTGCGAGGCACCTTCCGTGTGCCAAAAATAGGCCGCGGGCACAGCCACGCCCAAAAATAACTGCCCGAAGGCCGGGGCGCCAAGTTCGTCCAGCGGAAAAAGGCCACAAAAACGGGTGGGCTATAGCCTTGGGGGGTGGGGCTTGCCAACATCGTCCGCCGGACTCGGAATGGCGCGAGACTTTGCGAGGCGTCTCCGTGTGCCAAAAATAGGCCGTGGTCACAGCCGCGCCCAAAAATAACCGCCCGAAGGCCGGGGCGCCAAGTTCGTCTTGCAGAAAAAGCCCACAAAAACGGGTGGGCTATAGCCTTGGGGGGTGGGGCAGGCCAACTTCGTCCGCTGGTCTCGGAATGGCGCGATACTTTGCGAGGCGTCTTCGTGTGCCAAAAATAGGCCGCGGGCACAGCCGTGCCTAAAAATAACCACCCGAAGGCCTGGGCGCCATGTTCGTCCAGCCAAAAAAGGCCACCAAAACGGGTGGGCTATAGCCTTGGGGGGTGGGGCAGGCCAACTTCGTCCGGCGGACTAGGAATAGTGCGAGACTTTGCGAGGCGCCTCCGTGTGCCAAAAATAGGCCGCGGTCACAGCCGCGCCCAAAAATAACCGCCCGAAGGCCGGGGCGCCTAGTTCGTCCAGCGGAAAAAGGCCACAAAAACGGGTGGGCTATAGCCTAGTGGGGTGGGGCTGGCCAACTTCGTCCGCCGGACTCGGAATGGCGCGAGACTTTGAGAGGTACCTCCATGTGCCAAAAATAGGCAACGGGCACAGCCGCTCCCAAAAATAACCGCCCGAAGGCCGGGGCGCCAAGTTCGTCCAGCGGAAAAAGCCCACAAAAACGGGTGCGCTATAGCCTTGGGGGGTGGGGCTGGCCAACTTCGTCCGCCGGACTCGGAATGGCACGAGACTTTGCGAGCCGCCTCCGTGTGCCAAAAATATGCCGCGAGCACAGCCGTGCCCAAAAATAACCGCCCGATGGCCGGTTCGCCACGTTCGTCCAGCGGAAAAAGGCCACAAAAACGGGTGGGCTATAGCCTTGGGGGGTGGGGCTGGCCAACTTCGTCCGCCGGACTCGGAATGGCACGAGACTTTGCGAGCCGCCTCCGTGTGCCAAAAATAGCCCGCGGGCGCAACCGCGCCCAAAAATTAGTCCCCGAAGGTCGGGGTGCCAAGACCCCCCAGCGGAAAAATGGCCAAAAAACGCGTGGGCTATAGCCTTGGTGGGGGGCGAGGGCGAAGTTCGTCCGCAGGACTCGGAATTGCCCCAGACTTTGCGGGCGGCCCTCGTGTGCCAATAATAGGCCACGGGCACAGCCGCGCCCAAAAATTTGCCCCCGAAGGTCGGGGTGCCAAGACCCCCCAGCGGAAAAATGGCCAAAAAACGGGTGGGCTATAGCCTTGGTGGGGGGCGTTGTCGAAGTTCGTCCGCAGGACTCGGAATGGCCCCAGACTTTGCGGGCGGCCCTCGTGTGCCAAAAATAGGCCACGGGCGCAGCCGCGCCCAAAAATTAGCCCCCGAAGTTCGGGGTGCCAAGACCCCCCAGCGGAAAAATAGCCATAAAACGGGTGGGTTATAGCCTTGGTGGGGGGCGTGGGCGAAGATCGTCCGCAGGACTCGGAATGGCCCCAGACTTTGCGGGCGGCCCTTGTCTGCCAAAAATAGGTCACGGACACAGCCGCGCCCAAAAATTAGCCCCCGAAGGTCGGGGTGCCAAGACCCCCCAGCGGAAAAATGGCCAAAAAACGGGTGGGCTATAGCCTTGGTGGGGGGCGTTGGCGAAGTTCGTCCACAGGACTCGAAATGGCCCCAGACTTTGCGGGCGGCCCTCGTGTTCCAAAAATAGGCCACGGGCGCAGCCGCGCCCAAAAATTAGCCCCCGAAGTTCGGGGTGCCAAGACCCCCCAGCGGAAAAATAGCCATAAAACGGGTGGGCTATAGCCTTGGTGGGGGGCGTGGGCGAAGATCGTCCGCAGGACTCGGAATGGCCCCAGACTTTGCGGGCGGCCCTTGTCTGCCACAAATAGGCCACGGATAAAGCCGCGCCCAAAAATTAGCCCCCGAAGGTCGGGGTGCCAAGACCCCCCAGCGGAAAAATGGCCAAAAAACGGGTGGTTTATAGCCTTGGTGGGGGGCGTGGGAGAAGTTCGTCCGCCGGACTCGGAATGGCCCCAGACTTTGCGGGCGGCCCTCGTGTGCCAAAAATAGGCCACGGGCACAGCCGCGCCCAAAAATTAGCCCCCGAAGGTCGGGGTGCCAAGACCCCCCAGCGGAAAAATGGCCAAAAAACGGGTGGTTTATAGCCTTGGTGAGGGGCGTGGGCGAATTCGTCCGCCAGACTCGGAATGGCCCCAGACTTTGCGGCCGGCCCTCGTGTGCCAAAAATAGGCCACGGGCACAGCCGCGCCCAAAAATTAGCCCCCGAAGGTCGGGGTGCCAAGACCCCCCAGCGGAAAAATGGACAAAAAGCGGGTGGGCTATAGCCTTGGAGGGGGGCGTGGGCGAATTCGTCCGCCAGACTCGGAATGGCCCCAGACTTTGCGGGCGGCCCTCGTGTGCCAAAAATAGGCCACGGGCACAGCCGCGCCCAAAAATTAGCCCCCGAAGGTCGGGGTGCCAAGACCCCCCAGCGGAAAAATGGACAAAAAGCGGGTGGGCTATAGCCTTGGAGGGGGGCGTGGGCGAAGTTCGTCCGCCGGACTCGGAATGGCCCCAGACTTTGCGGGCGGCCTCCGTGTGCCAAAAATAGGCCACGGGCACAGCCGCGTCCAAAAAATAGCCCCCGAAGGTCGGGGTGCCAAGACCCCCCAGCGGAAAAATGGCCAAAAAACGGGTGGGCTATAGCCTTGGCGGTGGGGCTGGCAAACTTCGTCCGCCGGACTCGGAATGCCCCCAGAATATGTAGCCGGCCCTCGTGTGCCAAAAATAGGCCGCGGGCACAGCCGCTCCCAAAAATAACCGCCCGAACGCCGGGGCGCCCAGTTCATCCAGCGGAAAAAGGCCACGAAAACGGGTGGGCTATAGCCTTGGGGGGTGGGGCTGGCCCACTTCGTCCGCCGGACTCGGAATGGCACGAGACTTTGCGAGTGGCCTCCGTGAGCCAAAAATAGGCCACGGGCACAGCCGCGCCCAAAAATAACCGCCCGAAGGCCGGGGCGCCGAGTTCGTCCAGCGGAAAAAGGCCACAAAAACGGGTGGGCTATAGCCTTGGGGGGTGGGGCTGGCCAACTTCGTCCGCCGGACTCGGAATGGCGCGAGACTTTGCGAGGCACCTCCGTGTGCCAAAAATAGGCCGCGGGCAGAGCAGTACCCAAAAATAACCTCCGGAAGGCCGGGGCGCCGAGTTCGTCCAGCGGAAAAAGGCCAGAAAAACGGGTGGGCTATAGCCTTGGGGGGTGGGGCTGGCCAACTTCATCTGCCGGACTCGGAATGGCGCGAGTCTTTGCGAGCGGCCTCCGTGTGCCAAATATAGGCCACGGGCACAGCCCCGTCCAAAAATAACCGCCCGAACACCGGGGCGCCAAGTTCGTCCCGCGGAAAAAGGCCACAAAAACGGGAGGGCTATAGCCTTGGGAGGTGGGGCTGGCCAACTTCGTCCGCCGAACTTGGAATGGCGCGAGACTTTACGAGCGTCCTCCGTGTGCCAAAAATAGGCCGCAGGCACAGCCACGCCCAAAAATAACCGCACGAAGGCCGGGGCAACAAGTTCGTCCAGCGGAAAAAGGCCACGAAAACGGGTGGGCTATAGCCTTGGGGGGTGGGGCTGGCCCACATCGTCCGCCGGACTCGGAATGGCACGAGACTTTGCGAGCGGCCTCCGTGTGCCAAAAATAGGCCGCGGGCACAGCCACAACCAAAAATTACTGCCCGAAGGCCGGGGCGCCCAGTTCGTCCAGCGGAAAAAGGCCACAAAAACGGGTGGGCTATAGCCTTGAGGGGTGGGGCAGGCCAATTTCGTCCGCCGGATTCGGAATGGCGCGAGACTTTGCGAGCGGCCTCCGTGTGCCAAAACTAGGCCGTGGGCACAGCGGCGCCCAAAAATAACCGCCCGAAGGCCGGGGCGCCAAGTTCGTGCAGCGGAAAAAGGCCACAAAAACGGGTGGGCTATAGCCTTGGGGGGTGGGGTCGGCCAATTTCGTCCGCCGGACTCGGAATGGCGCGAGACTTTGCGAGCGGCCTCCGTGTGCCAAAACTAGGCCGTGGGCACAGCCGCGACCAAAAATAACTGCCCAAAGGCCGGGGCGCCAAGTTCGTCCAGCCGAAAAAGGCCACAAAAACAGGTGGGCTATAGCCTTGGGGGGTGGGGCTGTCCAACTTCGTCCGCCGGACTCGGAATGGCGCGAGACTTTGCGAGGCGATACCGTGTGCCAAAAATAGGCCGCGGGCACAACCGCGCCCAAAAATAACTGCCCGAAGCACGGGGCGCCATGTTCGTCCAGCGGAAAAAGGCCACAAAAACGGGTGGGCTATAGCCTTGGGGGGTGGGGATGGCCGACTTCGTCCGCCGGACCCGGAATGGCGCGAGACTATGCGAGCCACCTCCGTTTGCCAAAAATAGGCCGTGGACAAAGCCGCGCCCAAAAATAACCGCCCGAAGGCCGGGGCGCCAAGTTCGTCCAATGGAAAAAGGCCACAAAAACGGGTGGGCCATAGCCTTGGGTGGTGGGGCTGGCCAACTTCGTCCGCCGGACTCGGAATGCCGCGAGACTTTACGAGGGGCCTTCGTGTGCCAAACATAGGCCGCGGGCAAAGCCACGCCCAAAAATAACCGCCCGAAGGCCGGGGCGCCAAGTTCGTCCTGCGGAAAAAGCCCACAAAAACGGGTGGGCTATAGCCTTGTGGGGTGGGGCTGGGCAACTTCGTCCGCTGGTCTGGAAATGGCGCGAGACTTTGCGAGGTGCCTCCGTGTGCCAAAAATAGGCCGCGGGCACAGCCGCGCTAAAAAATAACCACCCAAAGGCCGGGGCACGAATTTCGTCCAGCGGAAAAAGGCCACCAAAACGGGTGGGCTATAGCCTTGGGGGGTGGGGCTGGCCAACTTCGTCCGCCGGACTCGGAATGGCGCGAGACTTTGTGAGGCGCCTCCATGTGCCAAAAATGGGCCGCGGGCACAGCCGTGCCCAAAAATAACCGCCCGAAGGCCGGGGCGCCAAGTTCGTCCAGCGGAAAAAGCCCACAAAAACGGGTGCGCTATAGCCTCGGGGGGTGGGGCAGGCCAACTTCGTCCGCCGGACTCGGAATGGCACGAGAGTTTGCGAGCCACCTCCGTGTACCAAAAATATGCCGCGGGCACAGCCGTGCCCAAAAATAACCGCCCGAAGGCCGGGGCGCCATGTTCGTCCAGCGGAAAAAGCCCACAAAAGCGGGTGGGCTATAGCCTTGGGGGGTGGGGCTGGCCGACTTCGTCCGCTGGACCCGGAATGGCGCGAGACTATGTGAGGCACCTCCGTTTACCAAAAATAGGCCGTGGGCAAAGCCGCGCCCAAAAATAACCGCCCGAAGGCCAGGGCGCCAAGTTCGTCCAGCGGAAAAAGGCCACAAAAACGGGTGGGCTATAGCCTTGGGTGGTGGGGCTGGCCAACTTCGTCCGCTGGTCTCGGAATGGCGCGAGACTTTGCGAGGCGCCTCCGTGTGCCAAAAATAGGCCGCGGGCACAGCCGCGCCCAAAAATAACCGCCCGAAGGCCGGTACGCCAAGTTCGTCCAGCAGAAAAAGCCCACAAAAACGGGTGGGCTATAGCCATGGGGGGTGGGGCTGGCCAACATCGTTCGCCGGAGTCGGAATGGCACGGGACTTTGCAAGGCAGCTGCGTGTGCCAAAAAGTGGCCGTGGGCACAGCCGCGCCCAAAAATAACCGCCCGAAGGCCGGGGCGCCAAGTTCGTCCAGCGGAAAAAGCCCACAAAAACGGGTGCGCTATAGCCTTGGGGGGTGGGGCTGGCCAACTTCGTCCGCCGGACTCGGAATGGCACGAGACTTTGCGAGGCGCCTCCGTGTGCCAAAAATAGGCCGCAGCCACAGCCGCTCCCAAAAACAACAGCCCGAAGGCCGGGGCGCCAAGTTCGTCCAGCGGAAAAAGACCACAAAAACGGGTGCGCTATAGCCTTGGGGGGTGGGGATGGCCAACTTCGTCCGCTGGTATCGGAATGGCGCGAGACTTTGCGAGGCACCTCCGTGTGCCAAAAATAGGCCGTGGGCACAGCCGCGCGCAAAAATAACCGCCCGAAGGACGGGACGCCAAGTTCGTCCAGCAGAAAAAGCCCACAAAAACGGGTGGGCTATAGCCATGGGGGGTGGCGCTGGCCAACATCGTTCGCCGGACTCGGAATGGCACGAGACTTTGCAAGGCAGCTCCGTGTGCCAAAAAGTGGCCGTGGGCACAGCCGCGCCCAAAAATAACCGCCCGAAGGCCGGGGCGCCAAGTTCGTCCAGCGGAAAAAGCCCACAAAAACGGGTGCGCTATAGCCTTGGGGGGTGGGGATGGCCAACTTCGTCCGCTGGTCTCGGAATGGCGCGAGACTTTGCGAGGCACCTCCGTGTGCCAAAAATAGGCCGCGGGCACAGCCGCGCCCAAAAATAACCGCCCGCAGGCCGGGACGCCAAGTTCGTCCAGCGGAAAAAGGCCACCAAAACGGGTGGGCTATAGCCTTGGGGGGTGGGGCTGGCCAACTTCGTCCGCCGGACTCGGAATGGCGCGAGACTTTGTGAGGCGCCTCTGTGTGCCAAAAATAGGCCGCGGGCACAGCCGCACCCAAAAACAACCGCCCGAAAGCCGGGGCGCCAAGTTCGTCCTGCGGAAAAAGGCCACAAAAACGGGTGGGCTATAGCCTTGGGGGGTGGGGCTGGCCAACTTCGTCCGCCGGACTCGGAATGGCACGAGACTTTGTGAGATGCCTCCGTGTGCCAGAAATAGGCCGCGGCCACAGCCGCTCCCAAAAATAACCGCCCGAAGGCCGGGGCGCCATGTTCGTCCATCGGAAAAAGGCCACAAAAACGGGTGGGCTATAGCCTTTGGGTTTGGGGCAGGCCGACTTCGTCCGCCGGACTCGGAATGGCGCGAGACATTGTGAGGCCCCTCCGCGTGCCAAAAATAGGCCTCGGGCACAGCTGCGCCCAAAAATAACTGCCCGAAGCACGGGGCGCCATGTTCGTCCAGCGGAAAAAGGCCACAAAAACGGGTGGGCTATAGCCTTGGGGGGTGGGGCTGGACGACTTCGTCCGCCGGACCCGGAATGGCGCGAGACTATGCGAGCCACCTCCGTTTGCCAAAAATAGGCCGTGGGCAAAGCCGCGCCCAAAAATAACCGCCCGAAGGCCGGGTCGCCAAGTTCGTCCAGCGGAAAAAGGCCACAAAAACGGGTGGGCCATAGCCTTGGGGGGTGGGGCTGGCAAACTTCGTCCGCCGGACTCGGAATGGCACTACACTTTGCGAGCCACCTCCGTGTACCAAAAATATGCCGCGGGCACAGCCGTGCCCAAAAATAACTGCCCGAAGGCCAGGGCGCCAAGTTCGTCCAGCGGAAAAAGGCCACAAAAACGGGTGGGCTATAGCCTTGGGTGGTGGGGCTGGCCAACTACGTCCGCCGGACTGAGAATGGCGCGAGACTTTGCGAGGGGCCTCCGTGTGCCAAAAATAGGCCGCAGGCACAGCCGCGCGAAAAAATAACCACCCGAAGGCCGGGGCGCCAAGTTCGTCCAGCGGAAAAAGCCCACAAAAACGGGTGGGCTATAGCTTTGGGGGGTGGGGCTGGCCAAAATCGTTCGCCGGACTCGGAATGTCGCGAGACTTTGCAAGGCCCCTCCGTGTGCCAAAAAGTGGCTGCGGGCACAGCCGTGCCCAAAAATAACCGACCGAAGGCCGGGGCGCCAAATTCGTGCAGCGGAAAAAGCCCACAAAAACGGGTGGGCTATAGCCTTGGGGGGTGGGGCTGGCCAATTTCGTCCGCCGGACTTGGAATGGCGCGAGATTTTGCGAGGCGCCTCCGTGTGCCAAAAATAGGCCGCGGGCACAGCCGCGCCCAAAAATAACAGCCCGATGGCCGGGGCGCCACGTTCGTCCAGCGGAAAAAGGCCACAAAAACGGGTGGGCTATAGCCTTGGGGGGTGGGGCTGGCCAACTTCGTCCGGCGGACTAGGAATAGCGCGAGACTTTGGGAGGTGCCTCCATGTGCCAAAAAATAGGCCGCGGGCACAGCCGCGCCCAAAAATAACCGCCCGAAGGCCGGGGCGCCAAGTTCGTCCAGCGGAAAAAGGCCACAAAAACGGGTGGGCTATAGCCTTGGGGGGTGGGGCTGGCCAACTTCGTCCGGCGGACTAGGAATAGCGCGAGACTTTGGGAGGTGCCTCCATGTGCCAAAAAATAGGCCGCGGGCACAGCCGCGCCCAAAAATAACCTCCCGAAGGCCGGGGCGCCAAGTTCGTCCAGCGGAAAAAGGCCACAAAAACGGGTGGGCTATAGCCTTGGGTGGTGGGGCTGGCCAACTTCGTCCGCCGGACTGAGAATGCCGCGAGACTTTGCGAGGGGCCTCCGTGTACCAAAAATAGGCCGCGGGCAAAGCCGCGCCAAAAAATAACCGCCCGAAGGCCGGGGCGCCAAGTTCGTCCAGCGGAAAAAGGCCACAAAAATGGGTGGGCTATAGCCTTGGGTGGTGGGGCTGGCCAACTTCGTCCGCCGGACTGAGAATGCCGCGAGACTTTGCGAGGGGCCTCCGTGTACCAAAAATAGGCCGCGGGCAAAGCCGCGCCAAAAAATAACCGCCCGAAGGCCGGGGCGCCAAGTTCGTCCTGCGGGAAAAGGCCACAAAAATGGGTGCGCTATAGCCTTTGGGGGTGGGGATGGCCAACTTCGTCCGCCGGACTCGGAATGGCACGAGACTTTGCGAGGCGCCTCTGTGTTCCAAAAAGTTTCCGTGGACAAAGCCGCGCCCAAAAATAACAGCCCGAAGGCCGGGGCGCCAAGTTCATCCAGCGGAAAAAGGCCACCAAAACGGGTGGGCTATAGCCTTGGGGTGTGGGGCTGGCCAACATCATCCGCCGGACTCGGAATGGCGTGAGACTTTGCAAGGTGCCTCCGTGTGCCAAAATGTGGCCGTGGGCACAGCCGCGCCCAAAAATAACCGCCTGAAGGCCGGGGCGCCAAGTTCTTCCTGCGGAAAAAGCCCACAAAAACGGGTGGGCTATAGCCATGGGGGGTGGGGCTGGCGAACTTCGTCCGCTGGTCTCGGAATGGCACGAGACTTTGCGAGGCACCTCCGTGTGCCAAAAATAGACCGTGGGCACAGCCGTTCCCAAAAATAACCGCCCGAAGGCCGGGGCGCCAAGTTCGTCCTGCGGAAAAAGACCACAAAAACGGGTGCGCTATAGCCTTGGGGGGTGGGGCTGGCCCACTTCGTCCGCCGGACTCGGAATGGCGCGAGACTTTACGAGGAGCCTCTGTGTGCCAAAAATAGGCCGCGGGCACAGCCGCACCCAAAAACAACCGCCCGAAGGCCGGGGCGCCAAGTTCGTCCTGCGGAAAAAGGCCACAAAAACGGGTGGGCTATAGCCTTGGGGGGTGGGGCTGGCCAACTTCGTCCGCCGGACTCGGAAAGGCTCGAGACTTTGCGAGGCGCCTCCGTGTGCCAAAAATAGGCCGCGGGCACAGCCGCGCCCAAAAATAACTGCCCGAAGGCCGGGGCACCAAGTTAGTCCAGCAGAAAAGCCCACAAAAACGGGTGGGCTATAGCCTTGGGCGGTGGGGCTGGCCAACATCGTTCGCCGGACTCGGAATGGCACGAGACTTTGCAAGGCAGCTCCATGTGCCAAAAAGTGCCCGTGGGCACAGCCGCGCCCAAAAATAACCGCCCGAAGGCCGGGGCGCCAAGTTCGTCCTGCGGAAAAAGCCCACAAAAACGGGTGGGCTATAGCCTTGGGGGGTGGGGCTGGCCAACTTCGTCCGCTGGTCTCGGAATGGCACGAGACTTTGTCAGGTGCCTCCGTGTGCCAAAAATAGACTACGGGCACAGCCGTACCCAAAAATAACCGCCTGAAGGCCGGGGCGCCAAGTTCGTCCAGCGGAAAAAGACCACAAAAACGGGTGGGCTATAGCCTTGGGGGGTGGAGCTGGCCAACTTCGTCCGCCGGACACGGAATGGCGCGAGACTTTGCGAGGTGCCTCCGTGGGCCAAAAATAGGCCACAGGCACAGCCGCACCCAAAAATAACCCCCCGAAGGCCGGGGCGCCAATTTCGTCCAGCGGAAAAATGCCATAAAAACGGGTGGGCTATAGCCTTGGGGGGTGGGGCTGGCCAACTACGTCCGCCGGACTCGGAATGGCGCGAGACTTTGCAAGGCACCTCCGTGTGCCAAAAATAGCCCGTGGACACAGCCGCGCCCAAAAATAACCGCCCGAAGGCCGGGGCACCAAGTTCGTCCAGCGGAAAAAGGCCACAAAAACGGGTGGGCTATTGCCTTGGGGGGTGGCGCTGGCCGACTTCGTCCGCCGGACTCAGAATGGCGCGAGACTTTGCGAGGCGCCTCCGTGAGCCAAAAGTAGGCTACGGACACAGCCGCGCCCAAAAATAACCGCCCGAAGGCCGGGGCGCCAAGTTCGTCCAGCGGAAAAAGGCCACAAAAACGGGTGGGCTATAGCCTTCGGGGGTGGGGCTGGCCAACTTCGTCCGCTGGACCTGGAATCGCGTGAGACTTTACGAGGTGCCTACGTGTGCCAAAAATAGGCCGCAGGCACAGCCGCACCCAAAAATAGCTACCCGAAGACCGGGGCGCCAAGTTCGTCCAGCGGAAAAAGCCCACAAAAACGGGTGGGCTATAGCCTTGGGGGGTGGGGCTGGCCAATTTCGTCCGCCGGACTCGGAATGGCGCGAGAGTTTGCGAGGCTCCTCCGTGTGCCAAAAATAGGCCGCGGGCACAGCCGTGCCAAAAAATAACAGCCCGATGGCCGGGGCGCCACGTTCGTCCAGCGGAAAAAGGCCACAAAAACAGGTGGGTTATAGCCTTGCGGGGTGGGGCTGGCCAACTTCGTCCGCTGGTCTCGGAATGGCACGAGACTTTGCGAGGCTCCTCCGTGTGCCAAAAATAGACCGCGGGCACAGCCGTTCCCAAAAATAACCGCCTGAAGGCCGGGGCGCCAAGTTCGTCCAGCGGAAAAAGACCACAAAAACTGGTGCGCTATAGCCTTGGGGGGTGGGGCTGGCCCACTTCTTCCGCCAGACTCGGAATGGAGCGAGACTTTGTGAGGCGCCTCCGTTTGCCAAAAATAGGCTGCGGGGGGACAGCCGCGCCCAAAAACATCCGCCCGAAGGCCGGGGCGCCAAGTTCGTCCTGCGGAAAAATGCCACAAAAACGGGTGGGCTATAGCCTTGGGGGGTGGGGCTGGCAAACATCGTTCACCAGACTCGGAATGGCGCGAGACTTTGCAAGGCGCCTCCGTGTGCCAAAAATAGGCCGCGGGCACAGCCGCATCCAAAAATAACCGCCCGAAGGCCGGGACGCCAAGTTCGTCCAGCGGAAAAAGGCCACCAAAACGGGTGGGCTATAGCCATGGGGGGTGGGGCTGGCCAACTTCGTCCGCCTGACTCGGAATGGCCCGAGACTTTGTGAGCCGCCTCCGTGTGCCAAAAATAGGCCGTGGGCTCAGCCGCGCCCAAAAACAACCGCCCGAAGGCCGGGGCGCCAAGTTCGTCCAGTGGAAAAAGGCCACAAAAACGGGTGGGCTATAGCCTTGGGGGGTGGGGCTGGCCAACTTCGTCCGCCGGACTCGGAAAGGCTCGAGACTTTGCGAGGCGCCTCCGTGTGCCACAAATAGGCCACGGACACAGCCGCGACCAAAAATAACCGCCCGAAGGCCGGGGCGCCAAGTTCGTCCAGCGGAAAAAGGCCACAAAAACGGGTGGGCTATAGCCTTGGGGGGTGGGGCTGGCCAACATCGTTCGCCGGACTCGGAATGGTGCGAGACTTTGCAAGGCACTTCCGTGTGCCAAAAAGTGGCCGTGGGCACAGCCGCGCCCAAAAATAACCGCCCGAAGGCCGGGGCGCCAAGTTCGTCCAGCGGAAAAAGGCCACCAAAACGGGTGGGCTATAGCCTTGGGGGGTGGGGCTGGCCAACTTCGTCCGCCGGACTCGGAATGGCGTGAGACTTTGTGAGGCGCCTCCGTGTGCCAAAAATAGGCTGCGGGCACAGCCGCGCCCAAAAATAACCGCCCGAAGCACGGGGCGCCATGTTCGTCCAGCGGAAAAAGGCCACAAAAACGGGTGGGCTATACCGTTGGGGGGTGGGGCTGGCCGACTTCGTCCGCCGGACCCGGAATGGCGCGAGACTATGCGAGGCACCTCCGTTTGCCTAAAATAGGCCGTGGGCAAAGCCGCGCCCAAAAATAACCGCCCGAAGGCCGGGGCGCCAAGTTCGTCCAGTGGGAAAAGGCCATAAAAACGGGTGGGCTATAGCCTTGGGTGGTGGGGCTGGCCAACTTTGTCCGCCGGACTCGGAATGCCGCGAGACTTTGCGAGGGGCCTTCGTGTGCCAAAAATAGGCCGCGGGCTAAGCCGCGCCCAAAAATAACCGCCCGAAGGCCGGGGCGCCAAGTTCGTCCTGCGGAAAAAGCCCGCAAAAACGGGTGGGCTATAGCCTTGTGGGGTGGGGCTGGCCAACTTCGTCCGCTGGTCTGGAAATGGCGCGAGACTTTGCGAGGTGCCTCCGTGTGCCAAAAATAGGCCGCGGGCACAACCGCGCTCAAAAATAACCGCCCGAAGGCCGGGGCGCGAAGTTCGTCCAGCGGAAAATGGCCACCAAAACGGGTGGGCTATAGCCTTGGGGGGTGGGGCTGGCCAACTTCGTCCGGCGGACTAGGAATAGCGCGAGAATTTGGGAGGTGCCTCCGTGTGCCAAAAAATAGGCCGCGGGCACAGACGTGCCCAAAAATAACTGCCCGAAGGCCGGGGCGCCAAGTTCGTCCAGCGGAAAAAGCCCACAAAAACGGGTGAGCTATAGCCTTGGGGGGTGGGGCTGGCCAACTTCGTCCGCCGGACTCGGAATGGCACGAGACTTTGCGAGCCACCTCCGTGTACCAAAAAAATGCCGCGGGCACAGCCGTGCCCAAAAATAACCGCCCGAAGGCCGGTGCGCCAAGTTCGTCCAGCGGAAAAAGCCCACAAAAACGGGTGGGCTATAGCCTTGGGGGGTGGGGCTGGCCGACTTTGTCCGCCGGACCCGGAATGGCGCGAGACTATGCGAGGCACCTCCGTTTGCCAAAAATAGGCCTTGGGCAAAGCCGCGCCCAAAAATAACCGTCCGAATACCGGGGCGCCAAGTTCGTCCAGCGGAAAAAGGCCACAAAAACGGGTGGGCTATAGCCTTGGGTGGTGGGGCTGGCCACCTTCGTCCGCCGGACTCGGAATGCCCCGAGACTTTGCGAGGGGCCTTCGTGTGCCAAAAATAGGCCGCGGGCAATGCCGCGCCCAAAAATAAACGCCCGAAGGCCGGGGCGCCAAGTTCGTCCAGCGGAAAAAGGCCACAAAAACGGGTTGGCTATAGCCTTGGGGGGTGGGGCTGGCCAACTTCGTCCGCCGGATTCGGAATGCCGCGACACTTTGTGAGGGGCCTCCGCGTGCTAAAAATAGGCCTCGGGCACAGCAGCACCCAAAAATAACTGCCCGAAGCATGGGGCGCCAAGTTCGTCTAGCGGAAAAAGGCCACAAAAACGGGTGGGCTATAGCCTTGGGGGGTGGGGCTGGCCGACTTCGTCCGCCGGATTCGGAATGCCGCGACACTTTGCGAGGGGCCTCCACGTGCCAAAAATAGGCCTCGGGCACAGCCGCACCCAAAAATAACTGCCCGAAGCATGGGGCGCCAAGTTCGTGTAGCGGAAAAAGGCCACAAAAACGGGTGGGCTATAGCCTTGGGGGGTGGGGCCGGCCAACTTCGTCTGCTGGACCCGGAATGGCGCGAGACTATGCGAGGCACCTCCGTTTGCCAAAAATAGGCCGTGAGAAAATCCGCACCCAAAAATAACCGCCCGAAGGCCGGGCCGCCAAGTTCGTCCAGCGGAAAAAGGCCACAAAAATGGGTGGGCTATAGCCTTGGGGGGTGGGGCTGGCCAACTTCGTCCGGCGGTCTGGAAATGGCGTGATACTTTGCGAGGCACCTCCGTGTGCCAAAAATAGGCCGCGGGCACAGCCGCGCTCAAAAATAACCGTCCGGAGGCCGGGGCGCGAAGTTCGTCCAGCGGAAAAAGGCCACCAAAACGGGTGGGCTATAGCCTTGGGGGGTGGGGCTGGCCATCTTTGTCCGTCGGACTAGGAATAGCGCGAGACTTTGGGAGGTGCCTCCGTGTGCCAAAAATAGGCCGCGGGCACAGCCGTACCCAAAAATAACCGCCCGAAGGCCGGGGCGCCATGTTCGTCCATCGGAAAAAGGCCACAAAAACGGGTGGGCTATAGCCTTTGGGTTTGGGGCAGGCCGACTTCGTCCGCCGGACTCGGAATGGCGCGAGACATTGTGAGGCCCCTCCGCGTGCCAAAAATAGGCCTCGGGCACAGCTGCGCCCAAAAATAACTGCCCGAAGCACGGGGCGCCATGTTCGTCCAGCGGAAAAAGGCCACAAAAACGGGGGGGCTATAGCCTTGGAGGGTGGGGCTGGCCGACTTCGTCCGCCGGACCCGGAATGGCGCGAGACTATGCGAGGCACATCCGTTTGCCAAAAATAGGCCTTGGGCAAATCCGCGTCCAAAAATAACCGTCTGAATGCCGGGGCGCCAAGTTCGTCCAGCGGAAAAAGGCCACAAAAACGGGGGGGCTATAGCCTTGGAGGGTGGGGCTGGCCGACTTCGTCCGCCGGACCCGGAATGGCGCGAGACTATGCGAGGCACATCCGTTTGCCAAAAATAGGCCTTGGGCAAAGCCGCGCCCAAAAATAACCGTCCGAATGCCGGGGCGCCAAGTTCGTCCAGCGGAAAAAGGCCACAAAAACGGGTGGGCTATAGCCTTGGGTGGTGGGGCTGGCCAACTTCGTCCGCCGGACTCGGAATGCCGCGAGACTTTGCGAGGGGCCTTCGTGTGCCAAAAATAGGCCGTGGACAATGCCGCGCCCAAAAATAAACGCCCGAAGGCCGGGGCGCCAAGTTCGTCCAGCGGAAAAAGGCCACAAAAACGGGTTGGCTATAGCCTTGGGGGATGGGGCTGGCCAACTTCGTCCGCCGGATTCGGAATGCCGCGACACTTTGTGAGGGGCCTCCGCGTGCCAAAAATAGGCCTCGGGCACAGCTGCACCCAAAAATAACTGCCCGAAGCATGGGGCGCCAAGTTCGTCTAGCGGAAAAAGGCCACAAAAACGGGTGGGCTATAGCCTTGGGGGGTGGGGCCGGCCAACTTCGTCTGCTGGACCCGGAATGGCGCGAGACTATGCGAGGCACCTCTGTTTGCCAAAAATAGGCCGTGGGCAAATCCGCACCCAAAAATAACCGCCCGAAGGCCGGGGCGACAAGTTCGTCCAGCGGAAAAAGGCCACAAAAATGGGTGGGGTATAGCCTTGGGGGGTGGGGCTGGCCAACTTCGTCCGCCGGACTCGGAATGCCGCGAGACTTTGCGAGGGGCCTTCGTGTGCCAAAAATAGGCCGCGGGCAATGCCACGCCCAAAAATGACCGCCCGAAGGCCGGGTCGCCATGTTCGTCCAGCGGAAAAAGGCCACAGAAACGGGTTGGCTATAGCCTTGGGGGGTGGGGCTGGCCAACTTCGTCCGCCGGACTCGGAATGCCGCGACACTTTGCGAGGGGTCTCCGCGTGCCAAAAATAGGCCTCGGGCACAGCGGCACCCAAAAATAAATGCCCGAAGCACGGGGCGCCAAGTTCGTCCAGCGGAAAAATGCCACAAAAACGGGTGCGCTATAGCCTTGGGGGGTGAGGCTGGCCAACATCGTCCGCCGGACTCGGAATGGCGGGAGACTTTGCAAGGCTCCTCCGTGTGCCAAAAAGTGGCCGTGGGCACAGCCGCGCCCAAAAATTACAGCCCGAAGGCCGGGGCGCCAAGTTCGTCCAGCGGAAAAAGGCCACAAAAACGGGTGGGCTATAGACTTGGGGGGTGGGGCTGGCCAACTTAGTCCGCCGGACTCGGAATGCCGCGAGACTTTGCGAGGGGCCTCCACGTGCCAAAAATAGGCCTCGGGCACAGCTGCACCCAAAAATAACTGCCCGAAGCACGGGGCGCCAAGTTCGTGCAGTGGAAAAAGCCACAAAAACGGGTTGCCTATAGCCTTGGGGGGTGGGGCTGGCCAACTTCGTCCGCCGGACTCGGAATACCGCGAGACTTTGCGAGGGGCCTCCGCATGACAAAATAGGCCTCGGGCGCAGCTACACCCAAAAATAACTGCCCGAAGCACGGGGCGCCAAGTTCGTCCAGCGGAAAAAGGCCACAAAAACGGGTGGGCTATAGCCTTGGGGTGTGGGGCTGGCCAACTTCGTCTGCCGGACCCGGAATGGCGCGAGACTATGCGAGGCACCTCCATTTGCCAAAAATAGGCCGTGGACAAAGCCGCGCCCAAAAATAACAGCCCGAAGGCCGGGGCGCCAAGTTCGTCCAGCGGAAAAAGGCCACAAAAACGGGTGGGCTATAGCCTTGGGTGGTGGGGCTGGCCAACTTCGTCCGCCGGACTCGGAATGCCGCGAGACTTTGCGAGGGGCCTCTGTGTGCCAAAAATAGGCCGCGGGCAAAGCCGCGCCCAAAAATAACCACCCGAAGGCTGGGGCGAAAAGTTCGTCCAGCGGAAAAAGGCCACAAAAACGGGTTGGCTATAGCCTTGGGGGGTGGGGCCGGCCAACTTCGTCCGCCGGACTCGGAATGCCGCGAGACTTTGCGAGGGGCCTCCGCGTGACAAAAATAGGCCTCGGGCACAGCTGCACCCAAAAATAACTGCCCGAAGCACGGGGCGCCAAGGTCGTCCGGCGGAAAAAGGCAACAAAAACAGGTGGGCTATAGCCTTGGGGGGTGGGGCTGGCCAACTTCGTCTGCCGGACCCGGAATGGCGCGAGACTATGCGAGGCACCTCCATTTGCCAAAAATAGGCAATGGACAAAGCCGCACCCAAAAATAACCACCCGAAGGCCGGGGCGCCAAGTTCGTCCAGCGGAAAAAGGCCACAAAAACGGGTGGGCTATAGCCTTGGGTGGTGGGGCTGGCCAATTTCGTCCGCCGGACTCGGAATGCCGCGAGACTTTGCGAGGGGCCTCCGTGTGCCAAAAATAGGCAGCGGGCAAAGCCGCGCCCAAAAATAACCACCCGAAGGCTGGGGCGCCAAGTTCGTCCAGCGGAAAAAGGCCACAAAAACGGGTTGGCTATAGCCTTGGGGGGTGGGGCTGGCCAACTTCGTCCGCCGGACTCGGAATGCCGCGAGACTTTGCGAGGGGCCTCCGCGAGACAAAAATAGGCCTCGGGCACAGCTGTACCCAAAAATAACTGCCCGAAGCACGGGGCGCCAAGTTCGTCCGGCGGAAAAAGGCAACATAAACAGGTGGGCTATAGCCTTGGGGGGTGGGCCTGGCCAACTTCGTCTGCCGGACCCGGAATGGCGCGAGACTATGCGAGGTACCTCCATTTGCCAAAAATAGGCCGTGGACAAAGCCGCGCCCAAAAATAACCGCCCGAAGGCCGGGGCGCCAAGTTCGTCCAGCCGAAAAAGGCCACAAAAACGGGTGGGCTATAGCCTTGGGTGGTGGGGCTGGCCAACTTCATCCGCCGGACTCGGAATGCCGCGAGACTTTGCGAGGGGCCTCCGTGTGCCAAAAATAGGCCGCGGGCAAAGCCGAGCCCAAAAATAACCACCCGAAGGCTGGGGCGCCAAGTTCGTCCAGCGGAAAGAGGCCACAAAAACGGGTTGGCTATAGCCTTGGGGGGTGGGGCTGGCCAACTTCGTCCGCCGGACTCGGAATGCCGCGAGACTTTGCGAGGGGCCTCTGTGTGCCAAAAATAGGCCGCGGGCAAAGCCGCGCCCAAAAATAACCACCCGAAGGCTGGGGCGCCAAGTTCGTCCAGCGGAAAAAGGCCACAAAAACGGGTTGGCTATAGCCTTGGGGGGTGGGGCCGGCCAACTTCGTCCGCCGGACTCGGAATGCCGCGAGACTTTGTGAGGGGCCTCCGCGTGACAAAAATAGGCCTCGGGCACAGCTGCACCGAAAAATAACTGCCCGAAGCACGGGGCGCCAAAGTCGTCCGGCGGAAAAAGGCAACAAAAACAGGTGGGCTATAGCCTTGGGGGGTGGGGCTGGCCAACTTCGTCTGCCGGACCCGGAATGGCGCGAGACTATGCGAGGCACCTCCATTTGCCAAAAATAGGCCGTGGACAAAGCCGCACCCAAAAATAACCGCCCGAAGGCCGGGGCGCCAAGTTCGTCCAGCGGAAAAAGGCCACAAAAACGGGTGGGCTATAGCCTTGGGTGGTGGGGCTGGCCAACTTCGTCCGCCGGACTCGGAATGCCGCGAGACTTTGCGAGGGGCCTCCGTGTGCCAAAAATAGGCCGCGGGCAAAGCCGAGCCCAAAAATAACCACCCGAAGGCTGGGACGCCAAGTTCGTCCAGCGGAAAGAGGCCACAAAAACGGGTTGGCTATAGCCTTGGGGGGTGGGGCTGGCCAACTTCGTCCGCCGGACTCGGAATGCCGCGAGACTTTGCGAGGGGCCTCCGCGTGACAAAAATAGGCCTCAGGCACAGCTGTACCCAAAAATAACTGCCCAAAGCACGGGGCGCCAAGTTCGTCCGGCGGAAAAAGGCAACAAAAACAGGTGGGCTATAGCCTTGGGGGGTGGGGCTGGCCAACTTCGTCTGCCGGACCCGGAATGGCGGGAGACTATGCGAGGCACCTCCATTTGCCAAAAATAGGCCGTGGGCAAAGCCGCACCCAAAAATAACCGCCCGAAGGCCAGGGCGCCAAGTTCGACCAGCGGAAAAAGGCCACAAAAATGGGTGGGCTATAGCCTTGGGGGGTGGGGCTGGCCAACTTCGTCCGCCGGACTCGGAATACCGCGAGACTTTGCGAGGGGCCTTCGTGTGCCAAAAATAGGCCGCGGGCAATGCCACGCCCAAAAATGACCGCCCGAAGGCCGGGTCGCCATGTTCGTCCAGCGGAAAAAGGCCACAAAAACGGGTTGGCTATAGCCTTGGGGGGTGGGGCTGGCCAACTTCGTCCGCCGGACTCGGAATGCCGCGACACTTTGCGAGGGGTCTCCGCGTGCCAAAAATAGGCCTCGGGCACAGCTGCACCCAAAAATAAATGCCCGAAGCACGGGGCGCCAAGTTCGTCCAGCGGAAAAATGCCACAAAAAACGGGTGCGCTATAGCCTTGGGGGGTGAGGCTGGCCAACATCGTCCGCCGGACTCGGAATGGCGGGAGACTTTGCAAGGCTCCTCCGTGTGCCAAAAAGTGGCCGTGGGCACAGCCGCGCCCAAAAATTACAGCCCGAAGGCCGGGGCGCCAAGTTCGTCCAGCGGAAAAAGGCCACAAAAACGGGTGGGCTATAGACTTGGGGGGTGGGGCTGGCCAAATTCGTCCGCCGGACTCGGAAAGCCACGAGACTTTGCGAGGGGCCTCCACGTGCCAAAAATAGGCCTCAGGCACAGCTGCACCCAAAAATAACTGCCCGAAGCATGGGGCGCCAAGTTCGTGCAGCGGAAAAAGCCACAAAAACGGGTTGCCTATAGTCTTGGGGGGTGGGGCTGGCCAACTTCGTCCGCCGGACTCGGAATACCGCGAGACTTTGCGAGGGGCCTCCGCGTGACAAAATAGGCCTCGGGCGCAGCTACACCCAAAAATAACTGCCCGAAGCACGGGGCGCCAAGTTCGTCCAGCGGAAAAAGGCCACAAAAACGGGTGGGCTATAGCCTTGGGGTGTGGGGCTGGCCAACTTCGTCTGCCGGACCCGGAATGGCGCGAGACTATGCGAGGCACCTCCATTTGCCAAAAATAGGCCGTGGACAAAGCCGCGCCCAAAAATAACCGCCCGAAGGCCGGGGCGCCAAGTTCGTCCAGCGGAAAAAGGCCACAAAAACGGGTGGGCTATAGCCTTGGGTGGTGGGGCTGGCCAACTTCGTCCGCCGGACTCGGAATGCCGCGAGACTTTGCGAGGGGCCTCTGTGTGCCAAAAATAGGCCGCGGGCAAAGCCGCGCCCAAAAATAACCACCCGAAGGCTGGGGCGCCAAGTTCGTCCAGCGGAAAAAGGCCACAAAAACGGGTTGGCTATAGCCTTGGGGGGTGGGGCCGGCCGACTTCGTCCGCCGGACTCGGAATGCCGCGTGACTTTGCGAGGGGCCTCCGCGTGACAAAAATAGGCCTCGGGCACAGCTGCACCCAAAAATAACTGCCCGAAGCACGGGGCGCCAAGGTCGTCCGGCGGAAAAAGGCAACAAAAACAGGTGGGCTATAGCCTTGGGGGGTGGGGCTGGCCAACTTCGTCTGCCGGACCCGGAATGGCGCGAGACTATGCGAGGCACCTCCATTTGCCAAAAATAGGCCGTGGACAAAGCCGCACCCAAAAATAACCGCCCGAAGGCCGGGGCGCCAAGTTCGTCCAGCGGAAAAAGGCCACAAAAACGGGTGGGCTATAGCCTTGGGTGGTGGGGCTGGCCAATTTCGTCCGCCGGACTCGGAATGCCGCGAGACTTTGCGAGGGGCCTCCGTGTGCCAAAAATAGGCAGCGGGCAAAGCCGCGCCCAAAAATAACCACCCGAAGGCTGGGGCGCCAAGTTCGTCCAGCGGAAAAAGGCCACAAAAACGGGTTGGCTATAGCCTTGGGGGGTGGGGCCGGCCGACTTCGTCCGCCGGACTCGGAATGCCGCGAGACTTTGCGAGGGGCCTCCGCGTGACAAAAATAGGCCTCGGGCACAGCTGTACCCAAAAATAACTGCCCGAAGCACGGGGCGCCAAGTTCGTCCGGCGGAAAAAGGCAACAAAAACAGGTGGGCTATAGCCTTGGGGGGTGGGCCTGGCCAACTTCGTCTGCCGGACCCGGAATGGCGCGAGAGTATGCGAGCCACCTCCGTTTGCCAAAAATAGGCTGTGGGCAAAGCCGCGCCCAAAAATAACCGCCCGAAGGCCGGGGCGCCAAGTTCATACAGCGGAAAAAGGCCACAAAAACGGGTGGGCTATAGCCTTGGGGGGTGGGGCTGGCCAACTTCGTCCGCCGGACTCGGAATGCCGCGAGACTTTGTGAGGGGCCTCCGTGTGCCAAAAATAGGCTGCGGGCAAAGCCGCGCCCAAAAATAACCACCCGAAGGCCGGGGTGCCAAGTTCGTCCTGCGAAAAAGCCCACAAAAACGGGTGGGCTATAGCCTTGGGGGGTGGCGCTGGCCAACTTCGTCCTCTGGACTCGGAATGGCGCGAGACTTTATGAGGTGCCTCCGTGCGCCAAAAATAGGGTACGGGCACAGTTGCGCCCAAAAAGAACCGCCCGAAGGCCGGGGCGCCAAGTTCGTCCAGCGGGAAAAGCCCAGAAAAACGGGTGGGCTATAGCCTTGGGGGGTGGGGCTGGCCCACTTCGTCCGCCGGACTCGGAATGGTGTGACACTTTGCACGGTGCCTCCGTGTGCCAAAAATGGGCCGTGGGCACAGCCGTACCCAAAAATAACCGACCGAAGGCCGGGGCGCCAAGTTCGTCTAGTGGAAAAAGCCCACAAAAACGGGTGGGCTATAGCCTTGGGGGGTGGGGCTGGCCAACTTCGTCCGCCGGACTCGGAATGGTGCAAGACTTTGCGAGCGGCCTCCGTGTGCCAAAATTACGCAGCGGGCACAGCCGCGCCCAAAAATAACTGCCCGAAAGCCTGGGCGCCAACTTCGTCCAGCGGAAAAAGGCCACAAAAACGGGTGGGCTAAAGCCTTGGGGGGTGGGGCTGGCCAACTTCGTCCGCCGGACTCGGAAAGGCGCGAGACTTTCCGAGCAGCCTCCGTGTGTGAAAAATAGGCCGCGGGCACAGCCGTGCCCAAAAATAACTCGAAGGCCGGGGCGCCAAGTTCGTCCAGCGGAAAAAGGCCACGAAAACGGGTGGGCTATAGCCTTGGGGGGTGGGGCTGGCGAACTTCGTCCGCCAGACTCTGAATGGCGGTAGACTTTACGAGCGGCCTCCGTGTGCCAAAAATAGGCCGTGGGCACTGCCGCACCCAAAAATAACAGCCCGATGGCCGGGGCACCAAGTTCGTCCAGCGGAAAAAGGCCACAAAAACGGGTGGGCTATAGCCTTGGGGGGTGGGGCTGGCGAACTTCGTCCGCCAGACTCTGAATGGCGGTAGACTTTACGAGCGGCCTCCGTGTGCCAAAAATAGGCCGCGGGCACTGCCGCACCCAAAAATAACAGCCCGAAGGCCGGGGCGCCAAGTACGTCCAGCGGAAAAAGGCCACAAAAACGGGTGGGAGCCTTGGGGGGTGGGGCAGGCCAACTTCGTCCGCCAGACTCGGAATGGCGCGAGACTTTGCGAACGGGCTCCATGTGCCAAAAATAGGCCGCGGGCACGGCCGTGCCCAAAAATAACCGCCCAAAGGCCGGGGCGCCAACTTCGTCCAGCGGAAAAAGGCCACAAAAACGGGTGGGCTATAGCCTTGGGGGGTGGGGCTGGCCCACTTCGTCCGCCGGACTCGGAATGGCGCGAGACTTTGCGAGCGGCCTCCGTGTGCCAAAAATAGGCCGCGGGCACAGCAGCGGCCAAAAATAACCGCCCGAAGGCCGGGGCGCCAAGTTCGTCCAGCGGAAAAAGGCCACAAAAACGGGTGGGCTATAGCCTTGGGGGGTGGGGCTGGCCAACATCGTCCGCCGGACTCGGAATGGCGCAAGACTTTGCGAGCGGCCTCCGTGTGCCAAAAATACGCCGCGGGCACAGCCGCGCCCAAAAATAACTGCCCGAAAGCCTGGGCGCCAACTTCGTCCAGCGGAAAAAGGCCACAAAAACGGGTGGGCTATAGCCTTGGGGGGTGGGGCTGGCCAACTTCGTCCGCCGGACTCGGAAAGGCGCGAGACTTTGCGAGGGGCCTCCGTATTCCAAAAACAGGCCGCGGGTACAGCCGTTCCCAAAAATAACTGCTCGAAGGCCGGGGCGCCAAGTTCGTCCAGCGGAAAAAGGCCACGAAAACGGGTGGGCTATAGCCTTGGGGGGTGGGGCTGGCCAACTTGGTCCGCCGGACTCGGAATGGCGTGAGACTTTGCGAGGGGCCTCCCTGTGCCAAAAACAGGCCGCGGGTACAGCCGCGCCCAAAAATAACCACCCGAAAGGCCGGGCCGCCAAGTTCGTCCAGCGGAAAAAGGCCACGAAAACGGGTGGGCTATAGCCTTGGGGGGTGGGGCTGGCGAACTTCGTCCTCCAGACTCGGAATGGCGGTAGACTTTGCGAGCGGCCTCCGTGTGCCAAAAATAGGCCGCGGGCACTGCCGCGCCCAAAAATAACCACCCGAAGGCCGGGGCGCCAAGTTCGTCCAGCGGACAAAGGCCACGAAAAAGGGTGGGCTATATCCTTGGGGGGTGGGGCTGGCCAACTTCGTCCGCCGGACTCGGAATGCCGCGAGACTTTGCGAGGGGCCTCCATGTGCCAAAAATAGGCGGTGGGCAAAGCCGTGCCCAAAAATAACCGCCCGCAGGCAGGGGCGCCAAGTTCGTCCAGCGGAAAAAGGCCACAAAAACGGGTGGGCTATAGTCTTGGGGGGTGGGGCTGGCCCACTTTGTCCGCCGGACTCGGAATGCGGCGAGACTTTGCGAGGGGCCTCCGTGTGCCAAAAATAGGCCGCGGGCAATGCTGCGCCCAAAAATAACCGCCCGAAGGCCGGGGCGCCAGGTTCGTCCAGCAGAAAAAGGCCACAAAAACGGGTGGGCTATAGCCTTGGGGGGTGGGGCTGGCCAACTTCGTCCGCCGGACACGGAATGTGGCGAGACTTTGCGAGGCGCCTCCGTGTGCCAAAAATACGCCGCGGGCACAGCCGTGCCCAAAAATAACTGCCCGAAAGCCTGGGCGCCAACTTCGTCCAGCGGAAAAAGTCCACAAAAACGGGTGGGCTATAGCCTTGGGGGGTGGGGCTGGCCAACTTCGTTCGCCGGACTCGGAATGGCGCGAGACTTAGCGAGCAGCCTCCGTGTACAAAAAATAGGCCGCGGGCACAGCCGTTCCCAAAAATAACTGCTCGAAGGCCGGGGCGCCAAGTTCGTCCAGCGGAAAAAGGCCACAAAAACGGGTGGGCTATAGCCTTGGGGGGTGGGGCTGGCCAACTTCATCCGCCGGAATCGGAATGCCGCCAGACTTTTCGAGCGGCCTCCGTGTGCCAAAAATAGGCCGCGGGCACAGCAGCGGCCAAAAATAACCGCCCGAAGGCCGGGGCGCCAAGTTCGTCCAGCGGAAAAAGGCCACAAAAACGGGTGGGCTATAGCCTTGGGGGGTGGGGCTGGCCAACATCGTCCGCCGGACTCGGAATGGCGCAAGACTTTGCGAGCGGCCTCCGTGTGCCAAAAATACGCCGCGGGCACAGCCGCGCCCAAAAATAACTGCCCGAAAGCCTGGGCGCCAACTTCGTCCAGCGGAAAAAGGCCACAAAAACGGGTGGGCTATAGCCTTGGGGGGTGGGGCTGGCCAACTTCGTCCGCCGGACTCGGAAAGGCGCGAGACTTTGCGAGGGGCCTCCGTATTCCAAAAACAGGCCGCGGGTACAGCCGCGCCCAAAAATAACCGCCCGAAAGGCCGGGCCGCCAAGTTCGTCCAGCGGAAAAAGGCCACGAAAACGGGTGGGCTATAGCCTTGGGGGGTGGGGCTGGCGAACTTTGTCCTCCAGACTCGGAATGGCGGTAGACTTTACGAGCGGCCTCCGTGTGCCAAAAATAGGCCGCGGGCACTGCCGCACCCAAAAATAACCACCCGAAGGCCGGGGCGCCAAGTTCGTCCAGCGGACAAAGGCCACGAAAAAGGGTGGGCTATAGCCTTGGGGGGTGGGGCTGTCCCACTTCGTCCGCCGGACTCGGAATGCCGCGAGACTTTTCGAGGGGCCTCCATGTGCCAAAAATAGGCGGTGGGCAAAGCCGTGCCCAAAAATAACCCCCCGGAGGCAGGGGCGCCAAGTTCGTCCATCGGAAAAAGGCCACAAAAACGGGTGGGCTATAGTCTTGGGGGGTGGGGCTGGCCCACTTTGTCCGCTGGACTCGGAATGCAGCGAGACTTTGCGAGGGGCCTCCGTGTGCCAAAAATAGGCCGCGGGCAATGCCGCGCCCAAAAATAACCGCCCGAAGGCCGGGGCGCCTGGTTCGTCCAGCAGAAAAAGGCCACAAAAACGGGTGGGCTATAGCCTTGGGGGGTGGGGCTGGCCAACTTCGTCCGCCGGACATGGAATGTGGCGAGACCTTGCGAGGCGCCTCCGTGTGCCAAAAATAGGCCGTGGTCAAAGCCGCGCCCAAAAATAACCGCCCGAAGGCCGGGGCACCAAGTTCGTCCAGCGGAAAAAGGCCACAAAAACGGGTGGGCTATAGCCTTGGGGGGTGGGGCTGGCCAACTTCGTCCGCCGGACTCGGAATGGTACGAGACTTTGCGAGGGTCCTCCGTGTGCCAAAAATAGGCTACGAACAAAGCCGCACCCAAAAATAACCGCCCGAAGGTCGGGGCGCCAAGTTTGTCCAGCGGAAAAAGGCCACAAAAACGGGTGGGCTATAGCCTTGGGGGGTGGGGCTGGCCAACTTCGTCCGCGGGACTCGGAATTGCGCGAGGCTTTGCGAGGCGACTCCGTGTGCCAAAAATAGGCCGCGGACACAGCCGCGCCCAAAAATAACGACCCGAAGGCCGGGGCGCCAAGTTCGTCCAGCGGAAAAAGGCCACAAAAACGGGTGGGCTATAGCCTTGGGGGATGGGACTGGCCAACTTCGTCCGCGGGAGTCGGAATGGCGCGAGACTTTGCGAGGCTCCTCCGTGTGCCAAAACTAGGCCGCGGGCACAGCTGCGCCCAAAAATAACCGCCCGAAGGCCGGGGCGCCAGGTTCGTCCAGCGGAAAAAGGCCACAAAAACGGGTGGGCTATAGCCTTGGGGGGTGGGGCTGGCCAACTTCGTCCGCCGGACTCGGAATGCCGGGAGACTTCTCGAGCGGCCTCCGTGTGCCCAAAATAGGCTGCGTGCACAGCTGCGCCCAAAAATAACCGCCCGAAGGCCGGGGCGCCAAGTTCGTCCAGCGGAAAAAGGCCACAAAAAAGGGTGGGCTATATCCTTGGGGGGTGGGGCTGGCCAACTTCGTCCGCCGGACTCGGAATGGCGCGAGACTTTGCGAGCGGCCTCCGTGTGCCAAAAATACGCCGCGGGCACAGCCGCGTCCAAAAATAACTGCCCGAAAGCCTGGGCGCCAGGTTCGTCCAGCAGAAAAAGGCCACAAAAACGGGTGGGCTATAGCCTTGGGGGGTGGGGCTGGCCAACTTCGTCCGCCGGACTCGGAATGGTGCGAGACTTTTCGAGGGGCCTCCGTGTGCCAACAATAGGCTGCGAACAAAGCCGCACCCAAAAATAACCGCCCGAAGGCCGGGGCGCCAAGTTTGTCCAGCAGAAAAAGGGCACAAAAACGGGTGGGCTATAGCCTTGGGGGGTGGGGCTGGCCAACTTTGTCCGCCGGACTCGGAAAGCGGCGAGACTTTGCGAGGGGCCTCCGTGTCCCAAAAATAGGCCGCGGGCAATGCCGCGCCCAAAAATAACCGCCCGAAGGCCGGGGCGCCAGGTTCGTCCAGCGGAAAAAGGCCACAAAAACGGGTGGGCTATAGCCTTGGGGGGTGGGGCTGTCCCACTTCGTCCGCCGGACTCGGAATGCCGCGAGAATTTTCGAGGAACCTCCGTGTGCCAAAAATAGGCCGTGGTCAAAGCCGCGCCCAAAAATAACCGCCCGAAGGCCGGGGCGCCAAGTTCGTTCGGCGGAAAAAGGCCCCAAAAACGGGTGGGCTATAGCCTTGGGGGGAGGGGCTGGCCAACTTCGTCCGCCGGACTCGGAATGCCGCGAGACTTTGCGAGGGGCCTCCGTGTCCCAAAAATAGGCCGCGGGCAATGCCGTGCCCAAAAATAACCGCCCGAAGGCCGGGGCGCCAGGTTCGTCCAGCGGAAAAAGGCCACAAAAACGGGTGGGCTATAGCCTTGGGGGGTGGGGCTGGCCCACTTCGTCCGCCTGACTCGGAATGCCGCGAGACTTTGCGTGGGACCTCCGTGTCCCAAAAATAGGCCGCGGGCAATGCCGCGCCCAAAAATAACCGCCCGAAGGCCGGGGCGCCAGGTTCGTCCAGCGGAAAAAGGCCACAAAAACGGGTGGGCTATAGCCTTGCGGGGTGGGGCTGGCCAACTTCGTCCGCCGGACTCGGAATGGTGCGAGACTTTTCGAGGGGCCTCCGTGTGCCAACAATAGGCTGCGAACAAAGCCGCACCCAAAAATAACCGCCCGAAGGCCGGGGCGCCAAGTTTGTCCAGCGGAAAAAGGCCACAAAAACGGGTGGGCTATAGCCTTGGGGGGTGGGGCTGGCCAACTTCGTCCGCCGGACTTGGCATGTCGTGAGACTTTGCAAGGGGCCGCCGTGTGCCAAAAATAGGCCCCGGGCAAGCCGCGCCCAAAAATAACCGCCCGAAGGCCGGGGCGCCAAGTTCGTCCAGCGGAAAAAGGCCACAAAAACGGGTGGGCTATAGCCTTGGGGGGTGGGGCTGGCCAACTTCGTCCGCCGGACTCGGAATGGTGCGAGACTTTTCGAGGGGCCTCCGTGTGCCAACAATAGGCTGCGAACAAAGCCGCACCCAAAAATAACCGCCCGAACGCCGGGGCGCCAAGTTTGTCCAGCGGAAAAAGGCCACAAAAACGGGTGGGCTATAGCCTTGGGGGGTGGGGCTGGCCAACTTCGTCCGCCGGACTCGGAATGCCGCGAGACTTTGCGAGGGGCCTCCGTGTGCCAAAAATAGGCTGCGAACAAAGCCGCGCCCAAAAATAACCGCCCGAAGGCCGGGGCGCCAAGTTTGTCCAGCAGAAAAAGGGCACAAAAACGGGTGGGCTATAGCCTTGGGGGGTGGGGCTGGCCAACTTTGTCCGCCGGACTCGGAAAGCGGCGAGACTTTGCGAGGGGCCTCCGTGTCCCAAAAATAGGCCGCGGGCAATGCCGCGCCCAAAAATAACCGCACGAAGGCCGGGGCGCCAGGTTCGTCCAGCGGAAAAAGGCCACAAAAATGGGTGGGCTATAGCCTTGGGGGGTGGGGCTGTCCCACTTCGTCCGCCGGACTCGGAATGCCGCGAGAATTTTCGAGGAACCTCCGTGTGCAAAAAATAGGCCGTGGTCAAAGCCGCGCCCAAAAATAACCGCCCGAAGGCCGGGGCGCCAAGTTCGTTCGGCGGAAAAAGGCCCCAAAAACGGGTGGGCTATAGCCTTGGGGGGTGGGGCTGGCCAACTTCGTCCGCCGGACTCGGAATGCGGCGAGACTTTGCGAGGGGCCTCCGTGTCCCAAAAAAAGGCCGCGGGCAATGCCGTGCCCAAAAATAACCGCCCGAAGGCCGGGGCGCCAGGTTCGTCCAGCGGAAAAAGGCCACAAAAACGGGTGGGCTATAGCCTTGGGGGGTGGGGCTGGCCCACTTCGTCCGCCTGACTCGGAATGCCGCGAGACTTTGCGTGGGACCTCCGTGTCCCAAAAATAGGCCGCGGGCAATGCCGCGCCCAAAAATAACCGCCCGAAGGCCGGGGCGCCAGGTTCGTCCAGCGGAAAAAGGCCACAAAAACGGGTGGGCTATAGCCTTGGGGGGTGGGGCTGGCCAACTTCGTCCGCCGGACTCGGAATGGTGCGAGACTTTTCGAGGGGCCTCCGTGTGCCAACAATAGGCTGCGAACAAAGCCGCACCCAAAAATAACCGCCCGAAGGCCGGGGCGCCAAGTTTGTCCAGCGGAAAAAGGCCACAAAAACGGGTGGGCTATAGCCTTGGGGGGTGGGGCTGGCCAACTTCGTCCGCCGGACTTGGCATGTCGCGAGACTTTGCAAGGGGCCGCCGTGTGCCAAAAATAGGCCCCGGGCAAGCCGCGCCCAAAAATAACCGCCCGAAGGCCGGGGCGCCAAGTTCGTCCAGCGGAAAAAGGCCACAAAAACGGGTGGGCTATAGCCTTGGGGGGTGGGGCTGGCCCACTTCGTCCGCCGGACTCGGAATGCCGCGAGAATTTTCGAGGAACCTCCGTGTGCCAAAAATAGGCCGTGGTCAAAGCCGCGCCCAAAAATAACCGCCCGAAGGCCGGGGCGCCAAGTTCGTTCGGCGGAAAAAGGCCCCAAAAACGGGTGGGCTATAGCCTTGGGGGGTGGGGCTGGCCAACTTCGTCCGCCGGACTCGGAATGCGGCGAGACTTTGCGAGGGGCCTCCGTGTCCCAAAAAAAGGCCGCGGGCAATGCCGTGCCCAAAAATAACCGCCCGAAGGCCGGGGCGCCAGGTTCGTCCAGCGGAAAAAGGCCACAAAAACGGGTGGGCTATAGCCTTGGGGGGTGGGGCTGTCCCACTTCGTCCGCCGATATCGGAATGCCGCGAGACTTTGCGAGGAACCTCCGTGTGCCAAAAATAGGCCGTGGTCAAAGCCGCGCCCAAAAATAACCGCCCGAAGGCCGGGGCGCCAAGTTCGTTCGGCGGAAAAAGGCCCCAAAAACGGGTGGGCTATAGCCTTGGGGGGTGGGGCAGGCCAACTTCGTCCGCCGGACACGGAATGCCGCGAGACTTTGCGAGGGGCCTCCGTGTGCCAAAAATAGGCTGCGAAAAAGCCGCGCCCAAAAGTAACCGCCCGAAGGCCGGGGCGCCAAGTTTGTCCAGCAGAAAAAGGGCACAAAAACGGGTGGGCTATAGCCTTGGGGGGTGGGGCTGGCCAACTTTGTCCGCCGGACTCGGAAAGCGGCGAGACTTTGCGAGGGGCCTCCGTGTCCCAAAAATAGGCCGCGGGCAATGCCGCGCCCAAAAATAACCGCCCGAAGGCCGGGGCGCCAGGTTCGTCCAGCGGAAAAAGGCCACAAAAACGGGTGGGCTATAGCCTTGGGGGGTGGGGCTGTCCCACTTCGTCCGCCGGACTCGGAATGCCGCGAGAATTTTCGAGGAACCTCCGTGTGCCAAAAATAGGCCGTGGTCAAAGCCACGCCCAAAAATAACCGCCCGAAGGCCGGGGCGCCAAGTTCGTTCGGCGGAAAAAGGCCCCAAAAACGGGTGGGCTATAGCCTTGGGGGGTGGGGCTGGCCAACTTCGTCCGCCGGACTCGGAATGCGGCGAGACTTTGCGAGGGGCCTCCGTGTCCCAAAAATAGGCCGCGGGCAATGCCGTGCCCAAAAATAACCGCCCGAAGGCCGGGGCGCCAGGTTCGTCCAGCGGAAAAAGGCCACAAAAACGGGTGGGCTATAGCCTTGGGGGGTGGGGCTGGCCCACTTCGTCCGCCTGACTCGGAATGCCGCGAGACTTTGCGTGGGACCTCCGTGTGCCAAAAATAGGCCGTGGTCAAAGCTGCGCCCAAAAATAACCGCCCCAAGGCCGGGGCGCCAAGTTCGTCCAGCAGAAAAAGGCCACAAAAATGGGTGGGCTATAGCCTTGGGGGGTGGGGCTGGCCAACTTCGTCCGCCGGACTCGGAATGGCGCGAGACTTTGCGAGGGGCCTCCGTGTGCCAAAGATAGGCTGCGAACAAAGCCGCGCCCAAAAATATCCACCCGAAGGCCGGGGCGCCAAGTTTGTCCAGCGGAAAAAGGCCACAAAAACGGGTGGGCTATAGCCTTGGGGGGTGGGGCTGGCCAACTTCGTCCGCCGGACTCGGAATGCCGCGAGACTTTGCGAGGGGCCTCCGTGTGCCAAATATAGGCGGTGGGCAAAGCCGTGCCCAAAAATAACCGCCCGAAGGCAGGGGCGCCAAGTTCGTCCAGCGGAAAAAGGCCACAAAAACGGGTGGGCTATAGCCTTGGGGAGTGGGGCTGGCCAACTTCGTCCTCCGGACTCGGAATGGCGCGAGACTTTGCAAGGGGCCTCCGTGTGCCAAAAATAGGCCGCGGGCAAAGCCGCCCCCAAAAATAACCGCCTGAAGGCCGGGGCGCCAGGTTCGTCCAGCGGAAAAAGGCCACAAAAATGGGTGGGCTATAGCCTTGGGGGGTGGGGCTGTCCCACTTCGTCCGCCGGACTCGGAATGCCGCGAGACTTTGCGAGGAACCTCCGTGTTCCAAAAATAGGCCGTGGTCAAAGCCGCGCCCAAAAATAACCGCCCGAAGGCAGGGGCGCCAAGTTCGTCCAGCGGAAAAAGGCCACAAAAACGGGTGGGCTATAGCCTTGGGGAGTGGGGCTGGCCAACTTCGTCCTCCGGACTCGGAATGGCGCGAGACTTTGCAAGGGGCCACCGTGTGCCAAAAATAGGCCGCGGGCAAAGCCGCCCCCAAAAATAACCGCCTGAAGGCCGGGGCGCCAGGTTCGTCCAGCGGAAAAAGGCCACAAAAACGGGTGGGCTATAGCCTTGGGGGGTGGGGCTGGCCCACTTCGTCCGCCGGACTCGGAATGCCGCGAGACTTTGCGAGGGACCTCCGTGTGCCAAAAATAGGCCGTGGTCAAAGCCGCGCCCAAAAATAACCGCCCGAAGGCAGGGGCGCCAAGTTTGTCCAGCGGAAAAAGGCCACAAAAACGGGTGGGCTATAGCCTTGGGGGGTGGTGCTGGCCAACTTCGTCCGCCGGACTCGGAATGCCGCGAGACTTTGCGAGGGGCCTCCGTGTGCCAAATATAGGCGGTGGGCAAAGCCGTGCCCAAAAATAACCGCCCGAAGGCAGGGGCGCCAAGTTCGTCCAGCGGAAAAAGGCCACAAAAACGGGTGGGCTATAGCCTTGGGGAGTGGGGCTGGCCAACTTCGTCCTCCGGACTCGGAATGGCGCGAGACTTTGCAAGGGGCCTCCGTGTGCCAAAAATAGGCCGCGGGCAAAGCCGCCCCCAAAAATAACCGCCTGAAGGCCGGGGCGCCAGGTTCGTCCAGCGGAAAAAGGCCACAAAAACGGGTGGGCTATAGCCTTGGGGGGTGGGGCTGGCCCACTTCGTCCGCCGGACTCGGAATGCCGCGAGACTTTGCGAGGGACCTCCGTGTGCCAAAAATAGGCCGTGGTCAAAGCCGCGCCGAAATATAACCGCCTAAAGGCCGGGACCCCACGTTCGTCCAGCGGAAAAAGGCCACAAAAATGGGTGGGCTATAGCCTTGGGGGGTGGGGCTGGCCAACTTCGTCCGCCGGACTCGGAATGCCGCGAGACTTTGCGAGGGGCCTCCGTGTGCAAAATATAGGCGGTGGGCAAAGCCGTGCCCAAAAATAACCGCCCGAAGGCCGGGGCGCCAGGTTCGTCCAGCGGAAAAAGGCCACAAAAACGGGTGGGCTATAGCCTTGGGGGGTGGGGCTGGCCCACTTCGTCCGCCGGACTCGGAATGCCGCGAGACTTTGCGAGGGGCCTCCGTGTGCAAAATATAGGCGGTGGGCAAAGCAGCGCCCAAAAATAACCGCCCGAAGGCCGGGGCGCCAAGTTTGTCCAGCGGAAAAAGGCCACAAAAACGGGTGGGCTATAGCCTTGGGGGGTGGGGCTGGCCCACTTCGTCCGCCGGACTCGGAATGCCGCGAGACTTTGCGAGGGGCCTCCGTGGACCAAAAATCGGCCGCGGGCAAAGCCGCGCCGAAATATAACCGCCTAAAGGCCGGGACCCCACGTTCGTCCAGCGGAAAAAGGCCACAAAAATGGGTGGGCTATAGCCTTGGGGGGTGGGGCTGGCCAACTTCGTCCACCGGACTCGGACTGCCGTAGACTTTTTGAGCGGCTTCCGTGTGCCAAAAATAGGCTGCGGGCAAAGCCGCAACCAAAAATAACCGCCCAAAGGCCGGGGCGCCTAGTTCGTCCAGCGGAAAAAGGCCACAAAAACGGGTGGGCTATAGCCTTGGGGGGTGGGGCTGGCCAACTTCGTCCGCCGGACTCGGAATGCCACGAGACATTGCGAGGGGCATCCGTGTGCCAAAAATAGGCCGTGGGCAAAGCCGCGCCCAAAAATAACTGCCATAAGGCCGGGGCGCCAAGTTCGTCCAGCGGAAAAAGGCCACAAAAACGGTTGGGCTATAGCGTTGGGGGGTGGGGCAGGCCAACTTCGTCTGCCGGACTCGGAATGCCGCGAGACTTTGCGAGGGGCCTCCGTGTGCCAAAAATAGGCTGCGGGAAAAGCCGTGCCCAATAATAACCGCCTGAAGGCCGGGGCGCCAAGTTCGTCCAGCGGAAAAAGGCCACAAATACGGGTGGGCTATAGCCTTGGGGGGTGGGGCTGGCCAACTTCGTCCGCCGGACTCGGAATGCCGTGAGACTTTGTGAGGGGCCTCCCTGTCCCAAAAATAGGCAGCAGGCAAAGCCGCGCCTAAAAATAACTGCTCGAAGGCCGGTGCGCCAAGTTCGTCCAGCGGAAAAAGGCCACAAAAACGGGTGGGCTATAGCCTCGGGGGGTGGGGCTGGCCAACTTCGTCCGCCGTACTCGGAATGCCGCGAGCCATTGCGAGGGGCCTCCGTGTGCCAAAAATAGGCCACAGGAAAAGCCGCGCCCAAAAATAACCGCCCGAAGGACGGGGTGCCAAGTTCGTCCAGCGGAAAAAGGCCACAAAAATGGGTGGGCTATAGCCTTGGGGGGTGGGGCTGGCCAACATCGTCCGCCGGACTCGGAATGCCGCGAGCCATTGCGAGGGGCCTCCGTGTGCCAAAAATAGGCCACGGGAAAAGCCGCGCCCAAAAATAACCGCCCGATGGCCGGGGCGCCAAGTTCTTCCAGCGGAAAAAGGCCACAAAAACGGGTGGGCTATAGCCTTGGGGGGTGGGGCTGGCCAACATCGTCCGCCGGACTCGGAATGCCGCGAGCCATTGCGAGGGGCCTCCGTGTGCCAAAAATAGGCTGCAGGCAAAGCCGCGCCCAAAAATAACCGCCCGAAAGCCGGGGCACCAAGTTCGTCCAGCGGAAAAAGGCCACAAAAACGGGTGGGCTATAGCCTCGGGGGGTGGGGCTGGCCAACTTTGTCCGCCGTACTCGGAATGCTGCGAGCCATTCCGAGGGGCCTCTGTGTGCCAAAAATAGGCCACGGGAAAGCCGCGCCCAAAAATAACCGCCCGATGGCCGGGGCGCCAAGTTCTTCCAGCGGAAAAAGGCCACAAAAACGGGTGGGCTATAGCCTTGGGGGGTGGGGCTGGCCAACATCGTCCGCCGGACTCGGAATGCTGCGAGCCACTGCGAGGGGCCTCCGAGTGCCAAAAATAGGCTGCAGGCAAAGCCGCGCCCAAAAATAACCGCCCGAAAGCCGGGGCGCCAAGTTCGTCCAGCGGAAAAAGGCCACAAAAACGGGTGGGCTATAGCCTTGGGGGGTGGGGCAGGCCAACTTCGTCCGCCGGACTCGGAATGCCTCGAGACTTTGAGAGGGGCCTCCGTGTGCCAAAAATAGGCCACAGGCAAAGATGCGCCCAAAAATAACCGCCCGAAGGCCGGGGCGCCAAGTTCGTCCAGCAGAAAAAGGCCACAAAAACGGGTGGGCTATAGCCTTGGGGGGTGGGGCTGGCCAACTTCGTCCGCCGGACTCGGAATGCCGCAAGACGTTGCGAGGGGCCTCCGTGTGCCAAAAATAGGCTGCGGGAAAAGCCGTG
Source organism: Citrus x changshan-huyou (assembly GCA_039657385.1). Lineage (NCBI taxonomy): Eukaryota > Viridiplantae > Streptophyta > Magnoliopsida > Sapindales > Rutaceae > Citrus > Citrus x changshan-huyou. The sequence goes on from JBCGBO010000016.1 coordinate 540,293, forward strand.
CCCAATAATAACCGCCCGAAGGCCGGGGCGCCAAGTTCGTCCAGCGGAAAAAGGCCACAAATACGGGTGGGCTATAGCCTTGGGGGGTGGGGCTGGCCAACTTCGTCCGCCGGACTCGGAATGCCGTGAGACTATGTGAGGGGCCTCCCTGTCCCAAAAATAGGCAGCGGGCAAAGCCGCGCCCAAAAATAACTGCTCGAAGGCCGGTGCGCCAAGTTCGTCCAGCGGAAAAAGGCCACAAAAACGGGTGGGCTATAGCCTCGGGGGGTGGGGCTGGCCAACTTTGTCCGCCGTACTCGGAATGCTGCGAGCCATTGCGAGGGGCCTCCGTGTGCCAAAAATAGGCCACGGGAAAAGCCGCGCCCAAAAATAACCGCCCGAAGGACGGGGTGCCAAGTTCGTCCAGCGGAAAAAGTCCACAAAAACGGGTGGGCTATAGCCTCGGGGGGTGGGGCTGGCCAACTTCGTCCGCCGGAATTGGAATGGCGCGAGACTTTACGAGGCGCCTCCGTGTGCCAAAAATTGGCCGCGGGCACAGCCGTACCCAAAAATAACCACCCGAAGGCCGGGGCGCCAAGATCGTCCAGCGGAAAAAGGCCACAAAAACGGGTGGGCTATAGCCTTGGGGGGTGGGGCTGGCCAACTTCGTTCGCCGGACTCGGAATGGCGCGAGACTTTGCGAGGCGCCACCGTGTGCCAAAAATAGGCCGCGGACACAGCCGCGCCCAAAAATAACCGCCCGAAGGCCGGGGCGCCAAGTTCGTCCAGCGGAAAAAGGCCACAAAAACGGGTGGGCTATATCCTTGGGGGGTGGGGCCGGCCAACTTCGTTCGCCGGACTCGGAATGGCGCGAGACTTTGCGAGGCGCCTCCGTGTGCCAAAAATAGGCCGCTGGCACAGCCGCGCCCAAAAATAACAGCCCGAAGGCCGGGGCGCCAAGTTCATCCAGCGGAAAAAGCCCACAAAAACGGGTGGGCTATAGCCTTGGGGGCTGGGGCCGGCCGACTACGTCCGCCGGACTTGGAATGGCGCGAGACTTTACGAGGTGCCTCCGTGTGCCAAAAATTGGCCGCGGCGACAGCCGCGCTCAAAAATAACCGCCCGAAGGCCGGGGCGCCAAGTTCGTCCAGCGGGAAAAGGCCACAAAAACTGGTGGGCTATAGCCTTGGGGGCTGGGGCCGGCCAACTTCGTTCGCCGGACTCGGAATGGCACGAGACTTGGCGAGGCACCTCCGTGTGCCAAAAATAGGCTGCGGGCACAGCCGCGCCCAAAAATAACAGCCCGAAGGCTGGGGCGCCTAGTTCATCCAGCGGAAAAAGCCCACAAAAACGGGTGGGCTATAGCCTTGGGCGTGGGGCTGGCCCACTTCGTCCATCGGACTCGGAATGGCGCGAGACTTTGCGAGGCACCTCCGTGTGCCAAAAATATGCTGCGGACACAGCCACGCCCAAAAATAACCGCCCAAAGGCTGGGGCGCCAACTTCGTCCTGCGGAAAAAGTCCACAACAACGGGTGGGCTATAGCCTTGGGGGGTTGGGCTGGCCAACTTCGTCCGCCGGACTCGGAATGGCGCGAGAATTTGCGAGCCGCCTCCGTGTGCCAAAAATAGGCCGCGGGCACAGCCGCGCCCAAAAATAACAACCCGAAGGCCGGGGTGTCAAGTTCGTCCAGCGGAAAAAGCCCACAAAAACGGGTGGGCTATAGCCTTGGGGGGTGGGGCAGGCCTACTTCGTCCGCCGGACTTGGAATGGCGCGAGACTTTACGAGGCGCCTCCGTGGGCCAAAAATTGGCCGCGGGCACAGCCGCGCCCAAAAATAACCGCCCGAAGGCCGGGGCGCCAAGTTCGTCCAGCGGAAAAAGCCCACAAAAACTGGTGGGCTATAGCCTTGGGGGCTGGGGCTGGCCAACTTCTTCCGCCTGACTTGGAATGGCGCGAGACTTTACGAGGCGCCTCCGTGTGCCAAAAATTGGCCACGGGCACAGCCGCGCCCAAAACTAACCGCCCGAAGGCCGGGACGCCAAGTTCGTCCCGCGGAAAAAGGCCACAAAAACGGGTGGGCTATAGCCTTGGGGGGTGGGGCCGGCCCACTTCGTCCGCCGGACTCGGAATGGCGTGAGACTTTGCGAGCGGCCTCCGTGTGACAAAAATAGGCCGCGGGCACAGCCGCGCCAAAAAATAACCGGCCGAAGGCCTGGGCGCCAAGTTCGTCCAGCGGAAAATGCCCACAAAAACGGGTGGGCTATAGCCTTGGGGGGTGGGGCTGGCCAACTTCGTTCGCCGGACTCGGAATGGCACGAGACTTGGCGAGGCGCCTCCGTGTGCCAAAAATAGGCTGCGGGCACAGCCGCGACCAAAAATAACAGCCCGAAAGCTGGGGCGCCTAGTTCATCCAGCGGAAAAAGCCCACAAAAACGGGTGGGCTATAGCCTTGGGCGTGGGGCTGGCCAACTTCGTCCGCCGGACTTGGAATGGCGCGAGACTTTACGAGGTGCCTCCGTGTGCCAAAAATATGCTGCGGACACAGCCACGCCCAAAAATAACCGCCCAAAGGCTGGGGCGCCAACTTCGTCCTGCGGAAAAAGTCCACAACAACGGGTGGGCTATAGCCTTGGGGGGTTGGGCTGGCCAACTTCGTCCGCCGGACTCGGAATGGCGCGAGAATTTGCGAGCCGCCTCCGTGTGCCAAAAATAGGCCGCGGGCACAGCCGCGCCCAAAAATAACAACCCGAAGGCCGGGGTGTCAAGTTCGTCCAGCGGAAAAAGCCCACAAAAACGGGTGGGCTATAGCCTTGGGGGGTGGGGCATGCCTACTTCGTCCGCCGGACTTGGAATGGCGCGAGACTTTACGAGGCGCCTCCGTGGGCCAAAAATTGGCCGCGGGCACAGCCGCGCCCAAAAATAACCGCCCGAAGGCCGGGGCGCCTAGTTCATCCAGCGGAAAAAGCCCACAAAAACGGGTGGGCTATAGCCTTGGGCGTGGGGCTGGCCAACTTCGTCCGCCGGACTTGGAATGGCGCGAGACTTTACGAGGTGCCTCCGTGTGCCAAAAATTGGCCGCGGCGACAGCCGCGCTCAAAAATAACCGCCCGAAGGCCGGGGCGCCAAGTTCGTCCAGCGGGAAAAGGCCACAAAAACTGGTGGGCTATCGCCTTGGGGGCTGGGGCCGGCCAACTTCGTTCGCCGGACTCGGAATGGCACGAGACTTGGCGAGGCGCCTCCGTGTGCCAAAAATAGGCTGCGGGCACAGCCGCGCCCAAAAATAACAGCCCGAAGGCTGGGGCGCCTAGTTCATCCAGCGGAAAAAGCCCACAAAAACGGGTGGGCTATAGCCTTGGGCGTGGGGCTGGCCCACTTCGTCCGCCGGACTCGGAATGGCGCGAGACTTTGCGAGGCACCTCCGTGTGCCAAAAATATGCTGCGGACACAGCCACGCCCAAAAATAACCGCCCAAAGGCTGGGGCGCCAACTTCGTCCTGCGGAAAAAGGCCACAAAAACGGGTGGGCTATAGCCTTGGGGGGTGGGGCCGGGCCACTTCGTCCGCCGGACTCGGAATGGCGTGAGACTTTGCGAGCGGCCTCCGTGTGACAAAAATAGGCCGCGGACACAGCCGCACCCAAAAATAACCGGCCAAAGGACGGGGCGCCAAGTTCGTCCAGCGGAAAAAGCCCACAAAAACGGGTGGGCTATAGCCTTGGGGGGTGGGGCTGGCCAACTTCGTCCGCTGGACTCGGAATCGCGCGAGACTTTGCGAGGCGCCTCCGTGTTTAAAAAATAGGCTGCGGGCACAGCCGCGCCCAAAAATAACCCCCCGAAGGCCGGGGCGCCAAGTTCGTCCAGCGGAACAAGCCCACAAAAACTGGAGGGCTATAGCCTTGGGGACTGGCGCTGGCCAACTTCGTCCGCCGGACTTGGAATGGCGCGAGCCTTTACGAGGCGCCTCCGTGTGCCAAAAATTGCCCGCGGGCACAGCCGCGCCCAAAAATAACCACCCGAAGGCCGGGACGCCAAGTTCGTCCAGCGGAAAAAGTCCACAACAACGGGTGGGCTATAGCCTTGGGGGGTTGGGCTGGCCAACTTCCTCCGCCGGACTCGGAATGGCGCGAGAATTTGCGAGCCGCCTCCGTGTGCCAAAAATAGGCCGCGGGCACAGCCGCGCCCAAAAATAACAACCCGAAGGCCGGGGTGTCAAGTTCGTCCAGCGGAAAAAGCCCACAAAAACGGGTGGGCTATAGCCTTGGGGGGTGGGGCAGGCCTACTTCGTCCGCCGGACTTGGAATGGCGCGAGACTTTACGAGGCGCCTCCGTGGGCCAAAAATTGGCCGCGGGCACAGCCGCGCCCAAAAATAACCGCCCGAAGGCCGGGGCGCCAAGTTCGTCCAGCGGAAAAAGCCCACAAAAACTGGTGGGCTATAGCCTTGGGGGCTGGGGCTGGCCAACTTCTTCCGCCTGACTTGGAATGGCGCGAGACTTTACGAGGCGCCTCCGTGTGCCAAAAATTGGCCACGGGCACAGCCGCGCCCAAAACTAACCGCCCGAAGGCCGGGACGCCAAGTTCGTCCCGCGGAAAAAGGCCACAAAAACGGGTGGGCTATAGCCTTGGGGGGTGGGGCCGGCCCACTTCGTCCGCCGGACTCGGAATGGCGTGAGACTTTGCGAGCGGCCTCCGTGTGACAAAAATAGGCCGCGGGCACAGCCGCGCCAAAAAATAACCGGCCGAAGGCCTGGGCGCCAAGTTCGTCCAGCGGAAAATGCCCACAAAAACGGGTGGGCTATAGCCTTGGGGGGTGGGGCTGGCCAACTTCGTCCGCCGGACTCGGAATAGCGCGAGACTTTGCGAGGCACCTCCATGTGCAAAAAATAGGCTGTGGGCACAGCCGCGCCCAAAAATAACCACCCGAAGGCCTGGGCGCCAAGCTCGTCCAGCGGAAAAAGGCCACAAAAACGAGTGGGCTATAGCCTTGGGGGGTGGGGCTGGCCAACTTCATCCGCCGGACTCGGAATGGCACGAGACTTTGCGAGGCACCTACGTGTGCCAAAAAAAGGCCGCGGGCACAACCGTACCCAAAAATAACCGCCCGAAGGCCGGGGCGCCAAGTTCGTCCAGCGGAAAAATCCCACAAAAACTGGTGGGCTATAGCCTTGGGGGCTGGGGCTGGCGAACTTCGTCCGCCGGACTTGGAATGGCGCGAGACTTTACGAGGCGCCTCCGTGTGCCAAAAATTGGCCGCGGGCACAGCCGCGCCCAAAAAATAACAGCCCGAAGGCCGGGACGCCAAGTTCGTCCAGCGGAAAAAGGCCACAAAAACGGGTGGGCTATAGCCTTGGGGGGTGGGGCTGGCCAACTTCGTTCGCCGGACTCGGAATGGCGCGAGACTTTGCGAGGCGCCTCCGTGTGCCAAAAATAGGCTGCGGGCACAGCCGCGCCCAAAAATAACAGCCCGAAGGCTGGGGCGCCTAGTTCATCCAGCGGAAAAAGCCCACAAAAACGGGTGGGCTATAGCCTTGGGGGGTGGGGCTGGCCCACTTCGTCCGCCGGACTCGGAATGGCGCGAGACTTTGCGAGGTACCTCCGTGTGCCAAAAATATGCTGCGGACACAGCCACGCCCAAAAATAACCGCCCGAAGGCCGGGGCGCCAACTTCGTCCTGCGGAAAAAGGCCACAAAAACGGGTGGGCTATAGCCTTGGGGGGTGGGGCCGGCCCACTTCGTCCGCCGGACTCGGAATGGCGTGAGACTTTGCGAGCGTCCTCCGTGTGACAAAAATAGGCCGCGGACACAGCCGCACCGAAAAATAACCGGCCGAAGGCCGGGGCGCCAAGTTCGTCCAGGGGAAAAAGGCCACAAAAACGGGTGGGCTATAGCCTTGGGGGGTGGGGCTGGCCAACTTCGTTCGCCGGACTCGGAATGGCGCGAGACTTTGCGAGGCACCTCCATGTGCAAAATATAGGCTGTGGGCACAGCCGCGCCCAAAAAATAACAGCCCGAAGGCCGGGACGCCAAGTTCGTCCAGCGGAAAAAGGCCACAAAAACGGGTGGGCTATAGCCTTGGGGGGTGGGGCTGGCCAACTTCGTCCGCCGGACTCGGAATGGCGCGAGACTTTGCGAGGCACCTCCGTGTGCAAAAAATAGGCTGCGGGCACAGCCGAGCCCAAAAATAACCGCCCGAAGGCCGGGGCGCCAAGCTCGTCCAACGGAAAAAGGCCACAAAAACGGGTGGGCTATAGCTTTGGGGGTTGGGGCTGGCCAACTTCATCCGCCGGACTCGGAATGGCACGAGACTTTGCGGGGCACCCACGTGTGCCAAAAATAGGCCGCGGGCACAGCCGCGCCCAAAAATACCCGACTGAGGGCCGGGGCGCCAAGTTCGTCCAGCAGAAAAAGGCCACAAAAACTGGTGGGATATAGCCTTGGGGGATGGGGCCGGCCAACTTCGTCCGCCGTACTCGCAATGGCGTGAGACTTTACGAGCGGCCTCCGTGTGACAAAAATAGGCCGCGGACACAGCCGCGACCAAAAATAACCGCCCGAAGGCCGGAGAGCCAAGTTCGTCCAGCGAAAAAAGGCCACAAAAACGGGTGGGCTATAGCCTTGGGGGGTGGGGCTGGCCAACTTCGTCCGCCGGATGCGGAATGGCGCGAGACTTTGCGAGGCGCCTCCGTGTGCCAACAATAGGCCGCGGGCACAGCCGCGCCCAAAAATAACCGCCCGAAGGCCGGGGCGCCAAGTTCGTCCAGCGGAAAAAGGCCACAAAAACGGGTGGGCTATAGCCTTGGGGGGTGGGGCTGGCCAACTTCGTCCGCCGGACTCGGAATGGCGCGAGACTTTGCGAGGTGCCTCCGTGTGCCAAATATAGGCGGCGGACACAGCCACGCCCAAAAATAACCGCCCGAAGGCCGGGGCGCTAAGTTCGTCCAGCGGAAAAAGGCCACAAAAACGGGTGGGCTATAGGCTTGGGGGGTGGGGCTGGCCGACTTCGTCCGCCGGACTCGGAATGGCGCGTGACTTTGTGAGGTACCTCCGTGTGCCAAAAATAGGCCGTGGCCACAGCCGCGCCCAAAAATAACCGCCCGAAGGCCGGGGCGCCAAGTTCGTCCAGCGGAAAAAGGCCACAAAAACGGGTGGGCTATAGCCTTGGGGGGTGGGGCAAGCCAACTTCGTCCGCCGGACTCGGAATGGCGCGAGACATTGCGAGGCACCTCCGTGTGACAAAATAGGCTGCGGGCACAGCCGCGCCCAAAAATAACCACCCGAAGGCCGGGGCGTCAAATTCGTCCAGCGGAAAAAGCCCACAAAAATGGGTGGGCTATAGCCTTGGGGGGTGGGGCTGGCAAACTTCGTCCGCCGGACTCGGAATGGTACAACACTTTGCGAGGCACCTCCATGTGCCAAAAATAGGCCGCGGGCACAGCCGCGCCCAAAAATAACCGCCCGAAGGCCGGGGCGCCAAGTTCGTCCAGCGGAAAAAGGCCAGAAAAACGGGTGGGCTATAGCCTTGGGGGGTGGGGCTGGCCAACTTCGTCCGCCGGACTTGGAATGGCGCGAGACATTGCGAGGCACCTCCGTGTGACAAAATAGGCTGCGGGCACAGCCGCGCCCAAAAATAACCACCCGAACGCCGGGGCGTCAAATTCGTCCAGCGGAAAAAGCCCACAAAAATGGGTGGGCTATAGCCTTGGGGGGTGGGGCTGGCAAACTTCGTCCGCCGGACTCGGAATGGTACGACACTTTGCGAGGCACCTCCGTGTGCCAAAAATAGGCCACGGGCACAGCCGCGCCCAAAAATAACCGCCCGAAGGCCGGGGCGCCAAGTTCGTCCAGCGGAAAAAGGCCAGAAAAACGGGTGGGCTATAGCCTTGGGGGGTGGGGCTGGCCCACTTCGTCCGCCGGACTCGGAATGCTGCGAGACTTTGCGAGGGTCCTCCGTGTGCCAAAAATAGGCTGCGGGCAAAGCCGCGCCCAAAAATAACAGCCCGAAGGCCGGGTCGCCGAGTTCGTCCAGCGGAAAAAGGCCACAAAAACGGGTGGGCTACACCCTCGGGGGGTGGGGCTGGCCCACTTCGTCCGCCGGACTCGGAATGCCGCGAGACTTTGCGAGGGTCCTCCGTGTGCCAAAAATAGGCCGCGGGCAAATCCGCGCCCAAAAATAACAGCCCGAAGGCCGGGGCGCCAAGTTCGTCCAGCGGAAAAAGGCCGCAAAAACGGGTGGGCTATAGCCTTGGGGGGTGGGGCTGGCCCACTTCGTCCGCCGGACTCGGAATGCCGCGAGACTTTGCGAGGGGCCTCCACGTGTCAAAAATAGGCCGCGGACAAAGCCGCGCCCAAAAATAACCGCCCGAAGGCCGGGTCGCCAAGTTCGTCCAGCGGAAAAAGGCCACAAAAACGGGTGGGCTATAGCCTTGGGGGGTGGGGCTGGCCCACTTCGTCCGCCGGACTCGGAATACCGCCAGACTTTACGAGGGGCCTCCGTGTACCAAAAATAGGCCGCTGGCAAAGCCGCGCCCAAAAATAACAGCCCGAAGGCCGGGGCGCCGAGTTCGTCCAGCGGAAAAAGGCCACAAAAACGGGTGGGCTACACCCTCGGGGGGTGGGGCTGGCCCACTTCGTCCGCCGGACTCGGAATGCCGCGAGACTTTGCGAGGGTCCTCCGTGTGCCAAAAATAGGCCGCGGGCAAATCCGCGCCCAAAAATAACAGCCCGAAGGCCGGGGCGCCAAGTTCGTCCAGCGGAAAAAGGCCACAAAAACGGGTGGGCTATAGCCTTGGGGGGTGGGGCTGGCCCACTTCGTCCGCCGGACTCGGAATGCCGCGAGACTTTGTAAGGGGCCTCCATGTGCAAAAAATAGGCCGCGGACAAAGCCGCGCCCAAAAATAACAGCCCGAAGGCCGGGGCGTCAAGTTCGCCCAGCGGAAAAAGGCCACAAAAACGGTTGGGATATAGCCTTGGGGGGTGGGGCTGGCCCACTTTGTCCGCCGGACTCGGAATGCCGCGAGACTTTGCGAGGGTCCTCCGTGTGCTAAAAATAGGCCGCGGCCAAAGCCGCGCCCAAAAATAACAGCCCGAAGGCCGGGGCGCCAAGTTCGTCCAGCGGAAAAAGGCCACAAAAACGGGTGGGCTATAGCCTTGGGGGGTGGGGCTGGCCCACTTCGTCCGCCGGACTCGGAATGCCGCGAGACTTTGTAAGGGGCCTCCATGTGCAAAAAATAGGCCGCGGACAAAGCCGCGCCCAAAAATAACAGCCCGAAGGCCGGGGCGTCAAGTTCGCCCAGCGGAAAAAGGCCACAAAAACGGGTGGGATATAGCCTTGGGGGGTGGGGCTGGCCCACTTCGTCCGCCGGACTCGGAATGCCGCGAGACTTTGCGAGGGTCCTCCGTGTGCTAAAAATAGGCCGCGGGCAAAGCCGCGCCCAAAAATAACAGCCCGAAGGCCGGGGCGCCAAGTTCGTCCAGCGGAAAAAGGCCACAAAAACGGGTGGGCTACACCCTCGGGGGGTGGGGCTGGCCCACTTCGTCCGCCGGACTCGGAATGCCGCGAGACTTTGCGAGGGTCCTCCGTGTGCCAAAAATAGGCCGCGGGCAAAGCGGCGCCCAAAAATAACAGCCCGAAGGCCGGGGCGCCAAGTTCGTCCAGCGGAAAAAGGCCACAAAAACGGGTGGGCTATAGCCTTGGGGGGTGGGGCTGGCCCACTTCGTCCGCCGGACTCGGAATGCCGCGAGACTTTGCGAGGGGCCTCCGTGTGCCAAAAATAGGCCGCGGGCAAAGCCACGCCCAAAAATAACAGCCCGAAGGCCGGGGCGCCAAGTTCGTCCAGCGGAAAAAGGCCACAAAAACGGGTGGGCTATAGCCTTGGGGGGTGGGGCTGGCCCACTTCGTCCGCCGGACTCAGAATGCCGCGACACTTTACGAGGGGCCTCCGTGTACCAAAAATAGGCGGCTGGCAAAGCCGCGCCTAAAAATAACAGCCCGAAGGCCGGGGCGCCAAGTTCGTCCAGCGGAAAAAGGCCACAAAAATGGGTGGGCTACACCCTCGGGGGGTGGGGCTGGCCCACTTCGTCCGCCGGACTCGGAATGCTGCGAGACTTTGCGAGGGTCCTCCGTGTGCCAAAAATAGGCCGCGGGCAAAGCCGCGCCCAAAAATAACAGCCCGAAGGCGCGGGCGCCAAGTTCGTCCTGCGGAAAAAGGCCACAAAAACGGGTGGGCTATAGCCTTGGGGGGTGGGGCTGGCCCACTTCGTCCGCTGGACTCGGAATGCCGCGAGACTTTGCGAGGGTCCTCCGTGTGCTAAAAATAGGCCGCGGGCAAAGCCGCGCCCAAAAATAACAGCCCGAAGGCCGGGGCGCCAAGTTCGTCCAGCGGAAAAAGGCCACAAAAACGGGTGGGCTATAGCCTTGGGGGGTGGGGCTGGCCCACTTCGTCCGCCGGACTCGGAATGCCGCGAGACTTTGTAAGGGGCCTCCATGTGCAAAAAATAGGCCGCGGACAAAGCCGCGCCCAAAAATAACAGCCCGAAGGCCGGGGCGTCAAGTTCGCCCAGCGGAAAAAGGCCACAAAAACGGTTGGGATATAGCCTTGGGGGGTGGGGCTGGCCCACTTTGTCCGCCGGACTCGGAATGGCGCGAGACTTTGCGAGGCACCTCTGTGTGCCAAAAATAGGCCGCGGGCAAAGTCGCACCCAAAAATAACCCCCCGAAGGCCGGGGCGCCAAGTTCGTCCAGCGGAAAAAGGCCACAAAAACGGGTGGGCTATAGCCTTGGGGGTGGGGCTGGCCAACTTCGTCCGCCGGAATCGGAATGGCGCGAGTCTTTGCGAGGCGCCTCCGTGTGCCAAAAATAGGCCACTGGCACAGCTGCGCCCAAAAATAACCGCCCGGAGGCCGGGGCGCGAAGTTCGCCCAGAGGAAAAAGTCCAGAAAAAGGGGGTGGGCTATAGCCTTGGGGGGTGGGGCTGGCCGACATCGTCCGCCGGACTCGGAATGGGGCGAGACCTTGCGAGGCGCCTCCGTGTGCCAAAAATAGGCCGCGGGCACAGCCGTGCCCAAAAATAACCGCCCGAAGGCCAGGGCGCCAAGTTCGTCCAGCGGAAAAAAGCCAAAAAAACGGGTGTGCTATAGCCTTGGGGGGTGGGGCTGGCCAACTTCGTCCGCCGGACTCGGAATGGCGCGAGACTTTGCGAGGCACCTCCGTGTGCCAAAAATAGGCCGCGGGCACAGCCGCGTCCAAAAATAACCACCCGAAGGCCGGGGCGCCAAGTTCGTCCAGCGGAAAAAGCCCACAAAAACAGGTGGGCTATAGCCTTGGGGTGTGGGGCTGGCCAACTACGTCCGCCGGACTCGGAATGGCGCGAGTCTTTGCGAGGCGCCTCCGTGTGCCAAAAATAGACCGCGGGCACAACCGCGCCCAAATATAACCGCCCGAAGGCCGGGGCACCAAGTTCGTCCAGCGGAAAAAGGCCACAAAAACGGGTGGGCTATAGCCTTGTGGGGTGGGGCTGGCCAACTTCGTCCGCCGAACTCAGAATGGCGCGAGACTTTGCAAGGCACCTCCGTGTGCCAAAAAAAGGCCGCGGGCAAAGCCGCGCCCAAAAATAACCGCCCGAAGGCCGGGGCGCCAAGTTCGTCCAGCGGAAAAAGGCCACAAAAACGGGTGGGCTATAGGCTTGGGGGGTGGGGCTGGCCAACTTCGTCCGCCGGACTCGGAATTGCGCGAGACTTTGCGAGGGGCCTCCGTGTGCCAAAAATAGGCCGCGGGCACAGCCGCGCCAAAAAATAACCGCCCGAAGGCCGGGGCGCCAAGTTCGTCGACGGAAAAAGGCCACAAAAACGGGTGGGCTATAGGCTTGGGGGGTGGGGCTGGCCAACTTCGTCCGCCGGACTCGGAATGGCGCGAGACTTTTCGAGGCACCTCCGTGTGCCAAACATAGGGGGTGGGCACAGCCGCGCCCAAAAATAACAGCCAGGAGGGCGGGGCGCCAAGTTCGTCCAGCGGAAAAAGGCCACAAAAACGGGTGGGCTATAGCCTTGGGGGGTTGGGCTGGCCAACTTCGCCCGCCGGACTCGGAATGGCGCGAGACTTTTGGAGGCACCTCCGTGTGCCAAAAATAGACCGCGGGCAAAGCCGCGCCCAAAAATAACCGCCCGAAGGCCGGGGCGCGAAGTTCGCCCAGAGGAAAAAGGCCACAAAAAGGGGGTGGGCTATAGCCTTGGGGGTTGGGGCTGGCCGACTTCGTCCGCCGGACTCGGAATGGGGCGAGACCTTCCGAGGCGCCTCCGTGTGCCAAAAATAGGCCGCGGGCACAGCCGCGCCCAAAAATAACCGCCCAAAGGCCAGGGCGCCAAGTTCGTCCAGCGGAAAAAAGCCACAAAAACGGGTGTGCTATAGCCTTGGGGGGTGGGGCTGGCCAACTTCGTCCGCCGGACTCGGAATGGCGCGAGACTTTGCGAGGCACCTCCGTGTGCCAAAAATAGGCCGTGGGCACAGCCGCGTCCAAAAATAACCACCCGAAGGCAGGGGGCGCCAAGTTCGTCCAGCGGAAAAAGCCCACAAAAACAGGTGGGCTATAGCCTTGGGGTGTGGGGCTGGCCAACTACGTCCGCCGGACTCGGAATGGCGCGAGACTTTGCGAGGCGCCTCCGTTTGCCAAACATAGGCCGCGGGCACAGCTGCGCCCAAAAATAACCTCCCGAAGGCCGGGGCGCCAAGTTCGTCCAGCGGAAAAAGCCCTCAAAAACGGGTGGGCTATAGCCTTGGGGGGTGGGGCTGGCCAACTTCGTCCGCCGGACTCGGAATGGCGCGAGTCTTTGCGAGGCACCTCCGTGTGCCAAACATAGGCCGTGGGCACAGCTGCGCCCAAAAATAACCTCCCGAAGGCCGGGGCGCCAAGTTCGTCCAGCGGATAAAGCCCTCAAAAACGGGTGGGCTATAGCCTTGGGGGGTGGGGCTGGCCTACTTCGTCCGCCGGACTCGGAATGGCGTGAGTCTTTGTGAGGTGCCTCCGTGTGCCAAAAATAGGCCACGGGCACAGCCGCGCCCCAAAATAACCGCTCGAAGGCCGGGGCACCAAGTTCGTCCAGCGGAGAAAGGCCACAAAAACGGGTGGGCTATAGCCTTGGGGGGTGGGGCTGGCCAACTTCATCCGCCGGACTCGGAATGGGGCGAGTCTTTGTGAGGCGCCTCCGTGTGCCAAAAGTAGGCTACAGGCACGGCCGGGCCCAAAAATAACCGCCCGAAGGCCGGGGCACCAAGTTCGTCCAGCGGAAACAGGCCACAAAAACGGGTGGGCTATGCCTTGGGGGGTGGGGCTGGCCAACTTTGACCGCCGGACTCAGAATGGCGCGAGACTTTGTGAGGCACAACCGTGTGCCAAAAATAGGCCGCGGCAAAGCCGCGCCCAAAAATAACCGCCCGAAGGCCGGGGCGCCAAGTTCGTCCAGCGGAAAAAGGCCACAAAAACGGGTGGGCTATAGCCTTGGGGGGTGGGGCTGGCCAACTTCGTCCGCTGGACTCGGAATGGCGCGGGACTTTTGGAGGCACCTCCGTGTGCCAAAAATAGGCCGCGGGCAAAGCCGCGCCCAAAAATAACCGCCCGATGGCCGGGGCGCGAAGTTCGTCCAGCGGAAAAAGGCCACAAAAACGGGTGGGCTATAGGCTTGGGGGGTGGGGCTGGCCAAATTCGTCCGCCGGACTCGGAATGGCGCGAGACTTTGTGAGGCACCTCCGTGTGCCAAAAATAGGCCGCGGGCGCAGCCGGGCCTAAAAATAACTGCCCGAAGGCCGGGGCGCCAAGTTCGTCCAGCGGATAAAGCCCACAAAAACGGGTGGGCTATCGCCTTGGGGGGTGGGGCTGGCCAACTTCGTCCGCCGGACTCGGAATGGCGCGAGACTTTGCGAGGCGCCTCCGTGTGCCAAAAATAGGCTGCGGGCGCAGCCGCGCCTAAAAATAACTGCCGAAGGCCGGGGCGCCAAATTCGTCCAGCGGAAAAAGCCCACAAAAACGGGTGGGCTATAGCCTTGGGGGGTGGGGCTGGCCAACTTCGTCCGCCGGACTCGGAATGTCGCGAGACTTTGGAGGCACCTCCGTGTGCCAAAAATAGGCGGTGGGCAAAGCCGCGCCCAGAAATAACTGCCCGAAGGCCGGGGCGCCAAGTTCGTCCAGCGGAAAAAGGCCACAAAAACGGGTGGGCTATAGCCTTGGGGGGTGGGGCTGGCCAACTCCGTCCGCCGGACTCGGAATGGCGCGAGACTTTTGGAGGCACCTCCGTGTGCCAAAAATAGACCGCGGGCAAAGCCGCGCCCAAAAATAACCGCCCGAAGGCCGGGGCGCCAAGTTCGTCCAGCGGAAAAAGGCCACAAAAACGGGTGGGCTATAGGCTTGGGGGGTGGGGCTGGCCAACTTCGTCCGCCGGACTAGGAATGGCGCGAAACTTTGCGAGGCGCCTCCGTGTGCCAAAAATAGGCCGCGGGCGCAGCCGCACCTAAAAATAACTGCCCGAAGGCCGGGGCGCCAAGTTCGTCCAGCGGATAAAGCCCACAAAAACGGGTGGGCTATAGGCTTGGGGGGTGGGGCTGGCCGACTTCGTCCGCCGGACTCGGAATGGCGCGAGACTTTGCGAGGCGCCTCCGTGTGCCAAAAATAGGCCACGGGCAAAGCCGCACCCAAAATAAACCGCCCGAAGGCCAGGGCGCCAAGTTCGTCCAGCGGAAAAAGGCCACAAAAACGGGTGGGCTATAGGCTTGGGGAGTGAGGCTGGCCAACTTCGTCCGCCGGACTCGGAATTGCGCGAGACTTTGCGAGGGGCCTCCGTGTGCCAAAAATAGGCCGCGGGCACAGCCGAGCCAAAAAATAACCGCCCGAAGGCCGGGGCGCCAAGTTCGTCGACGGAAAAAGGCCACAAAAACGGGTGGGCTATAGGCTTGGGGGGTGGGGCTGGCCAACTTCGTCCGCCGGACTCGGAATGGCGCGAGACTTTTCGAGGCACCTCCGTGTGCCAAACATAGGGGGCGGGCACAGCCGCGCCCAAAAATAACAGCCAGGAGGGCGGGGCGCCAAGTTCGTCCAGCGGAAAAAGGCCACAAAAACGGGTGGGCTATAGCCTTGGGGGGTGGGGCTGGCCAACTTCGCCCGCCGGACTCGGAATGGCGCGAGACTTTTGGAGGCACCTCCGTGTGCCAAAAATAGACCGCGGGCAAAGCCGCGCCCAAAAATAACCGCCCGAAGGCCGGGGCGCCAAGTTCGTCCAGCGGAAAAAGGCCACAAAAACGGGTGGGCTATAGCCTTGGGGGGTGGGGCTGGCCAACTTCGCCCGCCGGACTCGGAATGGCGCGAGACTTTTGGAGGCACCTCCGTGTGCCAAAAATAGACCGCGGGCAAAGCCGCGCCCAAAAATAACCGCCCGAAGGCCGGGGCGCCAAGTTCGTCCAGCGGAAAAAGGCCACAAAAACGGGTGGGCTATAGCCTTGCGGGGTGGGGCTGGCCAACTTCGTCCGCCGGACTTGGAATGCCGCGAGACTTTGCGAGGCGCCCCTGTGTGCGAAAAATAGGCTGCGGGCACAGCCGCGTCCAAAAATAACCTCCCGAAGGCCGGCGCGCCAAGTTCGTCCAGCGGAAAAAGCCCACAAAAACGGGTGGGCTATAGCCTTGGGGGGTGGGGCTGGCCAACTTCGTCCGCCGGACTCGGAATGGCGCGAGACTTTGCGAGGCACCTCCGTGTGCCAAAAATAGGCCACGGGCAAAGCCGCACCCAAAAATAACCGCCCGAAGGCCGGGGCGCCAAATTCGCCCAGCGGAAAAAGGCCACAAAAACGGGTGGGCTATAGCCTTGGGGGGTGGGGCTGGCCAACTTCGTCCGCCGGACTCGGAATGGCGCGAGACCTTGCGAGGCACCTCCGTGTGCTAAAAATAGGCCGCGGACACAGCCGCGTCCAAAAATAACCACCCGAAGGCCGGGGCGCCAAGTTCGTCCAGCGGAAAAAGGCCACAAAACGGGTGGGCTATAGGCTTGGGGAGTGGGGCTGGCCAACTTCGTCCGCCGGACTCGGAATTGCGCGAGACTTTGCGAGGCACCTCCGTGTGCCAAACATAGGGGGCGGGCACAGCCGCGCCCAAAAATAACAGCCAGAAGGGCGGGGCGCCAAGTTTGTCCAGCGGAAAAAGGCCACAAAAACGGGTGGGCTATAGCCTTGGGGGGTGGGGCTGGCCAACTTCGTCCGCCGGACTCGGAATGGCGCGAGAATTTTGGAGGCGCCTCCGTGTGCCAAAAATAGACCGCGGGCAAAGCCGCGCTCAAAAATAACCGCCCGAAGGCCGGGGCGCCAAGTTCGTCCAGCGGAAAAAGGCCACAAAAACGGGTGGGCTATAGCCTTGGGGGGTGGGGCTGGCCAACTTCGTCCGCCGGACTCGGAATGGCGCGAAACTTTGCGAGGCGCCTCCGTGTGCCAAAAATAGGCCGCGGGCGCAGCCGCACCTAAAAATAACTGCCCGAAGGCCGGGGCGCCAAGTTCGTCCAGCGGATAAAGCCCACAAAAACGGGTGGGCTATAGGCTTGGGGGGTGGGGCTGGCCAACTTCGTCCGCCGGACACGGAATGCCGCGAGAGTTTACGATGGGCCTCCGTGTGCCAAAAATAGACCGCGGTCAAAGCCGCGCCAAAAAATAACCGCCGGAAGGCCTGGGCGCCAAGTTTGTCCAGCGGAAAATGGCCACAAAAACGGCTGGGCTATAGCCTTGGGGGGTGGGGCTGTCCAACTTCATCCGCCGGACTCGGAATGCCGTGAGACTTTTTGAGGGGCCTTGTGTGCCAAAAATAGAACGCGGGCAAAGCCGCACCCAAAAATAACCACCCGAAGGCCGGGGCGCCAAGTTCGTCCAGCGGAAAAAGGCCAAAAAAACGGGTGGGCTATAGGCTTGGGGGGTGGGGCTGGCCGACTTCGTCCGCCGGACTCGGAATGGCGCGAGACTTTACGAGGGGCCTCCGTGTGCCAAAAATTGGCCGCGGGCACAGCCGCACCCAAAAATAACCGCCCTAAGGCCGGGGCGCCAAGTTCGTCCAGCGGAAAAAGCCCACAAAAACGGGTGGGCTATAGCCGTGGGGGGTAGGGCTGGCCAACTTCGTCCGCCGGACTCGGAATGGCGCGAGACTTTACGAGGGGCCTCCGTGTGCCAAAAACAGGCCGTGGACAAAGCTGCGCCCAAAAATAACCGCCCGAAGGCCGGGGCGGCAAGTTCATCCAGCGGAAAAAGGCCACAAAAACGGGTGGGCTATAGCCTTGGCGGGTGGGGCTGACCAACTTCGTCTGCCGGACTCGGAATGGCGCGAGACTTTGCGAGGTCCCTCCGTGTGCCAAAAATAGGCCGCGGGAAAATCCGTGCCCGAAAATAACCGCCCGAAGGCCGGGTCGCCAAGTTCGTCCAGCGGAAAAAGCCCAATAAAACGGGTGGGCTATAGCCTTGGGGGGTGGGGCTGGCCCACTTTGTCCGCCTGACTCGGAATGGCGCGAGACTTTTCGAGGGGCCTCCGTGTGATAAAAATAGGCAGTGGCCAAAGCCGCGCCCAAAAATAACCGCCCGAAGGCCGGGGCGCCAAGTTCGTCCAGCGGAAAAAGGCCACAAAAACGGGTGGGCTATAGCCTTGGGGGGTGGGGCTGGCCTACTTCGTCCGCCGGACTCGGAATGGCGCGAGACTTTTTGAGGCACCTCCGTGTGCCAAAAATAGGCCGCGGGCGCAGCCGCGCCCAAAAATAACCGCCCGAAGGCCGGGGCACCAAGTTCGTCCAGCGGAAAAAGGCCACAAAAACGGGTGGGCTATAGCCTTGCGGGGTGGGGCTGGCCAACTTCGTCCGCCGGACTTGGAATGCCGCGAGAATTTGCGAGGCGCCCCTGTGTGCGAAAAATAGGCTGCGGGCACAGCCGCGTCCAAAAATAACCTCCCGAAGGCCGGCGCGCCAAGTTCGTCCAGCGGAAAAAGCCCACAAAAACGGGTGGGCTATAGCCTTGGGGGGTGGGGCTGGCCAACTTCGTCCGCCGGACTCGGAATGGCGCGAGACTTTGCGAGGCACCTCCGTGTGTCAAAAATAGGCCACGGGCAAAGCCACGCCCAAAAATAACCGCCCGAAGGCCGGGGCGCCAAATTCGTCCAGCGGAAAAAGGCCACAAAAACGGGTGGGCTATAGCCTTGGGGAGTGGGGCTGGCCAACTTCGTCCGCCGGACTCGGAATGGCGCGAGACCTTGCGAGGCACCTCCGTGTGCTAAAAATAGGCCGCGGACACAGCCGCGTCCAAAAATAACCACCCGAAGGCCGGGGCGCCAAGTTCGTCCAGCGGAAAAAGGCCACAAAACGGGTGGGCTATAGGCTTGGGGAGTGGGGCTGGCCAACTTCGTCCGCCGGACTCGGAATTGCGCGAGACTTTGCGAGGCACCTCCGTGTGCCAAACATAGGGGGCGGGCACAGCCGCGCCCAAAAATAACAGCCAGAAGGGCGGGGCGCCAAGTTTGTCCAGCGGAAAAAGGCCACAAAAACGGGTGGGCTATAGCCTTGGGGGGTGGGGCTGGCCAACTTCGACCGCCGGACTCGGAATGGCGCGAGACTTTTGGAGGCACCTCCGTGTGCCAAAAATAGACCGCGGGCAAAGCCGCGCCCAAAAATAACCGCCCGAAGGCCGGGGCGCCAAGTTCGTCCAGCGGAAAAAGGCCACAAAAACGGGTGGGCTATAGGCTTGGGGGGTGGGGCTGGCCAACTTCGTCCGCCGGACTCGGAATGGCGCGAAACTTTGCGAGGCGCCTCCGTGTGCCAAAAATAGGCCGCGGGCGCAGCCGCACCTAAAAATAACTGCCCGAAGGCCGGGGCGCCAAGTTCGTCCAGCGGATAAAGCCCACAAAAACGGGTGGGCTATAGGCTTGGGGGGTGGGGCTGGCCAACTTCGTCCGCCGGACACGGAATGCCGCGAGAGTTTACGATGGGCCTCCGTGTGCCAAAAATAGACCGCGGTCAAAGCCGCGCCAAAAAATAACCGCCGGAAGGCCTGGGCGCCAAGTTCGTCCAGCGGAAAATGGCCACAAAAACGGCTGGGCTATAGCCTTGGGGGGTGGGGCTGTCCAACTTCATCCGCCGGACTCGGAATGCCGTGAGACTTTTTGAGGGGCCTTGTGTGCCAAAAATAGAACGCGGGCAAAGCCGCACCCAAAAATAACCACCCGAAGGCCGGGGCGCCAAGTTCGTCCAGCGGAAAAAGGCCAAAAAAACGGGTGGGCTATAGGCTTGGGGGGTGGGGCTGGCCGACTTCGTCCGCCGGACTCGGAATGGCGCGAGACTTTACGAGGGGCCTCCGTGTGCCAAAAATTGGCCGCGGGCACAGCCGCACCCAAAAATAACCGCCCTAAGGCCGGGGCGCCAAGTTCGTCCAGCGGAAAAAGCCCACAAAAACGGGTGGGCTATAGCCTTGGGGGGTAGGGCTGGCCAACTTCGTCCGCCGGACTCGGAATGGCGCGAGACTTTGCGAGGCACCTCCGTGTGCCAAAAATAGGCCGCGGGCAAATCCGTGCCCGAAAATAACCGCCCGAAGGCCGGGTCGCCAAGTTCGTCCAGCGGAAAAAGCCCACAAAAACGGGTGGGCTATAGCCTTGGGGGGTGGGGCTGGCCAACTTTGTCAGCCTGACTCGGAATGGCGCGAGACTTTTCGAGGGGCCTCCGTGTGATAAAAATAGGCAGTGGCCAAAGCCGCGCCCAAAAATAACCGCCCGAAGGCCGGGGCGCCAAGTTCGTCCAGCGGAAAAAGCCCACAAAAACGGGTGGGCTATAGCCTTGGGGGGTAGGGCTGGCCAACTTCGTCCGCCGGACTCGGAATGGCGCGAGACTTTGCGAGGCACCTCCGTGTGCCAAAAATAGGCCTCGGGCAAATCCGTGCCCGAAAATAACCGCCCGAAGGCCGGGTCGCCAAGTTCGTCCAGCGGAAAAAGCCCACAAAAACGGGTGGGCTATAGCCTTGGGGGGTGGGGCTGGCCAACTTTGTCCGCCTGACTCGGAATGGCGCGAGACTTTTCGAGGGGCCTCCGTCTGATAAAAATAGGCAGTGGCCAAAGCCGCGCCCAAAAATAACCACCCGAAGGCCGGGGCGCCAAGTTCGTCCAGCGGAAAAAGGCCAGAAAAACGGGTGGGCTATAGGCTTGGGGGGTGGGGCTGGCCAACTTCGTCCGCCGGACTCGGAATGGCGCGAGACTTTGCGAGGCGCCTCCGTGTGCCAACAATAGGCCACGAGCAAATCGGCGCCCAAAAATAACCGCCCGAAGGCCGGGGCGCCAAGTTCATCCAGCGGAAAAAGGCCACAAAAACGGGTGGGCTATAGCCTTGGGGGGTGGGGCTGGCCAACTTCGTCGGCCGGACTGGGAATGGCGTGAGACCTTACAAGGCGCCTCCGTGTGCCAAAAATAGGCCGCGGGCACAGCCGCGTCCAAAAATAACCGCCCGAAGGCCGGGGCGCCAAGTTCGTCCAGCGGAAAAAGCCCACAAAAACAAGTGGGCTATAGCATTGGGGTGTGGGGCTGGCCAACTACGTCCGCCGGACTCGGAATGGCACGAGACTTTGCGAGGCACCTCCGTGTGCCAAAAATAGGCTGCGGGCACAGCAACGTTCAAAAATATCCTCCCGAAGGCCGGGGAGCCAAGTTCGTCCAGCGGAAAAAGCCCACAAAAACGGGTGGGCTATAGCCTTGGGGTGTGGGGCTGTCCAACTACGTCCGCCGGACTCGGAATGGCGCGAGACTTTGCGAGGCACCTCCGTGTGCCAAAAATAGGCTGCGGGCACAGCCGCGTCCAAAAATAACCTCCCGAAGGCCGGGGCGCCAAGTTCGTCCAGCGGAAAAAGCCCACAAAACGGGTGGGCTATAGGCTTGGGGAGTGGGGCTGGCCAACTTCGTCCGCCGGACTCGGAATTGCGCGAGACTTTGCGAGGCACCTCCGTGTGCCAAAAATAGGCCGCGGGCACAGCCGCGCCCAAAAATAACCGCCCGAAGGCCGGGGCGCCAAGTTCGTCCAGCGGGAAAATGCCCCAAAAACGGGTGGGCTATAGCCTTGGGGAGTGGGGCTGGCCAACTTCATCCGCCGGGCTCGGAATGGCGCGAGACTTTGCGAGGCGCCTCCGTGTGTAAAAAATAGGCCGCGGGCACAGCAGCGCCCAAAAATAACCGCCCGAAGGCCGGGGCGCCAAGTTCGTCCAGCGGAAAAAGGCCACAAAAACGGGTGGGCTATAGCCTTGGGGGGTGGGGCTGGCCGACTTCGTCCGCCGGACTCGGAATGGCGCTAGACTTTGGGAGGTGCCTCCGTGTGCCAAAAATAGGCTGCGGGCAAAGCCGCGCCCAAAAATAACCGCCCGAAGGCCGGGGCGCCAAGTTCGTCCAGCGGAAAAAGGCCACAAAAACGGGTGGGCTATAGCCTTGGGGGGTGGGGCTGGCCAACTTCGTCCGCCGGACTTGGAATGGCGCGAGACTTTGCAAGGCACCTCTGTGTGCCAAAAATAGGCCGCGGACACAGCCGCGCCCAAAAATAACCGCCCGAAGGCCGGGGCGCCATGTTCGTCCAGCGGGAAAATGCCCCAAAAACGGGTGGGCTATAACCTTGGGGGGTGGGGCTGGCCAACTTCATCCGCCGGACTCGGAATGGCGCGAGACTTTGCGAGGTGCCTCCGATTGCAAAAAATAGGCAGCGGGCACAGCAGCGCCCAAAAATAACCGCACGAAGGCCGGGGTGCCAAGTTCGTCCAGCGGAAAAAGCCCACAAAAACGGTTGGCTATAGCCTTGGGGGGAGGGGCTGACCAACTTTGTCCGCCGGACTCGGATTGGCGCGATACTTTGCGAGGCACCTCCGTGTGCCAAAAATAGGCCACATGCACAGCCCGCCCAAAAATAACCGCCCGAAGGCTGGAGCGCCAAGTTCGTCCAGGGGGAAATGGCCACAAAAACGGGTGGGCTATAGCATTGGGGTGTGGGGCTGGCCAACTTCTTCCGCTGGACTCGGAATGGCGTGAGACTTTGCGAGGGGCCTCCGTGTGCAGGAAATAGGCTGCGGGTGGGCTATAGCATTGGGGTGTGGGGCTGGCCAACTTCGTCCGCCGGACTCGGAATGGCGCGAGACTTTGCGAGGGGCCTCCGTGTGCAAAAAATAGGCTGCGGGCACAGCCGCGCCCAAAAATAACTGCCCGAAGGCCGGGGCGCCAAGTTCGTCCAGCGGAAAAAGGCCACAAAAACGGGTTGGCTATAGCCTTGGGGGGTGGAGCTGCCCAACTTCGTCCGCCGGACTCGGAATGGCGCGAGACTTTGCGAGCGGCCTCCGCGTGCCAAAAATAGGCCGCGGACACAGCCGCGCCCAAAAATAACTGCCCGGAGGGCCGGGGCGCCAAGTTCGTCCAGCGGAAAAAGGCCACACAAAACGGGTGGGCTATAGCCTTGGGGGGTGGGGCTGGCCGACTTCGTCCGCTGGACTCGGAATGGCGCGAGACTTTACGAGCGCCCTCCATGTGCCAAAAATAGACCGCGGGCACAGTCGCGCCCAAAAATAACCGCCCGAAGGCCGGGGCGCAGAGTTCGTCCAGCGGAAAAAAGCCAAAAAAACGGGTGGGCTATTGCCTTGGGGGCTGGGGCTGCCAACTTCGTCCGCCGGACTCGGAATGGCGCGAGACTTTGCGAGCGGCCTCCGTGTGCCAAAAATAGGCCACGGGCACAGCCGCGCCCAAAAATAAACGCCCGAAGGCCGGGGCGCCAAGTTCGTCCAGCGGAAAAAGGCCACAAAAATGGGTGGGCTATTGCCTTGGGGGCTGGGGCTGCCAACTTCGTCCGCCGGACTGGGAATGGTGCGAGACTTTGCGAGTGGCCTCCGTGTGCCAAACATAGGCCACGGGCACAGCTGCGCCCAAAAATAAACACCCGAAGGCCGGGGCGCCAAGTTCGTCCAGCGGAAAAAGGCCACAAAAACGGGTGGGCTATAGCCTTGGGGGGTGGAGCTGGCCGACTTCGTTCGCCGGATTCGGAATGGCGCGAATCTTTGCGAGCGGGCTCCGTGTGCCAAAAATAGGCCGCGGACACAGCCGCGCCCAAAAATAACTGCCCGGAGGGCCGGGGCGCCAAGTTCGTCCAGCGGAAAAAGGCCACACAAAACGGGTGGGCTATAGCCTTGGGGGGTGGGGCTGGCGAACTTCGTCCACTGGACTCGGAATGGCGCGAGACTTTGCGAGGTGCCTCCGTGTGCCAAAAATAGGCTGCGGGCATAGCCACACCCAAAAATCACCGCCCGAAAGCCGGGGCGTCAAGTTCGTCCAGCGGAAAAAGGCCACAAAAACGGGTGGGCTATAGCATTGGGGTGTGGGGCCGGCGAACTTCGTCCGCCGGACTCGGAATGGCGCGAGACTTTGCGAGGTGCCTCCGTGTGCCAAAAATAGGCCGCGGGCACAGCCGTGGCCAAAAATAACGTCCCGAAGGCCAGGGCGCCAAGTTCGTGCAGCGGAAAAAGGCCACAAAAACGGGTGGGCTATAGCCTTGGGGGGTGGGGCTGGCCGACTTCGTCCGCCGGACTCGGAATTGCGCGAGACTTTGGGAGGTGCCTCCGTGTGCCAAAAATAGGCTGCGGGCACAGCCGCGCCCAAAAATAACCGCCCGAAGGCCGGGGCGCCAAGTTCGTCCAACGGAAAAAGGCCACAAAAACGGGTGGGCTATAGCCTTGGGGGGTGGGGCTGGCCAACTTCGTCCGCCGGACTCGGAATGGCGCGAGACTTTGCGAGCGGCCTCCGTGTGCCCAAAATAGGCTGCGGGCACAGACGCTCCCAAAAATAACCGCCCGAAGGCCGGGGCGCCAAGTTCGTCCAGCGGAAAAGGCCACAAAAACGGGTGGGCTATAGCCTTGGGGGGTGGGGCGGGCCGACTTCGTCCGCCGGACTCGGAATGGCGCGAGATTTTGCGAGCGGCCTCCGTGTGCCAAAAATAGGCCGCGGGCACAGCTGCGCCCAAAAATAACTGCCCGGAGGGCCGGGGCGCCAAGTTAGTCCAGCGGAAAAAGGCCACACAAAACGGTTGGGCTATAGCCTTGGGGGGTGGGGCTGGCCGACTTCGTCCGCCGGACTCGGAATGGCGCGAGACTTTGCGAGGTGCCTCTGTGTGCCAAAAATAGGCCGCGGACACAGCCGCGCCCAAAAATAACCGCCCGAAGGCCGGGGCGCCATGTTCGTCCAGCGGGAAAATGCCCCAAAAACGGGTGGGCTATAACCTTGGGGGGTGGGGCTGGCCAACTTCATCCGCCGGACTCGCAATGGCGCGAGACTTTGCGAGGTACTTCCGATTGCAAAAAATAGGCCGCGGGCACAGCAGCGCCCAAAAATAACCGCCCGAAGGCCGGGGCGCCAAGTTCGTCCAGCGGAAAAAGCCCACAAAAACGGTTGGCTATAGCCTTGGGGGGTGGGGCTGGCCGACTTCGTCCGCCGGACTCGGAATGGCGCGAGACTTTGCGAGGCGCCTCTGTGTGCCAAAAATAGGCCGCGGACACAGCCGCGCCCAAAAATAACCGCCCGAAGGCCGGGGCGCCAAGTTCGTCCAGCGGAAAAAGCCCACAAAAATGGTTGGCTATAGCCTTGGGGGGTGGGGCTGACCAACTTTGTCCGCCGGACTCGGATTGGCGCGATACTTTGCGAGGCACCTCCGTGTGCCAAAAATAGGCCACATGCACAGCCACGCCCAAAAATAACCGCCCGAAGGCTGGAGCGCCAAGTTCGTCCAGCGGAAAAAGGCCACAAAAACGGGTGGGCTATAGCATTGGGGTGTGGGGCTGGCCAACTTCGTCCGCTGGACTCGGAATGGCGCGACACTTTGCGAGGGGCCTCCGTGTGCAGGAAATAGGCTGCGGGTGGGCTATAGCATTGGGGTGTGGGGCTGGCCAACTTCGTCCGCCGGACTCGGAATGGCGCGAGACTTTGCGAGCGGCCTCCGCGTGCCAAAAATAGGCCGCGGACACAGCCGCGCCCAAAAATAACTGCCCGGAGGGCCGGGGCGCCAAGTTCGTCCAGCGGAAAAAGGCCACACAAAACGGGTGGGCTATAGCCTTGGGGGGTGGGGCTGGCCGACTTCGTCCGCCGGACTCGGAATGGCACGAGACTTTGCGAGCGGCCTCCGTGTGCCAAAAATAGGCCGCGGACACAGCCACGCTAAAAAATAACCGCCCGAAGGCCGGGGCGCCAAGTTCGTCCAGCGGAAAAAGGCCACAAAAACGGGTGGGCTAGCCTTGGGGGGTGGGGCTGGCCGACTTCGTCCGCCGGACTCGGAATGGCGCGAGACTTTGCGAGCGGCCTCCGTGTCCCAAAAATAGGCTGCGGGCACAGACGCTCCCAAAAATAACCGCCCGAAGGCCGGGGCGCCAAGTTCGTCCAGCGGAAAAAGGCCACAAAAACGGGTGGGCTATAGTCTTGGGGGGTGGGGCGGGCCAACTTCATCCGCCGGACTCGGAATGGCGCGAGACTTTGCGAACGGCCTCCGTGTGCCGAAAATAGGCCGCGGGCACAGCCGCGCCCAAAAATAACTGCCCGGAGGGCCGGGGCGCCAAGTTCGTCCAGCGGAAAAAGGCCACACAAAACGGGTGGGCTATAGCCTTGGGGGGTGGGGCTGGCCGACTTCGTCCGCCGGACTCGGAATGGCGCGAGACTTTGCGAGCGGCCTCCGTGTGCCAAAAATAGGCCGCGGGCACAGCCGCGCCCAAAAATAACTGCCCGGAGGGCCGGGGCGCCAAGTTAGTCCAGCGGAAAAAGGCAACAAAAACGGTTGGGCTATAGCCTTGGGGGGTGGGGCGGGCCAACTTCATCCGCCGGACTCGGAATGGCGCGAGACTTTGCGAACGGCCTCCGTGTGCCGAAAATAGGCCGCGGGCACAGCCGCGCCCAAAAATAACTGCCCGGAGGGCCGGGGCGCCAAGTTCGTCCAGCGGAAAAAGGCCACACAAAACGGGTGGGCTATAGCCTTGGGGGGTGGGGCTGGCCGACTTCGTCCCCCGGACTCGGAATGGCGCGAGACTTTGCGAGCAGCCTCAATGTGCCAAAAATAAGCCACGGGCACAGCCGCGCCCAAAAATAACCGACCGAAGGCCGGGGCGCCAAGTTTGTCCAGCGGAAAAAGGCCACAAAAACGGGTGGGCTATAGCCTTGGGGGGTGGGGCTGGCCAACTTCGTCCGCCGGACTCGGAATGGCGCGAGACTTTGCGAGCGGCCTCCGTGTGCCAAAAATAGGCCGTGGACACAGCCGCGCCCAAAAATAACAGCCCGAAGGCCGGGGCGCCAAGTTCGTCCAGCGGAAAAAGGCCACAAAAACGGGTGGGCTATAGCCTTGGGTGGTGGGGCTGCCCAACTTCGTCCGCCGGACTCGGAATGGCGCGAGACTTTGCGAGCAGCCTCCGTGTGCCAAAAATAGGCGGTGGGCACAGCCGTGCTTAAAAATAACCACCCGAAGGCCGGGGTGCCAAGTTCGTCCAGCGGAAAAAGCCCAAAAAAACGGGTGGGCTATAGCCTTGGGGGGCGGGGCTGTCCAACTTCGTCCGCCGGACTCGGAAATGCGCGAGACTTTGCGAACGGCCACCGTGTGCCAAAAATTGGGCGCGGGCACAGCCGCGCCTACAAATAACCACCCGAAGGCCGGGGCGCCAAGTACGTCCAGCGGAAAAAGGCCACAAAAACGGGTGGGCTATAGCCTTGGGGGGTGGGGCTGGCCGACTTCGTCCGCCGGACTCGGAATGGCGCGAAACTTTGCGAGCAGCCTCCGTGTGCAAAAAATAGGCCGCGGGCACAGCCGCGCCAATAAATAACCGCCCGAAGGCCGGGGAGCTTTGTTCGTGCAGCGGAAAAAGGCCACAAAAACGGGTGGGCTATAGCCTTGGGGGGTGGGGCTGGCCAACTTCGTCCGCCGGGCTCGGAATGGCGCGAGACTTTGCGAGCGGCCTCCATGTGCCGAAAATAGGCCGCGGGCACAGCCGCGCCCAAAAATAACCACCCGAAGGCCGGGCCGCCTAGTTCGTCCAGCGGAAAAAGGCCACAAAAACGGGTGGGCTATAGCCTTGGTGGGTGGGGCAGGCCGACTTCGTCCGCCGGACTCGGAATTGCGCGAGACTTTGCGAGCGGCCTCCGTGTGCCAAAAATAGGCTGTGGGTACAGACGCTCCCAAAAATAACCGCCCGAAGGCCGGGGCGCCAAGTTCCTCCAGCGGAAAAAGGCCACAAAAACGGGTGGGCTATAGCCTTGGGGGGTGGGGCGGGCCAACTTCGTCCGCCGGACTCGGAATTGCGCGAGACTTTGCGAGCGGCCTCCGTGTGCCAAAAATAGGCTGTGGGTACAGACGCTCCCAAAAATAACCGCCCGAAGGCCGGGGCGCCAAGTTTGTCCAGCGGAAAAAGGCCACAAAAACGGGCGGGCTATAGCCTTGGGGGGTGGGGCTGGCCAACTTCGTCCGCCGGACTCGGAATGGCGCGAGACTTTACGAGCGGCCTCCGTGTGCCAAAAATAGACCGCGGACACAGCCGAACCCAAAAATAACCGCCCGATGGCCGGGGCGCCAAGTTCGTCCAGCGGAAAAAGGTCACAAAAACGGGTGGGCTATAGCCTTGGGGGGTGGGGCTGGCCAACTTCGTCCGCCGGACTCGGAATGGCACGAGACTTTGCGATTGGCCTCCGTATGCGAAAAATAGGCTGCGGGGACAGCCGCTCCCAAAAATAACTGGCCGAAGGCCGGGGCGCCAAGTTCGTCCAGCGGAAAAAGGCCACAAAAATGGGTGGGCTATAGCCTTGGGGGGTGGGGCTGGCCAACTTCGTCCGCCGGACTCGGAATGGCGCGAGACTTTACGAGCGGCCTCCGTGTGCCAAAAATAGACCGCAGACACAGCCGCGCCCAAAAATAACCCCCCAAAGGCCGGGGCGCCATGTTCGTCCAGCGGAAAAAGGCCACAAAAACGGGTGGGCTATAGCCTTGGGGGGTGGGGCTGGCAAACTTCGTCCGCCGGACTCGGAATGGCACGAGACTTTGCGATTGGCCTCCGTGTGCCAAAAATAGGCCATGGGGACAGCCGCTCCCAAAAATAACCGCCCGAAGGCCGGGGCGCCAAGTTCGTCCAGCGGAAAAAGGCCACAAAAACGGGTGGGCTATAGCCTTGGGGGGTGGGACTGGCCAACTTCGTCCGCCGGACTCGGAATGGTGCGAGCCTTTGCGAGCGGCCTCCGTGCGCCAAAAATAGGCCCCGGGCACGGCCAAGCCCAAAACTAACAGCCCGAAGGCCAGGGCGCCAAGTTCGTCCAGCGGAAAAAGGCCACACAAAACGGGTGGGCTATAGCCTTGGGGGGTGAGGCTGGCCAACTTCGTCCGCCGGACATAGAATGGCGCGAGACTTTGCGAGCGACCTCCGTGTGCCAAAAATAGGCTGCGGACACAGCCGAGCCCAAAAATAATCGCCCGAAGGCCGGGGCGCCAAGTTCGTCCAGCGGAAAAAGGCCACAAAAACGGGTGGGCTATAGCCTTGGGGGGTGGGGCTGGCCAACTTCGTCCGCCGGACTCGGAATGGCACGAGACTTTGCGATTGGCCTCCGTGTGCCAAAAATAGGCCATGGGGACAGCCGCTCCCAAAAATAACCGCCCGAAGGCCGGGGCGCCAAGTTCGTCCAGCGGAAAAAGGCCACAAAAACGGGTGGGCTATAGCCTTGGGGGGTGGGACTGGCCAACTTCGTCCGCCGGACTCGGAATGGTGCGAGACTTTGCGAGCGGCCTCCGTGCGCCAAAAATAGGCCGCGGGCATGGCCAAGCCCAAAACTAACAGCCCGAAGGCCAGGGCGCCAAGTTCGTCCAGCGGAAAAAGGCCACACAAAACGGGTGGGCTATAGCCTTGGGGGGTGAGGCTGGCCAACTTCGTCCGCCGGACATAGAATGGCGCGAGACTTTGCGAGCGACCTCCGTGTGCCAAAAATAGGCCACGGACACAGAAACGCCCAAAAATAAACGCCCGAAGGCCGGGGCGCCAAGTTCGTCCAGCGGAAAAAGGCCACAAAAACGGGTGGGCTATAGCCTTGGGGGCTTGGGCTGGCCAACTTCGTCCGCCGGACTCGGAATGGCGCGAGACTTTACGAGCGACCTCCGTGTGCCAAAAATAGACCGCAGACACAGCCGCGCCCAAAAATAACCCCCCAAAGGCCGGGGCGCCATGTTCGTCCAGCGGAAAAAGGCCACAAAAACGGGTGGGCTATAGCCTTGGGGGGTGGGGCTGGCAAACTTCGTCCGCCGGACTCGGAATGGCACGAGACTTTGCGATTGGCCTCCGTGTGCCAAAAATAGGCCATGGGGACAGCCGCTCCCAAAAATAACCGCCCGAAGGCCGGGGCGCCAAGTTCGTCCAGCGGAAAAAGGCCACAAAAACGGGTGGGCTATAGCCTTGGGGGGTGGGACTGGCCGACTTCGTCCGCCGGACTCGGAATGGTGCGAGCCTTTACGAGCGGCCTCCGTGCGCCAAAAATAGGCCCCGGGCACGGCCAAGCCCAAAACTAACAGCCCGAAGGCCAGGGCGCCAAGTTCGTCCAGCGGAAAAAGGCCACACAAAACGGGTGGGCTATAGCCTTGGGGGGTGGGGCTGGCCAACTTCGTCCGCCGGACGCAGAATGGCGCGAGACTTTGCGAGCGACCTCCGTGTGCCAAAAATAGGCCGCAGGCACAGCCGCGCCCAAAAATAACTGCCCGAAGGCCGGGGCGCCAAGTTCGTCCAACGGAAAAAGGCCACAAAAACGGGTGGGCTATAGCCTTGGGGGCTTGGGCTGGTCAACTTCGTCCGCCGGACTCGGAATGGCGCGAGACTTTGCGACCAGCCTCCGTGTGCCAAAAATAGGTGGTGGGCACAGCCGCGCTCAAAAATAACCACCCGAAGGCCGGGGCGCCAAGTTCCTCCAGCGGAAAAAGGCCACAAAAACGGGTGGGCTATAGCCTTGGGGGGTGGGGCGGGCAAACTTCGTCCGCCGGACTCGGAATGGCGCGAGACTTTGCGAGCAGCCTCAAAGTGCCAAAAATAAGCCACGGGCACAGATGCACCAAAAAATAACCGACCGAAGGCCGGGGCGCCAAGTTCGTCCAGCGGAAAAAGGCCACAAAAACGGGTGGGCTATAGCCTTGGGGGGTGGGGCGGGCCAACTTCGTCCGCCGGACTCGGAATGGTGCGAGACTTTGCGAGGCACCTCCGTGTGCCAAAAATAGGCCGCGGGCACAGCCGCGCCCAAAAATAACCGCCCGAAGGCCGGGGCACCAAGTTCGTCCAGCGGAAAAAGGCCACAAAAACGGGTGGGCTATAGCCTTGGGGGGTGGGGCAGGCCAACTTCGTCCGCCGGACTCGGAATGGCGCGAGACTTTGCGAGGCACCTCCGTGTGCCAAAAATAGGCCGCGGGCACAGCCGCGCCCAAAAATAACGGCCTGAAGGCCGGGGCGCCAAGTTCGTCCAGCGGAAAAAGGCCACAAAAACGGGTGGGCTATAGCCTTGGGGGGTGGGGCTGGCCAACTTCGTCCGCCGGACTCGGAATGGCGCGAGACTTTACGAGCGGCCTCCGTGTGCCAAAAATAGACCGCAGACACAGCCGCGCCCAAAAATAACCCCCCAAAGGCCGGGGCTCCATGTTCGTCCAGCGGAAAAAGGCCACAAAAACGGGTGGGCTATAGCCTCGGGGGGTGGGGCTGGCAAACTTCGTCCGCCGGACTCGGAATGGCACGAGACTTTGCGATTGGCCTCCGTGTGCCAAAAATAGGCCATGGGGACAGCCGCTCCCAAAAATAACCGCCCGAAGGCCGGGGCGCCAAGTTCGTCCAGCGGAAAAAGGCCACAAAAACGGGTGGGCTATAGCCTTGGGGGGTGGGACTGGCCAACTTCGTCCGCCGGACTCGGAATGGTGCGAGCCTTTGCGAGCGGCCTCCGTGCGCCAAAAATAGGCCCCGGGCACGGCCAAGCCCAAAACTAACAGCCCGAAGGCCAGGGCGCCAAGTTCGTCCAGCGGAAAAAGGCCACACAAAACGGGTGGGCTATAGCCTTGGGGGGTGAGGCTGGCCAACTTCGTCCGCCGGACATAGAATGGCGCGAGACTTTGCGAGCGACCTCCGTGTGCCAAAAATAGGCTGCGGACACAGCCGAGCCCAAAAATAATCGCCCGAAGGCCGGGGCGCCAAGTTCGTCCAGCGGAAAAAGGCCACAAAAACGGGTGGGCTATAGCCTTGGGGGGTGGGGCTGGCCAACTTCGTCCGCCGGACTCGGAATGGCACGAGACTTTGCGATTGGCCTCCGTGTGCCAAAAATAGGCCATGGGGACAGCCGCTCCCAAAAATAACCGCCCGAAGGCCGGGGCGCCAAGTTCGTCCAGCGGAAAAAGGCCACAAAAACGGGTGGGCTATAGCCTTGGGGGGTGGGACTGGCCAACTTCGTCCGCCGGACTCGGAATGGTGCGAGACTTTGCGAGCGGCCTCCGTGTGCCAAAAATAGGCCGCGGGCATGGCCAAGCCCAAAACTAACAGCCCGAAGGCCAGGGCGCCAAGTTCGTCCAGCGGAAAAAGGCCACACAAAACGGGTGGGCTATAGCCTTGGGGGGTGAGGCTGGCCAACTTCGTCCGCCGGACATAGAATGGCGCGAGACTTTGCGAGCGACCTCCGTGTGCCAAAAATAGGCCACGGACACAGAAACGCCCAAAAATAAACGCCCGAAGGCCGGGGCGCCAAGTTCGTCCAGCGGAAAAAGGCCACAAAAACGGGTGGGCTATAGCCTTGGGGGCTTGGGCTGGCCAACTTCGTCCGCCGGACTCGGAATGGCGCGAGACTTTGCGAGCGGCCTCCGTGTGCCAAAAATAGGCCGCGGGCACAGCCGCGCCGAAAAATAACTGCCCGAAGGCCGGGGCGCCAAGTTCGTCCAGCGGAAAAAGGCTACAAAAACGGGTGGGCTATAGCCTTGGGGGGTGGGGCTGGCCCACTTCGTCCGCCAGACTCGGAATGGCGCGAGACTTTGCGAGCGGCCTCCGTGTGCCAAAAATAGACCGCGGGCACAGCCGCGCCCAAAAATAACCCCCCGAAGGCCGGGGCGCCATGTTCGTCCAGCGGAAAAAGGCCACAAAAACGGGTGGGCTATAGCCTTGGGGGGTGGGGCTGGCCCACTTCGTCTGCCGGACTCGGAATGGCGCGAGACTATGCGAATGGCCTCCGTGTGCCAAAAATAGGCCGCGGGCACAGCCACGTCCAAAAATAACCGCCCGAAGGCCGGGGCGCCAAGTTCGTCCCGCGGAAAAAGGCCCCAAAAACGGGTGGGCTATAGCCTTGGGGGGTGGGGTTGGCCGACTTCGTCCGCCGGACTCGGAATGGCGCGAAACTTTGCGAGCGGCTTCCGTGTGCCAAAATTTGGCCGCGGGCACAGCCGCGCTAATTAATAACCGCCCGAAGGCCGGGGCGCTTTGTTCGTCCAGCGGAAAAAGGCCACAAAAACGGGTGGGCTATAGCCTTGGGGGGTGGGGCTGGCCAACTTCGTCCGCCGGACTCGGAATGGCGCGAGACTTTGCGAGCGGCCTCCGTGTGCCAAAAATAGGCCGCGGGCACAGCCGCGCCCAAAAATAACCACCCGAAGGCCGGGCCGCCTAGTTCGTCCAGCGGAAAAAGGCCACAAAAACGGGTGGGCTATAGCCTTGGTGGGTGGGGCTGGCCAACTTCGTCCGCCGGACTCGGAATGGTGCGAGACTTTGCGAGCGGCCTCCGTGCGCCAAAAATAGGCCGCGGGCATGGCCAAGCCCAAAACTAACAGCCCGAAGGCCAGGGCGCCAATTTCGTCCAGCGGAAAAAGGCCACACAAAACGGGTGGGCTATAGCCTTGGGGGGTGAGGCTGGCCAACTTCGTCCGCCGGACATAGAATGGCGCGAGACTTTGCGAGCGACCTCGGTGTGCCAAAAAT
The DNA here is from genome assembly GCA_039657385.1 of Citrus x changshan-huyou. Classification (NCBI taxonomy): domain Eukaryota; kingdom Viridiplantae; phylum Streptophyta; class Magnoliopsida; order Sapindales; family Rutaceae; genus Citrus; species Citrus x changshan-huyou. Next base: position 573,239 of record JBCGBO010000016.1, read on the forward strand.
AGGCCACGGACACAGCAACGCCCAAAAATAAACGCCCGAAGGCCGGGGCGCCAAGTTCGTCCAGCGGAAAAAGGCCACAAAAACGGGTGGGCTATAGCCTTGGGGGCTTGGGCTGGCCAACTTCGTCCGCCGAACTCGGAATGGCGCGAGACTTTGCGAGCGGCCTCCGTGTGCCAAAAATAGGCCGCGGGCACAGCCGCGCCGAAAAATAACTGCCCGAAGGCCGGGGCGCCAAGTTCGTCCAGCGGAAAAAGGCCACAAAAACGGGTGGGCTATAGCCTTGGGGGGTGGGGCTGGCCCACTTCGTCCGCCAGACTCGGAATGGCGCGAGACTTTGCGAGCAGCCTCCGTGTGCCAAAAATAGACCGCGGGCACAGCCGCGCCCAAAAATAACCCCCCGAAGGCCGGGGCGCCATGTTCGTCCAGCGGAAAAAGGCCACAAAAACGGGTGGGCTATAGCCTTGGGGGGTGGGGCTGGCCAACTTCGTCCGCCGGACTCGGAATGGCGCGAGACTCTGCGAATGGCCTCCGTGTGCCGAAAATAGGCCGCGGGCACAGCCACACCCAAAAATAACCGCCCGAAGGCAGGGGCGCCAAGTTCGTCCAGCGGAAAAAGGCCACAAAAACGGGTGGGCTATAGCCTTGGGGGGTGGGGCTGGCAAAGTTCGTCCGCCGGACTCGAAATGGCGCGAGACTTTGCGAGCGGCCTCTGTGTGCCGAAAATAGGCCGCGGGCACAGCCGCGCCCAAAAATAACTACCCGAAGGCCGGGGCACCCAGTTCGTCCAGCGGAAAAAGCCCACAAAAACGGGTGGGCTATAGCCTTGGGGGGTGGGGATGGCAAAGTTCGTCCGCCGGACTCGAAATGGCGCGAGACTTTGCGAGCGGCCTCCATGTGCCAAAAATAGGCAGCGGACACAGCCGCGCCCAAAAATAACTGCCCGAAGGCCGGGGTCCCAATTTCGTCCAGCAGCAAAAGGCCACACAAAACGGGTGGGCTAGCGCCTTGGGGGGCGGGGCTGGCCGACTTCGTCCGCCGGACTCGGAATGGCTCGAGACTTTGCGAGCGGCCTCCGTGTGCCAAAAATAGGCCGCGGGCACAGCCGCGCCAAAAAATAACCACCCGAAGGCCGGGGCGCCAAGTTCGTCCAGCGGAAAAAGGCCACAAAAACGGGTGGGCTATAGCCTTGGGGGGTGGGGCTGCCCAACTTCGTCCGCCGGACTCGGAATGGGGCTAGACTTTGTGAGCGGCCTCTGTGTGCCAAAAATAGGCTGCGGACACAGCCGACCCCAAAAATAACCGCCCGAAGGCCGGGGCGCCAAGTTCGTCCAGCGGAAAAAGGCCACAAAAACGGGTGGGCTATAGCCTTGGGGGGTGGGGCTGGCCTACTTCGTCCGCCGGACTCGGAATGGCACGAGACTTTGCGATTGGCCTCCGTGTGCCAAAAATAGGCCATGGGGACAGCCGCTCCCAAAAATAACCGCCCGAAGGCCGGGGCGCCAAGTTCGTCCAGCGGAAAAAGGCCACAAAAACGGGTGGGCTATAGCCTTGGGGGGTGGGACTGGCCAACTTCGTCCGCCGGACTCGGAATGGTGCCAGACTTTGCGAGCGGCCTCCGTGCGCCAAAAGTAGGCCGCGGGCACGGCCAAGCCCAAAACTAACAGCCCGAAGGCCAGGGCGCCAAGTTCGTCCAGCGGAAAAAGGCCACACAAAACGGGTGGGCTATAGCCTTGGGGGGTGAGGCTGGCCAACTTCGTCCGCCGGACATAGAATGGCGCGAGACTTTGCGAGCGACCTCCGTGTGCCAAAAATAGGCCACGGACACAGAAACGCCCAAAAATAAACGCCCGAAGGCCGGGGCGCCAAGTTCGTCCAGCAGAAAAAGGCCACAAAAACGGGTGGGCTATAGCCTTGGGGGCTTGGGCTGGCCAACTTCGTCCGCCGGACTCGGAATGGCGCGAGACTTTGCGAGCGGCCTCCGTGTGCCAAAAATAGGCCGCGGGCACAGCCGCGCCGAAAAATAACTGCCCGAAGGCCGGGGCGCCAAGTTCGTCCAGCGGAAAAAGGCCACAAAAACGGGTGGGCTATAGCCTTGGGGGGTGGGGCTGGCCCACTTCGTCCGCCAGACTCGGAATGGCGTGAGACTTTGCGAGCGGCCTCCGTGTGCCAAAAATAGACCGCGGGCACAGCCGCGCCCAAAAATAACCCCCCGAAGGCCGGGGCGCCATGTTCGTCCAGCGGAAAAAGGCCACAAAAACGGGTGGGCTATAGCCTTGGGGGGTGGGGCTGGCCCACTTCGTCCGCCGGACTCGGAATGGCGCGAGACTCTGCGAATGGCCTCCGTGTGCCGAAAATAGGCCGCGGGCACAGCCACGCCCAAAAATAACCGCCCGAAGGCCGGGGCGCCAAGTTCGTCCCGCGGAAAAAGGCCCCAAAAACGGGTGGGCTATAGCCTTGGGGGGTGGGGCTGGCCGACTTCGTCCGCCGGACTCGGAATGGCGCGAGACTTTGTGAACGGCCTCCGTGTGCCAAAAATCGGCCGCGGGCACAGCCGCGCCCAAAAATAACCGCCCGAAGGCAGGGGCGCCAAGTTCGTCCAGCGGAAAAAGGCCACAAAAACGGGTGGGCTATAGCCTTGGGGGGTGGGGCTGGCAAAGTTCGTCCGCCGGACTCGAAATGGCGCGAGACTTTGCGAGCGGCCTCTGTGTGCCGAAAATAGGCCGCGGGCACAGCCGCACCCAAAAATAACTACCCGAAGGCCGGGGCACCCAGTTCGTCCAGCGGAAAAAGCCCACAAAAACGGGTGGCCTATAGCCTTGGGGGGTGGGGCTGGCCAACTTCGTCCGCCGGACTCGGAATGGCGCGAGACTCTGCGAATGGCCTCCGTGTGCCGAAAATAGGCCGCGGGCACAGCCACACCCAAAAATAACCGCCCGAAGGCAGGGGCGCCAAGTTCGTCCAGCGGAAAAAGGCCACAAAAACGGGTGGGCTATAGCCTTGGGGGGTGGGGCTGGCAAAGTTTGTCCGCCGGACTCGAAATGGCGCGAGACTTTGCGAGCGGCCTCTGTGTGCCGAAAATAGGCCGCGGGCACAGCCGCGCCCAAAAATAACTACCCGAAGGCCGGGGCACCCAGTTCGTCTAGCGGAAAAAGCCCACAAAAACGGGTGGCCTATAGCCTTGGGGGGTGGGGCTGGCCAACTTCGTCCGCCGGACTCGGAATGGGGCGAGACTTTGCGAGCGGCCTCCGTGTGCCAAAAATAGGCTGCGGACACAGCCGAGCCCAAAGATAACCGCCCGAAGGCCGGGGCGCCAAGTTCGTCCAGCGGAAAAAGGCCACAAAAACCGGTGGGCTACAGGCTTGGGGCGTGGGGCTGGCCAACTTCGTCCGCCGGACTCGGAATGGCGCGAGACTTTGTGAGGCGCCTCCATGTGCCAAAAATAGGCCGCGGGTACAGCCGCGCCCGAAAATAACCACCCGAACACCGGCGCGCCAAGTTCGTCCAGCGGAAAATGGCCACCAAAAATGGTGGGCTATAGCTTCGGGGGGTGTGGCTGGCCAACTTCGTCCGCCGGACTCGGAATGGCATGAGACTTTGCGAGGCACCTCCGTGTCCTAAAAATAGGCCGCGGGCACAGTCGTGCCCAAAAATAACCACCTGAAGGCCGGGGCACCAAGTTCGTCCAGCGGAAAAAGGCCACAAAAACGGGTGGGCTATAGCCTTGGGGGGTGGGGCTGGCCAACTTCGTCCGCCGGACTCGGAATGGCGCGAGACTTTGCGAGGCACCTCCGTGTGCCAAAAATAGGTCGCGGGCACAGCCGCGCCCAAAAATAACGGCCTGACGGCCCGGGCGCCAAGTTCGTCCCGCGGAAAAAGGCCACAAAACCGGGTGGGCTATAGCCTTGGGGGGTGGGGCTGGCAAACTTCGTCCGCCGGACTCGGAATGGCGCGAGACTTTGTGAGGCGCCTCCGTGTGCCAAAAATAGGATACGGGCACAGCCGCGCCCAAAAAATAACCTCGCGAAGGCCGGGACGCCAAGTTCGTCCAGCGGAAAAAGTCCACAAAAACGGGTTGGCTATAGCCTTGGGGGGTGGGGCTGGCCAACTTCGTCCGCTGGACTCGGAATGGCACGAGACTTTGCGAGGCACCTCCGTGTGCCAAAAATAGGCCGCGGACACAGGCGCACCAAAAAATTAACTGCCCGAAGGCCGGGGCGCCAAGTTTGTCCAGCGGAAAAAGGCCACAAAACCGGGTGGGCTATAGCCTTGGGGGGTGGGGCTGGCCGACTTCGTCCGCCGGACTCGGAATGGGGCGAGACTTTGCGAGGCACCTCTGTGTGCCAAAAATAGGCCACGGCCACAGCAGCGCCCAAAAATAACCTCGCGAAGGCCGGGGCGCCAAGTTCGTCCAGCGGAAAAAGCCCACAAAAACGGGTGGGCTATAGCCTTGGAGGGCGGGGCTGGCCAACTTCGTCCGCTGGACTCGGAATGCCGCGAGACTTTGCGAGGTGCCTCCGTGTGCCAAAAATAGGCCGCGGGCACAGCCGCGCCCAAAAATAACAACCCGAAGGCCGGGGCGCCTTGTTCGTCCAGTAGAAAAAGTCCACAAAAACGGGTGGGCTATAGCCTTGGGGGGTGGGGCTGGCCAACTACGTCCGTCGGACTCGGAATGGCGCGAGATGTTGCGAGGCCCCTCCGTGTACCAAAAATAGGCTGTGGGCACAGCCGCGCCCAAAAATAACCGCCCGAAGGCCGGAGCGCCAAGTTCGTCCTGCGGAAAAAGGCCACAAAAACGGGTGGGCTATAGCCTTGGGGGTGGGGCTGGCCAAATTCGTCCACCGGACTCGGAATGGGGCGAGACTTTGCGAGGTGCCTCCGTGTGCCAAAAATAGGCCGCGGGGACAGCAGCGCCTAAAAAGAACCGCCTGAAGGCCGGGATGCCAAGTTCGTCCAGCGGAAAAAGGCCCCAAAAACGGGTGGGCTATAGCCTTGGGGGGTGGGGCTGGCCAACTTCATCCGCCGGACTCCGAATGGCGCGAGACTTTGTGAGGTGCCTCCGTGTGACAAAAATAGGCCACGGGCACAGGCGCGCCCAAAAATAACCTCCCGAACGCCAGGGCGCCATGTTCGTCCAGCAGAAAAAGGACACAAAAACGGGTGGGCTATAGCATTGGGGGGTGGGGCTGGCCAACTTCGTCCGCCGGGCTCGGAAAGCAGCGATACTTTGCGAGGGGCTTCCGTGTGCCAAAAATAGGCCGCGGGCACAGCCGCGCCCAAAAATAACCGCCCGAAGGCCGGGGCGCCAAGTTCGTCCAGCGGAAAAAACCCACAAAAATGGATCGGCTATAGCGTTGGGGGGTGGGGCTGGCCAACTTCGTCCGCCGGACTCGGATTGGCGCGATAATTTGCGAGGCACCTCCGTGTGCCAAAAATAGGAGGCGGGCACAGCCGCGCCCAAAAGTAACCTCCCGAAGGCCGGGGCGCCAAGTTCGTCCTGCGGAAAAAGGCCACAAAAACGGGTGGGCTATAGCATTGGGGGGTGGGGCTGGCCAACATCGTCCGCCGGACTCGGAATGCAGCGAGACTTTGCGAGGGGCCTCCATGTGCCACAAATAGGCCACGGGCAAAGGCGCGCCCAAAATTAACTGCCCGAAGCCTAGGGCGCCAAGTTCGTCCAGCTGAAAAAGGCCACAAAAACGGATGCGATAAAGCCTTGGGGGGTGGGGCTGGCCAACTTCGTCCGCCGGACTCGGAATGGCGCGAGACTTTGCGAGGCGCCTCCGGGTGCCAAAAATAGGCCGCGGGCACAGCCGTGCCCAAAAATAATCACCTGAAGGCCGGGGCGCCAAGTTCGTCCAGCGGGAAAATGCCCCAAAAACGGGTGGGCTATAGCCTTGGGGAGTGGGGCTGGCCAACTTCATCCGCCGGACTCGGAATGGCGCGAGACTTTGCGAGGCACCTCCGTTTGCAAAAAATAGGCCGCGGGCACAGCAGCGCCCAAAAATAACCGCGCGAAGGCCGGGGCGCCAAGTTCGTCCAGCGGAAAAAGCCCACAAAAAAGGTTGGCTATAGCCTTGGGGGGCGGGGCTGGCCAACTTCGTCCGCCGGACTCGGAATGCCGCGAGACTTTGCGAGGTGCCTCCGTGTGCCAAAAATAGGCTGTGGGCACAGCCGCGTCCAAAAATAACCGCCCGAAGGCCGGGGCGCCAAGTTCGTGCAGCGGAAAAAGGCCACAAAAACGGTTGGGCTATAGCCTTGGGGGGTGGGGCTAGCCAAATTCGTCCGCCGGACTCGGAATGGCGCGAGACTTTGCGAGGCACCTCCGTGTGCCAAAAATAGGCTGCGGGCACAGCCGCGCCCAAAAATAACTGCCCGAAGGCCGGGGCGCCAAGTTCGTCCAGCGAAAAAAGGCCACAAAAACGGGTGGGCTATAGCATTGGGGGGTGGGGCTGGCGAACTTCGTCGGCCGGACTCGGAATGGCGCGAGACTTTGCGAGGTGCCTCCGTGTGCGAAAAATAGGCTGCGGGCACAGCCGCACCCAAAAATCACGGCCCGAAGGCCGGGGCGCCAAGTTCGTCCAGCGGGAAAATGCCCCAAAAACGGGTGGGCTATAGCCTTGGGGAGTGGGGCTGGCCAACTTCATCCGCCGGACTCGGAATGGCGCGAGACTTTGTGAGGCACCTCCGTTTGCAAAAAATAGGCTGTGGGCACAGCAGCGCCCAAAAATAACCGCCCGAAGGCCGGGGCGCCAAGTTCGTCCAGCGGAAAAAGCCCACAAAAACGGTTGGCTATAGCCTTGGGGGGCGGGGCTGGCCAACTTCGTCCGCTGGACTCGGAATGCCGCGAGACTTTGCGAGGTGCCTCCGTGTGCCAAAAATAGGCTGCGGGCACAGCTGCGCCCAAAAATAACCGCCCGAAGGCCGGGGCGCCAAGTTCGTGCAGCGGAAAAAGGCCACAAAAACGGTTGGGCTATAGCCTTGGGGGGTGGGGCTAGCCAACTTCGTCCGCCGGACTCGGAATGGCGCGAGACTTTGCGAGGCACCTCCGTGTGTCAAAAATAGGCTACGGGCACAGCCGTGCCCAAAAATAACCGCCCGAAGGCCGGGGCGCCAAGTTCGTCCAGAGAAAAAAGGCCACAAAAACGGGTGGGCTATAGCATTGGGGGGTGGGGCTGGCGAACTTTGTCCGCCGGAGTCGGAATGGCGCGAGACCTTGCGAGGTGCCTCTGTGTGCCAAAAATAGGCTGCGGGCACAGCCGCACCCAAAAATCACGGCCCGAAGGCCGGAGCGCCAAGTTCGTCCAGCGGAAAAAGGCCACAAAAACGGGTGGGCTATAGCCTTGGGGGGTGGGGCTGGCCAACTTCGTCCGCCGGACTCGGAATGGCGCGAGACTTTGCGAGGCACCTCCGTGTGCCAAAAATAGGTCGCGGGCACAGCCGCGCCCAAAAATAACGGCCTGACGGCCGGGGCGCCAAGTTCGTCCCGCGGAAAAAGGCCACAAAACCGGGTGGGCTATAGCCTTGGGGGGTGGGGCTGGCAAACTTCGTCCGCCGGACTCGGAATGGCGCGAGACTTTGTGAGGCGCCTCCGTGTGCCAAAAATAGGATACGGGCACAGCCGCGCCCAAAAAATAACCTCGCGAAGGCCGGGACGCCAAGTTCATCCAGCGGAAAAAGTCCACAAAAACGGGTTGGCTATAGCCTTGGGGGGTGGGGCTGGCCAACTTCGTCCGCTGGACTCGGAATGGCACGAGACTTTGCGAGGCACCTCCGTGTGCCAAAAATAGGCCGCGGACACAGGCGCGCCAAAAAATTAACTGCCCGAAGGCCGGGGCGCCAAGTTTGTCCAGCGGAAAAAGGCCACAAAACCGGGTGGGCTATAGCCTTGGGGGGTGGGGCTGGCCAACTTCGTCCGCCGGACTCGGAATGGCGCGAGACTTTGCGAGGCCCCTCTGTGTGCCAAAAATAGGCCACGGCCACAGCCGCGCCCAAAAATAACCTCGCGAAGGCCGGGGCGCCTTGTTCGTCCAGTAGAAAAAGTCCACAAAAACGGGTGGGCTATAGCCTTGGGGGGTGGGGCTGGCCAACTTCGTCCGCCGGACTCGGAATGGTGCGAGACCTTGCGAGGTGCCTCCGTGTGCCAAAAATAGGCCGCGGGCACAGCCGCACCCAAAAATAACCACCCGAAGGCCGGGGCGCCTTGTTCGTCCAGTAGAAAAAGTCCACAAAAACGGGTGGGCTATAGCCTTGGGGGGTGGGGCTGGCCAACTTCGTCCGCCGGACTCGGAATGGCGCGAGACTTTGCGAGGCACCTCTGTGTCCTAAAAATAGGCCGCGGGCACAGTCGCGCCCAAAAATAACCACCTGAAGGCCAGGGCACCAAGTTCGTCCAGCGGAAAAAGGCCACAAAAACCGGTGGGCTATAGCCTTGGGAGGTGGGGCTGGCCAACTTCGTCCGCCGGACTCGGAATGGCGCGAGACTTTGCGAGGCACCTCCGTGTGCCAAAAATAGGCTACGGGAACAGCCGCGCCCAAAAACAACCTCGCGAAGGCCGGGACGCCAAGTTCTTCCAGCGGAAAAAGTCCACAAAAACGGGTGGGCTATAGCCTTGGGGGGTGGTGCTGGCCAACTACGTCCGTCGGACTCGGAATGGCGCGAGATGTTGCGAGGCCCCTCCGTGTACCAAAAATAGGCTGTGGGCGCAGCCGCGCCCAAAAATAACCGCCCGAAGGCCGGGGCGCCAAGTTCGTCCTGCGGAAAAAGGCCACAAAAACGGGTGGGCTATAGCCTTGGGGGTGGGGCTGGCCAAATTCGTCCACCGGACTCGGAATGGGGCGAGACTTTGCGAGGTGCCTCCGTGTGCCAAAAATAGGCCGCGGGGACAGCAGCGCCTAAAAAGAACCGCCTGAAGGCCGGGATGCCAAGTTCGTCCAGCGGAAAAAGGCCCCAAAAACGGGTGGGCTATAGCCTTGGGGGGTGGGGCTGGCCAACTTCATCCGCCGGACTCCGAATGGCGCGAGACTTTGTGAGGTGCCTCCGTGTGACAAAAATAGGCCACGGGCACAGGCGTGCCCAAAAATAACCTCCCGAACGCCAGGGCGCCATGTTCGTCCAGCAGAAAAAGGACACAAAAACGGGTGGGCTATAGCATTGGGGGGTGGGGCTGGCCAACTTCGTCCGCCGGGCTCGGAAAGCAGCGATACTTTGCGAGGGGCTTCCGTGTGCCAAAAATAGGCCGCGGGCACAGCCGCGCCCAAAAATAACCGCCCGAAGGCCGGGGCGCCAAGTTCGTCCAGCGGAAAAAACCCACAAAAATGGATCGGCTATAGCGTTGGGGGGTGGGGCTGGCCAACTTCGTCCGCCGGACTCGGATTGGCGCGATAATTTGCGAGGCACCTCCGTGTGCCAAAAATAGGAGGCGGGCACAGCCGCGCCCAAAAGTAACCTCCCGAAGGCCGGGGCGCCAAGTTCGTCCTGCGGAAAAAGGCCACAAAAACGGGTGGGCTATAGCATTGGGGGGTGGGGCTGGCCAACATCGTCCGCCGGACTCGGAATGCAGCGAGACTTTGCGAGGGGCCTCCATGTGCCACAAATAGGCCGCGGGCAAAGGCGCGCCCAAAATTAACTGCCCGAAGCCTTGGGCGCCAAGTTCGTCCAGCTGAAAAAGGCCACAAAAACGGATGCGATAAAGCCTTGGGGGGTGGGGCTGGCCAACTTCGTCCGCCGGACTCGGAATGGCGCGAGACTTTGCGAGGCGCCTCCGTGTGCCAAAAATAGGCCGCGGGCACAGCCGTGCCCAAAAATAATCTCCCGAAGGCCGGGGCGCCAAGTTCGTCCAGCGGGAAAATGCCCCAAAAACGGGTGGGCTATAGCCTTGGGGAGTGGGGCTTGCCAACTTCATCCGCCGGACTCGGAATGGCGCGAGACTTTGCGAGGCACCTCCGTTTGCAAAAAATAGGCCGCGGGCACAGCAGCGCCCAAAAATAACCGCGCGAAGGCCGGGGCGCCAAGTTCGTCCAGCGGAAAAAGCCCACAAAAACGGTTGGCTATAGCCTTGGAGGGCGGGGCTGGCCAACTTCGTCCGCTGGACTCGGAATGCCGCGAGACTTTGCGAGGTGCCTCCGTGTGCCAAAAATAGGCTGCGGGCACAGCTGCGCCCAAAAATAACCTCGCGAAGGCCGGGACGCCAAGTTCGTCCAGCGGAAAAAGTCCACAAAAACGGGTGGGCTATAGCCTTGGGGGGTGGTGCTGGCCAACTACGTCCGTCGGACTCGGAATGGCGCGAGATGTTGCGAGGCCCCTCCGTGTACCAAAAATAGGCTGTGGGCACAGCCGCGCCCAAAAATAACCGCCCGAAGGCCGGGGCGCCAAGTTCGTCCTGCGGAAAAAGGCCACAAAAACGGGTGGGCTATAGCCTTGGGGGTGGGGCTGGCCAAATTCGTCCACCGGACTCGGAATGGGGCGAGACTTTGCGAGGTGCCTCCGTGTGCCAAAAATAGGCCGCGGGGACAGCAGCGCCTAAAAAGAACCGCCTGAAGGCCGGGATGCCAAGTTCGTCCAGCGGAAAAAGGCCCCAAAAACGGGTGGGCTATAGCCTTGGGGGGTGGGGCTGGCCAACTTCATCCGCCGGACTCCGAATGGCGCGAGACTTTGTGAGGTGCCTCCGTGTGACAAAAATAGGCCACGGGCACAGCCGCACCCAAAAATCATGGCCCGAAGGCCGGGGCGCCAAGTTCGTCCAGCGGAAAAAGGCCACAAAAACGGGTGGGCTATAGCATTGGGGGGTGGGGCTGGCGAACTTCGTCCGCCGGACTCGGAATGGCGCGAGACTTTGCGAGGTGCCTCCGTGAGCCAAAAATAGGCCGCGGGCACAGCCGTGGCCAAAAATAACGGCCCGACGGGCCGGGGCGCCAAGTTCGTGCAGCGGAAAAAGGCCACAAAAACGGGTGGGCTATAGCCTTGGGGGGTGGGGCTGGCCGACTTCGTCCGCCGGACTCGGAATGGCGCGAGACTTTGGGAGGTGCCTCCGTATGCCAAAAATAGGTTGCGGGCACAGCCGCGCCTAAAAATAACCGCCTGAAGGCCGGGGCGCCACGTTCGTCCAGCGGAAAAAGGCCACAAAAACGGGTGGGCTATAGCCTTGGGGGGTGGGGCTGGCCAACTTCGTCCGCCGGACTCGGAATGGCGCGAGACTTTGCGAGGCGCCTCTGTGTGTCAAAAATAGGCCGCGGACACAGCCGCTCCCAAAAATAACCAACCGAAGGCCGGGGCGCCATGTTCGTCCAGCGGGAAAATGCCCCAAAAACGGGTGGGCTATAACCTTGGGGGGTGGGGCTGGCCAACCTCATCCGCCGGACTCGGAATGGCGCGAGACTTTGCGAGGTGCCTCCGATTGCAAAAAATAGGCCGCGGACACAGCAGCGCCCAAAAATAACCACCCGAAGGGCGGGGCGCCAAGTTCGTCCAACGGAAAAAGCCCACAAAAACGGTTGGCTATAGCCTTGGGGGGTGGGGCTGACCAACTTCGTCCGCCGGACTCGGATTGGCGCGATACTTTGCGAGGCACCTCCGTGTGCCAAAAATAGGCCACATGCACAGCCACGCCCAAAAATAACCGCCCGAAGGCTGGAGCGCCAAGTTCGTCCAGCGGAAAAAGGCCACAAAAACGGGTGGGCTATAGCATTGGGTGTGGGGCTGGCCAACTTCGTCCGCTGGACTCGGAATGGCGCGAGACTTTGCGAGGGGCCTCCGTGTGAAGGAAATAGGCTGCGGGTGGGCTATAGCATTGGGGTGTGGGGCTGGCCAACTTCGTCCGCCGGACTCGGAATGCCGCGAGACTTTGCGAGGTGCCTCCGTGTGCCAAAAATAGGCTGCGGGCACAGCCGCACCCAAAAATAACCGCCAGATGGCCAGGGCGCCAAGTTCGTGCAGCGGAAAAAGGCCACAAAAACGGTTGGGCTATAGCATTGGGGGGTGGGGCGGGCGAACTTCGTCCGCCGGACTCGTAATGGCGCGAGACTTTGCGAGGTGCCTCCGTGTGCCAAAAATAGGCTGCGGGCACAGCCGTACCCAAAAATCACCACCCGAAGGCCGGGGCGCCAAGTTCGTCCAGCGGAAAAAGGCCACAAAAAAGGGTGGGCTATAGCATTGGGGGGTGGGGCTGGCGAACTTCGTCCGCCGGACTCGGAATGGCGCGAGACTTTGCGAGGTGCCTCCGTGTGCCAAAAATAGGCCGTGGGCACAGCCGTGGCCAAAAATAACGGTCCGAAGGCCGGGGCGCCAAGTTCGTGCAGCGGAAAAAGGCCACAAAAACGGGTGGGCTAAAGCATTGGGGGGTGGGGCTGGCGAACTTCGTCCGCCGGACTCGGAATGGCGCGAGACTTTGCGAGGTGCCTCCGTGTGACAAAAATAGGCCGCGGCCACAGCCGTGGCCAAAAATAACATCCCGAAGGCCGGGGCGCCAAGTTCGTGCAGCGGAAAAAGGCCACAAAAACGGGTGGGCTATAGCCTTGGGGGGTGGGGCTGGCCGACTTCGTCCGCCGGACTCGGAATGGCGCGAGACTTTGGGAGGTGCCTCCGTGTGCCAAAAATAGGTTGCGGGCACAGCCGCGCCTAAAAATAACCGCCTGAAGGCCGGGGCGCCACGTTCGTCCAGCGGAAAAAGGCCACAAAAACGGGTGGGCTATAGCCTTGGGGGGTGGGGCTGGCCAACTTCGTCCGCCGGACTCGGAATGGCGCGAGACTTTGCGAGGCGCCTCTGTGTGTCAAAAATAGGCCGCGGACACAGCCGCTCCCAAAACTAACCACCCGAAGGCCGGGGCGCCATGTTCGTCCAGCGGGAAAATGCCCCAAAAACGGGTGGGCTATAACCTTGGGGGGTGGGGCTGGCCAACCTCATCCGCCGGACTCGGAATGGCGCGAGACTTTGCGAAGTGCCTCCGATTGCAAAAAATAGGCCGCGGACACAGCAGCGCCCAAAAATAACCGCCCGAAGGGCGGGGCGCCAAGTTCGTCCAGCGGAAAAAGCCCACAAAAACGGTTGGCTATAGCCTTGGGGGGTGGGGCTGACCAACTTCGTCCGCCGGACTCGGATTGGCGCGATACTTTGCGAGGCACCTCCGTGTGCCAAAAATAGGCCACATGCACAGCCACGCCCAAAAATAACCGCCCGAAGGCTGGAGCGCCAAGTTCGTCCAGCGGAAAAAGGCCACAAAAACAGGTGGGCTATAGCATTGGGGTGTGGGGCTGGCCAACTTCGTCCGCTGGACTCGGAATGGCGTGAGACTTTGCGAGGGGCCTCCGTGTGCAGGAAATAGGCTGCGGGTGGGCTATAGCATTGGGGTGTGGGGCTGGCCAACTTCGTCCGCCGGACTCGGAATGCCGCGAGACTTTGCGAGGTGCCTCCGTGTGCCAAAAATAGGCTGCGGGCACAGCCGCACCCAAAAATAACTGCCATAAGGCCAGGGCGCCAAGTTCGTGCAGCGGAAAAAGGCAACAAAAACGGTTGGGCTATAGCATTGGGGGGTGGGGCTGGCGAACTTCGTCTGCCGGACTAGTAATGGCGCGAGACTTTGCGAGGTGCCTCCGTGTGCCAAAAATAGGCCGCGGGCACAGCCGTGGCCAAAAATAACGGCCCGAAGGCCGGGGCGCCAAGTTCGTGCAGCGGAAAAAGGCCACAAAAACGGGTGGGCTATAGCATTCGGGGGTGGGGCTGGCGAACTTCGTCCGCCGGCCTAGGAACGGCGCGAGACTTTGCGAGGTGCCTCCGTGTGACAAAAATAGGCCGCGGCCACAGCCGTGGCCAAAAATAACGGCCCGAAGGCCGGGGCGCCAAGTTCGTGCAGCGGAAAAAGACCACAAAAACGGGTGGGCTATAGCCTTGGGGGGTGGGGCTGGCCGACTTCGTCCGCCGGACTCGGAATGGCGCGAGACTTTGGGAGGTGCCTCCGTGTGCCAAAAATAGGTTGCGGGCACAGCCGCGCCTAAATATAACCGCCCGAAGGCCGGGGCGCCCCGTTCGTCCAGCGGAAAAAGGCCACAAAAACGGGTGGGTTATAGCCTTGGGGGGTGGGGCTGGCCAACTTTGTCGGCCGGACTCGGAATGCCGTTAGACTTTACGAGGGGACTCCGTGTGCAGAAAAGAGGCTGCGGGCAAAGCCGCGCCCAAAAATAACCGCCCGAAGGCCGGGGCGCCAAGTTCGTCCAGCAGAAAAAGGCCACAAAAACGGGTGGGCTATAGCCTTGGGGGGTGGGGCTGGCCAACTTCGTCCGCATGACTCGGAATGGCGCGAGACTTCGTGAGGCACCTCCGTGTGCCAAAAATAGGCTTCAGGCACAGCCGCGCCCAAAAATCACCGCCCGAAGGCCGGGGCGCCAAGTTCGTCCAGCGGAAAAAGGCCACAACAACGGGTGGGCTATAGCCTTGGGGGGTGGGCTGGCCAAGTTCGTCCGCCGGACTCGGAATGCCACGAGACTTTATGAGCGGTCTCCGTGTGCAGTAAATAGGCCGCGGTCAAAGCTGCACCCAAAAATAACCGGCCGAAGGCTGGGGCACCAAGTTCGTCCAGCGGAAAAAGGCCACCAAAACGGGTGGACTATAGCCTTGGGGGGTGGGGCTGGCCAACTTCGTCCGCCGGACTCGGAATGGCGCGAGACTTTGCGAGGGGCCTCCGTGTGCCAAAAATAGTCCGCGGACACAGCCGCACCCAAAAATAACTGCCCGAAGGCCGGGGCGCCAAGTTCGTCCAGCGGAAAAAGGCCATAAAAACGGGTGGGCTATAGCCTTGGGGGGTGGGGCTGGCCAACTTCGTCCGCCGGACTCGGAATGGTGCGAGACCTTGCGAGGTGCCTCCGTGTGCCAAAAATAGGCTTCGGGCACAGCCGCGCCCAAAAATCACTGCCCGAAGGCTGGGGCGCCAAGCTTGTCCAGCGGAAAAAGGCCACAAAAACGGGTGGGCTACAGCCTTGGGGGGTGGGGCTGGCCAACTTCATCCTCTGGTCTCGGAATGGCGCGAGACTTCGCGAGGCACCTCCGTGTGCCAAAAATAGGCCGCGGACACAGCCGCGCCCAAAAATAAATGCCCGAAGCCCGGGGCGCCAAGTTCGTCCAGCGGAAAAAGGCCACAAAAATGGGTGGGCTATAGCCTTGGGGGGTGGGGCTGGCCAACTTCGTCCGCCGGACTCGGAATGGCGCGAGACTTTGCGAAGTGCCTCCGTGTGCCAAAAATAGGCTGCGGGCACAGCCACACCCAAAAATCACGGCCCGAAGGCCGGGGCGCCAAGTTCGTCCAGCGGAAAAAGGCCACAAAAACGGGTGGGCTATAGCATTGGGGGGTGGGGCTGGCGAACTTCGTCCGCCGGACTCGGAATGGCGCGAGACTTTACGAGGTGCCTCCGTGTGCCAAAAATAGGCCGCGGCCACAGCCGTGGCCAAAAATAACAGCCCGAAGGCCGGGGCGCCAAGTTCGTGCAGCGGAAAAAGGCCACAAAAACGGGTGGGGTATAGCCTTGGGGGGTGGGGCTGTCCGACTTCGTCCGCCGGACTCGGAATGGCGCGAGACTTTGGGAGGTGCCTCCGTGTGCCAAAACTAGGTTGCGGGCACAGCCGCGCTCAAAAATAACCGCCCGAAGGCCGGGGCGCCCCGTTCGTCCAGCGGAAAAAGGCCACAAAAACGGGTGGGCTATAGCCTTGGGGGGTGGGGCTGGCCGACTTCGTCCGCCGGACTCGGAATTGCGCGAGACTTTGGGAGGTGCCTCCGTGTGCCAAAAATAGGCTGCGGGCACAGCCGCGCCCAAAAATAACCGCCCGAAGGCCGGGGCGCCAAGTTCGTCCAGCGGAAAAAGGCCACAAAAACGGGTGGGCTATAGCCTTGGGGGGTGGGGCTTGCCAACTTCGTCCGCTGGACTCGGAATGGTGCGAGACTTTGCGAGCGGCCTCCGTTTGCCAAAAATAGGCCGCGGGGACAGCTACGCCCAAAAATAACTGCCCGAAAACCGGGGCGCCAAGTTTGTCCAGCGGAAAAAGGCCACAAAAACGGGTGGGCTATAGCCTTGGGGGGTGGGGCTGGCCAACTTCGTCCGCCGGACTCGGAATGGCACGAGACTTTGCGAGCGGCCTCAGTATACCAAAAATAGGCCGTGGGCACAGCCGCGGCAAAAAATACCCGCCCGAAGGCCGGGGCGCCAAGTTCGTCGAGCGGAAAAAGGCCACAAAAACGGGTGGGCTATAGCCTTGGGGGGTGGGGCTGGCCAACTTCGTCCGCCGGACTCGGAATGGCGCGAGACTTTGCGAGCGGCCTCCATGTGCCCGAAATAGGCCGCGGGCACAGCCTAGCCCAAAAATAACCGCCCGAAGGCCGGGGCGCCAAGTTCGTCCAGCGGAAAAAGGCCACAAAAACGGGTGGGCTATAGCCTTCGGGGCTGGGGCTGGCCAACTTCGTCCGCCGGACTCGGAATGGCGCGAGACTTTGCTAGCGGCCTCCATGTGCCCGAAATAGGCCGCGGGCACAGCCGCGCCCAAAAAAAAATGCCCGAAGGCCGGGGCGCCAAGTTCGTCCAGCGGAAAAAGGCCACAAAAACGGGTGGGCTATAGCCTTGGGGGGTGGGGATGGCCAACCTCATCCGCCGGGCTCAGAATGGCGCGAGACTTTGCGAACGGGCTCCATGTGCCAAAAACAGGCCGCGGGCACAGCCGTGCCCAAAATTAACAGCCCGAAGGCCGGGGCGCCAAGTTCGTCCAGCGGAAAAAGGCCACAAAAATGGGTGGGCTATTGCCTTGGGGGGTGGGGCTGGCCAACTTCGTCCGCCGGACTCGGAATGGCGCGAGACTTTACGAGCGGCCTCCGTGTGCCAAAAATAGGCCGCGGGGACAGCCGTGCCCAAAAATAACCACCCGAAGGGCGGGGCGCCAAGTTCGTCCAGCGGAAAAAGTCCACAAAAACGGGTGGGCTATAGCCTTGGGGGGTGGGGCTGCCCAACTTCGTCCAACGGACTCGGAATGGCGCGAGACTGTACGAGCGGCCTCCGTGTGCCAAAAATAGGGCGCGGGCATAGCCGCGCCCAAAAATAACCTCCCGAAGGCCGGGGCGCCAAGTTCGTCCAGCGGAAAAAGGCCACAAAAACGGGTGGGCTATAGCCTTCGGGGCTGGGGCTGGCCAACTTCGTCCGCCGGACTCGGAATGGCGCGAGACTTTGCGAGCGGCCTCCATGTGCCCGAAATAGGCCGCGGGCACAGCCGCGCCCAAAAAAAAATGCCCGAAGGCCGGGGCGCCAAGTTCGTCCAGCGGAAAAAGGCCACAAAAACGGGTGGGCTATAGCCTTGGGGGGTGGCGCTGGCCAACTTCGTCCGCCGGACTCGGAATGGCGCGAGACTTTGCGAGCAGGCTCCATGTGCCAAAAATAGGCCGCGGGCACAGCCGGGACCAAAAATAAACGCCCGAAGGATGGGGCGCCAAGTTCGTCCAGCGGAAAAAGGCCACAAAAACGGGTGGGCTATAGCCTTGGGGGGTGGGGCTGGCCAACTTCGTCCGCCGGACTCGGAATGGCGAGAGACTTTACGAGCGGCCTCCGTGTGCCAAAAATAGGCTGCAGGCATAGCCGCGCCCAAAAATAACCTCCCGAAGGCCGGGGCGCCAAGTTCGTCCAGCGGAAAAAGGCCACAAAAACGGGTGGGCTATAGCCTTGGGGGGTGGGGCTGGCCAACTTCGTCCGCCGGACTCGGAATGCCGCGAGATTTTATGAGGGGCCTCCGTGTGCCAAAAATAGGCCGCGGGCGAAGCCGCGCCCAAAAATAACCACCCGAAGGCTGGGGCGCCAAGTTCGTCCAGCGGAAAAAGGCCACAAAAACGGGTGGGCTATCGCCTTCGGGGGTGGGGCTAGCCAACTTCGTCTGCCGGACTCGGAAAGCCGGGAGACTTTGCGAGGGGCCTCCGTGTGCCAAAAATAGGCCGCGGGCAAAGCCGCGCGTAAAAATAACCGCCCGTACGCCGGGGCGCCAAGTTCGTCCAGCGGAAAAAGGCCACAAAAACGGGTGGGCTATTTCCTTGGGGGGTGGGGCTGGCCAACTTCGTCCGCCGGACTCGGAATGCCGCGAGACTTTGTGAGGGGCCTCCGTGTGCCAAAAATAACCACCCGAAGGCCGGGGCGCCAAGTTCGTCCAGCGGAAAAAGGCCACAAAAAAGGGTGGGCTATTGCCTCGGGGGGTGGGGCTGACCACCTTCGTCCGCTGGACTCGGAATGCCGCGAGACTTTTCGAGGGGCCTCCGTGTGCCAAAAATAGGCTGCGGGCAAAGCCGCATCCAAAAATAACCGCCTGAAGGCCGGGGCGCCTAGTTCGTCCAGCGGAAAAAGGCCACAAAAAACGGGTGGGCTATTTCCTCGGGGCGTGGGGCTGGCCAACTTCGTCTGCCGGACTCGGAATGCCGCGAGACTTTGCGAGGGGCCTCCGTGTGCCAAAAATTACCGCCCGAAGGCCGGGGCACCAAGTTCATCCAGCGGAAAAAGTCCACAAAAAAGGGTGGGCTATTGCCTTGGGGGGTGGGGCTGACCAACTTCGTCCGCCGGACTCGGAATGCTGCGAGACTTTTTGAGGGGCCTCCGTGTGCCAAAAATAGGCCACGGGCAAAGCCGCGCCCTAAAATAACCCCCCAAAGGCCGG
The DNA here is from genome assembly GCA_039657385.1 of Citrus x changshan-huyou. Lineage (NCBI taxonomy): Eukaryota > Viridiplantae > Streptophyta > Magnoliopsida > Sapindales > Rutaceae > Citrus > Citrus x changshan-huyou. Next base: position 591,895 of record JBCGBO010000016.1, read on the forward strand.
GGCGCCAAGTTCGTCCAGCGGAAAAAGGCCACAAAAACGGGTGGCTTATTTCCTTGGGGGGTGGGGCTGGCCAACTTCATCCGCCGGACTCGGAATGCCGCGAGACTTTGCGAGGGGCCTCCGTGTGCCAAAAATAAACTGCGGGCAAAGCCGCGCCCAAAATTAACCGCCCGAAGGCCGGGGCGCCAAGTTCGTCCAGCGGAAAAAGGCCACAAAAAAGGGTGGGCTATTGCCTTGGGGGGTGGGGCTGACCAACTTAGTCCGCCGGACTCGGAATGCCGCGAGACTTTGCGAGGGGACTCCGTGTGCCAAAAATAGGCCGCGCGCAAAGCCGTGCCCAAAAATAACCGCCTGAAGGCCGGGGCGCCCAGTTCGTCCAGCGGAAAAAGGCCACAAAAACGGGTGGGCTATAGCCTTGGGGGGTGGGGCTGGCAAATTTGTCCGCCGGACTCGGAATGCCGCGAGACTTTGCGAGGGGCCTCCATGTGCCAAAAATAGGCCGCGGGTAAAGCCGCGTCCAAAATAACCACCCGAAGGCCGGGGCGCCAAGTTCGCCCAGCGGAAAAAGGCCACAAAAACGGGTGGGCTATAGCCTGGGGAGATGGGGCTGGCCAACATCTTCTGCCGGACTCGGAATGCCGCGAGACTTTGCAAGGGGCCTCCGTGTGCAAAAAATAGGCCGCGGGAAAAGCCGCGCCCAAAAATAACCGCCTGAAGGCCGGAGCGCCAAGTTCGTCCAGCGGAAAAAGGCCACAAAAACGGGTGGGCTATAGCCTTGGGGGGTGGGGCTGGCCGACTTCGCCCGCCAGACTCGGAATGCCGCCAGACTTTGCGAGGGGCCTCCTGTGCCAAACATAGGCAGCGGGCAAAGCCGTGCCCAAAAATAACCACCCGAAGGACGGGCCACCAAGTTCGTCCACCGGAAAAAGGCCACAAAAACGGGTGGGCTACAGCCTTCGGGGGTGGGGCTGGCCAACTTCGTCCGCCGGACTCGGAATGGCGCGAGACTTTGCGAGGTGCCTCCGTGTGCCAAAAATAGGCCGCGGTCACGGCCGCGCCCTAAAATAACTGCCCGAAGGTCGGGGCGCCAAGTTCGTCCAGCGGAAAAAGGCCACAAAAACGGGTGGGCTATAGCCATGGGGGGTGGGGCTCGCCAACTTCGTCCGCTGGACTCGGAATGGCGCGAGACATTGCGAGGCACCTCCGTGTGACAAAAATAGGCCACGGGCACAGCCGCACCCAAATATAACCGCCCGAAGGCTGGGGCGCCAAGTTCGTCCAGCGGAAAAAGCCCACGAAAACGGGTGGGCTATAGCCTTGGGGGGTGGGGCTGGCCAACTTCATCCGCTGGACTCGGAATGGCACGAGACATTGCGAGGCACCTCCGTGTGCCAAAAATAGGCCGCGGGCACAGCCGCGCCCAAACATAACCACCCGAAGGCCGGGGCATCAAGTTCGTCCAGCGGAAAAAGCCCACAAAAACGGGTGGGCTATAGCCTTGGGGGGTGGGGCTGGCCAACTTCGTCCGCCGGATTTGGAATGGTGCGACACTTTGCGAGGCGCCTCCGAGTGCTAAAAATAGGCCGCGGGCACAGCCGCGCCCAAAAAAAACCGCCCGAAGGCGGGGGCGCCAAGTTCGTCCAGCGAAAAAGCCCACAAAAGCGGGTGGGCGATAGCGTTGGGGGATGGGGCTGGCCGACTTCGTCCGCCGGACTCGGAATGGCGCGAGACATTGCGAGGTACCTCCGTGTGCTAAAAATAGGGCGAGGGCACAGCCGCGCCCAAAAATAACTGCCCGAAGGCCGGGGCGCCAAGTTCGTCCAGCGGAAAAAGGCCACAAAAACGGGTGGGCTATTTCCTTGGGGGGTGGGGCTGGACAACTTCGTCCGCCGGACTCGGAATGGCGCGACACTTTGCGAGGCACCTCCGTGTGCCAAAACTAGGCCGCGGGCACAGCCGAATCCAAAAATAACCGCCCGAAGGCCGGGGCGCCAAGTTCGCCCAGCGGAAAAATCCCACAAAAACGGTTGGGCTATAGCCTTGGGGGGTGGGGCTGGCCAACATCGTCCGCCGGACTCGGAATGGCACGATACTTTGCGAGGCGCCTCCGTGTGCCAAAAATAGGCCGCGGCCCCAGCCGTACCCAAAAATAACCTCCCGAAGGCCGGGGTGCCAAGTTCGTCCAGCGGAAAAAGTCCACAAAAACGGGTGGGCTATAGCCTTGGGGGGTGGGGCTGGCCAACTTCGTCCGCCGGACTCGGAATGGTGCGATACTTTGCGAGGCGCCTCCGTGAGCCAAAAATATGCCGCGGGCACAGCCGCGCCCAAAAATAACCTCCCGAAGGCTGGGGCGCCAAGTTCGTCCAGCGGAAATAGTCGACAAAAACGGGTGGGCTATAGCCTTGGGGGGTGGGGCTGGCCCACTTCGTCCGCCGGACTCGGAATGGCGGGAGACTTTGCGAGGCGCCTCCGTGAGCCAAAAATATGCCGCGGGCACAGCCGCGCCCAAAAATAACTGCCCGAAGACCGGGGCGCCAAGTTCGTCCAGCGGAAAAAGCCCACAAAAGCGGGTGGGCGATAGCCTTGGGGGGTGGGGCTGGCCAACTTCGTCCGCCGGACTCGGAATGGCGCGAGACATTGCGAGGCACCTCCGTGTGCCAAAAATAGGCCGCGGGCACAGCCGCGCCCGAAAATAACAGCCCGAAGGCCGCGGCGCCAAGTTCGTCCAGCGGAAAAATGCCACAAAAACGGGTGGGCTATAGCCTTGGGGGGTGGGGCTTGCCCACTTCGTCCGCCGGACTCGTAATTGCGCGAGACTTTGCAAGGCACCTCCGTGCGCCAAAAATAGGCCGCGGGCACAGCCGTGACCAAAAATAACCGCCCGAAGGCCGGGGCGCCAAGTACGTCCAGCGGAAAAATGTCACAAAAACGGGTGGGCTATAGCCTTGGGGGGTGGGGCTGGCCAACTTCGTCCGCCGGACTCGGAATGCCGCGAGACTTTGTGAGGGGTCTCCGTGTACCAAGAATAGGCCGCGGGCAAAGCCGCGTCCAAAAATAACTGCCCGAAGGCTGGGGTGCTAAGTTCGTCCAGCGGAAAAAGGCCACAGAAACTGGTGGGCTATAGCCTTGGGGGGTGGGGCTGGCCAACTACGTCCGCCGGACTCGGAATGCCGCGAGACCTTGCGAGGGTACTCCGTGTGCCAAAAATAGGCCGCGGACAAAGCCGCGTCCAAAAATAACCGCCCGACGGCCGGGGCGCCAAGTTCGTCCCGCGGAAAAAGCCCACAAAAACGGGTGGGCTATAGCCTTGGGGGGTGGGGCTGGCCGACTTCGTCCCCCGGACTCGGAATGGCGCGAGACTTTGCGAGGCGCCTCTGTGTGCCAAAAATAGGCCGTGGGCACAGCCGCGCCCAAAAATAGCAGCCCGAAGGCCGGGGCGCCAAGTTCGTCCAGCACAAAAAGTCCACAAAAACGGGTGGGCTATTGCCTTGGGGGGTGGGGCTGGCCAACTTCGTCCGCCGGACTCGGAATGGCGCGAGACTTTACGAGGCGCCACCATGTGCCAAAAATTGGCCGCGGGCACAGCCGCGCCCAAAAATAATCGCCCGAAGACGGGGGCGCCAAGTTCGTCCAGCGGAAAAAGCCCACAAAAGCGGGTGGGCGATAGCCTTGGGGGGTGGGGCTGGCCAACTTCGTCCGCCGGACTCGGAATGCCACCAGACTTTGCGAGGCACCTCCGTGTGCCAAAAATAGGCCGCGGCACAGCCGTGCCCAAAAATAACTGCCCGAAGACCTGGGCGCCAAGTTCGTCCAGCGGAAAAAGCCCACAAAAGCGGGTGGGCGATAGCCTTGGGGTGTGGGGCTGGCCAACTTCGTCCGCCGGACTCGGAATGGCGCGAGACATTGCGAGGCACCTCCGTGTGCCAAAAATAGGCCACGGGCAAAGCCGCGCCCAAAAATAACCGCCCGAAGACCGGGGCGCCAAGTTCGTCCAGCGGAAAAAGGCCACAAAAACGGGTGGGCTATTTCTTTGGGGGGTGGGGCTGGCCAACTTCGTCCGCCGGATTCGGGATGGCGCGAGACTTTGCGAGGCTCCTCCGTGTGCCAAAAATAGGCCGCAGGCACAGCCGCGCCCAAAAATAACCGCTCGAAGACCGGGGCGCCAACTTCGTCCAGCGGAAAAAGGCCACAAAAACGGGTGGGCTATAGCCATGGGGGGTGGGCCTCGCCAACTTCGTCCGCTGGACTCGGAATGCCGCCAGACTTTGCGAGGCACCTCTGTGTGCCAAAAATAGGCCGCGGGCACAGCCACGCCCAAAAATAACCGCCCGGAGGCCGGGGAGCCAAGTTCGTCCAGCGGAAAAAGGCCACAAAAACGGGTGGGTTATAGCCTTGGGGAGTGGGGCCGGCCCACTTCGTCCGCCGGACTCGGAATGGCGCGAGACTTTGGGAGGCACCTCCGTGTGCCAAAAATAGGCCGCGGGCACAGCCGTAGCCAAAAATAACCGCCGAAAAGCCGGGGCGCCAAGTTCGTCCAGCGGAAAAAGGCCACAAAAACGGGTGGGCTATAGCCTTGGGGGGTGGGGCTGGCCAACATCGTCCGCCGGACTCAGAATGGAGCGAGACTTTGCGAGGCGCCTCCGTGTGCCAAAAAGTGGCCGCGGGCACAGCCGCGCCCAAAAAATCGCCCGAAGGCCGGGGCGCCAAGTTCGTCCAGCGGAAAAAGCCCACAAAAAAGGGTGGGCTATAGCCTTGGGGGGTGGGGCCGGCCAACTTCCTCCGCAGGACTCGGAATAGCTCGAGACTTTGCGAGGCCCCTCCGTGCTCCAAAAATAGGCCAAGGGTACAGCCGTAGCCAAAAATAACCGCCCGAAGGCCGGGGCGCCAAGTTCGTCCAGCGGAAAAAGGCCACAAAAACGGGTGGGCTATAGCCTTGGGGGGTGGGGCCGGCCCACTTCGTCCGCCGGACTCGGAATGGCACGAGACTTTGCGAGGCACCTCCGTGTGCCAAAAATATGCCGTGGGCACAGCTGCCCCAAAAATAACCGCCCGAAGGCCGGGGCGCCAAGTTCGTCCAGCGGAAAAAGCCCACAAAAACGGGTGGGCTATAGCCTCGGGGGGTGGGGCTGGCCAACTTCGTCCGCCGGACTCGGAATGCCGCGAGACTTTGCGAGGCGCCTCCGTGTGCCAAAAATAGGCCAAGGGCACAGCCTCGCCCAAAAATAACCGCCCGAAGGCCGGGGCGCCAAGTTCGTCCAGCGGAAAAATGCCACAAAACCGGTTGGGCTATAGCATTGGGGGGTGGGGCTGGCCAACTTCGTCCGCCGGACTCGGAATGGCGCGAGACTTTGTGAGGTGCCTCCGTGTGCCAAAAATAGACCGCGGGCGCAGCCGCGGCCAAAAATAACTGCCCGAAGGCCGGGGCGCCAAGTTCGTCCAGCGGAAAAATGCCACAAAAACGGGTGGGCTATAGCCTTGGGGGGTGGGGCTGGCCGACTTCGTCCGCCAGACTCGCAATTGCGCGCGGCTTTGCGGGGCACCTCCGTGTACCAAAAATAGGCTGCGGGCACAGCCGTGCCCAAAAATAACCGCCCGAAGGCCGGGGCGCCAAGTACATCCAGCGGAAAAATGCCACAAAAACGGGTGGGCTATAGCCTTGGGGAGTGGGGCTGGCCAACATCGTCCGCCGGACTCGGAATGGTGCGAGACTTTGTGATGCACCTCCATGTGCCAATAATAGGCCGCGGGCACAGCCGCACCCAAAAATAACAGCCCGAAGGCCGAGGCGCCAAGTTCGTCCAGCGGAAAAAGGCCACAAAAACGGGTGGGCTATAGCCTTGGGGGGTGGGGCCGGCCCACTTTGTCCGCCGGAGTCGGAATGGTGCGAGACAGTGCGAGGCGCCTCCGTGTGCCAAAATAGCCCGCGGGCACAGCCGTAGACAAAAATAACCGCCCGAAGGCCGGAGCGCCAAGTTCGTCCAGCGGAAAAATGCCACAAAAACGGGTGGGCTATAGCTTTGGGGGGTGGGGCTGGCCAACTTCGTCCGCCGGACTCGTAATTGCGCGAGACTTTGCAAGGCACCTCCGTGCGCCAAAAATAGGCCGCGGGCACAGCCGTGACCAAAAATAACCGGCCGAAGGCCGGGGCGCCAAGTTCGTCCAGCGGAAAAATGCCACAAAAACGGGTGGGCTATAGCCTTGGGGGGTGGGCTACAGCCTTGGGGGGTGGGGCTGGCCAACTTCGTCCGCCGGACTCGTAATTGCGCGAGACTTTGCGAGGCAACTCCGTGTGCCAAAAATAGGCCGCGGGCACAGCCGCACCCAAAAATAACCGCCCGAAGGCCGGGGAGCCAAGTTCGTCCAGCGGAAAAAGGCCACAAAAACGGGTGGGCTATAGCCTTGGGGGGTGGGGCTGGCCCACTTCGTCCGCCGGACTCGGAATGGTGGGAGACTTTGCGAGCGGCCTCCGTGTGCCAAAAATAGGCCGTGGGCACAGCCGCGCCCAAAAATAACCGCCCGAAGGACGGCGCGTCAAGTTCGTCCAGCGGAAAAAGGCCACAAAAACGGGTGGGCTATAGCCTTGGGGGGTGGGGCTGGCCAACTTCGTCCGCTGGACTCGGAATGCCACGAGACTTTACGAGGGGCCTCCGTGTGCCAAAAATAGGCCGCGGCCAAAGCCGCGCCCAAAAATAACCGCCCGAAGGCCGGGGCGCCAAGTTCGTCCAGCGGAAAAAGGCCACAAAAACGGGTGGGCTATAGCCTTGGGGGCTGGGGCCGGCCGACTTCGTCCGCCGGACCCGGAATGTCGCGAGACTTTGCGAGGGGCTTCCGTGTCCCAAAAATAGGCCGCGGGCAAAGCCGTGCCCAAAAATAACCGCCCGAAAGCCGGGGCGCCAAGTTCGTACAGCGGAAAAAGGCCACAAAAACGCGTTGGCTATAGCCTTGGGGGGTGGGGCTGGCCAACTTCTTCCGCCGGACTCGGAATGCCGCGAGACTTTGCAAGGGGCCTCTGTGTGCCAAACATAGGCCACGGACAAAGCCGAGCACACAAATAACCGCCCGAAGGCCGGGGCGCCAAGTTCGTCCAGCGGAAAAAGGCCACAAAAACATGTCGGCTATAGCCTTGGGGGGTGGGCTGGCCAACTTCGTCCGCCGGACTCGGAATGCCATGAGACTTTGCGAGGGGCCTCCGTGTGCCAAATATAGGCCGCGGGCAAAGCCACGCCCAAAAATAACCGCCCGAAGGCCGGGGCGCCAAGTTCGTCCAGCGGAAAAAGGCCACAAAAACGGGTGGGCTATAGCCTTTGGGGGTGGGGCTGGCCAACTTCGTCCGCCGGACTCGGAATGCCGCGAGACGTTGCGAGGGGCCTCCGTGTGCCAAAAATCGGCAGCGGGCAAAGCCGCGCCCAAAAAAAACTGCCCGAAGGCCGGGGCGCCAAGTTCGTCCAGCGGAAAAAGGCCACAAAAACGGGTGGGCTATAGCCTTGGGGGGTGGGGCTGGCCCACTTCGTCCGCCGTTCTTGGAATGCCGTGAGACTTTGCGAGGGGTCTCCATGTGCCAAATATCAGCCGCGGGCAAAGCCGCGCTAAAAAATAACCACCCCAAGACCGGGGCGCCAATTCGTCCAGCCGAAAAAGGCCACAAAAATGGGTGGGCTATAGCCTTGGGGGGTGGGGCTGGCCAACTTCATCCGCCGGACTCGGAATGCCGTGCGAGACTTTGCGAGGGGCCTCCATGCGCTAAAAATATGCCGTGGGCAAAGCCGTGCCCAAAAATAACCGCTCGAAGGCCGGGGCGCAAAGTTCGTCCAGCGGAAAAAGACCACAAAAATGGGTGGGCTATAGCCTTGGGGGGTGGGGCTGGCCAACTTCGTCCGCCGGACTCGGAATGCCGCGAGACTTTCCGAGGGGCCTCCGTGTGCCAAAAATAGGCCGTGGGCACAGCCGCGCCCAAAAATAACCACCCGAAGGCCAGGGCGCCAAGTTCGTCCAGCGGAAAAAGGCCACAAAAACGGGTGGGCTATAGCCTTGGGGGGTGGGGCTGGCCGACTTCGTCCGCCGGACTCGGAATGCCGCGAGACTTTGTAAGGGGCCTCTGTGTGCCAAACATAGGCAATGGACAAAGCCGAGCACACAAATAACCGCCCGAAGGCCGGGGCGCCAAGTTCGTCCAGCGGAAAAAGGCCACAAAAACGGGTGCGCTATAGCCTTGGGGGGTGGGGCTGGCCAACTTCTTCCGCCGGACTCGGAATGCCGCGAGACGTTGCGAGGGGCCTCCGTGTGCCAAAAATAGGCCGCGGGCAAAGCCGCGCCCAAAAATAACCACCCGAAGGCCAGGGCGCCAAGTTCGTCCAGCGGAAAAAGGCCACAAAAACGGGTGGGCTATAGCCTTGGGCGGTGGGGCTGGCCAACTTCGTCCGCCGGACTCGGAATGCCGCGACACTTTGCGAGGGGCCTCCGTGTCTCAAAAATATGCCGCGGGCAAAGCCGCGACCAAAAATAATCGCCCGAAGGCCGGGGCGCCAAGTTCGTCCAGCGGAAAAAGGCCACAAAAACGGGTGGGCTATAGCCTTGGCGGGTGGGGCTGGCCAACTTCGTCTTCCGTCCTCGGAATGGCACGAGACTTTGCGAGGGGCCTCCGTGTCTCAAAAATATGCCGCGGGCAAAGCCGCGACCAAAAATAACCACCCGAAGGCCGGGGCGCCAAGTTCGTCCAGCGGAAAAAGGCCACAAAAACGGGTGGGCTATAGCCTTGGGGGGTGGGGCTGGCCCACTTCGTCCGCCGGACTCGGAATGCCGCGACACTTTGCGAGGGGCCTCTGTGTCTCAAAAATATGCCGTGGGCAAAGCCGCGACCAAAAATAACCGCCCGAAGGCCGGGGCGCCAAGTTCGTCCAGCGGAAAAAGGCCACAAAAACGAGTGGGCTATACCCTTGGGGGGTGGGGCTGGCCGACTTCGTCCGCCGGACTCGGAATGCCGCGACACTTTGCCAGCGGCCTCCGTGTGCCAAAAATAAGCCGCGGGCTAAGCCGCACCCAAAAATAACCGCTCGAAGGCCGGGGCGCCAAGTTCGTCCAGCGGAAAAAGGCCACAAAAACAGGTGGGGTATAGCCTTGGGGGGTGGGGCTGGCCAACTTCGTCCGCCGGACTCGAAATGCTGCGAGACTTTGCGAGGGGCCTCCATGTGCCAAAAATAGGCCGTGGGCAAAGCCGCGCCCAAAAATAACTGCCCGAAGGCCGGGGCGCCAAGTTCGTCCAGCGGAAAAAGGCCACAAAAACGGGTGGGCTATAGCCTTGGGGGGTGGGGCTGGCCCACTTCGTCCGCCGGACTCGGAATGCCACGAGACTTTGCGAGGCACCTCCGTGTGCCAAAAAAAGGCCATGGGCAAAGCCTCGCCCAAAAATAACCGCCCGAAGGCCGGGGCGCCAAGTTCGTCCAGCGGAAAAAGGCCACAAAAACAGGTGGGCTATAGCCTTGGGGGGTGAGGCTGGCCAACTTCGTCCGCCGGACTCGGAATGCCGCGAGACTTTGCGAGGGGCCTCCATGTGCCAAAAATAGGCCGTGGTCAAAGCCGCGCGCAAAAATAATTGCCCGAAGGCCGGGGCGCCAAGTTCGTCCAGCGGAAAAAGGCCACAAAAACGGGTGGGCTATAGCCTTGGGGGGTGGGACTGGCCAACTTCGTCCGCCGGACTCGGAATGTCGCGAGACTTTGCGAGGAGCCTCCGTGTGCCAAAAATAGGCCGCGGGCAAAGCCGTGCCCATAAATAACCGCCCGAACGCCGGGGAGCCAAGTTCGTCCAGCGGAAAAAGGCCACAAAAACGGGTGGGCTATATCCTTGGGGGGTGGGGCTGGCCAACTTCGTCCGCCGGACTCGGAATGTCGCGAGACTTTGCGAGGGGCCTCCGTGTGCCAAAAATAGGCCGTGGACAAAGCGGCGCCCAAAAATAACCACCCGAAGGCCAGGGCGCCAAGTTCGTCCAGCGGAAAAAGGCCACAAAAACGGGTGGGCTATAGCCTTGGGGGGTGGGGCTGGCCAACTTCGTCCGCCGGACTCGGAATGCCGCGAGACTTTGCGAGGGGCCTCCGTGGGCCAAAAAAAGGCCATGGACAAAGCCTCGCCCAAAAATAACCGCCCGAAGGCCGGGGCACCAAGTTCATCCACCGGAAAGAGGCCACAAAAACGGGTGGGCTATAGCCTTGGGGGGTGGGGCTGGCCGACTTCGTCCGCCGGACTCGGAATGCCGCGACACTTTGCCAGGGGCCTCCGTGTGCCAAAAATAAGCCGCGGGCAAAGCCGCACCCAAAAATAACCGCTCGAAGGCCGGGGCGCCAAGTTCGTACAGCGGAAAAAGGCCACAAAAACAGGTGGGCTATAGCCTTGGGGGGTGGGGCTGGCCAACTTCGTCCGCCGGACTCGGAATGCCGCGAGACTTTGCGAGGGGCCTCCGTGTGCCAAAAATAGGCCGTGGGCAAAGCCGCGCCCAAAAATAACTGACCGAAGGCCGGGGCGCCAAGATCGTCCAGCGGAAAAAGGGCACAAAAACGGGTGGGCTATAGCCTTGGGGGGTGGGGCTGGCCCACTTCGTCCGCCGGACTCGGAATGCCGCGACACTTTGCGAGGGGCCTCCGTGTCTCACAATTATGCCGCGGGCAAAGCCGCGACCAAAAATAACCGCCCGAAGGCCGGGGCGCCAAGTTCGTCCAGCGGAAAAAGGCCACAAAAACGGGTGGGCTATAGCCTTGGGGGGTGGGGCTGGCCCACTTCGTCCGCCGGACTCGGAATGCCGCGACACTTTGAGAGGGGCCTCCGTGTCTCACAATTATGCCGCGGGCAAAGCCGCGACCAAAAATAACCGCCCGAAGGCCGCGGCGCCAAGTTCGTCCAGCGGAAAACGGCCACAAAAACGGGTGGGCTATAGCCTTGGGGGGTGGGGCTGGCCCACTTCGTCCGCCGGACTCGGAATGCCACGAGACTTTGCGAGGGGCCTCCGTGTGCCAAAAAATGGCCATGGGCAAAGCATCGCCCAAAAATAACTGACCGAAGGCCGGGGCACCAAGATCGTCCAGCGGAAAAAGGGCACAAAAACGGGTGGGCTATAGCCTTGGGGGGTGGGGCTGGCCCACTTCGTCCGCCGGACTCGGAATGCCGCGACACTTTGCGAGGGGCCTCCGTGTCTCACAATTATGCCGCGGGCAAAGCCGTGGCCATAAATAACCACCCGAACGCCGGGGAGCCAAGTTCGTCCAGCGGAAAAAGGCCACCAAAACGGGTGGGCTATATCCTTGGGGGGTGGGGCTGGCCTACTTCGTCCGCCGGACTCGGAATGCCGCGAGACTTTGCGAGGGGCCTCCGTGTGCCAAAAATAGGCCGTGGGCAAAGCCGCGCCCAAAAATAACTGCCCGAAGGCTGGGGCGCCAAGTTCGTCCAGCGGAAAAAGGCCACAAAAACGGGTGGGCTATAGCCTTGTGGGGTGGGACTGGCCGACTTCGTCCGCCGGACTCGGAATGCCGCGAGACTTTACGAGGGGACTCCGTGTGCCAAAAATAGGCCGCGGGCAAAGCCGCGGCCAAAAATAACGGCCCGAAGGCCGGGGCGACAAGTTCGTCCAGGGGAAAAACGCCACAAAAACGGGTGTGCTATAGCCTTGGGGGGTGGGGCTGGCCAACCTCGTCCGCCGGACTCGGAAAGCCGTGAGACTTTCCGAGGGGACTCCGTGTGCCAAAAATAGGCTGCGGGCAAAGCCGTGCCCAAAAATAACCACCCGAAGGCCGGGGCGCCAAGTTCGTCCAGGGGAAAAAGGCCACAAAAACGGGTGGGCTATAGCCTTGGGGGGTCGGGCTGGCCGACTTCGTCCGCCGGACTCGGAATGCCGCGAGACTTTACGAGGGGCCTCGTGTGCCAAAAATAGGCCACGGGCAAAGCCGCGCCCAAAAATAACCGCCCGAAGACCGGGGAGCGAAGTTCGTCCGGGGGAAAAAGTCCACAAAAACGGGTGGGCTATAGCCTTGGGGGGTGGGGCTGGCCAACCTCGTCCGCCGGACTCGGAAAGCCGTGAGACATTGCGAGGGGCCTCCGTGTGCCAAACATAGGCCATGGACAAAGCCGCGCCCAAAAATAACCACCCGAAGGCCGGGGCGCCAATTTCGTCCAGCGGAAAAAGGCCACAAAAACGGGTGCGTTATAGCCTTGGGGGGTGGGGCTGGCCAACTTCGTCCGCCGGACTCGGAATACCGCGAGACTTTGCGAGGGGCCTCCGCGTGCCAAAAATAGGCCGCGGACAAAGCCGCGCCCAAAAATAACTGCCCGAAGGCCGGGGCGCCAAGTTCGTCCAGCGGAAAAAGGCCACAAAATCGGGTGGGCTATAGCCTTGGGGGGTGGGGCTGGCCACCTTCGTCCGCCGGACTCCAAATGCCGCGAAACTTTGCAAGGGGCCTCCATGTGCAAAAAATAGGATGCGGGCAAAGCCGCGCCCAAAAATAACCGCCCGAACGCCGGGGCGCCAAGTTCATCCAGCGGAAAAAGGCCACAAAAACGGGTGGGCTATAGCCTTGGGGGGTGGGGCTGGCCAACTTCGTCCGCCGGACTCGGAATGGTACGAGACTTTGCGAGGGGGTCCGTGTGCCAAAAAAAGGCCGCGGGCAAAGCCGCGCCCGAAAATAACCGCCCGAAGGCCGGGGTGCCAAGTTCGTCCAGCGGAAAAAGGCCACAAAAACGGGTGGGCTATAGCCTTGGGGGGTGGGGCTGGCCAACTCTGTCCGCCGGAGTCGGAATGCCGTGTGACTTTGCGAGGGGACTCCGTGTGCCAAAAATAGGCTGCGTGCAAAGCCGCGGCCAAAAATAACAGCCCGAAGGCCGGGGCGACAAGTTCGTCCAGGGGAAAAAGGCCACAAAAACGGGTGGGCTATAGCCTTGTGGGGTGGGGCTGGCCAACCTCGCCGCCGGACTCGGAAACCGTGAGACTTTCTGAGGGGACTCCGTGTGCCAAAAATAGGCTGCGGGCAAAGCCGCGCCCAAAAATAACCGCCCGAAGGCCGGGGCGCCAAGTTCGTCCAGGGGAAAAAGGCCACAAAAACGGGTGGGCTATAGCCTTGGGGGGTGGGGCTGGCCGACTTCGTCCGCCGGAATCGGAATGCCGCGAGAATTTGCGAGGGGCCACCGTGTACCCAAAATAGGCCGCGGGCAAAGCCGCGCCCAAAAATAACAGCCCGAAGGCCGGGGCGCCAAGTTCATCCAGCGGAAAAAGGCCACAAAAACGGGTGGGTTATAGCCTTGGGTGGTGGGGCTGGCCAACTTCGTCCGCCGGACTCGGAATGCCGCGAGACTTTACGAGGGGCCTCCGTGTGCCAAAAATAGGCCGCGGACAAAGCCGCGCCCAAAAATAACCGCCCGAACGCTGGGGCGCCAAGTTTGTCCAGCGGAAAAAGGCCACAAAAACGGGTGGGCTATAGCCTTGGGGGGTGGGGCTGGCCACCTTCGTCCGCCAGACTCGGAATGCCGCGAGACTTTGTGAGGGGCCACCGTATGCCAAAAATAGGCCGCGGTCAAAGGCACGCACAAAAATAACGGCCCGAAGGCCGGGGCGCCAAGTTCGTCCATCGGAAAAAGGCCACAAAAACAGGTGGGCTATAGCCTTGGGGGTTGGGGCTGGCCCACTTCGTCCGCCGGACTCGGAATGCCGCGAGACTTTGTGAGGGGCCTCCGTGTGCCAAAACTAGGCCGCGGTCAAAGCCGCGCCCAAAAATAACCGCCCGAAGGCCGGGGCGCCAAGTTCGTCCAGCGGAAAAAGGCCACAAAAACGGGTGGGCTATAGCCTTGGCGGGTTGGGCTTGCCAACTTCGTCCGCCGGATTCGGAATGGCGCGAGACTTTCCGAGGTGCCTCCGTGTGCCAAAAATAGGCCGTGGGCACAGCCGCGCCCAAAAATAACCGCCCGAAGGCCGGGGCACCAAGTTCGTCTAACGGAAAAAGGCCACAAAAACGGGTGGGCTATAGCCTTGGGGGGTGGGGCTGGCCTACTTCGTCCGCCGGACTCGGAATGCCGCGAGACTTTGCAAGGCACCTCCGTGTGCCAAAATTAGGTCGTGCGCACAGCCGCGCCCAAAAATAACCACCCGAAGGCCGGGGCGCCAAGTTCGTCCAGCCGAAAAAGGCCACAAAAACGGGTGGGCTATAGCCTTGGGGGGTGGGGCTGGCCAACTTCGTCCGCCGGACTCGGAATGGCGCGAGACTTTGCGAGGCACCTCCGTGTGCCAAAAATAGGCCACGGGCAAAGCCGCGCCCAAAAATAACCGCCCGAAGGCCGGGGCGCCATGTTCGTCCAGCGGAAAAAGCCCACAAAAACAGGTGGGCTATAGCCTTGGGGTGTGGGGCTGGCCAACTACGTCCGCCGGACTCGGAATGGCGTGAGACTTTGCGAGGCACCTCCGTGTGCCAAAAATAGGCTGCGGGCACAGCCGCGTCCAAAAATAACCTCCCGAAGGCCGGGGTGCCAAGTTCGTCCAGCGGAAAAAGCCCACAAAAACGGGTGGGCTACAGCCTTGGGGGGTGGGGCTGGCCAACTTCGTCCGCCAGACTCGGAATGGCGCGAGACTTTGCGAGACACCTCCGTGTGCCAAAAATAGGCCACGGGCAAAACCGCGCCCAAAAATAACCGCCCGAAGGCCGGGGCGCCATGTTCGTCCAGCGGAAAAAGGCCACAAAAACGGGTGGGCTATAGCCTTGGGGGGTGGGGCTGGCCAACTTCGTCCGCCGGACTCGGAATGGAGCGAGACCTTGCGAGGCGCCTCCGTGTGCCAAAAATATGCCGCGGGCACAGCCGCGTCCAAAAATAACCACCCGAAGGCCGGGGCGCCAAGTTCGTCCAGCGGAAAAAGCCCACAAAAACAGATGGGCTATAGCCTTGGGGTGTGGGGCTGGCCCACTACGTCCGCCAGACTCGGAATGGCGCGAGACTTTGCGAGGCACCTCCGTGTACCAAAAATAGGCTGCGGGCACAGCCGCGTCCAAAAATAACCTCCCGAAGGCCGGGGCGCCAAGTTCGTCCAGCGGAAAAAGGCCACAAAAACGGGTGGGCTATAGCCTTGGGGGGTGGGGCTGGCCAACTTCGTCCGCCGGACTCGGAATGGCGCGAGACTTTGCGAGGCACCTCCGTGTGCCAAAAATAGGCCACGGGCAAAGCCGCGCCCAAAAATAACCGCCCGAAGGCCGGGGCGCCATGTTCGTCCAGCGGAAAAAGCCCACAAAAACAGGTGGGCTATAGCCTTGGGGTGTGGGGCTGGCCAACTACGTCCGCCGGACTCGGAATGGCGTGAGACTTTGCGAGGCACCTCCGTGTGCCAAAAATAGGCTGCGGGCACAGCCGCGTCCAAAAATAACCTCCCGAAGGCCGGGGTGCCAAGTTCGTCCAGCGGAAAAAGCCCACAAAAACGGGTGGGCTACAGCCTTGGGGGGTGGGGCTGGCCAACTTCGTCCGCCGGACTCGGAATGGCGCGAGACTTTGCGAGGCACCTCCGTGTGCCAAAAATAGGCCACGGGCAAAACCGCGCCCAAAAATAACCGCCCGAAGGCCGGGGCGCCATGTTCGTCCAGCGGAAAAAGGCCACAAAAACGGGTGGGCTATAGCCTTGGGGGGTGGGGCTGGCCAACTTTGTCCGCCGGACTCGGAATGGAGCGAGACCTTGCGAGGCGCCTCCGTGTGCCAAAAATATGCCGCGGGCACAGCCGCGTCCAAAAATAACCACCCGAAGGCCGGGGCGCCAAGTTCGTCCAGCGGAAAAAGCCCACAAAAACAGATGGGCTATAGCCTTGGGGTGTGGGGCTGGCCCACTACGTCCGCCAGACTCGGAATGGCGCGAGACTTTGCGAGGCACCTCCGTGTACCAAAAATAGGCTGCGGGCACAGCCGCGTCCAAAAATAACCTCCCGAAGGCCGGGGCGCCAAGTTCGTCCAGCGGAAAAAGGCCACAAAAACGGGTGGGCTATAGCCTTGGGGGGTGGGGGTGGCCGACTTCGTCCGCCGGACTCGGAATGCTGCGAGACTTTGCGAGGCACCTCCGTGTGCCAAAAATAGGCTGCGGGCACAGCCGCGTCAAAAAATAACCTCCCGAAGGCCGGGGCGCCAAGTTCGTCCAGCGGAAAAAGCCCACAAAAACGGGTGGGCTATAGCCTTGGGGTGTGGGGCTGGCCAACTACGTCCGCCAGACTCGGAATGGCGCGAGACTTTGCGAGGCACCTCCGTGTGCCAAAAATAGGCTGCGGGCACAGCCGCGTCAAAAAATAACCTCCCGAAGGCCGGGGCGCCAAGTTCGTCCAGCGGAAAAAGCCCACAAAAACGGGTGGGCTATAGCTTTGGGGGGTGGGGGTGGCCGACTTCGTTCGCCGGGCTCGGAATGCTGCGAGACTTTGCGAGGGGCCTCCGTGTGCCATAAATAGGCCGCGGGCACAGCCGCGCCCAAAAATAACCTCCCGAAGGCCGGGGCGCCAAGTTCGTCCCGCGGAAAAAGGCCACAAAAACGGGTGGGCTATAGCCTTGGGGGGTGGTGCTGGCCAACTTCGTCCGCCGGACTCGGAATGGCGCGAGACTTTTCGAGGCACCTCGGTGTGCCAAAAATAGGCCGCGGGCGCAGCCGCGCCCAAAAATAACTGCCCGAAGGCCGGGGCGCCAAGTTCGTCCAGCGGAAAAAGGCCACAAAAACTGGTGGGCTATAGCCTTGGGGGGTGGGGCTAGCCAACTTCGTCCGCCGGACTTGGAATGCCGTGATACTTTGCGAGGGACCTCCGTGTGCCAAAAATTGGCCGCGGGCACAGCCGCGCCCAAAAATAACCGCCCGAAGGCCGGGGCGCCAAGTTCGTCCAGCGGAAAAAGGCCACAAAAACGGGTGGGCTATAGGCTTGGGGGGTGGGGCTGGCCAACTTCGTCCGCCAGACTCGGAATGGCGCGAGACTTTGCGAGGCGCCTCCGTGTGCCAACAATAGGCCACGAGCAAATCGGCGCCCAAAAATAACCGCCCGAAGGCCGGTGCGCCAAGTTCGTCCAGCGGAAAAAGGCCACAAAAACGGGTCGGCTATAGCCTTGGGGGGTGGGGCTGGCCAACTTCGTCCAACGGACTCGGAATGGCGTGAGACCTTACGAGGCGCCTCCGTGTGCCAAAAATAGGCCGCGGGCACAGCCGCGTCCAAAAATAACCACCCGATGGCCGGGGCGCCAAGGTCGTCCAGCGGAAAAAGCCCACAAAAACAGGTGGGCTATAGCCTTGGGGTGTGGGGCCGGCCAACTCTGTCCGCCGGACTCGGAATAGCGCGAGACTTTGCGAGGCACCTCCGTGTGCCAAAAATAGGCTACGGGCACAGCCGCGTCCAAAAATAACCGACCGAAGGCCGGGGCGCCAAGTTCATCCAGCGGAAAAAGGCCACAAAAACGGGTGTGCTATAGCCTTGGGGGGTGGGGCAGGCCGACTTCGTCCGCCGGACTTGGACTGGCGCGAGACGTTGCGAGGTGCCTCCGTGTGCCAAAAATAGGTCGCGGGCAAAGCCGCGTCCAAAACTAACCGCCCGAAGGCCGGGGCACCAAGTTCGTCCAGCAGAAAAAGGCCACAAAAACGGGTGGGCTATAGCCTTGGGGGGTGGGGCTGGCCGACTTCGTCCGTCGGACTCGGAATGGCGCGAGACCTTGCGAGGCTCCTCCGTGTGCCAAAAATAGGCCGCAGGCGAGGCCGCGCCCAAAAATAACCGCCTGAAGGCCGGGGCGCCAAGTTCGTCCAGTGGAGAAAGGCCACAAAAACGGGTGGGATATAGCCTTGGGAGGTGGGGCTGGCCAACTTCGTCCGCGGACTCGGAATGGTGCCAGAGTTTGCGAGGCACCTCCGTGTGCCAAAAATAGGCCGCGGGCACAGCCGCACCAAAAAATAACTGCCCGAAGGCCGGGGCGCCAAGTTCGTCCAGCGGAAAAAGGCCACAAAAACGGGTGGGCTATAGCCTTGGGGGGTGGGGCTGGCCAACTTCGTCCACCGGACTCGGAATGGCGCGAGACTTTGCGAGGAACCTCCGTGTACCAAAAATAGGCCGCGGGCAAAGCCGCGCCCAAAAATAACCGCCCGAAGGCCGGGGCGCCAAGTTCGTCCAGCGGAAAAAGGCCACAAAAACGGGTGGGCTATAGCCTTGGGGGGTGGGGCTGGCCAACTTCGTCCGCCGGACTCGGAATGGCGCGAGACTTTGCGAGGGGCCTCCGTGTGCCAAAAATAGGCCGCGGGCATAGCCGCGCTCAAAAATAACCGCCCGAAGGCCGGGGCGCCAAGTTCGTCCAGCGGAGAAAGGCCACAAAAACGGGTGGGCTATAGGCTTGGGGGGTGGGGCTGGCCAACTTCGTCCGCCGGACTCGGAATGGCGCGAGACTTTGCGAGGCGCCTCCGTGTGCCAAAAATAGGCCGTGGACGCAGCCGCACCCAAAAATAACCGCCCGAAGGCCGGGGCGCCAAGTTCGTCCAGCTGAAAAAGCCCACAAAAACGGGTGGGCTATAGCCTTGGGGGGTGGGGCTGGCCAACTTCGTCCGCCGGACTCGGAATGGCGCGAGACCTTGCAAGGGGCCTCCGTGTGCCAAAAATAGGCCGTGGGCAAAGCCGCGCCCAAAAATAACCGCCCGAAGGCCGGGGCGCCAAGTTCATCCAGCGGAAAAAGGCCACAAAAACGGGTGGGCTATAGCCTTGGGGGGTGGGGCTGGCCAACTTCGTCCGCCGGACTCGGAATGGCGCGAGACTTTGCGAGGTGCCTCCGTGTGCCAAAAATAGGCCGCGGGCACAGCCGCGCCCAAAAATAACCGCCCGAAGGCCGGGGCGCCAAGTTCATCCAGCGGAAAAAGGCCACAAAAACGGGTGGGCTATAGCCTTGGGGGGTGGGGCTGGCCAACTTCGTCCGCTGGACTCGGAATGGCGCGAGACTTTGCGAGGCGCCTCCATGTGCCAAAATTTGGCCGTGGGCACAGCCGCGTCCAAAAATAAGCGCCCGAAGGCCGGGACGCCAACTCCGTCCAGCGGAAAAAGGCGACAAAAAAGGGTGGGCTATAGCCTTGGGGGGTGGGGCTGGTCAACTTCGTCCGCCGGACTCGGAATGCCGCAAGACTTTGCAAGGGCCCTCCGTGTGCCAAAAATAGGCCGTGGGCAAAGCCGTGCCAAAAAATAACCGCCCGAAGGACGGGTCGCCAAGTTCGTCCAGCGGAAAAAGCCCACAAAAACGGGTGGGCTATAGCCTTGGGGGGTGGGGCTGGCCAACTTCGTCCGCCGGACTAGGAATGGCGCGAGACTTTGCGAGGCGCCTCCGTGTGCCAAAAATAGGCCGCGGGCACAGCCGCGTCTGAAAATAACCGCCCGAAGGCCATGACGCCAAGTTCGTCCAGCGGAAAAAGGCCATAAAAACGGGTGGGCTATAGCCTTGGAGGGTGGGGCCAGCCCACTTCGTCCGCCATTCTCGGAATGGCGCGAGACTTTGCGAGGACCCTCCGTGTGCCAAAAATAGGCCGCGGGCACAGCTGCGCCTAAAAACAACCTCCCGAAGGCCGGGGCGCCAAGTTCGTCCAGCGGAAAAAGCCCACAAAAACGGGTGGGCTATAGCCTTGGGGGGTGGGGTTGGCCAACTTCGTCCGCGGGACTCGGAATGGCGCGAGACTTTGTGAGGCACCTCCGTGTGCCAAAAATACACCGCAGGCACCGCCGCGCCCAAAAATAACCGCCCAAAGGCCAGGGCGCCAAGTTCGTGCAGCGGAAAAAGCCACAAAAACTTGTGGGCTATAGCCTTGGGGGGTGGGGCTGGCCAACTTCGTCCGCCGGTTTCGGAATGGCGCGAGACTTTGCGAGTCGCCTCCGTGTGCCAAAAATAGGCCGCGGACACAGCCGCGCCCAAAAATAACCGCCCGAAGGGCGGGGCGCCAAGTTCGTCCAGCGGAAAAAGGCCACAAAAACGGGTGGGCTATAGCCTTGGGGGGTGGGGCTGGCCAAGTTCGTCCGCCAGACACGGAATGGCGCGAGACTTTGCGAAGCGCCTCCTGTGCCAAAAATAGGCCACGGGCACAGCCGCGCCCAAAAATAACCGCCCGAAGGCCGGGGCGCCAAGTTCGTCCAGCGGAAAAAGGCCACAAAAACGGGTGGGCTATAGGCTTGGGGGGTGGGGCTGGCCAACTTCGTTCGCCGGACTCGGAATGGCGGGAGACTTTGCGAGGCACCTCCATGTGCCAAAAATAGGCCACGGTCACAGCCGCGCCCAAAAATAACCGCCCGAAGGCCGGGGCGCCAAGTTCGTCCAGCGGAAAAAGCCCACAAAAACGGGTGGGCTATAGCCATGGGGGCTGGGGCTGGCCCACTTTGTCCGCCGGACTTGGAATGCCGCGAGACTTTACGAGGGGCCTCCGTGTGCAAAAAATAGGCCGCGGGCAAAGCCGCGTGCAAAAATAACCGTCCGAAGGCCGGGGCGCCAAGTTCGTCCAGCGGAAAAAGGCCACAAAAACGGGTGGGCTATAGCTTGGGGGGTGGGGCTGGCCAACTTCGTCCGCCGGACTCGGAATGGCGCGAGACTTTGTGAGGCGTCTCCGTGTGCCAGAAATAGGCCGCGGGCCCAGCCGCGCCCAAAAATAACCGCCCAAAGGCTGGGGCGCCAAGTTCGTCCAGCGGAAAAAGGCCACAAAAACGGGTGGGCTATAGCCTTGGGGGGTGGGGCTGGTCAACTTCGTCCGCCGGACTCGGAATAGCGCGAGACTTTGTGAGGCGCCTCTGTGTGCCAAAAATAGGCCGCGGGTGCAGCCGCGCCCAAAAATAACCGCCCAAAGGCCGGGGCGCCAAGTTCGTACAGCGGAAAAAGGCCACAAAAACGGGTGGGCTATAGCCTTGGGGGGTGGGGCTGGTCAACTTCGTCCGCCGGACTCGGAATAGCGCGAGACTTTGTGAGGCGCCTCTGTGTGCCAAAAATAGGCCGCGGGTGCAGCCGCGCCCAAAAATAACTGCCCGAAGGCCGGGGCGCCAAGTTTGTCCGGCGGAAAAAGGCCACAAAAACGGGTGGGCTATAGGCTTGGGGGGTGGGGTTGGCCGACTTCGTCCGCCAGATTCGGAATGGCGCGAGACTTTACAAGGTGCCTCCGTGTGCCAAAAATAGGGTGTGGGCACAGCCGCGCCCAAAAATAACAGCCAGAACGCCGGGGCGCCAAGTTCGTCCAGCGGAAAAAGCCCACAGAAACGGGTGGGCTATAGCCTTGGGGGGTGGGGCCGGCCGACTTCGTCCGCCGGACTCGGAATGGCGCGAGACTTTGTGAGGCCCCTCCTTGTGCCAAAAATAGGCCGCGGGCGCAGCCGCGCGCAAAAATAACTGCTCGAAGGCCGGGGCGCCAAGTTCGTCCTGCGTAAAAAGGCCACAAAAACGGGTGGGCTATACCCTTGGGGGGTGGGGCTGGCGAACTTCGTCCGCCGGACTCGGAATGGCGCGAGACTTTGCGAGGCACCTCCGTGTGCCAAAAATAGGCTGCGGGCACAGCCGCGCCCAAAAATAACCGCCCGAAGGCCGGGGTGCCAAGTTCGTCCAGCGGAAAAAGCCCACAAAAACGGGTGGGCTATAGCCTTGGGGGGTGGGGCCGGCCGACTTCGTCCGCCGGACTCGGAATGGCGTGAGACTTTGCGAGGCCCCTCCGTGTGCCAAAAATAGGCCGCGGGCACAGCCGCGCCCAAAAATAACTGCTCGAAGGCCGGGGCGCCAAGTTCGTCCAGCGGAAAAAGGCCACAAAAACGGGTGGGCTATAGCCTTGGGGGGTGGGGCCGGCCCACTTCGTCCGCCGGACTCGGAATGGCGCGAGACTTTGCGAGGCCCCTCCGTGTGCCAAAACTAGGCCGCGGGCACAGCCGCACCCAAAAATAACTGCTCGAAGGCCGGGGCGCCAAGTTCGTCCAGCGGAAAAAGCCCACAAAAACGGGTGGGCTATAACCTTGGGGGGTGGGGCTGGCCAACTTAGTCCGCCGGACTCGGAATTGCGCGAGACTTTGCGAGGTGCTTCCGTGTACCAAAAATAGGCCGCGGGCACAGCCGCGTCCAAAAATAATCGCCCGAAGGCCGGGGCGCCAAGTTCATCCCGCGGAAAAAACCCACAAAAACGGGTGGGCTATAGCCTTGGGGGGTGGGGCTGGCCAACTTCGTCCGCCGGACTCGGAATGCCAGGAGACTTTGCGAGGTCCCTCCGTGTGCCAAAAATAGGCCGCGGGCACAGCCGCGCCCGAAAATAACCACCCGAAGGCCATGACGCCAAGTTCGTCCAGCGGAAAAAGGCCATAAAAACGGGTGGGCTATAGCCGTGGGGGGTGGGGCTGGCCAACTTCATCCGCCGGACTAGGAATGGCGCGAGACTTTGCGAGGCGCCTCCGTGTGCAAAAAATAGGCCACGGGAACAGCCGCGCCCAAAAATAACCGCCCGAAGGTTGGGGCGCCAAGTTCGTCCAGCGGAAAAAGGCCACAAAAACGGGTGGGCTATAGCCTTGGGGGGTGGGGCTGGCCCACTTCGTCCGCCGGACTCGGAATGGCGCGAGACTTTGCGAGGCCCCTCCGTGTGCCAAAAATAGGCCACGGGCACAGCCGCGCCCAAAAATAACCGCTCGAAGGCCGGGGCGCCAAGTTCGTCCTGCGGAAAAAGCCCACAAAAACGGGAGGGCTACAGCCTTGGGGGGTGGGGCTGGCCAACTTCGTCCGCCGGACTCGGAATGGCGCAAGACTTTGCGAGGCGCCTCCGTGTGCCAAAAATAGGCCGTGGGCACAGCCGCGCCCAAAAATAACCGCCCGAAGGCCGGGGCGCCAAGTTCATCCAGCGGAAAAAGACCCCAAAAACGGGTGGGCTATAGCCTTGGGGGGTGGGGCTGGCCAACTTCGTCCGCCGGACTCGGAATGCCAGGAGACTTTGCGAGGTCCCTCCGTGTGCCAAAAATAGGCCGCGGGCACAGCCGCGCCCGAAAATAACCGCCCGAAGGCCATGACGCCAAGTTCGTCCAGCGGAAAAAGGCCATAAAAACGGGTGGGCTATAGCCGTGGGGGGTGGGGCTGGCCAACTTCGTCCGCCGGACTAGGAATGGCGCGAGACTTTGTGAGGCGCCTCCGTGTGCCAAAAATAAGCCGCGGGCACAGCCGCGTCTGAAAATAACCGCCCGAAGGCCATGACGCCAAGTTCGTCCAGCGGAAAAAGGCCATAAAAACGGGTGGGCTATATCCTTGGAGGGTGGGGCCGGCCCACTTCGTCCGCCGTTCTCGGAATGGCGCGAGACTTTGCGAGGACCCTCCGTGTGCCAAAAATAGGCCGCGGGAACAGCCGCGCCCAAAAATATTTGCTCGAAGGCCTGGGCACCAAGTTCGTCCTGCGTAAAAAGGCCACAAAAACGGGTGGGCTATAGCCTTGGGGGGTGGGGCTGGCCAACTTCGTCCGCCGGACTCGGAATGGCGCGAGACTTTGCGAGGCACCTCCGTGTGCCAAAAATAGGCCGCGGGCACAGCCGCGCCCAAAAATAACCGCCCGAAGGCCGGGGCGCCAAGTTCGTCCAGCGGAAAAAGCCAACAAAAACGGGAGGGCTACAGCCTTGGGGGGTGGGGCTGGCCAACTTCGTCCGCCGGACTCGGAATGGCGCGAGACTTTGCGAGGCGCCTCCGTGTGCCAAAAATAGGCCGCGGGCACAGCCGCGCCCAAAAATAACCGCCCGAAGGCCGGGGCGCCAACTTCGTCCAGCGGAAAAAGCCCACAAAAACGGGTGGGCTATAGCCTTGGGGGGTGGGGCTGGCCAACTTAGTCCGCCGGACTCGGAATTGTGCGAGCCTTTGCGAGGTGCCTCCGTGTGCCAAAAATAGGCCGCGGGCACTGCCACGCCCAAAACTAAGCACCCGAAGGCCGGGGCGCCAAGTTCGTCCCGCGGAAAAAACCCACAAAAACGGGTGGGCTATAGCCGTGGGGGGTGGGGCTGGCCAACTTCGTCCGCCGGACTCGGAATGGCGCGAGACTTTGCGAGGCACCTCCGTGTGCCAAAAATAGGCCACGGGAATAGGCGCGCCCAAAAATAACCGCCCGAAGGTTGGGGCGCCAAGTTCGTCCAGCGGAAAAAGGCCACACAAACGGGTGGGCTATAGCCATGGGCGGTGGGGCTGGCCCACTTCGTCCGCCGGACTCGGAATGGCGCGAGACTTTGTGAGGTCCCTCCGTGTGCTAAAAATAGGCCGCGGGCACAGCCGCGCCCAAAAATAACCGCTCGAAGGCTGGGGCGCCAAGTTCGTCCTGCGTAAAAAGGCCACAAAAACGGGTGGGCTATAGCCTTGGGGGGTGGGGCTGGCCGACTTCGTCCGCCAGACTCGGAATGGCGCGAGACTTTGCGAGCAGCTTCCGTGTGCCAAAAATAAGCCGCGACACAGCCGCGCCCAAAAATAACCGCCCGAAGGCCGGGGCGCCAAGTTCGTCCAGCGGAAAAAGGCCACAAAAACGGGTGGGCTATAGCCTTGGGGGGTGCGGCCGGCCAACTTGGTCCGCCGGACTCGGAATGGCGCGAGACTTTGCGAGGCGCCTCCGTGTGCCAAAAATAGGCCGCGGGCACAGACGCGGCCAAAAATAACCGCCCGAAGGCCGGGGCGCTAAGTTCGTCCAGCGGAAAAAGGCCACAAAAACGGGTGGGCTATAGCCTTGGAGGGTGGGGCCGGCCCACTTCGTCCGCCGTTCTCGGAATGGCGCGAGACTTTGCGAGGACCCTCCGTGTGCCAAAAATAGGCCGCGGGAACAGCCGCGCCCAAAAATATTTGCTCGAATGCCTGGGCGCCAAGTTCGTCCTGCGTAAAAAGGCCACAAAAACGGTTGGGCTATAGCCTTGGGGGGTGGGGCTGGCCAACTTCGTCCGCCGGACTCGGAATGGCGCGAGACTTTGCGAGGCAACTCCGTGTGCCAAAAATACGCCGCGGGCACAGCCGCGCCCAAAAATAACCGCCCGAAGGCCGGGGCGCCAAGTTCGTCCAGTGGAAAAAGGCCACAAAAACGGGTGGGCTATAGCCTTGGGGGGCGGGGCTGGCCAACTTCGTCCGCCGGACTCAGAATGGCGTGAGACTTTACGAGGCACCTCCGTGTGCCAAAAAAGGATGAGGGCACAGCCGCGCTCAAAAATAACCGCCCGAAGGCTGGGGCGCCAACTTCGTCCAGCGTAAAAAAGCCACAAAAACGGGTGGGTTATAGCCTTGGGGGGTGGGGCTGGCCGACTTCGTCCGCCAGACTCGGAATGGCGCGAGACTTTGCGAGCGGTTTCCGTGTGCCAAAAATAAGCCGCGGCACAGCCGCGCCCAAAAATAACCTCCCGAAGGCCGGGGCGGAAAGTTCGTCCAACGGAAAAAGGCCACAAAAACGGGTGGGCTATAGACTTGGGCGGTGGGGCTGGCCAACTTCGTCCGCCGGACTCGGAATGGCGCGAGACTTTGCGAGGCACCTCCATGTGCCAAAAATAGGCTGCGGGCACAGCCACGTACAAAAATAACGGCCTGAAGGCCGGGGCGCCAAGTTCGTCCAGCGGAAAAAGGCCACAAAAACGGGTGGGCTATAGCCTTGGGGGGTGGGGCTGGCCAACTTCGTCCGCAGGACTCGGAATGGCGCGAGACTTTGCGAGGCGCCTCTGTATACCAAAACTAGGCCTTGGGCACAGCCGCACCAAAAAATAACGGCCTGAAGGCCGGGGCGCGAAGTTCGTCCAGCGGAAAAAGGCCACAAAAACGGGTGGGCTATAGCCTTGGGGGGTGGGGCTGGCCAACTTAGTCCGCCGGACTCGGAATTGTGCGAGCCTTTGCGAGGTGCCTCCATGTGCCAAAAATAGGCCGCGGGCACAGCCACGCCCAAAACTAAACCCCTGAAGGCCGGGGCGCCAAGTTCGTCCCGCGGAAAAAACCCACAAAAACGGGTGGGCTATAGCCGTGGGGGGTGGGGCTGGTCAACTTCGTCCGCCGGACTCGGAATGGCGCGAGACTTTGCGAGGCACCTCCGTGTGCCAAAAATAGGCCACGGGAATAGGCGCGCCCAAAAATAGCCGCCCGAAGGTTGGGGCGCCAAGTTCGTCCAGCGGAAAAAGGCCACAAAAACGGGTGGGCTATAGCCTTGGGCGGTGGGGCTGGCCCACTTCGTCCGTCGGACTCGGAATGGCGCGAGACTTTGTGAGGCCCCTCCGTGTGCTAAAAATAGGCCGCGGGCACAGCCGCGCCCAAAAATAACCACTCGAAGGCTGGGGCGCCAAGTTCGTCCTGCGTAAAAAGGCCACAAAAACGGGTGGGCTATAGCCTTGGGCGGTGGGGCTGGCCAACTTCGTCCGCCAGACTCGGAATGGCGCGAGACTTTACGAGCGGTTTCCGTTTGCCAAAAATAAGCCGCGGCACAGCCGCGCCCAAAAATAACCGCCCGAAGGCCGGGGCGCTAAGTTCGTCCAGCGGAAAAAGGCCACAAAAACGGGTGGGCTATAGCCTTGGAGGGTGGGGCCGGCCCACTTCGTCCGCCGTTCTCGGAATGGCGCGAGACTTTGCGAGGACCCTCCGTGTGCCAAAAATAGGCCGCGGGAACAGCCGCGCCCAAAAATAACTGCTCGAAGGCCTGGGCGCCAAGTTCGTCCTGCGTAAAAAGGCCACAAAAACGGGTGGGCTATAGCCTTGGGGGGTGGGGCTGGCCAACTTCGTCCGCCGGACTCGGAATGGCGCGAGACTTTGCGAGGCACCTCCATGTGCCAAAAATAGGCCGCGGGCACAGCCGCGCCCAAAAATAACCGCCCGAAGGCCGGGGCGCCAAGTTCGTCCAGCGGAAAAAGCCCACAAAAACGGGTGGGCTATAGCCTTGGGGGGTGGGGCTGGCCAACTTCATCCGTGGGACTAGGAATGGCGCGAAACTTTGAGAGGCACCTCCGTGTACAAA
This sequence comes from Citrus x changshan-huyou, assembly GCA_039657385.1. Taxonomy (NCBI): domain Eukaryota; kingdom Viridiplantae; phylum Streptophyta; class Magnoliopsida; order Sapindales; family Rutaceae; genus Citrus; species Citrus x changshan-huyou. Next base: position 618,813 of record JBCGBO010000016.1, read on the forward strand.
AAATAGGCCACGGGCACAGCCGCGCCCAAAAATAACCGCCTGAAGCCTGGGGCGCCAAGTTCGTACAGCGGAAAAAACCCACAAAAAACGGGTGGGCTATAGCCTTGGGGGGTGGGACTGGCCAACTTCGTCCGCCGGACTCGGAATGGCGCGAGACTTTGCGAGTCCCCTCCGTGTGCCAAAAATAGGCCGCGGGCACAGCCGCACTAAAAAATAACCACCTGAAGGCCGGGGCGCCAAGTTCGTCCAGCGGAAAAAGGCCACAAAAACGGGTGGGCTATAGCCTTGGGGGGTGGGGCTGGCCGACTTCGTCCGCCGGACTCGGAATGGTGCGAGACTTTGCGAGGCACCTCCGTTCGCCAAAAATAGGCCGCGCGCACAGCCGAACCCAAAAATAACCGCCCGAAGGCCGGGGCGCCAAGTTCGTCCAGCGGAAAAAGCCCACAAAAACGGGTGGGCTATAGCCTTGGGGGATGGGGCTGGCCAGCTTCGTAAGCCGGACTCGGAATGGCGCGAGACTTTGCGAGGCGCCTCCGTGTGCCAAAAATAGGCCGTGGACACAGCCGAACCCAAAAATAACCACCCGAAGGCCAGGGCGCCAAATTCCTCCAGCGGAAAAAGGCCACAAAAACGGGTGGGCTATAGCCTTGGGGGGTGGGGCTGGCCAACTTCGTCCGCCGGACTCGGAATGGCGCGAGACTTTACGAGGCACCTCCGTGTTCCGAAAATAGGCCGCGTGCACATCCGTGCCCAAAAATAACCGCCCGAAGGCCGGGGCGCAAAGTTCGTCCAGCGGAAAAAGGCCACAAAAACGGGTGGGCTATAGCCTTGGGGGGGGGGGCTGGCCAACTTCGTCCGCCGGACTCAGAAGGGCGTGAGACTTTACGAGGCACCTCCGTGTGCCAAAAAAGGATGAGGGCACAGCCGCGCTCAAAAATAACCGCCCGAAGGCTGGGGCGCCAACTTCGTCCAGCGTAAAAAAGCCACAAAAACGGGTGGGTTATAGCCTTGGCGGGTGGGGCTGGCCAACTTCGTCCGCCGGACTCGGAATCGCGCGAGACTTTGGGAGGCACCTCCGTGTGCCAAAAATAGGCTGCGGGCGCAGCCGCGCCCAAAAATAATCCCCCGAAGGCCGGGGCGCCAAGTTCGTCCAGCGGAAAAAGGCCACAAAAACGGGTGGGCTATAGCCTTGGGGGGTGGGGCTGGCCAATCTCGTTCGCCGGACTCGGAATGGCGCGAGACTTTGCGAGCGGTTTCCGTGTGCCAAAAATAAGCCGCGGCACAGCCACGCCCAAAAATAACCTCCCGAAGGGCGGGGCGGAAAGTTCGTCCAGCGGAAAAAGGCCACAAAAACGGGTGGGCTATAGCCTTGGGCGGTGGGGCTGGCCGACTTCGTCCGCCGGACTCGGAATGGCGCGAGACTTTGCGAGGCACCTCCATGTGCCAAAAATAGGCTGCGGGCACAGCCACGTACAAAAATAACGGCCTGAAGGCCAGGGCGCCAAGTTCGTCCAGCGGAAAAAGGCCACAAAAACGGGTGGGCTATAGCCTTGGGGGGTGGGGCTCGCCAACGTCGTCCGCCGGACTCGGAATGGCGCGAAACTTTGCGAGGCACCTCCGTGTTCCGAAAATAGGCCGCGTGCACATCCGTGCCCAAAAATAACGGACCGAAGGCCGGGGCGCCAAGTTCGTCCAGCGGAAAAAGGCCACAAAAACGGGTGGGCTATAGCCTTGGGGGGCGGGGCTGGCCAACTTCGTCCGCCGGACTCAGAATGGCGTGAGACTTTACGAGGCGCCTCCATGTGCCAAAAAAGGCAGAGGGCACAGCCGCGCTCAAAAATAACCGCCCGAAGGCTGGGGCGCCAAGTTCGTCCAGTGGAAAAAAGCCACAAAAACGGGTGGGTTATAGCCTTGGGGGGTGGGGCTGGCCAACTTCGTCCGCCGGACTCGGAATGGCGCGAGACTTTGGGAGGCGCCTCCGTGTGCCAAAAGTAGGCTGCGGGCACAGCCGCGCCCAAAAATAATCGCCCGAAGGCCGGGGCGCCAAGTTTGTCCAGCGGAAAAAGTCCACAAAAACGGGTGGGCTATAGCCTTGGGGGGTGGGGCTGGCCAACCTCGTTCGCCGAACTCGGAATGGCTCGAGACTTTGGGAGGCGCCTCCGTGTGCCAAAAATAGGCTGCGGGCGCAGCCGCGCCCAAAAGTAATCGCCCGAAGGCCGGGGCGCCAAGTTCGTCCAGCGGAAAAAGGCCACAAAAACGGGTGGGCTATAGCCTTGGGGGGTGGGGCTGGCCAACCTCGTTAGCCGGACTCGGAATGGCGCGAGAATTTGCGAGGCGCCTCTGTGTGCCAAAAATAGGCCGCGGGCACAGCCGCGCCCAAAAATAACCTCCCAAAGGCCGGGGCGCAAAGTTCGTCCAGCGGAAAAAGGCCACAAAAACGGGTGGGCTATAGCCTTGGGCGGTAGGGCTGGCCAACTTCGTCCGCCGGACTCGGAATGGCGCGAGACTTTGCGAGGTGCCTCCATGTGCCAAAAATAGGCTTCGGGCACAGCCGCGCCCAAAAATAACGGCCTGAAGGCCGGGGCGCCAAGTTCGTCCAGCGGAAAAATGCCACAAAAACGGGTGGGCTATGCCTTGGGGGGTGGGGCTGGCCAACTTCGTCCGCCGGACTCGGAATGGCGCCAGACTATTCGAGGCGCCTCCGTGTGCCAAAAATAGGCCGCAGGCACAGCCGCGCTCAAAAATAACCGCCCGAAGGCCGGGGCGCCAAGTTCGTCCAGCGGAAAAAGGCCACAAAAATGGGTGGGCTATAGCCTTGGGGGGTGGGGCTGGCCCACTTCGTCCGCCGGACTCGGATTGGCGCGATACTTAGCGAGGCGCCTCCGTGTGCCAAAAATAGGCCATGGCCACAGCAGCACTCAAAAATAACCACCCGAAGGCCGGGGCGCCAAGTTCGTCCAGCGGAAAAAGGCCACAAAAATGGGTGGGCTATAGCCTTGGGGGGTGGGGCTGGCCCACTTCGTCCGCCGAACTCGGAATGGCGCGAGACTTTGCGAGGCACCTCCGTGTGCCAAAAATAGGCCACGGGCACAGCCGCGCCCAAAAATAACCTCCCAAAGGCCGGGGCGCAAAGTTCGTCCAGCGGAAAAAGGCCACAAAAACGGGTGGGCTATAGCCTTGGGCGGTAGGGCTGGCCAACTTCGTCCGCCGGACTCGGAATGGCGCGAGACTTTGCGAGGTGCCTCCATGTGCCAAAAATAGGCTTTGGGCACAGCCGCGCCCAAAAATAACGGCCTGAAGGCCGGGGCGCCAAGTTCGTCCAGCGGAAAAATGCCACAAAAACGGGTGGGCTATGCCTTGGGGGGTGGGGCTGGCCAACTTTGTCCGCCGGACTCGGAACGGCGCGAGACTTTGCGAGACGCCTCCATGTACCAAAAATAGGCCACGGGCACAGCCGCGCCCAAAAATAACTGCCCGAAGACCGGGGCGCCAAGTTCGTCCAGCGGAAAAAGCCCACAAAAACGGGTGGGCTATAACCTTGGGGGGTGGGGCTGGCCAACTTACTCCGCCGGACTCGGAATGGCGCGAAACTTTGCGAGGCGCCTCCGTGTGCCAAAAATAGGCTGCGGGCACAGACGCGCCCAAAAATAACCTCCCGAAGGCTGGGGCGCCAAGTTCGTCCAGCGGAAAAAGTCCACAAAAACGGGTGGGCTATAGCCTTGGGGGGTGGGGCTGGCCAACTTCGTCCGCGGGACTTGGAATCGCGCGAGACTTTGCGAGGTGCCTGCGTGTGCCAAAAATAGGCCGCGGGCACAGCCGCGCCCAAAAATAACTGCCCGAAGGCCGGGGCGCCAAGTTCGTCCAGCGGAAAAAGCCCACAGTAACGGGTGGGCTATAGCCATGGGGGGTGGGGCTGGCCAACTTCATCCGCCAGACTCGGAATGGCGCGAGACTTTGTGAGGCGCTTCCGTGTGCCAAAAATAGGCCACGGGCACAGCCGCGCCCAAAAATAACCGCCCGAAGGCCGGGGCGCCAAGTTCGTCCAGCGGAAAAAGCCCACAAAAATGGGTGGGCTATAGCCTTGGGGGGTGGGGCTAGCCAACGTCGTCCGCCGGACTCGGAACGGCGCGAGACTTTCCGAGGCACCTCCGTGTGCCAAAAATAGGCCGCGGGCACAGCCGCTCCCAAAAATAACCGCCCGAAGGCCGGGGTGCCAAGTTCGTCCAGCGGAAAAAGCCCACAAAAACGGGTGGGCTATAACTTTGGGGGTTGGGGCTGGCCAACTTAGTCCGCCGGACTCGGAATGGCGCGAGACTTTGCGAGGCACCTCCGTGTGCCAGAAATAGGCCGCGGGCACAGACACGCCCAAAAATAACTGCCCGAAGACCGGGGCGCCAAGTTCGTCCAGCGAAAAAAGGCCCCAAAAACGGGTGGGCAATAGCCTTGGGGGGTGGGGCTGGCCAACTTCATCCGCTGGACTCGGAATGGCGCGAAACTTTGAGAGGCACCTCCGTGTACAAAAAATAGGCCACGGGCACAGCCGCGCACAAAAATAACCGCCGGAAGGCCGGGGCGCCAAGTTCGTCCAGCGGAAAAAGCCCACAAAAACGGGAGGGCTACAGCTTTGGGAGGTGGGGCTGGCCAAAATTCGTCCGCCGGACTCGGAATGGCGCGAGACTTTGTGAGGCGCCTCCGTGTGCCAAAAATAGGCCGCGGGCACAGGCGCGCCCCAAAATAACCGCCCGAAGGCCGGGGCGCCAAGTTCGTCCAGCGGAAAAAGGCCCAAAAAACGGGTGGGCTATAGCCTTGGGGGGTGGGGCCGGCAAACTTCGTCCGCCGGACTCGGAAAGGCGCGAGACTTTGCGAGGCGCCTCCGTGTGCTAAAAATAGGCCACGGGCACAGCCGCGACCAAAAATAACTGCCCGAAGCCCGGGGCGCCAAGTTCGACCAGCGGAAAAAGGCCACAAAAACGGGTGGGCTATAGCCTTCGGGGGTGGGGCTGGCCAACTTCGTCCGCCGGACTCGGAATGGCGCGAGACTTTCCGAGGTGCCTCCGTGTGCCAAAAATAGGCCGCGGGCACAGCTGCGCCCAAAAATAACCGCCCGAAGGCCGGGGCGGCAAGTTCGTCCAGCGGCAAAATGCCACAAAAACGGGTGGGCTATAGCCTTCGGGGGTGGGGCTGGCCAACTTCGTCCGCCGGACTCGGAATGGCGCGAGACTTTCCGAGGCCCCTCCGTGTGCCAAAAATAGGCCGCGGGCACAGGTGCGCCCAAAAATAACCGCCCGAAGGCTGGGGCGGCAAGTTTGTCCAGCGGAAAAAGGCCACAAAAACGGGTGGGCTATAGCCTTCGGGGGTGGGGCTGACCAACTTCGTCCGCCGGACTCGGAATGGCGCGAGACTTTCTGACGCCCCTTCGTGTGCCAAAAATAGGCTGCGGGCATAGCTGCGCCCAAAAATAACCGCCCGAGGGCCGGGGCGCCAAGTTCGTCCAGCGGAAAATGGCCACAAAAACGGGTGGGCTATAGCCTTGGGGGGTGGGGCTGGCCAACTTCGTCCGCCGGACTCGGAATTGGGCGAGACTTTGCGAGGTGCCTCCGTGTTCCAAAAATAGGCCGCGGGCATAGCCGCGCCCAAAAATAACCGTCCGAAGGACGGGACGCCAAGTTCGTCCAGCGGGAAAAGGCCACAAAAACGGGTGGGCTATAGCCATGGGGGGTGGGGCTGGCCAACTTCGTCCGCCGGACTCGGAATGGCACGAGACCTTGCGAGGTGCCTCCGTGTACCAAAAATTGGCCGCGTGCACAGCCACGCCCAAAAATAACAACCCGAAGGCCGGGGCGCCAAGTTCGTCCAGCGGAAAAAGCCCACAAAAACGGGTGGGCTATAGCCTTGGGGGGTGGGGCTGGCCAACTTCGTCCGCCGGACTCGGAATGGCGCGAGACTTTGCGAGGCGCCTCCATGTGACAAAAATAGGCCACGGCCACAGCCGCTCGCAAAAATAACCACCCGAAGGCCGGGGCGCCAAGTTCGTCCAGCGGAAAAAGGCCACAAAAACGGTTGGACTATAGCCTTGGGGGGTGGGGCTGGCCGACTTCCTTCGCCGGACTCGGAATGGCGCGAGACTTTGTGAGGCACCTCCGTGTGCCAAAAATAGGCCGCGGCCATTGCCGCGCCCAAAAATAACCGCCCGAAGGCCGGGGCGCCCAGTTCGTCCCGCGGAAAAAGCCCACAAAAACGGGCGGGCTATAGCCTTTGGGGGTCGGGTTGGCCGACTTCGTCCGCCGGACTCGGAATGGCGCGAGACTTTGCGAGGCGCCTTCGTGTGCCAAAAATAGGCCGCGGACACAGCCGCTCCCAAAAATAACCGCCCGAAGGCCGGGGCGCCAAGTTCGTCCAGCGGAAAAAGCCCACAAAAACGGGTGGGCTATAGCCTTGGGGGGTGGGGCTGGCCAACTTCGTCCGCCGGACTCGGAATGGCGCGAGACTTTGCGAGGCGCCTCCATGTGATAAAAATAGGCCGCGGCCACAGCCGCTCGCAAAAATAACCACCCGAAGTCCGGGGCGCCAAGTTCGTCCAGCGGAAAAAGGCCACAAAAACGGGTGGACTATAGCCTTGGGGGGTGGGGCTGGCCGGCTTCCTTCGCCGGACTCGGAATGGCGCGAGACTTTGCGAGGCACCTCCGTGCGCCAAAAATAGGCCGCGGCCATTGCCGCGCCCAAAAATAACCACCCGAAGGCCGGGGCGCCCATTTCGTCCCGCGGAAAAAGCCCACAAAAACGGGCGGGCTATAGCCTTGGGGGGTCGGGTTGGCCAACTTCGTCCGCCGGACTCGGAATGGCGCGAGACTTTCCGAGGCACCTTCGTGTGCCAAAAATAGGCCGCGGACACAGCCGCTCCCAAAAATAACCGCCCGAAGTCCGGGGCGCCAAGTTCGCCCAGCGGAAAAAGGCCAGAAAAACGGGTGGGCTATAGCCTTGGGGGGTGGTGCTGGCCAACTTCGTCCGCCGGACTCGGAATGGCGCAAGACTTTACGAGATGCCTCCGTGTGCCGAAAATAGGCTGCAGGCACAGCCGCGCCCAAAAATAACCGCCCGAAGGCCGGGGCGCCAAGTTCGTCCAGCGGAAAAAGGCCACAAAAACGGGTGGGCTACAACCTTGGGGGGTCGGGCTGGCCTACTTCGTCCGCCGAACTCGGAATGGCGCGAGACTTTGCGAGGCACCTCCGTGTGCCAAAAATAGGCCACGGGCACAGCCGCTCCCAAAAATAACCGCCCGAAGGCCGGGGCGCCAAGTTCGTCCAGCGGAAAAAGGCCCAAAAAACGGGTGGGCTATAGCCTGGGGGGGTGGGGCTGGCGAACTTCGTCCGCCGGACTCGGAATGGCGCGAGACTTTGCGAGGCACCTACGTGTACAAAAAATAGGCCGCGGGCACAGCCGCGCCCAAAAATAACCGCCCGACGCCCCGGGCGCCAAGTTCATCAGGCGGAAAAAGACCACAAAAATGGGTGGGCGATATCCTTCGGGGGTGGGGCTGGCCAACTTCGTCCGCCGGACTCGAAATGGCGCGAGACTTTGCGAGGCACCTCCGTGTGCTAAAAATAGGCCGCGGGCACAGCAGCGCCCAAAAATAACCGCCCGAAGCCCGGGGCGCCAAGTTCGTCCAGCGGAAAAAGGCCACAAAAACGGGTGGGCTATAGCCTTGGGGGGTGGGGCTGGCCAACTTCGTCCGCCGGACTCGGAATGGCCCGAGACTTTGCGAGGCGCCTCCGTGTGCCAAAAATATGCCGCGGGCACAGCCTCGCCCAAAAATAACTCCCCGAAGGCCGGGGCGCCAAGTTTGTCCAGCAGAAAAAGGCCACAAAAACGGGTGGGCTATAGCCTTGGGGGGTGGGGCTGGCCAACTTCGTCCGCCGGACTCGGAATGGCCCGATACTTTGCAAGGCACCTCCGTGAGCCAAAAATAGGCCGCGGGCACAGCCGCGCCCAAAAATAACTTCCCGAAGGCCGGGGCGCCAAATTTGTCCAGCGGAAAAAGGCCACAAAAACGGGTGCGCTATAGCCTTGTGGGGTGGGGCTGGCTCACTTTTCTCCGCCGGACTCGGAATGGCACGAGACTTTGCAAGGCATCTCCATGTGCCAAAAATAGGCCGCGGGAACAGCCGCGCCCAAAAATAACTGGCCGAAGGCCGGGGCGCCAAGTTCGTCCAGCGGAAAAAGGCCACAAAAACGGGTGGGCTATAGCCTTGGGGGGTGGGGCTGGCCAACTTCGACCGCCGGACTCGGAATGTCGGGAGACTTTTCGAGGCGCCTCCGTGTGCCAAAAATAGGCCGCGGGAACAGCCGCGCCCAAAAATAACTGGCCGAAGGCCGGGGCGCCAAGTTCGTCCAGCGGAAAAAGGCCACAAAAACGGGTGGGCTATAGCCTTGGGGGGTGGGGCTGGCCAACTTCGACCGCTGGACTCGGAATGGCGCGAGACTTTACGAGATGCCTCCGTGTGCCGAAAATAGGCCGCGGGCACAGCCGCGCCCAAAAATAACCGCCCGAAGGCCGGGGCGCCAAGTTCGTCCAGCGGGAAAAGGCCACAAAAACGGGTGGGCTACAACCTTGGGGGGTCGGGCTGGCCTACTTCGTCCGCCGAACTCGGAATGGCGCGAGACTTTGCGAGGCACCTCCGTGTGCCAAAAATAGGCCACGGGCACAGCCGCTCCCAAAAATAACCGCCCGAAGGCCGGGGCGCCATGTTCGTCCAGCGGAAAAAGGCCCAAAAAACGGGTGGGCTATAGCCTGGGGGGGTGGGGCTGGCGAACTTCGTCCGCCGGACTCGGAATGGCGCGAGACTTTGCGAGGTACCTACGTGTACAAAAAATAGGCCGCGGGCACAGCCGCGCCCAAAAATAACCGCCCGACGCCCCGGGCGCCAAGTTCATCAGGCGGAATAAGACCACAAAAATGGGTGGGCGATATCCTTCGGGGGTGGGGCTGGCCAACTTCGTCCGCCGGACTCGAAATGGCGCGAGACTTTGCGAGGCACCTCCGTGTGCTAAAAATAGGCCGCGGGCACAGCAGCGCCCAAAAATCACCGCCCGAAGCCCGGGGCGCCAAGTTCGTCCAGCGGAAAAAGGCCACAAAAACGGGTGGGCTATAGCCTTGGGGGGTGGGGCTGGCCAACTTCGTCCGCCGGACTCGGAATGGCCCGAGACTTTGCGAGGCGCCTCCGTGTGCCAAAAATTTGCCGCGGGCACAGCCTCGCCCAAAAATAACTCCCCGAAGGCCGGGGCGCCAAGTTTGTCCAGCAGAAAAAGGCCACAAAAACGGGTGGGCTATAGCCTTGGGGGGTGGGGCTGGCCAACTTCGTCCGCCGGACTCGGAATGGCCCGATACTTTGCAAGGCACCTCCGTGAGCCAAAAATAGGCCGCGGGCACAGCCGCGCCCAAAAATAACTTCCCGAAGGCCGGGGCGCCAAATTTGTCCAGCGGAAAATGGCCACAAAAACGGGTGCGCTATAGCCTTGTGGGGTGGGGCTGGCTCACTTTTCTCCGCCAGACTCGGAATGGCACGAGACTTTGCAAGGCGTCTCCATGTGCCAAAAATAGGCCGCGGGAACAGCCGCGCCCAAAAATAACTGGCCGAAGGCCGGGGCGCCAAGTTCGTCCAGCGGAAAAAGGCCACAAAAACGGGTGGGCTATAGCCTTGGGGGGTGGGGCTGGCCAACTTCGACCGCCGGACTCGGAATGTCGCGAGACTTTTCGAGGCGCCTCCGTGTGCCAAAAATAGGCCGCGGGCACAGCCACGCCAAAATGTAACCGCCCGGAGACCGGGCCTCCATGATCGTCCAGCGGAAAAAGCCCACAAAAACGGGTGGGCTATAGCCTTGGGGGGTGGGGCTGGCCGACTTCGTCTGCCGGACTCGGAATGGCGGGAGACATTGCGAGGCACCTCTGTGTGCCAAAAATAGGCCGCGGGCACAGCCACGCCCAAAAATAACCGCCCGAAGGCCGGGGCGGCAAGTTCGTCCAGCGGAAAAAGCCCACAAAAACGGGTGGCCTATAGCCTTGGGGGGTGGGGCGGGCCCACTTCGTCCGCCGGACTCGGAATGGCGCGAGACTTTTCGAGGGGCCTCCATGTGCCAAAAATAGGCCGCGGGCAAAGCCGCGCCCAAAAAAAACAGCCCGAAGGCCGGGGCGCCAAGGTCGTCCAGCGGAAAAAGGCCACAAAAACGGGTGGGCTATAGCCTTGGGGGGTGGGGCTGGCCAACTTCGTCCGCCGGACTCGGAATGCCGCGAGACTTTGCGAGGTACCTACGTGTACAAAAAATAGGCCGCGGGAACAGCCGCGCCCAAAAATAACCGCCCGACGCCCCGGGCGCCAAGTTCATCAGGCGGAATAAGACCACAAAAATGGGTGGGCGATATCCTTCGGGGGTGGGGCTGGCCAACTTCGTCCGCCGGACTCGAAATGGCGCGAGACTTTGCGAGGCACCTCCGTGTGCCAAAAATAGGCCGCGGGCACAGCAGCGCCCAAAAATCACCGCCCGAAGGCCGGGGCGCCAAGTTCGTCCAGCGGAAAAAGCCCACAAAAACGGGTGGGCTATAGCCTTGGGGGGTGGGGCTGGCCGACTTCGTCTGCCGGACTCGGAATGGCGGGAGACTTTGCGAGGCACCTCTGTGTGCCAAAAATAGGCCGCGGGCACAGCCACGCCCAAAAATAACCGCCCGAAGGCCGGGGCGGCAAGTTCGTCCAGCGGAAAAAGCCCACAAAAACGGGTGGCCTATAGCCTTGGGGGGTGGGGCGGGCCCACTTCATCCGCCAGACTCGGAATGGCGCGAGACTTTTTGAGGGGCCTCCATGTGCCAAAAATAGGCCGCGGGCAAAGCCGCGCCCAAAAATAACAGCCCGAAGGCCGGGGCGCCAAGGTCGTCCAGCGGAAAAAGGCCACAAAAACGGGTGGGCTATAGCCTTGGGGGGTGGGGCTGGCCAACTTCGTCCGCCGGACTCGGAATGCCGTGAGACTTTGCGAGGGGCCTCCGTGTGCCAAACCTAGGCCGCGGGTAAAGCCGCGCCCAAAAATAACAGCCCGAAGGCCGGGGCGCCAAGTTCGTCCAGCGGAAAAAGGCCACAAAAACGGGTGGGCTATAGCCTTGGGGTGTGGGGCTGGCCAGCTTCGTCCGCCGGACTCGGAATGGCGCGAGACCTTACGAGGCGCCTCCGTGTGCCAAAAATAGGCCGCGGGCACAGCCGTGCCCAAAAATAACTGCCCGAAGGCCGGGGCGCCAAGTTCGTCCAGCGGAAAAAGCCCACAAAAACGGGTGGGCTATAGCCTTGGGGGGTGGGGCTGGCCGACTTCGTCCGCCGGACTCGGAATGGCGCGAGACTTTGCGAGGCGCCTTCGTGTGGCAAAAATAGGCCGCAGGCACAGCCGCGCCTAAAAATAACCGCCCGAGGGCCGGGGCGCCAAGTTCGTCCAGCGGAAAAAGCCCACAAAAACGGGTGGGCTATAGCTTTGGGGGGTGGGGCGGGCCCACTTCGTCCGCCGGACTCGGAATGGCGCGAGACTTTGCGAGGGGCCTCCGTGTGCCAAAAATAGGCCGCGGGCAAAGCCGCACCCAAAAATAACCGCCCGAAGGCAGGGGCGCCAAGTTCGTCCAGCGGAAAAAGCCCACAAAAACGGGTGGGCTATAGCCTTGGGGGGTGGGGCTGGCCCACTTCGTCCGCCGGACTCGGAATGCCGCGAGACTTTGCGAGGGGCCTCCGTGTGCAAAAAATCGGCCGCGGACAAAGCCGCGCCGATAAATAACCGCCCGAAGGCCGGGGCGCCAAGTTCGTCTAGCGGAAAAAGGCTACAAAAACGGGTGGGCTATAGCCTTGGGGGGTGGGGCTGGCCAGCTTCGTCCGCAGGACTCGGAATGGCGCGAGACTTTGCGAGGCGCCTCCGTGTGCGAATAATAGGCCATGGGCACAGCCGCGCCCAAATATAACCGCGCGAAGGCCGGGGCGCCATGATCGTCCAGCGGAAAAAGCCCACAAAAACGGGTGGGCTATAGCCTTGGGGGGTGGGGCTGGCCGACTTCATCCGCCGGACTCGGAATGGCGCGAGACTTTGCGAGGCACCTCCGTGTGCCAAAAATAGGCCGCGGGCACAGCCACGCCCAAAAATAACGGCCCGAAGGCCGGGGCGCCAAGTTCGTCCAGCGAAAAAAGGCCACAAAAACGGGTGGGCTACAGCCTTGGGGGGTGGGGCTGGCCAACTTCTTCCGTTGGACTCGGAATGGCGCGAGACTTTGCGAGGGGCCTCCGTGTGCCAAAAATAGGCAGCGGGCAAAGCCGCGCCCAAAAATAACTGCCCGAAGGCCGGGGCGCCAAGTTCGTCCAGCGAAAAAAGGCCACAAAAACGGGTGGGCTACAGCCTTGGGGGGTGGGGCTGGCTCACTTCGTCCGCCGGACTCGAAATGCCGCGAGACTTTGCGAGGGGCCTCCGTGTGCCAAACCTAGGCCGTGGGCAAAGCCGCGCCCAAAAATAACCGCCCGAAGGCCGGGGCGCCAAGTTCGTCCAGCAGAAAAAGGCTACAAAAACGGTGGGCTATAGCCTTGGGGGGTGGGGCTGGCCAGCTTCGTCCGCCGGACTCGGAATGGCGCGAGACTTTGCGAGGTGCCTCCATGTGCGAATAATAGGCCACGGGCACAGCCGCGCCCAAATATAACCGCCCGAAGGCCGGGGCGCCATGTTCGTCCAGCGGAAAAAGCCCACAAAAACGGGTGGGCTATAGCCATGGGGGGTGGGGCTCGCCAGCTTCGTCCGCAGGACTCGGAATGGCGCGAGACTTTGCGAGGTGTCTCCGTGTGCCAAAAATAGGCCGCGGGCACAGCCTCGCCAAAATTTAACCGCCCGAAGGCCGGGCCGCCATGATCGTCCAGCGGAAAAAGCCCACAAAAACGGGTGGGCTATAGCCTTGGGGGGTGGGGCTGGCCGACTTCGTCCGCCGGACTCGGAATGGCGCGAGACTTTGCGAGGCACCTCCGTGTGCCAAAAATAGGCCGCGGGCACAACCGCGCCCAAAAATAACTGCCCGAAGGCCGGGGCGCCAAGTTCGTCCAGCGGAAAAAGCCCACAAAAACGGGTGGGCCATAGCCTTGGGGGGTGGGGCTGGCCGACTTCGTCTGCCGGACTCGGAATGGCGCGAGACTTTGCGAGGCGCCTTCGTGTGCCAAAAATAGGCCGCGGGCACAGCCGCGCCTAAAAATAACCGCCCGAAGGCCGGGGCGCCAAGTTCGTCCAGCGGAAAAAGCCCACAAAAACGGGTGGGCTATAGCCTTGGGGGGTGGGGCTGGCCCACATCATCCGCCGGACTCGGAATGGCGCGAGACTTTGCGAGGGGCCTCCGTGTGCCAAAAATAGGTAGCGGGCAAAGCCGCGCCCAAAAATAACTGCTCGAAGGCCGGGGCGCCAAGTTCGTCCAGCGAAAAAAGGCCACAAAAACGAGTGGGCTACAGCCTTGGGGGGTGGGGCTGGCCAACTTCGTCCGCCGGACTCGGAATGCCGCGAGATTTTGCGAGGGGCCTCCGTGTGCTAAAAATAGGCTGCGGGCAAAGCCGCGATAAAAAATAACTGCCCGAAGGCCGGGGCGCCAAGTTCGTCCAGCGGAAAAAGCCCACAAAAACGGGTGGGCTATAGCCTTGGGGGGTGGGGCTGGCCGACTTCGTCCGCCGGACTCGGAATGGCGCGAGACTTTGCGAGGCACCTCCGTGTGCCAAAAATAGGCCACGGGCACAGCCGCGCCCAAAAATAACTGCCCGAAGGCCGGGGCGCCAAGTTCGTCCAGCGGAAAAAGCCCACAAAAACGGGTGGGCCATAGCCTTGGGGGGTGGGGCTGGCCGACTTCGTCCGCCGGACTCGGAATGGCGCGAGACTTTGCGAGGCGCCTTCGTGTGCCAAAAATAGGCCGCGGGCACAGCCGCGCCTAAAAATAACCGCCCGAAGGCCGGGGCGCCAAGTTCGTCCAGCGGAAAAAGGCCACAAAAACGGGTGGGCTATAGCTTTGGGGGGTGGGGCGGGCCCACTTCTTCCGCCGGAATCGGAATGGCGCGAGACTTTACGAGGGGCCTCCGTGTGCCAAAAATAGGCCACGGGCAAAGCCGCGGCCAAAAATAACCGCCCGAAGGCCGGGGTGCCAAGTTCGTCCAGCGGAAAAAGGCTACAAAAACGGGTGGGCTATAGCCTTGGGGGGTGGGGCTGGCCAACTTCGTCCGCCGGACTCGGAATGCCGCGAGACTTTGCGAGGGGCCTCCGTGTGCCAAAAATAGGCCGTGGGCAAAGCCGCGCCCAAAAATAACCGCCCGAAGGCCGGGGCGCCAAGTTCGTCCAGCGGAAAAAGCCCATAAAAACGGGTGGGCTATAGCCTTGGGGGGTGGGGCTGGCCGACTTCGTCCGCCGGACTCGGAATGGCGCGAGACTTTGTGAGGCACCTCCGTGTGCCAAAAATAGGCCGCGGGCATAGCCGCGCCCAAACATAACTGCCCGAAGGCCGGGGCGCCAAGTTCGTCCAGCGGAAAAAGGCCACAAAAACGGGTGGGCTATAGCCTTCGGGGGTGGGGCTGGCCAACTTCGTCCGCCGGACTCGGAATGGCGCGAGACTTTGCGAGGGCCCTCCGTGTGCCAAAAATAGGGAGCGGGCAAAGCCGCGCCAAAAAATAACAGCCCGAAGGCCGGGGCGCCAAGTTCGTCCAGCGAAAAAAGGTCACAAAAACGGGTGGGCTACAGCCTTGGGGGGTGGGGCTGGCCAACTTCGTCCGCCAGACTCGGAATGCCGCGAGACTTTGCGAGGGGCCTCCGTGTGCTAGAAATAGGCTGCGGGCAAAGCCGCGATAAAAATTAACCGCCCGAAGGCCGGGGCGCCAAGTTCGTCCAGCGGAAAAAGGCCACAAAAACGGGTGGGCTATAGCCTTGGGGGGTGGGGCTGGCCAACTTCGTCCGCCGGACTCGGAAAGCCGCGAGACTTTGCGAGGGGCCTCCGTGTGCAAAAATAGGCCGTGGGCAAAGGCGCGCCCAAAAATAACCGCCCGAAGGCCGGGGCGCCAAGTTCGTCCGGCGGAAACAGGCCACAAAAACGGGTGGGCTATAGCCTTGGGGGGTGGGGCTGGCCCACTTCGTCCACCGGACTCGGAATACGGCGAGACTTTGCGAGGGGCCTCCGTGTACCAAAAATACTCCACGTTCAAAGCCGCGCCCAAAAATAACCGCCAAAAGTCCGGGGCGCCAAGTTCGTCCAGCGGAAAAAGGCCACAAAAACGGGTGGGCTATAGCCTTGGGGTGTGGGGCTGGCCAACTTCATCAGCCGGACTAGGAAAGCAGCAAGACCTTGCGAGGGGCCTACGTATGCCAAAAGTAGGGCGCGGGCAAAGCTGCGCCCAAAAATAACCGCTGGAAGGCCGGGACGCCAAGTTCGTCCAGCGGTAAAAGGCCACAAAAACGGGTGGGCTATAGCCTTGGGGGGTGGGGCTGGCCAACTTCGTCCGCCGGACTAGGAATGCCGCGAGACTTTGTGAGGGGCCTCTGTGTGCCAAAAATAGGCCGTGGGCAAAGCCGCGCCTAAAAATAACCACCCGAAGGCCGGGGCGCCAAGTTCGTCCAGCGGTAAAAGGCCACAAAAACGGGGGGGCTATAATCTTGGGGGGTGGGGCTGGCCCACTTCGTCCGCCGGACTCGGCATGCCGCGGGACTTTGCGAGGGGCCTCCGTGTGCCAAAAATAGGCCGCGGGCGAAGCCGCGCCCAAAAATTACTGCCCGAAGGCCGGGGCGCCAAGTTCGTCCAGCGGAAAAAGGCCACAAAAACGGGTGGGCTATAGCCTTGGGGGGTTGGGCTGGCCAACTTCGTCCGCCGGACTCGGAATGCCGTGAGACTTTGCGAGGGATCTCCGTGTGCCATAAATAATCCGTGGGCAAAGCCGCGCCTAAAAATAACCCCCCGAAGGCCGGGGCGCCAAGTTCGTCCAGCGGTAAAAGGCCACAAAAACGGGTGGGCTATAGCCTTGGGGGGTGGGGCTGGCACACTTCGTCCGCCAGACTCGGCATGCCGCGAGACTTTACGAGGGGCCTCCGTGTACCAAAAATAGGCCACGGGCAAAGCCGCGCCCAAAAATAACCGCCCGAAGGACGGGGCGGCAAGTTCGTCCGGCGGAAAAAGGCCACAAAAACGGGTGGGCTATAACCTTGAGGGGTGGGGCTGGCCAACTTCGTCCGCCGGACTCGGAATGCCGCGAGACTTTACGAGGGATCTCCGTGTGCCATAAATAATCCGCGGGCAAAGCCGCGCCTAAAAATAACCACCCGAAGGCCGGGGCGCCAAGTTCGTCCAGCGGTAAAAGGCCACAAAAACGGGTGGGCTATAATCTTGGGGGGTGGGGCTGGCCCACTTCGTCTGCCGGACTCGGCATGCCGCGGGACTTTGCGATGGGCCTCCGTGTGCCAAAAATAGGCCGCGGGCGAAGCCGCACCCAAAAATTACTGCCCGAAGGCCGGGGCGACAAGTTCGTCCAGCGGAAAAAGGCCACAAAAACGGGTGGGCTATTGCCTTGGGGGGTGGGGCTGGCCGACTTCGTCCGCCAGACTCAGAATGCCGCGAGACTTTGCGACGGGCCTCCGTGTGCCAAAAATAGGCCGCGGGCAAAGGCGCGCCCAAAAATAACAGCCCGAAGGCCGGGGCGCCAAGTTCGTCCGGCGGAAAAAGGCCACAAAAACGGGTGGGCTATAGCCTTGGGGGGTGGGGCTGGCCATCTTCGTCCGCCGGACTCGGAATGCCGTGAGACTTTGCGAGGGATCTCCGTGTGCCATAAATAATCCGTGGGCAAAGCCGCGCCTAAAAATAACCACCCGAAGGCCGGGGCGCCAAGTTCGTCCAGCGGTAAAAGGCCACAAAAATGGGTGGGCTATAGCCTTGGGGGGTGGGGCTGGCCCACTTCGTCCGCCGGACTCGGCATGCCGCGAGACTTTGCGAGGGGCCTCCGTGTGCCAAAAATAGGCCGCGGGCAAACCGCGCCCAAAAATAACCGCCCGAAGTTCGGGGCGCCAAGTTCGTCCAGCGGAAAAAGGCCACAAAAACGGGTGGGCTATAGCCTTGGGGTGTGGGGCTGGCCAACTTCATCAGCCGGACTCGGAAAGCCGTAAGACCTTGCGAGGGGCCTCCGTGTGCCAAAAATCGGCCGCGGGTAAAGCCGCGCCCAAAAATAACCGCCCGAATGCCGGGGCGCCAAGTTCGTCCGGCGGAAAAAGGCCACAAAAACGGGTGGGCTATAGCCTTGGGGGGTGGGGCTGGCCGACTTCGTCCGCCGGACTCGGAATGCCGTGAGACTTTGCGAGGGGCCTCCGTGTCCCAAAAATAGGCCGCGAACGAAGCCGCACCCAAAAATAACCACCCGAAGGCCGGGGCGCCAAGTTCGTCCGGCGGAAAAAGGCCACAAAAACGGGTGGGCTATAGCCTTGGGGGGTGGGGCTGGCCATCTTCGTCCGCCGGACTCGGAATGCCGTGAGACTTTGCGAGGGATCTCCGTGTGCCATAAATAATCCGTGGGCAAAGCCGCGCCTAAAAATAACCACCCGAAGGCCGGGGCGCCAAGTTCGTCCAGCGGTAAAAGGCCACAAAAATGGGTGGGCTATAGCCTTGGGGGGTGGGGCTGGCCCACTTCGTCCGCCGGACTCGGCATGCCGCGAGACTTTGCGAGGGGCCTCCGTGTGCCAAAAATAGGCCGCGGGCAAACCGCGCCCAAAAATAACCGCCCGAAGTTCGGGGCGCCAAGTTCGTCCAGCGGAAAAAGGCCACAAAAACGGGTGGGCTATAGCCTTGGGGGGTGGGGCTGGCCAACTTCGTCCGCCGGACTCGGAATGCCGCGAGACTGTGCGAGGGGTCTCCGTGTGCCAAAAATAGGCCGTGGGATTAGCCGCACCCGAAAATAACCGCCCGAAGGGCCGGGGTGCCAAGTTCGTCCAGCGGAAAAAGGCCACAAAAACGGGTGGGCTATAGCCTTGGGGGGTGGGGCTGGCCAACTTCGTCCGCCGGACTCGGAATGCCGCGAGACTTTGCGAGGGCCCTCTGTGTGCCAAAAATAGGCCGCGGGCATAGCCGCGCCCGAAAATAACCGACCGAAAGGCCGGGGCGCCAAGTTCGTCCAGCCGAAAAAGGCCACAAAAACGGGTGGGCTGTAGCCTCGGGGGGTGGGGCTGGCCAACTTCGTCCGCCGGCCTCAAAATGCGGCGACACTTTGCGAGGGGCCTCCGTGTGCCAAAAATAGGCCGCGGACAAAGCCGCGCCCAAAAATAACAGCCCGAAGGCCGGGGCGCCAAGTTCGTCCAGCGGAAAAAGGCCACAAAAACGGGTGGGCTATAGTCTTGGGGGGTGGGGCTGGCCAACTTCGTCCGCCGGACTCAGAATGCCGTGAGACTTTGCGAGGGAACTCCATGTGCCATAAATAATCCGTGGGCAAAGCCGCGCCTAAAAATAACCACCCGAAGGCCGGGGCACCAAGTTCGTACAGCGGTAAAAGGCCACAAAAACGGGTGGGCTATAGAATTGGGGGGTGGGGCTGGCCAACTTCGTCCGCCGGACTCGCAATGCCGCGAGACTTTGCGAGGGGCCTCCGTGTGCGAAAAATAGGCCGCGGGCAAAGCCTCACCCAAAAATAACCACCCGATGGCCGGGGCGCCAAGTTCGTCCAGCGGAAAAAGGCCACAAAAACGGGTGGGCTATAGCCTTGGGGGGTGGGGCTGGCCAACTTCGTCCGCCGGACTCGGAATGCCACGAGAGTTTGCGAGGGGCCTCCGTGTGACAAAAATAGACCACGGGTGAAGCCGTGCCAAAAAATAACCGCCCGAAGGCCGGGGCGCCAAGTTCGTCCAGCGGAAAAAGGCCACAAAAACGGGTGGGCTAAAGCCTTGGGGGGTGGAGCAGGCCACCTTCGTCCGCCGGACTCGGAATGGCGCGAGACTTTGCGAGGCACCTCCGTGTGCCGAAAATAGGCCACGGGCAAAGCTGCACCCAAAAATAACCGCCCGAAGGCCGGGGCTCCAAGTTCGTCCAGCGGAAAAAGGCCACAAACACGGGCGGGCTACAGCCTTGGGGGGTGGGGCAGGCCAACTTCGTCCGCTGGACTCGGAATGCCGCGAGACTTTGCGAGGGGTCTCCTTGTGCCACAAATAGGCCGTGGGCAAACCCGCGCCCAAAAATAACTGCCCGAAGACCGGGGCCCCAAGTTCGTACAGTGGAAAAAGGCCACAAAAACGGGTGGGCTACAGCCTTGGGGGGTGGGGCTGGCCAACTTCGTCCGACGGACTCGGAATGACGCGAGAGTTTGCGAGGGGCCTCCGTGTGCCAAAAATAGGCCGCGGGCAACGCCGCGCCCACAAAGAACTGCCCGAAGGGCCGGGGCGCCAAGTTCGTCCAGCGGAAAAAGGCCACAAAAACGGGTGGGCTATAGCCTTGGGGGGTGGGGCTGGCCAACTTCGTCCGCCGGACTCGGAATGCCGCGAGACTTTGCGAGGGGCCTCCGTGTGCCAAAACTAGGCCGCGGTCAAAGCCTCGCCCAAAAATAATGGCCCGAATCCCCGAGCGCCAAGTTCGTCCAGCGGAAAAAGGCCACAAAAACGGGTGGGCTATAGCCTTGGGGGGTGGGGCGGGCCAACTTCGTCCGCCGGACTCGGAATGCCGCGAGACTTTGCGAGGGGCCTCCGTGTGCCAAAAATATGCTGCGGACACAGCCACGCCCAAAAATAACCGCCCGAAGGCCGGGGCGCCAACTTCGTCCTGCGGAAAAAGGCCACAAAAACGGGTGGGCTATAGCCTGGGGGGGTGGGGCCGGCCCACTTCGTCCGCCGGACTCGGAATGGCGTGAGACTTTGCAAGCGGCCTCCGTGTGACAAAAATAGGCCGCGGACACAGCCGTACCCAAAAATAACCGGCCGAAGGCCGGGGCGCCATGTTCGTCCAGCGGAAAAAGCCCACAAAAACGGGTGGGCTATAGCCTTGGGGGGTGGGGCTGGCCAACTTCGTCCGCCGGACTCGGAATGGCGCGAGACTTTGCGAGGCGCCTCCGTGTTTAAAAAATAGGCTGCGGGCACAGCCGCGCCCAAAATAACCCCCCGAAGGCCGGGGCGCCAAGTTCGTCCAGCGGAAAAAGCCCACAAAAACTGGTGGGCTATAGCCTTGGGGGCTGGGGCTGGCCAACTTCGTCCGCCGGACTTGGAATGGCGCGAGACTTTACGAGGCGCCTCTGTGTGCCAAAAATAGGCCGCGGGCACAGCCGCGCCCAAAAATAACCGCCCGAAGGCCGGGGTGTCAAGTTCGTCCAGCAGAAAAAGCCCACAAAAACGGGTGGGCTATAGCCTTGGGGGGTGGGGCAGGCCTACTTCGTCCGCCGGACTTGGAATGGCGCGAGACTTTACGAGGCACCTCCGTGTGCCAATAATTGGCCGCGGGCACAGCCGCGCCCAAAAATAACCGCCCAAAGGCCGGGGCGCCAAGTTCGTCCAGCGGAAAAAGCCCACAAAAACGGGTGGGCTATAGCCTTGGGGGGTGGGGCTGGCCAACTTCGTTCGCCGGACTCGGAATGGCGCGAGACTTTGCGAGGCGCCTCCGTGTGCCAAAAATAGGCCGCGGGCACAGCCGCGAAAAAAATAACCGCCCGAAGGCCGGGACGCCAAGTTCGTCGAGCGGAAAAAGCCCACAAAAACGGGTGGGCTATAGCCTTGCGGGGTGGGGCTGGCCAACTTCGTCCGCCGGACTCGGAATGGCGCGAGATTTTGCGAGGCGCCTCCGTGTGCAAAAAATAGGCTGCGGACACAGCCACGCCCAGAAATAACCGCCCGAAGGCCGGGGCGCCAAGCTCGTCCAGCGGAAAAAGGCCACAAAAACGGGTGGGCTATAGCCTTGGGGGGTGGGGCTGGCCAACTTCGTTCGCCGGACTCGGAATGGCGCGAGACTTTGCGAGGCGCCCCCGTGTGCCAAAAATAGGCCGCGGGAACAGTCGCAACCAAAAATAACCACCCGAAGGCCGGGGCGTCAAGTTCGTCCAGCGGAAAAAGCCCACAAAACGGGTGGGCTATAGCCTTGGGGGGTGGGGCGGGCCAACTTCGTTCGCCGGACTCGGAATGGCGCGAGACCTTGCGAGGCACCTCCGTGTGCCAAAAATAGGCCTCGGGCACAGCCGTGACCAAAAATAACCGCCCGAAGGCCGGGACGCCAAGTTCGTCCAGCGGAAAAAGGCCACAAAAACGGGTGGGCTATAGCCTTGGGGGGTGGGGCTGGCCAGCTTCATCCGCCGGACTCGGAATGGCACGAGACTTTACGAGGCACCTACGTGTGCCAAAAATAGGCCGCGGGCACAGCCGCGCCCAAAAATAACCGCCCGAAGGCCGGGGCGCCAAGTTCGTCCAGCGGAAAAAGCCCACAAAAACTGGTGGGCTATAGCCTTGGGGGCTGGGGCTGGCCAACTTCGTCCGCCTGACTTGGAATGGCGCGAGACTTTACGAGGCGCCTCCGTGTGCCAAAAATTGGCCGCGGGCACTGCCACGCGCAAAACTAACCGCCCGAAGGCCGGGCCGCCAAGTTCGTCCAGCGGAAAAAGGCCACAAAAACGGTTGGGCTATAGCCTTGGGGGGTGGGGCCGGCCCACTTCATCCGCCGGACTCGGAATGGCGTGAGACTTTGCGAGCGGCCTCCGTGTGAACAAAATAGGCCGTGGGCACAGCCGCGCCAAAAAATAACCGGCCGAAGGCCGGGGCGCCAAGTTCGTCCAGCGGAAAAAGCCCACAAAAACGGGTGCGCTATAGCCTTGGGGGGTGGGGCTGCCCAACTTCGTCCGCCGGACTCGGAATGGCACGAGACTTTGCGAGGCACCTCCGTGTGCAAAAAATAGGCTTTGGGCACAGCCGCGCCCAAAAATAACCGCCCGAAGGCCGGGGCGCCAAGCTCGTCCAGCGGAAAAAGGCCACAAAAACGGGTGGGCTATAGCCTTGGGGGGTGGGGCTGGCCAACTTCATCCGCCGGACTCGGAATGGCACGAGACTTTGCGAGGCACCTACGTGTGCCAAAAATAGGCCGCGGGCACAGCTGCACCCAAAAATAACCGCCCGAAGGCCGGGGCGCCAAGTTTGTCCAGCGGAAAAATCCCACAAAAACTGGTGGGCTATAGCCTTGGGGGCTGGGGCTGGCCAACTTCGTCCGCCGGACTCGGAATGGCGCGAGACATTACGAGGCGCCTCCGTGTGCCAAAAATTGGCTGCGGGCACAGCCGCGTCCAAAAATAACAGCCCGAAGGCCGGGACGCCAAGTTCGTCCAGCGGAAAAAGGCCACAAAAACGGGTGGGCTATAGCCTTGGGGGGTGGGGCTGGCCAACACCGTTCGCCGGACTCGGAATGGCGTGAGACTTTGCGAGGCGCCTCCGTGTGCCAAAAATAGGCCGCGGGCACAGCCGCAACCAAAAATAACCACCCGAAGGCCGGGGCGTCAAGTTCGTCCAGCGGAAAAAGCCCACAAAAACGGGTGGGCTATAGCCTTGGGGGGTGGGGCGGACCAACTTCGTCCGCCGGACTCGGAATGGCGCGAGAATTGCGAGGTACCACCGTGTGCCAAAAATAGGCCGCGGGCGCAGCCGCGCCCAAAAATACCCGACTGTGGGCCGGGGCGCCAAGTTCGTCCAGCGGAAAAAGGCCACAAAAACGGGTGGGCTATAGCCTTGGGCGGTGGGGCTGGCCAACTTCGTCCGCCGGACTCGGAATGGCGCGAGACTTTGCGAGGCGCCTCCGTGTGCCAAAAATATGGCGCGGGCACAGCCACGCCCAAAAATAACCTTCCGAAGGCCAGGGCGCCAAGTTCGTCCAGCGGAAAAAGGCCACAAAAACGGGTGGGCTATAGCCTTGGGGGGTGGGGCCGGCCCACTTCGTCCGCCGTACTCGGAATGGCGTGAGACTTTACGAAGCGCCTCCGTGTGCCAAAAATTGGCCGCGGGGACAGCCGCGCCCTAAACTAACCACCCGAAGGCCGGGACGCCAAGTTCGTCCAGCGGAAAAAGGCCACAAAAACGGGTGGGCTATAGCCTTGGGGGGTGGGGCTGGCCAAATTCGTTCGCCATACTCGGAATGGCGCGAGACTTTGCGAGGCGCCTCCGTGTGCCAAAAATAGGCCGCGGGCACAGCCGCGAACAAAAATAACCGCCCGAAGGCCGGGACGCCAAGTTCGTCCAGCGGAAAAAACCCACAAAAACGGGTGTGCTATAGCCTTGAGGGGTGGGGCTGGCCAACTTCGTCCGCCGGACTCAGAATGGCGCGAGACTTTGCGAGGCACCTCCGTGTGCAAAAAATAGGCTGCAGGCACAGCCGCGCCCAAAAATAACCGCCCGAAGGCCGGGCCGCCAAGCTCGTCCAGCGGAAAAAGGCCACAAAAACGGGTGGGCTATAGCCTTGGGGGGTGGGGCTGGCCAACTTCATCCGCCGGACTCGGAATGGCACGAGACTTTGCGAGGCTCCCACGTGTGCCAAAAATAGGCCGCAGGCACAGCCGCGCCCAAAAATACCCGACTGAGGGCCGGGGCGCCAAGTTCGTCCAGCGGAAAAAGGCCACAAAAACGGGTGGGCTATAGCCTTGGGGGGTGGGGCTGGCCAACTTCGTCCGCCGGACTCGGAATGCCGTGACACTTTGCGAGGTGCCTCCGTGTGCCAAAAATAGGTCACGGGCACAGCCGCGTCAAAAAATAACCCCCCGAAGGCCGGGGCACCAAGTTCGTCCAGCGGAAAATGGCCACAAAAAAGGGTGGCCTATAGCCTTGGGGGGTGGGGCTGGCCAACTTTATCCGCCGGACTCGGAATGGCGCGAGACTTTCTACGGCACCTCCGTGTGCCAAAAATAGGCCGCAGGGACAGCCACGCCAAAAAATAACCGTCCGAAGGCCGGGGCGCCAAGTTCGTCCAGCGGAAAAAGGCCACAAAAACGGGTGGGATATAGCCTTGGGGGGTGGCGCCGGCCCACTTCGTCCGCCGTACTCGCAATGGCGTGAGACTTTACGAGCGGCCTCCGTGTGACAAAAATAGGCCGCGGACACAGCCTCGGCCAAAAATAACCGGCCGAAGGCCGGGGCAACAAGTTCGTCCAGCGGAAAAAGCCCACAAAAACGGGTGGGCTATAGCCTTGGGGGGTGGGGCTGGCCAACTTCGTCCGCCGGACTCGGAATGGCGCGAGACTTTGCGAGGCACCTCCGTGTGCAAAAAAGAGGCTGCGGGCACAGCCGCGCCCAAAACATAACAGCCCGAAGGCCGGGGCGCCAAGTTCGTCCAGCGGAAAAAGCCCACAAAAACGGGTGGGCTATAACCTTGGGGGGTGGGGCGGGCCAACTTCGTCCGCCGGACTCGAAATGGCGCGAGACATTGCGAGGCACCTCCGTGTGGCAAAAATAGGACGCGGGCACAGCCGCGCCCAAAAATAACAAACCGAAGGCCGGGGCGTCATGTTCGTCCAGCGGAAAAAGCCCACAAAAACGGGTGGGCTATAGCCTTGGGGGGTGGGGCTGGCCAGCTTCGTCCGCCGGAATCGGAATGGTGCGAGACCTTGCGAGGCACCTCCGTGTGCCAAAAATAGGCCGTGGGCACAGCCGCGCCCAAAAATAACCGCCCGAAGGCCGGGGCGCCAAGATCGTCCAGCGGAAAAAGCCCACAAAAACGGGTGGGCTATAGCCTTGGGGGGTGGTGCTGGCCAACTTCGTCCGCCAGACTCGGAATGGCGCGAGACTTTGCGAGGCACCTCCGTGTGCCAAAAATTGGCCGTGGACACAGCCGCGCCCAAAAATAACCTCCCGAAGGCCGGGGTGCCAAGTTCGTCCAGCGGAAAAAGGCCCCAAAAACGGGTGGGCTATAGCCTTGGGGCGTGGGGCTGACCAACTTCATCCGCTGGACTCGGAATGGCGCGAAACTTTGCGAGGCGCCTCCGTGTGCCAAAAATAGGCTTCGGGCACAGCCGCGGCCAAAAATAACCGCCCGAAGGCCGGGGCGCCAAGTTCGTCCAGCGGAAAAAGCCCACAAAAACGGGTGGGCTATAGCCTTGGGGGGTGGGGCTGGCCAGCTTCGTCCGCCGGAATCGGAATGGTGCGAGACCTTGCGAGGCACCTCCGTGTGCCAAAAATAGGCCGCGGTCACAGCCGCGCCCAAAAATAAACTACCGAAAACCGGGGCGCCAAGTTCGTCCAGCGGAAAAAGTCCACAGAAACAGGTGGGCTATAGCCTTGGGGGGTGGGGCTGGCCCACTTCGTCCGCCGGACTCGGAATGGCGGGAGACTTTGCGAGGCGTCTCCGTGTGCCAAAAATAGGCCGTGGGCACAGCCGCGCCCAAATATAACTGCCCGAAGGCCGGGGCGCCAAGTTCGTCCAGCGGAAAAAGCCCACAAAATCGGGTGGACTATAGACTCGGGGGGTGGGGCTGGCCAACTTCGTCCTCCGGACTCGGAATGGCGTGAGACTTTGCGAGGCGCCTCCATGTGCCAAAAATAGGCCGCGGGCAGAGCCGCGCCCAAAAATAACCGCCCGAAGGCCGGGGCGCCAAGTTCGTCCAGCGGAAAAAGGCCACAAAAACGGGTGGGCTATAGCCTTCCGGGGTGGGGCTGGCCAACTTCGTCCTCCGGACTCGGAATGGCGCGAGACTTTGCGAGGTGCCTCCGTGTGCCAAAAATAGGCCGTGGGCACAGCCGCGCCCAAAAATAACCGCCCGAAGGCAGGGGCGCCAAGTTCGTCCAGCGGAAAAAGCCCACAAAAACGGGTGGGCTATAGCCTTGGCGGGTGGGCCTGGCCAACTTCGTCCGCCGGACTCGGAATGGCGCGAGACTTTGAGAGGCAGCTCCGTGTGCCAAAAATAGGCCACGGGCGCAGCCGCACCCAAAAATAACCACCCGAAGGCCGGGGCGCCAAGTTCGTCCAGCCGAAAAAGCACACAAAAACGGGTGATCTATAGCCTTGGGGGGTGGGGCTGGCAAACTTCGTCCGCCGGACTCGGAATGGCGCGAGACTTTGCGAGGCACTTCCGTGTGCCAAAAATAGGCCGCAGACGTAGCCGTGCCCAAAAATTACCGCCCGACGGCCGGGGCGCCAAGTTCGTCCAGCGGAAAAAGCCCACAAAAACGGGTGGGCTATAGCCTTGGGGGGTAGGGCTGCCCAACTTCGTCCGCCGGACTCGGAATGGCGCGAGACTTTGCGAGGTGCCTCCGTGTGCCAAAAATAGGCTTCGGGCACAGCCGCGCCCAAAAATAACCGCCCGAAGGCCGGGGCGCCAAGTTCGTCCAGCGGAAAAAGCACACAAAAACGGGTGATCTATAGCCTTGGGGGGTGGGGCTGGCAAACTTCGTCCGCCGGACTCGGAATGGCGCGAGACTTTGCGAGGTGCTTCCGTGTGCCAAAAATAGGCCGCAGACGTAGCCGCGCCCAAAAATTACCGCCCGACGGCCGGGGCGCCAAGTTCGTCCAGCGGAAAAAGCACACAAAAACGGGTGGGCTATAGCCTTGGCGGGTGGGGCTGGCCAACTTCGTCCGCCGGACTCGGAATGGCGCGAGACTTTGAGAGGCAGCTCCGTGTGCCAAAAATAGGCCGCGGGCACAGCCGCGTCCAAAAATAACCGCCCGAAGGCCGGGGCGCCAAGTTTGTCCAGATGAAAAAGGACGCAAAAACGGGTAGGCTATAACCTTCGGGGGTGGGGCTGGGCAACTTCGTCCGTCGGACTCGGAATGGTGCGAGACTTTGCGAGGCACCTCCGTGTGCCAAAAATAGGCCGCGCCCAAAAATAACTGCCCGATGTCCGGGGCGCCAAGTTCGTCCAGCGGTAAAAGGCCACAAAAACGGGTGGGCTATAGCCTTGGGGGGTGGGGCAGGCCAACTTCGTCCGCCGGACTCGGAATGGCGTGAGACTTTGCGAGGCGCCTCTGTATGCCAAAAATAGGCCATGGGCACAGCCGCGCCCAAAAAGAACCGCCCGAAGGCCGGGGCGCCAAGTTCGTCCAGCGCAAAAAGCCCACAAAAACGGGTGGGCTATATAGCCTTGGGGGGTGGGGCTGGCCGACTTCGTCCGCCAGACTCGGAATGGCGTGAGACTTTGCGAGGCACCTCCGTGTGCCAAAAATTGGCCGCGGACACAGCCGCGCCCAAAAATAACCTCCCGAAGGCCGGGGCGCCATGTTCGTCCAGCGGAAAAAGGCCACAAAAGCGGGTGGGCTATAGCCTTGGGGGGTGGGGCTGGCCAACTTCGTCCGCCGGACTCGGAATGGCGCGAGATTTCCCGAGGCACCTCCGTGAGCCAAAAATGGGCCGCGGGCACAGCCACGCCCAAAAATAACCCACCAAAGGCCGGGGCGCGAAGTTCGTCCAGCGGAAAAAGGCCCCAAAAACGGGTGGGCTATAGCCTTGGGGGGTGGGGCTGGCCAACTTCGTCCTCCGGACTCGGAATGGCGTGAGACTTTGCGAGATGCCTCTGTGTGCCAAAAATAGGCCGCGGGCACAGCCGCGTCCAAAAATAACCGCCCGAAGGCCGGGGTGCCAAGTTCGTCCAGCGGAAAAAGGCCCCAAAAACGGGTGGGCTATAGCCTTGGGGCGTGGGGCTGACCAACTTCATCCGCTGGACTCGGAATGGCGCGAAACTTTGCGAGGCACCTCCGTGTGCCAAAAATAGGCCGCGGGCACAGCCGCGTCCAAAAATAACCTCCCGAAGGCCGGGGCGCCAAGTTCGTCCAGCGGAAAAAGGCCATAAAAATGGGTGGGCTATAGCCTTGGGGGGCGGGGCTGGCGAACTTCGTCCGCCGGACTCGGAATGGTGCGAGACTTTGCGAGGCGCCTCCGTGTGCAAAAAATAGGCCGCGGGCACAGCCGCGCCCTAAAATAACCGCACAAAGGCCGGGACGCCAAGTTCGTCCAGCGCAAAAAGCCCACAAAAACGGGTGGGCTATAGCCTTGGGGGGTGGGGCTGGACAACTTCGTCCGCCGGACTGGGAATGAAGTGAGACTTTGCGAGGCGCCTCCGTATGCCAAAAATAAGCCGCGGGCGCAGCCGCGTCCAAAGATAACCGCCCGAAGGCCGGGGCGCCAAGTTCGTCCAGCTGAAAAAGGCCACAAAAACGGGTGGGCTATAGCCTTGGCGGGTGGGGCTGGCCAACTTCGTCCGCCGGACTCGGAATGGCGCGAGACTTTGAGAGGCATCTCCGTGTGCCAAAAATAGGCCGCGGGCACAGCCGCGCCCAAAAATAACCGCCCGAAGGCCGCGGCGCCAAGTTCGTCCAGCGGAAAAAGCCCACAAAAACGGGTGGGCTATAGGCTTGGGGGGTGGGGCTGGCCGACTTCGTCCGCCGGACTCGGAATGGCGCGAGACTTTTCGAGGCACCTCCGTGTGCCAAAAATAGGGTGCGGGCACAGTCACATCCAAAAATAACCGCCCGAAGTCCGGGGCGCCAAGTTCGTCCAGCGCAAAAAGCCCACAAAAACGGGTGGGCTATAGCCTTGGGGGGTGGGGCTGGCCAACTTCGTCCGTCGGACTCGGAATGAAGCGAGACTTTGCGAGGCGCCTCCGTATGCCAAAAATAGGCCACGGGCGCAGCCGCGTCCAAAAATAACCGCCCGAATGCCGGGGCGCCAAGTTCGTCCAGCTGAAAATGGCCACAAAAACGGGTGGGCTATAGCCTTGGCGGGTGGGGCTGGCCAACTTCGTCCGCCGGACTCGGAATAGCGCGAGACTTTGAGAGGCAGCTCCGTGTGCCAAAAATAGGCCACGGGCACAGCCGCGCCCAAAATAACCGCCCAAAGCCCGGGGCGCCAAGTTCGTCCAGCGGAAAAAGCCCACAAAAACGGGTGGGCTATAGCCTTGGGGGGTGGGGCTGGCCAACTTCGTCCGCCGGACTCGGAATAGTGCGAGACTTTGCGAGGCACCTCCGTGTGCCAAAAATAGGCCGCGGACGCAGCCGCGCCCAAAAATAACTGCCCGAAGGCCGGGGCGCCAAGTTCGTCCAGCGGAAAAAGGCCACAAAAACAGGTGGGCTATAGGCTTGGGGGGTGGGGCTGGCCGACTTCGTCTGCCGGACTCGGTATGGCACGAGACTTTACGAGGCGCCTCCGTGTGCCAAAAATAGGGTGCGGGAACAGCCACGTCCAAAAATAACCGCCCGAAGGCCGGGGCGCCAAGTTTGTCCAGCGGAAAAAGGCCACAAAAACGGGTGGGCTATAGCCTTGGGGGGCGGGGCTGGCGAACTTCGTCCGCCGGACTCGGAATGGCGCGAGACTTTGCGAGGCGCCTCCGTGTGCAAAACATAGGCCGCGGGCACAGCCGCGTCCAAAAATAACCGCCCGAATGCCGGGGCACCAAGTTCGTCCATCTGAAAATGGCCACAAAAACGGGTGGGCTATAGCCTTGGCGGGTGGGGCTGGCCTACTTCGTCCGCCGGACTCGGAATGCCGCGAGACTTTGAGAGGCATCTCCGTGTGCCAAAAATAGGCCGCGGGCACAGCCGCGCCCAAAAATAACCGCCCGAAGCCCGGGGCGCCAAGTTCGTCCAGCGGAAAAAGCCCACAAAAACGGGTGGGCTATAGCCTTGGGGGGTGGGGCTGGCCAACTTCATCCGCCGGACTCGGAATTGTGCGAGACTTTGCGAGGCACCTCCGTGTGCCAAAAATAGGCCGCGGACGCAGCCGCGCCCAAAAATAACTGCCCGAAGGCCGGGGCGCCAAGTTCGTCCAGCGGAAAAAGGCCACAAAAACAGGTGGGCTATAGGCTTGGGGGGTGGGACTGGCCGACTTCGTCCGCCGGACTCGGTATGGCACGAGACTTTACGAGGCGCCTCCGTGTGCCAAAAATAGGGTGCGGGAACAGCCACGTCCAAAAATAACCGCCCGAAGGCCGGGGCGCCAAGTTTGTCCAGCGGAAAAAGGCCACAAAAACGGGTGGGCTATGGCCTTGGGGGGCGGGGCTGGCGAACTTCGTCCGCCGGACTCGGAATGGCGCGAGACTTTGCGAGGCGCCTCCGTGTGCAAAAAATAGGCCGCGGGCACAGCCTCACCCTAAAATAACCGCACGAAGGCCGGGACGCCAAGTTCGTCCAGCGCAAAAAGCCCACAAAAACGGGTGGGCAATAGCCTTGGGGGGTGGGGCTGGCCAACTTCGTCCGCCGGACTGGGAATGAAGCGAGACTTTGCGAGGCACCTCCGTATGCCAAAAATAAGCCGCGGGCGCAGCCGCATCCAAAGATAACCGCCCGAAGGCCGGGGCGCCAAGTTCGTCCAGCGGAAAAAGCCCACAAAAACGGTGGGCTATAGCCTTGGCGGGTGGGGCTGGCCAACTTTGTCCGTCGGACTCGGAATGGCGCGAGACTTTGCGAGGCGCCTTCGTGTGCCAAAAATAGGCCGCGGGCACAGCTGTGCCTAAAAATAACCGCCCGAAGTCCGGGGCGCCAAGTTCGTCCAGCGGAAAAAGCCCACAAAAACGGGTGGGCTATAGCCTTGGGGGGTGGGGCGGGCCAACTTCGTCCGCCGGACTCGGAATGGCGCGAGACTTTACGAGGCACCTCTGTGTGCCAAAAATAGGCCGCGGGCACAGCGGCTCCCAAAAATAACCGCCCGAAGGCCGGGGCGCCAAGTTCGTCCAGCGGAAAAAGGCCACAAAAACGGGTGGGCTATAGGCTTGGGGGGTGGGGCTGGCCGACTTCGTCCGCCGGGCTCGGAATGGCGCGAGACTTTACGAGGTACCTCCGTGTGCCAAAAATAGGGTGCGGGCACAGCCACATCCAAAAATAACCGCCCGAAGTCCGGGGCGCCAAGTTCGTCCAGCGCAAAAAGCCCACAAAAACGGGTGGGCTATAGACTTGGGGGGTGGGGCTGGCCAACTTCGTCCGTCGGACTCGGAATGAAGCGAGACATTGCGAGGCGCCTCCGTATGCCAAAAATACGCCGCGGACGCAGCCGCGCGCAAAAATAACCGCCCGAAGGCCGGGGCGCCAAGTTCGTCCAGCTGAAAAAGACCATAAAAACGGGTGGGCTATAGCCTTGGCGGGTGGGCCTGGCCAACTTCGTCCGCCGGACTCGGAATGGCACGAGACTTTGAGAGGCAGCTCCGTGTGCCAAAAATAGGCCGCGGGCACAGCCGCGCCCAAAAATAATCACCCGAAGGCCGGGGCGCCAAGTTCGTCCAGCGGAAAAAGCACACAAAAACGGGTGATCTATAGCCTTGGGGGGTGGGGCTGGCAAACTTCGTCCGCCGGACTCGGAATGGCGCGAGACTTTGCGAGGCGCTTCCGTGTGCCAAAAATAGGCCGCAGACGTAGCCGCGCCCAAAAATTACCGCCCGACGGCCGGGGCGCCAAGTTCGTCCCGCGGAAAAAGCCCACAAAAACGGGTGGGCTATAGCCTTGGGGGGTGGGGCTGGCCAACTTCGTCCGCCGGACTCGGAATGGCGCGAGACTTTACGAGGCACCTCCGTGTGCCAAAAATAGGCTGCGGGCACAGCCGCGCCCAAAAATAACCTCCCGAAGGCCGGGGCGCCAAGTTCGTCCAGCGGAAAAAGGCCCCAAAAACGGGTGGGCTATAGCCTTGGGGGGTGGGGCTGGCCAACTTCATCCGCTGGACTCGGAATCGCGTGAAACTTTGTGAGGCGCCTCCGTGTGCCAAAAATAGGCCATGGGCACAGCCGCGCCCAAAAATAACCGCCCGAAGGCCGGGGCGCCAAGTTCGTCCAGCGGAAAAAGCCCACAAAAACGGGTGGGCTATAGCCTTGGGGGGTGGGGCTGGGCAACTTCGTCCGCCGGACTCGGAATGGCGCGAGACTTTGTGAGGCCCCTCCGTGTGCCAAAAATAGGCCGCAGGCACAGCCGCGCCCAAAAATAACCGCCCGAAGGTTGGGGCGCCAAGTTCGTCCAGCGGAAAAAGGCCACAAAAACGGGTGGGCTATAGCCTTGGGGGGTGGGGCTGGCCCACTTCGTCCGCCGGACTCGGAATGGCGCAAGGCTTTGCGAGGCCCCTCCGTGTGCCAAAAATAGGCCGCGGGCACAGCCGCACCCAAAAATAACCGCTCGAAGGCCGGGGCGCCAAGTTCGTCAAGCGGAAAAAGCCCACAAAAACGGGTTGGCTGTAGCCTT
This sequence comes from Citrus x changshan-huyou, assembly GCA_039657385.1. Taxonomy (NCBI): domain Eukaryota; kingdom Viridiplantae; phylum Streptophyta; class Magnoliopsida; order Sapindales; family Rutaceae; genus Citrus; species Citrus x changshan-huyou. Next base: position 650,938 of record JBCGBO010000016.1, read on the forward strand.
GGGGGGTGGGGCTGGGCAACTTCGTCCGCCGGACTCGGAATGGCGCGAGACTTTGTGAGGTGCCTCCGTTCGCGAAAAATAGGCCGCGGGCACAGCCGAACCAATAAATAACCGCCAGAAGGCCGGGGCGCCAAGTTCGTCCAGCGGAAAAAGCCCACAAAAACGGGTGGGCTATAGCCTTGGGGGGTGGGGCTGGCCAACTTCGTACGCCGGACTCGGAATGGCGCGAGACTTTGCGAGGCACCTCTGTGTGCCAAAAATAGGCCGCGGGCACAGCCGTGCCCAAAAATAGCCCCCCGAAGGCCGGGGCGCCATGTTCGTCCAGCGGAAAAAGCCCACAAAAACGGGTGGGCTATAGCCTTGGGGGGTGGGGCTGGCCCACTTCGTCCGCCGGACTCGGAATGGCGCGAGGCTTTGCAAGGCCCCTCCGTGTGCCAAAAATAGGCCGCGGGAACAGCCGCGCCCAAAAATAACCGCTCGAAGGCCGGGGCGCCAAGTTCGTCAAGCGGAAAAAGCCCACAAAAACGGGTGGGCTGTAGCCTTGGGGGGTGGGGCTGGCCAGCTTCGTCCGCCGGACTCGGAATGGCGCGAGACTTTGCGAGGCGCCTCCGTGTGCGAATAATAGGCCACGGGCACAGCCACGGCCAAAAATAACTGCCCGAAGGCCGGGGCGCCAAGTTCGTCCAGCGGAAAAAGCCCACAAAAACGGGTGGGCTATAGCCTTGGGGGGTGGGGCTGGCCGACTTCGTCCGCCGGACTCGGAATGGCGCGAGACTTTGCGAGGCACCTCCGTGTGCCAAAAATAGGCTGCGGGCACAGCCGCGCCCAAAAATAACCTCCCGAAGGCCGGGGCGCCAAGTTCGTCCAGCGGAAAAAGGCCCCAAAAACTGGTGGGCTATAGCCTTGGGGGGTGGGGCTGGCCAACTTCATCCGCTGGACTCGGAATGGCGTGAAACTTTGTGAGGCGCCTCCGTGTGCCAAAAATAGGCCATGGGCACAGCCGCGCCCAAAAATAACCGCCCGAAGGCCGGGGCGCCAAGTTCGTCCAGCGGAAAAAGCCCACAAAAACGGGTGGGCTATAGCCTTGGGGGGTGGGGCTGGGCAACTTCGTCCGCCGGACTCGGAATGGCGCGAGACTTTGTGAGGCCCCTCCGTGTGCCAAAAATAGGCCGCAGGCACAGCTGCGCCCAAAAATAACCGCCCGAAGGTTGGGGCGCCAAGTTCTTCCAGCGGAAAAAGGCCACAAAAACGGGTGGGCTATAGCCTTGGGGGGTGGGGCTGGCCCACTTCGTCCGCCGGACTCGGAATGGCGCGAGACTTTGCGAGGCGCCTTCGTGTGCCAAAAATAGGCCGCGGGCACAGCCGCGCCTAAAAATAACCGCCCGAAGTCCGGGGCGCCAAGTTCGTCCAGCGGAAAAAGCCCACAAAAACGGGTGGGCTATAGCCTTGGGGGGTGGGGCGGGCCAACTTCGTCCGCCGGACTCGGAATGGCGCGAGACTTTACGAGGCACCTCTGTGTGCCAAAAATAGGCCGCGGGCACAGCGGCTCCCAAAAATAACCGCCCGAAGGCCGGGGCGCCAAGTTCGTCCAGCGGAAAAAGGCCACAAAAACGGGTGGGCTATAGGCTTGGGGGGTGGGGCTGGCCGACTTCGTCCGCCGGGCTCGGAATGGCGCGAGACTTTACGAGGTACCTCCGTGTGCCAAAAATAGGGTGCGGGCACAGCCACATCCAAAAATAACCGCCCGAAGTCCGGGGCGCCAAGTTCGTCCAGCGCAAAAAGCCCACAAAAACGGGTGGGCTATAGACTTGGGGGGTGGGGCTGGCCAACTTCGTCCGTCGGACTCGGAATGAAGCGAGACTTTGCGAGGCGCCTCCGTATGCCAAAAATACGCCGCGGACGCAGCCGCGCGCAAAAATAACCGCCCGAAGGCCGGGGCGCCAAGTTCGTCCAGCTGAAAAAGACCACAAAAACGGGTGGGCTATAGCCTTGGCGGGTGGGCCTGGCCAACTTCGTCCGCCGGACTCGGAATGGCATGAGACTTTGAGAGGCAGCTCCGTGTGCCAAAAATAGGCCGCGGGCACAGCCGCGCCCAAAAATAATCACCCGAAGGCCGGGGCGCCAAGTTCGTCCAGCGGAAAAAGCACACAAAAACGGGTGATCTATAGCCTTGGGGGGTGGGGCTGGCAAACTTCGTCCGCCGGACTCGGAATGGCGCGAGACTTTGCGAGGCGCTTCCGTGTGCCAAAAATAGGCCGCAGACGTAGCCGCGCCCAAAAATTACCGCCCGACGGCCGGGGCGCCAAGTTCGTCCAGCGGAAAAAGCCCACAAAAACGGGTGGGCTATAGCCTTGGGGGGTGGGGCTGGCCAACTTCGTCCGCCGGACTCGGAATGGCGCGAGACTTTACGAGGCACCTCCGTGTGCCAAAAATAGGCTGCGGGCACAGCCGCGCCCAAAAATAACCTCCCGAAGGCCGGGGCGCCAAGTTCGTCCAGCGGAAAAAGGCCCCAAAAACGGGTGGGCTATAGCCTTGGGGGGTGGGGCTGGCCAACTTCATCCGCTGGACTCGGAATGGCGTGAAACTTTGTGAGGCGCCTCCGTGTGCCATAAATAGGCCATGGGCACAGCCGCGCCCAAAAATAACCGCCCGATGGCCGGGGCGCCAAGTTCGTCCAGCGGAAAAAGCCCACAAAAACGGGTGGGCTATAGCCTTGGGGGGTGGGGCTGGGCAACTTCGTCCGCCGGACTCGGAATGGCGCGAGACTTTGTGAGGCCCCTCCGTGTGCCAAAAATAGGCCGCAGGCACAGCCGCGCCCAAAAATAACCGCCCGAAGGTTGGGGCGCCAAGTTCGTCCAGCGGAAAAAGGCCACAAAAACGGGTGGGCTATAGCCTTGGGGGGTGGGGCTGGCCCACTTCGTCCGCCGGACTCGGAATGGCGCAAGGCTTTGCGAGGCCCCTCCGTGTGCCAAAAATAGGCCGCGGGCACAGCCGCACCCAAAAATAACCGCTCGAAGGCCGGGGCGCCAAGTTCGTCAAGCGGAAAAAGCCCACAAAAACGGGTTGGCTGTAGCCTTGGGGGGTGGGGCTGGGCAACTTCGTCCGCCGGACTCGGAATGGCGCGAGACTTTGTGAGGTGCCTCCGTTCGCGAAAAATAGGCCGCGGGCACAGCCGAACCAATAAATAACCGCCAGAAGGCCGGGGCGCCAAGTTCGTCCAGCGGAAAAAGCCCACAAAAACGGGTGGGCTATAGCCTTGGGGGGTGGGGCTGGCCAACTTCGTACGCCGGCCTCGGAATGGCGCGAGACTTTGCGAGGCACCTCCGTGTGCCAAAAATAGGCCGCGGGCACAGCCGTGCCCAAAAATAACCCCCCGAAGGCCGGGGCGCCATGTTCGTCCAGCGGAAAAAGCCCACAAAAACGGGTGGGCTATAGCCTTGGGGGGTGGGGCTGGCCCACTTCGTCCGCCGGACTCGGAATGGCGCGAGGCTTTGCGAGGCCCCTCCGTGTGCCAAAAATAGGCCGCGGGAACAGCCGCGCCCAAAAATAACCGCTCGAAGGCCAGGGCGCCAAGTTCGTCAAGCGGAAAAAGCCCACAAAAACGGGTGGGCTGTAGCCTTGGGGGGTGGGGCTGGCCAGCTTCGTCCGCCGGACTCGGAATGGCGCGAGACTTTGCGAGGCGCCTCCGTGTGCGAATAATAGGCCACGGACACAGCCGCGCCCAAATATAACCGCCCGAAGGCCGGGGCGCCATTATCGTCCAGCGGAAAAAGCCCACAAAAACGGGTGGGCTATAGCCTTGGGGGGTGGGGCTGGCCGACTTCGTCCGCCGGACTCGGAATGGCGCAAGACTTTGCGAGGCACCTCCGTGTGCCAAAAATAGGCCGCGGGCACAGCCACGCCCAAAAATAACCGCCTGAAGGCCGGGGAGCCAAGTTCGTCCAGCGAAAAAAGGCCACAAAAACGGGTGGGCTACAGCCTTGGGGGGTGGGGCTGGCCAACTTCTTCCGCCGGACTCGGAATGGCGCGAGACTTTGCGAGGGGCCTCCGTGTGCCAAAAATAGGCAGCGGGCAAAGCCGCGCCCAAAAATAACAGCCCGAAGGCCGGGGCGCCAAGTTCGTCCAGCGAAAAAATGCCACAAAAACGGGTGGGCTACAGCCTTGGGGGGTGGGGCTGGCCAACTTCGTCCGCCGGACTCGGAATGCCACGAGACTTTGCGAGGGGCCTCCGTGTGCTAAAAATAGGCCGCGGGCACAGCCGCGCCCAAAAATAACTGCCCGAAGGCCGGGGTGCCAAGTTCGTCCAGCGGAAAAAGCCCACAAAAACGGGTGGGCTATAGCCTTGGGGGGTGGGGCTGGCCGACTTCGTCCGCCGGACTCGGAATGGCGCGAGACTTTGCGAGGCGCCACCGTGTGCCAAAAAGAGGCCGCGGGCACAGCCGCACCCAAAAATAACTGCCCGAAGGCCGGGGTGCCAAGTTCGTCCAGCGGAAAAAGCCCACAAAAACGGGTGGGCTATAGCCTTGGGGGGTGGGGCTGGCCGACTTCGTCCGCCGGACTCGGAATGGCGCGAGACTTTGCGAGGCGCCTTCGTGTGCCAAAAATAGGCCGCGGGCAGAGCCGCGCCTAAAAATAACCACCCGAAGTCCGGGGCGCCAAGTTCGTCCAGCGGAAAAAGCCCACAAAAACGGGTGGGCTATAGCTTTGGGGGGTGGGGCGGGCCAACTTCGTCCGCCGGACTCGGAATGGCGCGAGACTTTGCGAGGCACCTCCGTGTGCCAAAAATAGGTCGCGGGCACAGCCGCGCCAAAATTTAACCGCCCAAAGGCCGGGCCGCCATGATCGTCCAGCGGAAAAAGCCCACAAAAACGGGTGGGCTATAGCCTTGGGGGGTGGGGCTGGCCGACTTCGTCCGCCGGACTCGGAATGGCGCGAAATTTGCGAGGCACCTCCGTGTGCCAAAAAAAGGCCGCGGGCACAGCCGCGCCCAAAAATAACTGCCCGAAGGCCGGGGCGCCAGGTTCGTCCAGCGGAAAAAGCCCACAAAAACGGGTGGGCTATAGCCTTGGGGGGTGGGGCTGGCCGACTTCGTCCGCTGGACTCGGAATGGCGCGAGACTTTGCGAGGCGCCTTCGTGTGCCAAAAATAGGCCGCTGGCACAGCCGCGCCTAAAAATAACCGCCCGAAGGCCGGGACGCCATGTTCGTCCGGCGGAAAAAGGCCACAAAAACGGGTGGGCTATAACCTTGGGGGGTGGGGCTGGCCAACTTCGTCCGCCGGACTCGGAATGCCGCGTGACTGTGCAAGGGATCTCCGTGTGCCATAAATAATCCGCGGGCAAAGCCGCGCCTAAAAATAACCACCCGAAGGCCGGGGCGTCAAGTTCGTCCAGCGGAAAAAGGCCACAAAAACGGGTGGGCTATAGCCTTGGGGGGTGGGGCTGGCCAGATTCGTCCGCCGGACTCGGAATGCCGCGAGACTTTGCGAGGGGCCTCCGTGTGCAAAAAATAGGCCGCGGGCAAACCGCACCCAAAAATAACCGCCCGAGGGCCGGGACGTCAAGTTCGTCCAGCGGAAAAAGGCCACAAAAACGGGTGGGCTATAGACTTGGGGGGTGGGGCTGGCCGACTTCGTCCGCCGGACTCAGAATGCCGCGAGACTTTGCGACGGGCCTCCGTGTGCCAAAAATAGGCCGCGGGCAAAGGCGCGCCCAAAAATAACCGCCCGAAGGCCGGGGCGCCAAGTTCGTCCGGCGGAAAACGGCCACAAAAACGGGTGGGCTATAGCCTTGGGGGGTGGGGCTGGCCATCTTCGTCCGCGGGACTCGGAATGCCGTGAGACTTTGTGAGGGATCTCCGTCTGCCATAAATAATCCGCGGGCAAAGCCGCGCCTAAAAATAACCACCCGAAGGCCGGGGCGCCAAGTTCGTCCAGCGGTAAAAGGCCACAAAAACGGGTGGGCTATAGCCTTGGGGGGTGGGGCTGGCCCACTCCGTCCGCCGGACTCGGCATGCCGCGAGACTTTGCGAGGGTCCTCCGTGTCCCAAAAAAAAGGCCGCGGACGAAGCCGCACCCAAAAATAACCGCCCGAAGGCCGGGTCGCCATGTTCGTCCAGCGGAAAAAGGCCACAAAAACGGGTGGGCTATAGCCTTGGGGGGTGGGGCTGGCCGACTTCGTCCGCCGGACTCAGAATGCCGCGAGACTTTGCGACGGGCCTCCGTGTGCCAAAAATAGGCCGCGGGCAAACCGCGCCCAAAAATGACCGCCCGAAGGCCGGGGCGTCAAGGTCGTCCAGCGGTAAAAGGCCACAAAAACGAGTAAGCTGTAGCCTTGGGGGGTGGGGCTGGCCAACTTCGTCCGCCGGACTCAGAATGCCGCGTGACTTTGTATGGGGCATATGTGTGCCAAAAATAGGCCGCGGGCAAAGCCGCGCCCAAAAATAACCGCCCGAAGGCCGGGGCACCAATTTCGTCCAGCGGAAAAAGGCCACAAAAACGGGTGGGCTATAGCCTTGGGGGGTGGGGCTGGCCGACTTCGTCCGCTGGACTCAGAATGCCGCGAGACTTTGCGAGGGATCTCCGTGTGCCATAAATAATCCGCGGGCAAAGCCGCGCCTAAAAATAACCACCCGAAGGCCGGGGCGCCAAGTTCGTCCAGCGGTAAAAGGCCACAAAAACGGGTGGGCTATAGCCTTGGGGGGTGGGGCTGGCCCACTTCGTCCGCCGGACTCGGCATGCCGCGAGAGTTTACGAGGGGCCTCCGTGTGCCAAAAATAGACAGCGGGCAAACCGCACCCAAAAATAACCGCCCGAAGGCCGGGGCGCCAAGTTCGTTCAGCGGAAAAAGGCCACAAAAACGGGTGGGCTATAGCCTTGGGGGGTGGGGCTGGCCAACTTCGTCTGCCGGACTCGGAATGCCGCGAGACTTTGGGAGGGGCCTCCATGTCCCAAAAATAGGCCGCGGGCAAAGCCGCGCCCAAAAATAACCACCCGAAGGCCGGGTCTCCAAGTTCGTCCAGCGGAAAAAGGCCACATAAACGGGTGGGCTATAGCCTTGGGGGGTGGGGCTGGCCGACTTCGTCCGCCGGACTCAGAATGCCGCAAGACTTTGCGACGGGCCTCCGTGTGCCAAAAATAGGCCGCGGGCAAAGACGCGCCCAAAAAGAACCGCCCGAAGGCCGGGGCGCCAAGTTCGTCCGGCGGAAAAAGGCCACAAAAACGGGTGGGCTATAGCCTTGGGGGGTGGGGCTGGCCATCTTCGTCCGCCGGACTCGGAATGCCGTTAGACTTTGCGAGGGATCTCCGTGTGCCATAAATAATCCGCGGGCAAAGCCGCGGCTAAAAATAACCACCCGAAGGCCGGGGCGCCAAGTTCGTCCAGCGGTAAAAGGCCACAAAAACGGGTGGGCTATAGCCTTGGGGGTGGGGCTGGCCAACTTCGTCCGCCCGACTCGGAATGCCGCGAGACTTTACGAGGGGCCTCCGTGGGCCAAAAATAGGCCGCGGGCAAAGCCGCGCCCAAAAATAACCACCCGCAGGCCGGGTCTCCAAGTTCGTCCAGCGGAAAAAGGCCACAAAAACGGGTGGGCTATAGCCTTGGGGGGTGGGGCTGGCCAACTTCGTCCGCCGGACTCGGAATGCCGCAAGACTTTGTGAGGGGCCTCCGTGTGCCAAAAATAGGCCACGGGCAAAGGCGCGCCCAAAAATAACCCCCCGAAGGCCGGGGCACCAAGTTCGTCCAGCGGAAAAAGGCCACAAAAACGGGTGGGCTATAGCCTTGGGGGGTGGGGCTGGCCAACTTCGTCCGCCGGACTCGGAATGCCGCGAGTCTTTGTGAGGGGCCTCCGTGTGCCAAAAATAGGCCGCAGGCACAGCCACGCCCAAAAATAACCGCCCGAACGCCGGAGCGCCATGTTCGTCCAGCGGAAAACGGCCACAAAAACGGGTGGGCTATAGCCTGGGGGGTGGGGCTGGCCAACTTCGTCTGCCGGACTCGGAATGCCGCGAGACTTTACGAGGGGCCTCCGTGTGCCAAAAATAATCTGCGGGCAAAGCCGCGCCTAAAAATAACCACCCGAAGGCCGGGGCGCCAAGTTCGTCCAGCGGAAAAAGGCCACAAAAACGGGTGGGCTATAGCCTTGGGGGGTGGGGCTGGCCAGATTCGTCCGCCGGACTCGGAATGCCGCGAGACTTTGCGAGGGGCCTCCGTGTGCAAAAAATAGGCCGCGGGCAAACCGCACCCAAAAATAACCGCCCGAAGGCCGGGACGTCAAGTTCGTCCAGCGGAAAAAGGCCACAAAAACGGGTGGGCTATAGACTTGGGGGGTGGGGCTGGCCGACTTCGTCCGCCGGACTCAGAATGCCGCGAGACTTTGCGACGGGCCTCCATGTGCCAAAAATAGGCCGCGGGCAAAGGCGCGCCCAAAAGTAACCGCCCGAAGGCCGGGGCGCCAAGTTCGTCCGGCGGAAAACGGCCACAAAAACGGGTGGGCTATAGCCTTGGGGGGTGGGGCTGGCCATCTTCGTCCGCCGGACTCGGAATGCCGTGAGACTTTGCGAGGGGCCTCCGTGTCCCAAAAATAGGCCGCGGACAAAGCCGCACCCAAAAATAACCGCACGAAGGCCGGGTCGCCATGTTCGTCCAGCGGAAAAAGGCCACATAAACGGGTGGGCTATAGCCTTGGGGGGTGGGGCTGGCCCACTTCGTCCGCCGGACTCGGCATGCCGCGAGACTTTTCGAGGGGCCTCCGTGTGCCAAAAATAGGCCACGGGCAAAGGCGCGCCCAAAAATAACCCCCCGAAGGCCGGGGCACCAAGTTCGTCCAGCGGAAAAAGGCCACATAAACGGGTGGGCTATAGCCTTGGGGGGTGGGGCTGGCCGACTTCGTCCGCCGGACTCAGAATGCCGCGAGACTTTGCGACGGGCCTCCGTGTGCCAAAAAAAGGCCGCGGGCAAAGCCGCACCCAAAAAGAACCGCCCGAAGGCCGGGGCGCCAAGTTCGTCCGGCGGAAAAAGGCCACAAAAACGGGTGGGCTATAGCCTTGGGGGGTGGGGCTGGCCATCTTCGTCCGCCGGACTCGGAATGCCGCGAGACTTTGCGAGGGATCTCCATGTGCCATAAATAATCCGCGGGCAAAGCCGCGCCTAAAAATAACCACCCGAAGGCCGGGGCGCCAAGTTCGTCCAGCGGTAAAAGGCCACAAAAACGGGTGGGCTATAGCCTTGGGGGGTGGGGCTGGCCCACTTCGTCCGCCGGACTCGGCATGCCGCGAGACTTTGCGAGGGGCCTCCGTGTGTGTCCCAAAAACAGGCCGCGGGCAAAGCCGCCCCCAAAAAGAACCACCCGAAGGCCGGGTCTCCAAGTTCGTCCAGCGGAAAAAGGCCACATAAACGGGTGGGCTATAGCCTTGGGGGGTGGGGCTGGCCGACTTCGTCCGCCGGACTCAGAATGCCGCGAGACTTTGCGACGGGCCTCCGTGTGCCAAAAATATGCCGCGGGCAAAGCCGCGCCCAAAAAGAACCGCCCGAAGGCCGGGGCGCCAAGTTCGTCCGGCGGAAAAAGGCCACAAAAACGGGTGGGCTATAGCCTTGGGGGGTGGGGCTGGCCATCTTCGTCCGCCGGACTCGGAATGCCGTTAGACTTTGCGAGGGATCTCCGTGTGTCATAAATAGTCCGCGGGCAAAGCCGCGCCTAAAAATAACCACCCGAAGGCCGGGGCGCCAAGTTCGTCCAGCGGTAAAAGGCCACAAAAACGGGTGGGCTATAGCCTTGGGGGGTGGGGCTGGCCAACATCGTCCGCCGGACTCGGAATGCCGCGAGACTTTGCGAGGGGCCTCCGTGTCCCAAAAATAGGCCGCGGACAAAGCCGCACCCAAAAATAACCGCACGAAGGCCGGGTCGCCATGTTCGTCCAGCGGAAAAAGGCCACATAAACGGGTGGGCTATAGCCTTGGGGGGTGGGGCTGGCCAACTTCGTCCGCCGGACTCGGAATGCCACGAGACTTTGCGAGGGGCCTCCGTGTGCCAAAAATAGGCCGCAGGCACAGCCACGCCCAAAAATAACCGCCCGAACGCCGGGGCGCCATGTTCGTCCAGCGGAAAAAGGCCACAAAAACGGGTGGGCTATAGCCTTGGGGGGTGGGGCTGGCGATCTTCGTCCGCCGGACTCGGAATGCCGTGAGACTTTGCGAGGGATCTCCGTGTGCCATAAATAATCCGCGGGCAAAGCCGTGCCTAAAAATAACCACCCGAAGGCCGGGGCGCCAAGTTCGTCCAGCGGTAAAAGGCCACAAAAACGGGTGGGCTATAGCCTTGGGGGGTGGGGCTGGCCTACTTCGTCCGCCAGACTCGGAATGCCATGAGACTTTACGAGGGGCCTCCGTGTGCCAAAAATAGGCCGTGCCCAAAGGCGCGCCCAAAAATAACCGCCCGAAGGCCGGGGCGCCAAGTTCGTCCGGCGGAAAAAGGCCACAAAAACGGGTGGGCTATAGCCTTGGGGGGTGGGGCTGGCCAACTTCGTCCGCCGGACTCGGAATGCCACGAGAGTTTGCGAGGGGCCTCCGTGTGACAAAAATAGACCACAGGCAAAGCCGTGCCAAAAAATAACCGCCCGAAGGCCGGGGCGCCAAGTTCGTCCAGCGGAAAAAGGCCACAAAAACGGGTGAGCTAAAGCCTTGGGGGGTGGAGCAGGCCAACTTCGTCCGCCGGACTCGGAATGGCGCGAGACTTTGCGAGGCACCCCCGTGTGCCGAAAATAGGCCACGGGCAAAGCTGCACCCAAAAATAACCGCCCGAAGGCCGGGGCTCCAAGTTCGTCCAGCGGAAAAAGGCCACAAACACGGGTGGGCTACAGGCTTGGGGGGTGGGGCAGGCCAACTTCGTCCGCCGGACTCGGAATGCCGCGAGACTTTGCGAGGGGTATCCTTGTGCCACAAATAGGCCGCGGGCAAACCCGCGCCCAGAAATAACCGCCCGAAGACCGGGGCCCCAAGTTCGTACAGCGGAAAAAGGCCACAAAAACGGGTGGGCTACAGCCTTGGGGGGTGGGGCTGGCCAACTTCGTCCGACGGACTCGGAATGCCGCGAGAGTTTGCGAGGGGCCTCCGTGTGCCAAAAATAGGCCGCGGGCAAAGCCGTACCCGCAAATAACTGCCCGAAGGGCCGGGGCGCCAAGTTCGTCCAGCGGAAAAAGGCCACAAAAACGGGTGGGCTATAGCCTTGGGGGGTGGGGCTGGCCAACTTCGTCCGCCGGACTCGGAATGCCGCGAGAGATTGCGAGGGGCCTCCGTGTGCCAAAACTAGGCCGCGGGCAAAGCCTCGCCCAAAAATAATCGCCCGAATGCCGGAGCGCCAAGTTCGTCCAGCGGTAAAAGGCCACAAAAACGGGTGGGCTATAGCCATGGGGGGTGGGGCTGGCCAACTTCGTCCGCCGGACTCGGAATGCCGCGAGACTTTGAGAGGGGCCTCCGTGTGCCAAAAATAGGCCGTTGGCAAAGCCGCACCCAAAAATAACCGCCCGAAGGCCGGGGCGCCAAGTTCGTCCAGCAGAGAAAGGCCAGAAAAAACGGGTGGGCTATAGCCTTGGGGGGTGGGGCTGGCCAACTTCGTCCGCCGGACTCGGAATGCCGCGAGACTTTGCGAGGGGCCTCCGTGTGCAAAAAGTAGGCCGCGGGCAAAGCCGCGCCCAAAAATAACCGCCCGAAGGCCGGGGCGCCAAGTTCGTCCAGCGGAAAAAGGCCACAAAAACGGGTGGGCTATAGCCTTGGGGGGGGGGGACTGGCCAAATTCGTCCGCTGGACTCGGAATGTCGCGAGAATTTGCGAGGGGCCCGCGTGTGCCAAAAATAGGCCACGGGCAAAGCCGCGCCCAAAAATAACCGCCCGAAGGCCGGGGCGCCAAGTTCGTCCAGCGGAAAAAGGCCACAAAAACGGGTGGGCTATAGCCTTGGGGGGTGGGGCTGGCCAACTTCGTCCGCCGGACTCGGAATGCCGCGAGAGATTGCGAGGGGCCTCCGTGTGCCAAAACTAGGCCGCGGGCAAAGCCTCGCCCAAAAATAATCGCCCGAATGCAGGAGCGCCAAGTTCGTCCAGCGGAAAAAGGCCACAAAAACGGGTGGGCTATAGCCATGGGGGGTGGGGCTGGCCAACATCGTCCGCCGGACTCGGAATGCCGCGAGACTTTGAGAGGGGCCTCCGTGTGCCAAAAATAGGCCGTTGGCAAAGCCGCACCCAAAAATAACCACCCGAAGGCCGGGGCGCCAAGTTCGTCCAGCGGAGAAAGGCCACAAAAAACGGGTGGGCTATAGCCTTGGGGGGTGGGGCTGGCCAACTTCGTCCGCCGGACTCGGAATGCCGCGAGTCTTTGCGAGGGGCCTCCGTGTGCAAAAAGTAGGCCGCGGGCAAAGCCGCGCCCAAAAATAACCGCCCGAAGGCCGGGGCGCCAAGTTCGTCCAGCGGAAAAAGGCCACAAAAACGGGTGGGCTATAGCCTTGGGGGGTGGGGCTGGCATACTTAGTCCGCCGGACTCGGAATCCCGCGAGACTTTGCGAGGGGCCTCCTCGTGACAAAAATAGGCCGCGGGCAAAGCCGCGCCCAAAAATAACCGCCCGAAGGCCGGGGCGCCAAGTTCGTCCAGCGGAAAAAGGCCACAAAAACGGGTGGGCTATAGCCTTGGGGGGTGGGGCTGGCCAACTTCGTCCGCCGGACTCGGAATGCCGCGAGACTTTGCGAGGGGCGTCCGTGTGCCAAAAATAGGCCGTGGACAAAGCCGCGCCCAAAAATAACCGCCCGAAGGCCGGGGCGCGAAGTTCGTCCAGTGGAAAAAGGCCACAATAACGGGTGGGCTATAGCCTTGGGGGGTGGGGCTGGGCCACTTCGTCCGCCGTCCTCGGAATGCCGCGAGACTTTGCGAGGGGCGTCCGTGTGCCAAAAATAGGCCGCGGACAAAGCCGCGCCCAAAAATAACCGCCCGAAGGCCGGGGCGCCAAGTTCGTCCAGCGGAAAAAGGCCACAAAAACGGGTGGGCTATAGCCTTGGGAGGTGGGGCTGGCCTACTTCGTCCGCCGGACACGGAATGCCGCGAGACTTTGCGAGGGGCGTCCGTGTGCCAAAAATAGGCCGCGGACAAAGCCGCGCCCAAAAATAACCGCCCGAAGGCCGGGGCGCCAAGTTCGTCCAGCGGAAAAAGGCCACAAAAACGGGTGGGCTATAGCCTTGGGAGGTGGGGCTGGCCCACTTCGTCCGCCGGACTCGGAATACCGCGAGACTTTGCGAGGGGCGTCCGTGTGCCAAAAATAGGCCGCGGACAAAGCCGCACCCAAAAATAAACGCCCTAAGGCCGGGGCGCGAAGTTCGTCCAGTGGAAAAAGGCCACAAAAACGGGTGGGCTATAGCCTTGGGGGGTGGGGCTGGCCCACTTCGTCCGCCGGCCTCGGAATGCCGCGAAACTTTGCGAGGGGCCTCCATGTGCCAAAAATAGGCCGCGGGCAAAGCCGCGCCCAAAAATAACCGCCCGAAGGCCGGGGCGCCAAGTTTGTCCAGCGGAAAAAGGCCACAAAAACGGGTGGGCTATAGCCTTGGGGGGTGGGGCAGGCCAACTTCGTCCGCCGGACTCGGAATGCCGCGAGACTTTGCGAGGGGCGTCCGTGTGCGAAAAATAGGCCGCGAACAAAGCCGCGCCCAAAAATAACCGCCCGAAGGCCGGGGCGCCAAGTCCGTCCAGCGGAAAAAGGCCAGAAAAACGGGTGGGCTATAGCCTTGGGGGGTGGGGTTGGCCAACTTCGTCCGCCGGACTCGAAATGCCGCGAGACTTTTCGAGGGACCTCCGTGTGCCAAAAATAGGCCGCGGGCAAAGCCGCGCCCAAAAATAACCGCCCGAAGGCCGGGGCGCCAAGTTCGTCCAGCGGAAAAAGGCCACATAACGGGTGGGCTATAGCCTTGGGGGGTGGGGCTGGCCAACTTCGTCCGCCGGACTCGGAATGCCGCGAGACTTTGCGAGCGGCATCCGTGTGCCAAAAATAGGCCGCGGACAAAGCCGCGCCCAAAAATAACCCCCCGAAGGCCGGGGCGCGAACTTCGTCCAGTGGAAAAAGGCCACAAAAACGGGTGGGCTATAGCCTTGGGGGGTGGGGCTGGCCCACTTCGTCCGCCGGCCTCGGAATGCCGCGAAACTTTGCGAGGGGCCTCCATGTGCCAAAAATAGGCCGCGGGCAAAGCCGCGCCCAAAAATAACCAACCGAAGGCCGGGGCGCCAAGTTCGTCCAGCGGAAAAAGGCCACAAAAACGGGTGGGCTATAGCCTTGGGCGGTGGGGCTGGCCAACTTCGTCCGCCGGACTCGGAATGCCGCGAGACTTTGCGAGGGGCCTCCGTGTGCAAAAAGTAGGCCGCGGGCAAAGCCGCGAACAAAAATAACCGCCCGAAGGCCGGGGCGCCAAGTTCGTCCAGCGGAAAAAGGCCACAAAAACGGGAGGCTATAGCCTTGGGGGGGGGGGGGGGACTGGCCAAATTCGTCCGCTGGACTCGGAATGCCGCGAGAATTTGCGAGGGTACCCCGTGTGCCAAAAATAGGCCACGGGCAAAGCCGCGCCTAAAAATAACCGCCCGAAGGCCGGGGCTCCAAGTTCGTCCAGCGGAAAAAGGCCACAAAAACGGGTGGGCTATAGCCTTGGGGGGTGGGGCAGGCCAACTTCGTCCGCCGGACTCGGAATGCCGCGAGACTTTGCGAGGGGCGTCCGTGTGCCAAAAATAGGCCGCGGACAAAGCCGCGCCCAAAAATAACTGCCCGAAGGCCGGGGCGCCAAGTCCGTCCAGCGGAAAAAGGCCAGAAAAACGGGTGGGCTATAGCCTTGGGGGGTGTGGCTGGCCAACTTCGTCCGCCGGACTCGAAATGCCGCGAGACTTTTCGAGGGACCTCCGTGTGCCAAAAATAGGCCGCGGGCAAAGCCGCGCCCAAAAATAACCGTCCGAAGGCCGGGGCGCCAAGTTCGTCCAGCGGAAAAAGGCCACAAAAACGGGTGGGCTATAGCCTTGGGGGGTGGGGCTAGCCAACTTCGTCCGCCGGACTCGGAATGCCGCGAGACTTTGCGAGGGCCTCCGTGTGCAAAAAGTAGGCCGCGGGCAAAGCCGCGCCCAAAAATAACCGCCCGAAGGCCGGGGCGCCAAGTTCGTCCAGCGGAAAAAGGCCACAAAAACGGGAGGCTATAGCCTTGGGGGGGGGGGGGACTGGCCAAATTCGTCCGCTGGACTCGGAATGCCGCGAGAATTTGCGAGGGGCCCCCGTGTGCCAAAAATAGGCCACGGGCAAAGCCGCGCCCAAAAATAACCACCCGAAGGCCGGGGCGCCAAGTTCGTCCAGCCGAAAAAGGCCACAAAAACGGGTGGGCAATAGCCTTAGGGGGTGGGGCTGGCCAACTTCGTCCGCCGGACACGGAATGCTGCGAGGCTTTGCGAGGGGCCTCCGTGTGCCAAAAATAGGCCGCGGCCAAAGCCGCGCCCAAAAATAACCGCCCGAAGGCCGGGCCACCAAGTTCGTCCAGCGGAAAAAGGCCACAAAAATGGGTGGGCTATAGCCTTGGGGGGTGGGGCTGGCCAACTTCGTCCGCCGGACTCGGAATGCCGCGAGACTTTGCGAGGGGCGTCCGTGTGCCAAAAATAGGCCGCGGACAAAGCCGCGCCAAAAAAATAACCGCCCGAAGGCCGGGGCGCGAAGTTCGTCCAGTGGAAAAAGGCCACAAAAACGGGTGGGCTATAGCCTTGGGGGGTGGGGCTGGGCCACTTCGTCCGCCGTCCTCGGAATGCCGCGAGACTTTGCGAGGGGCGTCCGTGTGCCAAAAATAGGCCGCGGACAAAGCCGCGCCCAAAAATAACCACCCAAAGGCCGGGGCGCCAAGTTCGTCCAGCCGAAAAAGGCCACAAAAACGGGTGGGCAATAGCCTTGGGGGGTGGGGCTGGCCGACTTCGTCCGCCGGACACGGAATGCTGCGAGGCTTTGCGAGGGGCCTCCGTGTGCCAAAAATAGGCCGCGGCCAAAGCCGCGCCCAAAAATAACCGCCCGAAGGCCGGGGCGCCAAGTTCGTCCAGCGGAAAAAGGCCACAAAAACGGGTGGGCTATAGCCTTGGGAGGTGGGGCTGGCCCACTTCGTCCGCCGGACTCGGAATGCCGTGAGACTTTGCGAGGGGCGTCCGTGTGCCAAAAATAGGCCACGGACAAAGCCGCGCCCAAAAATAACCGCCCGAAGGCCGGGGCGCGAAGTTCGTCCAGTGGAAAAAGGGCACAAAAACGGGTGGGCTATAGCCTTGGGGGGTGGGGCTGGCCCACTTCGTCCGCCGGCCTCGGAATGCCGCGAAACTTTACGAGGGGCCTCCATGTGCCAAAAATAGGCCGCGGGCAAAGCCGCGCCCAAAAATAACCGCCCGAAGGCCGGGGCGCCAAGTTCGTCCAACGGAAAAAGGCCACAAAAACGGGTGGGCTATAGCCTTGGGGGGTGGGGCTGGCCAACTTCGTCCGCCGGACTCGGAATGGCGCGAGACTTTGCAAGGCACCTCCACGTGCCAAAAATAGGCCACGGGCACAGACGCGCCAAAAAATAACTGCCCGAAGGCCAGGGCGCCAAGTTCGTCCAGCGGAAAAAGGCCACACAAACGGGTGGGCTATAGCCTTGGGGGGTGGGGCTGGCCCACTTCGTCCGCCGGACTCGGAATGCCACGAGACTTTGTGAGGGCCCTCCGTGTGCCAAAAATAGGCCGCGGCCAAAGCCGCGCCCAAAAATAACCGCTCGAAGGCCGGGGCGCCAAGTTCATCCAGCGGAAAAAGGCCACAAAAACGGGTGGGCTATAGACTTGGGGGGTGGGGCTGGCCAACTTCGTCCGCCGGACTCGGAATGCTACGAGACTTTGCGAGGGTCCTCCATGTGCCAAAAATAGGCCGCGGACAAAGCCGCACCAAAAAATAACCGCCCGAAGGCCGGGGCGCCAAGTTCGTCCAGCGGAAAAAGGCCACAAAAACGGGTGGGCTATAGCCTTCGGGGGTGGGGCTGGCCAACTTCGTTCGCCGGACTCGGAATGCCGCGAGACCTTGCGAGGGGCCTCCGTTTGCCAAAAATAGGCCACGGGCAACGCCGCACCCAAAAATAACCACCCAAAGGCCGGAGCGCCAAGTTAGTCCAGTGGAAAAAGCCCACAAAAATGGGTGGGCTATAACCTTGGGGTTTGGGGCTGGCCTACTTCGCCCGCCGGACTCGGAATGCCGCGAGACTTTGCGAGGTGCCTCCGTGCGCCAAAAATAGGCCGTGGCCAAAGCCGCGCCCAAAAATAACCGCCCGAAGGCCGGGGCGCCAAGCTCGTCCAGCGGAAAAAGGCCACAAAAATGGGTGGGCTATAACCTTGGGGTTTGGGCTGGCCTACTTCGCCCGCCGGACTCGGAATGCCGCGAGACTTTCCGAGGGGCCTCCGTGCGCCAAAAATAGGCTGCGGCCAAAGCCGCGCCCAAAAATAACCGCCCGAAGGCCGGGGTGCCAAGCTCGTCCTGCGGAAAAAGGCCACAAAAACGGGTGGGCTATAGCCTTGGTCGGTGGGGCTGGCCAACTTTGTCCGCCGGACTCGGAAATGCGCAAGAATTTGCGAGGCACCTCCGTGTGCCAAAAATAGCCGTGGGTACAGCCACGCCCAAAAATAACCACCCGAAGGCCGGGGCACCAAATTCGTCCAGCGGAAGAAGGCCTTAAAAACGGGTGGGCTATAGCCATGCGGGATGGGGCTGGCAACTTCGTCCGCCGGACTCGGAATGGTGCGAGACTTTGCGAGGCGCCTCCGTGTGCCAAAAATAGGCCGCGGGGCAAAGCCTCACCCAAAACTAACCGCACGAAGGCCGGGGCGCCAAGTTCATCCCGCGGAAAAAGGCCACACAAACGGGTGGGCTATAGCCTTGGGAGGTTGGGCTGGCCAACTTCGTCCGCCGGTCTCGGAATGCCGCGAGACTTTGCGTGGGTCCTCCGTGTGCCAAAAATAGGCCGCGGGGAAAGCCGTACCAAAAAATAACCGCCCGAAGTCCGGGGCGCAAAGTTCGTCCAGCGGAAAAAGGCCACAAAAACGGGCGCGCTATAGCCTTGGGGGGTGGGGCTGGCCCACTTCGTCCGCCGGACTCGGAATGCCGCGAGACTTTGTGAGGGGCCTCCGTGTGCCAAAAATAGGCCGCGGCCAAAGCCGCGGCCAAAAATAACCGCCCGAAGGCCGGGGCGCCAAGTTCATCCAGCGGAAAAAGGCCACAAAAACGGGTGGGCTATAGCCTTGGGGGGTGGGGTTGGCCAACTTCGTCCGCCGGACTCAGAAAGGTGCTAGACTTTGCGAGGCACCTCCGTCTGCCAAAAATAGGCCAGGGCACAGCTGCGCCAAAAATAACCGCCCGAAGGCCGGGTCGCCAAGTTCGTCCAGCGGAAAAAGGCCACAAAAACGGGTGGGCTATAGCCTTGCGGGGTGGGGCTGGCCAACTTCGTCCGCCGGACTCGGAATGGCGCGAGACTTTGCGAGCGGCGTCCGTGTGCCAAAAATAGGCTGTGGGCAAAGCCGCGCCCAAAAATAACCGCCCGAAGGCCGGGGCGCAAAGTTCGTCCAGCGGAAAAAGGCCACAAAAATGGGTGGGCTATAACCTAGGGGTTTGGGGCTGGCCTACTTCGCCCGCCGGACTCGGAAAGCCGCGAGACTCTGCGAGGGGCCTCCGTGCGCCAAACATAGGCTGCGGCCAAAGCCGCGCCCATAAATAACCGCCCGAAGGCCGGGGCGCCAAGCTCGTCCTGCGGAAAAAGGACACAAAAACGGGTGGGCTATAGCCTTGGTCGGTGGGGCTGGCCAACTTTGTCCGCCGGACTCGGAAATGCGCAAGACTTTGCGAGGCGTCTCTGCGTGCCAAAAATAGACCACGGGCACAGCCGCGCCCAAAAATAACCACCCAAAGGCCGGAGCGCCAAGTTCGTCCAGTGGTAAAAGCCCACAAAAACGTGTGGGCTATAGCCTTGGGGGGTGGGGCTGTTCAATTTCGTCCGCCGGACTCGGAATGGCGCTAGACTTTGCGAGGCACTTCCGTGTGCCAAAAATAGGCCACGGACACAGCTGCACCCAAAAATAACCACCCGAAGGCCGGGTCGCCAAGTTCGTCCAGCGGAAAAAGGCCACAAAAACGGTGGGCTATAGCCTTGCGGGGTGGGGCTGGCCAACTTCGTCCGCCGGACTCAGAATGGCACAAAACTTTGCGAGGCGCCTCCGTGTACCAAAAATAGGCCACGGGCACAGCCTCGACAAAAAATAACCACCCAAAGGCCGGGGCGCCAAGTTTATCCAGCGGAAAAAGCCCACCAAATTTGGTGGGCTATAGCCTTGGGGGGTGGGGCTGGCCAACATCGTCCGCCGGACTCGGAATGGCGCGAGACATTGCGAGGCACCTCCGTGTGCCAAAAATAGGCCGCGGGCACAGCCGCGCCCAAAAATAACCGCCCGAAGGCCGGGTCGCCAAGTTCGTCCAGCGGAAAAAGGCCACAAAAACGGGTGGGCTATAGCCTTGCGGGGTGGGGCTGGCCAACTTCGTCCGCCGGACTCGGAATGGCGCGAGACTTTGCGAGCGGCGTCCGTGTGCCAAAAATAGGCCGTGGGAAAAGCCGCGCCCAAAAATAACCGCCCGAAGGCCGGGGCGCAAAGTTCGTCCAGCGGAAAAAGGCCACAAAAATGGGTGGGCTATAACCTAGGGGTTTGGGGCTGGCCTACTTCGCCCGCCGGACTCGGAAAGCCGCGAGACTTTGCGAGGGGCCTCCGTGCGCCAAACATAGGCTGCGGCCAAAGCCGCGCCCATAAATAACCGCCCGAAGGCCGGGGCGCCAAGCTCGTCCTGCGGAAAAAGGACACAAAAACGGGTGGGCTATAGCCTTGGTCGGTGGGGCTGGCCAACTTTGTCCGCCGGACTCGGAAATGCGCAAGACTTTGCGAGGCGTCTCCGCGTGCCAAAAATAGACCACAGGCACAGCCGCGCCCAAAAATAACCACCCAAAGGCCGGAGCGCCAAGTTCGTCCAGTGGAAAAAACCCACAAAAACGGGTGGGCTATAGCCTTGGGGGGTGGGGCTGGCCAATTTCGTCCGCCGGACTCGGAATGGCGCTAGACTTTGCGAGGCACCTCCGTGTGCCAAAAATAGGCCACGGGCACAGCTGCGCCCAAAAATAACCGCCCGAAGGCCGGGTCGCCAAGTTCGTCCAGCGGAAAAAGGCCACAAAAACGGGTGGGCTATAGCCTTGCGGGGTGGGGCTGGCCAACTTCGTCCGCCGGACTCGGAATGGCACAAAACTTTGCGAGGCGCCTCCGTGTACCAAAAATAGGCCGCGGGCACAGCCTCGACAAAAAATAACCACCCAAAGGCCGGGGCGCCAAGTTTATCCAGCGGAAAAAGCCCACCAAATTTGGTGGGCTATAGCCTTGGGGGGTGGGGAGGGCCAACATCGTCCGCCGGACTCGGAATGGCGCGAGACATTGCGAGGCACCTCCGTGTGCCAAAAATAGGCCGCGGGAACAGCCGCGCCCAAAAATAACCGCCCGAAGGCCGGGGCGCCAAATTCGTCCAGCGGAAAAAGGCCACAAAAACGGGTGGGCTATAGCCTTGGGGGGTGGGGCTGGCCAACTTCGTCCGCCGGACTCAGAATGGCGCGAGACTTTGCGAGCGGCGTCCGTGTGCCAAAAATAGGCCGCGGGCACAGCCGCGCCCAAAAATAACTGCCCGAAGGCCGGGGCGCCAAGTTCGTCCAGCGGAAAAAGGCTACAAAAACGGGTGGGCTATTATAGCCTTGGAGGGTGGGGCTGGCCAACTTCGTCCGCCGGACTCGGAATGGCGCGAGACTTTGCGAGCGGCCTCCGTTTGCCAAAAATAGGGCGCGGGCACAGCCACGCCCAAAAATGACGGCCCGAAAACCGGGGCGCCAAGTTGGTCCAGCGGAAAAAACCCACAAAACGGGTGGGCTATAGCCTTGGAGGGTAGGGCTGGCCAACTTCGTCCGCCGGACTCGGAATGGTACGAGACTTTGCGAGGTGCCTCTGTGTGCCAAAAATAGGCCGCGGGCACAGCCGCGGCCAAAAATAACCGCCCGAAGGCCGGGGCACCAAGATCGTGCAGCAGAAAAAGCCCACAAAAACGGGTGGGCTATAGCCTTGGGGGGTGGGGCTGGCCTACTTCGTCCGCCAGACTAGGAATGGCGTGAGACTTTGCGAGGCGTCTCCTTGTGCCAAAAATAGGCCGCGGGCAAAGCCGCGCCCAAAAATAACCGCCGGAAGGCCGGGGCGCCAAGTTCGTCCAGCGGAAAAAGGCCACAAAAACGGGTGGGCTATAGCCTTGGGGGGTGGGGCTGGCCAACTTCGTCCGCCGGACTCGGAATGCCGCGAGACTTTGCGAGATGCCTCCGTGTGCCAAAAATAGGCCGCGGCCAAAGCCGTACCCAAAAATAACCGCCCGAAGGCCGGGTTGCCAAGTTCGTCCAGCGGAAAAACGCCACAAAAACGGGTGGGCTATAGCCTTGGGGGGTGGGGCTGGCCCACTTCGTCCGCCGGACTCGGAATGGAGCGAGACTTTGCGAGGCGTCTCCGTGAGCCAAAAATAGGACGCGGGCGCAGCCGCGCTCAAAGAGAACCACCTAAAGGCTGGGTCGACAATTCGTCCAGCGGAAAAAGGCCACAAAAACGGGTGGGCTATAGACTTGGGGGATGGGGCTGGCCTACTTCGTCCGCCGGATTCAGAATGGCCCGAGACTTTGCGAGCGGCCTCCATGTGCCAAAAATAGGCCGTGGGCACAGCCGCGCCCAATAATAACCACCCGAAGGCCGGGGCGCCAAGTTCGTCCAGCGGAAGAAGGCCACAAAAACGGGTGGGCTATAGCCTTGGGGGGTGGGGCTGGGCAACTTCGTCCGCCAGACTCGGAATGGCGCGAGACTTTGCGAGCGGCCTCCGTGTGCCAAAAATAGGCCGCGGGCACAGCCGCGCCCAAAAATAACTGCCCGAAGGCCGGGGCGCCAGGTTCGTCCAGCGGAAAAAGGCCACAAAAATGAGTGGGCTATAGCCTTGGGGGGTGGGGCTGGCCAACTTCATCCGCCGCACTCGGAATGGCATGAGACTTTGCGAGCGGGCTCCATGTGCCAAAAATAGGCCGCTCGCACAGCCGTGCCCAAAAATAACCGCCCGAAGGCCGGGGCGCCAAGTTCGTCCAGCGGAAAAAGGCTACAAAAACCGGTGGGCTATTATAGCCTTGGGGGGTGGGGCTGGCCCACTTCGTCCGCCAGACTCGGAATGGCGCGAAACTTTGCGAGCGGCCTCCGTTGCCAAAAATAGGCCGCGGGCACAGCTACACCCAAAAATGACCGCCCGAAAACCGGGGCGCCAAGTTCGTCCAGCGGAAAAAGGCAACAAAAACGGGTGGGCTATAGCCTTGGGGGGTGGGGCTGGCCAACTTCGTCCGCCGGACTCGGAATGCTGCGAGACTTTGCGAACGGCCTCCGTGTGCCAAAAATAGGCCGCGGGCACAGCCGCACCCAAAAATAACCTCCCGAAGGCCGGGGCGTGAAGTTCTCCCGCGGAAAAAGGCCACAAAAACAGGTGGGCTATAGCCTTGGGGGGTGGGGCTGGCCAACTTCGTCCGCCGGACTCGGAATGGCGCGAGACATTGTGAGTGGCCTCCGTGTACCAAAAATAGGCCGCGTGCACCGCCGCGCCCAAAAATAACCACCCGAAAGCCGGGGCGCCAAGTTCGTCCAGCGGAAAAAAGCCACAAAAACGGGTGGGCTATAACCTTGGGGGGTGGGGCTGGCCGACTTCGTCCGCCGGACTCGGAATGGCGCGAGACTTTGCGAGCGGCCTCCGTATGCAAAAAACAGGCCGCGGGCACAACCGCGCCTAAAAATAACTGCCCGAAGGCCGGGGCGCCATGTTCGTCCCGCGGAAAAAGGCCACAAAAACGGGTGGGCTATAGCCTTGGGGGGTGGGGTTGGCCAACTTCGTCCGCCGGACTCGGAACGCCGCGAGACTTTACGAGCGGCCTCTGTGTGATAAAAATAGGCCGCGGGCATAACCGCACCCAAAAATAACTGCCCGAAGGCCGGGGCGCCAAGTTCGTCCAGCGGAAAAAGGCCACAAAAACTGGTGGGCTATAGCCTTGGGGGGTGGGGCTGGCCCACTTCGTCCGCCAGACTCGGAATGGCGCGAAACTTTGCGAGCGGCCTCCGTTTGCCAAAAATAGGCCGCGGGCACAGCTATACCCAAAAATGACCGCCCGAAAACCGGGGCGCCAAGTTCGTCCAGCGGAAAAAGGCCACAAAAATGGGTGGGCTATAGCCTTGGGGGGTGGGGCTGGCCAACTTCGTCCGCCGGGCTCGGAATGCGGTGAGATTTTGCGAGGGGCCACCGTATGCCAAAAATAGGTCACGGGCACAGCCGCGTCCAAAAATAACCACCCGAAGGCCGGGGCGGCAAATTCGTCCAGCGGAAAAAGGCCACAAAAACGGGTGGGCTATAGCCTTGGGGGGTGGGGCTGGCCAACTTCGTCCGCCGGACTCGGAATGCCGCAAGACATTGCGAGGCGCCTCCATGTACCAAAAATAGGCCGCGGGCACAGCCGCGCCCAAAAATAACTGCCCGAAGGCCGGGGCGCTAAGTTCGTCCAGCGGAAAAAGGCCACAAAAACGGGTGGGCTATAGCCTTGGGGGGTGGGGCTGGCCAACTTCGTCCGCAGGACTCGGAATGGCGCGAGACTTTGCGAGGCACCTTCCGTGTGCCAAAAATAGGCCGCGGGCACAGCCACGCCCAAAAATAACTGCCCGATTGCCAGGGCGCCAAGTTCGTCCAGCGGAAAAAGGCCACAAAAACGGGTGGGCTATAGCCTTGGGGGGTGGGGCTGGCCAACTTCATCCGCCGGACACGGAATGGCGCGAGACTTTGCGAGGCACCTCCATTTGCCAAAAATAGGCCGCGGGAACAGCCGTGCCCAAAAATAACTGCCCGAAGGCCGGGGCGCCAAGTTCGTCCAGCGGAAAAATGCCACAAAAACGGGTGGGCTATAGCCTTGGGGGGTGCGGCTGGCCAACTTCGTCCGCCGGACTGGGAATGGTGCTAGACTTTGTGAGCCACCTCTGTGTGCCAAAAATAGGCCGCGGGCACAGCCGCGCCCAAAAATAACCACCCGATGGCCGGGGCGCCACGTTCGTCCAGCGGAAAAAGCCCACAAAAACGGGTGGGCTATAGCCTTGGGGGGTGGGGCTTGCCAACATCGTCCGCCGGACTCGGAATGGCGCGAGACTTTGCGAGGCGTCTCCGCGTGCCAAAAATAGGCCGTGGTCACAGCCGCGCCCAAAAATAACCGCCCGAAGGCCGGGGCGCCTAGTTCATCCAGCGGAAAAAGGCCACAAAAACGGGTGCGCTATAGCCTTGGGGGGTGGGGCTGGCCAACTTCGTCCGCCGGACTCGGAATGGCACGAGACTTTGCGAGCCGCCTCCGTGTGCCAAAAATATGCCGCGGGCACAGCCGTGCCCAAAAATAACCGCCCGAAGGATGGGGCGCCAAGTTCGTCCAGCGGAAAAAGGCCACAAAAACGGGTGCGCTATAGCCTTGGGGGGTGGGGCTTGCCAACATCGTCCGCCGGAGTCGGAATGGCGCGAGACTTTGTGAGGCGTCTCTGTGTGCCAAAAATAGGCCGTGGTCACAGCCGCGCCCAAAAATAACCGCCCGAAGGCCGGGGCACCTAGTTCATCCAGCGGAAAAAGGCCACAAAAACGGGTGGGCTATAGCCTTGTGGGGTGGGGCTGGCCAACTTCGTCCTCCGGACTCGGAATAGCGCGAGACTTTGAGCGGCGCCTCCGTGTGCCAAAAATAGGCAGCGGGCACAGCCGCGCCCAAAAATAACCGCCCGAAGGCCGGGGCGCCGAGTTCGTCCAGCGGAAAACTGCCACAAAAACGGGTGGGCTATAGCCTTGGGGGTTGGGGCTGGCCAACATCGTCCGCCGGACTCGGAATGGCGTGAGACTTTGCAAGTCGCCTCCGTGTGACAAAACGTGGCCGTTCGCATAGCCGCGCCCAAAAATAACCGCCCGAAGGCCGGGGCGCCAAGTTCGTCTTGCGGAAAAAGCCCACAAAAATGGGTGGGCTATAGCCTTGGGGGGTGGGGCAGGCCAACTTCGTCCGCGGGACTCGGAATGGCGCGAGACTTTTCGAGGCACCCCCGTGTGCCAAAAATAGGCCGCGGGCGCAGCCGTGCCTAAAAATAACCGCCCGAAGGCTGGGGCGCCAAGTTCGTCCAGCCGAAAAAGGCCACCAAAACGGGTGGGCTATAGCCTTGGGGGGTGGGGCAGGCCAACTTCGTCCGGCGGACTAGGAATAGTGCGAGACTTTGCGAGGCACCTCCATGCGCTAAAAATGTGCCGCGGACACAGCCGCGCCCAAAAATAACCGCCCGATGGCCGGGGCGCCTAGTTCGTCCAGCGGAAAAAGGCCCCAAAAACGGGTGGGCTACAGCCTTGTGGGGTGGGGCTGGCCAACTTCGTCCGCAGGACTCGGAATGGCGCGAGACTTTTCGAGGTGCCCCCGTGTGCCAAAAATAGGCCGCGGGCGCAGCCGTGCCTAAAAATAACCGCCCGAAGGCTGGGGCGCCAAGTTCGTCCAGCGGAAAAAGCCCACAAAAACAGGTGCGCTATAGCCTTGGGGGGTGGGGCTGGCCAACTTCGTCCGCCGGACTCGGAATGGCACGAGACTTTGCGAGCCGCCTCCGTGTGCCAAAAATAGGCCGCGGGCGCAACCGCGCCCAAAAATTAGCCCCCGAAGGTCGGGGTGCCAAGACCCCCCAGCGGAAAAATGGCCAAAAAACTGGTGCGCTATAGCCTTGGTGGGGGGCGTGGGCGAAGTTCGTCCGCAGGACTCGGAATTGCCCCAGACTTTGCGGGCGTCCCTCATGTGACAAAAATAGGCCACGGGCACAGCCGTACCCAAAAATTAGCCCCCGAAGGTCGGGGTGCCAAGACCCCCCAGCGGAAAAATGGCCAAAAAACGGGTGGGCTATAACCTTGGTGGGGGGCGTCGGCGAAGTTCGTCCGCCGGACTCGAAATGGCCCCAGACTTTGCGGGCGGCCCTCGTGTGCCAAAAATAGGCCACGGGCACAGCCGCGCCCAAAAATTAGCCCCCGAAGGTCGGGGTGCCAAGACCGCCCAGCGGAAAAATGGCCCAAAAACGGGTGGGCTATAGCCTTGGTGGGGGGCGTGGGCGAAGTTCGTCAGCAGGGCTCGAAATGGCCCCAGACTTTGCGGGCGGCCCTCGTGTGCCAAAAATAGGCCACGGGCACAGCCGCGCCCAAAAATTAGCCCCCGAAGGTCGGGGTGCCAAGACCCCCCTGCGGAAAAATGGCCAAAAAACGGGTGGCCTATAGCCTTGGTGGGGGGCGTAGGCGAAGTTCGTCCGCCGGACTCGAAATGGCCCCAGACTTTGCGGGCGGCCCTCGTGTGCCAAAAATAAGCCACGATCACAGCCGCGCCCAAAAATTAGCCCCCGAAGGTCGGGGTGCCAAGACCCCCCAGCGGAAAAATGGCCAAAAAACGGGTGGGCTATAGCCTTGGTGGGGGGCGTTGGCGAAGTTCGTCCGCAGGACTCGGAATGGCCCCAGACTTTGCGGGCGGCCCTCGTGTGCCAAAAATAGGCCACGGGCGCAGCCGCGCCCAAAAATTAGCCCCCGAAGTTCGGGGTGCCAAGACCCCCCAGCGGAAAAATAGCCATAAAACGGGTGGGCTATAGCCTTGGTGGGGGGCGTGGGCGAAGATTGTCCGCAGGACTCGGAATGGCCCCAGACTTTGCGGGCAGCCCTCGTCTGCCAAAAATAGGCCACGGACACAGCCGCGCCCAAAAATTTGCCCCCGAAGGTCGGGGTGCCAACACCCCCCAGCGGAAAAATGGCCAAAAAACGGGTGGTTTATAGCCTTGGTGGGGGGCGTGGGCGAAGTTCGTCCGCCGGACTCAGAATGGCCCCAGACTTTGCGGGCGGCCCTCATGTGCCAAAAATAGGCCACGGGCACAGCCGCGCCCAAAAATTAGCTCCCGACGGTCGGGGTGCCAAGACCCCCCAGCGGAAAAATGGCCAAAAAACGGGTGGTTTATAGCCTTGGTGAGGGGCGTGGGCGAATTCGTCCGCCGGACTCGGAATGGCCCCAGACTTTGCGGTCGGCCCTCGTGTGCCAAAAATAGGCCACGGCCACAGCCGCGCCCAAAAATTAGCCCCCGAAGGTCGGGGTGCCAAGACCCCCCAGCGGAAAAATGGCCAAAAAACGGGTGGGCTATAGCCTTGGTGGGGGGCGTGGGCGAAGTTCGTCCGCAGGACTCGGAATGGCCCCAGACTTTGCGGGCGGCCCTCGTGTGCCAAAAATTGGCCACGGGCACAGTCGCGCCCAAAAATTAGCCCCCGAATGTCGGGGTGCCAAGACCCCCCAGCGGAAAAATGGCCGTAAAACGGGTGGGCTATAGCCTTGGTGGGGGGCGTGGGGGAAGTTCGTCCGCCGGACTCGGAATGGCCCCAGACTTTGCGGGCGGTCTCCGTGTGCCAAAAATAGGCCACGGGCACAGCCGCGCCCAAAAATGTGCACCCGAAGGTCGGGGTGCTAAGACCCCCCAGCGGAAAAATGCCCAAAAAACGGGTGGGTTATAGCCTTGGTGTGGGGCGTGGGCGAAGTTCGTCCGCCGGACTCGAAATGGCCCCAGACTTTGCGGGCGGCCCTCGTGTGCCAAAAATAGGCCACGGCACAGCCGCGCCCAAAAATTAGCCCCCGAAGGTCGGGCTGCCAAGACCCCCCAGCAGGAAAATGGCCAAAAAACGGGTGGCCTATAGCCTTGGTGGGGGTCGTGGGCGAAGTTCGTCCGCCGGACTCGAAATGGCCCCAGACTTTGCGGGCGGCCCTCGTGTGCCAAAAATAAGCCACGATCACAGCCGCGCCCAAAAATTAGCCCCCGAAGGTCGGGGTTTCAAGACGCGCTAGCGGAAAAATGGCCAAAAAACGGGTGGGCTATAGCCTTGGTGGGGGGCGTGGGCGAAGTTCGTCTGCAGGACTCGTAATGGCCCAAGACTTTGCGGGCGGCCCTCGTGTGCCAATAATAGGCCACGGGCACAGCCGCGCCCAAAAATTAGCCCCCGAAGGTCGGGGTGCCAAGACCCCCCAGCGGAAAAATGGCCAAAAAACGGGTGGTTTATAGCCTTGGTGGGGGGCGTGGGCGAAGTTCGTCCGCCGGACTCGGAATGGCCCCAGACTTTGCGGGCGGCCCTCATGTGCCAAAAATAGGCCACGGGCACAACCGCGCCCAAAAATTATCCCCCAAAGGTCGGGGTGCCAAGACCCCCCAGCGGAAAAATGGCCAAACAACGGGTGGTTTATAGCCTTGGTGAGGGGCGTGGGCGAATTCGTCCGCCGGACTCGGAATGGCCCCAGACTTTGCGGGCGGCCCTCGTGTGCCAAAAATAGGCCACCGGCACAGCCGCGCCCAAAAATTAGCCCCCGAAGGTCGGGGTGCCAAGACCCCCCAGCGGAAAAATGGCCAAAAAACGGGTGGGCTATAGCCTTGGTGGGGGGCGTGGGCGAAGTTCGTCCGCAGGACTCGGAATGGCCCCAGACTTTGCGGGCGGCCCTCGTGTGCCAAAAATAGGCCACGGGCACAGTCGCGCCCAAAAATTAGCCCCCGAATGTCGGGGTGCCAAGACCCCCCAGCGGAAAAATGGCCGTAAAACGGGTGGGCTATAGCCTTGGTGGGGGGCGTGGGGGAAGTTCGTCCGCCGGACTCGGAATGGCCCCAGACTTTGCGGGCGGCCTCCGTGTGCCAAAAATAGGCCACGGGCACAGCCGCGCCCAAAAATTTGCCCCCGAAGGTCGGGGTGCCAAGACCCCCCAGCGGAAAAATGGCCAAAAAACGGGTGGGCTATAGCCTTGGTAGGGGGCGTGGGCGAAGTTCGTCCGCAGGGCTCGGAATGGCCCCAGACTTTGCGGACGGTCCTCGTGTGCCAAAAATAGCCCACGGGCACAGTCGCGCCCAAAAATTAGCCCCCAAATGTCGGGGTGCCTAGACCCCCCAGCGGGAAAATGGCCAAAAAACGGGTGGGCTATAGCCTTGGTGGGGGGCGTGGGCGAAGTTCGTCCGCCGGGCTCGGAATGGCCCCAGACTTTACGGACGGCCCTCGTGTACCAAAAATAGGCCACGGGCACAGCCGCGCCCAAAAATTAGCCCCCGAAGGTCGGGGTGCCAAGACCCCCCAGCGGAAAAATGGCCAAAAAACGGGTGGGCTATAGCCTTGGTAGGGGGCGTGGGCGAAGTTTGTCCGCAGGACTCGGAATGGCCCCAGAGTTTGCGGGCGGCCCTCGTCTGCCAAAAATAGGCCACGGGCACAGCCGCGCCCAAAAATTAGCCCCCGAAGGTCGGGGTGCCAAGATCCCCCTGCGGAAAAATGGCCAAAAAACGGGTGGGCTATAGCCTTGGTGGGGGGCGTGGGCGAACTTCGTCCGCAGGACTCGGAATGGCCCCAGACTTTGCGGGCGGCCCTCGTCTGCCAAAAATAGGCCACGGGCACAGCCGCGCCCAAAAATTAGCCCCCGAAGGTCGGGGTGCCAAGATCCCCCAGCGGAAAAATAGCCATAAAATGGGTGGGCTATAGCCTTGGTGGGGGGCGTGGGCGAAGTTCGTCCGAAGGGCTCGGAATGGCCCCAGACTTTACGGGCGGCACTCGTCTGCCAAAAATAGGCCACGGGCACAGCCGAGCCAAAAATTAGCCCCCGAAGGTCGGGGTGCCAAGATCCCCCTGCGGAAAAATGGCCAAAAAACGGGTGGGCTATAGCCTTGGTAGGGGGCGTGGGCGAAGTTCGTCCGCAGGACTCGGAATGGCCCCAGACTTTGCGGGCGGCCCTCGTCTGCCAAAAATAGGCAACGGGCACAGCCGCGCCCAAAAATTAGCCCCGAAGGTCGGGGTGCCAAGACCCCCCAGCGGAAAAATGGCCAAAAAACGGGTGGGCTATAGCCTTGGTGGGGGGCGTGGGCGAAGTTCGTCCGCAGGACTCGGAATGGCCCCAGACTTTGCAGACGGCTCTCGTGTGCCAAAAATAGGCCACGGGCACAGCCGCGCCCAAAAATTTGCCCCCGAAGGTCGGGGTGCCAAGACCCCCCAGCGGAAAAATGGCCAAAAAGCGGGTGGGCTATAGCCTTGGAGGGGGGCGTGGGCGAAGTTCGTCCGCCGGACTCGGAATGGCCCCAGACTTTGCGGGCGGCCCTCGTGTGCCAAAAATAGGCCACGGGCACAGCCGCGCCCAAAAACTAGCCCCCAAAGGTCGGGGTGCCAAGACCCCCCAGCGGAAAAATAGCCATAAAACGGGTGGGCTATAGACTTGGTGGGGGGCGTGGGCGAATATCGTCCGCCGGACTCGGAATGGCCCCAGACTATGCGGGCGGCCCTCGTCTGCCAAAAATAGGCCACGGACACAGCCGCGCCCAAAAATTAGCCCCCGAAGGTCGAGGTGCCAAGACCCCGCAGCGGAAAAATGGCCAAAAAACGGGTGGTTTATAGCCTTGGTGGGGGGCGTGGGCGAAGTTCGTCCGCCGGACTCGGAATGGCCCCAGACTTTGCGGGCGGCCCTCGTGTGCCAAAAATAGGCCACGGGCACAGCCGCGCCCAAAAATTAGCCCCCGAAGGTCGGGGTGCCAAGACCCCCCAGCGGAAAAATGGCCAAAAAACGGGTGGTTTATAGCCTTGGTGGGGGGCGTGGGCGAAGTTCGTCCGCCGGACTCGGAATGGCCCCAGACTTTGCGGGCGGCCCTCGTGTGCCAAAAATCGGCCACGGGCACAGCCGCGCCCAAAAATTAGCCCCCGAAGGTCGGGGTGCCAAGACCCCCCAGCGGAAAAATGGCCAAAAAACGGGTGGTTTATAGCCTTGGCGGGGGGCGTGGGCGAAGTTCGTCCGAAGGGCTCGGAATGGCCCCAGAATTTACGGGCGGCCCTCGTGTGCCAAAAATAGGCAACGGGCACAGCCGCGCCCAAAAATTAGCCCCCAAAGGTCGGGGTGCCAAGACCCCCCAGCGGAAAAATGGCCAAAAAACGGGTGGGCTATAGGCTTGGTGGGGGGCGTGGGCGAAGTTCGTCCGCAGGACTCGGAATGGCCCCAGACTTTGCGGGCGGCCCTCGTCTGCCAGAAATAGGCCACGGGCACAGCCGCGCCCAAAAATTAACCCCCGAAGGTCGGGGTGCCAAGATCCCCCTGCGGAAAAATGGCCAAAAAACGGGTGGGCTATAGCCATGGTGGGGGGCGTGGGCGAAGTTCGTCCGCAGCACTCGGAATGGCCCAAGACTTTGCAGACGGCCCTTGTGTGCCAAAAATTGGCCACGGGCACAGCCGCGCCCAAAAATTTTCCCCCGAAGGTCAGGGTGCCAAGACCCCCCAGCGGAAAAATGGCCAAAAAACGGGTGGGCTATAGCCTTGGCGGGGGGCGTGGGCGAAGTTCGTCCGAAGGGCTCGGAATGGCCCCAGACTTTGCGGGCGGCACTCGTGTGCCAAAAATAGGCCACGGGCACAGCCGCGCCCAAAAACTAGCCCCCGAAGGTCGGGGTGCCAAGACCCCCCAGCGGAAAAATAGCCATAAAACGGGTGGGCTATAGCCTTGGTGGGGGGCGTGGGCGAAGATCGTCCGCAGGACTCGGAATGGCCCCAGACTATGCGGGCGGCCCTCGTCTGCCAGAAATAGGCCACGGACACAGGCGCGCCCAAAAATTAGCCCCCGAAGGTCGGGGTGCCAAGACCCCCCAGCGGAAAAATGGCCAAAAAACGGGTGGTTTATAGCCTTGGTGGGGGGCGTGGGCGAAGTTCGTCCGCCGGACTCGGAATGGCCCCAGACTTTGCGGACGGCCCTCGTGTGCCAAAAATAGGCCACGGGCACAGCAGCGCCCAAAAATTAGCCCCCGAAGGTCGGGGTGCCCTGACCCCCCAGCGGAAAAATGGCCAAAAAACGGGTGGTTTATAGCCTTGGTTGGGGGCGTGGGCGAAGTTCGTCCGCCGGACTCGGAATGGCCCCAGACTTTGCGGGCGGTCCTCGTGTGCCAAAAATAGCCCACGGGCACAGCCGCGCCCAAAAATTAGCCCCCGAAGGTCGGGGTGCCAAGACTCCCCAGCGGAAAAATGGCCTAAAAACGGGTGGGCTATAGCCTTGGTGGGGGGCGTGGGCGAAGTTCGTCCGAAGGGCTCGGAATGGTGCCACACTTTACGGGCGGCCCTCGTGTGCCAAAAATAGGCCACGGGCACAGCCACGCCCAAAAATTAGCCCCCGAAGGTCGGGGTGCCAAGACCCCCCAGCGGAAAAATGGCCAAAAAACGGGTGGGCTATAGCCTTGGTGGGGGGCGTGGGCGAAGTTCGTCCGCAGGACTAGAAATGCCCCCAGACTTTGCAGACGGCCCTCGTGTGCCAAAAATTGGCCACGGACACAGCCGCGCCCAAAAATTAGCCCCCGAAGGTCGGGGTGCCAAGACCCCCCAGCGGAAAAATGGCCAAAAAGCGGATGGGTATAGCCTTGGAGGGGGGCGTGGGCGAAGTTCGTCTGCCGGACTCGGAATGGCCCCAGAATTTGCGGGCGGCCTCCGTGTGCCAAAAATAGGCCACGGGCACAGCCGCGCCCAAAAACTAGCCCCCGAAGGTCGGGGTGCCAAGACCCCCCAGCGGAAAAATAGCCATAAAACGGGTGGGCTATAGCCTTGGTGGGGGGCGTGGGCGAAGATCGTCCGAAGGGCTCGGAATGGTGCCAGACTTTACGGGCGGCCCTCGTGTGCCAAAAATAGGCCACGGGCACAGACGCGCCCAAAAATTAGCCCCCGAAGGTCGGGGTGCCAAGACCCCCCAGCGGAAAAATGGCCAAAAAACGGGTGGGCTATAGCCTTGGTGGGGGGCGTGGGCGAAGTTCGTCCGCAGGACTCGGAATGGCCCCAGACTTTGCGGGCGGCCCTCGTCTGCCAAAAATAGGCCACGGGCACAGCCGTGCCCAAAAATTAGCCCCCGAAGGTCGGGGTGCCAAGATCCCCCTGCGGAAAAATCGCCAAAAAACGGGTGGGCTATAGCCTTGGTGGGGGGGCGTGGGCGAAGTTCGTCCGCAGGACTCGGAATGGCCCCAGACTTTGCGGGCGGCCCTCGTCTGCCAAAAATAGGCCACAGGCACAGCCGCGCCCAAAAATTAACCCCCGAAGGTCGGGGTGCCAAGATCCCCCTGCGGAAAAATGGCCAAAAAACGGGTGGGCTATAGCCATGGTGGGGGGCGTGGGCGAAGTTCGTCCGCAGGACTCGGAATGGCCCAAGACTTTGCAGACGGCCCTCGTGTGCCAAAAATTGGCCATGGGCACAGCCGCGCCCAAAAATTTGCCCCCGAAGGTCAGGGTGCCAAGACCCCCCAGCGGAAAAATAGCCAAAAAGCGGGTGGGCTTTAGCCTTGGAGGGGGGCGTGGGCGAAGTTCGTCCGCCGGACTCGGAATGGCCCCAGACTTTGCGGGCGGCACTCGTGTGCCAAAAATAGGCCACAGGCACAGCCGCGCCCAAAAACTAGCCCCCGAAGGTCGGGGTGCCAAGACCCCCCAGCGGAAAAATAGCCATAAAACGGGTGGGCTATAGCCTTGGTGGGGGGCGTGGGCGAAGATCGTCCGCAGGACTCGGAATGGCCCCAGACTATGCGGGCGGCCCTCGTCTGGCAAAAATAGGCCACGGACACAGCCGCGCCCAAAAATTAGGCCCCGAAGGTCGGCGTGCCAAGACCCCCCAGCGGAAAAATGGCCAAAAAACGGGTGGTTTATAGCCTTGGTGGGGGGCGTGGGCGAAGTTCGTCCGCCGGACTCGGAATGGCCCCAGACTTTGCGGATGGCCCTCGTGTGCCAAAAATAGGCCACGGGCACAGCCGCGCCCAAAAATTAGCCCCCGAAGGTCGGGGTGCCAAGACCCCCCAGCGGAAAAATGGCCAAAAAACGGGTGGTTTATAGCCTTGGTTGGGGGCGTGGGCGAAGTTCGTCCGCCGGACTCGGAATGGCCCCAGACTTTGCGGGCGGTCCTCGTGTGCCAAAAATAGCCCACGGGCACAGCCGCGCCCAAAAATTAGCCCCCGAAGGTCGGGGTGCCAAGACCCCCCAGCGGAAAAATGGCCAAAAAACGGGTGGGCTATAGCCTTGGTGGGGGGCGTGGGCGAAGTTCGTCCGAAGGGCTCGGAATGGTGCCAGACTTTACGGGCGGCCCTCGTGTGCCAAGAATAGGCCACGGGCACAGCCGCGCCCAAAAATTAGCCCCCGAAGGTCGGGGTGCCAAGACCCCCCAGCGGAAAAATGGCCAAAAAACGGGTGGGCTATAGCCTTGGTGGGGGGCGTGGGCGAAGTTCGTCCGCAGGACTCGGAATGGCCCCAGACTTTGCGGGCGGCCCTCGTCTGCCAAAAATAGGCCACGGGCACAGCCGCGCCCAAAAATTAGCCCCCGAAGGTCGGGGTGCCAAGACCCCCCAGCGGAAAAATGGCCAAAAAACGGGTGGGCTATAGCCTTGGTGGGGGGCGTGGGCGAAGTTCGTCCGCAGGACTAGAAATGCCCCCAGACTTTGCAGACGGCCCTCGTGTGCCAAAAATTGGCCACGGACACAGCCGCGCCCAAAAATTAGCCCCCGAAGGTCGGGGTGCCAAGACCCCCCAGCGGAAAAATGGCCAAAAAGCGGGTGGGCTATAGCCTTGGAGGGGGGCGTGGGCGAAGTTCGTCCGCCGGACTCGGAATGGCCCCAGACTTTCCGGGCGGCCTCCGTGTGCCAAAAATAGGCCACGGGCACAGCCGCGCCCAAAAATTAGCCCCCGAAGGTCGGGGTGCCAAGACCCCCCAGCGGAAAAATGGCCAAAAAACGGGTGGGCTATAGCCTTGGGGGTGGGGCTGGCAAACTTCGTCCGCCGGGCTCGGAATGCCCCCAGACTTTACGGGCGGCCCTCGTGTGCCAAAAATAGGCCGCGGGCACAGCCGCTCCCAAAAATAACCGCCCGAACGCCGGGGCGCCAAGTTCGTCCCGCGGAAAAAGGCCACAAAAACGGGTGGGCTATAGCCTTCGGGGGTGGGGCTGGCCAACTTCGTCCGCCGGACTCGGAATGGCGCGAGACTTTGCGAGTCACCTCCGTGTGCCAAAAATAGGCCGCGGGCACAGCCATATCAAAAATTACCTCCCGAAGGCCGGGGCGCCGAGTTCGTCCCGCGGAAAAAGGCCACAAAAACGGGTGGGCTATAGCCTTGGGGGGTGGGGCTGGCCAACTTCGTCCGCCGGACTCGGATTGGCGCGAGACTTTGCGAGTGGCCTCCATGTGTCAAAAATAGGCCGCGGGCACAGCCGTATCAAAAATAACCGCCCGAAGGCCGGGGCGCCAAGTTCGTCCAGCGGAAAAAGGCCACAAAAACGGGTGGGCTATAGCCTTGGGGGGTGGGGCTGGCAAACTTCGTCCGCCGGACTCGGAATGGCGCGAGACTTTGCGAGCGGCCTCCAAGTGCCAAAAATAGGCCGCGGGCACAGCCGCTCCCAAAAATAACCGCACAAAGGCCGGGGCGCCAACTTCGTCCCGCGGAAAAAGGCCACAAAAACGGGAGGGCTATAGCCTTGGGGGGTGGGGCTGGCCAACTTCGTCCGCCGGACACGGAATGGCGCGAGACTTTGCGAGCGGCCTCCATGTGCCAAAAATAGGCCGCGGGCACAGCCGCTCCCAAAAATAACCGCACAAAGGCCGGGGCGCCAACTTCGTCCAGCGGAAAAAGGCCACAAAAACGGGTGGGCTATAGACTTGCGGGATGGGGCTGGCCATCTTCGTCCGCCGGACTCGGAATGGCATGAGACTTTGCGAGCGGCCTCCGTGTGCCAAAAATAGGCCGCGTACACAGCCGCGCCCAAAAATAACCACCCGAAGGCCGGGGCGCCGAGTTCGTCCAGCGGAAAAAGGCCACAAAAACGGGTGGGCTATAGCCTTGGGGGGTGGGGCTGGCCAACTTCGTCCGCCGGAATCGGAATGGCGTGAGACATTATGAGGCGCCTCCATGTGCCAAAAATAGGGCGCGGGCACAGCCGTGCCAAAAAATAACTGCCCGAAGGCCGGGGCGCCAAGTACGTCCAGCGGAAAAAGGCCACAAAAACGGGTGGGCTATAGCCTTTGGGGGTGGGGCTGGCCAACTTCGTCCGCCGGACTCGGAATGGTGCGGGACTTTGCGAGCGGCCTCCGTGTGCCAAAAATAGGCCACAGAGACAGCCGCGCCCAAAAATAACTGCCCGAAGGCCAGGGCGCCGAGTTCGTCCAGCGGAAAAAGGCCACAGAAACGGGTGGGCTATAGCCTTGGGGGGTGGGGCTGGCCAACTTCGTCCGCCGGACTCGGAATGGCGCGAGACTTTGCGAGGCGCCTCCGTGTGCCAAAAATAGGCCGCGGGCACAGCCGTGCCCAAAAATAACCGCCCGAAGGCCGGGGCGCCAAGTTCGTCAACCGGAAAAACGCCACAAAAACGGGTTGGCTATAGTCTTGGGGGGTGGGGCTGGCCAACTTCGTACGCCGGACTCGGAATGGCGCGAGACTTTGCGAGCATCCTCCGTGTGCCAAAAATAGGCCACAGGCATAGCCGCGCCCAAAAATTACCGCACGAAGGCCGGGGCACCAAGTTCGTCCAGCGGAAAAAGGCCACGAAAACGGGTGGGCTATAGCCTTGGGGGGTGGGGCTGGCCCACATCGTCTGCCGGACTCGGAATGGCGCGAGACTTTGGCAGCGGCCTCCGTGTGCCAAAAATAGGCCGCGGGCACAGCCACACCCAAAAATAACCGCCCGAAGGCCGGGGCGCCCAGTTCGTCCAGCGGAAAAAGGCCACAAAAACGGGTGGGCTATAGCCTTGCGGGGTGGGGCTGGCCCACTTAGTCCGCCGGACTCGGAATGGCACCAGACTTTGCGATTCGCCTCCGTGTGCTAAAAATAGGCCGCGGGCACAGCCGCGCCCAAAAATAACTGCCCGAAGGCCGGGGCGCCAAGTTCGTCCAGCGGAAAAAGGCCACAAAAACGAGTGGGCGATAGCCTTGGGGGGTGGGGCTGGCCAATTTCGTCCGCCGGACTCGGAATGGCGCGAGACTTTGCGAGTGGCCTCCATGTGCCAAAAATAGGCCGCGGGCACAGCCGCACCCAAAAATAACCTCCCGAAGGCCGGGGCGCCAAGTACGTCCAGCAGAACAAGGCCAAAAAAACGGGTGGGCTATAGCCTTGGGGGGTGCGGCTGGCCGACTTCGTCCGCCAGACTCGGAATGGCGCGAGACTTTGCGAGCGGCCTCCGTGTGCCAAAAATAGGCCGCGGGCACAGCCGCGCCCAAAAATAACCGCCCGAAGGCCGGGGCACCAAGTTCGTCCAGCGGAAAAAGGCCACGAAAACGGGTGGGCTATAGCCTTCGGGGGTGGGGCTGGCCCACTTCGTCTGCCGGACTCGGAATGGCATGAGACTTTGCGAGTGGCCTCCGTGAGCCAAAAATAGGCCACGGGCACAGCCGCGCCCAAAAATAACCGCCCGAAGGCCGGGGCGCCGAGTTCGTCCAGCGGAAAAAGGCCACAAAAACGGGTGGGCTATAGCCTTGGGGGGTGGGGCTGGCCAACTTCGTCCGCCGGACTCAGAATGGCGCGAGACATTGCGAGGCACCTCCGTGTGCCAAAAATAGGCCGCGGGCACAGCCGTACCCAAAAATAACCTCCGGAAGGCCGGGGCGCCGAGTTCGTCCAGCGGAAAAAGGCCAGAAAAACGGGTGGGCTATATCCTTGGGGGGTGGGGCTGGCCAACTTCATCTGCCGGACTCGGAATGGCGCGAGCCTTTGCGAGCGGCCTCCGTGTGCAAAAAATAGGCCACGGGCACAGCCCCGTCCAAAAATAACCGCCCGAACACCGGGGCGCCAAGTTCGTCCCGCGGAAAAAGGCCACAAAAACGGGAGGGCTATAGCCTTGGGGGGTGGGGCGGGCCAACTTCGTCCGCCGGACTTGGAATGGCGCGAGACTTTACGAACGTCCTCCGTGTGCCAAAAATAGGCCGCAGGCACAGCCACGCCCAAAAATAACCGCACGAAGGCCAGGGCAACAAGTTCGTCCAGCGGAAAAAGGCCAGAAAAACGGGTGGGCTATAGCCTTGGGGGGTGGGGCTGGCCCACATCGTCCACCGGACTCGGAATGGCGCGAGACTTAGCGAGCGGCCTCCGTGTGCCAAAAATAGGCCGCGGGCACAGCCACAACCAAAAATTACTGCCCGAAGGCCGGGGCGCCCAGTTCGTCCAGCGGAAAAAGGCCACAAAAACGGGTGGGCTATAGCCTTGCGGGGTGGGGCTGGCCAGCTTCGTCCGCCGGACTCAGAATGGCGCGAGACATTGCGAGGCGCCTCCGTGTGCCAAAAATAGGCCACGGGCACAGCCGCGTCCAAAAATAAATGCCCGAAGGCTGTAGCGCCAAGTTCGTCCAGCGGAAAAAGGCCACAAAAACGGGTGGGCTATAGCCTTGGCGGGTGGGGCTGGCCCACTTCGTCCGCCAGACTGGGAATGGTGCGAAACTTTGCGAGGCACCTCCGTGTGCCAAAAATAGGCCGCGGGCACAGCCGCGCCCAAAAATAACCGCCCGAAGGCCGGGGCACCAAGTTCGTCCAGCGGAAAAAGGCCACGAAAACGGGTGGGCTATAGCCTTCGGGGGTGGGGCTGGCCCACTTCGTCTGCCGGACTCGGAATGGCACGAGACTTTGCGAGTGGCCTCCGTGAGCCAAAAATAGGCCACGGGCACAGCCGCGCCCAAAAATAACCGCCCGAAGGCCGGGGAGCCGAGTTCGTCCAGCGGAAAAAGGCCACAAAAACGGGTGGGCTATAGCCTTGGGGGGTGGGACTGGCCAACTTCGTCCGCCGGACTCAGAATGGCGCGAGACATTGCGAGGCACCTCCGTGTGCCAAAAATAGGCCGCGGGCACAGCCGTACCCAAAAATAACCTCCGGAAGGCCGGGGCGCCGAGTTCGTCCAGCGGAAAAAGGCCAGAAAAACGGGTGGGCTATAGCCTTGGGGGGTGGGGCTGGCCAACTTCATCTGCCGGACTCGGAATGGCGCGAGCCTTTGCGAGCGGCCTCCGTGTGCCAAAAATAGGCCACGGGCACAGCCCCGTCCAAAAATAACCGCCGGAACACCGGGGCGCCAAGTTCGTCCCGCGGAAAAAGGCCACAAAAACGGGAGGGCTATAGCCTTGGGGGGTGGGGCGGGCCAACTTCGTCCGCCGGACTTGGAATGGCGCGAGACTTTACGAACGTCCTCCGTGTGCCAAAAATAGGCCGCAGGCACAGCCACGCCCAAAAATAACCGCACGAAGGCCAGGGCAACAAGTTCGTCCAGCGGAAAAAGGCCAGAAAAACGGGTGGGCTATAGCCTTGGGGGGTGGGGCTGGCCCACATCGTCCGCCGGACTCGGAATGGCGCGAGACTTTGCGAGCGGCCTCCGTGTGCCAAAAATAGGCCGCGGGCACAGCCACAACCAAAAATTACTGCCCGAAGGCCGGGGCGCCCAGTTCGTCCAGCGGAAAAAGGCCACAAAAACGGGTGGGCTATAGCCTTGCGGGGTGGGGCTGGCCAGCTTCGTCCGCCGGACTCAGAATGGCGCGAGACATTGCGAGGCGCCTCCGTGTGCCAAAAATAGGCCACGGGCACAGCCGCGCCCAAAAATAAATGCCCGAAGGCTGTAGCGCCAAGTTCGTCCAGCGGAAAAAGGCCACAAAAACGGGTGGGCTATAGCCTTGGGGGGTGGGGCTGGCCCACTTCGTCCGCCAGACTGGGAATGGTGCGAGACTTTGCGAGGCACCTCCGTGTGCCAAAAATAGGCCGTGGGCACAGCCGCGACCAAAAATAACCGTCCGAACGTCGGGCGCCAAGTTCGTCCAGCGGAAAACGGCCACAAAAACGGGTGGGCTATAGCCTTGGGGGGTGGGGCTGGCCAACTTCGTCCGCCGGACTTGGAATGGCACGAGACTTTGCGAGGCGCCTTCGTGTGCCAAAAATAGGCTGCGGGCACAGCCGCGCCCAAAAATAACCCCCCGAAGGCCGGGGCGCCAAGTTCGTCCAGGGGAAAAAGGCCTCAAAAACGGGTGGGCTATAGCCTTGGGGGGTGGGGCTCGCCAACTTCGTCCGCCGGACTCCGAATGGCGCGAGACTTTGCAAGGCGCCTCCGTGTGCCAAAAATATGCCGTGGACACAGGAGCGTGTAACAATAACCGCCCGAAGACAGGGCCGCCAAGTTCGTCCAGCGGAAAAAGTCCACGAAAACGGGTGGGCTATAGCCTTGAGGGGTGGGGCTGGCCAACTTCGTCCGCCGGACTCGGAATGGCGCGAGCCTTTGCGAGGCGCCTCCGTGTGCTAATAAAAGGCCGCGGGCACAGCCGCGACCAAAAATAACCGTCCGAAGGCCGGGGCGCCAAGTTCGTCCAGCGGAAAAAGGCCACAAAAACGGGTGGGCTATAGCCTTGGGCGGTGGGGCAGGCCAACTTCGTCCGCCGGACTCGGAATGGCGCGAGACATTTCGAGGCGCCTCCATGTGCCAAAAATAGGCCAGGGGCACAGCCGCGCCCAAAAATAAATGCCCGAAGGCTGTAGCGCCAAGTTCGTCCAGCGGAAAAAGGCCACAAAAACGGGTGGGCTATAGCCTTGGGGGGTGGGGCTGGCCAACTTCGTCCGCCAGACTGGGAATGGTGCGAGACTTTGCGAGGAACCTCCGTGTGCCAACAATAGGCCGTGGGCACAGTCGCGACCAAAAATAACCGTCCGAAGGTCGGGCGCCAAGTTCGTCCAGCGGAAAACGGCCACAAAAACGGGTGGGCTATAGCGTTGGGGGGTGGGGCTGGCCAACTTCGTCCGCCGGACTTGGAATGTCACGAGACTTTGCGAGGCGCCTTCGTGTGCCAAAAATAGGCTGCGGGCACAGCCGCGCCCAAAAATAACCCCCCGAAGGCCGGGGTTCCAAGTTCGTCCAGCGGAAAAAGGCCACAAAAACGGGTGGGCTATAGCCTTGGGGGGTGGGGCTGGCCAACTTCGTCCGCCGGACTCGGAATGGCGCGAGACTTTGCGAGGCACCTCTGTGTGCCAAAAATAGGCCGCGGGCACAGCCGCTCCCAAAAATAAACCCCCGAAGGCCGGGGTGCCAAGTTCGTCCAGCGGAAAAAGGCCACAAAAACGGGTGGGCTATAGCCTTGGGGGGTGCGGCTGGCCAACTTCGTCCGCCGGACTCGGAACGGCGCGAGACTTTGCGAGGTACCTCCGCCTGCCAAAAATAGGCCGCGGACACAGCTGTGCCCAAAAATAACAGCCCGAAGGCCGGGGCGCCAAGTTCGTCCAGGGGAAAAAGGCCTCAAAAACGGGTGGGCTATAGCCTTGGGGGTTGGGGCTCGCCAACTTCGTCCGCCGGACTCCGAATGGCGCGAGACTTTGCAAGGCGCCTCCGTGTGCCAAAAATATGCCGTGGACACAGGAGCGTGCAACAATAACCGCCCGAAGACAGGGCCGCCAAGTTCGTCCAGCGGAAAAAGTCCACGAAAACGGGTGGGCTATAGCCTTGAGGGGTGGGGCTGGCCAACTTCGTCCGCCGGACTCGGAATGGCGCGAGCCTTTACGAGGCGCCTCCGTGTGCTAATAAAAGGCCGCGGGCACAGCCGCGACCAAAAATAACCGTCCGAAGGCCGGGGCGCCAAGTTCGTCCAGCGGAAAAAGGCCACAAAAACGGGTGGGCTATAGCCTTGGGCGGTGGGGCTGGCCAACTTCTTCCGCCGGACTCGGAATGGCGCGAGACATTGCGAGGCGCCTCCGTGTGCCAAAAATAGGCCACGGGGACAGCCGCGACCAAAAATAAATGCCCGAAGGCTGTAGCGCCAAGTTCGTCCAGCGGAAAAAGGCCACAAAAACGGGTGGGCTATAGCCTTGGGGGGTGGGGCTGGCCAACTTCGTCCGCCAGACTGGGAATGGTGCGAGACTTTACGAGGAACCTCCGTGTGCCAAAAATAGGCCGTGGGCACAGCCGCGACCAAAAATAACCGTCCGAAGGTCGGGCGCCAAGTTCGTCCAGGGGAAAAAGGCCACAAAAACGGGTGGGCTATAGCCTTGGGCGGTGGGGCTGGCCGACTTCGTCCGCCGGACTCGGAATGGCGCGAGACTTTGCAAGGCGCCTCCGTGTGCCAAAAATAGGCCACGGGCGCAGCCGCGCCCAAAAATAAATGCCCGAAGGCTGTAGCGCCAAGTTCGTCCAGCAGAAAAAGGCCACAAAAACGGGTGGGCTATAGCCTTGGGGGGTGGGGCTGGCCAACTTCGTCCGCCGGAATTGGAATGGCGCGATACTTTGCGAGGCACCTCTGTGTGAAAAAAATAGGCTGTGGGCACAGCCGCGTCCAAAAATAACCGCACAAAGGCCGGGCCGCCAAGTTCGTCCAGCGGAAAAAGGCCACAAAAACGGATGCGCTATAGCCTTGGGGGGTGGGGCTGGCCAACTTCGTCCGCAGGACTCAGAATGTCACGAGCCTTTGTGAGGCGCCTCCGTGTGCCAAAAATAGGCCGCGGGACAGCCGCTCCCAATAATAACCGCCCGAAGGCGGGGGCGCCAAGTTCGTCCTGCGCAAAAAGGCCACAAAAACGGGTGGGCTATAGCCTTGGGGGGTGGGGCTGGCCTACTTCGTCCGCCGGACTGGGAATGGTGCGAGACTTTACGAGGCACCTCCGTGTGCCAAGAATAGGCCGTGGGCACAGCCGCGACCAAAAATAACCGTCCGAAGGTCGGGCGCCAAGTTCGTCCAGCGGAAAAAGGCCACAAAAACGGGTGGGCTATAGCCTTGGGGGGTGGGGCAGGCCAACTTCGTCCGCCGGACTCGGAATGGTGCGAGACTTTGCGAGCGGCCTCCGTGTGCCAAAAATAGGCCGTGGGCACAACCGCGCCCAAAAATAACTGCCCGATGGCCGGGGCGCCAAGTTCGTCCAGCGGAAAAAGGCCACAAAAACGGGTGGGCTATAGCCTTGGGGGGTGGGGCCGGCCAACTTCGTCCGCCGGACTCGGAATGGCGCGAGACTTTGCGAGGCACCTCTGTGTGCCAAAAATAGGCCGCGGGCACAGCCGCTCCCAAAAATAAACCCCCGAAGGCCGGGGTGCCAAGTTCGTCCAGCGGAAAAAGGCCACAAAAACGGGTGGGCTATAGCCTTGAGG
The DNA here is from genome assembly GCA_039657385.1 of Citrus x changshan-huyou. Classification (NCBI taxonomy): domain Eukaryota; kingdom Viridiplantae; phylum Streptophyta; class Magnoliopsida; order Sapindales; family Rutaceae; genus Citrus; species Citrus x changshan-huyou. The sequence goes on from JBCGBO010000016.1 coordinate 694,193, forward strand.
GGTGCGGCTGGCCAACTTCGTCCGCCGGACTCGGAACGGCGCGAGACTTTGCGAGGTACCTCCGCCTGCCAAAAATAGGCCGCGGACACAGCTGTGCCCAAAAATAACAGCCCGAAGGCCGGGGCGCCAAGTTCGTCCAGGGGAAAAAGGCCTCAAAAACGGGTGGGCTATAGCCTTGGGGGGTGGGGCTCGCCAACTTCGTCCGCCGGACTCCGAATGGCGCGAGACTTTGCAAGGCGCCTCCGTGTACCAAAAATATGCCGCGGACACAGGAGCGTGCAACAATAACCGCCCGAAGACCGGGCCGCCAAGTTCGTCCAGCGGAAAAAGTCCACGAAAACGGGTGGGCTATAGCCTTGAGGGGTGGGGCTGGCCAACTTCGTCCGCCGGACTCGGAATGGCGCGAGCCTTTGCGAGGCACCTCCGTGTGCTAATAAAAGGCCGCGGGCACAGCCGTGACCAAAAATAACCGTCCGAAGGCCGGAGCGCCAAGTTCGTCCAGCGGAAAAAGGCCACAAAATCGGGTGGGCTATAGCCTTGGGCGGTGGGGCTGGCCAACTTCGTCCGCCGGACTCGGAATGGCGCGAGACATTGCGAGGCGCCTCCGTGTGCCAAAAATAGGCCACGGGCACAGCCGCGCCCAAAAATAAATGCCCGAAGGCTGTAGCGCCAAGTTCGTCCAGCGGAAAAAGGCCACAAAAACGGGTGGGCTATAGCCTTGGGGGGTGGGGCTGGCCAACTTCGTCCGCCAGACTGGGAATGGTGCGAGACTTTGCGAGGAACCTCCGTGTGCCAAAAATAGGCCATGGGCACAACCGCGACCAAAAATAACCGTCCGAAGGTCGGGCGCCAAGTTCGTCCAGCGGAAAACGGCCACAAAAACGGGTGGGCTATAGCCTTGGGGGGTGGGGCTGGCCAACTTCGTCCGCCGGACTTGGAATGGCACGAGACTTTGCGAGGCGCCTTCGTGTGCCAAAAATAGGCGGCGGGCACAGCCGCGCCCAAAAATTACCCCCCGAAGGCCGGGGCGCCAAGTTCGTCCAGCGGAAAAAGGCTACAAAAACGGGTGGGCTACAGCCTTGGGGGGTGGGGCTGGCCAACTTCGTCCGCCGGACTCGGAATGGCGCGAGACTTTGCGAGGCCCCCCTGTGTGCCAAAAATAGGCCGCGGGCACAGCCGCTCCCAAAAATAAACCCCCGAAGGCCGGGGTGCCAAGTTCGTCCAGCGGAAAAAGGGCACAAAAACGGGTGGGCTATAGCCTTGGGGGGTGCGGGTGGCCAACTTCGTCCGCCGGACTCGGAACGGCGCGAGACTTTTCGAGGTACCTCCGCCTGCCAAAAATAGGCCGCGGACACAGCTGTGCCCAAAAATAACAGCCCGAAGGCCGGGGCGCCAAGTTCGTCCAGGGGAAAAAGGCCTCAAAAACGGGTGGGCTATAGCCTTGGGGGGTGGGGCTCGCCAACTTCGTCCGCCGGACTCCGAATGGCGCGAGACTTTGCAAGGCGCCTCCGTGTGCCAAAAATATGCCGCGGACACAGGAGCGTGCAACAATAACCGCCCGAAGACCGGGCCGCCAAGTTCGTCCAGCGGAAAAAGTCCACGAAAACGGGTGGGCTATAGCCTTGAGGGGTGGGGCTGGCCAACTTCGTCCGCCGGACTCGGAATGGCGCGAGCCTTTGCGAGGCGCCTCTGTGTGCTAATAAAAGGCCGCGGGCACAGCCGCGACCACAAATAACCGTCCGAAGGCCGGGGCGCCAAGTTCGTCCAGCGGAAAAAGGCCACAAAAACGGGTGGGCTATAGCCTTGGGCGGTGGGGCTGGCCAACTTCGTCCGCCGGACTCGGAATGGCGCGAGACATTGCGAGGCGCCTCCGTGTGCCAAAAATAGGCCACGGGCACAGCCGCGACCAAAAATAAATGCCCGAAGGCTGTAGCGCCAAGTTCGTCCAGCGGAAAAAGGCCACAAAAACGGGTGGGCTATAGCCTTGGGGGGTGGGGCTGGCCAACTTCGTCCGCCAGACTGGGAATGGTGCGAGACTTTGCGAGGAACCTCCGTGTGCCAAAAATAGGCCGTGGGCACAGCCGCGACCAAAAATAACCGTCCGAAGGTCGGGCGCCAAGTTCGTCCAGCGGAAAACGGCCACAAAAACGGGTGGGCTATAGCCTAGGGGGGTGGGGCTGGCCAACTTCGTCCGCCGGACTTGGAATGGCACGAGACTTTGCGAGGCGCCTTCGTGTGCCAAAAATAGGCCGCGGGCACAGCCGCGCCCAAAAATAACCCCCCGAAGGCCGGGGCGCCAAGTTCGTCCAGCGGAAAAAGGCCACAAAAACGGGTGGGCTATAGCCTTGGGGGGTGCGGCTGGCCAACTTCGTCCGCCGGACTCGGAACGGCGCGAGACTTTGCGAGGCACCTCCGCGTGTGAAAAATAGGCCGCAGACACAGCTGTGCCCAAAAATAACAGCCCGAAGGCCGGGGCGCCAAGTTCGTCCAGGGGAAAAAGGCCACAAAAACGGGTGGGCTATAGCCTTGGGCGGTGGGGCTGGCCAACTTCGTCCGCCGGACTCGGAATGGCGCGAGACTTTGCGAGGCGCCTCCGTGTGCCAAAAATAGGCCACGGGCACAGCCGCGCCCAAAAATAAATGCCCGAAGGCTGTAGCGCCAAGTTCGTCCAGAGGAAAAAGGCCACAAAAACGGGTGGGCTATAGCCTTGGGGGGTGGGGCTGGCCAACTTCGTCCGCCGGAATCGGAATGGCGCGATACTTTGTGAGGCACCTCCGTGTGAAAAAAATAGGCTGCGGGCACAGCCGCGTCCAAAAATAACCGCACGAAGGCCGGGCCGCCAAGTTCGTCCAGCGGAAAAAGGCCAGAAAAACGGATGCGCTATAGCGTTGGGGGGTGGGGCTGGCCAACTTCGTCCGCAGATCTCAGAATGTCACGAGCCTTTGTGAGGCGCCTCCGTGTGCCAAAAATAGGCCGCGGGACAGCCGCGCCCAATAATAACCGCCCGAAGGCCGGGGCGCCAAGTTCGTCCTGCGGAAAAAGGCCACAAAAACGGGTGGGCTATTGCCTTGGGGGGTGGGGCTGGCCTACTTCGTCCGCCGGACTGGGAATGGTGCGAGACTTTACGAGGCACCTCCGTGTGCCAAGAATAGGCCGTGGGCACAGCCGCGACCAAAAATAACCGTCCGAAGGTCGGGCGCCAAGTTCGTCCAGCGGAAAACGGCCACAAAAACGGGTGGGCTATAGCCTTGGGGGGTGGGGCTGGCCAACTTCGTCCGCCGGACTTGGAATGGCACGGGTCTTTTCGAGGTGCCTCCGCCTGCCAAAAAAAAGCCACGGGCACAGCCGCACCCAAAAATAACAGCCCGAAGGCCGGGGCGCCAAGTTAGTCCTGCGGAAAAAGGCCACAAAAACGGGTGGGCTATAGCCTTGGAGGGTGGGGCTGGCCAACTTCGTGTGCAGTACTTGGAATGGTGTGAGACTTTGCGAGGTGGCTCTGTGTGCCAAAAATAAGCCACGGGCAAAGCCGCGCTTAAAAATAACCGCCCGAAGGCCGGGGCGCCAAGTTCGTCCAGTGGAAAAAGCCCACAAAAACGGGTGGGCTATAGCCTTGGGGGGTGGGGCTGGCCAACTTCGTCCGCCTGACTCGGAATGGCGCGAGACTTTGCGAGGGGCCTCCGTGTGCCAAAAATAGGCCGCGGGCAAAGCCTCGCCCAAAAATAACAGCCCGAAGGCCGGGGCGCCAAGTTCGTCCAGCGGAAAAAGGACACAAACACGGGTGGGCTATAGCCTTGGGGGGTGGGGCTGGCCCACTTCGTCCGCCGGACTCGGAATGCCGCGAGATTTTGCGAGGGCCCTCCGTGTGCCAAAAATAGGCCGCGGGCAAAGCCGCGCCCAAAAATAACCGCCCGAAGGCCGGGGCGCCAAGTTCGTCCAGCGGAAAAAGGCCACAAAAACGGGTGGGCTATAGCCTTGGGGGGTGGGGCTGGCCCACTTCGTCCGCCGGACTCGGAACGCCGCGAGATTTTGCGAGGGGCCTCCGTGTGCCACAAATAGGCCACGGGCAAAGACGCACCCAAAAATAACCGCCCGAAGGCCGGGGCGCCAAGTTCGTCCAGCGGAAAAAGGCCGCAAAAACGGGTGGGCTATAGCCTTGGGGGGTGGGGCTGGCCAACTTCGTCCGCCCAACTCGGAATGCCGCGAGACTTTGAGAGGTGCCTCCGTGTGCCAAAAATAGGCCGCGGACAAAGCCACGCCCAAAAATAACCGCCCGAAGGCCGGGGCGCCAAGTTCGTCCAGCGGAAAAAGGCCACAAAAACGGGTGGGCTATAGCCTTGGGTGGTGGGGCTGGCCAACTTCGTCCGCCGGACTCGGAATGCCGCGAGACTTTGCGAGGGGCCTCCGTGTGCCAAAAATAGGCCGCGGGCAAAGCCGTACTCCGAACTAACCACCCGAAGGCCGGGGCGCCAAGTTTATCCAGAGGAAAAACGCCACAAAAACGGTGGGCTATAACCTTTGGGGGTGGGGCTGGCCAACTTCGTCCGCCGGACTTGGAACGCCGCGAGACTTTCTGAGGGGCCTCCGTGCGCCAAAAATAGGCCGCGGGCAAAGCCACGCCAAGAAATAACCGGCCAAAGGCCGGGGCGCCAAGTTCGTCCAGCGGAAAAAGGCCACAAAAACGGGTGGGCTATAGCCTTGGGGGGTGGGGCTGGCCAACTTCGTCCGCCCAACTCGGAATGCCGTGAGACTTTGCGAGGGGCCTCAGTGTGCCAAAAATAGGCCGCGGGCAAAGGCGCGCCCAAAAATAACCGCCCGAAGGCCGGGGCGCCAAGTTAGTCCTGCGGAAAAAGGCCACAAAAACGGGTGGGCTATAGCCTTGGAGGGTGGGGCTGGCCAACTTCGTGCGCAGTACTCGGAATGGTGTGAGACTTTGCGAGGTGGCTCTGTGTGCCAAAAATAAGCCACGGGCAAAGCCGCGCCTAAAAATAACCGCCCGAAGGCCGGGGCGCCAAGTTCGTCCAGCGGAAAAAGGCCACAAAAACGGGTGGGCTATAGCCTTGGGGGGTGGGGCTGGCCAACTTTGTCCGCCGGAGTCGGAATGCCGCGAGACTTTGCGATGGGCCTCTGTGTGCCAAATATAGGCCGCGGTCAAAGCCGCACCCCGAAATAACCGCCTGAAGGCCGGGGCACCAAGTTCGTCGAGCGGCAAAAGGCCTCAAAAACGGGTGGGCTATAGCCTTGGGGGGTGGGGCTGGCCAACTTCGACCGCCCAACTTGGAATGCTGCGAGACTTTGCGAGGGGCCTCAGTGTACCAAAAATAGGCTACGGGCAAAGGCGCACCCAAAAATAACCGCCTGAAGGCCGGGGCGCCAAGTACGTCCAGCGGAAAAAGGCCACAAAAACGGGTGGGCTATAGCCTTGGGGGGTGGGGCTGGCCCACTTCGTCCGCCGGACTCGGAATGCCGCGAGACTTTGTGAGGGGCCTCCGTGTGCCAAAAATAGGCCGCTGGCAAAGCCGCGCCAAGAAATAACCAGCCGAAGGCCGGGGCGCCAAGTTCGTCCAGCGGAAAAAGGCCACAAAAACAGGTGGGCTATAGCCTTGGGGGGTGGGGCTGGCCAACTTCGTCCGCCGGGTTCGGAATGGCGAGAGACTTTGCGAGGGGCCTCCGTGTGACAAAAATAGGCCGCGGGCAAAGCCGCGCCCAAAAATAACTGCCCGAAGCCCGAGGCGCCGAATTCGTCCAGCGGAAAAAGGCCACAAAAACGGGTGGGCTATAGCCTTGGGGGTTGGGGCTGGCCAACTTCGTCCGCCGGACTCGGAATGCCGCGAGACTTTGGGAGGGGCCTCCGTGTGCCAAAAATAGGCCGCGGGCAACGCAGCGCCCAAAAATAACCACCCGAAGGCCGGGGCGCCAAGTTCGTCCAGCGGAAAAAGGAAACAAAAACGGGTGGGCTATAGCCTTGGGGGGTGGGGCTGGCCAACTTCGTCCGCCGGACTCGGAATGCCGCGAGACATTGCGAGGGGCCTCCGTGTGCCAAAAATCGGCCGTGGACAAAGCCGCGCCCAGAAATAACCGCCCGAAGGCCGGGGCGCCAAGTTCGTCCAGCGGAAAAAGGCCACAAAAACGGGTGGGCTATAGCCTTGGGGGGTGGGGCTGGCCCACTTCGTCCACCGGACTCGGAATGCCGCGAAACTTTGCGAGGGGCCTCCGTGTGCCAAAAATACGCCGCGGACAAAGCCGCGCCAAGAAATAACCGGCCGAAGGCCGGGGAGCCAAGTTCGTCCAGCGGAAAAAGGCCACAAAAACGGGTGGGCTATAGCCTTGGGGGGTGGGGCTGGCCAACTTCGTCCGCCGGGCTCGGAATGCCGCGAGACTTTGCGAGGTGCCTCCGTGTGCCAAAAATATGCCGCGGGCAAAGCCGCGCCAAGAAATAACCGGCCGAAGGACGGGGCGCCAAGTTCGTCCAGCAGAAAAACGCCACAAAGACTGGTGGGCTATAGCCTTGGGGGGTGGGGCTGGCCAACTTCGTCCGCCGGACTCGGAATGCCGCGAGACTTTGCGAGGGGCCTCCGTGTGCCAAAAAGAGGCCGCGGGCAAAGCCGCATCCAAAAATAACCGCCCGAAGGCCGGGGCGCCACGTTCGTTCAGCGGAAAAAGGCCACAAAAACGGGTGGGCTATAGCCTTGGGGGGTGCGGCTGGCCATCTTCGTCCGCCGTTCTCGGAATGCCGTGAGACTTTGCGAGGGGCCTCCGTGTGACAAAAATAGGCCACGGGCAAAGCCGCGCCCAAAAATAACCGCCCGAAGGCCGGGGCGCCAAGTTCGTCCAGCGGAAAAAGGACACAAAAACGGGTGGGCTATAGCCTTGGGGGGTGGGGCTGGCCCACTTCGTCCGCCGGACTCGGAATTCCGCGAGATTTTGCGAGGGCCCTCCGTGTGCCAAAAATAGGCCGCGGGAAAAGCCGCGCCCAAAAATAACCGCCTGAAGGCCGGGGAGCCAAGTTCGTCCAGCGGAAAAAGGCCACAAAAACGGGTGGGCTATAGCCTTGGGGGGTGGGGCTGGCCAACTTCGTCCGCCGGGCTCGGAATGCCGCGAGACTTTGCGAGGGGCCTCCGTGTGCCAAAAATAGGCCGCGGGCAAAGCCGCGCCAAGAAATAACCGGCCGAAGGACGGGGCGCCAAGTTCGTCCAGCAGAAAAAGGCCACAAAAACTGGTGGGCTATAGCCTTGGGGGGTGGGGCTGGCCAACTTCTTCCGCCGGACTCGGAATGCCGCGAGACTTTGTGAGGGGCCTCCGTGTGCCAAAAAGAGGCCGCGGGCAAAGCCGCATCCAAAAATAACCGCCCGAAGGCCGGGGCGCCACGTTCGTTCAGCGGAAAAAGGCCACAAAAACGGGTGGGCTATAGCCTTGGGGGGTGCGGCTGGCCATCTTCGTCCGCCGTTCTCGGAATGCCGCGAGACTTTGCGAGGGGCCTTCGTGTGCCAAAAATAGGCCATGGGCAAAGCCGCGCCCAAAAATAACCGTCCGAAGGCCGGGGCGCCAAGTTCGTCCAGCGGTAAAAGGCCACAAAAACGGGTGGGCCTTGGGGGGTGGGGCTGGCCAACTTCGTCCGCCGGACTCGGAATGCCGCGAGACTTTGCGAGGGGCCTCCGTGTGCCAAAAATAGGCCGTGGGCAAAGCCGTGCCCAGAAATAACCGTCCGAAGGCCGGGGCGCCAAGTTCGTCCAGCGGAAAAAGTCCACAAAAAGGGGTGGGCTATCGCCTTGGGGGGTGGGGCTGGCCCACTTCGTCCGCCGGACTCGGAATGCCGCGAGACTTTGCGATGGGCCTCCGTGTCCAAATATAGGCCGCGGACAATGCCGCGCCCAAAAATAACAGCCCGAAGGCCGGGGCGCCAAGTTCGTCCAGCGGAAAAAGGACACAAAAACGGGTGGGCTATAGCCTTGGGGGGTGGGGCTGGCCCACTTCGTCCGCCGGACTCGGAATGCCGCGAGATTTTGCGAGGGCCCTCCGTGTGCCAAAAATAGGCCGCGGGCAAAGCCGCGCCCAAAAATAACCGCCCGAAGGCCGGGGCGCCAAGTTCGTGCAGCGGAAAAAGGCCACAAAAACGAGTGAGCTATAGCCTTGGGGGGTGGGGCCGGCCAACTTCGTCCGTCTGACTCGGAATGCCGCGTGACTTTGCGAGGGGCCTCCGTCTGGCAAAAATAGGCCGCGGACAAAGCCGCACCCAAAAATAACCGCCCGAAGGCCGGGGCGCCAAGTTCGTCCAGCGGAAAAAGGCCACAAAAACGGGTGGGCTATAGCCTTGGGGGGTGGGGCTGGCCAACTTTGTCCGCCGGACTCGGAATGCCGCGTGTCTTTGCGAGGCCCTCCGTGTGCCAAAAATAGGCCGCGGGCAAAGCCGCGCCCAGAAATAACCGCCCGAGGGCCGGGGCGCCAAGTTCATCCAGCAGAAAAAGGCCACAAAAACGGGTGGGCTATAGCCTTGGGGGGTGGGGCTGGCCAACTTCGTCCGCCGGACTCAGAATGCCGCGAGACTTTGCGAGGGGGCTCCGTGTTCCAAAAATAGGCCGCGGTCAAAGCTGCGCCAAGAAATAACCAGCCGAAGGCCGGGGCGCCAAGTTCGTCCAGCGGAAAAAGGCCACAAAAACGGGTGGGCTATAGCCTTGGGGGGTGGGGCTGGCCAACTTCGTCCGCCGGACTCGGAATGCCGCGAGACTTTGCGAGGGGCCTCCGTGTGCAAACATTAGGCCGTGGACAAAGCCGCGCCCAGAAATAACCGCCCGAAGGCCGGGGCGCCAAGTTCGTCCAGCGGAAAAAGCCCACAAAAACGGGTGGGCTATAGCCTTGGGGGGTGGGGCTGGGCCACTTCGTCCACCGGACTCGGAATGCCGCGAGACTTTACGAGGGGCCTCCATGTGCCAAAAATAGGCCGTGGACAAAGCCACACCAATAAATAACCGGCCGAAGGCCGGGGCGCCAAGTTCGTCCAGCGGAAAAAGGCCACAAAAACGGTGGGGCTGGCCAACTTCGTCCGCCGGACTCGGAATGCGGCGAGCCTTTGCGAGGGGCCTCCGTGTGCCAAAAATAGGCCGCGGCCAAAGCCGCGCTAAAAAATAACCACCCGAAGGCCGGGGCGCCAAGTTCGTCCTGCGGAAAAAGGCCACAAAAACGGGTGGGCTATAGCCTTGGGGGGTGGGGCTGGCCAACTTCGTCCGCCGGACTCGGAATGCGGCGAGACTTTGCGAGGGGCCTCCGTGTGCCAAAACTAGGCCGCGGCCAAAGCCGCGCTAAAAAATAACCACCCGAAGGCCGGGGCGCCAAGTTCGTCCTGCGGAAAAAGGCCACAAAAACGGGTGGGCTATAGCCTTGGGGGGTGGGGCTGGCCTACTTCGTCCGCCGGACTCGGAATGCCGCGAGACTTTGCGATGGGCCTCCGTGTGCCAAAAATAGGCCGCGGGCAAAGCCATGCCCAAAAATAAGTGCCCGAAGCCCGGGGCGCCGAATTCGTCCAGCGGAAAAAGGCCACAAGAACGGGCGGGCTATAGCCTTGGGGGTTGGGGCTGGCCAACTTCGTCCGCCGGACTCGGAATGCCGCGAGACTTTGCGAGGGGTCTCCGTGTACCAAAAATAGGCGGTGGGCAAAGCCGCGCCCAAAAATAATCACCCAATGGCCGGGGCGCCAAGTTCGTCCAGTGGAAAAAGACGACAAAAACGGGTGGGCTATAGCCTTGGGGGGTGGGGCTGGCCCACTTCGTCCGCCGGACTCGGAATGCCGCGAGAATTTGCGAGGGGCCTCCATGTGCAAAAAATAGGCCGCGGACAAACCCGCGCCCAGAAATAACCACCCGAAGGCCGGGGCGCCAAGTTCGTCCAGCGGAAAAAGGCCACAAAAACGGGTGGGCTATAGCCTTGGGGGGTGGGGCTGGCCAACTTCGTCCGCCGGAATCGGAATGCCGCGAGACATTGCGAGGGGCCTCCGTGTGCCAAAAATAAGCCGCGGGTACAGCCACAGCCAAAAATAGGCGACCGAAGGCCGGGGCGCCAAGTTCGTCCTGTGGAAAGATGCCACAAAAACGGGTGGGCTATAGCCTTGGGGGTTGGGGCTGGCCAACTTCGTCCGCCGGACACGGAATGCCGCAAGACTTTGCGAGGGGCCTCCGTGTGCCAAAAAGAGGCCGTGGACAAAGCCGCGCCAAAAAATAACCGCCCGAAGGCCGGGGCGCTAAGTTCGTCCAGCGGAAAAAGGCCACAAAAACGGGTGGGTTATAGCCTTGGGGGATGGGGCTGGCCTACTTCGTCCGCCGGAATTGGAATGGCGCGAGACTTTGCGAGGGGCCTCCGTTTGCCAAAAATAGGCCACGGGCAAAGCCGCGTCCAAAAATAACCGCCCGAAGGCCAGGGCGCCAAGTTCGTCCAGCGGAAAAAGGCCACAAAAACGGGTGGGCTATAGCCTTGGGGGGTGGGGCTGGCCGACTTCGTCCGCCGGACTCGGAATGACGCGAGACTTAGCGAGGAGCCTCCGTGTGCCAAAAATAGGCCGTGGGCAAGGCCGCGCCCAAAAATAACTGCGCGAAGGCCGGGGTGCCAAGTTCGTCCAGCGGAAAAAGGCCACAAAAACGAGTGGGTTATAGCCTTGGGGGGTGGGGCTGGCCAACTTCGTCCGCCGGACTCGGAATACCGCGAGACTTTGCGAGGGGCCTCCGTGAGCCAAAACTAGGCCACGGGCAAAGCCGCGCCCAAAAATAACCGCCCGAAGGCAGGGGCTTTAAGCTTGTCCAGCGGAAAAAGGACACAAAAACGGGTGGGCTATAGCCTTGGGGGGTGGGGCTGGCCGACTTCGTCCGCCGGACTCGGAATGGCGCGAGACTTTGCGAGGGGCCTCCGTGTGCCAAAAATAGTCCGCGGGCAAAGCCGCGCCCAAAAATAACCGCCCGAAGGCCGGGGCGCCAAGTTCGTCCAGCGGAAAAAGGCCACAAAAACGGGTGGGCTATAGCCTTGGGGGGTGGGGCTGGCCGACTTCGTCCGCCGGACTCGGAATGACGCGAGACTTTGCGAGGAGCCTCCGTGTGCCAAAAATAGGCCGCGGGTAAGGCCGCGCCCAAAAATAACTGCGCGAAGGCCGGGGCGCCAAGTTCGTCCAGCGGGAAAAGGCCACAAAAACGGGTGGGTTATAGCCTTGGGGGGTGGGGCTGGCCAACTTCGTCCGCCAGACTCGGAATGCCGCGAGACTTTGCGAGGGGCCTCCGTGTGCCAAAACTAGGCCACGGGCAAAGCCGGCCCAAAAATAACCGCCCAAAGGCCGGGGCGCTAAGTTTGTCCAGAGGAAAAAGGACACAAAAACGGGTGGGCTATAGCCTTGGGGGGTGGGGCTGGCCGACTTCGTCCGCCGGACTCGGAATGGCGTGAGACTTTGCGAGGGGCCTCTGTGTGCCAAAAATAGTCCGCGGGCAATGCCGCACCCAAAAATAACCGCCCGAAGGCCGGGGCGCCAAGTTCGTCCAGCGGAAAAAGGCCACAAACACGGGTGGGCTATAGCCTTGGGGGGTGGGGCTGGCCAACTTCGTCCGCCGGACTCGGAATGCCGCGAGACTTTACAAGGGGCCTCCGTGTGCCAAATATAGGCCGAGTACAAAGCCGCGCCCACAAATAACCGCCCGAAGGCCGGGGCGCCAAGTTCGTCCAGCGGAAAAAGGCCCCAAAAACGGGTGGGCTATAGCCTTGGGGGGTGGGGCCCGCCGACTTCGTCCGCCGGACTCGGAATGGCGCGAGACTTTGCGAGGCACCTCTGTGTGCCAAAAATAGGACGCGGGCAGACCCGCGCCCAAAAATAACCGCCTGAAGGCCGGGGCGCCAAGTTCGTCCAGCGGAAAAATGCCACAAAAACGGGTGGGCTATAGCCTTAGGGGGTGGGGCTGGCCAACATCGTCCGCCTGACTTGGAATGGCGCGAGACTTTGCGATGCGCCTCCGTGTGCCAAAAATAGGCCGTGGGCTCAGCCTCAGCCAAAAATAACAGCCCGAAGGCCGGGGCGCCAAGTTCGTCCAGCGGAAAAAGGCCACAAAAACGGGTGGGCTATAGCCTTGGGGGGTGGGGCTGGCCAACTTTGTCCGCCGGAGTCGGAATGGTGCGAGAATTTGTGAGGCACCTCCGTGTGCCAAAAATAGGCCGTGGGCACAGCCGCGCCCAAAAATAACCGCCCGAAGGCCGGGGCGCCAAGTTCGTCCAGCGGAAAAATGCCACAAAAACGGGTGGGCTATAGCCTTAGGGGGTGGGGCTGGCCAACATCGTCCGCCTGACTTGGAATGGCGCGAGACTTTGCGATGCGCCTCCGTGTGCCAAAAATAGGCCATGGGCTCAGCCTCAGCCAAAAATAACAGCCCGAAGGGCGGGGCGCCAAGTTCGTCCAGCGGAAAAAGCCACAAAAACGGGTGGGCTATAGCATTGGGGGGTGGGGCTGGCCGACTTCGTCCGCCGGACTCGGAATGGCGCGAGACTTTGCGAGGCACCTCTGTGTACCAAAACTAGGCCGTGGACACAGCCGCGCACAAAAATAACCGCCCGAAGGCCGGAGCGCCAAGTTCGTCCAGCGGAAAAATGCCACAAAAACGGGTGGGCTATAAGTTCGGGGGGTGGGGCTGGCCAACTTCGTCCGCCGGACTCGGAATGGTGCGAAACTTTGCGAGGCGCCTCCGTTTGCCAAAAAAAGGCTGCGGGCACAGCCGCGCCCAAAAATAACTGCCCGAAGGCCGGGGCGCCAAGTTCGTCCAGCGGAAAAATGCCACAAAAATGGGTGGGCAATAGCCTTGGGGGGTGGGGCTGGCCAACTTCGTCCGCCGGAGTCGGAATGGTGCGAGAATTTGTGAGGAGCCTCCGTGTGCCAAAAATAGGCCGCGGGCACAGACGCACCGAAAAATAACAGCCCGAAGGCCGGGGCGCCAAGTTCGTCCAGCGGAAAAAGCCCACAAAAACGGGTGGGCTATAGCATTGGGGGGTGGGGCTGGCCAACTTCGTCCGCCGGACTCGGAATGGCGCGAGACTTTGCGAGGTGCCTCCGTGTGCCAAAAATAGGCCGCGGGTACAGCCGCGCCCAAAAATAACTGCCCGAAGGCCGGGGCGCCAAGTTCGTCCAACGGAAAAATGCCACAAAAACGGGTGGGCTATAGCCTTAGGGGGTGAGGCTGGCCAACATCGTCAGCCGGACTCGGAATGGCGGGAGACTTTACGAGGCGCCTCCGTGAGCCCAAAATAGGCCGCGGGCACAGCCGCGCCCAAAAATAGCCACCCGAAGGCCGGGGCGCCAAGTTCGTCCAGCGGAAAAATGCCACAAAAACGGGTGGGCTATAGCCTTAGGGGGTGGGGCTGGCCAACATCGTCCGCCGGACTCGGAATGCCGCGAGACTATGCGAGGGGCCTCCGTGTGCCAAAAATAGGCTGCAGGCAAAGCCACGCCCAAAAATAACCGCCCAAAGGCCGGGGCGCCAAGTTCGTACGGCGGAAAAAGGCCATAAAAACGGGTGGGCTATAGCCTTGAGGGGTGGGGCTGGCCAACTTCGTCCGTCGGACTCGGAATGCCGCGATACTTGCGAGGGGCCTCCGTGTGCCAAAAATAGGCCGCGGGCAAAACCACGCCCAAAAATAACCGCCCGAAGGCCGGGTCGCCAAGTTCCTCCTGCGGAAAAAGGCCACCAAAACGGGTGGGCTATAGCCTTGGGGGGTGGGGCTGGCCAACTTCGTCCGCCGCACTCGGAATGGTGCGAGACTTTAAGAGGGGCCTCCGTGTGCCAAAAATGGGCCGCGAGCAAAGCCGCGCCCAAAAATAACCGCCCGAAGGCCGGGGCGCCAAGTTCGTCCAGCGGAAAAAGGCCACAAAAACGGGTGGGCTATAGCCTTGGGGGGTGGGGCTGGCCAACTTCGTCCGCCAGACTCAGAATGCCGCGAGACTTTACGAGGGGCCTCCGTGTGCCAAAAATAGGCCGTGGCGAAAGCCGCTCCCAAAAATAACCGCCCGAAGGCCGGGGCACCAAGTTCGTCCGCCGGACTCGGAATGCCGCGAGACTTTGCGAGGGGCCTCCGTGTGCCAAAAATAGGCCGCGGGCACAGCTTCACCCAAAAATAAGTGACCGAAGGCCGGGGCGCCAAGTTCGTCCAGCGGAAAAAGGCCAAAAAAACGGGTGGGCTAAAGCCTTGGGGGGTTGGGCTGGCAAAGTTCGTCCGCCGGACTCGGAATGCCGCGAGACTTTGCGAGGAGCCTCCGTGTGCCAAAAATAGGCCGCGGGCATGGCCGCGTCCAAAAATAACTGCGCGAAGGCCGGGGCGCCAATCTCGTCCAGCGGAAAAAGGCCACAAAAACGGGTGGGTTATAGCCTTGGGGGGTGGGGCTGGCCAACTTCGTCCGCCGGACTCGGAATGCCGCGAGACTTTGCGAGGGACCTCCGTGTGCCAAAACTAGGCCACGGACAAAGCCGCGCCCAAAAAAACCGCCCGAAGGCCGGGGCGCTAAGTTTGTCCAGCGGAAAAAGGCCACAAAAACGGGTGGGCTATAGCCTTGGGGGGTGGGGCTGGCCGACTTCGTCCGCCGGACTCGGAATGGCGCGAGACTTTGCGAGGGGCCTCCGTGTGCCAAAAATAGGCCGTGGGCAAAGCCGCACCCAAAAATAACCGTCCGAAGGCCGGGGCCCCAAGTTCGTCCAGCAGAAAAAGGCCACAAAAACGGGTGGGCTATAGCCTTGGGGGGTGTGGCTGGCCACCTTCGTCCGCCGGACTCGGAATGCCGCGAGACTTTACGAGGGGCCTCCGTGTGCAAAATATAGGCCGAGTACAAAGCCGCGCCCACAAATAACCGCCCGAAGGCCGGGGCGCCAAGTTCGTCCAGCGGAAAAAGGCCACAAAAACGGGTGGGCTATAGCCTTGAGGGGTGGGGCTGGCCGACTTCGTCCGCCGGACTCGGAATGCCGCGAGACATTCCGAGGGGCCTCCGTGTGCCAAAAATAGGCCGCGGGCAAAGCCGCGCCGAAAAATAACTGCCAGAAGGCCGGGGCGCCAAGTTCGACCAGCGGAAAAAGGCCCCAAAAACGGGTGGGCTATAGCCTTGGGGGGTGGGGCCCGCCGACTTCGTCCGCCGGACTCGGAATGGCGCGAGACTTTGCGAGGCACCTCTGTGTGCCAAAATTAGGACGCGGGCAGAGGCGCGCCCAAAAATAACCGCCTGAAGGCCGGGGCGCCAAGTTCGTCCAGCGGAAATAGGCCACAAAAACGGGTGGGCTATAGCCTTGGGGGGTGGGGCTGGCCAACTTCGTCCGCCGGACTCGGAATGGCACGAGACTTTGCGAGGGTCCTCCGTGTGCCAAAAATAGGCTGCGAGCTCAGCCGCAGCCAAAAATAACCAGTCGAAGGCCGGGGCGCCAAGTTCGTCCAGCGGAAAGAGACCACAAAAACGGGTGGGCTATAGCCTTGGGGGGTGGGGCTGGCCAACTTCGTCCGCCAAACTCGGAATGGCGTGAGACTTTGCGAGGCACCTCCGTGTGCCAAAAATAGGCCGTGACCACAGCCGCTCCCAAAAAAAACCGCCCGAAGGCCGGGGCACCAAGTTCATCCAGCGGAAAAAGCCCACAAAAACGGGTGGGCTATAGCCTTGGGGGGTGGGGTGGCCAACTTCGTCCGCCGGACACGGAATGGCGCGAGACTTTGTGAGGAACCTCCGTGTGCCAAAAATACGCCGCGGGCACAGCCGCGCCCAAAAATAACCGCTCGAAGGCCGGGGTGCCAAGTTCGTCCAGCGGAAAAAGCCCACAAAATCGGGTGGGCTATAGCCTTGGGGGTGGGGTGGCCAACTTCGTCCGCCGGACTCGGAATGGCGTGAGACTTTGCGAGGCACCTCCGTGTGCCAAAAATAGGCCGCGACCAAACCCGCTCCCAAAAAAATCCGCCCGAAGGCCGGGGTACCAAGTTCATCCAGCGGAAAAAGCCCACAAAAACGGGTGGGCTATAGCCTTGGGGGGTGGGGTGGCCAACTTCGTCCGCCGGACACGGAATGGCGCAAGACTTTGTGAGGCACCTCCGTGCGCCAAAAATAGGCCGCGGGTACAGCCGCGCCCAAAAATAACCGCCCGAAGGCCGGGGTGCCAAGTTCGTCCAGCGGAAAAAGGCCACAAAAACGGGTGGGCTATTGCCTTGGGGGGTGGGGCTGGCCAACTTCGTCCGCCGGACTCGGAATGGCACGAGACTTTGCGAGGCGCCTCCGTGAGCCAAAAATAGGCCATGGGGGCAGCCTCGCCCAAAAATAACCACCCGATGGCCGGGGCCCCAAGTTCGTCCAGCGGAAAAAGCCCACAAAAACGGGTGGGCTATAGCCTTGGGGGGTGGGGCTGGCCAACTTCGTCCGCCGGACTCGGAATGGCGCGAGACTTTGCGAGCTGCCTCCGTGTGCCAAAAATAGGCCGCGGGCACAGCCGCGCCCAAAAATAACAAGCCGAAGGCCGGGGCGCCAAGTTCGTCCAGCGGAAAAAGCCCACAAAAATGGGTGGGCTATATCCTTGGGGGGTGGGGCTGATCAACTTCGTCCGCCGGGCTCGGAAGGGCGCGAGACTTTGCAACCCGCCTCCGTGTGCCAAAAATAGGCCGTGGGCACAGCCGCGCCTATAAACAACCGCCCGATGGCCGGGGCGCCACGTTCGTCCAGCGGAAAATGGCCACAAAAACGGGTGGGCTATAGCCTTGGGGGGTGGGCCTGCCCAACTTCGTCCGCCGGACACGGAATCGCGCGAGACTTTGCGAGGCGCCTCCGTGTTCCAAATATAGGCCGCAGGAACAGCCGCACCCAAAAATAACTGCCCGAGGCCGGGGCGCCAAGTTCGTCTAGCGGAAAAATGCCACAAAAACGGGTGGGCTATAGCCTTGGGGGGTGGGGCTGGCCAACTTCGTCCGCCTGACTCGGAATAGCGCGTGACTTTGCGAGGCACCTCCATGTGCCAAAAATAGGCCGCGGGCACAGTCGCGCCCAAAAATAACCGCCCGAGGCCGGGGCGCCAAGTTCGTCTAGCGGAAAAATGCCACAAAAACGGGTGGGCTATTGCCTTGGGGGGTGGGGCTGGCCAACTTCGTCCGCCGGACTCGGAATGGCGCGAGACTTTGCGAGGTGCCTCCATGAGCCAAAAATAGGCTACGGGCACAGCCGCGCCCAAAAAAAACCGCCCAAAGGCCGGGGTGCCAAGTTCGTCCAGCGGAAAAAGCCCACAAAAACGGGTGGGCTATAGCGTTGGGGGGTGGGGCTGGCCAATTTCGTCCGCCGGACTCGGAATGGCGCGAGAGTTTGCGAGGCGTCTCCTTGTGCCAAAAATAGGCCGCGGGCACAGCCGCGCCCAAAAATAACCGCACGAAGGCCGGGGCGCCACGTTCGTCCAGCGGAAAAAGCCCACAAAAACGGGTGGGCTATAGGCTTGGGGGGGTGGGGCTGGCCAACTTCGTCCGCCGGGCACGGAATGGCACGAGACTTTGTGAGGCACCTCCGTGTGCCAAAAATAGGCCGCGATCACAGCCGTACCCAAAAATAACCGCCCGAAGGCCGGGGCGCCAAGTTCGTCCAGCGGAAAAATGCCACAAAAACGGGTGGGCTATAGCCTTGGGGGGTGGGGCTGGCCAACTTTGTCCGCCGGACACGGAATGGCGCGAGACTTTGCGAGGTGCCTCCGTTAGCCAAAAATAGGCTACGGGCACAGCCGCGCCCAAAAATAACCGCCCAAAGGCCGGGGCGCCAAGTTCGTCCAGCGGAAAAAGGCCACAAAAACGGGTGGGCTATAGCCTTGGGGGGTGGGGCTGGCCAACTTCGTCCGCCGGACTCGGAATGGCGCGAGACTTTGCGAGGCACCTCCGTGGGCCAAAAATAGGCCCCGGGCACAGCCGCGCCCAAAAATAACAGCCCGAAGGCCGGGGCACCAAGTTCGTCTAGCGGAAAAATGCCACAAAAACGGGTGGGCTATTGCCTTGGGGGGTGGGGCTGGCCGACTTCGTCCGCCGGACTCGGAATGGCGCGAGACTTTGCGAGGGGCCTCCGTGTGCCAAAAATAGGCCGCGGACAAAGCCGCACCCAAAAATAACCGTCCGAAGGCCGGGGCGCCAAGTTCCTCCAGCAGAAAAAGGCCACAAAAACGGGTGGGCTATAGCCTTGGGGGGTGGGGCTGGCCACCTTCGTCCGCCGGACTCGGAATGCCGCGAGACTTTACGAGGGGCCTCCGTGTGCAAAATATAGGCCGAGTACAAAGCCGCGCCCACAAATAACCGCCCGAAGGCCGGGGCGCCAAGTTCGTCCAGCGGAAAAAGGCCACAAAAACGGGTGGGCTATAGCCTTGAGGGGTGGGGCTGGCCAACTTCGTCCGCCGGACTCGGAATGCCGCGAGACATTCCGAGGGGCCTCCGTGTGCCAAAAATAGGCAGTGGGCAAAGCCGCGCCGAAAAATAACTGCCCGAAGGCCGGGGCGCCAAGTTCGTCCAGCGGAAAAAGGCCACAAAAACGGGTGGGCTACAGCCTTGGGGGGTGGGCCGGCCCACTTCGTCCGCCGGACTCGGAATGCCGCGAGAATTGGCGAGGTGCCTCCGTGTGCCAAAAATAGGCCGCGGGCAAAGCCGCACACAAAAATAACCGCCCAAAGGCCGGGGCGCTAAGTTTGTCCAGCGGAAAAAGGACACAAAAACGGGTGGGCTATAGCCTTGGGGGGTGGGGCTGGCCGACTTCGTCCGCCGGACTCGGAATGGCGCGAGACTTTGCGAGGGGCCTCCGTGTGCCAAAAATAGGCCGCGGGCACAGCCGCGCCCAAAAATAACCGCACGAAGGCCGGGGCGCCACGTTCGTCCAGCGGAAAAAGCCCACAAAAACGGGTGGGCTATAGGCTTGGGGGGGTGGGGCTGGCCGACTTCGTCCGCCGGGCACGGAATGGCACGAGACTTTGTGAGGCACCTCCGTGTGCCAAAAATAGGCCGCGATCACAGCCGTACCCAAAAATAACCGCCCGAAGGCCGGGGCGCCAAGTTCGTCCAGCGGAAAAATGCCACAAAAACGGGTGGGCTATAGCCTTGGGGGGTGGGGCTGGCCAACTTTGTCCGCCGGACACGGAATGGCGCGAGACTTTGCGAGGTGCCTCCGTGTGCCAAAAATAGGCCGCGGGCAAAGCCGCGCCGAAAAATAACTGCCCGAAGGCCGGGGCGCCAAGTTCGTCCAGCGGAAAAAGGCCACAAAAACGGGTGGGCTACAGCCTTGGGGGGTGGGCCGGCCCACTTCGTCCGCCGGACTCGGAATGCCGCGAGAATTGGCGAGGTGCCTCCGTGTGCCAAAAATAGGCCGCGGGCAAAGCCGCGCACAAAAATAACCGCCCAAAGGCCGGGGCGCTAAGTTTGTCCAGCGGAAAAAGGACACAAAAACGGGTGGGCTATAGCCTTGGGGGGTGGGGCTGGCCGACTTCGTCCGCCGGACTCGGAATGGCGCGAGACTTTGCGAGGGGTCTCCGTGTGCCAAAAATAGGCCGTGGACAAAGCCGTGCCAAAAAATAACCGCCCGAAGGCCGGGGCGCCAAGTTCGTCCAGCGGAAAAAGGCCACAAAAACGGGTGGGTTATAGCCTTGGGGGGTGGGGCTGGCCTACTTCGTCCGCCGGACTTGGAATGGCGCGAGACTTTGCGAGGGGCCTCCATGTGCCAAAAATAGGCCGCGGGCAAAGCCGCGCCCAAAAATAACCGCCCGAAGGCCGGGGCGCTAAGTTTGTCCAGCGGAAAAAGGACACAAAAACGGGTGGGCTATAGCCTTGGGGGGTGGGACTGGCCGACTTCGTCCGCCGGACTCGGAATGGCACGAGACTTTGCGAGGGGCCTCCGTGTGCCAAAAATAGGCCGTGGACAAAGCCGTGCCAAAAAATAACCGCCCGAAGGCCGGGGCGCCAAGTTCGTCCAGCGGAAAAAGGCCACAAAAACGGGTGGGTTATAGCCTTGGGGGGTGGGGCTGGCCTACTTCGTCCGCCGGACTTGGAATGGCGCGAGACTTTGCGAGGGGCCTCCATGTGCCAAAAATAGGCCGCGGGCAAAGCCGCGCCCAAAAATAACCGCCCGAAGGCCGGGGCGCTAAGTTTGTCCAGCGGAAAAAGGACACAAAAACGGGTGGGCTATAGCCTTGGGGGGTGGGACTGGCCGACTTCGTCCGCCGGACTCGGAATGGCGCGAGACTTTGCGAGGGGCCTCCGTGTGCCAAAAATAGGCCGCGGGCAAAGCCGCACCCAAAAATAACCGTCCGAAGGCCGGGGCGCCAAGTTCGTCCAGCAGAAAAAGGCCACAAAAACGGGTGGGCTATAGCCTTGGGGGGTGGGGCTGGCCACCTTCGTCCACCGGACTCGGAATGCCGCGAGACTTTACGAGGGGCCTCCGTGTGCAAAATATAGGCCGAGTACAAAGCCGCACCCACAAATAACCGCCCGAAGGCCGGGGCGCCAAGTTCGTCCAGCGGAAAAAGGCCACAAAAACGGGTGGGCTATAGCCTTGAGGGGTGGGGCTGGCCGACTTCGTCCGCCGGACTCGGAATGCCGCGAGACATTCCGAGGGGCCTCCGTGTGCCAAAAATAGGCCGCGGGCAAAGCCGCACAAAAAAATAACTGCCCGAAGGCCGGGGCGCCAAGTTCGACCAGCGGAAAAAGGCCCCAAAAACGGGTGGGCTATAGCCTTGGGGGGTGGGGCCCGCCGACTTCGTCCGCCGGACTCGGAATGGCGCGAGACTTTGCGAGGCACCTCTGTGTGCCAAAAATAGGATGCGGGCAGAGGCGCGCCCAAAAATAACCGCCTGAAGGCCGGGGCGCCAAGTTCGTCCAGCGGAAATAGGCCACAAAAACGGGTGGGCTATAGCCTTGGGGGGTGGGGCTGGCCAACTTCGTCCGCCGGACTCGGAATGGCACGAGACTTTGCGAGGGTCCTCCGTGTGCCAAAAATAGGCCGCGAGCTCAGCCGCAGCCAAAAATAACCACCCGAAGGCCGGGGCGCCAAGTTCGTCCAGCGGAAAATGGCCACAAAAACGGGTGGGCTATTGCCTTGGGAGGTGGGGCTGGCCAACTTCGTCCGCCGGACTCGGAATGGCACGAGACTTTGCGAGGCACCTCCGTGAGCCAAAAATAGGCCTTGGGCGCAGCTGCACCCAAAAATAACCACCCGAAGGCCGGGGCGCCAAGTTCGTCCAGCGGAAAAATGCCACAAAAACGGGTGGGCTATAGCCTTGGGGGGTGGGGCTGGCCAACTTCGTCCGCCGGACACGGAATGGCGCGAGACTTTGTGAGGCACCTCCGTGTGCCAAAAATAGGCCGCGGGCACAGCCGCGCCCAAAAATAACCGCCCGAAGGCCGGGGTGCCAAGTTCGTCCAGCGGAAAAAGGCCACAAAAACGGGTGGGCTATTGCCTTGGGGGGTGGGGCTGGCCAACTTCGTCCGCCGGACTCGGAATGGCACGAGACTTTGCGAGGCGCCTCCGTGAGCCAAAAATTGGCCATGGGGGCAGCCTCGCCCAAAAATAACCACCCGATGGCCGGGGCCCCAAGTTCGTCCAGCGGAAAAAGCCCACAAAAACGGGTGGGCTATAGCCTTGGGGGGTGGGGCTGGCCAACTTCGTCCGCCGGACTCGGAATGGCGCGAGACTTTGCGAGCTGCCTCCGTGTGCCAAAAGTAGGCCGCGGGCACAGCCGCGCCCAAAAATAACAAGCCGAACGCCGGGGCGCCAAGTTCGTCCAGCGGAAAAAGCCCACAAAAATGGGTGGGCTATATCATTGGGGGGTGGGGCTGATCAACTTCGTCCGCCGGGCTCGGAATGGCGCGAGACTTTGCAACCCGCCTCCGTGTGCCAAAAATAGGCCGTGGGCACAGCCGCGCCCATAAACAACCGCCCGATGGCCGGGGCGCCACGTTCGTCCAGCGGAAAAAGGCCACAAAAACGGGTGGGCTATAGCCTTGGGGGGTGGGCCTGGCCAACTTCGTCCGCCGGACACGGAATCGCGCGAGACTTTGCGAGGCGCCTCCGTGTTCCAAATATAGGCCGCAGGAACAGCCGCACCCAAAAATAACTGCCCGAGGCCGGGGCGCCAAGTTCGTCTAGCGGAAAAATGCCACAAAAACGGGTGGGCTATTGCCTTGGGGGGTGGGGCTGGCCAACTTCGTCCGCCGGACTCGGAATGGCGCGAGAGTTTGCGAGGTGCCTCCGTGAGCCAAAAATAGGCTACGGGCACAGCCGCGCCCAAAGGCCGGGGCGCCAAGTTCGTCCAGCGGAAAAAGCCCACAAAAACGGGTGGGCTATAGCGTTGGGGGGTGGGGCTGGCCAATTTCGTCCACCGGACTCGGAATGGCGCGAGAGTTTGCGAGGCGTCTCCTTGTGCCAAAAATAGGCCGCGGGCACAGCCGCGCCCAAAAATAACCGCACGAAGGCCGGGGCGCCACGTTCGTCCAGCGGAAAAAGCCCACAAAAATGGGTGGGCTATATCCTTGGGGGGTGGGGCTGATCAACTTCGTCCGCCGGGCTCGGAATGGCGCGAGACTTTGCAACCCGCCTCCGTGTGTCAAAAATAGGCCGTGGGCACAGCCGCGCCCATAAACAACCGCCCGATGGCCGGGGCGCCACGTTCGTCCAGCGGAAAAAGGCCACAAAAACGGGTGGGCTATAGCCTTGGGGGGAGGGGCTGGCCAACTTCGTCCGCCTGACTCGGAATGGCGCGAGACTTTGCGAGGTGCCTCCGTGCGACAAAAATAGGCCGCGGGCAGAGCCGCACCCTAAAATAACAACCCGAAGGCCGGGGCGCCAAGTTCGTCCAGCGGAAAAAGCCCACAAAAACGGGTGGGCTATAGCCTTGGGGGGTGGGGCTGGCCAACTTCGTCCGCCGGACTCGGAATGGCGCGAGACTTTGCGAGGTGCCTCCGTGCGCCAAAAATAGGCCACGGGCAGAGCCGCACCCAAAAATAACAACCCGAAGGCCGGGGCGCCAACTTCGTCCAGTGCAAAAAGCCCACAAAAACGGGTGGGCTATATCCTTGGGGGGTGGGGCTGATCAACTTCGTCCGCCGGGCTCGGAATGGCGCGAGACTTTGCAACCCGCCTCCGTGTGCAAAAAATAGGCCGCGGGCACAGCCGCACCCTAAAACAACCGCCCGATGGCCGGGGCGCCACGTTCATCCAGCGGAAAAAGGCCACAAAAACGGGTGGGCATAGCCTTGGGGGGTGGGCCTGGCCAACTTCGTCCGCCGGGCACGGAATTGCGCGAGACTTTGCGAGGCGCCTCCGTGTGTCAAATATGGGCCGCAGGCACAGCCGCACCCAAAAATAACTGCCCGAGGCCGGGGCGCCAAGTTCGTCTAGTGGAAAAATGCCACAAAAACGGGTGGGCTATAGCCTTGGGGAGTGGGGCTGGCCCACTTCGTCCGCCTGACTCGAAATGGTGCGAGACTTTGCGAGGCACCTCCGTGTGCCAAAAATAGGCCGCGGGCACAGCCGCGCCCAAAAATAACCGCCCGAGGCCGGGGCGCCAAGTTCATCTAGCGGAAAAATGCCACAAAAACGGGTGAGCTATTGCCTTGGGGGGTGGGGCTGGCCAACTTCGTCCGCCGGACTCGGAATGGCGCGAGACTTCGCGAGGCGCCGCCGTGAGCCAAAAATAGGCTACGGGCACAGCCACGCCCAAAAATAACCGCCCAAAGGCCGGGGCGCCAAGTTCGTCCAGCGGAAAAAGCCCACAAAAACGGGTGGGCTATAGCCTTGGGGGGTGGGGCTGGCCAATTTCGTCTGCCGGACTCGGAATGGCGCGAGAGTTTGCGAGGCGTCTCCGTGTGCCAAAAATAGGCCGCGGGCACAGCCGCGCCCAAAAATAACCGCACGAAGGCCGGGGCGCCACGTTCGTCCAGCGGAAAAAGGCCACAAAAACGGGTGGGCTATAGCCTTGGGGGCTGGGGCTGGCCAACTTCGTCCGCCGGACACGGAATGGCGCGAGACTTTGCGAGGTGCCTCCGTGAGCCCAAAATAGACCATGGGCACAGCCGCGCCCAAAAATAACCGCACGAAGGCCGGGGCGCCAAGTTCGTCCAGCGGAAAAATGCCACAAAAACGGGTGGGCTATAGCCTTAGGGGGTGGGGCTGGCCAACATCGTCCGCCGGACTCGGAATAGCGCGAGACTTTGCGAGGCGCCTCCGTGTGCCAAAAATAGGCCGCGGGCGCAGTAACAGCCAAAAATAACCGCCCGAAGGCCGTGGCGCCGAGTTCGTCCAGCGGAAAAAGCCCACAAAAACGGGTGGCTATAGCCTTGGGGGGTGGGGCTGGCCAATTTCGTCCGCCGGACTCGGAATGGCGCGAGAGTTTGCGAGGCGTCTCCGTGAGCCAAAAATAGGCCGCGTGCACAGCCGCGCCCAAAAATAACCGCACGAAGGCCGGGGCGCCACGTTCGTCCAGCGAAAAAAGGCCACAAAAACGGGTGGGCTATAGCCTTGGGGGGTGGGGTGGCCAACTTCGTCCGCCGGACACGGAATGGCGCGAGACGTTGCGAGGCGCCTCCGTGAGCCCAAAATAGACCGTGGACACAGTCGCGCCAAAAAATAACCGCACGAAGGCCGGGGCGCCAAGTTCGTCCTGCGGAAAAAGCCCACAAAAACGGGTGGGCTATAGCCTTGGGGGGTGGGGCCGGCCAACATCGTCCGCCGGTCTCGGAATGGCGCGAGACTTTGCGAGGCACCTCCGTGTGCCAAAAATAGGCCACGGGCACAGCCGCGCCCAAAAATAACAGCCCGAAGGCCGGGTCACCAAGTTCGTCCAGCGGAAAAAGGCCACAAAAACGGGTGGGCTATTGCCTTGGGGGGTGGGGCTGGCCAACTTCGTCCGCCGGACTCGGAATGGCGCGAGACTTTACGAGGCGCCTCCGTGAGCTAAAAATAGGCCGTGGGCGCAGCCGCGCCTAAAAATAACTACCCGAAGGCTGGGGCGCCACGTTCGTCCAGCGGAAAAAGCCCACAAAATCGGGTGGGCTATATCCTTGGGGGGTGGGGCTGATCAACTTCGTCCGCCGGGCTCGGAATGGAGCGAGACATTGCAACCCGCCTCTGTGTACCAAAAATAGGCCGCGGGCACAGCCGCACCCAAAAACAACTGCCCGATGGCCGGGGCGCCACGTTCGTCCAGCGGAAAAAGGCCACCAAAACGGGTGGGCTATAGCCTTGGGGGGTGGGGCTGGCCAACTTCGTCCGCCCGACTCGGAATGGCGCGAGACTTTGTGAGGCGCCTCCGTGTGCCAAAAATAGGCCGCGGGCACAGCCGCGCCCAAAAATAACCGCCCGAGGCCGGGGCGCCAAGTTCGTCTAGCGGAAAAATGCCACAAAAACGGGTGGACTATTGCCTTGGGGGGTGGGGCTGGCCAACTTCGTCCGCCGGACTCGGAATGGCGCGAGAGTTTGCGAGGCGTCTCTGTGTGCCAAAAATAGGCCGCGGGCACAGCCGCGCCCAAAAATAACCGCCCAAAGGCCGGGGCGCCAAGTTCGTCCAGCGGAAAAAGCCCACAAAAACGGGTGGGCTATAGCCTTGGGGGGTGGGGCTGGCCAATTTCGTCCGCCGGACTCGGAATGGCGCGAGAGTTTGCGAGGCGTCTCTGTGTGCCAAAAATAGGCCGCGGGCACAGCCGCGCCCAAAAATAACAGCACGAAGGCCGGGGCACCTCGTTCGTCCAGCGGAAAAAGGCCACAAAAACGGGGGGGCTATAGCCTTGGGGGGTGGGGCTGGCCAACTATGTCCGCCGGACACGGAATGGCGCGAGACATTGCGAGGCGCCTCCGTGTGCCAAAAATAGACCGCGACCACAGCCTCTCCCAAAAAAAACCGCGCGAAGGCCAGGGCACCAAGTTCATCCAGCGGAAAAAGGCCACAAAAACGGGTGGGCTATAGCCTTGGGGGGTGGGGCTGGCCAATTTCGTCCGCCGGACTCGGAATGGCGCGAGAGTTTGCGAGGCGTCTCTGTGTGCCAAAAATAGGCCGCGGGCACAGCCGCGCCCAAAAATAACCGCACGAAGGCCGGGGCGCCTCGTTCGTCCAGCGGAAAAAGGCCACAAAAACGGGTGGGCTATAGCCCTGGGGGGTGGGGCTGGCCAACTTTGTCCGCCGGACACGGAATGGCGCGAGACATTGCGAGGCGCCTCCGTGTGCCAAAAATAGGCCGCGACCACAGCCTCTCCCAAAAAAAACCGCCCGAAGGCCGGGGCACCAAGTTCATCCAGCGGAAAAAGGCCACAAAAACGGGTGGGCTATAGCCTTGGGGGGTGGGGCTGGCCAATTTCGTCCGCCGGACTCGGAATGGCGCGAGAGTTTGCGAGGCGTCTTTGTGGGCCAAAAATAGGCCGCGGGCACAGTCGCGCCCAAAAATAACCGCACGAAGGCCAGGGCGCCACGTTCGTCTAGCGGAAAAAGCCCACAAAAACGGGTGGGCTATAGCCTTTGGGGGTGGGGCTGACCAACTTCGTCCGCCGGACTCGGAATGGCGCGAGACTTTGCGAGGCGCCTCGGTGTGCCAAAAATAGGCCGCGGGCACAGCCGCGCCCAAAAATAACCGCACGAAGGCCGGGGCGCCACGTTCGTCCAGCGGAAAAATGCCACAAAAACAGGTGGGCTATAGCCTTGGGGGGTGGGGCTGGCCAACTTCGTCCGCCGGACTCGGAATGGCGCGACACTTTACGAGGCGCCTCCGTGAGCCAAAAATAGGCCATGGGCACAGCCGCGCCTAAAAATAAACACCCGAAGGCCGGGGCGCCAAGTTCGTCCAGCGGAAAAAGCCCACAAAATCGGGTAGGCTATTGCCCTGGGGTGTGGGGCTGGCCAACTTCGTCCGCCGGACACGGAATCGCGCGAGACTTTGCGAGGCGCTTCCGTGTGCCAAAAATAGGCCGCAGGCACAGCCGTACCCAAAAATAACTGCCCGAAGGCCGGGGTGCCAAGTTCGTCTAGCGGAAAAATGCCACAAAAACGGGTGGGCTATAGCCTTGGGGGGTGGGGCTGGCCAACTTCGTCCGCCTGACTCGGAATGGCGCGAGACTTTGTGAGGCACCTCCGTGTACCAAAAATAGGCCGCAGGAACAGCCGCGCCCAAAAATAACCGCCCGAAGGCTGGGGCACCAAGTTTGTCCAGCGGAAAAAGGCCACAAAAACGGGTGGGCAATTGCCTTGGGGGGTGGGGCTGGCCAACTTCGTCCGCCGGACTCGGAATGGCGCGACACTTTACGAGGCGCCTCCATGAGCCAAAAATAGGCCGTGGGCACAGCCGCGCCTAAAAATAAACACCCGAAGGCCGGGGCGCCAAGTTCGTCCAGCGGAAAAAGCCCACAAAATCGGGTGGCTATTGCCTTGGGGTGTGGGGCTGGCCAACTTCGTCCGCCGGACACGGAATCGCGCGAGACTTTGCGAGGCGCTTCCGTGTGCCAAAAATAGGCCGCAGGCACAGCCGTACCCAAAAATAACTGCCCGAAGGCCGGGGCGCCAAGTTCGTCTAGCGGAAAAATGCCACAAAAACGGGTGGGCTATAGCCTTGGGGGGTGGGGCTGGCCAGCTTCGTCCGCCGGACTCAGAATGGCGCGAGACATTGCGAGGCGCCTCCGTGTGCCAAAAATAGGCCGCGGGCACAGCCGCACCCAAAAATAACAACCCGAAGGCCGGGGCGCCAAGTTCGTCCAGCGGATAAAGCCCACAAAAACGGGTGGGCTATATCCTTGGGAGGTGGGGCTGAGCAACTTCGTCCGCCGGACTCGGAATGGCGCGAGACTTTACGAGGCACCTCCGCGTGCCAAATATAGGTCGGGGACACAGCCGCGCCCAAAATTAACTGCCCGAAGGCCGGGGCGCCAAGTTCGTCCAGCGGAAAAAGGCCACAAAAACGGGTGGGCTATAGCCTTGGGGGGTGGGGCTGGCCAACTTCGTCCGCCTGACTCGGAATGGCGCGAGACTTTGCGAGGCACCTCCGTGTGCCAAAAATAGGCCGCGGGCACAGCCGCGCCCAAAAAAAACCGCCCAAAGGCCGGGGCGCCAAGTTCGTCCAGCGGAAAAAGCCCACAAAAACGGGTGGGCTATAGCCTTGGGGGGTGGGGCTGGCCAATTTCGTCCGCCGGACACGGAATGGCGCGAGACTTTGCGAGGCGCCTCCGTGGGCCAAAAATAGGCCGCAGGCATAGCCGCACCCAAAAATAACCGCACGAAGGCCGGGGCGCCAAGTTCGTCCAGCGGAAAAATGCCACAAAAACGGGTGGGCTATAGCCTTGGCGGGTGGGGCTGGCAAACATCGTTCACCGGACTCGGAATGGTGCGAGACTTTGCAAGGCGCCTCCGTGTGCCAAAAATAGGCCGCGGGCACAGCCGCGTACAAAAATAACCGCCCCAAGGCCGGGACGCCAAGTTCGTCCAGCGGAAAAAATCCACCAAAACGGGTGGGCTATAGCCTTGGGGGGTGGGGCTGGCCGACTTCGTCCGCCGGACTCGGAATGGCGTGAGACTTTGTGAGGCGCCTCCGTGTGCCAAAAATAGGCCGCGGGCACAGCCGCGCCCAAAAATAACCGCCCGAAGCACGGGGCGCCATGTTTGTCCAGCGGAAAAAGGCCACAAAAACGGGTGGGCTATAGCCTTGGGGGGTGGGGCTGGCCGACTTCGTCCGCCGGACCCGGAATGGCGCGAGACTTTGCGAGGCACCTCCGTTTGTCTAAAATAGGCCGTGGGCAAAGCCGCGCCCAAAAATAACCGCCCGAAGGCCGGGGCGCCAAGTTCGTCCAGTGGAAAAAGGTCATAAAAACGGGTGCGCTATAGCCTTGGGTGGTGGGGCTGGCCAACTTTGTCCGCCGGACTCGGAATGCCGCGAGACTTTGCGAGGGGCCTTTGTGTGCCAAAAATAGGCCGCGGGCAAAGCCGCGCCCAAAAATAACCGCCCGAAGGCTGGGGCGCCAAGTTCGTCCTGCGGAAAAAGCCCACAAAAACGGGTGGGCTATAGCCTTGTGGGGTGGGGCTGGCCAAATTCGTCCGCTGGTCTGGAAATGGCGCGAGACTTTGCGAGGTGCCTCCGTGTGCCAAAAATAGGCCGCGGGCACAGCCGCGCTCAAAAATAACCGCCCGAAGGCCGGGGCGCGAAGTTCGTCCAGCGGAAAAAGGCCACCAAAACGGGTGGGCTATAGCCTTGGGGGTTGGGGCTGGCCAACTTCGTCCGGCGGACTATGAATAGCGCGAGACTTTGGGAGGTGCCTCCGTGTGCCGAAAAATAGGCCGCGGGCACAGCCGCGCCCAAAAATAACCGCCCAAAGGCCGGGGCGCCAAGTTCGTCCAGCGGAAAAAGCCCACAAAAACGGGTGCGCTATGGCCTTGGGGGGTGGGGCTGGCCGACTTCGTCCGCCAGACTCGGAATGGCACGAGACTATGCGAGCCACCTCCGTGTACCAAAAGAATGCCGCGGGCACAGCCGTGCCCAAAAATAACCGCCCGAAGGCCGAGGCGCCAAGTTCGTCCACCGGAAAAAGCCCACAAAAACGGGTGGGCTATAGCCTTGGGGGGTGGGGCTGGCCGACTTTGTCCGCCGGACCCGGAATGGCGCGAGACTATACGAGGCACCTCCGTTTACCAAAAATAGGCCGTGGGCAAAGCCACGCCCAAAAATAACCGCCCGAAGGCCGGGGCGCCAAGTTCGTCCAGCGGAAAAAGGCCACAAAAATGGGTGGGCTATAGCCTTGGGGGGTGGGGCTGGCCAACTTCGTCCGCCGGACTCGGAATGCCGCGAGACTTTGCGAGGGGCCTCCGTGTGCCAAAAATAGGCCGCGGCCAAAGCCGCGCCCAAAAATAACCGCCCGAAGGCCGGGGCGCAAAGTTCGTCCAGCGGAAAAAGCCCACAAAAACGGGTGGGCTATTGCCTTGGGGGGTGGGGCTGGCCAACTTCGTCCGCCGGACTCGGAATGCTGCGAGACTTTGCGAGGGGCCTCCGCGTGACAAAAATAGGCCTCGGGCACAGCTGCACACAAAAATAACTGCCCGAAGCACGGGGCGCCAAGTTCGTCCAGCGGAAAAAGGCAACAAAAACAGGTGGGCTATAGCCTTGGGGGGTGGGGCTGGCCAACTTCGTCTGCCGGACCCGGAATGGCGCGAGACTATGCGAGGCACCTCCGTTTGCCAAAAATAGGCCGTGGGCAAAGCCGAACCCAAAAATAACCGCCCGAAGGCCGGGGCGCCAAGTTCGTCCAGCGGAAAAAGGCCACAAAAATGGGTGGGCTATAGCCTTGGGGGGTGGGGCTGGCCAACTTCGTCCGCCGGACTCGGAATGCCGCGAGACTTTGCGAGGGGTCTCCGTGTGCCAAAAATAGGCCGCGGGCAAAGCCGCGCCCAAAAATAACCGCCCGAAGGCTGGGGCGCCAAGTTCGTCCAACGGAAAAAGCCCACAAAATCGGGTGGGCTATAGCCTTGGGGGGTGGGGCTGGCCAACTTCGTCCGCCGGACTCGGAATGGCGCGAGACTTTGTGAGGCGCCTCCGTGTGCCAAAAATATGCCGTGGGCACAGCCGTGCCCAAAAACAACTGCCCGAAGGCCGGGGCGCCAAGTTCGTCCAGCGGAAAAATGCCACAAAAACGGGTGGGCTATAGCCTTGGGGGGTGGGGCTGGCCAACATCGTCCGCCAGACTCGGAATGGCGGGAGACTTTGCAAGGTGCCTCCGTGTGCCAAAAAGTGGCCATGGGCACAGCCGCGCCCAAAAATAACCGCCCGAAGGCCGGGGCGCCAAGTTCGTCCTGCGGAAAAAGCCCACAAAAACGGGTGGGCTATAGCCTTGTGGGGTGGGGCTGGCCAACTTCATCCGCTGGTCTGGAAATGGCGTGAGACTTTGCGAGGCGCCTCCGTGTGCCAAAAATAGGCCGCGGGCACAGCTGCGCTAAAAAATAACCGCCCGAAGGCCGGGGCGCGAAGTTCGTCCAGCGGAAAAAGGCCACCAAAACGGGTGGGCTATAGCCTTGGGGGGTGGGGCTGGCCATCTTCGTCCGGCGGACTAGGAATAGCGCGAGACTTTGGGAGGTGCCTCCGTGTGCCAAAAATAGGCCGCGGGCACAGCCGTACCCAAAAATAACCGCCCGAAAGGTGGGGCGCCATGTTCGTCCATCGGAAAAAGGCCACAAAAACGGGTGGGCTATAGCCTTTGGGTTTGGGGCAGGCCGACTTCGTCCGCCGGACTCGGAATGGCGCGAGACATTGTGAGGCCCTTCCGCGTGCCAAAAATAGGCCTCGGGCACAGCTGCGCCCAAAAATAACTGCCCGAAGCACGGGGCGCCATGTTCGTCCAGCGGAAAAAGGCCACAAAAACGGGGGGGCTATACCCTTGGAGGGTGGGGCTGGCCGACTTCGTCCGCCGGACCCGGAATGGCGCAAGACTATGCGAGGCACATCCGTTTGCCAAAAATAGGCCTTGGGCAAAGCCGCGCCCAAAAATAACCGTTCGAATGCCGGGGCGCCAAGTTCGTCCAGCGGAAAAAGGCCACAAAAACGGGTGGGCTATAGCCTTGGGTGGTGGGGCTGGCCAACTTCGTCCGCCGGACTCGGAATGCCGCGAGACTTTGCGAGGGGCCTTCGTGTGCCAAAAATAGGCCGCGGGCAATGCCGCGCCCAAAAATAACCGCCCGAAGGCCGGGGCGCCAAGTTCGTCCAGCGGAAAAAGGCCACAAAAACGGGTTGGCTATAGCCTTGGGGGGTGGGGCTGGCCAACTTCGTCCGCCGGATTCGGAATGCCGCGACACTTTGTGAGGGGCCTCCGCGTGCCAAAAATAGGCCTCGGGCACAGCTGCACCCAAAAATAACTGCCCGAAGCATGGGGCGCCAAATTCGTCTAGCGGAAAAAGGCCACAAAAACGGGTGGGCTATAGCCTTGGGGGGTGGGGCTGGCCGACTTCGTCCGCCGGATTCTGAATGCCGCGACACTTTGCGAGGTGCCTCCGCGTGCCAAAAATAGGCCTTGGGCGCAGCTGCACCCAAAAATAACTGCCCAAAGCATGGGGCGCCAAGTTCGTGTAGCGGAAAAAGGCCACAAAAACGGGTGGGCTATAGCCTTGGGGGGTGGGGCCGGCCAACTTCGTCTGCTGGACCCGGAATGGCGCGAGACTATGCGAGGCACCTCCATTTGCCAAAAATAGGCCGTGGACAAAGCCACGCCCAAAAATAACCGCCCGAAGGCCGGGGCGCCAAGTTCGTCCAGCGGAAAAAGGCCACAAAAACGGGTGGGCTATAGCCTTGGGTGGCGGGGCTGGCCAACTTTGTCCGCCGGACTCGGATGGCCGCGAGACTTTGCGAGAGGCCTCCGTGTGCCAAAAATAGGCCGTGGGCAAAGCCGCGCCCAAAAATAACCACCCGAAGGCTGGGGCGCCGAGTTCGTCCAGCGGAAAAAGGCCACAAAAACGGGTTGGCTATAGCCTTGGGGGGTGGGGCTGGCCAACTTCGTCCGCCGGATTCGGAATGCCGCGACACTTTGTGAGGGGCCTCCGTGTGCCAAAAATAGGCCTCGGGCACAGCTGCACCCAAAAATAACTGCCCGAAGCATGGGGCGCCAAATTCGTCTAGCGGAAAAAGGCCACAAAAACGGGTGGGCTATAGCCTTGGGGGGTGGGGCCGGCCAACTTCGTCTGCTGGACCCGGAATGGCGCGAGACTATGCGAGGCACCTCCATTTGCCAAAAATAGGCCGTGGACAAAGCCACGCCCAAAAATAACCGCCCGAAGGCCGGGGCGCCAAGTTCGTCCAGCGGAAAAAGGCCACAAAAACGGGTGGGCTATAGCCTTGGGTGGTGGGGTTGGCCAACTTCGTCCGCCGGACTCGGAATGGCGCGAGACTTTGCGAGGGGCCTCCGTGTGCCAAAACTATGTCGCGGGCAAAGCCGCGCCCAAAAATAACCACCCGAAGGCTGGGGCGCCAAGTTCGTCCAGCGGAAAAAGGCCACAAAAACGGGTTGGCTATAGCCTTGGGGGGTGGGGCTGGCCAACTTCGTCCGCCGGATTCGGAATGCCGCGACACTTTGTGAGGGGCCTCCGCGTGCCAAAAATAGGCCTCGGGCACAGCTGCACCCAAAAATAACTGCCCGAAGCATGGGGCGCCAAATTCGTCTAGCGGAAAAAGGCCACAAAAACGGGTGGGCTATAGCCTTGGGGGGTGGGGCCGGCCAACTTCGTCTGCTGGACCCGGAATGGCGCGAGACTATGCGAGGCACCTCCATTTGCCAAAAATAGGCCGTGGACAAAGCCGCGCCCAAAAATAACCGCCCGAAGGCCGGGGCGCCAAGTTCGTCCAGCGGAAAAAGGCCACAAAAACGGGTGGGCTATAGCCTTGGGTGGTGGGGTTGGCCAACTTCGTCCGCCGGACTCGGAATGGCGCGAGACTTTGCGAGGGGCCTCCGTGTGCCAAAAATAGGTCGCGGGCAAAGCCGCGCCCAAAAATAACCACCCGAAGGCTGGGGCGCCAAGTTCGTCCAGCGGAAAAAGGCCACAAAAACGGGTTGGCTATAGCCTTGGGGGGTGGGGCTGGCCAACTTCGTCTGCCGGACCCGGAATGGCGCGAGACTATGCGAGGCACCTCCATTTGCCGAAAATAGGCCGTGGGCAAAGCCGCACCCAAAAATAACTGCCCGAAGGCCAGGGCGCCAAGTTCGACCAGCGGAAAAAGGCCACAAAAATGGGTGGGCTATAGCCTTGGGGGGTGGGGCTGGCCGACTTCGTCCGCCGGACTCGGAATGCCGCGAGACTTTGCGAGGGGCCTCCGTGTGCCAAAAATAGGTCGCGGGCAAAGCCGCGCCCAAAAATAACCACCCGAGGGCTGGGGCGCCAAGTTCGTCCAGCGGAAAAAGGCCACAAAAACGGGTTGGCTATAGCCTTGGGGGGTGGGGCTGGCCAACTTCGTCTGCCGGACCCGGAATGGCGCGAGACTATGCGAGGAACCTCCATTTGCCGAAAATAGGCCGTGGGCAAAGCCGCACCCAAAAATGACTGCCCGAAGGCCAGGGCGCCAAGTTCGACCAGCGGAAAAAGGCCACAAAAATGGGTGGGCTATAGCCTTGGGGGGTGGGGCTGGCCGACTTCGTCCGCCGGACTCGGAATGCCGCGAGACTTTGCGAGGGGCCTCCGCTTGACAAAAATAGGCCTCGGGCACAGCTGTACCCAAAAATAACTGCCCGAAGCACGGGGCGCCAAGTTCGTCCGGCGGAAAAAGGCAACAAAAACAGGCGGGCTATAGCCTTGGGGGGTGGGGCTGGCCAACTTCGTCTGCCGGACCCGGAATGGCGCGAGACTATGCGAGGCACCTCCATTTGCCAAAAATAGACCGTGGACAAAGCCGCGCCCAAAAATAACCGCCCGAAGGCCAGGGCGCCAAGTTCGTCCAGCGGAAAAAGGCCACAAAAACGGGTGGGCTATAGCCTTGGGTGGTGGGGTTGGACAACTTCGTCCACCGGACTCAGAATGGCGCGAGACTTTGCGAGGGGCCTCCGTGTACCAAAAATAGGTTGCGGTCAAAGCCGCGTCCAAAAATAACCACCCGAAGGCTGGGGCGCCAAGTTCGTCCAGCGGAAAAAGGCCACAAAAACGGGTTGGCTATAGCCTTGGGGGGTGGGGCTGGCCAACTTCGTCCGCCGGACTCGAAATGCCGCGAGACTTTGCGAGGGGCCTCCGCGTGACAAAAATAGGCCTCGGGTACAGCTGTACCCAAAAATAACTGCCCGAAGCACGGGGCGCCAAGTTCGTCCGGCGGAAAAAGGCAACAAAAACAGGTGGGCTATAGCCTTGGGGGGTGGGGCTGGCCAACTTCGTCTGCCGGACCCGGAATGGCGCGAGACTATGCGAGGCACTTCCATTTGCCGAAAATAGGACGTGGCCAAAGCCGCACCCAAAAATAACTGCCCGAAGGCCAGGGCGCCAAGTTCGACCAGCGGAAAAAGGCCACAAAAATGGGTGGGCTATAGCCTTGGGGGG
Organism: Citrus x changshan-huyou; assembly: GCA_039657385.1. Taxonomy (NCBI): domain Eukaryota; kingdom Viridiplantae; phylum Streptophyta; class Magnoliopsida; order Sapindales; family Rutaceae; genus Citrus; species Citrus x changshan-huyou. Next base: position 729,178 of record JBCGBO010000016.1, read on the forward strand.
TGGGGCTGGCCGACTTCGTCCGCCGGACTCGGAATGCCGCGAGACTTTGCGAGGGGCCTCCGTGTGCCAAAAATAGGCCGCGGGCAAAGCCGCGCCCAAAAATAACCGCCCGAAGGCCGGGGCGCCAAGTTCGTCCAGCGGAAAAAGCCCACAAAATCGGGTGGGCTATAGCCTTGGGGGGTGGGGCCGGCCAACTTCGTCCGCCGGACTCGGAATGGCGCGAGACTTTGTATGGCGCCTCCGTGTGTTAAAAATATGCTGCGGGCACAGCCGCGCCCACAAACAACCGCCCGAAGGCCGGGGCGCCAAGTTCGTCCAGCGGAAAAATGCCACAAAAACGGGTGGGCTATAGCCTTGGGGGGTGGGGCTGGCCAACATCGTCCGCCAGAGTCGGAATGGCGGGAGACTTTGCAAGGCGCCTCCGTGTGACAAAAATTGGCCGTGGGCACAGCCGCGCCCAAAAATAACCGCTCGAAGGCCGGGGCGCCAAGTTCGTCCTGCAGAAAAAGCCCACAAAAACGGGTGGGCTATAGCCTTGGGGGGTGGGGCTGGCCAACTTCGTCCGCTGGTCTCGGAATGGCGCGAGACTTTGCAAGGCACCTCCGTGTGCTAAAAATAGGCCGCGGGCACAGCCGCGCCCAAAAATAACCGCCCGAAGGCCGGGGCGCCAAGTTCGTCCAGCGGAAAAAGGCCACCAAAACGGGTGGGCTATAGCCTTGGGGGGTGGGGCTGGCCAACTTCATCCGCCGGACTCGGAATGGCGCGAGACTTTGTGAGGCGCCTCCGTGTGCCAAAAATAGGCCGCGGGCACAGCCGCGCCCAAAAACAACCGCCCGAAGGCCGGGGCGCCAAGTTCGTCCAGCGGAAAAAAGCCACAAAAACGGGTGGGCTATAGCCTTGGGGGGTGGGGCTGGCCAACTTCGTCCGCCGGACTCGGAAAGGCGCTAGACTTTGCGAGGCGCCTCCGTGTGCCAAAAGTAGGCCACGGGCACAGCCGCGCCGAAAAACAACCGCCCGAAGGCCGGGGCGCCAAGTTCGTCCAGCGGAAAAAGCCCACAAAAACGGGTGGGCTATAGCCTTGGGGGGTGGGGCTGCCCAACTTCGTCCGCCGGACTCGGAATGGCGCGAGACTTTGCGAGGCACCTCCGTGTGCAAAAAATAGGCTGCGGGCACAGCCGCGCCCAAAAATAACCGCCCGAAGGCCGAGGCGCCAAGCTCGTCCAGCGGAAAAAGGCCACAAAAACGGGTGGGCTAAAGACTTGGGGGGTGGGGCTGGCCAACTTCATCCGCCGGACTCGGAATGGCACGAGACTTTGCGAGGCACCTACGTGTGCCAAAAATAGGCCGCGGGCACAGCCGCACCCAAAAATAACCGCCCGAAGGCCGGGGCGCCAAGTTTGTCCAGCGGAAAAATCCCACAAAAACTGGTGGGCTATAGCCTTGGGGGCTGGGGCTGGCCAACTTCGTCCGCCGGACTCGGAATGGCGCGAGACTTTACGAGGCTCCTACGTGTGCCAAAAATAGGCCGCGGGCACAGCCGCGCCCAAAAATAACCGCCCGAAGGCCGGGGCGCCAAGTTCGTCCAGCGGAAAATGGCCACAAAAACGGGTGGGCTATAGCCATGGGGGGTGGGGCTGGCCAGCTTCGTCCGCCGGACTCGGAATGGTGCGAGACTTTGCGAGGCGCCTCCGTGTGCCAAAAATAGGCCGCGGACACAACCGCGCACAAAAATAACCGCCCGAAGGCCGGGGCGCCAAGTTCGTCCAGCGGAAAAAGCCCACAAAAACGGGTGGGCTATAGCCTTGGGGGGTGGGGCTGGCCAACTTCGTCCACCGGACTCGGAATGGCGCGAGACTTTGCGAGGCACCTCCGTGTGCAAAAAATAGGCTGCGGGCACAGCCGCGCCCAAAAATAACCCCCCGAAGGCCGGGGTGCCAAGTTTGTCCAGCGGAAAAAGGCCACAAAAACGGGTGGGCTATAGCCTTGGGGGGTGTGGCTGGCCAACTTCGTCCGCCGGACTTGGAATGGCGCGAGACTTTGCGAGGCAACTCCGTGTGCCAAAAATAGGCCGCGGGCACAGCCGCGCCCAAAAATAACCGCCCGACGGCCGGGGCGCCAAGTTCATCCAGCGGAAAAAGCCCGCAAAAACGGTTGGGCTATAGCCTTGGGGGGTGGAGCTGGCCAACTTCGTTCGCCGGACTCGGAATGGCGCGAGACTTTGCAAGGCGCCACCGTGTGCCAAAAATAGGCCGCGGGCACAGCCGCGCCCAAAAATAACCGCCCGAAGGCCGGGGCGCCAAGTTCGTCCAGCGGAAAAAGCCCACAAAAACGGGTGGGCTATAGCCTCGGGGGGTGGGGCTGGCCAACTTCGTCCGCCGGAATTGGAATGGCGCGAGACATTACGAGGCGCCTCCGTGTGCCAAAAATTGGCCCCGGGCACAGCCGCGCCCAAAAATAACCACCCGAAGGCCGGGGCGCCAAGTTCGTCCAGCGGAAAAAGGCCACAAAAACGGTTGGGCTATAGCCTTGGGGGGTGGGGCTGGCCAACTTCGTTCGCCGGACTCGGAATGGCGCGAGAATTTGCGAGGCGCCTCCGTGTGCCAAAAATAGGCCGCGGGCACAGCCGCGTCCAAAAATAACGGCCCGAAGGCCGGAGCGCCAAGTTCGTCCAGCGGAAAAAGGCCACAAAAACGGGTGGGCTATAGCCTTGGGGGGTGGGGCGGGCCAACTTCGTCCGCTGGACTCGGAATGGCGCGAGACTTTGCGAGGTGCCACCGTGTGCCAAAAATAGGCCGTGGGCACAGCCGCGCCCAAAATTAACCGCCCGAAGGCCGGGGCGCCAAGTTCGTCCAGCGGAAAAAGCCCACAAAAACGGGTGGGCTATAGCCTTGGGGGGTGGGGCTGGCCAACTTCGTCCGCCGGACTTGGAATGGCGCGAGACTTTACGAGGCACGTCCGTGTTCCGAAAATTGGCCGCGGGCACAGCCGCGCCCAAAAATAACCGCCCGAAGGACGGGGCGCCAAGTTCGTCCAGCGGAAAAAGGCCACAAAAATGGGTGGGCTATAGCCTTGGGGGGTGGGGCTGGCCAACTTCGTTCGCCGGACTCGGAATGGCGCGAGAGTTTGCAAGGCGCCACCGTGTGCCAAAAATAGGCCGCGGGCACAGCCGCGCCCAAAAATAACTGCCCGAAGGCCGGGGCGCCAGTTCGTCCAGCGGAAAAAGCCCACAAAAACGGGTGGGCTATAGCCTTGGGGGGTGGGGCTGGCCAACTTCGTCCGCCGGACTCGGAATGGCGCGAGACTTTGCGAGCCGCCACCGTGTGCCCAAAATAGGCCGCGGGCACAGCCGCGCCCAAAAATAACCGCCCGAAGGCTGGGGCGCCAAGTTCGTCCAGCGGAAAAAGCCCACAAAAACAGGTGGGCTATAGCCTCGGGGGGTGGGGCTGGCCCACTTCGTCCGCCAGAATTGGAATGGCGCGAGACTTTACGAGGCGCCTCCGTGTGCCAAAAATTGGCCGCGGGCACAGCCGCGCCCAAAAATTACCACCCGAAGGCCGGGGCGCCAAGTTCGTCCAGCGGAAAAAGGCCACAAAAACGGGTGGGCTATAGCCTTGGGGGGTGGGGCTGGCCAACTTCGTTCGCCGGGCTCGGAATGGCGCGAGACTTGGCGAATCGCTACCGTGTGCCAAAAATAGGCCGCGGACACAGCCGCGCCCAAAAATAACCGCCCGACGGCCGGGGCGCCAAGTTCGTCCAGCGGAAAAAGCGCACAAAAACGGGGGGGCTATAGCCTTGGGGGGTGGGGCTGGCCAACTTCATTCGCCGGACTTGCAATGGCGCGAGACTTTACGAGGCGCCCCCGTGTGCCAAAAAATGGCCACGGGCACAGCCGCGCCCAAAAATAACCGCCCGAAGGCCGGGGCGCCAAGTTCGTCCAGCGGAAAAAGCCCACAAAAACGGGTGGGCTATAGCCTTGGGGGGTGGGGCTGGCCAACTTCGTTCGCCGGACTCGGAATGGCGCTAGACTTTGCGAGGCGCCTCCGTGTGCCAAAAATAGGCCGCGGGCACAGCCGTGAAAAAAATAACCGCCCGAAGGCCGGGACGCCAAGTTCGTCGAGCGGAAAAAGCCCACAAAAACGGGTGGGCTATAGCCTTAGGGGGTGGGGCTGGCCAACTTCGTCCGCCGGACTCGGAATGGCACGAGACTTTACGAGGCACCTACGTGTGCCAAAAATAGGCCGCGGGCACAGCCGCGCCCAAAAATAACCGCCCGAACGCCGGGGCACCAAGTTCGTCCAGCGGAAAAAGCCCACAAAAACTGGTGGGCTATAGCCTTGGGGGCTGGGGCTGGCCAACTTCTTCCGCCTGACTTGGAATGGCGCGAGACTTTACGAGGCACCTCCGTGTGCAAAAAATTGGCTGCGGGCACAGCCGCGCCCAAAACTAACCGCCCGAAGGCCGGGACGCCAAGTTCGTCCAGCGGAAAAAGGCCACAAAAACGGGTGGGCTATAGCCTTGGGGGGTGGGGCCGGCCCACTTCGTCCGCCGGACTCGGAATGGCGTGAGACTTTGCGAGCGGCCTCCGTGTGACAAAAATAGGTCACGGGCACAGCCGCGCCCAAAAATAACCGCCCGAAGGCCGGGGCGCCAAGCTCGTCCAGCGGAAAAAGGCCACAAAAACGGGTGGGCTATAGCCTTGGGGGGTGGGGCTGGCCAACTTCATCCGCCGGAATCGGAATGGCACGAGACTTTGCGAGGCACCTATGTGTGCCAAAAAAAGGCCGCGGGCACAGCCGCACCCAAAAATAACCGCCCGAAGGCCGGGGCGCCAAGTTCGTCCAGCGGAAAAATCCCACAAAAACTGGTGGGCTATAGCCTTGGGGGCTGGGGCTGGCCAACTTCGTCCGCCGGACTTGGAATGGTGCGAGACTTTACGAGGCACCTCCGTGTGCCAAAGATTGGCCGCGGGCACAGCCGCGCCCAAAAAATAACAGCCCGAAGGCCGGGACGCCAAGTTCGTCCAGCGGAAAAAGGCCACAAAGACGGGTGGGCTATAGACTTGGGGGGTGGGGCTGGCCAACTTTGTTCGCCGGACTCGGAATGGCGCGAGACTTTGCGAGGTGCCCCCGTGTGCCAAAAATAGGCCGCGGGCACAGTCGCAACCAAAAATAACCACCCGATGGCCGGGGCGTCAAGTTCGTCCAGCGGAAAAAGCCCACAAAACGGGTGGGCTATAGCCTTGGGGGGTGGGGCTGGCCAACTTCGTTCGCCGGACTCGGAATGGCGCGAGACCTTGTGAGGCGCCTCCGTGTGCCAAAAATAGGCCTCGGGCACAGCCGCGACCAAAAATAACTGCCCGAAGGCCGGGACGCCAAGTTCGTCCAGCGAAAAAAGCCCACAAAAACGGGTGGGCTATAGCCTTGGGGGGTGGGGCTGGCCAACTTCGTCCGCCCGACTCGGAATGGCGCGAGACTTTGCGAGGCACCTCCGTGTGCCAAAAATATGCTGCGGACACAGCCACGCCCAAAAATAACCGCCCGAAGGCCGGGGCGCCAACTTCGTCCTGCGGAAAAAGGCCACAAAACGGGTGGGCTATAGCCTTGGGGGGTGGGGCCGGCCCACTTCGTCCGCCGGACTCGGAATAGCGTGAGACTTTGCGAGCGGCCTCCGTGTGACAAAAATAGGCCGCGGACACAGCCGCACCCAAAAATAACCGCCCGAAGGCCGGCGCGCCAAGTTCGTCCAGCGGAAAAAGCCCACAAAAACGGGTGGGCTATAGCCTTGGGGGGTGGGGCTGGCCAACTTCGTCCGCCGGACTCGGAATGGCGCGAGACTTTGCGAGGCGCCTCCGTGTTTAAAAAATCGGCTGCGGGCACAGCCGCACCCAAAAATAACCCCCCGAAGGCCGGGGCGCCAAGTTCGACCTGCGGAAAAAGCCCACAAAAACGGGTGGGCTATAGCCTTGTGGGGTGGGGCTGGCCAACTTCGTCCGGCGGACTAGGAATAGCGCGAGACTTTGGGAGGTGCCTCCATGTGCCAAAAAATAGGCCGCGGGCACAGCCGCGCCCAAAAATAACCGCCCGAAGGCCGGGGCGCCAAGCTCGTCCAGCGGAAAAAGGCCACAAAAACGGGTGGGCTATAGCCTTGGGGGGTGGGGCTTGCCAACTTCATCCGCCGGACTCGGAATGGCACGAGACTTTACGAGGCACCTACGTGTGCCAAAAATAGGCCGCGGGCACAGCCGCGCCCAAAAATAACCGCCCGAAGGCCGGGGCGCCAAGTTCGTCCAGCGGAAAAAGCCCACAAAAACTGGTGGGCTATAGCCTTGGGGGCTGGGGCTGGCAAACTTCATCCGCCTGACTTGGAATGGCGCGAGACTTTACGAGGCGCCTCCGTGTGCCAAAAATTGGCCGCGGGCACTGCCGCGCCCAAAACTAACCGCCCGAAGGCCGGGACGCCAAGTTCGTCCAGCGGAAAAAGGCCACAAAAACGGGTGGGCTATAGCCTTGGGGGGTGGGGCCGGCCCACTTCGTCCGCCGGACTCGGAATGGCGTGAGACTTTGCGAGCGGCCTCCGTGTGAACAAACTAGGCCGCGGGCACAGCCGCGCCGAAAAATAACCGGCCGAAGGCCGGGGCGCCAAGTTCTTCCAGTGGAAAAAGCCCACAAAAACGGGTGGGCTATAGCCTTGGGGGGTGGGGCTGCCCAACTTCGTCCGCCGGACTCGGAATGGCGCGAGACTTTGCGAGGCACCTCCGTGTGCAAAAAATAGGCTGCGGGCACAGCCGCGCCCAAAAATAACCGCCCGAAGGCCGGGGCGCCAAGCTCGTCCAGCGGAAAAAGGCCACAAAAATGGGTGGGCTATAGACTTGGGGGGTGGGGCTGGCCAACTTCATCCGCCGGACTCGGAATGGCGCGAGACTTTGTGAGGCACCTCCGTGTGCAAAAAATAGGCTGCGGGCACAGCCGCGCCCAAAAATAACCGCCCGAAGGCCGAGGCGCCAAGCTCGTCCAGCGGAAAAAGGCCACAAAAACGGGTGGGCTATAGACTTGGGGGGTGGGGCTGGCCAACTTCATCCGCCGGACTCGGAATGGCACGAGACTTTGCGAGGCACCTACGTGTGCCAAAAATAGGCCGCGGGCACAGCCGCACCCAAAAATAACCGCCCGAAGGCCGGGGCGCCAAGTTTGTCCAGCGGAAAAATCCCACAAAAACTGGTGGGCTATAGCCTTGGGGGCTGGGGCTGGCCCACTTCGTCCGCCGGACTCGGAATGGCGCGAGACTTTACGAGGCACCTACGTGTGCCAAAAATAGGCCGCGGGCACAGCCGCGCCCAAAAATAACCGCCCGAAGGCCGGGGCGCCAAGTTCGTCCAGCGGAAAATGGCCACAAAAACGGGTGGGCTATAGCCATGGGGGGTGGGGCTGGCCAGCTTCGTCCGCCGGACTCGGAATGGTGCGAGACTTTGCGAGGCGCCTCCGTGTGCCAAAAATAGGCCGCGGACACAACCGCGCACAAAAATAACCGCCAGAAGGCCGGGGCGCCAAGTTCGTCCAGCGGAAAAAGCCCACAAAAACGGGTGGGCTATAGCCTTGGGGGGTGGGGCTGGCCAACTTCGTCCGCCGGACTCGGAATGGCGCGAGACTTTGCGAGGCACCTCCGTGTGCAAAAAATAGGCTGCGGGCACAGCCGCGCCCAAAAATAACCCCCCGAAGGCCGGGGCGCCAAGTTTGTCCAGCGGAAAAAGGCCACAAAAACGGGTGGGCTATAGCCTTGGGGGGTGTGGCTGGCCAACTTCGTCCGCCGGACTTGGAATGGCGCGAGACTTTGCGAGGCAACTCCTTGTGCCAAAAATAGGCCGCGGGCACAGCCGCGCCCAAAAATAACCGCCCGACGGCCGGGGCGCCAAGTTCATCCAGCGGAAAAAGCCCGCAAAAACGGTTGGGCTATAGCCTTGGGGGGTGGAGCTGGCCAACTTCGTTCGCCGGACTCGGAATGGCGCGAGACTTTGCAAGGCACCACCGTGTGCCAAAAATAGGCCGCGGGCACAGCCGCGCCCAAAAATAACCGCCCGAAGGCCGGGGCGCCAAGTTCGTCCAGCGGAAAAAGCCCACAAAAACGGGTGGGCTATAGCCTCGGGGGGTGGGGCTGGCCAACTTCGTCCGCCGGAATTGGAATGGCGCGAGACATTACGAGGCGCCTCCGTGTGCCAAAAATTGGCCCCGGGCACAGCCGCGCCCAAAAATAATCACCCGAAGGCCGGGGCGCCAAGTTCGTCCAGCGGAAAAAGGCCACAAAAACGGTTGGGCTATAGCCTTGGGGGGTGGGGCTGGCCAACTTCGTTCGCCGGACTCGGAATGGCGCGACAATTTGCGAGGCGCCTCCGTGTGACAAAAATAGGCCGCGGGCACAGCCGCATCCAAAAATAACGGCCCGAAGGCCGGAGCGCCAAGTTCGTCCAGCGGAAAAAGGCCACAAAAACGGGTGGGCTATAGCCTTGGGGGGTGGGGCGGGCCAACTTCGTCCGCCGGACTCGGAATGGCGCGAGACTTTGCGAGGTGCCACCGTGTGCCAAAAATAGGCCGCGGGCACAGCCGCGCCCAAAAATAACCGCCCGAAGGCCGGGGCGCCAAGTTCGTCCAGCGGAAAAAGCCCACAAAAACGGGTGGGCTATAGCCTTGGGGGGTGGGGCTGGCCAACTTCGTCCGCCGGACTTGGAATGGCGCGAGACTTTACGAGGCACCTCCGTGTGCCGAAAATAGGCCGCGGGCACAGCCGCGCCCAAAAATAACCGCCCGAAGGCCGGGGCGCCAAGTTCGTCCAGCGGAAAAAGCCCACAAAAACGGGTGGGCTATAGCCTCGGGGGGTGGGGCTGGGCAACTTCGTCCGCCGGAATTGGAATGGCGCGAGACATTACGAGGCACCTCCGTGTGCCAAAAATTGGCCCCGGGCACAGCCGCGCCCAAAAATAACCACCCGAAGGCCGGGGCGCCAAGTTCGTCCAGCGGAAAAAGGCCACAAAAACGGTTGGGCTATAGCCTTGGGGGGTGGGGCTGGCCAACTTCGTTCGCCGGACTCGGAATGGCGCGAGACTTTGCAAGGCGCCACCGTGTGCCAAAAATAGGCCGCGGGCACAGCCGCGCCCAAAAATAACTGCCCGAAGGCCCGGGCGCCAGTTCGTCCAGCGGAAAAAGCCCACAAAAACGGGTGGGCTATAGCCTTGGGGGGTGGGGCTGGCCAACTTCGTTCGCCGGACTCGGAATGGCGCGAGACTTTGCGAGGCGCCTCCGTGTGCCAATAATAGGCCGTGGGCACAGCCGCGCCCAAAAATAACAGCCCGAAGGCCGGGGCGCCAAGTTCATCCAGCGGAAAAAGCCCACAAAAACGGGTGGGCTATAGCCTTGGGGGGTGGGGCTGGCCAACTTCGTTCGCCGGACTCGGAATGGCGCGAGACTTTGCGAGGCGCCTTCGTGTGCCAAAAATAGGGCGCGGGCACAGCTGCGCCCAAAAATAACAGCCCGAAGGCCGGGGCGCCAAGTTCATCCAGCGGAAAAAGCCCACAAAAACGGGTGGGCTATAGCCTTGGGGGGTGGGGCTGGCCAACTTCGTCCGCCGGACTCGGAATGGCGCGAGACTTTGCGAGCCGCCACCGTGTGCCAAAAATAGGCCGCGGGCACAGCCGCGCCCAAAAATAACCGCCCGAAGGCCGGGGCGCCAAGTTCGTCCAGCGGAAAAAGCCCACAAAAACAGGTGGGCTATAGCCTCGGGGGGTGGGGCTGGCCCACTTCGTCCGCCAGAATTGGAATGGCGCGAGACTTTACGAGGCGCCTCCGTGTGCCAAAAATTGGCCGCGGGCACAGCCGCGCCCAAAAATAACCACCCGAAGGCCGGGGCGCCAAGTTCGTCCAGCGGAAAAAGGCCACAAAAACGGGTGGGCTATAGCCTTGGGGGGTGGGGCTGGCCAACTTCGTTCGCCGGACTCGGAATGGCGCGAGACTTTGCGAGGCGCCTACGTGTGCCAAAAATAGGCCGCGGGCACAGCCGTGAAAAAAATAACCGCCCGAAGGCCGGGACGCCAAGTTCGTCCAGCGGAAAAAGCCCACAAAAACAGGTGGGCTATAGCCTCGGGGGGTGGGGCTGGCCCACTTCGTCCGCCAGAATTGGAATGGCGCGAGACTTTACGAGGCGCCTCCGTGTGCCAAAAATTGGCCGCGGGCACAGCCGCGCCCAAAAATAACCACCCGAAGGCCGGAGCGCCAAGTTCGTCCAGCGGAAAAAGGCCACAAAAACGGGTGGGCTATAGCCTTGGGGGGTGGGGCTGGCCAACTTCGTTCGCCGGACTCGGAATGGCGCGAGACTTTGCGAGGCGCCTACGTGTGCCAAAAATAGGCCGCGGGCACAGCCGTGAAAAAAATAACCGCCCGAAGGCCGGGACGCCAAGTTCGTCGAGCGGAAAAAGCCCACAAAAACGGGTGGGCTATAGCCTTAGGGTGTGGGGCTGGCCAACTTCGTCCGCCGGACTCGGAATGGCACGAGACTTTACGAGGCACCTACATGTGCCAAAAATAGGCCGCGGGCACAGCCGCGCCCAAAAATAACCGCCCGAACGCCGGGGCGCCAAGTTCGTCCAGCGGAAAAAGCCCACAAAAACTTGTGGGCTATAGCCTTGGGGGCTGGGGCTGGCCAACTTCTTCCGCCTGACTTGGAATGGCGCGAGACTTTACGAGGCACCTCCGTGTGCAAAAAATTGGCCGCGGGCACAGCCGCGCCCAAAACTAACCGCCCGAAGGCCGGGACGCCAAGTTCGTCCAGCGGAAAAAGGCCACAAAAACGGGTGGGCTATAGCCTTGGGGGGTGGGGCTGGCCAACTTCGTCCGCCGGACTCGGAATGGCGCGAGACTTTGCGAGGTGCCTCCGTGTGGCAAAAATAGGCCGCGGACACAGCCACGCCCAAAAATAACCGCCCGAAGGCCTGGGCGCCAAGTTCATCCAGCGGAAAAAGGCCACAAAAACGGGTGGGCTATAGCCTTGGGGGGTGGGGCTGGCCAACTTCGTTCGCCGGACTCGGAATGGCGCGAGACTTTGCGAGGTGCCCCCGTGTGCCAAAAATAGGCCGCGGGCACAGTCGCAACCAAAAATAACCACCCGAAGGCCGGGGCGTCAAGTTCGTCCAGCGGAAAAAGCCCACAAAACGGGTGGGCTATAGCCTTGGGGGGTGGGGCTGGCCAACTTCGTTCGCCGGACTCGGAATGGCGCGAGACCTTGCGAGGCGCCTCCGTGTGCCAAAAATAGGCCTCGGGCACAGCCGCGACCAAAAATAACCGCCCGAAGGCCGGGACGCCAAGTTCGTCCAGCGAAAAAAGCCCACAAAAACGGGTGGGCTATAGCCTTGGGGGGTGGGGCTGGCCAACTTCGTCCGCCGGACTCGGAATGGCGCGAGACTTTGCGAGGCACCTCCGTGTGCCAAAAATATGCTGCGGACACAGCCACGCCCAAAAATAACCGCCCGAAGGCCGGGGCGCCAACTTCGTCCTGCGGAAAAAGGCCACAAAAACGGGTGGGCTATAGCCTTGGGGGGTGGGGCCGGCCCACTTCGTCCGCCGGACTCGGAATAGCGTGAGACTTTGCGAGCGGCCTCCGTGTGACAAAAATAGGCCGCGGACACAGCCGCACCCAAAAATAACCGCCCGAAGGCCGGGGCGCCAAGCTCGTCCAGCGGAAAAAGGCCACAAAAACGGGTGGGCTATTGCCTTGGGGGGTGGGGCTGGCCAACTTCATCCGCCGGAATCGGAATGGCACGAGACTTTGCGAGGCACCTAAGTGTGCCAAAAAAAGGCCGCGGGCACAGCCGCACCCAAAAATAACCGCCCGAAGGCCGGGGCGCCAAGTTCGTCCAGCGGAAAAATCCCACAAAAACTGGTGGGCTATAGCCTTGGGGGCTGGGGCTGGCCAACTTCGTCCGCCGGACTCGGAATGGCGCGAGACTTTGCGAGGCGCCTCCGTGTGCTAAAAATAGGCCGCGGGCACAGCCGCGCCCCAAAATAACGGCCCGAAGGCCGGGGCGCCAAGTTCGTCCAGCGGAAAAAGACCACAAAAACGGGTGGGCTATAGCCTTGGGGGGTGGGGCTGGCCAACTTCGTCCGCCGGACTCGGAATGCCATGAGACTTTGCGAGCTGCCTCCGTGTGCCAAAAATAGGTCGCGGGCACAGCCGCGTCAAAAAATAACCACCCGAAGGCCGGGGCGCCAAGTTCGTCCAGCGGAAAAAGGACACAAAAACGGGTGGGCTATAGCCTTGGGGGGTGGGGCTGGCCAACTTCGTCCGCCGGACTCGGAATGGCGCGAGACTTTGCGAGGTGCCTCCGTGTGGCAAAAATAGGCCGCGGACACAGCCACGCACAAAAATAACCGCCCGAAGGCCGGGGCGCCAAGTTCGTCCAGCGGAAAAAGGCCACAAAAACGGATGGGCTATAGCCTTGGGGGGTGGGGCTGGCCAACTTCGTCCGCCGGACTCGGAATGGCGCGTGACTTTGTGAGGTACCTCCGTGTGCCAAAAATAGGCCGTGGGCACAGCCGTACCCAAAAATAACCGCCCGAAGGCCGGGGCGCCAAGTTCGTCCAGCGGAAAAAGGCCACAAAAATGGGTGAGCTATAGCCTTGGGGGGTGGGGCCGGCCCACTTCGTCCGCCGTACTCGCAAGGGCGTGAGACTTTACGAGCGGCCTCCGTGTGACAAAAATAGGCCGAGGACACAGCCGCGACAAAAATAACCGGCCGAAGGCCGGGGCGCCAAGTTCGTCCAGCGGAAAAAGCCCACAAAAACGGGTGGGCTATAGCCTTGGGGGGTGGGGCTGGCCAACTTCGTCCGCCGGACTCGGAATGGCGCGAGACTTTGCGAGGCGCCTCCGTGTGCCAAAAATAGGCTTCGGGCACAGCCGCGCGCAAAAATAACCGCCCGAAGGCCGGGGCGCCAAGTTCGTCCAGCGGAAAAAGCACACAAAAACGGGTGATCTATAGCCTTGGGGGGTGGCGCTGGCAAACTTCGTCCGCCGGACTCGGAATGGCGCGAGACATTGCGAGGCACCTCCGTGTGCCAAAAATAGGCTGCGGGCACAGCCGCGCCCAAAAATAACCACCCGAAGGCCAGGGCGTCAAATTCGTCCAGCGGAAAAAGCCCACAAAAATAGGTGGGCTATAGCCTTGGGGGGTGGGTGCTGGCAAACTTCGTCCGCCGGACTCGGAATGGTGCGAAACTTTACGAGGCACCTCCGTGTGCCAAAAATAGGCCGCGGGCACAGCCGCGCCCAAAGGCCGGGGCGCCAAGTTCGTCCAGCGGAAAAAGGCCACAAAAACGGGTGGGCTATAGCCTTGGGGGGTGGGGCTGGCCCACTTCGTCCGCCGGACTCGGATTGCCGCGAGACTTTGCGAGGCGCCTCCGTGTGCCAAAAATAGGCCGCGGGCACAGCCGCGCCCAAATATAACCGCCCGAAGGCCGGGGCGCCAAGTTCGTCCAGCGGAAAAAGCCCACAAAAACGGGTGGGCTATAGCCTTGGGGGGTGGGGCTGGCCAACTTCGTCCGCTGGACTCGGAATGGCGCAAGACTTTGCGAGACGCCTCCGTGTGCCAAAAATAGGCCGCGGGCACAGCCGCGCCCAAAAATAAACTACCGAAAGCCGGGGCGCCAAGTTCGTCCAGCGGAAAAAGTCCACAAAAACAGGTGGGCTATAGCCTTGGGGGGTGGGGCTGGCCCACTTCGTCCGCTGGACTCGGAATGGCGGGAGACTTTGCGAGGCGCCTCCATGTGCCAAAAATAGGCCACGGGCACAGCCGCGCCCAAATATAACTGCCCGAAGGCCGGGGCGCCAAGTTCGTCCAGCGGAAAAAGCCCACAAAATCGGGTGGACTATAGACTCGGGGGGTGGGGCTGGCCAACTTCGTCCTCCGGACTCGGAATGGCGCGAGACTTTGCGAGGCGCCTCCATGTGCCAAAAATAGGCCGCGGGCAGAGCCGCGCCCAAAAATAACCGCCCGAAGGCCGGGGCGCTAAGTTCGCCCAGCGGAAAAAGGCCACAAAAACGGGTGGGCTATAGCCTTCCGGGGTGGGGCTGGCCAACTTCGTCCTCCGGACTCGGAATGGCGCGAGACTTTTCGAGGTGCCTCCGTGTGCCAAAAATAGGCCGTGGGCACAGCCGCGCCCAAAAATAACCGCCCGAAGGCAGGGGCGCCAAGTTCGTCCAGCGGAAAAAGCCCACAAAAACGGGTGGGCAATAGCCTTGGCGGGTGGGCCTGGCCCACTTCGTCCGCCGGACTCGGAATGGCGCGAGACTTTGAGAGGCAGCTCCGTGTGCCAAAAATAGGCCGCGGGCGCAGCCGCACCCAAAAATAACCACCCGAAGGCCGGGGCGCCAAGTTCGTCCAGCGGAAAAAGCACACAAAAACGGGTGATCTACAGCCTTGGGGGGTGGGGCTGGCAAACTTCGTCCGCCGGACTCGGAATGGCGGGAGACTTTGCGAGGCACTTCCGTGTGCCAAAAATAGTCCGCAGACGTAGCCGCGCCCAAAAATTACCGCCCGACGGCCGGGGCGCCAAGTTCGTCCAGCGGAAAAAGCACACAAAAACGGGTATTCTATAGCCTTGGGAGGTGGGGCTGGCAAACTTCGTCCGCCGGACTCGGAATGGCGCGAGACTTTGCGAGGTGCTTCCGTGTGCCAAAAATAGGTCGCAGACGTAGCCGCGCCCAAAAATTACCGCCCGACAGCCGGGGCGCCAAGTTCGTCCAGCGGAAAAAGCACACAAAAACGGGTGGGCTATAGCCTTGGCGGGTGGGGCTGGCCAACTTCGTCCGCCGGACTCGGAATGGCGCGAGACTTTGAGAGGCAGCTCCGTGTGCCAAAAATGGGCCGCGGGCACAGCCGCGTCCAAAAATAACCGCCCGAAGGCCGGGGCGCCAAGTTCGTCCAGCGGAAAAAGCCCACAAAAACGGGTGGGCTATAGCCTTGGGGGGTGGGGCTGGCCAACTTCGTCCGCCGGACTCGGAATGGCGCGAGACTTTGCGAGGCGCCTCCGTGTGTCTAAAATAGGCTTCGGGCACAGCCGCGCCCAAAAATAACCGCCCGAAGGCCGGGGCGCCAAGTTCGTCCAGCGGAAAAAGGACACAAAAACGGGTAGGCTATAACCTTCGGGGGTGGGGCTGGTTAACTTCGTCCGCCGGACTCGGAATGGCGCGAGACTTTGCGAGGCGCAACCGTGTGCCAAAAATAGGCCGCGTCCAAAAATAACCGCCCGAAGTCCGGGGCGCCAAGTTCGTCCAGCGGTACAAGGCCACAAAAACGGGTGGGCTATAGCCTTGGGGGGTGGGGCTGGCCAACTTTGTCCGCCGGACTCGGAATGGCGCGAGACTTTACGAGGCGCCTCTGTATGCCAAAAATAGGCCGCGGGCACTGCCGCGCCCAAAAAGAACCGCCCAAAGGCCGGGGCGCCAAGTTCGTCCAGCGCAAAAAGCCCACAAAAACGGGTGGGCTATAGCCTTGGGGGGTGGGGCTGGCCCACTTCGTCCGCCAGACTTGGAATGGCGCGAGACTTTACGAGGCACCTCCGTGTACCAAAAATTGGCCGCGGACACAGCCGCGCCCAAAAATAACCTCCCGAAGGCCGGGGCGCCATGTTCGTCCAGCGAAAAAAGGCCACAAAAGCGGGTGGGCTATAGCCTTGGGGGGTGGGGCTGGCCAACTTCGTCCGCCGGACTCGGAATGGCGCGAGACTTCCCGAGGCGCCTCCGTGAGCCAAAAATGGGCCGCGGGCACAGCCACGCCCAAAAATAACCCTCCAAAGGCCGGGGCGCGAAGTTCGTCCAGCGGAAAAAGGCCCCAAAAACGGGTGGGCTATAGCCTTGGGGGGTGGGGCTGGCCAACTTCGTCCTCCGGACTCGGAATGGTGCGAGACTTTGCGAGGCGCCTCCGTGTGCAAAAAATAGGCCGCGGGCACAGCCGCGCCCTAAAATAACCGCACGAAGGCCGGGACACCAAGTTCGTCCAGCGGAAAAAGCCCACAAAAACGGGTGGGCTATAGCCTTGGGGGGTGGGGCGGGCCAACTTCGTCCGCCGGACTCGGAATGGCGCGAGACTTTGCGAGGCACCTCCGTGTGCCAAAAATAGGCTTTGGGCACAGCCACGCCCAAAAATAACCGCCCGAAGGCCGGGGCGCCAAGTTCGTCCAGCGGAAAAAGGACACAAAAACGGGTAGGCTATAACCTTCGGGGGTGGGGCTGGTTAACTTCGTCCGCCGGACTCGGAATGGCGCGAGACTTTGCAAGGCGCCTCCGTGTGCCAAAAATAGGCCGCGCCCAAAAATAACCGCCCGAAGTCCGGGGCGCCAAGTTCGTCCAGCGGTACAAGGCCACAAAAACGGGTGGGCTATAGCCTTGGGGGGTGGGGCTGGCCAACTTCGTCCGCCGGACTCGGAATGGCGCGAGACTTTGCGAGGCGCCTCTGTATGCCAAAAATAGGCCGCGGGCACTGCCGCGCCCAAAAAGAACCGCCCGAAGGCCGGGGCGCCAAGTTCGTCCAGCGCAAAAAGCCCACAAAAACGGGTGGGCTATAGCCTTGGGGGGTGGGGCTGGCCCACTTCGTCCGCCAGACTCGGAATGGCGCGAAACTTTGCGAGGCACCTCCGTGTGCCAAAAATTTGCCGCGGACACAGCCGCGCCCAAAAATAACCTCCCGAAGGCCGGGGCGCCATGTTCGTCCAGCGGAAAAAGGCCACAAAAGCGGGTGGGCTATAGCCTTGGGGGGTGGGGCTGGCCAACTTCGTCCGCCGGACTCGGAATGGCGCGAGACTTCCCGAGGCGCCTCCGTGAGCCAAAAATGGGCCGCGGGCACAGCCACGCCCAAAAATAACCCTCCAAAGGCCGGGGCGCGAAGTTCGTCCAGCGGAAAAAGGCCCCAAAAACGGGTGGGCTATAGCCTTGGGGGGTGGGGCTGGCCAACTTCGTCCTCCGGACTCGGAATGGCGTGAGACTTTGCGAGACGCCTCTGTGTGCCAAAAATAGGCCGCGGGCACAGCCGCGCCCAAAAAAAACCGCCCGAAGGTCGGGGTGCCAAGTTCGTCCAGCGGAAAAAGGCCCCAAAAACGGGTGGGCTATAGCCTTGGGGGGTGGGGCTGGCCAACTTCGTCCGCCGGACACGGAATGGCGCGACACTTTGCGAGGCCCCTCCGTGTGCCAAAACTAGGCCGCAGGCACAGCCGCGCCCAAAAATAACCGCCCGAGGGCCGGGGCGCCAAGTTCGTCCAGCGGAAAAAGGCCACAAAAACGGGTGGGCTATAGCCTTGGGGGGTGGGGCTGGCCAACTTCGTCCGCCGGACTCCGAATGGCGCGAGACTTTGCGAGGCGCCTCCGTGTTCCAAAAATAGGCCGCGGGCACAGCTGCACCCAAAAATAACCCCCCGAGGGCCGGGGCACCAAGTTCGTCCAGCGGAAAAAGTCCACAAAAACGGGTGGGCTATAGCCTTGGGGGGTGGGGCTGGCCAACTTCGTCCGCCGGACTCGGAATGGCGCGAGACTTCCCGAGGCGCCTCCGTGAGCCAAAAATGGGCCGCGGGCACAGCCACGCCCAAAAATAACCCTCCAAAGGCCGGGGCGCGAAGTTCGTCCAGCGGAAAAAGGCCCCAAAAACGGGTGGGCTATAGCCTTGGGGGGTGGGGCTGGCCAACTTCATCCGCTGGACTAGGAATGGCGCGAAACTTTGCGAGGCGCCTCCGTGTGCCAAAAATAGGCCACGGGCACAGCCGCGCCAAAAAATAACCCACCGAAGTCCGGGGCGCCAAGTTCGTCCAGCGGAAAAAGCCCACAAAAACGGGTGGGCTATAGCCTTGGGGGGTGGGGCTGGCCGACTTCGTCCGCCGGTCTCCGAATGGCGCGAGACTTTGCGCGGTGCTTCCGTGTGCCAAAAATTGGCCGCGGGCACAGCCGCAACCAAAAATAACAGCCCGAAGGCCGGGGCGCCAAGTTCGTCAAGCGGAAAAAGCCCACAAAAACGGGTGGGCTGTAGTCTTGGGGGGTGGGGCTGGGTAACTTCGTCCGCCGGACTCGGAATGGCGCGAGACTTTGCGAGGCCCCTCCGTGTGCCAAAAATAGGCCGCGGGCACAGCTGCGCCCAAAAATAACCGCTCGAAGGCCGGGGCGCCAAGTTCATCCTGCGTAAAAAGGCCACAAAAACGGGTGGGCTATAGCCTTGGGGGGTGGGGCTGGCCAACTTCGTCCGCCGGACTCGGAATGGCGCGAGACTTTGCGAGGCGCCTCCTTGTACCTAAAATAGGCCGCGGACACAGCCGTGCCCAAAAATAACTGCCCGAAGGCCGGGGTGCTAAGTTCGTCCAGCGGAAAATGGCCACAAAAATGGGTGGGCTATAGCCTTGGGGGGTGGGGCTGGCCAACTTCGTCCGCCGGACACGGAATGGCGCGACACTTTGCGAGGCCCCTCCGTGTGCCAAAACTAGGCCGCAGGCACAGCCGCGCCCAAAAATAACCGCACGATGGCCGGGGCGCCAAGTTCGTCCAGCGGAAAAAGGCCACAAAAACGGGTGGGCTATAGCCTTGGGGGATCGGGCTGGCCAAATTCGTCCGCCGGACTCGGAATGGCGCGAGACTTTGCGAGGCGCCTCCGTGTGCCAAAAATAGGCCGCGGGCACAGCCGCTCCCAAAAATAACCGCCCGAAGGCCGGGGCGCCAAGTTCGTCCAGCGGAAAAAGGCCACAAAAACGGGTGGGCTATAGCCTTTGGGGGTGGGGCTGGCCAACTTCGTCCGCCGGACTCCGAATGGCGCGAGACTTTGCGAGGCGCCTCCGTGTGCCAAAAATAGGCCGCGGGCACAGCTGCGCCCAAAAATAACCCCCCGAGGGCCGGGGCACCAAGTTCGTCCAGCGGAAAAAGTCCACAAAAACGGGTGGGCTATAGCCTTGGGGGGTGGGGCTGGCCAACTTCGTCCGCCGGACTCGGAATGGCGCGAGACATTGCGAGGCCCCTCCTTGGGCCAAAAATAGGCCGCGGACACAGCCGCGCCCAAAAATAACCGCCCGAAGGCCGGGGTGCCAGGTTCCTCCGGCGGAAAATGGCCACAAAAACGGGTGGGCTATAGCCATGGGGGGTGGGGCTGGCCAACTTCGTCCGCCGGACCCGGAATGGCGCGAGACTTTGCGAGGCGCCTCCATGTGCCAAAAATAGGCGGCGGGCACAGCCGCGCCCAAAAATAACCGCCTGAAGGCTGGGTTGCCGAGTTTGTCCAGCGGAAAAAGCCCACAAAAACGGGTGGGCTATAGCCTTAGGGGGTGGGGCTGGCCAACTTCGTCCGCCGGACTCGGAATGGCGCGAAACTTTGCGAGGCGCCTCCTTGTGCGAAAAATAGGCCGTGGACACAGCCGTACCCAAAAATAACCGCCCGAGGGCCGGGGCGCCAAGTTCGTCCAGCGGATAAAGGCCACAAAAACGGGTGGGCTATAGCCTTAGGGGGTGGGGCTGGCCAACTTCGTCCGCCGGACTCGGAATGGCGCGAGACTTTGCGAGGCGCCTCCTTGTGCCAAAAATATGCCGAGGACACATCCGCGCCCAAAAATAACTGCCCGAAGGCCGGGGCGGCAAGTTCGTCCAGCGGAAAAAGCCCACAAAAACGGGTGGGCTATAGACTTGGGGGGTCGGGCTGGCCAACTTGGTCCGCCGGACTGGGAATGGCGCGAGACTTTACGAGGCGCCTCCTTGTGCCCAAAATAGGCCGCGGACACAGCCGCGCCCAAAAATAACCGCCCGAAGGCCGGGGTGCTAAGTTCGTCCAGCGGAAAAAGGCCACAAAAAGGGGTGGGCTATAGCCTTAGGGGGTGGAGCTGGCCAACTTCGTCCGCCGGACTCGGAATGGTGCGAGACTTTGCGAGGTGTCTCCTTGTGCCCAAAATAGGCCACGGACACAGCCGCGCCCAAAAATAACCGCCGAAGGCCGGGGCGCCAAGTTCGTGCAGCGGAAAAAGCCCACAAAAACGGGTGGGCTATTGCCTTGGGGGGTCGGGCTGGCCAACTTCGTCCGCCGGACTCGGAAAGGCGCGACACTTTGCGAGGCACCTCCGTGTGCCAAAAATAGGCCGTGGGCACAGCCGCGACCAAAAATAACCGCCCGAGGGCCGGGCCGCCAAGTTCGTCCAGGGGAAAATGGCCACAAAAACGGGTGGGCTATAGCATTGGGGGGTGGGGCTGGCCAACTTCGTCCGCCGGACTCGGAATGGCGCGAGACTTTGTGAGGTGCCTCCCTGTGCCAAAAATCGGCCGCGGGCGCAGCCACGTACAAAAATAACTGCCCAAAGGCCGGGGCGCCAAGTTCGTCCTGCGGAAAAAGGCCACAAAAACGGGTGGGCTATAGCCTTGGGGGGTGGGGTTGGCCAACTTCGTCCGCCGGACTCGGAATGGCGCGAGACTTTGCGAGGCGCCTCCGTGTGCCAAAAATAGGACGCGGGCACAGCCGCGCCCAAAAATAACTGCCCGAAGGCCGGGGCGCCAAGTTCGTCCTGCGGAAAAAGGCCACAAAAACGGGTGGGCTATAGCCTTGGGGGGTGGGGCTGGCCAACTTCGTCCGCCGGACTCGGAATGGCGCGAGACTTTGCGAGGCGCCTCCGTGTGCCAAAAATAGGACGCGGGCACAGCCGCGCCCAAAAATAACCGCCCGAAGGCCGGGGCGCCAACTTCGTCCAGCGGAAAAAGGCCACAAAAACGGGTGGGCTATAGGCTTGGGGAGTGGGGCTGGCCAACTTCGTCTGCCGGACTCGGAATGGCGCGAGACTTTGCGAGGCGCCTCCTTGTGCCAAAAATAGGCCGCGGACACATCCGCGCCCAAAAATAACCGCCCGAAGGCCGGGGCGCCATGTTCGACCTGCGGAAAAAGCCCGCAAAAACGGGGGGGCTATAGCCTTGGGGGGTGGGGCTGGCCAACTTCGTCCGCCGGACTCGGAATGGCGCGAGACTTTGCGAGGCGCCTCCTTGTCCCAAAAATAGGCTGCGGACACAGCCGCGCCCAAAAATAACCGCCCGAAGGCCGGGGTGCTAAGTTCGTCCAGCGGAAAATGGCCACAAAAACGGGTGGGCTATAGCCTTGGGGGGTGGGGCTGGCCAACTTCGTCCGCCGGACTCGGAATGGCGCGAGACTTTGCGAGGCGCCTCCATGTGCCAAAAATAGGTCGCAGGCACAGCCGCACCCAAAAATAACCGCCCGAAGGCCGGGGCGACAAGTTCGTCCAGCGGAAAAAGGCCACAAAAACGGCTGGGCTATAGCCTTGGGGGGTGGGGCTGGCCCACATCGTCCGCCGGACTCGGAATGGCGCGAGACTTTGTGAGGCGCCTCCGTGTGCCAAAAATAGGCCGCGGGCACGGCCGCGCCCAAAAATAACCGCCCGAAGGCAGGGTTGCCAAGTTCGTCCAGCGGAAAAAGCCCACAAAAACGGGTGGGCTATAGCCTTGCGGGGTGGGGCTGGCCAACTTCGTCCGCCGGACTCGGAATGGCGCGAGACTTTGCGAGGCACCTCCGTGTGCCAAAAATAGGCCGCGGGCACAGCCGCACCCAAAAATAACCGCCCGAGGGCCGGGGCGCCAAGTTCGTCCAGCGGAAAAAGGCCACAAAAACGGGTGGGCTATAGCCTTGGGGGGTGGGGCTGGCCAACTTCGTCCGCCGGACTCGGAATGGCGCGAGACTTTGCGAGGCGCCTCCATGTGCCAAAAATAGGTCGCAGGCACAGCCGCACCCAAAAATAACCGCCCGAAGGCCGGGGCGACAAGTTCGTCCAGCGGAAAAAGGCCACAAAAACGGCTGGGCTATAGCCTTGGGGGGTGGGGCTGGCCCACATCGTCCGCCGGACTCGGAATGGCGCGAGACTTTGTGAGGTTCCTCCGTGGGCAAAATATAGGCCGCGGGCACAGCCGCGCCCAAAAATAACCGCCCGAAGGCCGGGGCGCCAAGTTCGTCCAGCGGAAAAAGCCCACAAAAACGGGTGGGCTATAGCCTTGGGGGGTGGGGCTGGCCCACTTCGTCCGCCGGACTCGGAATGCCACGAGATTTTACAAGGCGCCTTCGTGTGCCAAAAATAGGCCGTGGGCATAGCCGCGCCCAAAAATAACCGCCCGAAGGCCGGGGCGCCAAGTTCGTCCAGCGGAAAAAGCCCACAAAAACGGGTGGGCTATAGCCTTGGGGGGTGGGGCTGGCCCACTTCGTCCGCCGGCCTCGTAAAGTCCTCCATGTGCCAAAAATAGACCGCGGACACAGCCTCACCCAAAAATAACCGACCGAAGGCCGGGGCGCCAAGTTCGTCCAGCGGAAAAAGGCAACAAAAACGGGTGCGCTATAGCCTTGTTGGGTGGGGCTGGCCGACTTCGTCCGCCTGACTCGGAATGGCGCGAGAATTTGCGAGGTGCCTCTGTGTGCCAAAAATAGGCCACGGGCACAGCCACGCCAAAAAATAACTGCCGAAGGCCGGGGTACCAAGTTCGTCCAGCGGAAAAAGCCCACAAAAACGGGTGGGCTATAGGCTTGGGGAGTGGGGCTGGCCAACTCTCTCCGCCGGACTCGGAATGCCGCGAGACTTTGCGAGGGGCCTCCGTGTGCCAAAAATAGGCCGCGGGCACAGCCGCGCCCAAAAATAACCGCCCGAAGGCCGGGGCGCAAAGTTCGTCCAGCGGAAAAAGGCCACAAAAACGGGTGGGCTATAGCCTTGGGGGGTGGGGCTGGCCAACTTCGTCCGCCGGACTCAGAATGCCGCGAGACTTTGCGACGCACCTCCGTGTGCCAAAAATAGGCCGCGGGACAGCCACGTCCAAATATAACCACCCGAAGGCCTGGGCGCCAAGTTCGTCCAGCGGAAAAAGGCCACAAAAACGGGTGGGCTATAGCCTTGGGGGGTGGGGCTGGCCAACTCTGTCCGCCGGACTCAGAATGCCGCGAGACTTTGCGAGGGGCCTCCGTGTGCCAAAAATAGGCTGCGGACAAAGCCGTACCCAAAAATAACCACCCGAAGGCCGGGGCACCAAGTTCGTCCAGATGAAAAAGGCCACAAAAACGGGTGGGCTATAGCCTTGGGGGGTGGGGCTGGCCCACTTCGTCCGCCGGACTCGGAATGCCGCGAGACTTTGTGAGGGGCCTCCATGTGCCAAAAACAGGCCGCGGGCAAAGCCGCGCCCAAAAATAACCGCCCGAAGGCCGGGGCGCCATGTTCGTCTTGCGGAAAAAGGCCACAAAAACTGGTGGGCTATACCCTTGGGGGGTGGGGCTGGCCCACTCCGTCCGCCGGACTTGGAATGCCGCGAGACTTTGCGAGGGGCCTCCGTGTGCCAAAAATAGGCCGCGGACAAAGCCGTGCCCAAAAATAACCGCCCGAAAGCCGGGGCGCCAAGTTCGTCCAGCGGAAAAAGGCCACAAAAACGGGTGGGCTATAGCCTTGGGGGGTGGGGCTGGCCAACTTCGTCCGCCGGACTTGGAATGCCGTGAGACTTTGCAAGGGCCCTCAGTGTGCCAAAAACAGGCCGCGGGCAAAGCCGCGCCGAAAAATAACCGCCCGAAGGCCCGGGCGCCATGTTCGTCCAGCGGAAAAAGGCCACAAAAACGGGTGGGCTATAGCCTTGGGGGGTGGGGCTGGCCCACTCCGTCCGCCGGACTCGGAATGCCGCGAGACTTTACGAGGGGCATCCATGTGCCAAAAATAGGCCGCGGACAAAGCCGCGCCCAAAAATAACCGCCCGAAGGGCAGGCCGCCAAGTTCGTCCAGCGGAAAAAGACCACAAAAACGGATGGGCTATAGCCTTGGGGGGTGGGGCTGGCCAACTCCGTCCGCCGGACTCGGAATGCCGCGAGACTTTACGAGCGGCCGCCATGTGCCAAAAATAGGCCGCGGACAAAGCCGCGCCCAAAAATAACCGCCCGAAGGCCGGGGCGCCAAGTTCGTCCAGCGGAAAAAGGCCACAAAAACCGGTGGGCTATAGCCTTGGGGGTTGGGGCTGGCCCACTTCGTCCGCCGGACTCGGAATGCCGCGAGACTTTGCAAGGGGCCTCCGTGTGCCAAAAACAGGCCGCGGGCAAAGCCGCGCGCCAAAATAACAGCCCGAAGGCCGGGGCGCCATGTTCGTCCAGCGGAAAAAGGCCACAAAAACGGGTGGGCTATAGCCTTGGGGGGTGGGGCTGGCCTACTCCGTCCGCCGGACTCGGAATGCCGCGAGACTTTGCGAGGGGCCTCCGTGTGCCAAAAATAGGCCGCGGACAAAGCTGTGCCCAAAAATAACCGCCCGAAGGCCGGGGCGCCAAGTTCGTCCAGCGGAAAAAGGCCACAAAAACGGGTGGGCTATAGCCTTGGGGGGTGGGGCTGGCCAACTTCGTCCGCCGGACTCGGAATGCCGCGAGACTTTGCAAGGGGTCTCCGTGTGCGAAAAACAGGCCGCGGGCAAAGCCGCGCCAAAAAATAACCGCCCGAAGGCCAGGGAGCCATGTTCGTCCAGCGGAAAAAGGCCAGAAAAACGGGTGGGCTATAGCCTTGGGGGGTGGGGCTGGCCAACTCTCTCCGCCGGACTCGGAATGCCGCGAGACTTTGCGAGGGGCCTCCGTGTGCCAGAGATAGGTCACGGACAAAGCCGCACCCAAAAATAACAGCCCGAAGGCCGGGGCACCAAGTTCGTCCAGATGAAAAAGGCCACAAAAAGGGGTGGGCTATAGCCTTGGGGGGTGGGGCTGGCCCACTTCGTCCGCCGGACTCGGAATGCCGCGAGACTTTGCAAGGGGCCTCCGTGTGCCAAAAACATGCCGCGGGCAAAGACGCGCCCAAAAATAACCGCCCGAAGGCCGGGGCGCCAAGTTCGCCCAGCGGAAAAAGCCCACAAAAATGGGTGGGCTATAGCCTTGGGTGGTGGGGCTGGCCAACTTCGTCCGCCGGACTAGGAATAGCGCGAGACTTTGCGAGGTGTCTCCGTGTGCCAAAAATAGGCCACAGGCACATCCGAGCCCAAAAATAACCGCCCGTAGGGCGGGGCGCCAAGTTCGTCCAGCGGAAAAAGCCCACAAAAACGGGTGGGCTATAGCCTTGGGGGGTGGGGATGGCCAACTTTGACCGCCGGTCTGAGAATGGCGCGAGACTTTGCGAGGCACCTCCATGTGCCAAAAAGAGGCCGCGGGCACAGTTCGCCCAGCGGAAAAAGCCCACAAAAATGGGTGGGCTATAGCCTTGGGGGGTGGGGCTGGCAAACTTCGTCCGCCGGACTAGGAATAGCGCGAGACTTTGCGAGGTGTCTCCGTGTGCCAAAAATAGGCCACAGGCAGAGCCGAGCCCAATAATAACCGCCCGTAGGGCGGGGCGCCAAGTTCGTCCAGCGGAAAAAGGCCACAAAAACGGGTGGGCTATAGCCTTGGGGGGTGGGGATGGCCAACTTCGACCGCCGGTCTGAGAATGGCGCGAGACTTTGCGAGGCACCTCCGTGTGCCAAAAAGAGGCCGCGGGCACAGTTCGCCCAGCGGAAAAAGCCCACAAAAATGGGTGGGCTATAGCCTTGGGGGGTGGGGCTAGCCAACTTCGTCCGCCGGACTAGGAATAGCGCGAGACTTTGCGAGGTGTCTCCGTGTGCCAAAAATAGGCCACAGGCACAGCCGAGCCCAAAAATAACCGCCCGTAGGGCGGGGCGCCAAGTTCGTCCAGCGAAAAAAGCCCACAAAAATGGGTGGGCTATACCCTTGGGGGGTGGGGATGGCCAACTTCGACCGCCGGTCTGAGAATGGCGCGAGACATTGCGAGGCAGCTCCGTGTGCCAAAAAGAGGCCGCGGGCACAGCCGCGCCCAAAAATAACCGCCCGATGGCCGGGGCGCCTTTGTTCGTCCAGCGGAAAAAGCCCACAAAAATGGGTGGGCTATAGCCTTGGGGGGTGGGGCTGGCCCACTTCGTCCGCCGGACTCGGAATGGCGCGAGACTTTGCGAGGCTCCTCCGTGTGCGAAAAATAGGCCACGGGCACAGCCGCGCCCAAAATTAACCGCCCGAAGGCCGGGGCGCCAAGTTCGTCCAGCGGAAAAAGCCCACAAAAACGGGTGGGCTATAGCCTTGGGGGGTGGGGCCGTCCCACTTCGTCCGCCGGACTCGGAATGGCACGAGATTTTGCATGGCACCTCCGTGTGCCAAAAATAGGCCGCGGGCACAGCCGCGCCCAAAAATAACCGCCCGAAGGCCGGGGCGCAAAGTTCGTCCAGCGGAAAAACGCCACAAAAACGGGTGGGCTATAGCCTTCGGGGGTGGGGCTGGCCAACTTCGACCGCCGGTCTGAGAATGGCGCGAGACATTGCGAGGCACCTCCGTGTGCCAAAAAGAGGCCGCGGGCACAGCCGCGCCCAAAAATAACCGCCCGAAGGCCGGGGCGCCAAGTTCGTCCGGCGGAAAAAGGCCACAAAAACGGGTTGGCTATAGCCTTCGGGGGTGGGGCTGGCCAACTTTGTCCGCCGGACTCGGAATGGCGCGGGACTTTGCAAGGCACCTCCGTGTGCCAAAAATAGGCCGTGGGCACAGCCACGTCCAAATATAACCACCCGAAGGCCTGGGCGCCAAGTTCGTCCAGCGGAAAAAGGCCACAAAAATGGGTGGGCTATAGCCTTGGGGGGTGGGGCTGGCCAACTCTGTCCGCCGGACTCGGAATGCCGCGAGACTTTTCGAGGGCCTCCGTGTGCCAAAAATAGGCTGCGGACAAAGCCATACCCAAAAATAACGGCCCGAAGGCCGGGGCATCAAGTTCGTCCAGATGAAAAAGGCCACAAAAACGGGTGGGCTATAGCCTTGGGGGGTGGGGCTGGCCCACTTCGTCCGCCGGACTCGGAATGCCGCGAGACTTTGCAAGGGGCCTCCGTGTGCCAAAAACAGGCCGCGGGCAAAGCCGCGCCCAAAAATAACCTCCCGAAGGCTGGGGCGCCATGTTCGTCCAGCGGAAAAAGGCCAGAATAACGGGTGGGCTATAGCCTTGGGGGGTGGGGCTGGCCCACTCCGTCCGCCGGACTCGTAATGCCGCGAGACTTTGCGAGGGCCCTCCGTGTGCCAAAAATAGGCCGCGGACAAAGCCGCGCCCAAAAATAACTGCCCGAAGGGCAGGCCGCCAAGTTCGTCCAGCGGAAAAAGGCCACAAAAATGGGTGGGCTATAGCCTTGGGGGGTGGGGCTGGCCCACTTCGTCTGCTGGACTCGGAATGCCGCGAGACTTTGCGAGGGGCCTCCGTGTGCCAAAAATAGGCCGCGGGCAAAACCGCGTCCAAAAATAACAGCCCGAAGGCCGGGGCGCAAAGTTCGTCCTGCGGAAAAAGGCCACAAAAACGGATGGGCTATAGCCTTGGGGGGTGGGGCTGGCCAACTTCATCCGCCGGACTCGGAATGCCGCCAGACTTTACGAGGGCCCTCCGTGTGCCAAAAATAGGCCGCGGGCAAAGCCACGCCCAAAAATAAATGCCCAAAGGCCGGGGCGCCAAGTTCGTTCAGCGGAAAAAGGCCACAAAAACGGGTGGGCTATAGCCTTGGGGGGTGCGGCTGGCCAACTTCGTCCGCCGGACTCGGAATGCCGCGAGACTTTGCGAGGGGCCTCCGTGTGCCAAAAATAGGCTGCGGACCAAGCCGCTCCCAAAAATAACCGCCCGAAGGCCGGGGCGCCAAGTTCGTCCAGCGGAAAAAGGCCACAAAAACGGGTGGGCTACACCCTCGGGGGGTGGGGCTGGTCCACTTCGTCCGCCGGACTCGGAATGCCGCGAGACTTTGTGAGGGTCCTCCGTGTGCCAAAAATAGGCCGCGGGCAAAGCCACGCCCAAAAATAACCGCCCGAAGGCCGGGGCGCCAAGTTCGTCCAGCGGAAAAAGGCCACAAAAACGGGTGGGCTATAGCCTTGGGGGGTGGGGCAGGCCAAGTTCGTCCGCCGGACTCGGAATGCCGCGAGACATTGCGAGGGGCCTCCGTGTGCCAAAAATAGGCCGCGGGCAAAGCCACGCCCAAAAATAAATGCCCAAAGGCCGGGGCGCCAAGTTCGTTCAGCGGAAAAAGGCCACAAAAACGGGTGGGCTATAGCCTTGGGGGGTGCGGCTGGCCAACTTCGTCCGCCGGACTCGGAATGCCGCGAGACTTTGCGAGGGGCCTCCGTGTGCCAAAAATAGGCTGCGGACCAAGCCGCTCCCAAAAATAACCGCCCGAAGGCCGGGGCGCCAAGTTCGTCCAGCGGAAAAAGGCCACAAAAACGGGTGGGCTACAACCTCGGGGGGTGGGGCTGGCCCACTTCGTCCGCCGGACTCGGAATGCCGCGAGACTTTGTGAGGGTCCTCCGTGTGCCAAAAATAGGCCGCGGGCAAAGCCACGCCCAAAAATAACCGCCCGAAGGCCGGGGCGCCAAGTTCGTCCAGCGGAAAAAGGCCACAAAAACGGGTGGGCTATAGCCTTGGGGGGTGGGGCAGGCCAAGTTCGTCCGCCGGACTCGGAATGCCGCGAGACATTGCGAGGGGCCTCCGTGTGCCAAAAATAGGCCGCGGGCAAAGCCGCGCCCAAAAATAACCGCCCAAAGGCCGGGGCGCCATGTTCGTTCAGCGGAAAAAGGCCACAAAAACGGGTGGGCTATAGCCTTGGGGGGTGCGGCTGGCCAACTTCGTCCGCGGGACTCGGAATGCCGCGAGACTTTGCGAGGGGCCTCCGTGTGCCAAAAATATACCGCGGGCAAAGCCGCGCCCAAAAATAACCGCCCGAAGGCCGGGGCGCCAAGTTCGTCCAGTGGAAAAAGGCCACAAAAACGGGTGGGCTATAGCCTTGGGGGGTAGGGCAGGCCCACTTCGTCCGCCGGACTTGGAATACCGCGAGACTTTGCGAGGGGCCTCCGTGTGCCAAAAACAGGCCACGGGTAAAGCCGCGCCAAAAAATAACCGCCCGAAGGCCGGGGCGCCAAGTTTGTCCAGCGAAAAAGGGGCACAAAAACAAATGGGCTATAGCCTTGGGGGGTGGGGTTGGCAAACTTCGTCCGCCGGACTCGGAATGCCGCGAGACGTTGCAAGGGACCTTCGTGTGCCAAAAATAGGCCGCGGGCAAAGCCACGCCCAAAAATAACTGCCCGAAGGCCGGGGCGCCAAGTTCGTCCAGCGGAAAAAGGCCACAAAAACGGGTGGGCTATAGCCTTGGGGGGTGGGGCACCCCAAGTTCGTCCGCCGGACTCGGAATGCCGCGAGACTTTGCGAGGGGCCTCCGTGTGCCAAAAATAGGCCGCGGACTAAGCCGCGCCCAAAAATAACCGCCCGAAGGCCGGGGCGCCAAGTTCGTCCAGCGGAAAAAGGCCACAAAAACGGGTGGGCTATAGCCTTGGGGGGTGGGGCACGCTAAGTTCGTCCGCCGGACTCGGAATGCCGCGAGACTTTGCGAGGGGCCTCCATGTGCCAAATATAGGCCACGGGCAAAGCCGCGCCCAAAAATAACCGCCCAAAGGCCGGGGCGCCAAGTTTGTTCAGCGGAAAAAGGCCACAAAAACGGGTGGGCTATAGCCTTGGGGGGTGCGGCTGGCCAACTTCGTCCGCCGTACTCGGAATGCCGCGAGACTTTGCGAGGGGCCTCCGTGTGCCAAAAATAGGCCGCGGACCAAGCCGCTCCCAAAAATAACCGCCCGAAGGCCGGGGCGCCAAGTTCGTCCAGCGGAAAAAGGCCACAAAAACGGGTGGGCTACACCCTCGGGGGGTGGGGCTGGCCCACTTCGTCCGCCGGACTCGGAATGCCGCGAGACTTTGTGAGGATCCTCCGTGTGCCAAAAATAGGCCGCGGGCAAAGCCGCGCCCAAAAATAACCGCCCGAAGGCCGGGGCGCCAAGTTCGTCCAGCGGAAAAAGGCCACAAAAACTGGTGGGCTATAGCCTTGGGGGGTGGGTCAGGCCAAGTTCGTCCGCCGGACTCGGAATGCCACGAGACTTTGTGAGGGGCCTCCGTGTGCCAAAAATAGGCCACGGGCAAAGCCGTGCGCAAAAATAACTGCCCGAAGGCCGGGGCGCCAAGTTGGTCCAGCGGAAAAAGGCTACAAAAACGGGAGGGCTATAGCCTTGGGGGGTGGCGCTGGCCAACTTCGTCCGCCGGACTCGGAATGCCGTGAGGCTTTGCGAGGGGCCTCCGTGTGCCAAAAATAGGCCGCGGACAAAGCCGTTCCCAAAAATAACCGCCCGAAGGCCGGGGCCCCAAGTTCGTCCAGCGGAAAAAGGCCACAAAAACGGGTGGGCTATACCCTCGGGGGGTGGGGCTGGCCAACTTCGTCCGCCGGACTCGGAATGCCGCGAGACTTTGCGAGGGGCCTCCGTGTGCCAAAAATAGGCCGGGGTCAAAGCCGCGCCCAAAAATAACTGCCCGAAGGCCGGGGCACCAAGTTCGTCCAGCGGAAAAAGGCCACAAAAACGGGTGGGCTATAGCCTTGGGGGGTGGGCCTGGCCAACTTCGTCCGCCGGACTCGGAATGCCGCGAGACTTTGTGAGGGGCCTCCGTGTGCCAAAAATAGGCCGCGGGCAAAGCCGCGCCCAAAAATAACAGCCCGAAGGCCGGGGCGCCAAGTTCGTCCAGCGGAAAAAGGACACAAAAACGGGTGGGCTATAGCCTTGCGGGGTGGGGCTGGCCCACTTCGTCCGCCGGACTCGGAATGCCGCCAGACTTTGCGAGGGGCCCGCGTGTGCAGAAAATAGGCCGCTGGCAAAGGCGCGCCCAAAAATAACTGCCCGAAGGCCGGGGCGCCAAGTTCGTCCAGCGGAAAAAGGCCACAAAAACGGGTGGGCTACACCCTCGGGGGGTGGGGCTGGCCCACTTCGTACGCCGGACTCGGAATACCGCGAGACTTTGCGAGGGTCCTCCGTGTGCCAAAAATAGGCCGCGGGCAAAGCCGTGCCCAAAAATAACCGCCCGAAGGCCGGGGTGCCAAGTTCGTCCGCCGGATTCGGAATGCCGCGAGACTTTGCGAGGGGCCTCCATGTGCCAAAAATAGTCCGCGGGCAAAGCCTTGCCCAAAAATAACCGCCCGAAGGCCGGGGCGCCAAGTTAGTCCAGCGGAAAAAGGCCACAAAAACGGGTGGGCTATAGCCTTGGGGGGTGGGGCTGGCCAACTTCGTCCGCCGGACTCGGAATGGCGCGAGACTTTGCGAGGGGCCTCCGTGTGCCAAAAATAGGCCGCGGGCAAAGCCGCGCCCAAAAATAACAGCCCGAAGGCCGGGGCGCCGAGTTCGTCCAGCGGAAAAAGGCCACAAAAATGGGTGGGTTATAGCCTTGCGGGGTGCGGCTGGCCAACTTCGTCCGCCGGACTCGGAATGCCGCAAGACTTTGCAAGGGTCCTCCGTGTGCCAAAAATAAGCCGCGGGCAAAGCCGCGCCCAAAAATAACAGCCCGAAGGCCGGGGCGCCAAGTTCGTCCAGCGGAAAAAGGACACAAAAACGGGTGGGCTATAGCCTTGCGGGGTGGGGCTGGCCCACTTCGTCCGCCGGACTCGGAATGCCGCCAGACTTTGCGAGGGGCCCGCGTGTGCCAAAAATAGGCCGCTGGCAAAGGCGCGCCCAAAAATAACAGCCCGAAGGCCGGGGCGCCAAGTTCGTCCAGCGGAAAAAGGCCACAAAAACGGGTGGGCTACACCCTCGGGGGGTGGGGCTGGCCCACTTCGTACGCCGGACTCGGAATACCGCGAGACTTTGCGAGGGTCCTCCGTGTGCCAAAAATAGGCCGCGGGCAAAGCCGCGACCAAAAATAACTGCCCGAAGGCCGGGGCGCCAAGTTCGTCCAGCGGAAAAAGGACACAAAAACGGGTGGGCTACACCCTTGGGGGGTGGGCTGGCCCACTTCGTCCGCCGGACTCGGAATGCCGCCAGACTTTGCGAGGGGCCTCCGTGTACCAAAAATAGGCTGCTGGCAAAGCCGCGCCCAAAAATTACAGCCCGAAGGCCAGGGCGCCAAGTTCGTCCAGCGGAAAAAGGCCACAAAAACGGGTGGGCTACACCCTCGGGGGGTGGGGCTGGCCCACTTCGTCCGCCGGACTCGGAATGCCGCGAGACTTTGTGAGGATCCTCCGTGTGCCAAAAATAGGCCGCGGGCAAAGCCGCGCCCAAAAATAACCGCCCGAAGGCCGGGGCGCCAAGTTCGTCCAGCGGAAAAAGGCCACAAAAACGGGTGGGCTATAGCCTTGGGGGGTGGGGCACGCTAAGTTCGTCCGCCGGACTCGGAATGCCGCGAGACTTTGCGAGGGGCCTCCATGTGCCAAATATAGGCCGCGGGCAAAGCCGCGCCCAAAAATAACCGCCCAAAGGCCGGGGCGCCAAGTTTGTTCAGCGGAAAAAGGCCACAAAAACGGGTGGGCTATAGCCTTGGGGGGTGCGGCTGGCCAACTTCGTCCGCCGTACTCGGAATGCCGCGAGACTTTACGAGGGGCCTCCGTGTGCCAAAAATAGGCCGCGGACCAAGCCGCTCCCAAAAATAACCGCCCGAAGGCCGGGGCGCCAAGTTCGTCCAGCGGAAAAAGGCCACAAAAACGGGTGGGCTACACCCTCGGGGGGTGGGGCTGGCCCACTTCGTCCGCCGGACTCGGAATGCCGCGAGACTTTGTGAGGATCCTCCGTGTGCCAAAAATAGGCCGCGGGCAAAGCCGCGCCCAAAAATTACAGCCCGAAGGCCGGGGCGCCAAGTTCGTCCAGCGGAAAAAGGCCACAAAACCGGGTGGGCTACACCCTCGGGGGGTGGGGCTGGCCCACTTCGTCCGCCGGACTGGGAATGCCGCGAGACTTTGCGAGGGTCCTCCGTGTGCCAAAAATAGGCCGCGGGCAAAGCCGCGTCCAAAAATAACAGCCCGAAGGCCGGGGCGCCAAGTTCGTCCAGCGGAAAAAGGACACAAAAACGGGTGGGCTATAGACTTGGGGGGTGGGGCTGGCCCACTTCGTCCGCCGGACTCGGAATGCCGCCAGACTTTGCGAGGGGCCTCCGTGTGCCAAAAATAGGCCGCTGGCAAAGCCGCGCCCAAAAATAACAACCCGAAGGCCGGGGCGCCAAGTTCGTCCAGCGGAAAAAGGCCACAAAATCGGGTGGGCTACACCCTCGGGGGGTGGGGCTGGGCCACTTCGTACGCCGGACTCGGAATACCGCGAGACTTTGCGAGGGTCCTCCGTGTGCCAAAAATAGGCCGCGGGCAAAGCCGCGCCCAAAAATAACAGCCCGAAGGCCGGGGCGCCAAGTTCGTCCAGCGGAAAAAGGCCACAAAAACGGGTGGGCTACACCCTCGGGGGGTGGGGCTGGCCCACTTCGTCCGCCGGACTGGGAATGCTGCGAGACTTTGCAAGGGTCCTCCATGTGCCAAAAATAGGCCGCGGGCAAAGCCGCGCCCAAAAATAACCGCCCGAAGGCCGGGGCGCCAAGTTCGTCCAGCGGAAAAAGGCCACAAAAACGGGTGGGCTATAGCCTTGGGGGGGGGGGCTGGCCAACTTCATCCGCCGGACTCGGAATGCCGCCAGACTTTGCGAGGGGCCTCCGTGTGCCAAAAATAGGCCGCTGGCACAGCCGCACCCAAAAATAACCGCCCGAAGGCCGGGGCGCCACGTTTGTCCTGCGGAAAAAGGCCACAAAAACGGGTGGGCTATAGCCTTGGGGGGTGGGGCTGGCCTACTTTGTCCGCCGGACTAGGAATGCCGCGAGACTTTGCCAGGAGCCTCCGTGTGCCAAAAATAGGCCGCGGGAAAAGCCGTGCCCAAAAATAACCGCCCGAAAGCCGGGGCGCCAAGTTCGTCCAGCGGAAAAAGGCCACAAAAACGGGTGGGCTATGGCCTTGGGGGGTGGGCCTGGCCAACTTCGTCCGCCGGACTCGGAATGCCGCGAGACTTTGCGAGGGGCCTCCGTGTGCCAAAAATAGGCCGCGGGCAAAGCCGCGCCCAAAAATAACCGCCCGAAGGCCGGGGCGCCAGGTTTGTCCTGCGGAAAAAGGTCACAAAAACGGGTGGGCTATAGCCTTGGGGGGTGGGGCTGGCCTACTTCGTCCGCCGGACTCGGAATGCCGCGAGACTTTACCAGGAGCCTCCATGTGCCAAAAATAGGCCGCGGGAAAAGCCGCGCCCAAAAATAACCGCCCGAAAGCCGGGGCGCCAATTTCGTCCAGCGGAAAAAGGCCACAAAAACGGGTGGGCTATAGCCTTGGGGGGTGGGGCTGGCCAACTTCGTCCGCCGGACTCGGAATGGCGCGAGACTTTGCGAGGCGCCTCCGTGTGCCAAAAATAGGCCGCGGGCAAAGCCGTACCCAAAAATAACCGCCCGAAGGCCGGGGTGCCAAGTTCGTCCGCCGGACTCGGAATGCCGCGAGACTTTGCGAGGGGCCTCCGTGTGCCAAAAATAGGCCGCGGGCAAAGCCGCGACCAAAAATAACTGCCCGAAGGCCGGGGCGCCAAGTTCATCCAGCGGAAAAAGGACACAAAAACGGGTGGGCTACACCCTCGGGGGGTGGGCTTGCCCACTTCGTCCGCCGGACTCGGATGCCGCCAGACTTTGCGAGGGGCCTCCGTGTACCAAAAATAGGCCGCTGGCAAAGCCGCACCCAAAAATAACAGCCCGAAGGCCAGGGCGCCAAGTTCGTCCAGCGGAAAAAGGCCACAAAAACGGGTGGGCTACACCCTCGGGGGGTGGGGCTGGGCCACTTCGTACGCCGGACTCGGAATACCACGAGACTTTGCGAGGGTCCTCCGTGTGCCAAAAATAGGCCGCGGCCAAAGCCGCGCCCAAAAATAACAGCCCGAAGGCCGGGGCGCCAAGTTCGTCCAGCGGAAAAAGGCCACAAAACCGGGTGGGCTACATCCTCGGGGGGTGGGGCTGGCCAACTTCATCCACCGGACTCGGAATGCCGCGAGACTTTGCGAGGGTCCCCCGTGTGCCAAAAATAGGCTGTGGACAAAGCCGCGCCCAAAAATAATAGCCCGAAGGCCGGGGCGCCAAGTTCGTCCAGCGGAAAAAGGCCACAAAAACGGGTGGGCTATAGCCTTGGGGGGTGGGGCTGGCCAACTTCATCCACCGGACTCGGAATGCCGCGAGACTTTGCGAGGGTCCTCCGTGTGCCAAAAATAGGCCGCGGGCAAAGCCGGGCCCAAAAATAACAGCCCGAAGGCCGGGGCGCCAAGTTCGTCCGGCGGAAAAAGGTCACAAAAACGCGTGGGCGATAGCCTTGGGGGGTGGGGCTGGCCCACTTCGTCCGCCGGACTCGGAATGCCGTGAGACTTTGCGAGGGGCCTCCGTGTGCCAAAAATAGGCCACGGGCAAAGCCACGCCCAAAAATAACAGCCCGAAGGCCGGGGCGCCAAGTTCATCCAGCGGAAAAAGGCCACAAAAACGGGTGGGCTATAGCCTTGGGGTGTGGGGCTGGCCCACTTCGTCCGCCGGACTCAGAATGCTGCGAGACTTTGCGAGGGGCCTCCGTGTGCCAAAAATAGGCCGCGGGCAAAGCCGTACCCAAAAATAACCGCCCGAAGGCCGGGGTGCCAAGTTCGTCCGCCGGACTCGGAATGCCGCGAGACTTTGCGAGGGGCCTCCGTGTGCCAAAAATAGGCCGCGGGCAAAGCCGCGAGCAAAAATAACTGCCCGAAGGCCGGGGCGCCAAGTTCATCCAGCGGAAAAAGGACACAAAAACGGGTGGGCTACACCCTCGGGGGGTGGGGCTGGCCCACTTCGTCCGCCGGACACGGAATGCCGCCAGACTTTACGAGGGGCCTCCGTGTACCAAAAATAGGTCGCTGGCAAAGCCGCGCCCAAAAATAACAGCCCGAAGGCCGGGGCGCCGAGTTCGTCCAGCGGAAAAAGGACACAAAAACGGGTGGGCTACACCCTCGGGGGGTGGGGCTGGCCCACTTCGTCCGCCGGACTCGGAATGCCGCGAGACTTTACCAGGAGCCTCCATGTGCCAAAAATAGGCCGCGGGAAAAGCCGCGCCCAAAAATAACCGCCCGAAAGCCGGGGCGCCAATTTCGTCCAGCGGAAAAAGGCCACAAAAACGGGTGGGCTATAGCCTTGGGGGGTGGGGCTGGCCAACTTCGTCCGCCGGACTCGGAATGGCGCGAGACTTTGCGAGGCGCCTCCGTGTGCCAAAAATAGGCCGCGGGCAAAGCCGTACCCAAAAATAACCGCCCGAAGGCCGGGGTGCCAAGTTCGTCCGCCGGACTCGGAATGCCGCGAGACTTTGCGAGGGGCCTCCGTGTGCCAAAAATAGGCCGCGGGCAAAGCCGCGACCAAAAATAACTGCCCGAAGGCCGGGGCGCCAAGTTCATCCAGCGGAAAAAGGACACAAAAACGGGTGGGCTACACCCTCGGGGGGTGGGCTGGCCCACTTCGTCCGCCGGACTCGGATGCCGCCAGACTTTGCGAGGGGCCTCCGTGTACCAAAAATAGGCCGCTGGCAAAGCCGCACCCAAAAATAACAGCCCGAAGGCCAGGGCGCCAAGTTCGTCCAGCGGAAAAAGGCCACAAAAACGGGTGGGCTACACCCTCGGGGGGTGGGGCTGGGCCACTTCGTACGCCGGACTCGGAATACCACGAGACTTTGCGAGGGTCCTCCGTGTGCCAAAAATAGACCTCGGCCAAAGCCGCGCCCAAAAATAACAGCCCGAAGGCCGGGGCGCCAAGTTCGTCCAGCGGAAAAAGGCCACAAAACCGGGTGGGCTACATCCTCGGGGGGTGGGGCTGGCCAACTTCATCCACCGGACTCGGAATGCCGCGAGACTTTGCGAGGGTCCCCCGTGTGCCAAAAATAGGCTGTGGACAAAGCCGCGCCCAAAAATAATAGCCCGAAGGCCGGGGCGCCAAGTTCGTCCAGCGGAAAAAGGCCACAAAAACGGGTGGGCTATAGCCTTGGGGGGTGGGGCTGGCCAACTTCATCCACCGGACTCGGAATGCCGCGAGACTTTGCGAGGGTCCTCCGTGTGCCAAAAATAGGCCGCGGGCAAAGCCGGGCCCAAAAATAACAGCCCGAAGGCCGGGGCGCCAAGTTCGTCCGGCGGAAAAAGGTCACAAAAACGCGTGGGCGATAGCCTTGGGGGGTGGGGCTGGCCCACTTCGTCCGCCGGACTGGGAATGCCGTGAGACTTTGCGAGGGGCCTCCGTGTGCCAAAAATAGGCCACGGGCAAAGCCACGCCCAAAAATAACAGCCCGAAGGCCGGGGCGCCAAGTTCATCCAGCGGAAAAAGGCCACAAAAACGGGTGGGCTATAGCCTTGGGGTGTGGGGCTGGCCCACTTCGTCCGCCGGACTCAGAATGCTGCGAGACTTTGCGAGGGGCCTCCGTGTGCCAAAAATAGGCCGCGGGCAAAGCCGTACCCAAAAATAACCGCCCGAAGGCCGGGGTGCCAAGTTCGTCCGCCGGACTCGGAATGCCGCGAGACTTTGCGAGGGGCCTCCGTGTGCCAAAAATAGGCCGCGGGCAAAGCCGCGAGCAAAAATAACTGCCCGAAGGCCGGGGCGCCAAGTTCATCCAGCGGAAAAAGGACACAAAAACGGGTGGGCTACACCCTCGGGGGGTGGGGCTGGCCCACTTCGTCCGCCGGACACGGAATGCCGCCAGACTTTACGAGGGGCCTCCGTGTACCAAAAATAGGTCGCTGGCAAAGCCGCGCCCAAAAATAACAGCCCGAAGGCCGGGGCGCCGAGTTCGTCCAGCGGAAAAAGGACACAAAAACGGGTGGGCTACACCCTCGGGGGGTGGGGCTGGCCCACTTCGTCCGCCGGACTCGGAATGCCGCGAGACTTTGCGAGGGTCCTCCGTGTGCCAAAAATAGGCCGCGGGCAAATCCGCGCCCAAAAATAACAGCCCGAAGGCCGGGGCGCCAAGTTCGTCCAGCGGAAAAAGGCAACAAAAACGGGTGGGCTATAGCCTTGGGGGGTGGGGCTGGCCCACTTCGTCCGCCGGACTCGGAATGCCGCGAGACTTTGCGAGGGGCCTCCATGTGCCAAAAATAGGCCGCGGACAAAGCCGCGCCCAAAAATAACAGCCCGAAGGCCGGGGCGCCAAGTTCGCCCAGCGGAAAAAGGCCACAAAAACGGGTGGGCTATAGCCTTGGGGGGTGGGCCTGGCCAACTTCGTCCGCCGGACTCGGAATACCGCGAGACTTTGCGAGGGGCCTCCAGGTGCCAAAAATAGGCCGCGGGCACAGCCGTGCCCAATAATAACGGCACGAAGGCGGGGCACCAAGTTCGTCCAGCGGAAAAAGGTCACAAAAATGGGTGGGCTATATATCCTTGGGGGGTGGGGTTGGCCAACTTTGTCCCCAGGACTCGGAATGGCGCGAGACTTTGCGAGGCAACTCCGTGTGCCAAAAATAGGCCGCGGGCACAGCGGCACCCAAAAATAACTGCCCGAAGGCCAGGGCGCCATGTTCGTCCAGCGGAAAAAGGCCACAAAAACGGGTGGGCTATAGCCTTGGGGGGTGGGGCTGGCCAACTTAGCCCGCCAGACTCGGAATAGCGCGAGACTTTGCGAGGCACCTCCGTGTGCCAAAAATTGGCCGTGGGCACAGCCGCGCCAAAAAATAACCGCCCAAAGGCCGGGGCGCCAAGTTCGTCCAGCGGAAAAAGACCCCAAAAACGGGTGGGCTATAGCCTTGGGGGGTGGGGCTGGCCAACTTCGTCCTTCGGACTCGAAATGGCGCCAGACTTTGCAAGGTACCTCCGTGTGCCAAAAATATGCCGCGGGCACAGGCGCGTCCAAAAATAACCGTCCAAAGGCCGGGGTTCCAAGTTCGTCCAGCGGAAAAAGGCCACAAAAACGGGTGGGCTATAGCCTTGGGGGGTGGGGCTGGCCAACTTCGTCCGCCGGACTCGGAATGGCGTGAGACCTTGCGAGGTGCCTCCGTGTGCCAAAAATAGGCCACGGGCACAGCCGCGTCCAAAAATAACCACTCGAAGGCCGGGGCGCCAAGTTCGTCCAGCGGAAAAAGCCCACAAAAACAGGTGGGCTATAGCCTTGGGGTGTGGGGCTGGCCAAGTACGTCCGCCGGACTCGGAATGGCGCGAGACTTTGCGAGGCACCTCCGTGTGCCAAAAATAGGCTGCGGGCACAGCCGCGTCCAAAAATAACCTCCCGAAGGCCGGGGTGCCAAGTTCGTCCAGCAGAAAAAGCCCACAAAAACGGGTGGGCTATAGCCTTGGGGGGTGGGGCTGGCCAACTTCGTCCGCCGGACTCGGAATGGCGCGAGACATTGCGAGGAGCCTCCGTGTGCCAAAAATAGGCTGCGGGCACAGCCGCGTCCAAAAATAACCTCCCGAAGGCCGGGGCACCAAGTTCGTCCAGCGGAAAAAGCCCACAAAAACGGGTGGGCTATAGCCTTGGGGGGTGGGGCTGGCCAACTTCGTCCGCCGGACTCGGAATGGCGCGAGACTTTGCGAGGCGCCTCCGTGTGCCAAAAAAACGCCGCGGGCAAAGCCGCGCCCAAAAATAACCTCCCAAAGGCCGGGGCGCCAAGTTCGTCCAGCGGAAAAAGGTCACAAAAACGGGTGGGCTATAGCCTTGGGGGGTGGGGCTGGCCAACTTCGTCCGCAGGACTCAGAATGGCGCGAGACTTTGCGAGGTGCCTCCGTGTGCTAAACATAGGCCGCGGACAAAGCCGCGCCCAAAAATAACCGCCCGAAGGCCGGGGCGCCAAGTTCGTCCAGCGGAAAAAGGCCACAAAAACGGGTGGGCTATAGCCTTGGGGGGTGGGGCTGGCCAACTTCGTCCGCAGGACTCGGAATGGCGCGAGTCTTTGCGAGGCCCCTCTGTGTGCCAAAAATAGGCAGCGGGCACAGCCGCGTCCAAAAATAACCTCCCGAAGGCCGGGGCGCCAAGTTCGTCCAGCGGAAAAAGCCCACAAAAACGGGTGGGCTATAGCCTTGGGGGGTGGGGCTGGCCATATTCGTCCGCCGGACTCGGAATGGCGCGAGACTTTGTGAGGCGCCTCCGTGTGCCAAAAATAGGCCACGGGCAAAGCCGCGCCCAAAAATAACCGCCCGAAGGCCGGGGCGCCAAGTTCGTCCAGCAGAAAAAGGCGACAAAAACGGGTGGGCTATAGCTTTCGGGGGTGGGGCTGGCCAACTTCGTCCGCCGGACTCGGAATGGCGTGAGACTTTGCGAGGCGCCTCCGTGTGCCAAAAATAGGCTGCGGGCACAGCCGCGTCCAAAAATAACCTCCCGAACGCCGGGCCGTCAAGTTCGTCCAGCGGAAAAAGCCCACAAAAACGGGTGGGCCATAGCCTTGGGGTGTGGGGCTGGCCAACTACGTCCGCCGGACTCGGAATGGCGCGAGACTTTTCGAGGTGCCTCCGTGTGCCAAAAATAGGCCGCGGGCACAGCCGTGCCCAAAAATAACCGCCCGAAGGCCGGGGCGCCAAGTTCGTCCAGCTGAAAAAGCCCACAAAAACGGGTGGGCTATAGTCTTGGGGGGTGTGGCTGGCCAACATCGTCTGCCGGACTCGGAATGGCGCGAGACTTTGCGAGGGGCCTCCGTGTGCCAAAAATAGACCGCGGGCACAGCCGCGCCCAAAAATAACTGCCCGAACGCCGGGGCGCCAAGTTCGTCCAGCGGAAAAAGGCCACAAAAACGGGTGGGCTATAGCCTTGGGGGGTGGGGCTGGCCAACTTCGTCCGCCGGACTCGGAATGGCGCGAGACTTTACGAGGCACATCCGTGCGCCAAAAATAGGCCGCGGGAACAGCCGCGCCCAAAAATAACCGCCCGAAGGCCGGGAACGCCAAGTTCGTCCAGCGGAAAAAGGCCACAAAAACGGGTGGGCTATAGCCTTGGGGGGTGGGGCTGGCCAACTTCGTCCGCCGGACTCGGAATGGCGCGAGTCTTTCCGAGGCACCTCCGTGTGCCAAAAATAGGCCGCGGGCACAGCCGCGCCCAAAAATAACCGCCCGAAGGCCGGTGCGCCAAGTTCGTCCAGCGGAAAAAGGCCACAAAAACGGGTGGGCTATAGCCTTGGGGGGTGGGGCTGGCCAACTTCGTCCGCCGGACTCGGAATGGCGCGAGACTTTGCGAGGGGCCTCCGTGTGCCAAAAATAGGCCGCGGACACAGCCGCGCCCAAAAATAACCGCCCGAAGGTCGGGGCGCCAAGTTCGTCCAGCGGAAAAAGGCCACAAAAACGGGTGGGCTATAGCCTTGGGGGGTGGGGCTGGCCAACTTCGTCCGCCGGACTCGGAATGGCGCGAGACTTTACGAGGCACATCCGTGCGCCAAAAATAGGCCGCGGGAACAGCCGCGCCCAAAAATAACCGCCCGAAGGCCGGGAACGCCAAGTTCGTCCAGCGGAAAAAGGCCACAAAAACGGGTGGGCTATAGCCTTGGGGGGTGGGGCTGGCCAACTTCGTCCGCCGGACTCGGAATGGCGCGAGTCTTTCCGAGGCACCTCCGTGTGCCAAAAATAGGCCGCGGGCACAGCCGCGCCCAAAAATAACCGCCCGAAGGCCGGTGCGCCAAGTTCGTCCAGCGGAAAAAGGCCACAAAAACGGGTGGGCTATAGCCTTGGGGGGTGGGGCTGGCCAACTTCGTCCGCCGGACTCGGAATGGCGCGAGACTTTGCGAGGGGCCTCCGTGTGCCAAAAATAGGCCGCGGACACAGCCGCGTCCAAAAATAACCGCCCGAAGGTCGGGGCGCCAAGTTCGTCCAGCGGAAAAAGGCCACAAAAACGGGTGGGCTATAGCCTTGGGGGGTGGGGCTGGCCAACTACGTCCGCCGGACACGGAATGGCGCGAGACTTTGCGAGGGGTCTCTGTGTTCCAAAAATAGGCCGCGGGCACAGTCGCGCTCAAAATTAACGGCCCGAAGGCCGGGGCTCCAAGTTCATCCAGCGGAAAAAGCCCTAAAAACGGGTGGGCTATAGCCTTGGGGGGTGGGGCTGGCCAACTTCGTCCGCCGGGCTCGGAATGGCGCGAGACTTTGCGAGGTGCCTCCGTGTGCCAAAAATAGGCCGCGGGCACAGCCGCGCCCAAAAATAACCGCCCGAAGGCCGGGGCGCCAAGTTCGTCCAGGGGAAAAAGGCCACAAAAACGGTTGGGCTATAGCCTTGGGGGGTGGGGCTGGCCCACTTCGTCCGCCGGACTCGGAATGGCGCGAGACTTTTCAAGGCACCTCCGTGCGCCAAAAATAGGCCGCGGGCACAGCCGCGCCCAAAAATAACCGTCCGAAGGCCGGGGCGCCAAGTTCATCCAGCGGAAAAAGACCACAAAAACGGGTGGGCTATAGCCTTGGGGGGTGGGGCTGGCCAATTTCGTCCGCCGGACTCGGAATGGCGCGAGACTTTTCGAGGCACCTCCGTGTGCCAAAAATAGGCCGCGGGCAAAGCCGCGCCCAAAAATAACAGGCCGTAGGCCGGGGCGCCAAGTTCGTCCAGCGGAAAAAGGCCAGAAAAACGGGTGGGCTATAGGCTTGGGGGGTGGGGCTGGCCAACTTCGTCCGCCGGACTAGGAATGGCGCGAGACTTTTCGAGGCGCCTCCGTGTGCCAAAAATAGGCCGTGGACGCAGCCGCGCCAAAAAATAACCGCCCGAAGGCCGGGGCGCCAAGTTCGTCCAGCTGAAATAGCCCACAAAAACGGGTGGGCTATAGTCTTGGGGGGTGTGGCTGGCCAACATCGTCCGCCGGACTCGGAATGGCGCGAGACTTTGCGAGGGGCCTCCGTGTGCCAAAAATAGGCCGCGGGCACAGCCGGGCCGAAAAATAACCGCCGAAGGCCGGGGCGCCAAGTTCGTCTAGCAGAAAAAGCCCACAAAAATGGGTGGGCTATGGCCTTCGGGGGTGGGGCTGGCAAACTTCGTCCGCCGGACTCGGAATGCCGCGAGAGTTTGTGATGGGCCTCCGTGTGCCAAAAATAGACCGCGGTCAAAGCCGCGCCCAAAAATAACCGCCCGAAGGCCGGGGCGCCAAGTTCGTCCCGCGGAAAAAACACACAAAAACGGGTGGGCTATAGCCTTGGGGGGTGGGGCTGGCCAACTTCGTCCGCCGGACTCGGAATGGCGCGAGACTTTCCGAGGTCCCTCCGTGTGCCAAAAATACGCCGCGGGCACAGTTGCGCCCAAAAATAACCGCCCGAAGGCCGGGACACCAACTTCGTCCAGCGGAAAAAGCCCACAAAAACGGGTGGGCTATAGCCTTGGGGGGTGGGGCTGGCCAAC
Organism: Citrus x changshan-huyou; assembly: GCA_039657385.1. Taxonomy (NCBI): domain Eukaryota; kingdom Viridiplantae; phylum Streptophyta; class Magnoliopsida; order Sapindales; family Rutaceae; genus Citrus; species Citrus x changshan-huyou. The sequence continues at coordinate 772,333 of JBCGBO010000016.1, forward strand.
TTCGTCCGCCGGACTCAGAATGGCGCGAGACTTTGCGAGGTGCCTCCGTGTGCCAAAATTAGGCCGCGGGCAGAGCCGCGCCCAAATATAACCGCCCGAAGGCCGGGGCGCCATGTTCGTCCAGCGGAAAAATGCCACAAAAACGGGTGGGTTATAGCCTTGGGGGGTGGGGCTGGCCAACTTCGTCCGCCGGACTCGGAATGGCGCGAGACTTTGCGAGGCGCCTCCCTGTGCCAAAAATAGGCCGTGGACACAGCCTTGCCCAAAAATAACCGCCCGAAGGCCGGGGCGCCAAGTTCTTCCAGCGGAAAAAGCCCACAAAAACGGGTGGGCTATAGCCTGGGGGGATGGGGCTGGCCAACTTCGTCCGCTGGACTCGGAATGGTGTGAGACTTTGCGAGCGGCCCCCGTGTGCCAAAAACAGGCCGCGGGCACAGCCGTGCCAAAAAATAACCGCCCGAAGGCCGGGGCGCCAAGTACGTCCAGCGGAAATATGCCACAAAAACGGGTGGGCTATAGCCTTGGGGGGTGGGGCTGGCCAACATCGTCCGCCGAACTCGGAATAGCGTGAGACTTTGTGAGGCACCTCCGTGTGCCAATAATAGGCCGCGGGCACAGCCGCACCCAAAAATAACAGCCCGAAGGCAGAGGCGCCAAGTTCGTCCAGCCGAAAAAGGCCACAAAAACGGGTGGGCTATAGCCTTGGGGGGTGGGGCTGGCCAACTTTGTCCGCCGGAGTCGGAATGGTACGAGACATTGCGAGGTGCCTCCGTGTGCCAAAAATAGCCCGCGGGCACAGCCGTACACAAGAATAACCGCCCGAAGGCCGGAGCGCCAAGTTCGTCCAGCGGAAAAATGCCACAAAAACAGGTGGGCTATAGCCTTGGGGGGTGGGGCTGGCCAACTTCGTCCGCCGGACTCGCAATTGCGCGAGACTTTGCGAGGCACCTCCGTGTGCCAAAAATAGGCCGCGGCCACAGCCACGCCCAAAAATAACTGCACGAAGGCCGGCCGCCAAGTTCGTCCAGCGGAAAAAGGCCACAGAAACGGGTGGGCTATAGCCTTGGGGGGTGGGGCTGGCCAACTTTGTCCGCCGGACTCGGAATGCCGCGAGACTTGGCGAGGGGCCTCCGTGTGCCAAAAATTGGTCGCGGACAAAGTCCCATCCAAAAATAACCACCCGAAGGCCGGGGCGCCACGTTCGTCCAGCGGAAAAAGGCCACAAAAACGGGTGGGCTATAGCCTTGGGGGGTGGGTCAGGCCAACTTCGTCCGCCGGACTCGGAATGCCGCGAGACTTTGCGAGGGGCCTCCGTGTGCCAAAAATAGGCCACGGGCAAAGCCGCGCCCAAAAATAACCTCCCAAAGGCCGTGCCGCCAAGTTCGTCCAGCGGAAAATGGCGACAAAAACGGGTGGGCTATAGCCTTGGGGGGTGGGACTGGCCAACTTCGTCCGCCGAACTCGGAATGGCGCGAGACTTTGCGAGGCGCCTCCGTGTGCCAAAAATAGGCCGTGGGCACAGCCGCGCCCAAAAATAACCGCCCGAAGGCCGGGGCGCCAAGTTCGTCCAGCGGAAAAAGGCCACAAAAACGGGTGGGCTATAGCCTTGGGGGGCGGGACTGGCCAACTTCATCCGGCGGACTCGGAATGGCGCGAGATTTTTCGAGCGGCCTCCGTGTGCCAAAAAAAGGCCGCGGGCACAGCTGCGCCCAAAAATAACCGCACGAAGGCCGGGGCGCCAAGTTCGTCCAGCGGAAAAAGGCCACAAAAATGGGTGGGCTATAGCCTTGGGGGGTGGGGCTGGCCAAGTTCGTCCGCCGGACTCGGAATGGCGCGAGACTTTGCGAGCAGCCTCCGTGTGCCAAAAATAGGCCGCGGGCACAGCCACGCCCAAAAATAAATGCCCGAAAGCCGGGGTACCAAGTTCGTCCAGCGGAAAAACGCCACGAAAACGGGTGGGCTATAGCCTTGGGTGGTGGGGTTGGCCGACTTCGTCCGCCGGACTCGGAATGGCGCGAAACTTTGCGAGCCGCCTCCGTGTGCCAAAAATAGTCCGCGGACAAAGCCGCGCCAAAAAATAACCGCCCGAAGGCCGGGGCGCCAAGTTCGTCCAGCGGAAAAATGCCACAAAAACGGGTGGGCTATAGCCTTGGGGGGTGGGCTATAGCCTTAGGGAGCGGGGCTGGCCAACTCCGTCCTCCGGACTCGGAACGGCGCGAGACTTTGCGAGGCACCTCCGTGTGCCAAAAATAGGCCGAGGGCACAGCCGCACCCAAAAATAACCGCCCGAAAGCCGGGGCGCCAAGTTCGTCCAGCGGAAAAGGGCCACAAAATCGGGTGGGCAATAGCCTTGGGGGGTGGGACTGGCCGACTTCCTCGGCTGGACTCGGAATGGCGCGAGACTTTGCGAGGCAACTCCGTGCGCCAAAAATAGGCAGCGGGCACAGCCGCGCCCAAACATAACTGCCCGAAGGCCGGGGCGCCAAGTTCGTCGAGCGGAAAAAGGCCACAGAAATGGGTGGGCTATTGCCTTGGGGGGTGGGGCTGGCAAACTTCGTCCGCCGGACTCGGAATGGCGCGAGACTTTGCGAGCGTCCTCCATGTGCCAAAAATAGGCCACGGGCACAGCGGCACCAAAAAATAACCGCTCGAAGGCCGGGGCGCGAAGTTCGTCCGGCGGAAAAAGGCCACAAAAACGGGTGGGCTATAGCCTTGGGGGGTGGGGCTGGCCAACTTCGTCCGCCGGAATCGGAATGGCGCGAGACTTTGCGAGCGGCCTCCATGTGCCAAAAATAGGCCACGGGCACAGCCGTACCCAAAAATAACCGTCCGAAGGCCGGGGCGCGAAGTTCGTCCAGCGGAAAAAGGCCACAAAAACGGATGGGCTATAGCCTTGGGGGGTGGGGCTGGCCAACTTCGTCCGCCGGACTCGGAATGGTGTGAGACTTTGCGAACGGCCTCCCTGTGCCAAAAATAGGCCACGGGCACAGCCGCGCCCATAAATAACCGCCCGAAGGCCGGGGCGCGAAGTTCGTCCAGCGGAAAAAGGCCACGAAAACGGGTGGGCTATAGCCTTGGGGGGTGGTGCTGGCCAACTTCGTCCGCCGGACTCGGAATGCCGCGAGATTTTACGAGGGGCCTCTGTGTGCGAAAAATAGGCCACGGGCAAAGCCGTACCCAAAAATAACCGCGCGAAGGCCGGGGCGCCAAGTTCGTCCAGCCGAAAAAGGCCACAAAAACGGGTGAGCTATAGCCTTGGGGGGTGGGGCTGGCCAACTTCGTCCGCCGGACTGGGAATGCCGCGATACTTTGTGAGAGGTCTCCGTGTACCAAAAATGGGTCGCGGGCAAAGCCGCGTCCAAAAATAACCGCCCAAAGGCCGGGGCGCCAAGTTCGTCCATCGGAAAAAGCCCACAAAAACGGGTGGGCTATAGCCTTGGGGGGTGGGGCTGGCCAACTTCGTCCGCCGGACTCCGAATGGCGCGAGAGTTTGCGAGGTGCCTCCGTTTGCCAAAAATAGGCCGCGGGTACAGCCGCGCCCAAAAATAACCGCCCGAAGGCCGGGGCGCCAAGTTCGTCCAGTGGAATAATATCACAAAAACGGGTGGGCTATAGCCTTGGGGGGTGGGGCTGGCCAACTTCGTCCGCCATACTCGGAATGGCGCGAGACTTTGCGAGGCGCCTCCGTGTGCCAAAAATAGGCCGCGGGCACAGCCGCGCCCAAAAATAACTGCCCGAAGGCCGGGGCGCCAAGTTCGTCCAGCGGAAAAATATCACAAAAACGGGTGGGCTATAGCCTTGGGGGGTGGGGCTGGCCAACTTCGTCCGCCGGACTCACAATTAAGCGAGACTTTGCGAGGCACCTCCGTGTGCCAAAAATAGGCTGCGGGCGCAACCGTGCCAAAAAATAGCCGCCCGAAGGCCGGGGCGCCAAGTACGTCCAGCGGAAATATGCCACAAAAACGGGTGGGCTATAGCCTTGGGGGGTGGGGCTGGCCAACTTAGTCCGCCGGACTTGGAATTGCGCGAGCCTTTGCGAGGTGCCTCTGTGTGCCAAAAATAGGCCCCGGGCACAGCCGTACCCAAAACTAACCGCCCGAAGGCCGGGGCGCCAAGTTCGTCCCGCGGAAAAAACACACAAAAACGGGTGGGCTATAGCCTTGGGGGGTGGGGCTGGCCAACTTCGTCCGCCGGACTCGGAATGGCGCGAGACTTTCCGAGGTCCCTCCGTGTGCCAAAAATACGCCGCGGGCACAGTTGCGCCCAAAAATAACCGCCCGAAGGCCGGGACACCAACTTCGTCCAGCGGAAAAAGCCCACAAAAACGGGTGGGCTATAGCCTTGGGGGGTGGGGCTGGCCAACATCGTCCGCCGAACTCGGAATAGCGCGAGACTTTGTGAGGCACGTCCGTGTGCCAATAATAGGCCGCGGGCACAGCCGCACCCAAAAATAACAGCCCGAAGGCAGAGGCGCCAAGTTCGTCCAGCCGAAAAAGGCCACAAAAACGGGTGGGCTATAGCCTTGGGGGGTGGGGCTGGCCAACTTTGTCCGCCGGAGTCGGAATGGTACGAGACATTGCGAGGTGCCTCCGTGTGCCAAAAATAGCCCGCGGGCACAGCCGTACACAAGAATAACCGCCCGAAAGCCGGAGCGCCAAGTTCGTCCAGCGGAAAAATGCCACAAAAACAGGTGGGCTATAGCCTTGGGGGGTGGGGCTGGCCAACTTCGTCCGCCGGACTCGCAATTGCGCGAGACTTTGCGAGGCACCTCCGTGTGCCAAAAATAGGCCGCGGGCACAGCCACACCCAAAAATAACTGCACGAAGGCCGGCTGCCAAGTTCGTCCAGCGGAAAAAGGCCACAGAAACGGGTGGGCTATAGCCTTGGGGGGTGGGGCTGGCCAACTTTGTCCGCCGGACTCGGAATGCCGCGAGACTTTGCGAGGGGCCTCCGTGTGCCAAAAATTGGCCGTGGACAAAGTCCCATGCAAAAATAACCACCCGAAGGCCGGGGCGCCACGTTCGTCCAGCGGAAAAAGGCCACAAAAACGGGTGGGCTATAGCCTTGGGGGGTTGGGCTGGGCAACTTCGTCCGCCGGACTCGGAATGCCGCGAGACTTTGTGAGGGGCCTCCGTGTGCCAAAAATAGGCCGCGGGCACAGCCGCGCCCAAAAATAACCGCCCGAAGGCCGGGGCGCCAAGTTCGTCCAGCGGAAAAAGGCCACAAAAACGGGTGGGCTATAGCCTTGGGGGGCGGGACTGGCCAACTTCATCCGGCGGACTCGGAATGGCGCGAGATTTTTCGAGCGGCCTCCGTGTGCCAAAATTTGGCCACGGGCACAGCCGCGCTAATAAATAACCGCCCGAAGGCCGGGGCGCTTTGTTCGTCCAGCGGAAAAAGGCCACAAAAACGGGTGGGCTATAGCCTTGGGGGGTGGGGCTGGCCAACTTCATCCGCCGGACTCGGAATGGCGCGAGACTTTGCGAGCGGCCTCCGTGTGCCAAAAATAGGCCGCGGGCACAGCCACGCCCAAAAATAACCACCCGAAGGCCGGGCCGCCTAGTTTGTCCAGCGGAAAAAGGCCACAAAAACGGGTGGGCTATAGCCTTGGTGGGTGGGGCTGGCCGACTTCGTCCGCCGGACTCGGAATTGCGCGAGACTTTGCGAGTGGCCTCCGTGTGCCAAAATTTGGCCACGGGCACAGCCGCGCTAATAAATAACCGCCCGAAGGCCGGGGCGCTTTGTTCGTCCAGCGGAAAAAGGCCACAAAAACGGGTGGGCTATAGGCTTGGGGGGTGGGGCTGGCCAACTTCATCCGCCGGACTCGGAATGGCGCGAGACTTTGCGAGCGGCCTCCGTGTGCCAAAAATAGGCCGCGGGCACAGCCACGCCCAAAAATAACCACCCGAAGGCCGGGCCGCCTAGTTTGTCCAGCGAAAAAAGGCCACAAAAACGGGTGGGCTATAGCCTTGGTGGGTGGGGCTGGCCGACTTCGTCCGCCGGACTCGGAATTGCGCGAGACTTTGCGAGTGGCCTCCGTGTGCCAAAAATAGGCTGTGGGCACAGACGCTCCCAAAAATATACGCCCCAAGGCCGGGCTGCCAAGTTCCTCCAGCGGAAAAAGGCCACAAAAACGGGTGGGCTATAGCCTTGGGGGGTGGGGCGGGCCAACTTCGTCCGCCGGACTCGGAATGGCGCGAGACTTTGTGAGCTGCCTCAATGTGCCAAAAATAAGCCACGGGCACAGCCGCGCCCAAAAATAACTGCCCGAAGGCCGGGGCGCCAAGTTCATCCAGCGGAAAAAGGCCACAAAAACGGGTGGGCTATAGCCTTGGGGGGTGGGGCTGGCCAACTTCGTCCGCCGGACTCGGAATGGCGCGAGACTTTGCGAGCGACCTCCGTGTGCCAAAAATAGGCCACGGACACAGCAACGCCCAAAAATAAACGCCCGAAGGCCGGGGCGCCAAGTTCGTCCAGCGGAAAAAGGCCACAAAAACGGGTGGGCTATAGCCTTGGGGGCTTGGGCTGGCCCACTTCGTCCGCCGGACTCGGAATGGCGCGAGACTTTGCGAGGGGCCTCCGTGTGCCAAAAATAGGCCGCGGGCACAGCCACGCCCAAAAATAACTGCCCGAAGGCCGGGGCGCCAAGTTCATCCAGCGGAAAAAGGCCACAAAAACGGGTGGGCTATAGCCTTGGGGGGTGGGGCTGGCCAACTTCGTCCGCCGGACTCGGAATGGCGCGAGACTTTGTGAGCGGCCTCCGTGTGCCAAAAATCGGCCACGGGCACAGCCGCGCCCAAAAATAACCGCCCGAAGGCAGGGGCGCGAAGTTCGTCCAGCGAAAAAAGGCCACAAAAACGGGTGGGCTATAGCCTTGGGGGGTGAGGCTGGCAAAGTTCGTCCGCCGGACTCGAAATGGCGCGAGACTTTGCGAGCGGCCTCCGTGTGCCGAAAATAGGCCGCGAGCACAGCCGCGCCCAAAAATAACTACCCGAAGGCCGGGGCACCCAGTTCGTCCAGCGGAAAAAGCCCACAAAAACGGGTGGGCTATAGCCTTGGGGGGTGAGGCTGGCCAACTTCGTCCGCCGGACATAGAATGGCGCGAGGCTTTGCGAGCGACCTCCGTGTGCCAAAAATAGGCCACGGACACAGCAACGCCCAAAAATAAACGCCCGAAGGCCGGGGCGCCAAGTTCGTCCAGCGGAAAAAGGCCACAAAAACGGGTGGGCTATAGCCTTGGGGGCTTGGGCTGGCCCACTTCGTCCGCCGGACTCGGAATGGCGCGAGACTTTGCGAGGGGCCTCCGTGTTCCAAAAATAGGCCGCGGGCACAGCCACGCCCAAAAATAACTGCCCGAAGGCCGGGGCGCCAAGTTCATCCAGCGGAAAAAGGCCACAAAAACGGGTGGGCTATAGCCTTGGGGGGTGGGGCTGGCCAACTTCGTCCGCCGGACTCGGAATGGCGCGAGACTTTGTGAGCGGCCTCCGTGTGCCAAAAATCGGCCGCGGGCACAGCCGCGCCCAAAAATAACCGCCCGAAGGCAGGGGCGCGAAGTTCGTCCAGCGAAAAAAGGCCACAAAAACGGGTGGGCTATAGCCTTGGGGGGTGGGGCTGGCAACGTTCGTCCGCCGGACTCGAAATGGCGCGAGACTTTGCGAGCGGCCTCCGTGTGCCGAAAATAGGCCGCGGGCACAGCCGCGCCCAAAAATAACTACCCGAAGGCCGGGGCACCCAGTTCGTCCAGCGGAAAAAGCCCACAAAAACGGGTGGGCTATAGCCTTGGGGGGTGGGGCTGGCCAACTTCGTCCGCCGGACTCGGAATGGCGCGAGACTTTGTGAGGCGCCTCCATGTGCCAAAAATAGGACGCGGGTACAGCCGCGCCCGAAAATAACCGCCCGACCACCGGCGCGCCAAGTTCGTCCAGCGGAAAATGGCCACAAAAAATGGTGGGCTATAGCTTCGGGGGGTGTGGCTGGCCAACTTCGTCCGCCGGACTCGGAATGCCACGAGACTTTGCGAGGCACCTCCGTGTCCTAAAAATAGGCCGCGGGCACAGTCGCGCCCAAAAATAACCACCTGAAGGCCGGGGCACCAAGTTCGTCCAGCGGAAAAAGGCCACAAAAACGGGTGGGCTATAGCCTTGGGGGGTGGGGCTGGCCAACTTCGTCCGCCGGACTCGGAATGGCGCGAGACTTTGCGAGGCACCTCCGTGTGCAAAAAATAGGCCGCGGGCACAGCCACGCCCAAAAATAACCGCCCGAAGGCCGGGGCGCCAAGTTCGTCCAGCGGAAAAAGGCCACAAAAACGGGTGGGCTATAGCCTTGGGGGGTGGGGCTGGCCAACTTCGTCCGCCGGACTCGGAATGGCGCGAGACTTTGCGAGGCACCTCCGTGTGCCAAAAATAGGCCGCGGACACAGGCTCGCCCAAAAATTAACTGCCCAAAGGCCGGGGCGCCAAGTTCGTCCAGCGGAAAAAGGCCACAAAACCGGGTGGCCTATAGCCTTGGGGGGTGGGGCTGGCCAACTTCGTCCGCCGGACTTGGAATGGCGCGAGACTTTACGAGCAGCCTCCGTGTGCCAAAAATAGACCGCGGACACAGCCGCGTCCAAAAATAACCCCCCGAAGGCCGGGGCGCCATGTTCGTCCAGCGGAAAAAGGCCACAAAAACGGGTGGGCTATAGCCTTGGGGGGTGGGGCTGGCCAACTTCGTCCGCCGGACTCCGAATGGCACGAGACTTTGCGATTGGCCTCCGTGTGCCAAAAATAGGCCGTGGGGACAGCCGCTCCCAAAAATAACCGCCCGAAGGCCGGGCGCCAAGTTCGTCCAACGGAAAAAGGCCACAAAAACGGGTGGGCTATAGCCTTGGGGGGTGGGACTGGCCAACTTCGTCCGCCGGACTCGGAATGGTGCGAGACTTTGCGAGCGGCCTCCGTGCACCAAAAAAAGGGCGCGGGCACGGCCGCGCCCAAAACTAACAGCCCGAAGGCCAGGGCGCCAAGTTCGTCCAGCGGAAAAAGGCCACACAAAACGGGTGGGCTATAGCCTTGGGGGGTGAGGCTGGTCAACTTCGTCCGCCGGACACAGAATGGCGCGAGACTTTACGAGCGACCTCCATGTGCCAAAAATAGGCCACGGACACAGCAATGCCCAAAAATAACCTCCCGAAGGCCGGGGCGCCAAGTTCGTCCAGCGGAAAAAGGCCACAAAAACGGGTGGGCTATAGCCTTGGGGGCTTGGGCTGGCCAACTTCGTCCGCCGGACTCGGAATGGCGCGAGACTTTGCGAGCGGCCTCCGTGTGCCAAAAATAGGCCGCGGGCACAGCTGCGCCCAAAAATAACTGCCCGAAGGCCGGGGCGCCAAGTTCATCCAGCGGAAAAAGGCCACAAAAACGGGTGGGCTATAGCCTTGGGGGGTGGGGCTGGCCCACTTCGTCCGCCAGACTCGGAATGGCGCGAGACTTTGCGAGCGGCCTCCGTGTGCCAAAAATAGACCGCGGGCACAGCCGCACCCAAAAATAACCCCCCGAAGGCCGGGGCGCCATTTTCGTCCAGCGGAAAAAGGCCACAAAAACGGGTGGGCTATAGCCTTGGGGGGTGGGGCTGGCCAACTTCGTCCGCCGGACTCGGAATGGCGCGAGACTTTGCGAATGGCCTCCGTGTGCCGAAAATAGGCCGCGGGCACAGCCACGCCCAAAAATAACCGCCCGAAGGCCGGGGCGCCAAGTTCGTCCAGCGGAAAAAACCCACAAAAATGGATCGGCTATAGCGTTGGGGGGTGGGGCTGGCCAACTTCGTCCGCCGGACTCGGATTGGCGCGATAATTTGCGAGGCACCTCCGTGTGCCAAAAATAGGAAGCGGGCACAGCCGCGCCCAAAAATAACCTCCCGAAGGCCGGGGCGCCAAGTTCGTCCTGCGGAAAAAGGCCACAAAAACGGGTGGGCTATAGCATTGGGGGGTGGGGCTGGCCAACATCGTCCGCCGGACTCGGAATGCAGCGAGACTTTGCGAGGGGCCTCCATGTGCCACAAATAGGCCGCGGACAAAGGCGCGCCCAAAAGTAACTGCCCGAAGGCCCGGGTGCCAAGTTCGTCCAGCTGAAAAAGGCCACAAAAACGGGTCCGATAAAGCCTTGGGGGGTGGGGCTGGCCAACTTCGTCCGCCGGACTCGGAATGGCGCGAGACTTTGCGAGGCGCCTCCGTGTGCCAAAAATAGGCCGCGGGCACAGCCGTGCCCAAAAATAACCACCCGAAGGCCGGGACGCCAAGTTCGTCCAGCGGGAAAATGCCCCAAAAACGGGTGGGCTATAGCCTTGGGGAGTGGGGCTGGCCAACTTCATCCGCCGGACTCGGAATGGCGCGAGACTTTGCGAGGCACCTCCGTTTGCAAAAAATAGGCCGCGGGCACAGCAGCGCCCAAAAATAACCGCCCGAAGGCCGGGGCGCCAAGTTCGTCCAGCGGAAAAAGCCCACAAAAAAGGTTGGCTATAGCCTTGGGGGGCGGGGCTGGCCGACTTCGTCCGCCGGACTCGGAATGCCGCGAGACTTTGCGAGGTGCCTCCGTATGCCAAAAATAGGCTGCGGGCACAGCCACGCCCAAAAATAACCGCCCGAAGGCCGGGGCGCCAAGTTCGTGCAGCGGAAAAAGGCCACAAAAACGGTTGGGCTATAGCCTTGGGGGGTCGGGCTAGCCAACTTCGTCCGCCGGACTCGGAATGGCGCGAGACGTTGCGAGGTGCCTCCGTGTGCCAAAAATAGGCTGCGGGCACAGCCGCGCCCAAAAATAACTGCCCGAAGGCCGGGGCGCCAAGTTCGTCCAGCGAAAAAAGGCCACAAAAACGGGTGGGCTATAGCATTGGGGAGTGGGGCTGGCGAACTTCGTCCGCCGAACTCGGAATGGCGCGAGACTTTGCGAGGTGCCTCCATGTGCCAAAAATAGGCTGCGGGCACAGCCGCACCCAAAAATCACGGCCCGAAGGCCGGGGCGCCAAGTTCGTCCAACGGGAAAATGCCCCAAAAACGGGTGGGCTATAGCCTTGGGGGGTGGGGCTGGCCAACTTCATCCGCCGGACTCGGAATGGTGCAAGACTTTGCGAGGTGCCTCCGATTGCAAAAAATAGGCCGCGGGCACAGCAGCGCCCAAAAATAACCGCCCGAAGGCCGGGGCGCCAAGTTCGTCCAGCGGAAAAAGCCCACAAAAACGGTTGGCTATAGCCTTGGGGGGTGGGGCTGACCAACTTCGTCCGCCGGACTCGGATTGGCGCGATACTTTGCGAGGCACCTCCGTGTGCCAAAAATAGGCCACATGCACAGCCACGCCCAAAAATAACCGCCCGAAGGCTGGAGCGCCAAGTTCGTCCAGCGGAAAAAGGCCACAAAAACGGGTGGGCTATAGCATTGGGGTGTGGGGCTGGCCAACTTCATCCGCTGGACTCGAAATGGCGCGAGACTTTGCGAGGGGCCTCCGTGTGCAGGAAATAGGCTGCGGGTGGGCTATAGCATTGGGGTGTGGGGCTGGCCAACTTCGTCCGCCGGACTCGGAATGCCGCGAGACTTTGCGAGGTGCCTCCGTGTGCCAAAAATAGGCTGCGGGCACAGCCGCGCCCAAAAATAACCGCCCGAAGGCCGGGGCGCCAAGTTCGTGCAGCGGAAAAAGGCCACAAAAACGGTTGGGCTATAGCATTGGGGGGTGGGGCTGGCGAACTTCGTCCGCCGGACTCGGAATGGCGCGAGACTTGGCGAGGTGCCTCCGTGTGCCAAAAATAGGATGCGGGCACAGCCGCACCCAAAAATCACCGCCCGAAGGCCGGGGCGCCAAGTTCGTCCAGCGGAAAAAGGCCACAAAAACGGGTGGGCTATAACATTGGGGGGTGGGGCTGGCGAACTTCGTCCGCCGGACTCGGAATGGCGCGAGACTTTGCGAGGTGCCTCCGTGTGCCAAAAATAGGCCGCGGACACAGCCGTGGCCAAAAATAACAGCCCGAAGGCCGGGGCGCCAAGTTCGTGCAGCGGAAAAAGGCCACAAAAACGGGTGGGCTATAGCCTTGGGGGGTGGGGCTGGCCGACTTCGTCTGCCGGACTCGGAATGACGTGAGACTTTGGGAGGTGCCTCCGTGTGCCAAAAATAGGCTGCGGGCACAGCCGCGCCCAAAAATAACCGCCCGAAGGCCGGGGCGCCAAGTTCGTCCAGCGGAAAAAGGCCACAAAAACGGGTGGGCTATAGCGTTGGGGGGTGGGGCTGGCCAACTTCGTCCGCCGGACTCGGAATGGCGCGAGACTTTGCGAGGCACCTCTGTGTGCCAAAAATAGGCCGCGGACACAGCCGCGCCCAAAAATAACCGCCCGAAGGCCGGGGCGCCATGTTCGTCCAGCGGGAAAATGCCCCAAAAACGCGTGGGCTATAACCTTGGGGGGTGGGGCTGGCCAACTTCATCCGCCGGACTCGGAATGGCGCGAGACTTTGCGAGGTGCCTCCGAGTGCAAAAAATAGGCCGCGGGCACAGCAACGCCCAAAAATAACCGCCCGAAGGCCGGGGCGCCAAGTTCATCCACCGGAAAAAGCCCACAAAAACGGTTGGCTATAGCCTTGGGGGGTGGGGCTGACCAACTTCGTCCGCCGGACTCGGATTGGCGCGATACTTTGCGAGGCACCTCCATGTGCCAAAAATAGGCCACATGCACAGCCACGCCCAAAAATAACCGCCCGAAGGCTGGAGCAGCAAGTTCGTCCAGCGGAAAAAGGCCACAAAAACGGGTGGGCTATAGCCTTGGGGGGTGGGGCTGGCCCACTTCGTCCGCCGGACTCGGAATGCCGTAAGACTTTGCGAGGGGCCTCCGTGTGCCAAAAATAGGCCGCGGGCAAAGCCGCGCCGAAAAATAACCGCCCAAAGGCCGGGGCGCCAAGTTCGTCCGGCGGAAAAAGGCCACAAAAACGGGTGGGCTATAGCCTTGGGGAGTGGGGCTGGCCCACTTCGTCCGCCGGACTCGGAATAACGCGAGACTTTGCGAGGGGCCTCCGTGTGCCAAAAATAGGCCGCGGCCAAAAATAACCGCCCGAAGGCTGGGGCGCCAAGTTCGTCCAGCGGAAAAAGGACACAAAAACGGGTGGGCTATAGCCTTGGGGGTTCGGGCTAGCCACCTTCGTCCGCCGGACTCGGAATGCCGCGAGAATTTTCGAGTGGCCTCCGTGTGCCAAAAATAGGCCGCGGGCAAAGCCGCGTCCAAAAATAACCGCCCGAAGGCCGGGGCGCCAAGTTCGTCCACCGGAAAAAGTCCACAAAAACGCGTGGGCTATAGCCTTGGGGGGTGGGGCTGGCCAACTTCGTCCGCCGGACTCGGAATGCCGCGAGACTTTGCGAGGGGCCTCCGTGTGCCAAAAATAGGCTGCGGGTAAAGCCGCGCCCAAAAATAACCACCCGAAGGCCGGGGCGCCAAGTTCGTCCAGCGGAAAAAGGCCACAAAAACGGGTGGGCTATAGCCTTGGGGGGTGGGGCTGGCCCACTTCGTCTGCCGGACTCGGAATGCCGCGAGACTTTGCGAGGGGCCTCCGTGTGCCAAAAATAGGCCGCGGGCAAAGCCGCGCCCAAATATAACCGCCCGAAGGCCGGGGCGCCAAGTTCGTCCAGCGGAAAAAGGCCCCAAAAACGGGTGGGCTATAGCCTTGGGGGGTGGGGCTTGCCCACTTCGTCCGCCGGACTCGGAATGCTGCGAGACTTTGCGAGGGGCCTCCGTCTGCCAAAAATAGGCTGCGGGCAACGCCGCGCCCAAAAATAACTGCCCGAAGGCCGGGGCTCCAAGTTCGTCCAGCGGAAAAAGGCCACAAAAACGGGTGGGCTATAGCCTTGGGGGTGGGGCTGGCCAACTTCATCCGCCGGACTCGGAATGCCGCGAGACTTTGCGAGGGGCCTCCGTATGCCAAAAATAGGCTGTGGACAAAGCCGCGCCCAAAAATAACCACCCGAAGGCCGGAGCGCCAAGTTTGTCCAGCGGAAAAAGGCCCCAAAAACGGGTGGGCTATAGCCTTGGGGGGTGGGGCTGGCCAACTTCGTCCGCCGGACTCTGAATGCCGCGAGACTTTGCGAGGGGCCTCCGTGTGCCAAAAATAGGCCGCAGGCAAAGCCGCATCCAAAAATAACCGCCCGAAGGCCGGGGCGCCAAGTTCGTCCGGCGGAAAAAGGCCACAAAAACGGGTGGGCTATAGCCTTGGGGGGTGGGGCTGGCCCACTTCGTCTGCCGGACTCGGAATGCCGCGAGACTTTGCGAGGGGCCTCCGTGTGCCAAAAATAGGCCGCGGGCAAAGCCGCGCCCAAATATAACCGCCCGAAGGCCGGGGCGCCAAGTTCGTCCAGCGGAAAAAGGCCCCAAAAACGGGTGGGCTATAGCCTTGGGGGGTGGGGCTGGCCCACTTCGTCCGCCGGACTCGGAATGCCGCGAGAATTTTCGAGTGGCCTCCGTGTGCCAAAAATAGGCCGCGGGCAAAGCCGCGTCCAAAAATAACCGCCCGAAGGCCGGGGCGCCAAGTTCGTCCGGCGGAAAAAGGCCACAAAAACGGGTGGGCTATAGCCTTGGGGGGTGGGGCTGGCCCACTTCGTCTGCCGGACTCGGAATGCCGCGAGACTTTGCGAGGGGCCTCCGTGTGCCAAAAATAGGCCGCGGGCAAAGCCGCGCCCAAATATAACCGCCCGAAGGCCGGGGCGCCAAGTTCGTCCAGCGGAAAAAGGCCCCAAAAACGGGTGGGCTATAGCCTTGGGGGGTGGGGCTGGCCCACTTCGTCCGCCGGACTCGGAATGCTGCGAGACTTTGCGAGGGGCCTCCGTCTGCCAAAAATAGGCTGCGGGCAACGCCGCGCCCAAAAATAACTGCCCGAAGGCCGGGGCTCCAAGTTCGTCCAGCGGAAAAAGGCCACAAAAACGGGTGGGCTATAGCGTTGGGGGTGGGGCTGGCCAACTTCATCCGCCGGACTCGGAATGCCGCGAGACTTTGCGAGGGGCCTCCGTATGCCAAAAATAGGCCGTGGACAAAGCCGCGCCCAAAAATAACCGCCCGAAGGCCGGGGCGCCAAGTTCGTCAAGTGGAAAAAGGCCACAAAAACGGGTGGGCCATAGCCTTGGCGGGTGGGGCAGGCCAACTTCGTTCGCAGGACTCGGAATGCCGCGAGACTTTGCGAGGGGCCTCCATGTGCCAAAAATAGGCCGCGGGCAAAGCCGCACCCAATAATAACCGCCCGAAGGCCGGGGCGCCTTGTTCGTCCAGCGGAAAAAGGCCACAAAAACGGGTGGGCTAAAGCCTTGGGGGGTGGGGCTGGCCCACTTCGTCCGCCGGCCTCGGAATGACGCAAGACTTTGCGAGGGGCCTCCTTGTGCCAAAAATAGGCCACGGGCAAAGCCGCGTCCAAAAATAACCGCCCGAAGGCCGGGGCGCGAAGTTCGTCCAGCGGAAAAATGCCATAAAAACGGGTGGGTTATAGCCTTGGGGGGTGGGGCTGGCCCACTTCGTCCGCCGGACTCGGAATGCCGCGAGACTTTGCGAGGGGCCTCCGTGTGCCAAAAATAGGCCGCGGGGAAAGCCGCGCCCAAAAATAACCGCCCGAAGGCCAGGGCGCCAAATTCGTCCGGCGGAAAAAGCCCACAAAAACGGTTGGCTATAGCCTTGGTGGGTGGGGCTGACCAACTTCGTCCGCCGGACTCGGATTGGCGCGATACTTTGCGAGGCACCTCCATGTGCCAAAAATAGGCCACATGCACAGCCACGCCCAAAAATAACTGCCCGAAGGCTGGAGCAGCAAGTTCGTCCAGCGGAAAAAGGCCACAAAAACGGGTGGGATATAGCCTTGGGGGGTGGGGCTGGCCCACTTCGTCCGCCGGACTCGGAATGCCGTAAGACTTTGCGAGGGGCCTCCGTGTGCCAAAAATAGGCCGCGGGCAAAGCCGCACCGAAAAATAACCGCCCAAAGGCCGGGGCGCCAAGTTCGTCCGGCGGAAAAAGGCCACAAAAACGGGTGGGCTATAGCCTTGGGGTGTGGGGCTGGCCCACTTCGTCCGCCCGACTCGGAATGCCGTGAGACTTTGCGAGGGGCCTCCGTGTGCCAGAAATAGGCCGCGGACAAAGCCGTGCACAAAAATAACCGTGCGAAGGCCGGGCCGCCAAGTTTGTCCGGCGGAAAAAGGCCCCAAAAACGGGTGGGCTATAGCCTTGGGGGGTGGGGCTGGCCCACTTCGTGCGCCGGACTCGGAATGCCGCGAGACTTTGCGAGCGGCCTCCGTGTGCCAAAAATAGGCCGCAGGCAAAGCCGCGCCCAAAAATAACCGCCGAAGGCCGGGGCGCCAAGTTCGTCGAGCGGAAAAAGGCCACAAAAACGGGTGGGCTATAGCCTTGGGGTGTGGGGCGGGCCCACTTCGTCCGCCCGACTCGGAATGCCGCGAGACTTTGCGAGGGGCCTCCATGTGCCAAAAATAGGCCGCGGGCAAAGCCGCACCCAATAATAACCGCCCGAAGGCCGGGGCGCCTTGTTCGTCCAGCGGAAAAAGGCCACAAAAACGGGTGGGCTATAGCCTTGGGGGGTGGGGCTGGCCCACTTCGTCCGCCGGCCTCGGAATGACGCAATACTTTGCGAGGGGCCTCCTTGTGCCAAAAATAGGCCACGGGCAAAGCCGCGTCCAAAAATAACTGCCCGAAGGCCGGGGCGCCAAGTTCGTCCAGCGGTAAAATGCGACAAAAACGGGTGGGCTATAGCCTTGGGGGGTGGGGCTGGCCCACTTCGTCCGTCAGACTCGGAATGCCGCGAGAGTTTGCGAGGGGCCTCCGTGTGCCAAAAATAAGCCGCAGGCAAAGCCGCGCCCAAAAATAAGCGCCCGAAGGCCGGGGCGCCAAGTTCGTCCAGCGGAAAAAGGCCACAAAAACGGGTGGGCTATAGCCTTGGGGGGTGGGGCTGGCCCACTTCGTCCGCCGGACTCGGAATGCCGTGAGACTTTGCGAGGGGCCTCCGTGTGCCAAAAATAGGCCGCGGGCAAAGCCACGCCCAAAAATAACCACCCGAAGGCCGGGGCGCCAAGTTCGTCCGGCGGAGAAAGGCCACAAAAACTGGTGGGCTATAGCCTTGGGGGGTGGGGCTGGCCAACTTCGTCCGCCGGACTCGGAATGCCGCGAGAATTTCCGAGGGGCCTCCGTGTGCCAAAAATAGGCTACGGGCAAAGCCGCGCCCAAAAATAACCGCCCGAAGGCCAGAGCGCCAAGTTCGTCCAGCGGAAAAAGTCCCCAAAAACGGGTGGGCTATAGCCCTGGGGTGTGGGGCGGGCCCACTTCGTCCGCCCGACTCGGAATGCCGCGAGACTTTGCGAGGGGCCTCCATGTGCCAAAAATAGGCCGCGGGCAAAGCCGCACCCAATAATAACCGCCCGAAGGCCGGGGCGCCTTGTTCGTCCAGCGGAAAAAGGCCACAAAAACGGGTGGGCTATAGCCTTGGGGGGTGGGGCTGGCCCACTTCGTCCGCCGGACTCGGAATGCCGTGCGACTTTGCGAGGGGCCTCCGTGTGCCAAAAATAGGCCGCGGGCAAAGCCACGCTCAAAAATAACCGCCCGAAGGCCGGGGCGCCAAGTTCGTCCGGCGGAAAAAGGCCACAAAAACGGGTGGGCTATAGCCTTGGGGGGTGGGGCTGGCCCACTTCGTCCGCCGGACTCGGAATGCCGCGAGACTTTGCGAGGGGCCTCCGTGTGCCAAAAATAGGCTGCGGGCAAAGCCGCGCCCAAAAATAACCGCCCGAAGGCCAGAGCGCCAAGTTCGTCCAGCGGAAAAAGGCCCCAAAAACGGGTGGGCTATAGCCCTGGGGTGTGGGGCGGGCCCACTTCGTCCGCCCGACTCGGAATGCTGCGAGACTTTGCGAGGGGCCTCCATGTGCCAAAAATAGGCCGCGGGCAAAGCCGCGCCCAAAAATAACCACCCGAAGGCCGGGGCGCCAAGTTCGTCCGGCGGAACAAGGCCACAAAAACGGGTGGGCTATAGCCTTGGGGGGTGGGGCTGGCCCACTTCGTCCGCCGGACTCGGAATGCCGCGAGACTTTGCGAGGGGCCTCCGTGTGCCAAAAATAGGCCGCGGGCAAAGCCGTACCCAAAAATAACCGCCCGAAGGCCGGGGCGCCAAATTCGTCCAGCGGAAAAAGGACGCAAAAACAGGTGGGCTATAGCCTTGGGGGTTCGGGCTGGCCAACTTCGTCCGCCGGACTCGGAATGCCGCGAGACTTTGCGAGGGGCCTCCGTGTGCCAAAACTAGGCCACGGGCAAAGCCGTGCCCAAAAATAACCGCCCGAAAGCCGGAGCGCCAAGTTCGTCCAGCGGAAAAAGGCCACAAAAACGCGTGGGCTATAGCCTTGCAGGGTGGGGCTGGCCAACTTCGTCCGCCTGACTCGGAATGCCGCGAGAATTTGCGAGGGGCCTCCGTGTGCCAAAACTAGGCCACGGGCAAAGCCGTGCCCAAAAATAACCGCCCGAAAGCCGGAGCGCCAAGTTCGTCCAGCGGAAAAAGGCCACAAAAACGCGTGGGCTATAGCCTTGGGGGGTGGGGCTGGCCAACTTCGTCCGCCGGACTCGGAATGCCGCGAGACTTTGCGAGGGGCCTCCGTGTGCCAAAAATAGGCTGCGGGGAAAGCCACGCCCAAAAATAACCGCCTGAAGGCCGGAGCGCCAAGTTCGTCCAGCGGAAAAAGGCCCCAAAAACGGGTGGGCTATAGCCTTGGGGGGTGGGGCTGGCCAACTTCGTCCGCCGGACTCGGAATGCCGCGAGACTTTGCGAGGGGCCTCCGTGTGCCAAAAATAGGCCGCGGTCAAAGCCGCGCCCAAAAATAACTGCCTGAAGGCCGGGGCTCCATGTTCGTCCAGCGGAAAAAGGCCACAAAAACGGGTGGGCTATAGCCTTGGGGGGTGGGGCAGGCCAACTTCGTCCGCCGGACTCGGAATCTTCGAGACTTTGCGAGGGGCCTCCGTGTGCCAAAAATAGGCCGTGGGCAAACCCGCGCACAAAAATAACCGCCCGAAGGCCGGGGCGCCAAGTTCGTCCAGCGGAAAAAGGCCACAAAAACGGATGGGCTATAGCCTTGGGGGTTCGGGTTGGCCACCTTCGTCCGCCGGACTCGGAATGCCGCGAGACTTTGCGAGGGGCCTCCGTGTGCCAAAAATAGGGTGCGGGCAAATCCGTGCACAAAAATAACCGCCCGAAGGCCGGGGTGCCAAGTACGTCCAGCGGAAAAAGGCCACAAAAACGCGTGGGTTATAGCCTTGGGGGTTGGGGCTGGCCAACTTCGGCCGCCGGACTCGGAATGCCGTGAGACTTTGCGAGGGGCCTCCGTGTGCCAAAAATAGGCCACGGGCAAAGCCGCGCACAAAAATAACCGCCCGAAGGCCGGAGCGCCAAGTTCGTCCAGCGGAAAAAGGCCACAAAAACGCGTGGACTATAGCCTTGCAGGGTGGGGCTGGCCAACTTCGTCCGCAGGACTCGGAAAGCCGCGAGACTTTGCGAGGATCCTCCGTGTGCCAAAAATAGGCCGTGGGCAAAGCCGCATCCATAAATAACCACCCGAAGGCCGGGGCGCCAAGTTCGTCCAGCGGAAAAAGGCCACAAAAACGGGTGGGCTATAGCCTTGGGGGGTGGGGTTAGCCAACTTCGTCCGCCGGACTCGGAATGCCGCGAGTCTTTGCGAGGGGCCTCCGTGTGCCAAAAATAGGGCGCGGGCAAATCCGTGCACAAAAATAACCGCCCGAAGGAGGGGGCACCAAGTTCGTCCAGTGGAAAAAGGCCACAAAAACGGGTGGGTTATAGCCTTGGGGGGTGGGGCTAGCCAACTTCGTCCGCCGGACTCGGAATGCCGCGAGACTTTACGAGGGGCCTCCGTGTTCCAAAAATAGGCGCGGGGAAAGCCCGGCACAAAAATAACAGCGCGAAGGCCGGAGCGCCAAGTTCGTCCAGCGGAAAAAGGCCCCAAAAACGGGTGGGCTATAGCCTTGGGGGGTGGGGCTGGCCAACTTCGTCCGCCGGACTCGGAATGCCGCGAGACTTTGCGAGGGGCCTCCGTGTGCCAAAAATAGGGCGCGGGCAAATCCGTGCACAAAAATAACCGCGCGAAGGCCGGGGCACCAAGTACGTCCAGCGGAAAAAGGCCACAAAAACGCGTGGGTTATAGCCTTGCGGGGTGGGGCTGGCCAACTTCGGCCGCCGGACTCGGAATGCCGCGAGACTTTGCGAGGGGCCTCCGTGTGCCAAAAATAGGCCACGGGCAAAGCCGTGCACAAAAATAACCGCGCGAAGGCCGGGGCGCAAAGCACGTCCAGCGGAAAAAGGCCACAAAAACGCGTGGGTTATAGCCTTGGGGGGTGGGGCTGGCCAACTTCGGCCGCCGGACTCGGAATGCCGCGAGACTTTGCGAGGGGCCTCCGTGTACCAAAAATAGGCTGTGGGCAAAGCCGCGCCCAAAAATAACCGCCCGAAGGCCGGAGCGCCATGTTCGTCCAGCGGAAAAAGGCCCCAAAAACGGGTGGGCTATAGCCTTGGGGGGTGGGGCTGGCCAACTTCGTCCGCCGGACTCGGAATGCCGCGAGACTTTGCGAGGGGCCTCCGTGTGCTAAAAATATGCCGAGGGCAAAGCCGCGCCCAAAAATAACCGCCCGAACGCCGGGGCGCCAAGTTCGTCCGGCCGAAAAAGGCCACAAAAACGGGTGGGCTATAGCCTTGGGGGGGGGGGGCTGGCCCACTTCGTCCGCCGGCCTCGGAATGCCGCGAGACTTTGCGAGGGGCCTCCTTGTGCTAAAAATAGGCCGCGGGCAAAGCCGCGTCGAAAAATAACCGCCCGAAGGCAGGGGCGCCAAGTTCGTCCAGCGGAAAAATGCCACAAAAACGGGTGGGCTATAGCCTTGGGGGGTGGGGCTGGCCGACTTCGTCCGCCGGACTCGGAATGCCACGAGACTTTACGAGGGGCCTCCGTGTGCCAAAAATAGGCCGTGGGCAAGGCCGTATCCAAAAATAACCGCCCGAAGGCCGGGGCGCCAAGTTCGTCTGGCGGAAAAAGGCCACAAAAACGGGTGGGCTATAGCCTTGGGGGGCGGGGCTGGCGAACTTCGTCCGCTGGACTCGGTATGGCGCGAGACTTTGTGAGGCACCTCCGTGTGCAAAAAATAGGCCGCAGGCACAGCCGCGCCCTAAAATAACCGCCCGAAGGCCGGGGCGCCAAGTTCGTCCAGCTGAAAAAGGCCACAAAAACGGGTGGGCTATAGCCTTGGGCGGTGGGGCTGGCCGACTTCGTCCGCCAGACTCGGAATGGCACGAGCCTTTGTGAGGCACCTCCGTGTGCCAAAAATTGGCCGCGGGCACAGCCGCGCCCAAAAATAATCGCCCGAAGGCCGGGGCGCCAAGTTCGTCCAGCGGAAAAAGACCCCAAAAACGGGTGGGCTATAGCCTTGGGGGGTGGGGCTGGCCAACTTCGTCCTCCGGACTCGGAATGGCGCGAGACTTTGCAAGACACCTCCGTGTGCCAAAAATACGCCGCGGGCACAGCCGTGCCCAAAAATCACCACCCGAAGGCCGGGGCGCCAAGTTCGTCCAGCGGAAAAAGGCCCCAAAAACGGGTGGGCTATAGCCTTGGGGGGTGGGGCTGGCCAACTTCATCCGCTGGACTCGGAATGGCGTGAAATTTTGCGAGGCACCTCCGTGTGCCAAGAATAGGCCGCGGACGCAGCCGCGCCCAAAAATAACCGCCCGAATGCCAGGGCGCCAAGTTCGTCCAGCGGAAAAAGGCCCCAAAAACGGGTGGGCTATAGCCTTGGGGGGTGGGGCTGGCCAACTTCATCCGCTGGACTCGGAATGGCGTGAAATTTTGCAAGGCACCTATGTGTGCCAAAAATAGGCCGCGGGCGCAGCCGCGCCCAAAAATAACCGCCCGAATGCCGGGGCGCCAAGTTCGTCCAGCGGAAAAGGCCCCAAAAACGGGTGGGCTATAGCCTTGGGGGGTGGGGCTGGCCAACTTCATCTGCTGGACTCGGAATGGCGTGAAATTTGGCGAGGCACCTCCGTGTGCCAAGAATAGGCCGCGGGCTCAGCCGCGCTAAAAAATAACCACCCGAATGCCGGGGCTCCATGTTCGTCCAACGGAAAAAGGCCACAAAAACGGGTGGGCTATAGCCTTGGGGGTGGGGCTGGCCAACTTCGTCCGCCGGACGCGGAATGGCGCGAGACTTTGTGAGGCGCGTCCGTGTGCCAATAATAGGCCGCGGGCACAGCCGCGCCCAAAAATAACAGCCCGAAAGCCGGGCCGCCAAGTTCTTCCAGCAGAAAAAGGCCCCAAAAACGGGTGGGCTATAGCCTTGGGGGGTGGGGCTGGCCAACTTCGTCCGCCGGACTCGGATTGGCGCGAGACTTTCCGAGGTCCCTCCGTGTGCCAAAAATAGGCCGCGGGCGCAGCCGCGCCCAAAAATAACCGCCCGAATGCCGGGGCGCCAAGTTCGTCCAGCGGAAAAGGCCCCAAAAACGGGTGGGCTATAGCCTTGGGGGGTGGGGCTGGCCAACTTCATCTGCTGGACTCGGAATGGCGTGAAATTTGGCGAGGCACCTCCGTGTGCCAAGAATAGGCCGCGGGCTCAGCCGCGCTAAAAAATAACCACCCGAATGCCGGGGCTCCGTGTTCGTCCAACGGAAAAAGGGCACAAAAACGGGTGGGCTATAGCCTTGGGGGTGGGGCTAGCCAACTTCGTCCGCCGGACGCGGAATGGCGCGAGACTTTGTGAGGCGCGTCCGTTTGCCAATAATAGGCCGCGGGCACAGCCGCGCCCAAAAATAACAGCCCGAAAGCCGGCCCGCCAAGTTCTTCCAGCAGAAAAAGGCCCCAAAAACGGGTGGGCTATAGCCTTGGGGGGTGGGGCCGGCCAACTTCGTCCGCCGGACTCGGATTGGCGCGAGACTTTGCGAGGCCCCTCCGTGTGCCAAAAATAGGCCACGGGCACAGCCGCACCCAAAACTAACCGCCCGAAGGCCGGGGCGCCAAGTTCGTCCCGCGGAAAAAACCCACAAAAACGGGTGGGCTATAGGCTTGGGGGGAGGGGCTGGCCGACTTCGTCCGCCGGACTCGGAATGGCGCGAGACTTTCCGAGGTCCCTCCGTGTGCCAAAAATAGGCCGCGGGCACAGTTGCGCCCAAAAATAACCACCTGAAGGCCGGGACGCCAAGTTCGTCCAGCGGAAAAAGGCCATAAAAACGGGCGGGCTATAGCCGTGGGGGGTGGGGCTGGACAACTTCGTCCGCCGGACTCGGAATGGCGCGAGACTTTGCAAGGCGCCTCTGTGTGCCAAAAATAGGCCACGGGAACAGCCGCGCCCAAAAATAAATGCCCGAAGGTTGGGGCGCCAAGTTCGTCCAGCGGAAAAAGGCCACAAAAACGGGTGGGCTATAGCCTTGGGGGGTGGGGCTGGCCCACCTCGTCCGTCGGACTCGGATTGGCGCGATACTTTGCGAGGCGACTCCGTGTGGCAAAAATAGAATGCGGGCACAGCTGCGCCCAAAAAAAACCGCCCGAAGGCCGGGGCGCCAAGTTCGTCCAGCGGAAAAAGGCCATAAAAACGGGTGGGCTATAGCCGTGGGGGGTGGGGCTGGCCAACTTCGTCCGCCGGACTCGGAATGGCGCGAGACTTTACGAGGCGCCTCCGTGTGCCAAAAATAGGCCATGGGAACAGCCGCGTCCAAAAATAACCCCCCGAAGGTTGGGGCGCCAAGTTCGTCCAGCGGAAAAAGGCCACAAAAACGGGTGGGCTATAGCCTTGGGGGGTGGGGCTGGCCCACTTCGTCCGCCGGACTCGGAATGGCGCGAGACTTTGCGAGGCCCCTCCGTGTGCTAAAAATAGGCCGCGGGCACAGCCGCACCCAAAAATAACCGCTCGAAGGCTGGGGCGCCAAGTTCGTCCTGCGTAAAAAGGCCACAAAAACGGGTGGGCTATAGCCTTGGGGGGTGGGGCTGGCCGACTTCGTCCGCCAGACTCAGAATGGCGCGAGACTTTGCGAGCGGCTTCCGTGTGTCAAAAATAAGCCGCGGCACAGCCGCGCCCAAAAATAACCGCCCGAAGGCCGGAGCGCCAAGTTCGTCCAGCGGAAAAAGGCCACAAAAACGGGTGGGCTATAGCCTTGCGGGGTGGGGCCGGCCCACTTGGTCCGCCGGACTCGGAATGGCGCGAGACTTTCCGAGGCGCCTCCGTGTGCCAAAAATAGGCTGCGGGCACAGACGAGCCCAAAAATAACCGCCCCAAGGCCGGGGCGCTAAGTTCGTCCAGCGGAAAAAGGCCACAAAAACGGGTGGGCTATAGCCTTGGGGGGTGGGGCCGGCCGACTTCGTCCGCCGGACTCGGAATGGCGCGAGACTTTGTGAGGCCCCTCCGTGTGCCAAAAATAGGCCGCGGGCGCAGCCGCGCCCAAAAATAACTGCTCGAAGGCCGGGGCGCCAAGTTCGTCCTGCATAAAAAGGCCACAAAAACGGGTGGGCTATAGCCTTGGGGGGTGGGGCCGGCCCACTTCGTCCGCCGGACTTGGAATGGCGCGAGACTTTGCGAGGCCCCTCCGTGTGCCAAAACTAGGCCGCGGGTACAGCCGCGCCCAAAAATAACTGCTCGAACGCCGGGGCGCCAAGTTCGTCCAGCGGAAAAAGGCCACAAAAACGGGTGGGCTATATCCTTGGGGGGTGGGGCCGGCCCACTTCGTCCGCCCGACTCGGAATGGCGCGAGACTTTGCGAGGCCCCTCCGTGGGCCAAAAATAGGCCGTGGGCACAGCCGCGCCCAAAAATAACTGCTCGAAGGCCGGGGCGCCAAGTTCGTCCTGCGTAAAAAGGCCACAAAAACGGGTGGGCTATAGCCTTGGGGGGTGGGGCTGGCCAACTTCGTCTGCCGGACTCGGAATGGCGCGAGACATTGCGAGGCACCTCCATGTGCCAAAAATAGGCCGCGGGCACAGCCGCGCTCAAAAATAACCGCCCGAAGGCCGGAGGGCCATGTTCGTCCAGCGGAAAAAGCCCATAAAAACGGGTGGGCTATAGCCTTGGGGGGTGGGGCTGGCCAACTTCGTCCGCCGGACTCGGAACGGCGCGAGACTTTGCGAGGCACCTCCGTGTGCCAAAAATAGGCCGCGGGCACAGCCGCGCCCAAAAATAACTGCTCGAACGCCGGGGCGCCAAGTTCGTCCAGCGGAAAAAGGCCACAAAAACGGGTGGGCTATATCCTTGGGGGGTGGGGCCGGCCCACTTCGTCCGCCCGACTCGGAATGGCGCGAGACTTTGCGAGGCCCCTCCGTGGGCCAAAAATAGGCCGTGGGCACAGCCGCGCCCAAAAATAACTGCTCGAAGGCCGGGGCGCCAAGTTCGTCCTGCGTAAAAAGGCCACAAAAACGGGTGGGCTATAGCCTTGGGGGGTGGGGCTGGCCAACTTCGTCTGCCGGACTCGGAATGGCGCGAGACATTGCGAGGCACCTCCATGTGCCAAAAATAGGCCGCGGGCACAGCCGCGCTCAAAAATAACCGCCCGAAGGCCGGAGTGCCATGTTCGTCCAGCGGAAAAAGCCCATAAAAACGGGTGGGCTATAGCCTTGGGGGGTGGGGCTGGCCAACTTCGTCCGCCGGACTCGGAACGGCGCGAGACTTTGCGAGGCACCTCCGTGTGCCAAAAATAGGCCGCGGGCACAGCCGCGCCCAAAAATAACCGCCCGAAGGCCGGGGCGCCAAGTTCGTCCAGCGGAAAAAGCCCACAAAAACGGGTGGGCTATAGCCTTGGGGGGTGGGGCTGGCCAACTTCGTCCGCCGGACTCGGAATGCCAGGAGACTTTGCGAGGTCCCTCCGTGTGCCAAAAATAGGCCGCGGGCACAGCCGCGCCCGAAAATAACCGTCCGAAGGCCATGACGCCAAGTTCGTCCAGCGGAAAAAGGCCATAAAAACGGGTGGGCTATAGCCGTGGGGGGTGGGGCTGGCCAACTTCATCCGCCGGACTAGGAATGGCGCGAGACTTTGCGAGGCGCCTCCGTGTGCCAAAAATAGGCCACGGGAACAGCCGCGCCCAAAAATAACCGCCCGAAGGTTGGGGCGCCAAGTTCGTCCAGCGGAAAAAGGCCACAAAAACGGGTGGGCTATAGCCTTGGGGGGTGGGGCTGGCCCACTTTGTCCGCCGGACTCGGAATGGCGCGAGACTTTGCGAGGCCCCTCCGTGTGCCAAAAATAGGCCACGGGCACAGCCGCGCCAAAAAATAACCGCTCGAAGGCCGGGGCGCCAAGTTCGTCCTGCGGAAAAAGCCCACAAAAACGGGAGGGCTACAGCCTTGGGGGGTGGGGCTGGCCAACTTCGTCCGCCGGACTCGGAATGGCGCGAGACTTTGCGAGGCGCCTCCGTGTACCAAAAATAGGCCGCGGGCACAGCTGCGCCCAAAAATAACCGCCCGAAGGCCGGGGCGCCAAGTTCGTCCAGCGGAAAAAGCCCACAAAAACGGGTGGGCTATAGCCTTGGGGGGTGGGGCTGGCCAACTTCATCCGCTGGACTCGGAATCGCGCGAAACTTTGAGAGGCACCTCCGTGTACAAAAAATAGGCCACGGGCACAGCCGTGCCCAAAAATAACCGCCTGAAGGCCGAGGCGCCAGGTTCGTCCAGCGGAAAAAGCCAACAAAAACGGGAGGGCTACAGCCTTGGGGGGTGGGGCTGGCCAACTTTGTCCGCCGAACTCGGAATGGCGCGAGACTTTGCGAGGCACCTCCGTGTGCCAAAAATAGGCCGCGGGCACAGCCGCGCCCAAAAATAACCGCCCGAAGGCCGGGGCGCCAAGTTCGTCCAGCGGAAAATCCCCACAAAAACGGGTGGGCTATAGCCTTGGGGGGTGGGGCCGGCCGACTTCGTCCGCCGGACTCGGAATGGCGCGAGACTTTGCGAGGCCCCTCCGTGTGCCAAAACTAGGCCGCGGGTACAGCCGCGCCCAAAAATAACCGCCCGAAGGCCGGGGCGCCAACTTCGTCCAGCGGAAAAAGCCCACAAAAACGGGTGGGCTATAGCCTTGGGGGGTGGGGCTGGCCAACTTCGTCCGCCGGACTCGGAACGGCGCGAGACTTTGCGAGGCACCTCCGTGTGCCAAAAATAGGCCGCGGGCACAGCCGCGCCCAAAAATAACCGCCCGAAGGCCGGGGCGCCAAGTTCATCCCGCGGAAAAAACCCACAAAAACGGGTGGGCTATAGCCTTGGGGGGTGGGGCTGGCCAACTTCGTCCGCCGGACTCGGAATGGCAGGAGACTTTGCGAGGTCCCTCCGTGGGCCAAAAATAGGCCGCGGGTACAGACGCGCCCAAAAATAACCTCCCGAAGGCTGGGTCGCCAAGTTCGTCCAGCGGAAAAAGGCCACAAAAACGGGTGGGCTATAGCCTTGGGGGGTGGGGCTGGCCAACTTCGTCCGCGGGACTTGGAATCGCGCGAGACTTTGCGAGGTGCCTCCGTGTGCCAAAAATAGGCCGCGGGCACAGCCGCGCCCAAAAGTAACTGCCCGAAGACCGGGGCGCCAAGTTCGTCCAGCGGAAAAAGGCCACAAAAACGTGTGGGCTATAGCCTTGGGGGGTGGGGCTGGCCAACTTGGTCCGCCGGACTCGGAATGGCGCGAGACTTTGCGAGGCGCCTCCGTGTGCCAAAAATAGGCCGCGGGCACAGATGCGCCCAAAAATAACCGCCCGAAGGCCGGGGCGCTAAGTTCGTCCAGCGGAAAAAGGCCACAAAAACGGGTGGGCTATAGCCTTGGGGGGTGGGGCCGGCCCACTTCGTCCGCCGTTCTCGGAATGGCGCGAGACTTTGCGAGGACCCTCCATGTGCCAAAAATAGGCCGCGGGAACAGACGCGCCCAAAAATAACTGCTCGAAGGCCTGGGCGCCAAGTTCGTCCTGCGTAAAAAGGCCACAAAAACGGGTGGGCTATAGCCTTGGGGGGTGGGGCTGGCCAACTTCATCCGCTGGACTCGGAATGGCGCGAAACTTTGAGAGGCACCTCCGTGTACAAAAAATAGGCCACGGGCACAGCCGCGCCCAAAAATAACCGCCTGAAGGCTGGGGCGCCAAGTTCGTCCAGCAGAAAAAGGCCACAAAAACGGGTGGGCTATAGCCTTGGGGGGTGGGGCTGGCCAACTTCGTCCGCGGGACTTGGAATCGCGCGAGACTTTGCGAGGTGCCTCCGTGTGCCAAAAATAGGCCGCGGGCACAGATGCGCCCAAAAATAACCGCCCGAAGGCCGGGGCGCTAAGTTCGTCCAGCGGAAAAAGGCCACAAAAGCGGGTGGGCTATAGCCTTGGGGGGTGGGGCCGGCCCACTTCGTCCGCCGTTCTCGGAATGGCGCGAGACTTTGCGAGGACCCTCCGTGTGCCAAAAATAGGCCGCGGGAACAGCCGCGCCCAAAAATAACTGCTCGAAGGCCTGGGCGCCAAGTTCGTCCTGCGTAAAAAGGCCACAAAAACGGGTGGGCTATAGCCTTGGGGGGTGGGGCTGGCCAACTTCGTCCGCCGGACTCGGAATGGCAGGAGACTTTGCGAGGTCCCTCCGTGGGCCAAAAATAGGCCGCGGGTACAGACGCGCCCTAAAATAACCTCCCGAAGGCTGGGTCGCCAAGTTCGTCCAGCGGAAAAAGCCCACAAAAACGGGTGGACTATAGCCTTGGGGGGTGGGGCTGGCCAACTTAGACCGCCGGACTCGGAATGGCGCGAGACTTTGCGAGGTGCCTCCGTGTGCCAACAATAGGCCGCGGGCAAAGCCACGCCCAAAAATAACCGCCTGAAGGCTGGGGCGCCAAGTTCGTCCAGCGGAAAAAACCCACAAAAAACGGGTGGGCTATAGCCTTGGGGTGTGGGGCTGGCCAACTTCGTCCGCCGGACTCGGAATGGCGCGAGACTTTGCGAGGTCCCTCCGTGTGCCAAAAATAGGCCGCGGGCACAGCCACACCCAAAAATAACCGCCCGAAGGCCGGGACGCCAAGTTCGTCCAGCGGAAAAAGGCCATAAAAACGGGTGGGCTGTAGCCGTGGGGGGTTGGGCTGGCCAACTTCGTCCGCCGGACTCGGAATGGCGAGAGACTTTGCGAGGCGCCTCCGTGTGCCAAAAATAGGCCGCGGGAACAGCCGCGCCCAAAAATAACCGCCCGAATGTTGGGGCGCCAAGTTCGTCCAGCGGAAAAAGGCCACAAAAACGGGTGGGTTATAGCCTTGGGGGGTGGGGCTGGCCCACTTCGTCCGCCGGACTCGGAATTGCGCGAGACTTTGCGAGGCCCCTCCGTGTGCCAAAAATAGGCCGCGGGCACAGCCGCGCCCAAAAATAACCGCTCGAAGGCCGGGGCGCCAAGTTCGTCCTGCGTAAAAAGTCCACAAAAACGGTTGGGCTGTAGCCTTCGGGGGTGGGGCTGGCCTACTTCATCCGCCGGACTCGGAATGGCGCGAGACTTTGCGAGGCACCTCCGTGTCCCAAAACTAGGCCGCGGGCACAGCCGCACTAAAAAATAACCACCTGAAGGCCGGGTCGCCAAGTTCGTCCAGCGGAAAAAGGCCACAAAAACGGGTGGGCTATAGCCTTGGGGGGTGGGGCTGGCGGACTTCGTCCGCCGGACTCGGAATGGTGCGAGACTTTGCGAGGCACCTCCGTTCACCAAAAATAGGCCGCGCGCACAGCCGAACCCAAAAATAACCGCCCGAAGGCCGGGGCGCCTAGTTCGTCCAGCGGAAAAAGCCCACAAAAACGGGTGGGCAATAGCCTTGGGGGATGGGGCTGGCCAGCTTCGTCCGCCGGACTCGGAATGGCGCGAGACTTTGCGAGGCGCCTCCGTGTGCCAAAAATAGGCCGTGGACACAGCCGAACCCAAAAATAACCACCCGAAGGCCAGGGCGCCAAATTCCTCCAGCGGAAAAAGGCCACAAAAACGGGTGGGCTATAGCCTTGGGGGGTGGGGCTGGCCAACTTCGTCCGCCGGACTCGGAATGGCGCGAGACTTTACGAGGCACCTCCGTGTTCCGAAAATAGGCCGCGTACACATCCGTGCCCAAAAATAACCGCCCGAAGGCCGGGGCGCCAAGTTCGTCCATCGGAAAAAGGCCACAAAAACGGGTGGGCTATAGCCTTGGGGGGAGAGGCTGGCCAACTTCGTCCGCCGGACTCGGAATGGCGCGAGACTTTGCGAGGCGCCTCCGTGCGCCAAAAATAGGCCGCGCGCACAGCCGAACCCAAAAATAACCGCCCGAAGGCCGGGTCGCCAAATTCGTCCATCGGAAAAAGGCCACAAAAACGGGTGGGCTATAGCCTTGGGGGGAGGGGCTGACCAACTTCCTCCGCCGGACTCGGAATGGCACGAGACTTTGCGAGGTGCCTCCGTGCGCCAAAAATAGGCCGAGGGCACAGCCGACCCCAAAAATAACCGCCCGAAGGATGGGGCGCCAAGTTCGTCCAGCGGAAAAAAGCCACAAAAACAGGTGGGCTATAGCCTTGGGGCATGGGGCTGGCCAACTTCGTCCGCCGGACTCAGAATGGCGTGAGACTTTGCGAGGCACCTCTGTGTGCCAAAAATAGGCCGCGGGCACAGCCGCGCCCAAAAATAACCGCCCGAAGGCCGGGGCGCAAAGTTCGTCCAGCGGAAAAAGGCCACAAAAACGGGTGGGCTATAGCCTTGGGGGGTGTGGCTCGCCAACGTCGCCGCCGGACTCGGAATGGCGCGAGACTTTGCGAGGCGCCTCCATGTGCCAACAATAGGCCGCGGGCAAAGCCGCCCCCAAAAATAACGGCCTGAAGGCCGGGGCGCTAAGTTCGTCCAGCGGAAAAAGGCCACAAAAACGGGTGGGCTATAGCCTTGGGGGGAGGGGCTGACCAACTTCCTCCGCCGGACTCGGAATGGCACGAGACTTTGCGAGGTGCCTCCGTGCGCCAAAAATAGGCCGAGGGCACAGCCAACCCCAAAAATAACCGCCCGAAGGATGGGGCGCCAAGTTCGTCCAGCGGAAAAAAGCCACAAAAACAGGTGGGCTATAGCCTTGGGGCGTGGGGCTGGCCAACTTCGTCCGCCGGACTCGGAATGGCGTGAGACTTTGCGAGGCACCTCTGTGTGCCAAAAATAGGCCACGGGCACAGCCGCGCCCAAAAATAACCGCCCGAAGGCCGGGGCGCAAAGTTCGTCCAGCGGAAAAAGGCCACAAAAAGGGGTGGGCTATAGCCTTGGGGGGTGTGGCTCGCCAACGTCGTCCGCCGGACTCGGAATGGCGCGAGACTTTGCGAGCCGCCTCCATGTGCCAACAATAGGCCGCGGGCAAAGCCGCCCCCAAAAATAACGGCCTGAAGGCCGGGGCGCCAAGTTCGTCCAGCGGAAAAAGGCCACAAAAACGGGTGGGCTATAGCCTTGGGGGGTGGGGCTGGCCAACTTCGTCCGCCGGACTCGGAATGGCGTGAGACTATTCGAGGCGCATCCGGGTGCCAAAAATAGGCCGCGGATACAGCCGCGCCCAAAAATAACCGCCCGAAGGCCGGGGCGCCAAGTTCGTCCAGCGGAAAAAGGCCACAAAAACGGGTGGGCTATAGCCTTGGGGGGCGGGGCTGGCCAACTTCGTCCGCCGGACTCAGAATGGCGTGAGATTTTACGAGGCACCTCCATGTGCCAAAAAAGGATGAGGGCACAGCCGCGCTCAAAAATAACCGCCCGAAGGCTGGGGCGCCAAGTTTGTCCAGCGGAAAATAGCCACAAAAACGGGTGGGTTATAGCCTTGGCGGGTGGGGCTGGCCAACCTCGTTCGCCGGACTCGGAATGGCGCGAGACTTTGCGAGGCGACTCTGTATGCCAAAAATAGGCCGCGGGCACAGCCGCGCCCAAAAATAACCTCTCGAAGGCCGGGGCGGAAAGTTCGTCCAGCGGAAAAAGGCCACAAAAACGGGTGGGCTATAGCCTTGGGCGGTGGGGCTGGCCGACTTCGTCCGCCGGACTCGGAATGGCGCGAGACTTTGCGAGGTGCCTCCATGTGCCAAAAATAGGCTGCGGGCACAGCCGCGCACAAAAATAACGGCCTGAAGGCCGGGGCGCCAAGTTCGTCCAGCGGAAAAATGCCACAAAAACGGGTGGGCTATAGCCTTGGGGGGTGGGGCTGGCCAACTTCGTCCGCTGGACTCGGAATGGCGCCAGACTATTCGAGGCACCTCCGTGTGCCAAAAATAGGCCGCGGGCACAGCCGCGCTAAAAAATAACCGCCCGAAGGCCGGGGCGCCAAGTTCGTCCAGCGGAAAAAGGCCACAAAAACGGGTGGGCTATAGCCTTGGGGGGTGGGGCTGGCCCACTTCGTCCGCCGGACTCGGAATGGTGCGAGACTTTGTGAGGCACCTCCGTGTGCCAAAAATAGGCCGCGGGCACAGCCGCGCTCAAAAATAACCGCCCGAAGGCCGGGGCGCCAAGTTCGTCCTGCGTAAAAAGGCCACAAAAACGGGTGGGCTATAGCCTTGGGGGGTGGGGCTGGCCAACTTCATCCGCTGGACTCGGAATGGCGCGAAACTTTGAGAGGCACCTCCGTGTACAAAAAATAGGCCACGGGCACAGCCGCGCCCAAAAATAACCGCCTGAAGGCTGGGGCGCCAAGTTCGTCCAGCGGAAAAAGGCCACAAAAACGGGTGGGCTATAGCCTTGGGGGGTGGGGCTGGCCAACTTCGTCCGCGGGACTTGGAATCGCGCGAGACTTTGCGAGGTGCCTCCGTGTGCCAAAAATAGGCCGCGGGCACAGCCGCGCCCAAAAATAACTGCCCGAAGGCCGGGGCGCCAAGTTCGTCCAGCGGAAAAAGCCCACAGTAACGGGTGGGCTATAGCCATGGGGGGTGGGGCTGGCCAACTTCATCCGCCGGACTCGGAATGGCGCGAGACTTTGCGAGGCGCCTCCGTGTACCAAAAATCGGCCGTGGCACAGCTGCGCCCAAAAATAACCGCCCGAAGGCCGGGGCGCCAAGTTTGTCCAGCGGAAAAAGCCCACAAAAACGGGTGGACTATAGCCTTGGGGGGTGGGGCTGGCGAACTTAGTCCGCCGGACTCGGAATGGCGCGAGACTTTGCGAGGTGCCTCCGTGTGCCAACAATAGGCCGCGGGCAAAGCCACGCCCAAAAATAACCGCCTGAAGGCTGGGGCGCCAAGTTCGTCCAGCGGATAAAACCCACAAAAAACGGGTGGGCTATAGCCTTGGGGTGTGGGGCTGGCCAACTTCGTCCGCCGGACTCGGAATGGCGCGAGACTTTGCGAGGTCCCTCCGTGTGCCAAAAATAGGCCGCGGGCACAGCCGCACCCAAAAATAACCGCCCGAAGGCCGGGACGCCAAGTTCGTCCAGCGGAAAAAGGCCATAAAAACGGGTGGGCTGTAGCCGTGGGGGGTTGGGCTGGCCAACTTCGTCCGCCGGACTCGGAATGGCGCGAGACTTTGCGAGGTGCCTCCGTGTGCCAACAATAGGCCGCGGGCAAAGCTACGCCCAAAAATAACCGCCTGAAGGCTGGGGCGCCAAGTTCGTCCAGCGGAAAAAACCCACAAAAAACGGGTGGGCTATAGCCTTGGGGTGTGGGGCTGGCCAACTTCGTCCGCCGGACTCGGAATGGCGCGAGACTTTGCGAGGTCCCTCCGTGTGCCAAAAATAGGCCGCGGGAACAGCCGCGCCCAAAAATAACCGCTCGAAGGCCGGGGCGCCAAGTTCGTCCTGCGTAAAAAGGCCACAAAAACGGTTGGGCTAAAGCCTTCGGGGGTGGGGCTGGCCTACTTCATCCGCCGGACTCGGAATGGCGCGAGACTTTGCGAGGCACCTCCGTGTGCCAAAACTAGGCCGCGGGCACAGCCGCACTAAAAAATAACCACCTGACGGCCGGGTCGCCAAGTTCGTCCAGCGGAAAAAGGCCACAAAAACGGGTGGGCTATAGCCTTGGGGGGTGGGGCTGGCCCACTTCGTCCGCCGGACTCGGAATGCCGTGAGACTTTGCGAGGGATCTCCGTGTGCCATGAATAATCCGCGGGCAAAACCGCGCCTAAAAATAACCACCCGAAGGCCGGGGCGCCAAGTTCGTCCAGCGGTAAAAGGCCACAAAAACGGGTGGGCTATAGCCTTGGGGGGTGGGGCTGGCCCACTTCGTCCGCCGGACTCGGCATGCCGCGAGACTTTGCGAGGGGCCTCCGTGTGCCAAAAATAGGCCGTGGGCAAACCGCGCCCAAAAATAACCGCCCGAAGGCCGGGGCGTCAAGGTCGTCCAGCGGTAAAAGGCCACAAAAACGAGTGGGCTGTAGCCTTGGGGGGTGGGGCTGGCCAACTTCGTCCGCCGGACACAGAATGCCGCGAGACTTTGCGAGGGGCCTCCGTGTGCCAAAAATAGGCCGCGGGCAAAGCCGCGCAGAAAAATAACCACCCGAAGGCCGGGGCGCCAAGTTCGTCCTGCGGAAAAAGGCCACAAACACGGGTGGGCTATAGCCTTGGGGGGTGGGGCTGGCCCACTTCGTCCGCCGGACTCGGAATGCCGCGAGACTTTGCGAGCGGCCTCCGTGTGCCAAAAATAGGCCGTGGACAAAGCAGCGCCCAAAAATAACCGCCCGAAGGCCGGGGCGCGAAGTTCGTCCAGCGGAAAAAGGCCACAAAAACGGGTGGGCTATAGCCTTGGGGGGTGGGGCTGGCCAACTTCGTCCGCCGGACTCGGAATACGGCGAGACTTTGCGAGGGCCCTCCGTGTGCCAAAAATAGGCCGTGGACGCAGCCGCGCCCAAAAATTACTACCGGAAGGCCGGGGCGCCAAGTTCGTCCAGCAGAAAAAGGCCACAAAAACGGGTGGGCTATAGACTTGGGGGGTGGGGCTGGCCGACTTCGTCCGCCGGACTCAGAATGCCGCGAGACGTTGCGACGGGCCTCCGTGTGGCAAAAATAGGCCGCGGGCAAAGGCGCGCCCAAAAATAACCGCCCGAAGGCCGGGGCGCCAAGTTCGTCCGGCGGAAAACGGCCACAAAAACGGGTTGGCTATAGCCTTGGGGGGTGGGGCTGGCCATCTTCGTCCGCCGGACTCGGAATGCCGCGAGACTTTGCGAGGGGCCTCCGTGTGCCAAAAATAGGCCGCGGGCAAAGCCGCGCAGAAAAATAACCACCCGAAGGCCGGGGCGCCAAGTTCGTCCTGCGGAAAAAGGCCACAAACACGGGTGGGCTATAGCCTTGGGGGGTGGGGCTGGCCCACTTCGTCCGCCGGACTCGGAATGCCGCGAGACTTTACGAGGGGCCTCCGTGTGCCAAAAATAGGCCGTGGACAAAGCAGCACCCAAAAATAACCGCCCGAAGGCCGGGGCGCGAAGTTCGTCCAGCGGAAAAAGGCCACAAAAACGGGTGCGCTATAGCCTTGGGGGGCGGGGCTGGCCTACTTCGTCCGCCGGACTCGGAATGCCGCGAGACTTTGCGAGGGGCCTCCGTATGCTAAAAATAGGCCGCGGACATAGCTATGCCCAGAAATAACCGCCCGAAGGCCGGGGCGGCAATTTCGTCCAGCGGAAAAAGGCCACAAAAACGGGTGGGCTATAGCCTTGGGGGGTCCGGCTGGCCCACTTCGTCCGCCGGACTCAGCAGGCCGTGAGACTTTGCGAGGGGCCTCCGTGTGCCAAAAATAGGCCGCGGGCAAACCGCGCCCAAAAATTACCGCCCGAAGGCCGGGGCGTCAAGTTCGTCCAGCGGAAAAAGGCCACAAAAACGGGTGGGCTATAGCCTTGGGGGGTGGGGCTAGCCAACTTTGTCCGCCGGACTCGGAATGCGGCGAGACTTTGCGAGGAGCCTCCGTGTCCCAAAAATAGGCCGCGGCCGAAGCCGCACCCAAAAATAACCGCCCGAAGGCCAGGTCGCCATGTTCGTCCAGCGGAAAAAGGCCACAAAAACGGGTGGGCTATAGCCTTGGGGGGTGGGGCTGGCCGACTTCGTCCGCCGGACTCAGAATGCCGCGAGACTTTGCGACGGGTCTCCATGTGCCAAAAATAGGCCGCGGGCAAACCGAGCCCAAAAATAACCGCCCGAAAGCCGGGGCGTCACGGTCGTCCAGCGGTAAAAGGCCACAAAAACGAGTGGGCTGTAGCCTTGGGGGGTGGGGCTGGCCAACTTCGTCCGCCGGACTCAGAATGCCGCGTGACTTTGTATGGGGCATATGTGTGCCAAAAATATGCAGCGGGCAAAGCCGCGCCCAAAAATTACCGCCCGAAGGCCGGGTCGCCATGTTCGTCCAGCGGAAAAAGGCCACAAAAACGGGTGGGCTATAGCCTTGGGGGGTGCGGCTGGCCCACTTCGTCCGCCGGACTCGGCATGCCGCGAGACTTTGTGAGGGGCCTCCATGTGCCAAAAATAGGCCGCGGGCAAACCGTGCCCAAAAATTACCGCCCGAAGGCCGGGGCGTCAAGTTCGTCCAGCGGAAAAAGGCCACAAAAACGGGTGGGCTATAGCCTTGTGGGGTGGGGCTAGCCAACTTCATCCGCCGGACTCGGAATGCCGTGAGACATTGCGAGGGGCCTCCATGTCCCAAAAATAGGCCGCGGACGAAGCCGCACCCAAAAATAACCGCCCGAAGGCCGGGGCGCCAAGTTCGTCCGGCGGAAAAAGGCCACAAAAACGGGTGGGCGATAGCCTTGGGGGCTGGGGCTGGCCATCTTCGTCCGCCGGACTCGGAATGCCGCGAGACTTTGCGAGGGATCTCCATGTGCCATAAATAATCCATGGGCAAAGCCGCGCCTAAAAATAACCACCCGAAGGCCGGGGCGCCAAGTTCGTCCAGCGGTAAAAGGCCACAAAAACGGGTGGGCTATAGCCTTGGGGGGTGGGGCTGGCCCACTTCGTCCGCCGGACTCGGCATGCCGCGAGACTTTGCGAGGGGCCTCCGTGTGCCAAAAATAGGCCGCGGGCAAACCACGCCCAAAAATAACCGCCCGAAGGCCGGGACGTCAAGTTCGTCCAGCGGAAAAAGGCCACAAAAACGGGTGGGCTATAGCCTTGGGGGGTGGGGCTGGCCAACTTCGTCTGCCGTAGTCGGAATGCCGCGAGACTTTGCGAGGGGCCTCCGTGTCCCAAAAATAGGCCGCGGGCGAAGCGGCACCCAAAAATAACCGCCCGAAGGCCGGGTCGCCATGTTCGTCCAGCGCAAAAAGGCCACAAAAACGGGTGGGCTATAGCCTTGGGGGGTGGGGCTGGCCGACTTCGTCCGCCGGACTCAGAATGCCGTGAGACTTTGCTACGGGCCTCCGTGTGCCAAAAATAGGCCGCGGGCAAAGGCGCGCCCAAAAATAACCGCCCGAAGGCCGGGGCGCCAAGTTCGTCCGGCGGAAAAAGGCCACAAAAACGGGTGGGCTATAGCCTTGGGGGGTGGGGCTGGCCATCTTCGTCCGCCGGACTCGGAATGCCGTGAGACTTTGCGAGGGATCTCCGTGTGCCATAAATAATCCGTGGGCAAAACCGCGCCTAAAAATAACCACCCGAAGGCCGGGGCGCCAAGTTCGTCCAGCGGTAAAAGGCCACAAAAACGGGTGGGCTATAGCCTTGGGGGGTGGGGCTGGCCCACTTCGTCCGCCGGACTCGGCATGCCGCGAGACTTTGCGAGGGGCCTCCATGTGCCAAAAATAGGCCGCGGGCAAACCGCGCCCAAAAATAACCGCCCGAAGGCCGGGGCGTCAAGTTCGTCCAGCGGAAAAAGGCCACAAAAACGGGTGGGCTACAGCCTTGGGGGGTGGGGCTGGCCAACTTCGTCCGCCGTAGTCGGAATGCCGCGAGACTTTGCGAGGGGCCTCCGTGTCCCAAAAATAGGCCGCGGACGAAGCCGCACCCAAAAATAACCTCATGAAGGCCGGGTCGCCATGTTCGTCCAGCGGAAAAAGGCCACAAAAACGGGTGGGCTATAGCCTTGGGGGGTGGGGCTGGCCGACTTCGTCCGCCGGACTCAGAATGCCGCGAGACTTTGCGACGGGCCTCCGTGTGCCAAAAATAGGCTGCGGGCAAAGCTGCGCCCAATTATAACTGCCCGAAGGCCGGGGCACCAAGTTCGTCCGGCGGAAAAAGGCCACAAAAACGGGTGGGCTATAGCCTTGGGGGGTGGGGCTGGCCATCTACGTCCGCCCAACTCGGAATGCCGTGAGACTTTGCGAGGGATCTCCGTGTGCCATAAATAATCCACGGGCAAAGCCGCGCCTAAAAATAACCACCCGAAGGCCGGGGCGCCAAGTTCGTCCAGCGGTAAAAGGCCACAAAAACGGGTGGGCTATAGCCTTGGGGGGTGGGGCTGGCCCACTTCGTCCGCCGGACTCGGCATGCGGCGAGAGTTTGCGAAGGGCCTCCGTGTGCCAAAAATAGGCCGCGGGCAAACCGCGCCCAAAAATAACCGCCCGAAGGCCGGGGCGCCAAGTTCGTCCAGCGGAAAAAGGCCACAAAAACGGGTGGGCTATAGCCTTGGGGGGTGGGGCTGGCCAACTTCGTCTGCCGGACTCGGAATGCCACGAGACTTTGCGAGGGGCCTCCATGTCCCAAAAATAGGCCGCAGACAAAGCCGCGCCCAAAAATAACCACCCGAAGGCCGGGTCTCCAAGTTCGTCCAGCGGAAAAAGGCCACATAAACGGGTGGGGTATAGCCTTGGGGGGTGGGGCTGGCCGACTTCGTCCGCCGGACTCAGAATGCCGCGAGACTTTGCGACGGGCCTCCGTGTGCCAAAAATGGGACGCGGGCAAAGCCGCGCCCAAAAAGAACCGCCCGAAGGCCGGGGCGCCAAGTTCGTCCGGCGGAAAAAGGCCACAAAAACGGGTGGGCTATAGCCTTGGGGGGTGGGGCTGGCCATCTTCGTCCGCCGGACTTGGAATGCCGTGAGACTTTGCGAGGGTTCTCCGGGTGCCATAAATAATCCGCGGGCAAAGCCGCGCCTAAAAATAACCACCCGAAGGTCGGGGCGCGAAGTTCGTCCAGCGGTAAAAGGCCACAAAAACGGGTGGGCAATAGCCTTGGGGGGTGGCGCTGGCCGACTTCGTCCGCCGGACTCGGAATGCCACGAGACTTTATGAGGGGCCTCCGTGGGCCAAAAATATGCCGCGGGCAAAGCCGCGCCCAAAACTAACCGCCCGAAGGCCGGGTCTCCAAGTTCGTCCAGCGGAAAAAGGCCACAAAAACGGGTGGGCTATAGCCTTGGGGGGTGGGGCTGGCCCACTTCGTCCGCCGGACTCGGAATGCCGCGAGACTTTGCGAGGGGCCTCCGTGTGCCAAAAATAGGCCACGGGCAAAGGCGCGGTAAAAAATAACCCCCCGAAGGCCGGGGCGCCAAGTTCGTCCAGCGGAAAAAGGCCACAAAAACGGGTGGGGTATAGCCTTGGGGGGTGGGGCTGGCCATCTTCGTCCGCCGGACTCAAAATGCGGCGACACTTTGCGAGGGGCCTCCGTGTGCCAAAAATAGGCCGCGGACAAAGCCGCGCCCAAACATAACCGCCCGAAGGCCGGGGCGCCAAGTTCGTCCAGCGGAAAAAGGCCACAAAAACGGGTGGGCTATAGCCTTGGGGGGTGGGGCTGGCCCACTTCGTCCGCCGGACTCGGAATGCCGCGAGACTTTGCGAGGGGCCTCCGTGTGCCAAAAATAGGCCGCGGGCAAAGGCGCGCCGAAAAATAACCGCCCGAAGGCCGGGGCACCAAGTTCGTCCGGCGGAAAAAGGCCACAAAAACGGGTGGGCTATAGCCTTGGGGGGTGGGGCTGGCCATCTTCGTCCGCCGGACTCGGAATGCGGTGAGACTTTGCGAGGGAACTCCGTGTGCCATAAATAATCCATGGGCAAAGCCGCGCCTAAAATTAACCACCCGAAGGCCGGGGCACCAAGTTCGTCCAGCGGTACAAGGCCACAAAAACGGGTGGGCTATAGCCTTGGGGGGTGGGGCTGGCCAACTTCGTCCGCCGGACTCAAAATGCGGCGACACATTGCGAGGGGCCTCCGTGCGCAAAAAATAGGCCGCGGACAAAGCCGCGCCCAAAAATAACCGCCCGAAGGCCGGGGCGCCAAGTTCGGCCAGCGGAAAAAGGCCACAAACACGTGTGGGCTATAGCCTTGGGGGGTGGGGCAACCCGCCTTCGTCCGCCGGACTCAGAATGTCGCGAGACTTTGTAAGGGGCCTCCATGTGCCAAAAATAGGCCGCGGGCAAAGCCGCGCCCAAAAATAACCGCCCGAAGTCCGGGGCGCCAAGTTCGTCCAGCGGAAAAAGGCCACAAAAACGGGTGGGCTATAGCCTTGGGGGTTGGGGCTGGCCAACTTCGTCCGCCGGACTCAGAATGCCGCGAGACTTTGCGAGGGGCCTCCTTGTGCCACAAATAGGCCACGGGCAAACCCGCGCCCAAAAATAACCGCCCGAAGACCGGGGCCCCAAGTTCGTACAGCGGAAAAAGGCCACAAAAACGGGTGGGCTACAGCCTTGGGGGGTGGGGCTGGCCAACTTCGTCCGACGGACTCGGAATGACACGAGAGTTTGCGAGGGGCCTCCGTGTGCGAAAAATAGGCCGCGGGCAAAGCCGCGCATACAAATAACTGCCCGAAGGGCCGGGGCGCCAAGTTCGTCCAGCGGAAAAAGGCCACAAAAACGGGTGGGCCATAGCCTTGGGGGGTGGGGCTGGCCAACTTCGTCCGCCGGACTCGGAATGCCGCGAGACTTTGCGAGGGGCCTCCGTGTGCCAAAACTAGGCCGCGGTCAAAGCCTCGCCCAAAAATAATCGCCCGAATGCCGGAGCGCCAAGTTCGTCCAGTGGAAAAAGGCCACAAAAACGGGTGGGCTATAGCCTTGGAGGGTGGGGCTGGCCAACTTCATCCGCCGGACTCGGAATGCCGCGAGACTTTGCGACGGGCCTCCGTGTGCCAAAAATAGGCCGCGGACAAAGCTGCGCCCGAAAATAACCGAACGAAGGCCGGGGCGCCAAGTTCGTGCAGCGGAAAAAGTCCACAAAAACGGGTGGGCTGTAGCCTCGGGGGGTGAGGCTTGCCACCTTCGTCCGCCGGACTCGGAATGCCGCGAGACTTTACGAGGGGCCTCCGTGTGCCAAAAATAGGCCGCGGGCAAAGCTGCGCCCAAAAATAACCGCCCGAAGGCCGGGGAGCCAAGTTCGCCCAGCGGAAAAAGGCCACAAAAACGGGTGGGCTATAGCCTTGGGGGCTGGGGCTGGCCAACTTTGGGGGGTGGGGCTGGCCAACTTTGGGGGGTGGGGCTGGCCGACTTCGTCCGCCGGACTCGGAATGCCGCGAGACTTTTCGAGGGGCCTCCGTGTGCCAGAAATAGGCCGCGGGTGAAGCCGCATCCAAAAATTACTGCCTGAAGGCCGGGGAGCCAAGTTCATCCTGCGGAAAAAGGCCACAAAAACGGGTGGGCTATAGCCTTGGGCGGTGGGGGCTGGCCAACTTTGGGGGGTGGGGCTGGCCAACTTTGGGGGGTGGGGCTGGCCGACTTCGTCCGCCGGACTCGGAATGCCGCGAGACTTTTCGAGGGGCCTCCGTGTGCCAGAAATAGGCCGCGGGTGAAGCCGCATCCAAAAATTACTGCCTGAAGGCCGGGGCGCCAAGTTCATCCTGCGGAAAAAGGCCACAAAAACGGGTGGGCTATAGCCTTGGGCGGTGGGGCTGGCCAATTTCATCCGCCGGACTCGGAATGCCGCGAGACTTTGCGAAGGGCCTCCGGGTGCCAAAAATAGGCCGCGGGCAAGGCCGCGGCCAAAAATAACCACCCGAAGGCCGGGGCGCCAAGTTCGTCCAGCGGAAAAAGGCCACAAAAACGGGTGGGCTATAGCCTTGGGGGGTGGGGCTGGCCCACTTCGTCCGCCGGACTCGGAATGCCGCGAGGCCTTGCGAGGGGCCTCCGTGTTCCAAAAATAGGCTGCGACCAAAGCCGCACCCAAAAATAAACGCCCGAAGGCCGGGGCGCCAAGTTCGTCCAGCGGAAAAAGGCCACAAAAAAGAGTGGGCTATAGCCTTGGGGGGTGGGGCTGGCCAACTTCGTCCGCCGGACTCAGAATGCCGCGAGACTTTGCGAGGGGCCTCCGTGTGCCAATAATAGGCCGCGGACAAAGCCGCGCCCAAAAATAACCCCCCGAAGACCGGGACGCCAAGTTCGTCCAGCGGAAAAAGGCCACAAAAACGGGTGGGCTATAGCCTTGGGGGGTGGGGCTGGCCCACTTCGTTCGCCGGACTCGGAATGCCGCGAGACTTTGCGAGGGGCCTCCATGTGATAAAAATAGGCTGCGGGTAAAGCCGCGCCCGAAGGCCGGGGCTCCAAGTACGTCCAGCGGAAAAAGGCCACAAAAACGGGTGGGCTATATCCTTGGGGGGTAGGGCTGGCCAACTTTGTCCGCCGGACTCGGAATGCCGTGAGACTTTGCGAGGTGCCTCTGTGTTCCAAAAATAGGCCGCGGGCAAAGCCGTACCCAAAAATAACGGCCCGAAGGCCGGGGCGCCAAGTTCGTCCGGCGGAAAAAGGCCACAAAAACGGGTGGGCTATAGCCTTGGGGGGTGGGGCTGGCCAACTTCGTCCGCCGAACTCAGAATGCCGCGAGACTTTGCGAGGGGCCTCCGTGTGATAAAAATAGGCTGCGGGTAAAGCCGCGCCTGAAGGCCGGGGCTCCAAGTTCGTCCAGCGGAAAAAGGCCACAAAAACGGGTGGGCTATATCCTTGGGGGGTAGGGCGGCCGACTTCGTCCGCCGGACTTGGAATGCCGTGAGGCCTTGCGAGGGGCCTCCGTGTTCCAAAAATAGGCCGCGGGCAAAGCCGCGCCGAAAAATAACGGCCCGAAGGCCAGGACGCCAAGTTCGTCCGGCGGAAAAAGGCCACAAAAACGGGTGGGCTATAGCCTTGGGGGGGGGGGGGCTGGCCAACTTCGTCCGCCGAACTCAGAATGCCGCGAGACTTTGCGAGGGGCCTCCGTGTGATAAAAATAGGCTGTGGGTAAAGCCGCGCCCGAAGGCCGGGGCTCCAAGTTCGTCCAGCGGAAAAAGGCCACAAAAACGGGTGGGCTATAGCCTTAGGGGGTGGGGCTGGCCTACTTCATCCGCCGGACTCGGAATGCCGCGAGACTTTGCGAGGGGCCTCCGTGTGCCAAAAATAGGCTGCGGCCAAAGCCGCGCCCAAAAATAAACGCCCGAAGGCCGGGGCGCCAAGTTCGTCCAGCGGAAAAAGGCCACAAAAAAGAGTGGGCTATAGCCTTGGGGGGTGGGGCTGGCCAACTTCGTCCGCCGGATTCGGAATGCCGCGAGACTTTGCGAGGGGCCTCCGTGTGCCAATAATAGGCCGCGGACAAAGCCGCGCCCAAAAATAACCCCCCGAAGACCGGGACGCCAAGTTCGTCCAGCGGAAAAAGGCCACAAAAACGGGTGGGCTATTGCCTTGGGGGGTGGGGCTGGCCCACTTCGTTCGCCGGACTCGGAATGCCGCGAGACTTTGCAAGGGGCCTCCTTGTTCGAAAAATAGGCCACGGCCAAAGCCACGCCCAAAAATTACCGACCGAAGGCCGGGGCGCCAAGTTCGTCCAGCGGAAAAAGGCCACAAAAACGGGTGGGCTATAGCCTTGTGGGGTGGGGCTGGCCAACTTCGTCCGCCGGACTCGGAATGCCGCGAGACTTTGCGAGGGGCCTCCGTGTGCCAAATATAGGCCACAGGCAAAGCCGCGCCCAAAAATAACCGCTCGAACGCCGGGGCGCCAAGTTCGTCCAGCGGAAAAAGGCCACAAAAACGGGTGGGCTATAGCCTTGGGGGGTGGGGCTGGCCAACTTCGTCGGCCGGACTAGGAATGCCGTGAGACTTTGCGAGGGGCCTCCGTGTCCCAAAAGTAGGCCGCGGCCTATGCCGCGTCCAAAAATAACCGCCCGAAGGCCGGGGCGCCAAGTTCATCCAGCGGAAAAAGGCCACAAAAACGGGTGGGCTATAGCGTTGGGGGGTGGGGCTGGCCAACTTCGTCCGCCGGACTCGGAATGCCGCCAGAATTTGCGAGGGGCCTCCGTGTGCCAAAAATAGGCCGTGGTCAAAGCCACGCCCAAAAATAACCACCCTAAGGCCGGGGCGCCATGTTCGTCCAGCGGAAAAAGGACACAAAAACGGGTGGGCTATAGCCTTGGGGGGTGGGGCTGGCCGACTTCATCCGCCGGACTCGGAATGCCGCGAGCCTTTGCGAGAGGCCTCCGTGTGCCAAAGGTAGGCCGCGGGCAAAGCCGCGCCCAAAAATAACCGCCCGAAGACCGGGGTGCCAAGTTCGTCCAGCGCAAAAAGGCCACAAAAATGGGTGGGCTATAGCCTTGGGGGGTGGGTCTGGCCGACTTCGTCCACCGGACTCGGAATGCCGCGAGACTTTGCGAGGGGCCTCCGTGTGCCAAAAATAGGCTGCGGGCAAAGCCGCGCCCAAATATAACCGCCCGAAGTCCGGGGCGCCAAGTTCGTCCTGCAGAAAAAGGCCACAAAAACGGGTGGGCTATAGCCTTGGGGGGTGGGGCTGGCCACCTTCGTCCGCCGGACTCGGAATGCCGTTAGAATTTTCGAGGGGCCTCCGTGTGCCAAAAATAGACCACGGGCATAGCCGCATCCAAAAATAACCGCCCGAAGGCCGGGGCGCCAAGTTCGTCCAGCAGAAAAAGGCCACAAAAACGGGTCGGCTATAGCCTTGGGGGGTGGGGCTGGCCAA
Source organism: Citrus x changshan-huyou (assembly GCA_039657385.1). Lineage (NCBI taxonomy): Eukaryota > Viridiplantae > Streptophyta > Magnoliopsida > Sapindales > Rutaceae > Citrus > Citrus x changshan-huyou. The sequence continues at coordinate 817,002 of JBCGBO010000016.1, forward strand.
CTTTGTCCGCCGGACTCGGAACGCCGCGAGACTTTGCGAGGGGCCTCCGTGTGCCAAAAATAGGCCGCGGGCAAAGCCGCGCCCAAAAATAACCGCCCGGAGGCCGGGGCGCCAAGTTCGTCCAGCGGAAAAAGACCACAAAAACGGGTGGGCTACAGCCTTGGGCGGTGGGGCTGGCCAACTTTGTCCGCCGGACTCGGAATGCCGCGAGACTTTGCGAGGGGCCTCCGTGTGCCAAAACTAGGCAGCGGGCTAAGCCGCGCCCAAAAATAACCGCCCGAATGCGGGGGCGCCAAGTTCGTCCAGCGGAAAAAGGCCACAAAAACGGGTGGGCTATAGCCTTGGGGGGTGGGGCTGGCCGACTTCGTCCGCCGGACTCGGAATGCCGCGAGACTTTGCGAGGGGCCTACGTTTGCCAAAAGTAGGCCGCAGGCATAGCCGCATCCATAAATAACCGCCCGAAGGCCGGGGCGCCAAGTTCGTCCCGCGGAAAAAGGACACAAAAACGGGTGGGCTATTGCCTTGGGGGGTGGGGCCGGCCCACGTCGTCTGCCGGACTCGGAATGCCGCGAGACATTGCGAGGGGCCTCCGTGTGCCAAAAATAGGCCGCGGGTAAAGCCGCGCCCAAAAATAACCGCCCGAAGGCCGGGGCGCCAAGTTCGTCCAGCTGAAAAAGGCCACGAAAACAGGTGGGCTATAGCCTTGGGGGGTGGGGCTGGCCAACTTCGTCCGCCGTACTCGGAATGCCGCGAGACATTGCGAGGGCCCTCCGTGTGCCAAAAATAGGCCGCGGGTAAAGCCGCGCCCAAAAATAACCGCCCGAAGGCCGGGGCGCCAAGTTCGTCCAGCTGAAAAAGGCCACAAAAACGGGTCGGCTATAGCCTTGGGGGGTGGGGCTGGCCAACTTTGTCCGCCGGACTCGGAACGCCGCGAGACTTTGCGAGGGGCCTCCGTGTGCCAAAAATAGGCCGCGGGCAAAGCCGCGCCCAAAAATAACCGCCCGGAGGCCGGGGCGCCAAGTTCGTCCAGCGGAAAAAGACCACAAAAACGGGTGGGCTACAGCCTTGGGCGGTGGGGCTGGCCAACTTCGTCCGCCGGACTCGGAATGCCGCGAGACTTTGCGAGGGGCCTCCGTGTGCCAAATATAGGCAGCGGGCTAAGCCGCGCCCAAAAATAACCGCCCGAATGCGGGGGCGCCAAGTTCGTCCAGCTGAAAAAGGCCACAAAAACGGGTGGGCTATTGCCTTGGGGGGTTGGGCCGGCCCACGTCGTCCGCCGGACTCGGAATGCCGCGAGACATTGCGAGGGGCCTCCGTGTGCCAAAAATAGGCCACGGGTAAAGCCGCGCCCAAAAATAACCGCCCGAAGGCCGGGGCGCCAAGTTCGTCCAGCTGAAAAAGGCCACGAAAACAGGTGGGCTATAGCCTTGGGGGGTGGGGCTGGCCAACTGCGTCCGCCGGACTCGGAATGCCACTAGACATTGCGAGGGGCCTCCGTGTGCCAAAAATAGGCCGCGGGCAAAGCCGCGCCCAAAAATAACCGCCCGGAGGCCGGGGCGCCAAGTTCGTCCAGCGGAAAAAGACCACAAAAACGGGTGGGCTACAGCCTTGGGCGGTGGGGCTGGCCAACTTTGTCCGCCGGACTCGGAATGCCGCGAGACTTTGCGAGGGGCCTCCGTGTGCCAAAACTAGGCAGCGGGCTAAGCCGCGCCCAAAAATAACCGCCCGAATGCGGGGGCGCCAAGTTCGTCCAGCGGAAAAAGGCCACAAAAACGGGTGGGCTATAGCCTTGGGGGGTGGGGCTGGCCGACTTCGTCCGCCGGACTCGGAATGCCGCGAGACTTTGCGAGGGGCCTACGTTTGCCAAAAGTAGGCCGCAGGCATAGCCGCATCCATAAATAACCGCCCGAAGGCCGGGGCGCCAAGTTCGTCCCGCGGAAAAAGGACACAAAAACGGGTGGGCTATTGCCTTGGGGGGTGGGGCCGGCCCACGTCGTCTGCCGGACTCGGAATGCCGCGAGACATTGCGAGGGGCCTCCGTGTGCCAAAAATAGGCCACGGGTAAAGCCGCGCCCAAAAATAACCGCCCGAAGGCCGGGGCGCCAAGTTCGTCCAGCTGAAAAAGGCCACGAAAACAGGTGGGCTATAGCCTTGGGGGGTGGGGCTGGCCAACTGCGTCCGCCGGACTCGGAATGCCACTAGACATTGCGAGGGGCCTCCGTGTGCCAAAAATAGGCCGCGGGTAAAGCCGCGCCCAAAAATAACCGCCCGAAGGCCGGGGCGCCAAGTTCGTCCAGAGGAAAAAGGCCACAAAAACGGGTGGGCTATAGCCTTGGGGGGTGGGGCTGGCCCACTTCGTTCGCCGGACTCGGAATGCCGCGAGACTTTGCGAGGGGCCTCCATGTGATAAAAATAGGCTGCGGGTAAAGCCGCGCCCGAAGGCCGGGGCTCCAAGTACGTCCAGCGGAAAAAGGCCACAAAAACGGGTGGGCTATATCCTTGGGGGGTAGGGCTGGCCAACTTCGTCCGCCGGACTCGGAATGCCGTGAGACTTTGCGAGGTGCCTCTGTGTTCCAAAAATAGGCCGCGGGCAAAGCCGTACCCAAAAATAACGGCCCGAAGGCCGGGGCGCCAAGTTCGTCCGGCGGAAAAAGGCCACAAAAACGGGTGGGCTATAGCCTTGGGGGGTGGGGCTGGCCAACTTCGTCCGCCGAACTCAGAATGCCGCGAGACTTTGCGAGGGGCCTCCGTGTGATAAAAATAGGCTGCGGGTAAAGCCGCGCCTGAAGGCCGGGGCTCCAAGTTCGTCCAGCGGAAAAAGGCCACAAAAACGGGTGGGCTATATCCTTGGGGGGTAGGGCGGCCGACTTCGTCCGCCGGACTTGGAATGCCGTGAGGCCTTGCGAGGGGCCTCCGTGTTCCAAAAATAGGCCGCGGGCAAAGCCGCGCCGAAAAATAACGGCCCGAAGGCCAGGACGCCAAGTTCGTCCGGCGGAAAAAGGCCACAAAAACGGGTGGGCTATAGCCTTGGGGGGGGGGGGGGGGCTGGCCAACTTCGTCCGCCGAACTCAGAATGCCGCGAGACTTTGCGAGGGGCCTCCGTGTGATAAAAATAGGCTGTGGGTAAAGCCGCGCCCGAAGGCCGGGGCTCCAAGTTCGTCCAGCGGAAAAAGGCCACAAAAACGGGTGGGCTATAGCCTTAGGGGGTGGGGCTGGCCTACTTCATCCGCCGGACTCGGAATGCCGCGAGACTTTGCGAGGGGCCTCCGTGTGCCAAAAATAGGCTGCGGCCAAAGCCGCGCCCAAAAATAAACGCCCGAAGGCCGGGGCGCCAAGTTCGTCCAGCGGAAAAAGGCCACAAAAAAGAGTGGGCTATAGCCTTGGGGGGTGGGGCTGGCCAACTTCGTCCGCCGGATTCGGAATGCCGCGAGACTTTGCGAGGGGCCTCCGTGTGCCAATAATAGGCCGCGGACAAAGCCGCGCCCAAAAATAACCCCCCGAAGACCGGGACGCCAAGTTCGTCCAGCGGAAAAAGGCCACAAAAACGGGTGGGCTATTGCCTTGGGGGGTGGGGCTGGCCCACTTCGTTCGCCGGACTCGGAATGCCGCGAGACTTTGCAAGGGGCCTCCTTGTTCGAAAAATAGGCCACGGCCAAAGCCACGCCCAAAAATTACCGACCGAAGGCCGGGGCGCCAAGTTCGTCCAGCGGAAAAAGGCCACAAAAACGGGTGGGCTATAGCCTTGTGGGGTGGGGCTGGCCAACTTCGTCCGCCGGACTCGGAATGCCGCGAGACTTTGCGAGGGGCCTCCGTGTGCCAAATATAGGCCACAGGCAAAGCCGCGCCCAAAAATAACCGCTCGAACGCCGGGGCGCCAAGTTCGTCCAGCGGAAAAAGGCCACAAAAACGGGTGGGCTATAGCCTTGGGGGGTGGGGCTGGCCAACTTCGTCGGCCGGACTAGGAATGCCGTGAGACTTTGCGAGGGGCCTCCGTGTCCCAAAAGTAGGCCGCGGCCTATGCCGCGTCCAAAAATAACCGCCCGAAGGCCGGGGCGCCAAGTTCATCCAGCGGAAAAAGGCCACAAAAACGGGTGGGCTATAGCGTTGGGGGGTGGGGCTGGCCAACTTCGTCCGCCGGACTCGGAATGCCGCCAGAATTTGCGAGGGGCCTCCGTGTGCCAAAAATAGGCCGTGGTCAAAGCCACGCCCAAAAATAACCACCCTAAGGCCGGGGCGCCATGTTCGTCCAGCGGAAAAAGGACACAAAAACGGGTGGGCTATAGCCTTGGGGGGTGGGGCTGGCCGACTTCATCCGCCGGACTCGGAATGCCGCGAGCCTTTGCGAGAGGCCTCCGTGTGCCAAAGGTAGGCCGCGGGCAAAGCCGCGCCCAAAAATAACCGCCCGAAGACCGGGGTGCCAAGTTCGTCCAGCGCAAAAAGGCCACAAAAATGGGTGGGCTATAGCCTTGGGGGGTGGGTCTGGCCGACTTCGTCCACCGGACTCGGAATGCCGCGAGACTTTGCGAGGGGCCTCCGTGTGCCAAAAATAGGCTGCGGGCAAAGCCGCGCCCAAATATAACCGCCCGAAGGCCGGGGCGCCAAGTTCGTCCTGCAGAAAAAGGCCACAAAAACGGGTGGGCTATAGCCTTGGGGGGTGGGGCTGGCCACCTTCGTCCGCCGGACTCGGAATGCCGTTAGAATTTTCGAGGGGCCTCCGTGTGCCAAAAATAGACCACGGGCATAGCCGCATCCAAAAATAACCGCCCGAAGGCCGGGGCGCCAAGTTCGTCCAGCAGAAAAAGGCCACAAAAACGGGTCGGCTATAGCCTTGGGGGGTGGGGCTGGCCAACTTTGTCCGCCGGACTCGGAACGCCGCGAGACTTTGCGAGGGGCCTCCGTGTGCCAAAAATAGGCCGCGGGCAAAGCCGCGCCCAAAAATAACCGCCCGGAGGCCGGGGCGCCAAGTTCGTCCAGCGGAAAAAGACCACAAAAACGGGTGGGCTACAGCCTTGGGCGGTGGGGCTGGCCAACTTTGTCCGCCGGACTCGGAATGCCGCGAGACTTTGCGAGGGGCCTCCGTGTGCCAAAACTAGGCAGCGGGCTAAGCCGCGCCCAAAAATAACCGCCCGAATGCGGGGGCGCCAAGTTCGTCCAGCGGAAAAAGGCCACAAAAACGGGTGGGCTATAGCCTTGGGGGGTGGGGCTGGCCGACTTCGTCCGCCGGACTCGGAATGCCGCGAGACTTTGCGAGGGGCCTACGTTTGCCAAAAGTAGGCCGCAGGCATAGCCGCATCCATAAATAACCGCCCGAAGGCCGGGGCGCCAAGTTCGTCCCGCGGAAAAAGGACACAAAAACGGGTGGGCTATTGCCTTGGGGGGTGGGGCCGGCCCACGTCGTCTGCCGGACTCGGAATGCCGCGAGACATTGCGAGGGGCCTCCGTGTGCCAAAAATAGGCCGCGGGTAAAGCCGCGCCCAAAAATAACCGCCCGAAGGCCGGGGCGCCAAGTTCGTCCAGCTGAAAAAGGCCACGAAAACAGGTGGGCTATAGCCTTGGGGGGTGGGGCTGGCCAACTTCGTCCGCCGTACTCGGAATGCCGCGAGACATTGCGAGGGCCCTCCGTGTGCCAAAAATAGGCCGCGGGTAAAGCCGCGCCCAAAAATAACCGCCCGAAGGCCGGGGCGCCAAGTTCGTCCAGCTGAAAAAGGCCACAAAAACGGGTCGGCTATAGCCTTGGGGGGTGGGGCTGGCCAACTTTGTCCGCCGGACTCGGAACGCCGCGAGACTTTGCGAGGGGCCTCCGTGTGCCAAAAATAGGCCGCGGGCAAAGCCGCGCCCAAAAATAACCGCCCGGAGGCCGGGGCGCCAAGTTCGTCCAGCGGAAAAAGACCACAAAAACGGGTGGGCTACAGCCTTGGGCGGTGGGGCTGGCCAACTTCGTCCGCCGGACTCGGAATGCCGCGAGACTTTGCGAGGGGCCTCCGTGTGCCAAATATAGGCAGCGGGCTAAGCCGCGCCCAAAAATAACCGCCCGAATGCGGGGGCGCCAAGTTCGTCCAGCTGAAAAAGGCCACAAAAACGGGTGGGCTATTGCCTTGGGGGGTTGGGCCGGCCCACGTCGTCCGCCGGACTCGGAATGCCGCGAGACATTGCGAGGGGCCTCCGTGTGCCAAAAATAGGCCACGGGTAAAGCCGCGCCCAAAAATAACCGCCCGAAGGCCGGGGCGCCAAGTTCGTCCAGCTGAAAAAGGCCACGAAAACAGGTGGGCTATAGCCTTGGGGGGTGGGGCTGGCCAACTGCGTCCGCCGGACTCGGAATGCCACTAGACATTGCGAGGGGCCTCCGTGTGCCAAAAATAGGCCGCGGGTAAAGCCGCGCCCAAAAATAACCGCCCGAAGGCCGGGGCGCCAAGTTCGTCCAGAGGAAAAAGGCCACAAAAACGGGTGGGCTATAGCCTTGGGGGGTGGGGCTGGCCAACTTCGTCCGCCGGACTCGGAATGCCGCGAGACTTTGCGAGTGGCCTCCGTGTGCCAAGAACAGGCCGTGGGCACAGGCACGCCAAAAATAACCACCCGAAGGCCGGGGCGCCAAGTTCGTCCAGCGGAAAATGGCCACAAAAACGGGTGGGCTATAGCCTTGGGGGTTGGGGCTGGCCAACTTCGTCCGCCGGACTCGGAATGCCGCGAGACTTTGCGAGGGGTCTCCGTGTGCCAAAAATAAGCCGTGGGTAAAGCCACGCCCAAAAATAACCGCCCGAAGGCCGGGGCGCCAAGTTCGTCAAGCGGAAAAAGGCCACAAAAACGGGTGGGATATAGCCTTGGGGGGTGGGGATGGCCCACTTCGTCCGCCGGACTCGGAATGCCGCGAGATTTTGCAAGGGGCCTCCGTGTGCGAAAAATATGCCGCGGGCAAAGCCGCGCCGAAAAATAACCACCCGAAGGCCGGGGCGCCAAGTTCGTCCAGCGGAAAAAGGCCACAAAAACGGGTGGGCTATAGCCTTGGGGGGTGGGGCTGGCCAACTTCGTCCGCCGGACTCGGAATGCCGCGAGACTTTGCGAGCGGCCTCCGTGTCCCAAGAATAAGCCGTGGGCACAGCCACACCCAAAAATAACCGCCCGAAGGCCGGGGCGCCAAGTTCGTCCAGCTGAAAAAGGCCACAAAAACAGGTGGGCTATAGCCTTGGGGGGTGGGGTTGGCCCACTTCGTCCGCCGGACGCGGAATGCCGCGAGACTTTGTGAGGGGCCTCCGTGTGCCAAAAATAGGCAGCGGGCTAAGCCGCGCCCAAAAATAACCGCCCGAAGGCGGGTGCGCCAAGTTCGTCCAGCGGAAAAAGGTCACAAAAACGGGTGGGCTATAGCCTTGGGGGGTGGGGCTGGCCAACTTCGTCCACCGGACTCGGAATGCCGCGAGACTTTGCGAGGGGCCTCCGTGTGCCAAAAATCGGCCGCGGGTAAAGCCGCACCGAAAAATAACCACCCGAAGGCCGGGCCAACAAGTTCGTCCAGCGAAAAATGGCCACAAAAACGGGTGGCCTATACCCTTGGGGGGTGGGGCTGCCCAACTTCGTCCACCGGACTCGGAATGCCGTGAGACTTTGCGAGGGGCCTCCGTGTGCCAAAAATAGGCAGCGGGTTAAGCCGCGCCCAAAAATAACCGCCCGAAGGCGGGGGCGCCAAATTCGTCCAGCGGAAAAAGGCCACAAAAACGGGTGGGGTATACCCTTGGGGGGTGGGGCTGGCCAACTTCGTCCGCCGGACTCGGAATGCCGCGAGACTTTGCGAGGGGCCTCCGTGTGCCAAAAATAGGCAGCGGGCTAAGCCGTACCCAAAAATAACTGCCCGAAGGCGGGGGTGCCAAGTTCGTCCAGCGGAAAATGGCCACAAAAACGGGTGGGCTATACCCTTGGGGGGTGGGGCTGGCCAACTTCGTCCACCGGACTCGGAATGCCGCGAGACTTTGCGAGGGGCCTCCGTGTGCCAAAAATCAGCCGCGGGTAAACCCGCACCGAAAAATAACCACCCGAAGGCCGGGCCAACAAGTTCGTCCAGCGAAAAATGGCCACAAAAACGGGTGGCCTATACCCTTGGGGGGTGGGGCTGGCCAACTTCGTCCGCCGGATGCGGAATGCCGCGAGACTTTGTGAGGGGCCTCCGTGTGCCAAAAATAGGCAGCGGGCTAAGCCGCACCCAAAAATAACCGCCCGAAGGCGGGTGCGCCAAGTTCGTCCAGCGGAAAAAGGTCACAAAAACGGGTGGGCTATAGCCTTGGGGGGTGGGGCTGGCCAACTTCGTCCACCGGACTCGGAATGCCGCGAGACTTTGCGAGGGGCCTCCGTGTGCCAAAAATCAGCCGCGGGTAAACCCGCACCGAAAAATAACCACCCGAAGGCCGGGCCAACAAGTTCGTCCAGCGAAAAATGGCCACAAAAACGGGTGGCCTATACCCTTGGGGGGTGGGGCTGGCCAACTTCGTCCGCCGGACTCGGAATGCCGTGAGACTTTGCGAGGGGCCTCCGTGTGCCGAAAATAGGCAGCGGGCTAAGCCGCGGCCAAAAATAACCGCCCGAAGGCGGGGGCGCCAAATTCGTCCAGCGGAAAAAGGCCACAAAAACGGGTGGGCTATACCCTTGGGGGGTGGGGCTGGCCAACTTCGTCCGCCGGACTCGGAATGCCGCGAGACTTTGCGAGGGTCCTCCGTGTGCCAAAAATAGGCCGCGGACAAAGCCGCACCCAAAATTAACCGCCCGAAGGCCGGGGCGCCATGTTCGTCCAGCTGAAAAAGGCCACAAAAACAGGTGGGCTATAGCCTTGGGGGGTGGGGCTGGCCTACTTCGTCCGCTGGACTCGGAATGCCACGAGACTTTCCGAGGGGCCTCCGTGTGGAAAAAAAAGGCCGCGGGTAAAGCCGCGCACAAAAATAACCGCCCGAAGGCCGGGGCGCCAAGTTCGTCCAGCGGAAAATGGCCACAAAAACGGGTGGGCTATACCCTTGGGGGGTGGGGCTGGCCAACTTCGTCCGCCGTACTCGGAATGCTGCGAGACATTGCGAGGGGCCTCCGTGTGCCAAAAATAGGCAGCGGGCTAAGCCGTACCCAAAAATAACTGCCCGAAGGCGGGGGTGCCAAGTTCGTCCAGCGGAAAAAGGTCACAAAAACGGGTGGGCTATACCCTTGGGGGGTGGGGCTGGCCCACTTCGTCCGCCGGACTCGGAATCCCGCGAGACTTTGCGAGGGTCCTCCGTGTGCCAAAAATAGGCCGCGGACAAAGCCGCACCCAAAATTAACCGCCCGAAGGCCGGGGCGCCATGTTCGTCCAGCTGAAAAAGGCCACAAAAACAGGTGGGCTATAGCCTTGGGGGGTGGGGCTGGCCTACTTCGTCCGCTGGACTCGGAATGCCACGAGACTTTCCGAGGGGCCTCCGTGTGGAAAAAAAAGGCCGCGGGTAAAGCCGCGCACAAAAATAACCGCCCGAAGGCCGGGGCGCCAAGTTCGTCAAGCGGAAAAAGGCAACAAAAACGGGTGGGCTATAGCCTAGGGGGGTGGGGCTAGCCAACTTCGTCCGCCGGACTCGGAATGCCGCGAGACTTTACGAGGGGCCTCCGTGGGTCAAAAATCGGCCACTGGTAAAGCCGCGCCCAAAAATAACCGCCCGAAGGCCGGGGCGCCAAGTTCGTCCAGCTGAAAAAGGCCACAAAAACAGGTGGGCTATAGCCTTGGGGGGTGAGGTTGGCCCACTTCGTCCGCCGGACGCGGAATGCCGCGAGACTTTGTGAGGGGCCTCCGTGTGCCAAAAATAGGCAGCGGGGTAAGCCGCGCCCAAAAATAACCGCCCGAAGGCGGGTGCGCCAAGTTCGTCCAGCGGAAAAAGGTCACAAAAACGGGTGGGCTATAGCCTTGGGGGGTGGGGCTGGCCAACTTCGTCCACCGGACTCGGAATGCCGCGAGACTTTGCGAGGGGCCTCCGTGTGCCAAAAATTGGCCGCGGGTAAAGCCGCACCGAAAAATAACCACCCGAAGGCCGGGCCAACAAGTTCGTCCAGCGAAAAATGGCCACAAAAACGGGTGGCCTATACCCTTGGGGGGTGGGGCTGGCCAACTTCGTCCACCGGACTCGGAATGCCGTGAGACTTTGCGAGGGGCCTCCGTGTGCCAAAAATAGGCAGCGGGTTAAGCCGCGCCCAAAAATAACCGCCCGAAGGCGGGGGCGCCAAATTCGTCTAGCGGAAAAAGGCCACAAAAACGGGTGGGGTATACCCTTGGGGGGTGGGGCTGGCCAACTTCGTCCGCCGGACTCGGAATGCCGCGAGACTTTGCGAGGGGCCTCCGTGTGCCAAAAATAGGCAGCGGGCTAAGCCGTACCCAAAAATAACTGCCCGAAGGCGGGGGTGCCAAGTTCGTCCAGCGGAAAATGGCCACAAAAACGGGTGGGCTATACCCTTGGGGGGTGGGGCTGGCCAACTTCGTCCGGCGGACTCGGATTGGTGCGAGACATTCCGAGGGGCCTCCGTGTGCCAAAATTAGGCCGCGGGCAAAGCCGTGCCCAAAAATAACCGACCGAAGGCCGGGGCGCCAAGTTTGTCCAGCGGAAAAAGGCCACAAAAACGGGTGGGCTATAGCCTTGGGGGGTGGGGCTGGCCAACTTCGTCCGCCGGACTCGGAATGCCGCGAGACTTTGCAAGGGGCCTCCGTGTGCCAAAAATAGGCCGTGAGTAAAGCCGCGCCCAAAAATAACCGGCCGAAGGCCGGGGCGCCAAGTTCGTCCAGCTGAAAAACGCCACAAAAACAGGTGGGCTATAGCCTTGGGTGGTGGGGTTGGCCCACTTCGTCCCCCGGACTCGGAATGCCGCGAGACTATGCGAGGAGCCTCCGTAGGCGAAAAATAGGCCGCGGGCAAAGCCGCGCCGAAAAATAACCACCCGAAGGCCGGGGCGCCAAGTTCGTCCAGCGGAAAATGGCCACAAAAACGGGTGGGCTATACCCTTGGGGGGTGGGGCTGGCCAACTTCGTCCGCCGTACTCGGAATGCTGCGAGACATTGCGAGGGGCCTCCGTGTGCCAAAAATAGGCAGCGGGCTAAGCCGTACCCAAAAATAACTGCCCGAAGGCGGGGGTGCCAAGTTCGTCCAGCGGAAAAAGGTCACAAAAACGGGTGGGCTATACCCTTGGGGGGTGGGGCTGGCCCACTTCGTCCGCCGGACTCGGAATCCCGCGAGACTTTGCGAGGGTCCTCCGTGTGCCAAAAATAGGCCGCGGACAAAGCCGCACCCAAAATTAACCGCCCGAAGGCCGGGGCGCCATGTTCGTCCAGCTGAAAAAGGCCACAAAAACAGGTGGGCTATAGCCTTGTGGGGTGGGGCTGGCCTACTTCGTCCGCTGGACTCGGAATGCCACGAGACTTTCCGAGGGGCCTCCGTGTGGAAAAAAAAGGCCGCGGGTAAAGCCGCGCACAAAAATAACCGCCCGAAGGCCGGGGCGCCAAGTTCGTCAAGCGGAAAAAGGCCACAAAAACGGGTGGGCTATTGCCTTGGGGGGTGGGGCTGGCCTACTTCGTCCGCTGGACTCGGAATGCCACGAGACCTTCGGAGGGGCCTCCGTGTGGAAAAAAAAGGCCGCGGGTAAAGCCGCGCACAAAAATAACCGCCCGAAGGCCGGGGCGCCAAGTTCGTCAAGCGGAAAAAGGCCACAAAAACGGGTGGGCTACTGCCTTGGGGGGTGGGGCTGGCCCACTTCGTCCGCCGGACTCGGAATGGTGCGAGACTTTGCGAGCGGCCCCCGTGTGCGAAAAATAGGCAGTGGCCTAAGCCGCGCCCAAAAATAACCGCCCGAAGGTGGGGGCGCGAAGTTCGTCCAGCGGAAATAGGCCACAAAAACGGGTGGGCTATAGGCTTGGGGGGTGGGGCTGGCCCACTTCGTCCGCCGGACTCGGAATGCCGCGAGACTTTGCGAGCGGCCTCCGTGTGCCAAGAATAGGCCCCGGGCACAGCCACGCCCAAAAATAACCGCCTGAAGGATGGGGCGCCAAGTTCGTCCAGCAGAAAAAGGCCACAAAAACGGGTGGGCTATAGCCTTGGGGGGTGGGGCTGGCCAACTTCGTACCCCGAACTCGGAATGGTGCGAGACTTTGCGAGCGGCCTGCGTGTGCCAAAAATAGGTCGCGGGCACAGCCGTACCCAAAAATAACCGCCCGAAGGCCGGGTCGCCAAGTTTGTCCAGCGGAAAAAGGCCACAAAAACGGGTGGGCTATAGCCTTGGGGGGTGCGGCTGGCCAACTTCGTCCGCCGGACTCGGAATGGCGCGAGACATTGCGAGCGGCCTCCGTGCACCAAGACTAGGCCGCGGGTACAGACGCGCCCAAAAATAACCGCCTGAAGGCCGGGGCGCCAAGTTCGTCCAGCGGAAAAAGGCCACAAAAACGGGTGGGCTATAGCCTTGGGGGGTGGGGCTGGCCAACTTCGTCCGCCGGACTAGGAATGGTGCGAGACTTTGCAGCGGCCTCAGTGTGCCAAAAATAGGTCGCGGGCACAGCCGTACCCAAATATAACCGCCCGAAGGCCGGGGCGCCATGTTCGTCCAGCGGAAAATGGCCACAAAAACGGGTGGGCTATAGCCTTGGGGGGTGGGGCTGGCCAACTTCGTCCGCCGGACTCGGAATGCCGCGAGACTTTGCGAGGGGCCTCCGTGTGCCAAAAATAGGCCGTGGGTAAAGCCGCGCCCAAAAATAACTGCCCGAAGGCCGGGGCGACAAGTTCGTCAAGCGGAAAAAGGCCACAAAAACAGGTGGGCTATAGCCTTGGGGGGTGGGGCTGGCCCACTTCGTCCGCCGGACTCGGAATGCCGCGAGACTTTGCGAGGGCCCTCCGTGTGCAAAAAATAGGCCGCGGGCAAAGCCGCGCCGAAAAATAACCACCCGAAGGCCGGGGCGCCAAGTTCGTCCAGCGGAAAAAGGCCACAAAAACGGGTGGGCTATAGCCTTGGGGGGTGGGGCTGGCCCACTTCGTCCGCCGGACTCGGAATGCCGCGAGACTTTGCGAGGGCCCTCCGTGTGCAAAAAATAGGCCGCGGGCAAAGCCGCGCCGAAAAATAACCACCCGAAGGCCGGGGCGCCAAGTTCGTCCAGCGGAAAAAGGCCACAAAAACGGGTGGGCTATAGCCTTGGGTTGTGGGGCTGGCCAACTTCGTCCGCCGGACTCGGGCTGCCGTGACACTTTACGAGGGGCCTCCGTGGGCAAAAAATAGGCCGCGGGAAAAGCCGCCCCCAAAAATAACCGCCCGAAGGCCGGGGCGCCCAGTTCGTCCAGCGGAAATAGGCCACAAAAACGGGTGGGCTATAGCCTTGGGGGGTGGGGCTGGCCAACTTCGTCCGCCGGACTCGGAATACCGCGAGACTTTGCGAGGGGCCTCCGTGTACAAAAAATAGGCCGCGGGCAAAGCCACGCCCAAAAATAACCGCCCGAAGGCTGGGGCGCCCAGTTCGTCCAGCGGAAAAAGGCCACAGAAACGGGTGGGCTATAGCCGTGAGGGGTGGGGCAGGCCAACTTCGTCCGCCGGACTCGGAATGCCGCGAGACTTTGCGAGGGCCCTCCGTGGGAAAAAAATAGGCCGCGGGAAAAGCCGCCCCCAAAAATAACCGCCCGAAGGCCGGGGCGCCCAGTTCGTCCAGCGGAAAAAGGCCACAAAAACGGGTGGGCTATAGCCTTGGGGGGTGGGGCTGGCCAACTTCGTCCGCCGGACTCGGAATACCGCGAGACTTTGCGAGGGGCCTTCGTGTACAAAAAATAGGCCGCGGACAAAGCCACGCCCAAAAATAACCGCCCGAAGGCTGGGGCGCCCAGTTCGTCCAGCGGAAAAAGGCCACAGAAACGGGTGGGCTATAGCCGTGAGGGGTGGGGCAGGCCAACTTCGTCCGCCGGACTCGGAATGCCGCGAGACTTTGCGAGGGCCCTCTCTGGGCAAAAAATAGGCCGCGGGAAAAGCCGCCCCCAAAAATAACCGCCCGAAGGCCGGGGCGCCCAGTTCGTCCAGCGGAAAAAGGCCACAAAAACGGGTGGGCTATAGCCTTGGGGGGTGGCGCAGGCCGACTTCGTCCGCCGGACTCGGAATGCAGCGAGACTTTGCGAGGGGCCTCCGTGTGCCAAAAATAGGCCACGGGCAAAGCCGTGCCCAAAAATAACAGTCCGAAGGCCGGGGCGCCAAGTTCGTCCAGCGGAAAAAGGCCACAAAAACGGGTGGGCTATAGCCCTGGGGGGTGGTGCTGGCCCACTTCGTCCGCCGGACTCGCAATGCCGTGCGAATTTGCGAGGGGCCTCCGTGGGCAAAAAATAGGCCGCGGGCAATGCCGCACCCCAAAATAACCGCCCGAAGGCCGGGGCGCCCAGTTCGTCCAGCGGAAAAAGGCCACAAAAACGGGTGGGCTATAGCCTTGGGGGGTGGGGAAGGCCAACTTCGTCCGCCGGACTCGGAATGCCGCGAGACTTTATGAGGGGCCTCCGTGTGCCAAAAATAGGCCACGGGCAAACCCGCGCCCATAAATAACCGCCCGAAGGCCGGGGCGCCAAGTTCGTCCAGCGGAAAAACGCCACAAAAACGGGTGGGCTATAGCCTTGGGGGGTGGGGCTGGCCAACTTCGTCCGCTGGACTCGCAATGCCGCGAGAATTTGAGAGGGGCCTCCGTGTGCAAAAAATAGGCCGTGGGCAAAGCCGCGCCCAAAAATAACCTCCCGAAGGCCGGGGCACCCAGTTCGTCCAGCGGAAAAAGGCCACAAAAACGGATGGGCTATAGCCTTGGGGGGTGGGGCTGGCCCACTTCGTCCGCCGGACTCAGAATGCCGCGAGACTTTGCGAGGGGCCTCCGTGTGCCAAAAATAAGACGCGGACAAAGCCGTACCCAAAAAGAACCGCCCGAAGGCCGGGGCGCAAAGTTCGTCCAGCGGAACAAGGCCAGAAAAACGGGTGGGCTATAGCCTTGGGGGGTGGGGCTGGCCAACTTCGTCCGCCGGACTCGGAATGCCGCGAGACTTTGCGAGGGGCCTCCGTGTGACAAAAATAGGCCGTGGCCAAAGCCACGCCCAAAAATAACCGCCCGAAGGCCGGGGCGCCAAGTTCGTCCATCGGAAAAAGGCCACAAAAACGGGTGGGCTATAGCCTTGCGGGGTGGGGCTGGCCGACTTCGTCCGCCGGACTCGGAATGCCGCGAGACTTTGCGAGGGGCCTCCGGGTGCCAAAAACAGGCCGTGGTCAAAGCCGCGCCCAAAAATAACCGCCCGTAGGACGGGGCGCCTAGTTCGTCCAGCGGAAAAAGGCCACAAAAACGGGTGGGCTATAGCCTTGGGGGTTGGGGCTGGCCAACTTCGTCCGCCGGACTCGGAATTCCACGAGACTTTGCGAGGGGCCTACGTGTGCCAAAAATAAGCCGCCGGCAAAGCGGCGCCCAAAAATAGCCGCCCGAAGGCCGGGGCGCCAAGATCGTCCAGCGGAAAAAGGCCACAAAGACGGGTGGGCTATAGCCTTGGGGGGTGGGGCTGGCCCACTTCGTCCGCCGGACTCGGAATGCCTCGAGACTTTGCGAGGGGCCTCCGTGTGCCAAAAATAGGCCACGGGCAAAGCCGCGCCCAAAAATAACCGCCCGAAGGCCGGGGCGCCAAGTTCGTCCAGCGGAAAAAGGCCACAAAAACGGGTGGGCTATAGCCTTGGGGGGTGGGGCTGGCCAACTTCGTCCGCCGGACTCGGAATACTGCGAGACTTTGCGAGGGGCCTCCGTGTACAAAAAATAGGACGCAGGCAAAGCCGCGCCCAAAAATAACCGCCCGAAGGCCGGGGCGCCAAGCTCGTCCAGCGGAAAAAGGCCACAAAATCGGGTGGGCTATAGCCTTGGGGGGTGGGGCATGCCAACTTCGTCCGCCGGACTCGGAATGGCTCGAGGCTTTGCGAGGCACCTCCGTGTGCCAAAAATAGGCCGCGGGCACAACCGTGCCCAAAAATAACTGCCCGAAGGCCGGGGCTCCAAGTTCGTCCAGCGGAAAAAGGCCAGAAAATCGGGTGGGGTATAGCCTTGGGGGGTGGGGCATGCCAACTTCGTCCGCCGGACTCGGAATGCCGTGACACTTTGTGAGGGGCCTCCGTGTGCCAAAAATAGGCCGCGGGCAAAGCCGTTCCCAAAAATAACCGCCCGAAGGCCGGGGCGCCAAGTTCGTCCAGCGGAAAAAGGCCAGAAAAACGGGTGGGCTATAGCGTTGGGGGGTGGGGCGGGCCAACTTCGTCCGCCGGACTCGGAATGCCGCGAGAATTTGCGAGGGGCCTCCGTGTACAAAAAATAGGCCGCGGACAAAGCCACACCCAAAAATAACCGCCCGAAGGCCGGGACGCCCAGTTCGTCCAGTGGAAAAAGGCAACAGAAACGGGTGGGCTATAGCCGTGGGGGGTGGGGCAGGCCGACTTCGTCCGCCGGACTCGCAATGCCGCGGGACTTTGCGAGCGGCCTCCGTGGGCAAAAAATAGGCCGCGGGCAAAGCCGCGCCCAAAAATAACTGCCCGAAGGCCGGGGCGCCCAGTTCGTCCAGCGGAAAAAGGCCACAAAAACGGGTGGGCTATAGCCTTGGGGGGTGGGGCAGGCCGACTTCGACCGCCGGACTCGGAATGCAGCGAGACTTTGCGAGGGGCCTCCGTGTGCCAAAAATAGGCCGTGGGCAAAGCCGTGCCCAAAAATAACCGCCCGAAGGCCGGGGCGCCAAGTTCGTCCAGCGGAAAAAGGCCACAAAAACGGGTGGGCTATAGCCTTGGGGGGTGGGGCTGGCCAACTTCGTCCGCCGGACTCGGAATGCCGCGAGACTTTGCGAGGGTTCTCCGTGTGCCAAAAACAGGCCGTGGTCAAAGCCGTGCCCAAAAATAACTGCACGAAGGCCGGGGTGCCATGTTCGTCCAGCGGAAAAAGCACACAAAAACGGGTGGGCTATAGCCTTGGGGGGTGGGACTGGCCAACTTCGATCGCCGGACTCCGAATGGCGCGAGACTTTGCGAGGGGCCTCCGTGTGCCAAAAATAGGCCGCGGGAACAGCCGCGCACAAACATAACCACCCGAAGGCCGGGGTGCCATGTTCGTCCAGCGGAAAAAGCCCACAAAAACGGGTGGGCTATAGCCTTGGGGGGTGGGGCTGGCCAACTTCGATCGCCGGACTCGGAATGGCTCGATAATTTGCGAGGCACCTCCGTGTGCCAAAAATAGGCAGCAGGCACAGCCGCGCGCAAAAATAACCGCCCGAAGGCCGGGGTGCCATGTTCGTCCAGCGGAAAAAGCCCACAAAAAGGGATGGGCTATAGCCTTGGGGGGTGGGGCTGGCCAACTTCGTCCGCCGGACTCGGAATGCCACGAGACTTTGCGAGGGGCCTCCGTGTGCCAAAAATAGGCCGCGGGCAAGGCCGCGCCCAAAAATAACCACCCGAAGGCCGGAGCGTCAAGTTCGTCCAGCGGAAAAAGGCAACAAAAACGGGTGGGCTATAGCCTTGGGGGGTGGGGCTGGACAACTTCGTCCGCCGGACTCGGAATTGCGCGAGACCTTGCGAGGCGCCTCCGTGTGCCAAAAATAGGCCGCAGGCACAGCCGCGCCAAAAATAACTGCCCGAAGGCCGGGGCGCCAAGTTCGTCCAGCGGAAAAAGCCCACAAAAACGAGTGGGCTATAGCCTTGGGGGGTGGGGCTGGCCAACTTCGATCGCCGGACTCGGAATGGCGTGAGACTTTGCGAGGCGCCTCCGTGTGCCAAAAATAGGCCGCATGCACAGCCGCGCCAAAAAATAACCGCCCGAAGGCCGGGGCGCCAAGTTCGTCCAGCGGAAAAAGCCCACAAAAATGGGTAGGCAATAGCCTTGAGGGGTGGGGCTGGCCAACTTCGTCCGTCGGACTCAGAATGGCGCGAGACTTTGCGAGGCACCTCCGTGTGCCAAAAATAGGCCGCAGACACAGCCGTGCCCAAAAATAACCGCCCGAAGGCCGGGGCACCAAGTTCATCCAGCGAAAAAATCCCACAAAAACGGGTGGGCTATAGCCTTGGGGGGTGGGGCTCGCCAACTTCGTCCGCCAGACTCGGAATGGCGTGAGACTTTGCGAGGCGCCTCCGTGTGCCAAAAATAGGCCGCGGGCACAGCCACACCCAAAAATAACCGCCTGAAGGCCGGGGCGCCAAGTTCGTCCAGCGGAAAAAGGCCACAAAAAAGGGTGGGCTATATCCTTGGGGGGTGGGGCGGGCCGACTTCGTCCGCCGGACTCGGAATGGTCCGAGGCATTGCGAGGCGTCTCCGTGTGCCAAAAATAGTCCGCGGGCACAGCGGCGCCCAAAAATAACCGCCCGAAGGCCGGGGCGCCAAGTTCGTCCAGCGGAAAAAGCGCACAAAAACGGGTGGGCTATAGCCTTGGGGGGTGGGGCTGGCCAACTTCGTGCGCCCGACTCGGATGGCGCGAGACTTTCGAGGCACCTCCGTGTGCCAAAAATAAGCCGCGGGCACAGCCGCGTCCAAAAATAACCACCCGAAAGCCGGGGCGCCAAGTTCGTCCAGCGAAAAAGGCCACAAAAACGGGTGGGCTATAGCCTTGGGGGGTGGGGCTGGCCAACTTCGTCCCCCGGACTCGGAATGGCGCGAGACTTTGCGAGGTCCCTCCGTGTGCCCAAAATAGGCCGCGGGTATAGCCACGCCCAAAAATAACTGCCCGAAGGACGGGGCGCCAACTTCGTCCGCCGGACTCGGAATGGTGCGAGACATTGCGAGGCTTCTCCGTGTGCCAAAAATAGGCCGCGGGCACAGCCGCGCCCAAAAATAACCGCGCCAAGACCGGGGCGCCAAGTTCGTCCAGCGGAAAAAGCCCACAAAAACGGGTGGGCTATAGCCTTGGGGGGTGGTGCAGGCCAACTTCGTCCGCCGGTCTCGGAATGGCACGAGACTTTGTGAGGCACCTCCGTGTGCCAAAAATAGGCCGCCGGCACAGCCGCGCCCAAAAATAACCGCCCGAAAGCCGGGGCGCCAAGTTCGGCCAGCGGAAAAAGGCCACAAAAACGGGTGGGCTATAGCCTTGGGGGGTGGGGCTGGCCAACTTCGACCGCCGGACTCGGAATGGCGCGAGACTTTGCGAGGCGCCTCCGTGTGCCAAAAATAGGCCGCGGGCACAGCCGCGCGCAAAACTAACCCCCCGAAGTCCGGGGCGACAAGTTCGTCCAGCGGAAAAAGCCCACAAAAACGGACGGGCTATAGCCTTGGGGGTGGTGCTGGCCAACTTCGTCCGCCGGTCTCGGAATGGCACGAGACTTTGTGAGGCACCTCCGTGTGCCAAAAATAGGCCGCCGGCACAGCCGCGCCCAAAAATAACTGCCCGAAGGCCGGGGCGCCCAGTTCGTCCTGAGGAAAAAAGCCACAAAAACGGGTGGGCTATAGCCTTCGGGGGTGGGGCTGGCCAAATTCGTCCGCCGGACTCGGAATGGCGCAAGACTTTGCAAGGCGCCTCCGTGTGTAAAAATAGGCCGAGGGCAAAGCCGCGCCCAAAAATAACCGCCCGAAGGCCCGGGCGCCAAGTTCGTCCAGCGGAAAAAGGCCACAAAAACGGGTGGGCTATAGCCTTGGGGGGTGGGGCTGGCCAACTTCGTCCGCCGGACTTGGAATGCCGCGAGACTTTGCGAGGGGCCTCCGTGTGCCAAAAA
This sequence comes from Citrus x changshan-huyou, assembly GCA_039657385.1. Classification (NCBI taxonomy): domain Eukaryota; kingdom Viridiplantae; phylum Streptophyta; class Magnoliopsida; order Sapindales; family Rutaceae; genus Citrus; species Citrus x changshan-huyou. The sequence continues at coordinate 836,679 of JBCGBO010000016.1, forward strand.
TAGGCCGCGGGCAAAGCCGCGCCCAAAAATAACTGCCCGAAGGCGTTCGTCCAGCGGAAAAAGGCCACAAAAACGGGTTGGCTATAGCCTTGGGGGGTGGGGCTGGCCAACTTCGTCCGCCGGACTCGGAATGCCGCGAGACTTTGCGAGGGGCCTCTGTGTGCCAAAAATAGGCCGCGGACAAAGCCGCGCCCAAAAATAACTGCCCGAAGGCCGGGGCGCCAAGTTCGCCCAGCGGAAAATGGCCACAAAAACGGGTGGGCTATAGCCTTGGGGGGTGGGGCTGGCCAACTTCGTCCGCCGGACTTCGAATGCCGCGAGACTTTGCGACGGGCCTCCGTGTGCCAAAAATAGGCCGCGCGCAAAGCCGTACCCAAAAATAACTGCCCGAATACTGGGACGCCGAGTTCGTCCAGCGGAAAAAGGCTACACAAACGGGTGGGCTATAGTCATGGGGGGTGGGGCTGGCCAACTTCGTCCGCCGGACTCGGAATGCCGCGAGACTTTGCGAGGGGCCTCCAAGTGCCAAAAATAGGCCGCGGGCAAAGCCGCGCCCAAAAATAACCGCCCGAAGGCCGGGGGGCCAAGTTCTTCCAGCGGAAAAAGGCCACAAAAACGGGTGGGCTATAGCCTTGGGGGGTGGGGCTGGCCAACTTCGTCCGCCGGACTCGGAATGCTACGAGACTTTGCGAGGGGCCTCCATGTGCCAAAAATAGGCCGCGGGCAAAGCCGCGCCCAAAAATAACGACCCGAAGGCCGGATCGTCAAGTTCGTCCAGCGGAAAAAGGCCACAAAAACGGGTGGGCTATAGCCTTGGGGGGTGGGGTTGGCCAACTTCGTCCGCCGGACTCGGAATGCTGCGAGACCTTGCGAGGGGCCTCCGTTTGCCAAAAATAGGCCGTGGCCAAAGCCGCGCCCAAAAATAACTGCACGAAGGCCGGGGCGCCAAGTTCGTCCCGCGGAAAAAGGCCACACAAACGGGTGGGCTATAGCCTTGGGGGGTTGGGCTGGCCAACTTCGTCCGCCGGTCTCGGAATGCCGCGAGACTTTGCGAGGGTCCTCCGTGTGCCAAAAATAGGCCGCGGACAAAGCCGTACCAAAAAATAACCGCCCGAAGTCCGGGGCGCAAAGTTCGTCCAGCGGAAAAAGGCCACAAAAACGGGTGCGCTATAGCCTTGGGGGGTGGGGCTGGCCCACTTCGTCCGCCGGACTCGGAATGCCTCGAGACTTTGTGTGGGGCCTCCGTGTGCCAAAAATAGGCCGCGGGCACAGACGCGCCCAAAAATAACTGCCCGAAGGCCGGGGCGCCAAGTTCGTCCAGCGGAAAAAGGCCACAAAAACGGGTGGGCTATAGCCTTGGGGGGTGGGGCTGGCCAACTTCGTCCGCCGGACTCGGAATGCTATGAGACCTTGCGAGGGGTCTCCGTGTGCCAAAAATAGGCCGCGGGCAAAGCCGCGCCCAAAAATAACAACCCGAAGGCCGGGGCGCCAAGTTCGTCCAGCGGAAAAAAGCCACATAAACGGGTGGGCTATAGCCTTGGGGGGTGGGGCTGGCCAACTTCGTCCGCCAGACTCGGAATGCCGCGAGACCTTGCGAAGGGCCTCCGTTTGCCAAAAATAGGCCACGGACAAAGCCGAGCCGAAAAATAACCGCTCGAAGGCCGGGGCGCCAAGTTCGTCCAGCGGAAAAAGGCCACACAAACGGGTGGGCTATAGCCTTGGGGGGTGGGGCTGGCCAAATTCGTCCGCCGGACACGGAATACCGCGAGACTTTGTGAGGGCCCTCCGTGTGCCAAAAATAGGCCGTGGCCAAAGCCGCGCCCAAAAATAACCGCCCGAAGGCCGGGGCGCCAAGTTCGTCCAGCGGAAAAAGGCCACAAAAACGGGTGGGCTATAGCCTTGGGGGGTGGGGCTGGCCAACTTCGTCCGCCGGACTCGGAATGCTACGAGACTTTGGGAGGGGTCTCCGTGTGCCAAAAATAGGCCGCGGGCAAAGCCGCGCCCAAAAATAACAACCCGAAGGCCGGGGCGCCAAGTTCGTCCCGCGGAAAAAGGCCACACAAACGGGTGGGCTATAGCCTTGGGGGGTGGGGCTAGCCAACTTCGTCCGCCGGTCTCGGAATGCCACTAGACTTTGCGAGGGTCCTCCGTGTGCCAAAAATAGGCCGCGGTCAAAGCCGTACCAAAAAATAACCGCCCGAAGGCCGGGGCGCCAAGTTCGTCCAGCGGAAAAAGGCCACAAAAACGGGTGCGCTATAGCCTTGGGGGGTGGGGCTGGCCCACTTCATCCGCCGGACTTGGAATGCGGTGAGACTTTGCGAGGGCCCTCCGTGTGCCGAAAATAGGCCGCGGGCAAAGCCGCGCCCAAAGATAACCACCCGAAGGCCGGGGCGCCAAGTTCGTCCAGCGGAAAAAGGCCACAAAAACGGGCGGGCTATAGCCTTGGGCGGTGGGGCTGGCCCACTTCGTCCGCCGGACTCGGAATGCCGCGAGACCTTGCAAGGGGCCTCCGTGTGCCAAAAATAGGCCGCGGACAAAGCGGCGCCCAAAAATAACCTCCCGAAGGCCGGGGCGCCAAGTTCGTCCAGCGGAAAAAGGGCACAAAAACGGGTGGGAGCCTTGGGGGGTGGGGCTGGCCCACTTCGTCCGCCGGACTCGGCATGCCGCGAGACTTTGCGAGGGGCCTCCGTGTGCCAAAAATAGGCCACTGGCAACGCCGCACCCAAAAATAACCACCCAAAGGCCGGAGCGCCAAGTTCGTCCAGTGGAAAAAGCCCACAAAAATGGGTGGGCTATAACCTTGGGGTTTGGGGCTGGCCTACTTCGCCCGCCGGACTCGGAATGCCGCGAGACTTTGCGCGGGGCCTCCGTGTGCCAAAAATAGGCCACGGGCAACGCCGCACCCAAAAATAACCACCCAAAGGCCGGAGCGCCAAGTTCGTCCAGTGGAAAAAGCCCACAAAAATGGGTGGGCTATAACCTTGGGGTTTGGGGCTGGCCTACTTCGCCCGCCGGATTCGGAATGCCGCGAGACTTTGCGAGGTGCCTCCGTGCGCCAAAAAAAGGCCGCGGCCAAAGCCGCGCCCAAAAATAACCGCCCGAAGGCCGGGGCGCCAAGCTCGTCCAGCGGAAAAAGGCCACAAAAATGGGTGGGCTATAACCTTGGGGTTTGGGGCTGGCCTACTTCGCCCGCCGGACTCGGAATGCCGCGAGACTTTCCGAGGGGCCTCCGTGGGCCAAAAATAGGCCGTGGCCAAAGCCGGGCCCTAAAATAACCGCCCGAAGGCCGGGGCGCCAAGCTCGTCCTGCGGAAAAAGGCCACAAAAACGGGTGGGCTATAGCCTTGGTCGGTGGGGCTGGCCAACTTTGTCCGCCGGACTCGGAAATGCGCAAGACTTTGCGAGGCACCTCCGTGTGCCAAAAATAGGCCATGGGCACAGCCGCGCCCAAAAAAAACAACCCGAAGGCCGGGGCGCCAAATTCGTCCAGCGGAAAAAGGCCACAAAAACGGGCGCGCTATAGCCTTGGGGGGTGGGGCTGGCCCACTTCGTCCGCCGGACTCGGAATGCCGCGAGACTTTGTGTGGGGCCTCCGTGTGCCAAAAATAGGCCGCAGCCAAAGCCGCACCCAAAAATAACCGCCCGAAGGCCGGGGCACCAAGTTCATCCAGCGGAAAAAGGCCACAAAAACGGGTGGGCTATAGCCTTGGGGGGTGGGGCTGGCCAACTTCGTCCGCCGGACTCGGAATGCTACGAGACTTTGCGAGGGGCCTCCGTGTGCCAAAAATAGGCCGCGGGCAAAGCCGCGCCCAAAAATAACAACCCGAAGGCCGGGGCGCCAAGTTCGTCAAGCGGAAAAAGGCCACAAAAACGGGTGGGCTATAGCCTTGGGGGGTGGGGCTGGCCAACTTCGTCCGCCGGACTCGGCATGCCGCGAGACTTTGCGAGGGGCCTCCATGTGCCAAAAATAGGCCGCGGACAAACCCGCGCCCAAAAATAACCGCCCGAAGGCCGGGGCGCCAAGTTCGTCCAGCGGAAAAAGCCTCAAAAACGGGTGGGCTATAGCCTTGGAGGGTGGGGCTGGCCGACTTCGTCTGCCAGACTCGGAATGCCGCGAGACTTTGCAAGGGGCCTCCGTGTGCCAAAAATAGGCCGCGGGCAAAGCCGCGCCAAAAATAACCTCCCGAAGGCTGGGGCGCCAAGTTCGTCCAGCGGAAAAAGGCCACAAAAACGGGTGGGAGCTTTGGGGGGTGGGGCTGGCCAACTTCGTCCGCCGGACTCGGAATGCTGCGAGACTTTGCGAGGGGCCTCCGTGTGCCAAAAATAGGCCGCGGGCAAAGCCGCGCCCCAAAATAACCGCCCGAAGGCCGGGGCACCAAGTTTGTCCAGCGGAAAAAGGCCACAAAAACGGGTGGGCTATAGCCTTTGGGGGTGGGGCTGGCCAACTTCGTCCGCCGGACTCGGAATGCCGCGAGACTTTGCGAGAGGCCTCCGCGTGCCAAAAATAGGCCGCGGCCAAAGCCGCACCCAAAAATAACCGCCGGAAGGCCGGGGCGCCAAGTTCGTGCAGCGGAAAAAGGCCACAAAAACGGGTGGGCTATAGCCTTGGGGGGTGGGGCTGGCCAACTTCGGCCGCCGGACTTGGAATGCCGCGAGACTTTGCGAGGGGCCTCCATGTGCTAAAAATAGGCCGCGGACAAAGCCGCGCCCAAAAATAACCGCCCGAAGACCGGGGCGCCAAGTTCGTCCAGCGGAAAAAGGCCACAAAAACGGGTGGGCTATAGCCTTTGGGGGTGGGGCTGGCCAACTTCGTCCGCCGGACTCGGAATGCCGCGAGACTTTGCGAGAGGCCTCCGCGTGCCAAAAATAGGCCGCGGCCAAAGCCGCACCCAAAAATAACCGCCGGAAGGCCGGGGCGCCAAGTTCGTGCAGCGGAAAAAGGCCACAAAAACGGGTGGGCTATAGCCTTGGGGGGTGGGGCTGGCCAACTTCGGCCGCCGGACTTGGAATGCCGTGAGACTTTGCGAGGGGCCTCCATGTGCTAAAAATAGGCCGCGGACAAAGCCGCGCGCAAAAATAACCGCCCGAAGACCGGGGCGCCAAGTTCGTCCAGCGGAAAAAGGCCACAAAAACGGGTGGGCTATAGCCTTTGGGGGTGGGGCTGGCCAACTTCGTCCTCCGGAGTTGGAATGCCGCGAGACATTGCGAACGGCCTCCGTGTGCCAAAAATGGGCGACGGGCAAAGCCGCGCCCAAAAATAACAGCCCGAAGACCGGGGCGCCAAGTTCGTCCAGCGTAAAAAGGCCACAAAAACGGGTGGGCTATAGCCTTGGGGGGTGGGGCTGGCAAACTTCGTCCGCCGGACTCGGAATACCGCGAGACTTTGCGAGGGGCCTCCGTGTACCAAAAATAGGCTGCGGGCAAAGCCGCGCCCAAAAATAACTGCCTGAAGGCTGGGCCGCCAGTTCGTCAAGTGGAAAAAGGCCACAAAAACGGGTGGGCTATAGCCTCGGGGGGTGGGGCTGGCCAACTTCGTCCGCCGGACTCAGAATGCCGCGAGACTTTGCGAGGGGCCTCCGTGTGCCAAAAATAGGCCGCGGGCAAAGCTGCGCCGAAAAATAACCGCCCGAAGGCCGGGGCGCCAAGTTCGTCCAGCGGAAAGAGGCCACAAAAACGGGTGGGCTATAGCCTTGGGGGGTGGGGCTGGCCAACTTTGTCCGCCAGACTCGGAATGCCATGAGACTTTGCGAGGGGCCTCCGTGTGCCATAGATAGGCTGCGGGCAAAGCCGTGCCCAAAAATAACCGCCCGAAGGCCGGGGCGCCAAGTTCGTCCAGCGGAAAAAGGCCACAAAAACGGGTGGGCTATAGCCTTGGGGGGTGGGGCTGCCCACTTCGTCCGCCGGACTCGGAATGCCGCGAGACTTTGCGAGGGACCTCCGTGTGCCAAAAATAGGCCGTGGTCAAAGCCGCGCCCAAAAATAACCGCACGAAGGCCGGGGCGCCAAGTTCGTCCAGCGGAAAAAGGCCACAAAAACGGGTGGGCTATAGCCCTTGGGGGTGGGGCTGGCCAACTTCGTCCGCCGGACTCGGAATGCCGCGAGACTTTGCAAGGGGCCTCTGTGTACCAAACATAGGCCACGGACAAAGCCAAGCACACAAATAACCACCCGAAGGCCGGGGCGCCAAGTTTGTCCAGCGGAAAAAGGCCACAAAAACGTGTGCGCTATAGCCTTGGGGGGTGGGCTGGCCAACTTCGTCCGCCGGACTCGGAATGCCACGAGACTTCGCGAGGGGCCTCCGTGTGCCAAATATAGGCCGCGGGCAAAGCCTCGCCCAAAAATAACCGCCCGAAGGCCGGGGCGCCAAGTTCGTCCAGCGGAAAAAGGCCACAAAAACGGGTGGGCTATAGCCTTGGGGGGTGGTGCTGGCCGACTTCGTCCGCCTGACTCGGAATTCCGCGACAATTTGCGAGGGGCCTCCATGTGCCAAAAATAGGCCACGGGCAAAGCCGCACCCAAAAATAACCGCCCGAAGGCCGGGGCGCCAAGTTCGTCCAGCGGAAAAAGGCCACAAAAACGGGTGCGCTATAGCCTTGGGGGGTGGGGCTGGCCAACTTCGTCCGCCGGACTCGGAATGCCGCGAGACGTTGCGAGGGGCCTCCGTGTGCCAAAAATAGGCCGCGGGCAAAGCCGCGCCCAAAAATAACCGGCCGAAGGCCGGGGCGCCAAGTTCGTCCAGCGGAAAAATGCCACAAAAACGGGTGGGCTATAGCCTTGGGGGGTGGGGCTGGCCAACTTCGTCCGCCGGACTCGGAATGGCGCGAGACTTTGCGAGGCACCTCCTCGTGCCAAAAATAGGCCGCGGGCACAGCCGCGCACAAAAATAACCACCCGAAGGCTGGGGCGCCATGTTCGTCCAGCGTAAAAAGGCCACAAAACGGGTGGGCTATAGCCTTGGGGGGTGGGGCTGGCCTACTTCGTCCGCCGGACTCGGAATGCCGCGAGACTTTGCGAGGGGCCTCCGTGTGCCAAAAATAGGCCACGGGCAAAGCCATGCCCAAACATAACCGCCCGAAGGCCGTGGCGCCAAGTTCGTCCAACGGAAAAAGGCCACAAAAACGGGTGGGCTATAGCCTTGGGTGGTGGGGCTGGCCAACTTCGTCCGCCGGACTCGGAATGCCACGAGTCTTTGCGAGGGGCCTCCGTGTGCCAAAAATAGTCCGCGGCCAAAGCTGTGCCCAAAAATAACCGCCCGAAGGCCGGGGCGCAAAGTTCGTCCAGCGGAAAAAGGCCACAAACACGGGTGGACTATAGCCTTGGGGGGTGGGGCTGGCCAATTTCGTCCGCCGGACTCGGAATGGTGCCAGAGTTTGCGAGGCGCCCCCGTGTGCCAGAAATAGGCCACGGGCGCAGCAGCACCCAAAAATAACCGCCCGAAGGCCGGGTTGCCAAGTTCGTCCAGCGGTAAAAGGCCACAAAAACGGGCGGGCTATAGCCTTGGGCGGTGGGGCTGGCCAACTTCGTCCGCCGGACTCGGAATGCCGCGAGACTTTGCGAGGCTCCTCCGTGTGCCAAAATAGGCCGCGGGCACAGCCCCACCCAAAAATAACCGCCCGAAGGCCGGGGTGCCAAGTTCGTCCAGCGGAAAAAGGCCACAAAAACGGGTGGGCTATAGCCTTGGGCGGTGGGGCTGGCCCACTTCGTCCGCCAGACTCGGAATGGCACGAGACTTTGTGAGGCACCTCCGTGTGCCAAAAATTGGCCGCAGGCTAAGCCGCGCACAAAAATAATCGCCCGAAGGCCGGGGCGCCAAGTTCGTCCAGCGGAAAAAGACCCCAAAAACGGGTGGGCTATAGCCTTGGGGGTGGGGCTGGCCAACTTCGTCCTCCGGACTCGGAATGGCGCGAGACTTTGCAAGGCACCTCCGTGTGCCAAAAATACGCCGCGGGCACAGCCGTGCCCAAAAATCACCGCCCGAAGGCCGGGGTACCAAGTTCGTCCAGCGGAAAAAGGCCCCAAAAACGGGTGGGCTATAGCCTTGAGGGGTGGGGCTGGCCAACTTCATCCGCTGGACTCGGAATGGCGTAAAACTTTGCGAGGCGCCTCCGTGTGCCAAAAATAGGCCGCGGGTACAGCCGCGCCCAAAAATAACCACCCGAAGGCCGGGGCGCCAAGTTCGTCCAGCGGAAAATGGCCCCAAAAACGGGTGGGCTATAGCCTTGGGGGGTGGGGCTGGCCAACTTCATCCGCTGGACTCGGAATGGCGTGAAATTTTGCGAGGCGCCTCCGTGTGCCAAAAAAAGGCCCCGGGCACAGCCGCGCCCAAAAATAACCGCCCGAATGCCGGGGCGCCAAGTTCGTCCAGCGGAAAAAAGGCCCCAAAAACGGGTGGGCTATAGCCTTGGGGGGTGGGGCTGGCCAACTTCATCCGCTGGACTCGGAATGGCGTGAAATTTGGCGAGGCACCTCCTTGTGCCAAAAATAGACCGCGGGCACAGCCGCGCGTAAAAATAACAGCCAGAAGGCCGGGGCGCTAAGTTCGTCCAGCGGAAAAAGCCCACAGAAATGGGTGGGCTATAGCCTTGGGGGGTGGGGCTGGCCAACTTCGTCCGCCGGACTTGGATTGGCGCGATACTTTACGAGGTGACTCCGTGTTCCAAAAATAGGCCGCGGGCACAGCCGCGTCCAAAAATAACTGCCCGAAGGCCGGGGCGCCAAGTTCGTCCAGCGGAAAAAGGCCCCAAAAACGGGTGGGCTATAGCCTTGGGGGGTGGGGCTGGCCAACTTCATCCGCTGGACTCGGAATGGCGTGAAATTTTGCGAGGCGCCTCCGTGTGCCAAAAATAGGCCGCGGGCACAGCCGCGCCCAAAAATAACCGCCCGAAGGCCGGGGTGCCAAGTTCGTCCAGCGGAAAAAGCCCACAAAATCGGGTGGGCTATAACCTTGGGGGTTGGGGCTGGCCAACTTAGTCCGCCGGACTTGGAATGGCACGAGACTTTGCGAGGCACCTCCGTGTGCCAAAAATAGGCCGCGGGCACAGATGCGCCCAAAAATAACAGCCCGAAGGCCGGGGCGCCAAGTTCGTCCAGCGGAAAAAGTCCACAAAAACGGGTGGGCTATAGCCTTGGGGGGTGGGGCTGGCAAACTTCGTCCGCCGGACTCGGAATACCGCGAGACTTTGCGAGGGGCCTCCGTGTACCAAAAATAGGCTGCGGGCAAAGCCGCGCCCAAAAATAACTGCCTGAAGGCTGGGCCGCCAGTTCGTCAAGTGGAAAAAGGCCACAAAAACGGGTGGGCTATAGCCTCGGGGGGTGGGGCTGGCCAACTTCGTCCGCCGGACTCAGAATGCCGCGAGACTTTGCGAGGGGCCTCCGTGTGCCAAAAATAGGCCGCGGGCAAAGCTGCGCCGAAAAATAACCGCCCGAAGGCCGGGGCGCCAAGTTCGTCCAGCGGAAAGAGGCCACAAAAACGGGTGGGCTATAGCCTTGGGGGGTGGGGCTGGCCAACTTTGTCCGCCAGACTCGGAATGCCATGAGACTTTGCGAGGGGCCTCCGTGTGCCATAGATAGGCTGCGGGCAAAGCCGTGCCCAAAAATAACCGCCCGAAGGCCGGGGCGCCAAGTTCGTCCAGCGGAAAAAGGCCACAAAAACGGGTGGGCTATAGCCTTGGGGGGTGGGGCTGCCCACTTCGTCCGCCGGACTCGGAATGCCGCGAGACTTTGCGAGGGACCTCCGTGTGCCAAAAATAGGCCGTGGTCAAAGCCGCGCCCAAAAATAACCGCACGAAGGCCGGGGCGCCAAGTTCGTCCAGCGGAAAAAGGCCACAAAAACGGGTGGGCTATAGCCCTTGGGGGTGGGGCTGGCCAACTTCGTCCGCCGGACTCGGAATGCCGCGAGACTTTGCAAGGGGCCTCTGTGTACCAAACATAGGCCACGGACAAAGCCAAGCACACAAATAACCACCCGAAGGCCGGGGCGCCAAGTTTGTCCAGCGGAAAAAGGCCACAAAAACGTGTGCGCTATAGCCTTGGGGGGTGGGCTGGCCAACTTCGTCCGCCGGACTCGGAATGCCACGAGACTTCGCGAGGGGCCTCCGTGTGCCAAATATAGGCCGCGGGCAAAGCCTCGCCCAAAAATAACCGCCCGAAGGCCGGGGCGCCAAGTTCGTCCAGCGGAAAAAGGCCACAAAAACGGGTGGGCTATAGCCTTGGGGGGTGGTGCTGGCCGACTTCGTCCGCCTGACTCGGAATTCCGCGACAATTTGCGAGGGGCCTCCATGTGCCAAAAATAGGCCACGGGCAAAGCCGCACCCAAAAATAACCGCCCGAAGGCCGGGGCGCCAAGTTCGTCCAGCGGAAAAAGGCCACAAAAACGGGTGCGCTATAGCCTTGGGGGGTGGGGCTGGCCAACTTCGTCCGCCGGACTCGGAATGCCGCGAGACGTTGCGAGGGGCCTCCGTGTGCCAAAAATAGGCCGCGGGCAAAGCCGCGCCCAAAAATAACCGGCCGAAGGCCGGGGCGCCAAGTTCGTCCAGCGGAAAAATGCCACAAAAACGGGTGGGCTATAGCCTTGGGGGGTGGGGCTGGCCAACTTCGTCCGCCGGACTCGGAATGGCGCGAGACTTTGCGAGGCACCTCCTCGTGCCAAAAATAGGCCGCGGGCACAGCCGCGCACAAAAATAACCACCCGAAGGCTGGGGCGCCATGTTCGTCCAGCGTAAAAAGGCCACAAAACGGGTGGGCTATAGCCTTGGGGGGTGGGGCTGGCCTACTTCGTCCGCCGGACTCGGAATGCCGCGAGACTTTGCGAGGGGCCTCCGTGTGCCAAAAATAGGCCACGGGCAAAGCCATGCCCAAACATAACCGCCCGAAGGCCGTGGCGCCAAGTTCGTCCAACGGAAAAAGGCCACAAAAACGGGTGGGCTATAGCCTTGGGTGGTGGGGCTGGCCAACTTCGTCCGCCGGACTCGGAATGCCACGAGTCTTTGCGAGGGGCCTCCGTGTGCCAAAAATAGTCCGCGGCCAAAGCTGTGCCCAAAAATAACCGCCCGAAGGCCGGGGCGCAAAGTTCGTCCAGCGGAAAAAGGCCACAAACACGGGTGGACTATAGCCTTGGGGGGTGGGGCTGGCCAATTTCGTCCGCCGGACTCGGAATGGTGCCAGAGTTTGCGAGGCGCCCCCGTGTGCCAGAAATAGGCCACGGGCGCAGCAGCACCCAAAAATAACCGCCCGAAGGCCGGGTTGCCAAGTTCGTCCAGCGGTAAAAGGCCACAAAAACGGGCGGGCTATAGCCTTGGGCGGTGGGGCTGGCCAACTTCGTCCGCCGGACTCGGAATGCCGCGAGACTTTGCGAGGCTCCTCCGTGTGCCAAAATAGGCCGCGGGCACAGCCCCACCCAAAAATAACCGCCCGAAGGCCGGGGTGCCAAGTTCGTCCAGCGGAAAAAGGCCACAAAAACGGGTGGGCTATAGCCTTGGGCGGTGGGGCTGGCCCACTTCGTCCGCCAGACTCGGAATGGCACGAGACTTTGTGAGGCACCTCCGTGTGCCAAAAATTGGCCGCAGGCTAAGCCGCGCACAAAAATAATCGCCCGAAGGCCGGGGCGCCAAGTTCGTCCAGCGGAAAAAGACCCCAAAAACGGGTGGGCTATAGCCTTGGGGGTGGGGCTGGCCAACTTCGTCCTCCGGACTCGGAATGGCGCGAGACTTTGCAAGGCACCTCCGTGTGCCAAAAATACGCCGCGGGCACAGCCGTGCCCAAAAATCACCGCCCGAAGGCCGGGGTACCAAGTTCGTCCAGCGGAAAAAGGCCCCAAAAACGGGTGGGCTATAGCCTTGAGGGGTGGGGCTGGCCAACTTCATCCGCTGGACTCGGAATGGCGTAAAACTTTGCGAGGCGCCTCCGTGTGCCAAAAATAGGCCGCGGGTACAGCCGCGCCCAAAAATAACCACCCGAAGGCCGGGGCGCCAAGTTCGTCCAGCGGAAAATGGCCCCAAAAACGGGTGGGCTATAGCCTTGGGGGGTGGGGCTGGCCAACTTCATCCGCTGGACTCGGAATGGCGTGAAATTTTGCGAGGCGCCTCCGTGTGCCAAAAAAAGGCCCCGGGCACAGCCGCGCCCAAAAATAACCGCCCGAATGCCGGGGCGCCAAGTTCGTCCAGCGGAAAAAAGGCCCCAAAAACGGGTGGGCTATAGCCTTGGGGGGTGGGGCTGTCCAACTTCATCCGCTGGACTCGGAATGGCGTGAAATTTGGCGAGGCACCTCCTTGTGCCAAAAATAGACCGCGGGCACAGCCGCGCGTAAAAATAACAGCCAGAAGGCCGGGGCGCTAAGTTCGTCCAGCGGAAAAAGCCCACAGAAATGGGTGGGCTATAGCCTTGGGGGGTGGGGCTGGCCAACTTCGTCCGCCGGACTTGGATTGGCGCGATACTTTACGAGGTGACTCCGTGTTCCAAAAATAGGCCGCGGGCACAGCCGCGTCCAAAAATAACTGCCCGAAGGCCGGGGCGCCAAGTTCGTCCAGCGGAAAAAGGCCCCAAAAACGGGTGGGCTATAGCCTTGGGGGGTGGGGCTGGCCAACTTCATCCGCTGGACTCGGAATGGCGTGAAATTTTGCGAGGCGCCTCCGTGTGCCAAAAATAGGCCGCGGGCACAGCCGCGCCCAAAAATAACCGCCCGAAGGCCGGGGTGCCAAGTTCGTCCAGCGGAAAAAGCCCACAAAATCGGGTGGGCTATAACCTTGGGGGTTGGGGCTGGCCAACTTAGTCCGCCGGACTTGGAATGGCACGAGACTTTGCGAGGCACCTCCGTGTGCCAAAAATAGGCCGCGGGCACAGATGCGCCCAAAAATAACAGCCCGAAGGCCGGGGCGCCAAGTTCGTCCAGCGGAAAAAGTCCACAAAAACGGGTGGGCTATAGCCTTGGGGGGTGGGGCTGGCCAACTTCGTCCGCGGGACTTGGAATGGCTCGAAACTTTGAGTGGCACCTCCGTGTACAAAAAATAGGCCACGGGCACAGCCGCGCCCAAAAATAACCGCCTGAAGGCCAGGGCACCAAGTTCATCCAGCGGAAAAAGCCTACAAAAACGGGAGGGCTACAGCCTTGGGGGGTGGGGCTGGCCAACTTCGTCCGCCGGACTCGGAATGGCGCGAGACTTTGCGAGGCACCTCCGTGTGCCAAAAATAGGCTGCGGGCACAGTCGCGCCCAAAAATAACCGCCCGAAGGCCGGGGCGCCAAGTTCGTCCAGCGGAAAAAGCCCACAAAAACGGGTGCACTATAGCCTTGGGGGGTGGGGCTCGCCAACTTAGTCCGCCGGACTCGGAATGGCGCGAGACATTGCGAGGTGCCTCCGTGTGCCAACAATAGGCCACGGGCAAAGCCACGCCCAAAAATAACCGCCTGAAGGCTGGGCCGCCAAGTTCGTCCAGCGGAAAAAACCCACAAAAAACGGGTGGGCTATAGCCTTGGGGGGTGGGGCTGGCCAACTTCGTCCGCCGGACTCGGAATGGCGCGAGACTTTGCGAGGTCCCTCCGTGTGCCAAAAATAGGCCGCGGACACAGCCGCGCCCAAAAATAACCGCCCGAAGGCCGGGACGCCAAGTTCGTCCAGCGGAAAAAGGGCATAAAAACGGGTGGGCTGTAGCCGTGGGGGGTGGGGCTGGCCAACTTCGTCCGCCGGACTCGGAATGGCGAGAGACTTTGCGAGGCACCTCCATGTGCCAAAAATAGGCCGCAGGAACAGCCGCGCCCAAAAATAACCGCCCGAAGGTTGGGGCGCCAAGTTCGTCCAGCGGAAAAAGGACACAAAAACGGGTGGGCTATAGCCTTGGGGGGTGGGGCTGGCCCACTTCGTCCGCCGGACTCAGAATGGCGCGAGACTTTGCGAGGCCCCTCCGTGTGCCAAAAATAGGCCGCGGGCACAGCCGCACCCAAAAATAACCGCTCGAAGGCCGGGGCGCCAAGTTCGTCCTGCGTAAAAAGGCCACAAAAACGGGTGCGCTATAGCCTTCGGGGGTGGGGCTGGCCAACTTCGTCCGCCGGACTCGGAATGGCGCGAGACTTTGCGAGGCGCCTCCGTGTGCCAAAAATAGGCTGCGGTTACAGACACGCCCAAAAATAACCTCCCGAAGGCTGGGTCGTCAAGTTCGTCCAGCGGAAAAAGGCCACAAAAACGGGTGAGCTATAGCCTTGGGGGGTGCGACTGGCCAACTTCGTCCGCCGGACTCGGAACGGCGCGAGACTTTGCGAGGCACCTCCGTGTGCCAAAAATAGGCCGCGGGAACAGCTTCGCCCAAAAATAACCGCCCGAAGGCCGGGGTGCCAAGTTCGTCCAGCGGAAAAAGCCCACAAAAACGGGTGGGCTATAACTTTGGGGGTTGGGGCTGGCCAACTTAGTCCGCCGGACTCGGAATGGCACGAGACTTTGCGAGGCACGTCCGTGTGTGAAAAATAGGCCGCGGGGACAGACGCGCCCAAAAATAACTGCCCGAAGGCCGGGGCGCCAAGTTCGTCCAGCGAAAAAAGGCCCCAAAAACGGGTGGGCTATAGCCTTGGGGGGTGGGGCTGGCCAACTTCATCCGCTGGACTCGGAATGGCTCGAAACTTTGAGAGGCACCTCCGTGTACAAAAAATAGGCCACGGGCACAGCCGCGCCCAAAAATAACCACCTGAAGGCCGGGGCACCAAGTTCATCCAGCGGAAAAAGCCCACAAAAACGGGAGGGCTACAGCCTTGGGGGGTGGGGCTGGCCAACTTCGTCCGCCGGACTCGGAATGGCGCGAGACTTTGTGAGGCGCCTCCGTGTGCCAAAAATAGGCCGCGGGCAAAGCCGCGCCCAAAAATAACCGCCCGAAGGCCGGGGCGCCAAGTTCGTCCAGCGGAAAAAGCCCACAAAAACGGGTGGACTATAGCCTTGGGGGGTGGGGCTGGCAAACTTAGTCCGCCGGACTCGGAATGGCGCGAGACTTTGCGAGGTGCGTCCGTGTGCCAACAATAGGCCGCGGGCAAAGCCGCGCCCAAAAATAACCGCCTGAAGGCTGGGGCGCCAAGTTCGTCCAGCGGAAAAAACCCACAAAAAACGGGTGGGCTATAGCCTTGGGGGGTGGGGCTGGCCAACTTCGTCCGCCGGACTCGGAATGGCGCGAGACTTTGCGAGGTCCCTCCGTGTGCCAAAAATAGGCCGCGGACACAGCAGCGCCCAAAAATAACCGCCCGAAGGCCGGGACGCCAAGTCCGTCCAGCGGAAAAAGGCCATAAAAACGGGTGGGCTGTAGCCGTGGGGGGTGGGGCTGGCCAACTTCGTCCGCCGGACTCGGAATGGCGAGAGACTTTGCGAGGCGCCTCCGTGTGCCAAAAATAGGCCGCGGGAACAGCCGCGCCCAAAAATAACCGCCCGAAGGTTGGGGCGCCAAGTTCGTCCAGCGGAAAAAGGCCACAAAAGCGGGTGGGCTATAGCCTTGGGGGGTGGGGCGGGGCCACTTCGTCCGCCGGACTCGGAAAGGCGCGAGACTTTGCGAGGCCCCTCCGTGTGCCAAAAATAGGCCGCGGGCACAGCCGCGCCCAAAAAAAACCGCTCGAAGGCCGGGGCGCGAAGTTCGTCCTGCGTAAAAAGGCCACAAAAACGGGTGGGCTATAGCCTTCGGGGGTGGGGCTGGCCAACTTCGTCCGCCGGACTCGGAATGGCGCGAGACTTTGCGAGCGGCTTCCGTGTGCCAAAAATAGGCCGCGGCACAGCCGCGCCCACAAATAACCGCCCGAAGGTCGGGGCGCCAAGTTCGTCCAGCGGAAAAAGGCCACAAAAACGGGTGGGCTATAGCCTTGCGGGGTGGGGCTGGCCAACTTCGTCCGCGGGACTTGGAATCGCGCGAGACTTTGCGAGGTGCCTCCGTGTGCCAAAAATAGGCCGCGGGCACAGCCGCGTCCAAAAATAACTGCCCGAACCCCGGAGCCCAAAATCGTCCAGCCGAAAAAGACCACAAAAACGGGTGGGCTATATCCTTCGGGGGTCGGGTTGGCCAACTTTGTCCGCCGGACTCGGAATGGCGCGAGACTTTACGAGGTGCCTCCGCGTGCCAAAAATAGGCCGCGGGCACATCCGCGCCCAAAAATAACCGCCCGAAGGCCGGGGCGCCAAGTTCGTCCAGCGGAAAAAGGCCACAAAAACGGGTGGGCTATAGCCTTGGGGGGTGGGGCTGACCCACATCGTCCGCCGGACTCGGAATGGCGCGAGACTTTGTGAGGCGCCTCCGTGTGCCAAAAATAGGCCGCGGGCACAGCCGCGCACAAAAATAACCGCCCGAAGGCCGGGCCGCCAAGTTCGTCCAGCGGAAAAAGGCCACAAAAACGGGTGGGCTATAGCCTTGGGGGGTGGGGCTGGCCCACTTCTTCCGCCGGACTCGGAATGGCGCGAGACTTTGCGAGACGCCTCCGTGTGCCAAAAATAGGCTGCGGGCACAGCCACGCCGAAAAATAACTGCCCGAAGGCCGGGGCGCCAAGTTCGTCCAGCGGAAAAAGGCCCAAAAAACGGGTGGGCTATAGCCTTGGGGGGTGGGGCTAGCCAACTTCGTCCGCCGGACTCGGAATGGCGCGAGACTTTGCGAGGCGCCTCCGTGTGCTAAAAATAGGCCGCGGGCGCAGCCGCGACCAAAAATAACTGCCCGAAGCCCGGGGCGCCAAGTTCGACCAGCCGAATAAGGCCACAAAAACGGGTGGGCTATAGCCTTCGGGGGTGGGGCTGGCCAACTTCGTCCGCCGGACTCGGAATGGCGCGAGACTTTGCGAGGTGTCTCCATGTACCAAAAATAGGCTGCGGGCACAGCCGCACCCAAAAATAACTGCCCGAAGGCCGGGGCGCCAAGTTCGTCCAGCGGAAAAAGGCCACAAAAACGGGTGGGCTATAGCCTTCGGGGGTGGGGCTGGCCAACTTCGTCCGCCGGACTCGGAATGGCGCGGGACTTTCCGAGGCGCCTCCGTGTGCCAAAAATAGGCCGTGGGCACATCCGCGCCCAAAAATAACCGCCCGAAGGCCGGGGCGCCAAGTTCGTCCAGCGGAAAAAGGCCACAAAAACGGGTGGGCTATAGCCTTGGGGGGTGGGGCTGGCCCACTTCGTCCGCCGGACTCGGAATGGCGCAAGACTTTGTGAGGCGCCTCCGTGTGCCAAAAATAGGCCGCGGGCACAGCCGAGCACAAAAATAACCGCCCGAAGGCCGGGCCGCCAAGTTCGTCCAGCGGAAAAAGGCCACAAAAACGGGTGGGCTATAACCTTGGGGGGTGGGGCTGGCCCACTTCGTCCGCCGGACTCAGAATGGCGCGAGACTTTGCGAGACGCCTCCGTGTGCCAAAAATAGGCTGCGGGCACAGCCACGCCCAAAAATAACTGGCCGAAGGCCGGGGCGCCAAGTTCGTCCAGCGGAAAACGGCCCAAAAAACGGGTGGGCTATAGCCTTGGGGGGTGGGGCTGGCCAACTTCGTCCGCCGGACTCGGAATGGCGCGAGACTTTGCGAGGCGCCTCCGTGTCCCGAAAATAGGCCGCGGGCACAGCCGCACCCAAAAATAACCACCCGAAGCCCGGGGCGCCAAGTTCGTCCAGCGGAAAAAGACCACAAAAACGTGTGGGCTATATCCTTCGGCGGTGGAGCTGGCCAACTTCGTCCGCCGGACTCGGAATGGCGCGAGACTTTGCGAGGCACCTGCGTGTGCTAAAAATAGGCCACGGGCACAGCCGAGCCCAAAAATAACTGCCCGAAGGCCGGGGAGACAAGTTCGTCCAGCGGAAAAAGGCCACACAAACGGGTGGGTTATTGCCTTCGGGGGTGCGGCTGGCCAACTTCGTCCGCCGCACTCGGAATGCCGCGAGAATTTGGAAGGTGCCTCCGTGTGCCAAAAATAGGCCGCGGGCACAGCCGTACCCAAAAATAACCGCCCGAAGGCCGGGGCGCCAAGTTCGTCCAGCGGAAAATGGCCACAAAAACGGGTCGGCTATAGCCTTGGGGGGTGGGGCTGGCCAACTTCGTCCGCCGGACTCGGAATTGTGCGAGACATTGCGAGGCGCCTTCGTGTGCAAAAAATAGGCCGCGGACACAGCCGCGCCCAAAAATAACTGCCCGAAGGCCGGGGCGCCAAGTTCGTCCAGCGGAAAAAGGCCACAAAAACGGGTCGGCCATAGCCTTGGGGGGTGGGGCTGGCCAACTTCGTCCGCCGGACTCGGAATCGCGCGAGACTTTGCGAGGCACCTTCGTGTGCAAAAAATAGGCCGCAGGCACAGCCGCGCCCAAAAATAACTGCCCGAAGGTCGGGGCGCCAAGTTCGTCCAGCGGAAAAAGGCCACAAAAACGGGTGGGCTATAGCCTTGGGGGGTGGGGCTGGCCCACTTCGTCCGCCGGACTCGGAATGGCGCGAGACTTTGCGAGGCGCCTCTGTGTGCCAAAAATAGGCCGCGGGCACAGCCGCGCCCAAAAATAACCGCCCGAAGGCCGGGGCGCCAAGTTCGTCCAGCGGAAAAAGCCCACAAAAACGGGTGGGCTATAGCCTTGGGGGGTGGGGCGGGCCCACTTCATCAGCCGGACTCGGAATGGCGCGAGACTTTGCGAGGCGCCTTCGTGTGCCAAAAATAGGCCGCGGGCACAGCCGCGCCTAAAAATAACCGCCCGAAGCCCGGCGCGCCAAGTTCGTCCAGTGGAAAAAGCCCACAAAAACGGGTGGGCTTTAGCCTTGGGGGGTGGGGCGGGCCCACTTCGTCCGCCGGACTATGAATGGCGCGAGACTTTGCGAGGCGCCTCCGTGTGCCAAAAATAGGCCGCGGGCAAAGCCGCGCCCAAAAATAACCGCCCGAAGGCCTGGGCGCCAAGTTCGTCCAGCGGAAAAAGCCCACAAAAACGGGTGGGCTATAGCCTTGGGGGGTGGGGCTGGCCAACTTCGTCCGCCGGACTCGGAATGCCGCGAGACTTTGCGAGGGGCATCCGTGTGCAAAAAATTGGCCGCGGACAAAGCCGCACCCAAAAATAACCGCCCGAAGGCCGGGGCGCCAAGTTCGTCCAGCGGAAAAAGCCCACAAAAACGGGTGGGCTATAGCCTTGGGGGGTGGGGCTGGCCAACTTCGTCCGCCGGACTCGGAATGCCGCGAGACTTTTCGAGGGGCCTCCGTGTGCAAAAAATCGGCCACGGACAAAGCCGCGCCCAAAAATAACCGCCCGAAGGCCGGGGCGCCAAGTTCGTCCAGCGGAAAAAGCCCACAAAAACGGGTGGGATATAGCCTTGGGGGGTGGGGCTGGCCGACTTCGTCCGCCGGACTCGGAATGGCGCGAGACTTTGCGAGGCACCTCCGTGTGCCAAAAAAAGGCCGCGGGCACAGCCGCGCCAAAAAATAACTTCCCGAAGGCCGGGGCGCCAAGTTCGTCCAGCGGAAAAAGCACACAAAAACGGGTGGGCTATAGCCTTGGGGGGTGGGGCTGGCCGACTTCGTCCGCCGGACTCGGAATGGCGCGAGACTTTGCGAGGGGCATCCGTGTGCCAAAAATAGGCCGCGGGCAAAGCCGCGCCCAAAAATAACCGCCCGAAGGCCGGGGCGCCAAGTTCGTCCAGCGGAAAAAGGCTACAAAAACGGGTGGGCTATAGCCTTGGGGGGTGGCGCTGGCCAACTTCGTCCGCCGGACTCGGAATGCCGCGAGACTTTGCGAGGGGCCTCCGTGTGCCAAAAATAGGCCGCGGGCAAAGCCGCGCCCTAAAATAACTGCCCGAAGGCCGGGGCGCCAAGTTCGTCCAGCGGAAAAAGCCAATAAAAACGGGTGGGCTATAGCCTTGGGGGGTGGGGCTGGCCGACTTCGTCCGCCGGACTCGGAATGGCGCGAGACTTTGCGAGGCACCTACGTGTGCCAAAAATAAGCCGCGGGCACAGCCGCGCCCAAAAATAACTGCCCGAAGGCCGGGGCGCCAAGTTCGTCCAGCGGAAAAAGCCCACAAAAACAGGTGGACTATAGCCTTGGGGGGTGGGGCTGGCCGACTTCGTCCGCCGGACTCGGAATGCCGCGAGACATTGCGAGGGGCCTCCGTATGCCAAAAATAGGCCGCGGGCATAGCTATGTCCAGAAATAACCGCCCGAAGGCCGGGGCGGCAAATTCGTCCAGCAGAAAAAGGCCACAAAAACGGGTGGGCAATAGCCTTGCGGGGTGGGGCTGGCCAACTTCGTCCGCCGGACTCGGAATGCCGCGAGACTTTGCGAGGGGCCTCCGTGTGCCAAAAATAGGCCGCGGGCAAAGCCGCGCCAAAAAATAACTGCCTGAAGGCCGGGGTTCCAAGTTCGTCCAGCGGAAAAAGGCCACAAAAACGGGTGGGCTATAGCCTTGGGGGGTGGGGCGGGCCCACTTCGTCCGCCGGACTATGAATGGCGCGAGACTTTGCGAGGCGCCTCCGTGTGCCAAAAATAGGCCGCGGGCAAAGCCGCGCCCAAAAATAACCGCCCGAAGGCCTGGGCGCCAAGTTCGTCCAGCGGAAAAAGCCCACAAAAACGGGTGGGCTATAGCCTTGGGGTGTGGGGCTGGCCAACTTCATGAGCCGGACTCGGAAAGCCGCAAGACCTTGCGAGGGGCTTCCGTGTGCCAAAAATGGGCCGCGGGCAAAATCCCGCCCAAAAATAACCGCCCGAAGGCCGGGGCGCCAAGTTCGTCCGGCGGAAAAAGGCCACAAAAACGGGTGGGTTATAGCCTTGGGGGGTGGGGCTGGCCAACTTCGTCCACCGGACTCGGCATGCCGCGAGACTTTTCGAGGGGCCTCCGTGTGTAAAAAATCGGCCGCGGACAAAGCCGCGCCCAAAAATAACCGCCCGAAGGCCGGGGCGCCAAGTTCGTCCAGCGGAAAAAGGCCACAAAAACTGGTGGGCTATAGCCTTGGGGTGTGGGGCTAGCCAACTTCATCAGCCGGACTCGGAAAGCCGCAAGACCTTGCGAGGGGCTTCCGTGTGCCAAAAATCGGCCGCGGGCAAAGCCCCGCCCAAAAATCACCGCCCGAAGGCCGGGGCGCCAAGTTCGTCCGGCGGAAAAAGGCCACAAAAACGGGTGGGTTATAGCCTTGGGGGGTGGGGCTGGCCAACTTCGTCCGCCGGACTCGGAATGCCGCGAGACTTTGCGAGGGGCCTCCGTGTCCCAAAAATCGGCCGCGGGAGAAGCCGTACCCAAAAATAAGCGCCTGAAGGCCGGGTCGCCATGTTCGTCCAGCGGAAAAAGGCCACAAAAACGGGTGGGCTATAGCCTTGGCGGGTGGGGCTGGCCCACTTCGTCCGCCGGACTCGGAATGGCGCGAGACTTTGCGAGGCGCCTCTGTATGCAAAAAATAGGCCGCGGGCACAGCCGCGCCCAAAAATAACCGCCCGAAGACCGGGGCGCCAAGTTCGTCCAGCGGAAAAAGCCCACAAAAACAGGTGGGCTATAGCCTTGGCGGGTGGGGCTGGCCAACTTCGTCCGCCGGACTCGGAATGCCGCGAGACTTTGCTAGGGGCCTCCGTGTCCCAAAAATAGGCCGCGGGAGAAGCCGTACCCAAAAATAAGCGCCTGAAGGCCGGGTCGCCATGTTCGTCCAGCGGAAAAAGGCCACAAAAACGGGTGGGCTATAGGCTTGGGGGGTGGGGCTGGCCGACTTCGTCCGCCGGACTTAGAATGCCGCGAGACTTTGCAAGGGGCCTCCGTGTGCCAAAACTAGGCTGCGGGAGAAGCCGTACCCAAAAATAAGCGCCTGAAGGCCGGGTCGCCATGTTCGTCCAGCGGAGAAAGGCCACAAAAGCAGGTGGGCTATAGCCTTGGGGGGTGGGTCTGGCCAACTTCGACCGCCGGACTCGGAATGCCGTGAGACTTTGCGAGGGGCCTCCGTGTGCCAAAAATAGGCCGCGGCCAAAGTCGCGCCTAAAAATAACCAACCGAAGGCCGGGGCGCCAAGTTCATCCAGCGGTAAAAGGCCACGAAAACGGGTGGGCTATAGCCTTGGGGGGTGGGGCTGGCCCACTTCGTCCGCCGGACTCGGCATGCCGCGAGACTTTGCGAAGGGCCTCCGTGTGCCAAAAATAGGCCGCGTGCTAACCGCGCCCAAAAATAACCGCCCGAAGGCCGGGGCGTCAAGTTCGTCCAGCGGAAAAAGGCCACAAAAACGGGTGGGCTATAGGCTTGGGGGGTGGGGCTGGCCGACTTCGTCCGCCGGACTCGGAATGCCGCGAGACTTTGCGAGGGGCCTCCGTGTCCCAAAAATAGGCCGCGGGAGAAGCCGTACCCAAAAATAAGCGCCTGAAGGCCGGGTCGCCATGTTCGTCCAGCGGAAAAAGGCCACAAAAACGGGTGGGCTATAGGCTTGGGGGGTGGGGCTGGCCGACTTCGTCCGCCGGACTCAGAATGCCGTGAGACTTTGCGACGGGCCTCCGTGTGCCAAAAATAGGCCGCGGGCAAAGGCGCGGCCAAAAATAACAGCCCGAAGGCCGGGGCGCCAAGTTCGTACGGCGGAAAAAGGCCACAAAAACGGGTGGGCTATAGCCTTGGGGGGTGGGGCTGGCCATCTTCGTCCGCCGGACTCGGAATGCCGCGAGAGTTTGCGAGGGATCTCCCTGTCCAATAAATAATCCGTGGGCAAAGCCGCGCCTAAAAATAACCCCCCGAAGGCTGGGGCGCCAAGTTCGTCCATCGGTAAAAGGCCACAAAAACGGGTGGGCTATAATCTTGGGGGGTGGGGCTGGCCCACATCGTCCGCCGGACTCGGCATGCCGCGAGACTTTGCGAGGGGCTTCCGTGTGCCAAAAATAGGCCGCGGGCGAAGCCGCGCCCAAAAATTACTGCCCGAAGGCCGGGGCGCCAAGTTCGTCCAGCGGAAAAAGGCCACAAAAACGGGTGGGCTATTGCCTTGGGGGGTGGGGCTGGCCGACTTCGTCCGCCGGACTCAGAATGCCGCGAGACTTTGCGACGGGCCTCCGTGTGCCAAAAATAGGCCGCGGGCAAAGGCGCGGCCAAAAATAACAGCCCGAAGGCCGGGGCGCCAAGTTCGTACGGCGGAAAAAGGCCACAAAAACGGGTGGGCTATAGCCTTGGGGGGTGGGGCTGGCCATCTTCGTCCGCCGGACTCGGAATGCCGTGAGACTTTGCGAGGGATCTCCGTGTGCCATAAATAATCCATGGGCAAAGCCGCGCCTAGAAATAACCACCCGAAGGCCGGGGCGCCAAGTTCGTCCAGCGGAAAAAGGCCACAAAAACGGGTGGGCTATAGCCTTGGGGGGTGGGGCTGGCCCACATCGTCCGCCGGACTCGGCATACCGTGAGACTTTGCGAGGGGCCTCCGTGTGCCAAAAATAGGCCGCAGGCAAACCGCGCCCAAAAATAACCGCCCGAAGGCCGGGGCGTCAAGTTCGTCCAGCGGCAAAAGGCCACAAAAACGGGTGGGCTGTAGCCTTGGGGAGTGGGGCTGGGCAACTTCGTCCGCCGGACTCAGAATGCCGCGTGACTTTGCATGGGGCCTATGTGTGCCAAAAATAGGCCGCGGGCAAAGCCGCTCCCAAAAATAACCGCCCGAAGGCCGGGGCGCCAAGTTCGTCCAGCGGAAAAAGGCCACAAAAACGGGTGGGCTATAGCCTTGGGGGGTGGGGCTGGCCAACTTCGTCCGCCGGACTCGGAATGCCGCGAGACTTTGCAAGGGGCCTCCGTGTGCGAAAAATAGGCCGCAGACAAAGCCGCGCCCAAAAATTATCGCCCGAAGGCCGGGGCGCCAAGTTCGTCCAGCGGAAAAAGGCCACAAAAACGGGTGGGCTATAGCCTTGGGGGGTGGGGCTGGCCGACTTCGTCCGCCGGACTCGGAATGCCGCGAGACATTGCGAGGGGCCTCCGTATGCCAAAAATAGGCCGCGGGCATAGCTATGTCCAGAAATAACCGCCCGAAGGCCGGGGCGGCAAATTCGTCCAGCAGAAAAAGGCCACAAAAACGGGTGGGCAATAGCCTTGCGGGGTGGGGCTGGCCAACTTCGTCCGCCGGACTCGGAATGCCGCGAGACTTTGCGAGGGGCCTCCGTGTGCCAAAAATAGGCCGCGGGCAAAGCCGCGCCAAAAAATAACTGCCTGAAGGCCGGGGTTCCAAGTTCGTCCAGCGGAAAAAGGCCACAAAAACGGGTGGGCTATAGCCTTGGGGGGTGGGGCTGGCCGACTTCGTCCGCCGGACTCAGAATGCGGCGAGACTTTGTAAGGGGCCTCCGTGTGCCAAAAATAGGCCGCGGACAAAGCTGCGCCCAAAACTAACCACCCGAAGTCCGGGGCGCCAAGTTCGTCCAGCGGAAAAAGGCCACAAAAACGGGTGGGCTATAGCCTTGGGGGGTGGGGCTGGCCAACTTCGTCCGACGGACTCAAAATGCGGTGACACTTTGCGAGGGGCCTCCGTGTGCCAAAAATAGGCCGCGGACAAAGCCGCGCCCAAAAATAACCACCCGAAGGCCGGGGCGCCAAGTTCGTCCAGCGGAAAAAGGCCACAAAAACGGGTGGGCTATAGCCTTGGGGGGTGGGGCTGGCCAACTTCGTCCGACGGACTCGGAATGCCGCGAGACTTCGCGAGGCACCTCCGTGTGCCGAAAATAGGCCACGGGCAAAGCTGCACCCAAAAATAACCGCCCGAAGGCCAGGGCTCCAAGTTCGTCCAGCGGAAAAAGGCCACAAAAACGAGTGGGCTATAGCCTTGGGGGGTGGGGCTGGCCAACTACGTTCGCCGGACTCGGAATGGCGCGAGACTTTGCGAGGCGCCTCCGTGTACCAAAAATAGGCCGCGGGCACAGCCGCGCCAAAAAATAACCGCCCAAAGGCCGGGGCGCCAAGTTCGTCCAGCGGAAAAAGGCCACAAACACGGGTGGGCTACAGCCTTGGGGGGTGGGGCAGGCCAACTTCGTCCGCCGGACTCGGAATGCCGCGAGACTTTGCGAGGGGTCTCCTTGTGCCACAAATAGGCCGCGGGCAAACCCGTGCCCAAAAATAACCCCCCGAAGACCGGGGCCCCAAGTTCGTACAGCGGAAAAAGGCCACAAAAACGGGTGGGCTACAGCCTTGGGGGGTGGGGCTGGCCAACTTCGTCCGACGGACTCGGAATGCCGCGAGAGTTTGCGAGGGGCCTCCGTGTGCCAAAAATAGGCTGCGGGCAAAGCCTCACCCAAAAATAATCGCCCGAATGCCGGAGCGCCAAGTTCGTCCAGCGGAAAAAGGCCACAAAAACGGGTGGGCTATAGCCTTGGGGGTGGGGCTGGCCAACTTCGTCCGCCGGACTCGGAATGCCGCGAGACTTTGCGAGGGGCCTCCATGTGCCAAAAATATGCCGCGGACAAAGCTGCGCCCGAAAATAACCGCACGAAGGCCGGGGCGCCAAGTTCGTGCAGCGGAAAAAGTCCACAAAAACGGGTGGGCTATAGCCCTGGGCGGTGGGGCTGGCCAACTTCGTCCGCCGGACTCAGTATGCCGCGAGACTTTGCGAGGGGCCTCCGTGGTCAAAAATAGGCCGCGGACAAAGCCGCGCGTAAAAATAACCACCCGAAGGCCGGGGCGCCAAGTTCATCCAGCGGAAAAAGGCCACAAAAACGGGTGGGCTACAGCCTTGGGGGGTGAGGCTGGCCCACTTCGTCCGCCGGACTCGGAATGCCGCGAGACTTTGCAAGGGGCCTCCATGTGCGAAAAATAGGCCGCATGCAATGCCGTGCCCAAAAATAACCTCCCAATGTCTGCGGCGCCAAGTTCGTCCAGCGGAAAAAGTACACAAAAACGGGTGGGCTATAGCATTGGGGGGTGGGGCTGGCCAACTTCGTCCGCTGGACTCGGAATTCCGCGAGAATTTGCGAGGGGCCTCCGTGTGCCAAAAATAGACCACGGGCAAAGCCGCGCCCAAAAATAACCGCCCGAAAGCCCGGGCACCAAGTTCGTCCAGTGGAAAAAGGCCACAAAAACGGGTGGGCTATAGCCTTGGGGGGTGGGGCTGGCCAACTTCGTCCGCCGGACTCGGAATGCTGCGAGAATTTGCGAGGGGCCCCCGTGTGCCAAAAATAGGCCGCGGGCAGAGCCGCGCCCAAAAATAACCGCCCGAAGGCCGGGGCGCCAAGTTCGTCTAGCCGAAAAAGACCACAAAAACGGGTGGGCAATAGCCATGGGGGGTGGGGCTGGCCAACTTCGTCCGCCGGACTCGGAATGCCGCGAGACTTTGCGAGGGGCCTCCGTGTGCCAAAAATAGGCCGTGGGCAAAGCCGAGCCTGAAAATAACCGCCCGAAGGCCGGGGCGCCAAGTTCGTCCCGCGGAAAAAGGCCACAAAAACGGGTGGGCTATAGCCTTGGTGGGTGGGGCTGGTCCACTTTGTCCGCCGGACTCGGTATGCCGTGAGACTTTACGAGGGGCCTCCATGTGCCAAAACTAGGCCGCGGGCAAAGCCGCGCCCAAAAATAACCGCCCGAAGGCAGGGGCGCCAAGTTCGTCCAGCGGAAAACGGCCACAAAAACGGGTGGGCTATAGCCTTGGGGGGGGGGGGGGGGGGCTGGCGAAATTCGTCCGCCGGACTCGGAATGCCGCGAGACTTTGCGAGGGGTCTCCGTGTGCCAAAAACAGGCCGCGGGCAAAGCCGCACCCAAAAATAACCGCCCGAAGGCCGGGGCGCCAAGTTCGTCCAGCGGAAAAAGGCCACAAAAACGGGTGGGCTATAGCCTTGGGGGGTGGGGCTGGCCTACTTAGTCCGCCGGACTCGGAATGCCGCGAGACTTTGCGAGGGGCCTCCTCATGACAAAAATAGGCCGCGGGCAAAGCCGCGCCCAAAAATAACCGCCCGAAGGCCGGGGCGCCAAGTTCGTCCAGCGGAAAAAGGCCACAAAAACGGGTGGGCTAGCCTTGGGGGGTGGGGCTGGCCTACTTCGTCCGCCGGACTCGGAAAGCCGCGAGACTTTGTGAGGGGCCTCCGTGTGCCAAAAATAGGTCGCGGGCACAGCCGCGCCCAAAAATAACCGCCCGAAGGCTGGGGCGCCAAGTTCGTCCAGCGGAAAAAGGCCACAAAAACGGGTGGGCTATAGCCTTGGGGGGTGGGGCTGGCCTACTTCGTCCGCCGGACTCGGAATGACTCGAGAATTTGCGAGGGGCCTCCGTGTGCCAAAAATAGGCTGCGGGCAAAACCGCGCCCAAAAATAACGGCCCGATGGCTGGGGCGCCAAGTTCGTCCAGCGGAAAAAGGTCACAAAAACGGGTCGGCTATAGCCTTGGGGGGTGGGGCTGGCCAACTTCGTCCGCCGGACTCGGAATGCCGCGAGACTTTGCGAGGGGCCTTCGTGTGCCAAAAATAAGCCGTGGGCAAAGCCGCGCCCGAAAATAACCGTCCGAAGGCCGGGGCGCCAAGTTCGTCCAGCGGAAAAAGGCCACAAAAACGGGTGGGCTTTAGCCTTGGGGGGTGGGGCTGGCCAACTTCGTCCGCCGGACTCGGAATGCCGCGAGACATTGCGAGGGGCCTCCGTGTGCCAAAAATAGGCCGCGGGTAAAACCGCGTCCAAAAATAACCGCCCGAAGGCCGGGGCGCCAAGTTCGTCCAACTGAAAAAGGCCACGAAAACAGGTGGGCTATAGCCTTGGGGGGTGGGGCTGGCCAACTTCGTCCGCCGGACTCGGAATGCCGCGAGACATTGTGAGGGGCCTCCGTGTGCCAGAAATAGGCCGCGGGTAAAGCCGCGCCCAAAAATAACCTCCCGAAGGCCGGGGCGCCAATTTCGTCCAGCTGAAAAAGGCCACAAAAACAGGTGGGCTATAGCCTTGGGGGGTGGGGCTGGACAACTTCGTCCGCCGGACTCGGAATGGCGCGAGACATTGCGAGCGGCCTCCGTGCACCAAGAATAGGCAGCGGGCACAGACGCGCCCAAAAATAACCGCCCGAAGGCCGGGGCGCCATGTTCGTCCAGCGGAAAAAGGCCACAAAAACGGGTGGGCTATAGCCTTGGGGGCTTGGGCTGGCCACCTTCGTCCGCCGGACTCAGAATGCCGCTAGAATTTTCGAGGGGCCTCCGTGTGCCAAAAATAGGCCGCGGGCATAGCCGCATCCAAAAATAACCGCCCGAAGGCCGGGGCGCCAAGTTCGTCCAGCAGAAAAAGGCCACAAAAACGGGTGGGCTATAGCCTTGGGGGGTGGGGCTGGCCAACATCGTCCGCCGGACTCGGAACGCCGCGAGACTTTGCGAGGGGCCTCGGTGTGCCAAAAATAGGCCGCGGGCAAAGCCGCGCCCAAAAATAACCGCCCGGAGGCCGGGGCGCCAAGTTCGTCCAGCTGAAAAAGGCCACAAAAACAGGTGGGCTATAGCATTGGGGGGTGGGGCTGGCCAACTTCGTCCGCCGGACTCGGAATGGCGCGAGACATTGCGAGCGGCCTCCGTGCACCAAGAATAGGCAGCGGGAACAGACGCGCCCAAAAATAACCGCCCGAAGGCCGGGGCGCCATGTTCGTCCAGCGGAAAAAGGCCACAAAAACGGGTGGGCTATAGCCTTGGGGGGTGGGGCTGGCCAACTTCGTCCGCCGGACTCGGAATGGCGCGAGACATTCCGAGCGGCCTCTGTGTGCCAAAAATAGGCTGCGGGCAAAGCCGCGCCCAAAAATAACCACCCGAAGGATGGGGCGCCAAGTTCGTCCAGCAGAAAAAGGCCACAAAAACGGGTGGGCTATTGCCTTGGGGGGTGGGGCCGGCCCACGTCGTCCGCCGGACTCGGAATGCCGCGAGACATTGCGAGGGGCCTCCGTGTTCCAAAAATAGGCTGTGGGTAAAGCCGCGCCCAAAAATAACCGCCCGAAGGCCGGGGCGCCAAGTTCGTCCAGCTGAAAAAGGCCACGAAAACAGGTGGGCTATAGCCTTGGGGGGTGGGGCTGGCCCACTTCGTCCGCCGGACTCGGAATGCCGCGAGACATTGCGAGGGGCCTCCGTGTGCCAGAAATAGGCCGCGGGTAAAGCCACGCCCAAAAATAACTGCCCGAAGGCCGGGGCGCCAAGTTCGTCCAGCTGAAAAAGGCCACGAAAACAGGTGGGCTATAGCCTTGGGGGATGGGGCTGGCCAACTTCGTCAACCGGACTCGGAATGGCGCGAGACATTGCGAGCGGCCTCCGTGCGCCAAGAATAGGCAGCGGGCATAGACGCGCCCAAAAATAACCGCCCGAAGGCCGGGGCGCGAAGTTCGTCCAGAGGAAAAAGGCCACAAAAACGGGTGGGCTATAGCCTTGGGGGGTGGGGCTGGCCAACTTCGTCCGCCGGACTCGGAATGCCGCGAGATTTTGCGAGGGGCCTCTGTGTGCGAAAAATATGCCGCGGGCAAAGCCGCGCCAAAAAATAACCACCCGAAGGCCGGGGCGCCAAGTTCGTCCAGCGGAAAAAGGCCACAAAAACGGGTGGGATATAGCCTTGGGGGGTGGGGCTGGCCAACTTCGTCCGCCGGACTCGGAATGCCGCGAGACTTTGCGAGGGGCCTCCGTGTGCCAAAAATAGGCCGCGGGTAAAGCCGCACCGAAAAATAACCACCCGAAGGCCGGGGCACCAAGTTCGTCCAGCGGAAAATGGCCACAAAAACGGGTGGGCTATACCCTTGGGGGGTGGGGCTGGCCAACTTCGTCCGCCGGACTCGGAATGGCGCGAGACATTCCGAGGGGCCTCCGTGTGCCAAAAATAGGACGCGGGCAAAGCCGTGCCCAAAAATAACCGACCGAAGGCCGGGGCGCCAAGTTCGTCGAGCGGAAAAAGGCCACAAAAACGGGTGGGCTATAGCCTTGGGGGGTGGGGCTGGCCGACTTCGTCCGCCGGACTCAGAATTCCGCGAGACTTTGCGAGCGGCCTCCGTGTGCCAAGAATAGGCCGCGGGTAAAGCCGCGCCCAAAAATAACCACCCGAATGCCGGGGCGCCAAGTTCGTCAAGCGGAAAAAGGCCACAAAAACGGGTGGGCTATACCTTGGGGGGTGGGGCTGGCCAACTTCGTCCGCCGGACTCGGAATTCCGCGAGACTTTGCGAGCGGCCTCCATGTTCCAAGAATAGGCCGCGGCTAAAGCCGCGCCCAAAAATAACCGCCCGAACGCCGGGGCGCCAAGTTCGTCAAGCGGAAAAAGACCACAAAAACGGGTGGGCTATAGCCTTGGGGGGTGGGGCTGGCCAACTTCGTCCGCCGGACTCGGAATGCCGCGAGACTTTGCGAGGGGCCTCCGTGTGCCAAAAATAGGCCGTGAGTAAAGCCGAGCCCAAAAATAACCGCCCGAAGGCCGGGGCGCCAAGTTCGTCCAGCGGAAAAAGGCCACAAAAACGGGTGGGCTATAGCCTTGGGGGGTGGGGCTGGCCAACTTTGTCCGCCGGACTCGGAATTCCGTGAGATTTTGCGAGCGGCCTCCGTGTGCCAAGAATAGGCCGCGGGTAAAGCCGCGCCCAAAAATAACCACCCGAATGCCGGGGCGCCAAGTTCGTCAAGCGGAAAAAGGCTACAAAAACGGGTGGGCTATTATAGCCTTGGGGGGTGGGGCTGGCCAACTTCGTCCGCCGGACTCGGAATGGCGCGAGACTTTGCGAGCGGCCTCCGTGTGCCAAAAATAGGCCGCGTGCACAGCCGCGCCCAAAAATAACTGCCCGAAGGCCGGGCTGCCAAGTTCGTCCAGCGGAAAAAGGCCACAAAAACGGGTGGGCTATAGCCTTGGGGGGTGGGGCTGGCCAACTTCGTCCGCCGGACTCGGAATGGCGCGAGACTTTGCGAGCGGCCTCCGTGTGCCAAAAACAGGGCGTGGGCACAGCCGCGCCCAAAAATAACTGCCCGAAGGCCGGGGCGCCAAGTTCGACCAGCGGAAAAAGGCTACAAAAATGGGTGGGCTATAGCCTTGGGGGGTGGGGCTGGCCAACTTCATCCGCCGTACTCGGAATGGCATGAAACTTTGCGAGCGGGCTCCATGTTCCAAAAACAGGCCACGGGCACAGCCGTGCCCAAAAATAACCGCCTGAAGGCCGGGGCGCCAAGTTCGCCCAGCGGAAAAAGGCTACAAAAACGGGTGGGCTATTATAGCCTTGGGGGGTGGGGCTGGCCAACTTCGTCCGCCGGACTCGGAATGGCGCGAGACTTTGCGAGCGGCCTCCGTTTGCCAAAAATAGGCCGCAGGCCCAGCCGCACCCAAAAATAACCACCCGAAGGCCGGGGCGCCAAGTTCTCCCGCGGAAAAAGACCACAAAAACAGGTGGGCTATAGCCTTGGGGGGTGGGGCTGGCCAACTTCGTCCGCCGGACTCGGAATGGCGCGAGACATTGTGAGCAGCCTCCGTGTACCAAAAATAGTCCGCGTGCACCGCCGCGCCCAAAAATAACCACCCAAAAGCCGGGGCGCCAAGTTCGTCCAGCGGAAAAAAGCCACAAAAACGGGTGGGCTATAACCTTGGGGGGTGGGGCTGGCCAACTTCGTCCGCCGGACTCGGAATGGCGCGAGACTTTGCGAGCGGCCTCCGTATGCAAGAAATAGGCCGCGGGCACAACCGCGCCCAAAAATAACCGCCCGAAGGCCGGGGCGCCATGTTCGTCCAGCGGAAAAAGGCCACAAAAACGGGTGGGCTATAGCCTTGGGGGGTGGGGTTGGCCAACTTCGTCCGCCGGACTCGGAATGCCTCGAGACTTTACGAGCAGCCTCCGTGTGATAAAAATAGGCCGCGGGCATAACCGCACCCAAAAATAACTGCCCGAAGGCCGGGGCGCCAAGTTCGTCCAGCGGAAAAAGGCCACAAAAACGGGTGGGCTATAGCGTCGGGGGGTGGGGCTGGCCAACTTCGTCCGCCGGACTCGGAATGGCGCGAAACTTTGCGAGCGTCCTCCGTGTACCAAAACTAGGCCGCGGACACAGCCGCGCCCAAAATTAACCGCACGAAGGCCGGGGCGCCGAGTTCGTCCAGCGGAAAAAGGCCACAAAAACGGGTGGGCTATAGCCTTGGGGGGTGGGGCTGGCCAACCTCGTCCGCCGGACTCGGAATGGCGCGAGACTTTGCGAGCGGCCTTCGTGTGCCAAAAATAGGCCGCGGACACAGCCGCGCCCAAAAATAACCACCCGAAGGCCGGGCTGCCAAGTTCGTCCGGCGGAAAAAGGCCACAAAAACGGGTGGGCGATAGCCTTGGGGGGTGGGGCTGGCCAACTTCGTCCGCCGGACTCGGAATGGCGCGAGACTTTGCGAGCGGCCTCCGTGCGCCAAAAATAGGCTACGCGCACAGCCGCACCCTAAAATAACCACCCGAAGACCGGGGCGCCATGGTCGTCCAGCGGAAAAAGGCCACAAAAACGGATGGGCTATAGCCTTCGGGGGTGGGGCTGGCCAACTTCGTCCGCCGGACTCGGAATGGCGCGAGACTTTGCGAGCGGCCTCCGTGCGCCAAAAATAGGCTACGCGCACAGCCGCACCCTAAAATAACCACCCGAAGGCCGGGGCGCCATGGTCGTCCAGCGGAAAAAGGCCACAAAAACGGATGGGCTATAGCCTTCGGGGGTGGGGCTGGCCAACTTCGTCCGCCGGACTCGGAATGCCGCGAGACTTTGCGAGGGCCCTCCGTGTGCCAAAAATGGGCCGCGGGCAAAGCCGTGCCCAAAAATAACCGCGCGAAGGCCGGGGCGCCAAGTTAGTGCGGCGGAAAAAGGCCACAAAAACGGGTGGGCTATAGCCTTGGGGGGTGGGGCTGGCCCACTTCGTCCGCCGGGCTCGGAATGCCGCGAGACTTTGCGAGGGACCTCCGTGTGCCAAAAATAGGCCGCGGTCAATGCCGCGCCCAAAAATAACCGCCCGAAGGCCGGGGCGCTAAGTTCGTCCAGCAGAAAATGGCCACAAAAATGGGTGGGCAATAGCCTTGGGGAGTGGGGCTGGCCAACTTCGTCCGCCGGACTCGGAATGGCGCGAGAATTTGCGAGCGGCCTCCGTGCGCCAAAAATAGGCTACGCGCACAGCCGCGCCCTAAAATAACCGCCCGAAGGCCGGGGCACTAAGTTCGTCCAGCGGAAAATGGCCACAAAAACGGGTGGGCTATAGCCTTGGGGGGTGGGGCTGGCCAACTTCGTCCGCCGGACTCGGAATGCCGCGAGATTTTTGTGAGGGGCCTCCGTGTGCCAAAAATAGGCCGCGGGCAAAGCTGCACCCAAAAATAAACGACCGAAGGCAGGGGCGCCATGTTCGTCCACCGGAAAAAGGCCCCAGAAACGGGTGGGCTATAGCCTTGGGGTGTGGGGCTGGCCAACTTCGTCCGCCGGACTCGGAATGCCGCGAGACTTTGGGAGGGGCCTCCGTGTGCCAAAAATAGGCCGCGGGCACAGCCGCGCCCAAAACTAACCACCCGAAGGCCGGGGCGGCATGTTCGTCCAGCGGAAAAAGGCCACAAAAACGGGTGGGCTATAGCCTTGGCGGGTGGGGCTGGCCGGCTTCGTCCGCCGGACTCGGAATGCCGGGAGACTTTACGAGGGGCCTCCGTGTGCCAAAAATAGCCCGCGGGCAAAGCCACGGCCAAAAATAACTGCCCGAAGGCCGGGGCGCCAAGTTCGTCCAGCGGAAAAAGGCCACAAAAACGGGTGGGCTATAGCCTTCGGGGGTGGGGCTGGCCAACTTCGTCCGCCGGACTCGGAATGCCGCAAGACTTTGCGAGGGACCTCCGTGTGCCAAAAATAGGCCGCAGACAAAGCCGTGCCCAAAAATAACCGCCCAAGTTCCGGGGCGCCAGGTTCATCCAGCGGAAAAAGGCCACAAAAACGGGTGGGCGATAGCCTTAGGGGGTGGGGCTGGCCAACTTCGTCCCCCGGACTCGGAATGGCGCGAGACTTTGCGAGGGGCCTCCGTGCGCCAAAAATAGGCCACGGTCAAAGCCGCCCCCAAAAATAACCGCCCAAAGGCCGGGGCGCCAGGTTCGTCCAGCGGAAAAAGGCCACAAAAACGGGAGGGCTATAGCCTTGGGGGGTGGGGCTGGCCCACTTCGTCCGCCGGGCTCGGAATGCCGCGAGAC
This sequence comes from Citrus x changshan-huyou, assembly GCA_039657385.1. Taxonomy (NCBI): domain Eukaryota; kingdom Viridiplantae; phylum Streptophyta; class Magnoliopsida; order Sapindales; family Rutaceae; genus Citrus; species Citrus x changshan-huyou. The sequence continues at coordinate 870,654 of JBCGBO010000016.1, forward strand.
TTTGCGAGGGACCTCCGTGTGCCAAAAATAGGCCACGGTCAATGCCGCGCCCAAAAATAACCGCCCGAAGGCCGGGGCGCTAAGTTCGTCCAGCGGAAAATGGCCACAAAAACGGGTGGGCTATAGCCTTGGGGGGTGGGGCTGGCGAACTTCGTCCGCCGGATTCGGAATGCCGCGAGACTTTGCGAGGTGCCTCCATGTACCAAAAATAGGCCGTGGGCAAAGCCGCGCCCAAAAATAACTGCCCGAAGGCCGGGGCGCCAAGTTCGTCCAGCGGAAAAAGGCCACAAAAACGGGTGGGCTGTAGCCTTGGGGGGTGGGGCTGGCCAACTTCGTCCGCCGGACTCGGAATGGCGCGAGACTTTGCGAGGGGACTCCGTGTTCCAAAAATAGGCTGTGAACAAAGCCGCGCACAAAAATAACAGCCCGAAGGACGGGGCGCCTAGTTCGTCCAGCGGAAAAAGGCCACAAAAATGGGTGGGCTATAGCCTTGGGGGGTGGGGCTGGCCCACTTTGTCCGCCGGACTCGGAATGCCGCGAGACTTTGTGAGGGGCCTCCGTGTGCCAAAAATAGGCCGCGGGCAATGCCGCGCCCAAAAATAACCACCCGAAGGCCGGGGCGCCAGGTTCGTCCAGCGGAAAAAGGCCACAAAAACGGGTGGGCTATAGCCTTGGGGGGTGGGGCTGGCCGACTTCGTCCGCCGGACTCGGAATGCCGCGAGTCTTTGCGAGGGGCCTCTGTGTGCCAAAAATAGGCCGCGGGCAAAGCCGCGCCAAAAAATAACCGCCCGAAGGCCGGGGCGCCAAGTTCGTCCAGCGGAAAAAGGCCACAAAAACGGGTGGGCTATAGCCTTGGGGGGTGGGGCTGGCCAACTTCGTCCGCCGGACTCGGAATGCCGCAAGACTTTGCGAGGGACCTCCGTGTGCCAAAAATAGGCCGCAGGCAAAGCCATGCCCAAAAAGAACCGCCCGAGTTCCGGGGCGCCAGGTTCATCCAGCGGAAAAAGGCCACAAAAACGGGTGGGCGATAGCCTTAGGGGGTGGGGCTGGCCAACTTCGTCCCCCGGACTCGGAATGGCGCGAGACTTTGCGAGGGGCCTCCGTGTGCCAAAAATAGGCCGCGGGCAAAGCCGCGCCCAAAAATAACAGCCCGAAGGCCGGGGCGCCAGGTTCGTCCAGCGGAAAAAGGCCACAAAAACGGGTGGGCTTTAGCCTTGGGGGGTGGGGGTGGCCAACTTCGCCGCCGGACTCGGAATGCCGCTAGACTTTGCGAGCGGCCTCCGTGTGCCAAAAATAGGCTGCGGGCAAAGCCGCACCCAAAAATAACCACCCGAAGGCTGGGGCGTCAAGTTCGTCCGGCGGAAAAAGGCCACACAAACGGGTGGGCTATAGCCTTGGGGGGTGGGGCTGGCCAACTTCGTCTGCCGGACTCGGAATGCCGGGAGACTTTGCGAGGGGCCTCCGTGTGCCAAAAATAGGCCGAGGACAAAGCCGCGCGCAAAAATAACCGCCCGTAGGCCGGGGCACCAAGTTCGTCCAACGGAAAAAGGCCACAAAAACGGATGGGCTATGGCCTTGGGGGGTGGGGCTGGCCAACTTCGTCCGCCGGACTCAGAATGCCGCGAGACTTTCAGAGGGGCCTCCGTGTGCCAAAAATAGGCCGCGGGCAAAGCCGGACCCAAAAATAACCGCCCAAAGGCCGGGGCGCCAAGTTCGTCCTGCGGAAAAAGGCCACAAAAACGGGTGGGCTATTTCCTTGGGGGGTGGGGCTGGCCAACTTTGTCCGCCGGACTCGGAATACCGCGAGACTTTGCGAGGGGCCTCCGTGTGCCAAAAATAACCACCCGAAGGACGGGGCGCCAAGTTCGTCCAGCGGAAAAAGGCCACAAAAAAGGGTGGGCTATTGCCTTGGGGGGTGGGGCTGACCAACTTCGTCCGCCGGACTCGGAATGCTGCGAGACTTTTCGAGGGGCCTCCGTGTGCCAAAAATAGGACGCGGGCCAAGCCGCGCCCAAAAATAACCGCCCGAAGGCCGGGGCGCCAAGTTCGTCCAGCGGAAAAAGGCCTCAAAAAAGGGTGGGCTATTGCCTTGGGGGGTGGGGCGGATCAACTTAGTCCGCCGGACTCGGAATGCCGCGAGACTTTGCGAGGGGACTCCGTGTGCCAAAAATATGCCGCGCGCAAAGCCGCGCCCAAAAGTAACCGCCCGAAGGCCGGGTCGCCCAGTTCGTCCAGCGGAAAAAGGCCACAAAAACGGGTGGGCTATAGCCTTGGGGGGTGGGGCTGGCAAATTCGTCCGCCGGACTCGGAATGCCGCGAGACTTTGCGAGGGGCCTCCGTGTGCCAAAAATAGGCCGCGGGTAAAACCGCGTCCAAAAATAACCTCCCGAAGGCCGGGGCGCCAAGTTCGTCCAGCGGAAAAAGGCCACAAAAACGGGTGGGCTATAGCCTTGGCGGGTGGGGCTGGCCGGCTTCGTCCGCCGGACTCGGAATGCCGGGAGACTTTACGAGGGGCCTCCGTGTGCCAAAAATATCCCGCGGGCAAAGCCACGGCCAAAAATAACTGCCCGAAGGCCGGGGCGCCAAGTTCGTCCAGCGGAAAAAGGCCACAAAAACGGGTGGGCTATAGCCTTCGGGGGTGGGGCTGGCCAACTTCGTCCGCCGGACTCGGAATGCCGCAAGACTTTGCGAGGGACCTCCGTGTGCCAGAAATAGGCCGCAGGCAAAGCCGTGCCCAAAAATAACCGCCCAAGTTCCGGGGCGCCAGGTTCGTCCAGCGGAAAAAGGCCACAAAAATGGGAGGGCTATAGCCTTGGGGGGTGGGGCTGGCCCACTTCGTCCGCCGGGCTCGGAATGCCGCGAGACTTTGCGAGGGACCTCCGTGTGCCAAAAATAGGCCACGGTCAATGCCGCGCCCAAAAATAACCGCCCGAAGGCCGGGGCGCTAAGTTCGTCCAGCGGAAAATGGCCACAAAAACGGGTGGGCTATAGCCTTGGGGGGTGGGGCTGGCGAACTTCGTCCGCCGGATTCGGAATGCCGCGAGACTTTGCGAGGGGCCTCCATGTACCAAAAATAGGCCGTGGGCAAAGCCGCGCCCAAAAATAACTGCCCGAAGGCCGGGGCGCCAAGTTCGTCCAGCGGAAAAAGGCCACAAAAACGGGTGGGCTGTAGCCTTGGGGGGTGGGGCTGGCCAACTTCGTCCGCCGGACTCGGAATGGCGCGAGACTTTGCGAGGGGACTCCGTGTTCCAAAAATAGGCTGTGAACAAAGCCGCGCACAAAAATAACAGCCCGAAGGACGGGGCGCCTAGTTCGTCCAGCGGAAAAAGGCCACAAAAATGGGTGGGCTATAGCCTTGGGGGGTGAGGCTGGCCCACTTCGTCCGCCGGACTCGGAATGCCGCGAGACTTTGAGAGGTACCTCCATGTGCCAAAAATAGGCAACGGGCACAGCCGCGCCCAAAAATAACCGCCCGAAGGCCGGGGCGCCAAGTTCGTCCAGCGGAAAAAGCCCACAAAAACGGGTGGGCTATAGCCTTGGGGGGTGGGGCTGGCCAACTTCGTCCGCCGGACTCGGAATGGCGCGAGACTTTACGAGGCGCCTCCGTGTGCCAAAAATAGGCCACGGGCACAGCTGCGCCCAAAAATAACCGCCCGAAGGCCGGAGCGGCAAGTTCGTCCAGCGGAAAAAGCCCACAAAAACGGGTGGGCTATAGCCTTGGGGGGTGGGGCTGGCCAACTTCGACCACCGGACTCGGAATGGCGCGAGACTTTGCGAGACGCCTCCGTTTGCCAAAAATAGGCCGCGGGAACAGCCGTGTCCAAAAATAACCGCCCGAAGGCCGGGGCGCCAAGTTCGTCCAGCGGAAAAATGCCACAAAAACGGGTGGGCTATAGCCTTGGGGGGTGCGGCTGGCCAACTTCGTCCGCCGGACTCGGAATGGCGCGAGACTTTGCAAGGCGCCTCCGTGTACCAAAAATAGGCCGCGGGCACAGCCATGCCCAAAAAGAACCGCCCGAAGGCCGGGGCGCCAATTTCGTGCAGCGGAAAAAGGCCACAAAAACGGGTGGACTATAGCCTTGGGGGTGGGGCTTGCCAACATCGTCCGCCGGACTCGGAATGGCGCGAGACTTTGCAAGGCATCTCCGTGTGCCAAAAATAGGCCGTGGTCACAGCCGCGCCCAAAAATAACCGCCCGAAGGCCGGGGCGCCTAGTTCGTCAAGCGGAAAAACGCCACCAAAACGGGTGGGCTATAGCCTTGTGCGGTGGGGCTGGCCAACTTAGTCCGCCGGACTCGGAATGGCGCAAGACTTTGAGAGGCACCTCCGTGTGCCAAAAATAGGCAATGGGCACAGCCGCGCCCAAAACTAACCGCCCGAAGGCCGGGGCGCCAAGTTCGTCCAGCGGAAAAAGCCCACAAAAACGGGTGGGCTATAGCCTTGGGGGGTGGGGCTGGCCAACTTCGTCCGCCGGACTCGGAATGGCGCGAGACTTTTCGAGGCGCCCCCATGTGCCAAAAATAGGCCGCGGGCGCAGCCGCGCCCAAAAATAACCGCCCGAAGGCCGGGGCGCCAAGTTCGTCCAGCGGAAAAATGCCACAAAAACGGGTGGGCTATAACCTTGGGGGGTGGGGCTGGCCAACATCGTCCGCCGGACTCGGAATGGCGTGAGACTTTACAAGGCGCCTCCGTGTGCCAAAAAGTGGCCGTGGGCACAGCCGCGCCGAAAAATAACCGCCCGAAGGCCGGGGCGCCAAGTTCGTCCTGCGGAAAAAGCCCACAAAAACGGGTGGGCTATAGCCTTGGGGGGTGGGGCTGGCCAACTTCGTCCGCTGGTCTCGGAATGGCGCGAGACTTTGCGAGGCGCCTCCGTGTGCCAAAAATAGGCTGCGGGAACAGCCGTGCCCAAAAAGAACCGCCCGAAGGCCGGGGCGCAATTTCGTCCAGCGGAAAAAGCCCACAAAAACGGGTGCGCTATAGCCTTGGGGGGTGGGGCTGGCCAACTTCGTCCGCCGGACTCGGAATGGCACGAGACTTTGCGAGCCGCCTCCGTGTGCCAAAAATATGCCGCGAGCACAGCCGTGCCCAAAAATAACCGCCCGATGGCCGGTTCGCCACGTTCGTCCAGCGGAAAAAGGCCACAAAAACGGGTGGGCTATAGCCTTGGGGGGTGGGGCTGGCCAACTTCGTCCGCCGGACTCGGAATGGCACGAGACTTTGCGAGCCGCCTCCGTGTGCCAAAAATAGCCCGCGGGCGCAACCGCGCCCAAAAATTAGTCCCCGAAGGTCGGGGTGCCAAGACCCCCCAGCGGAAAAATGGCCAAAAAACGGGTGGGCTATAGCCTTGGTGGGGGGCGAGGGCGAAGTTCGTCCGCAGGACTCGGAATTGCCCCAGACTTTGCGGGCGGCCCTCGTGTGCCAATAATAGGCCACGGGCACAGCCGCGCCCAAAAATTTGCCCCCGAAGGTCGGGGTGCCAAGACCCCCCAGCGGAAAAATGGCCAAAAAACGGGTGGGCTATAGCCTTGGTGGGGGGCGTTGGCGAAGTTCGTCCGCAGGACTCGGAATGGCCCCAGACTTTGCGGGCGGCCCTCGTGTGCCAAAAATAGGCCACGGGCGCAGCCGCGCCCAAAAATTAGCCCCCGAAGTTCGGGGTGCCAAGACCCCCCAGCGGAAAAATAGCCATAAAACGGGTGGGCTATAGCCTTGGTGGGGGGCGTGGGCGAAGATCGTCCGCAGGACTCGGAATGGCCCCAGACTTTGCGGGCGGCCCTTGTCTGCCAAAAATAGGTCACGGACACAGCCGCGCCCAAAAATTAGCCCCCGAAGGTCGGGGTGCCAAGACCCCCCAGCGGAAAAATGGCCAAAAAACGGGTGGGCTATAGCCTTGGTGGGGGGCGTTGGCGAAGTTCGTCCGCAGGACTCGGAATGGCCCCAGACTTTGCGGGCGGCCCTCGTGTTCCAAAAATAGGCCACGGGCACAGCCGCGCCCAAAAATTAGCCCCCGAAGTTCGGGGTGCCAAGACCCCCCAGCGGAAAAATAGCCATAAAACGGGTGGGCTATAGCCTTGGTGGGGGGCGTGGGCGAAGATCGTCCGCAGGACTCGGAATGGCCCCAGACTTTGCGGGCGGCCCTTGTCTGCCACAAATAGGCCACGGACACAGCCGCGCCCAAAAATTAGCCCCCGAAGGTCGGGGTGCCAAGACCCCCCAGCGGAAAAATGGCCAAAAAACGGGTGGTTTATAGCCTTGGTGGGGGGCGTGGGAGAAGTTCGTCCGCCGGACTCGGAATGGCCCCAGACTTTGCGGGCGGCCCTCGTGTGCCAAAAATAGGCCACGGGCACAGCCGCGCCCAAAAATTAGCCCCCGAAGGTCGGGGTGCCAAGACCCCCCAGCGGAAAAATGGCCAAAAAACGGGTGGTTTATAGCCTTGGTGAGGGGCGTGGGCGAATTCGTCCGCCAGACTCGGAATGGCCCCAGACTTTGCGGGCGGCCCTCGTGTGCCAAAAATAGGCCACGGGCACAGCCGCGCCCAAAAATTAGCCCCCGAAGGTCGGGGTGCCAAGACCCCCCAGCGGAAAAATGGACAAAAAGCGGGTGGGCTATAGCCTTGGAGGGGGGCGTGGGCGAATTCGTCCGCCAGACTCGGAATGGCCCCAGACTTTGCGGGCGGCCCTCGTGTGCCAAAAATAGGCCACGGGCACAGCCGCGCCCAAAAATTAGCCCCCGAAGGTCGGGGTGCCAAGACCCCCCAGCGGAAAAATGGACAAAAAGCGGGTGGGCTATAGCCTTGGAGGGGGGCGTGGGCGAAGTTCGTCCGCCGGACTCGGAATGGCCCCAGACTTTGCGGGCGGCCTCCGTGTGCCAAAAATAGGCCACGGGCACAGCCGCGTCCATAAACTAGCCCCCGAAGGTCGGGGTGCCAAGACCCCCCAGCGGAAAAATGGCCAAAAAACGGGTGGGCTATAGCCTTGGCGGTGGGGCTGGCAAACTTCGTCCGCCGGACTCGGAATGCCCCCAGAATTTGTAGCCGGCCCTTGTGTGCCAAAAATAGGCCGCGGGCACAGCCGCTCCCAAAAATAACCGCCCGAACGCCGGGGCGCCCAGTTCGTCCAGCGGAAAAAGGCCACGAAAACGGGTGGGCTATAGCCTTGGGGGGTGGGGCTGGCCCACTTCGTCCGCCGGACTCGGAATGGCACGAGACTTTGCGAGTGGCCTCCGTGAGCCAAAAATAGGCCACGGGCACAGCCGCGCCCAAAAATAACCGCCCGAAGGCCGGGGCGCCGAGTTCGTCCAGCGGAAAAAGGCCACAAAAACGGGTGGGCTATAGCCTTGGGGGGTGGGGCTGGCCAACTTCGTCCGCCGGACTCGGAATGGCGCGAGACTTTGCGAGGCATCTCCGTGTGCCAAAAATAGGCCGCGGGCAGAGCAGTACCCAAAAATAACTTCCGGAAGGCCGGGGCGCCGAGTTCGTCCAGCGGAAAAAGGCCAGAAAAACGGGTGGGCTATAGCCTTGGGGGGTGGGGCTGGCCAACTTCATCTGCCGGACTCGGAATGGCGCGAGTCTTTGCGAGCGGCCTCCGTGTGCCAAATATAGGCCACGGGCACAGCCCCGTCCAAAAATAACCGCCCGAACACCGGGGCGACAAGTTCGTCCCGCGGAAAAAGGCCACAAAAACGGGAGGGCTATAGCCTTGGGAGGTGGGGCTGGCCAACTTCGTCCGCCGTACTTGGAATGGCGCGAGACTTTACGAGCGTCCTCCGTGTGCCAAAAATAGGCCGCAGGCACAGCCACGCCCAAAAATAACCGCACGAAGGCCGGGGCAACAAGTTTGTCCAGCGGAAAAAGGCCACGAAAACGGGTGGGCTATAGCCTTGGGGGGTGGGGCTGGCCCACATCGTCCGCCGGACTCGGAATGGCACGAGACTTTGCGAGCGGCGTCCGTGTGCCAAAAATAGGCCGCGGGCACAGCCATAACCAAAAATTACTGCCCGAAGGCCGGGGCGCCCAGTTCGTCCAGCGGAAAAAGGCCACAAAAACGGGTGGGCTATAGCCTTGCGGGGTGGGGCAGGCCAATTTCGTCCGCCGGACTCGGAATGGCGCGAGACTTTGCGAGCGGCCTCCCTGTGCCAAAACTAGGCCGTGGGCACAGCGGCGCCCAAAAATAACCGCCCGAAGGCCGGGGCGCCAAGTTCGTGCAGCGGAAAAAGGCCACAAAAACGGGTGGGCTATAGCCTTGGGGGGTGGGGCCGGCCAATTTCGTCCGCCGGACTCGGAATGGCGCGAGACTTTGCGAGCGGCCTCCGTGTGCCAAAACTAGGCCATGGGCACAGCCGCGACCAAAAATAACTGCCCAAAGGCCGGGGCGCCAAGTTCGTCCAGCCGAAAAAGGCCACAAAAACGGGTGGGCTATAGCCTTGGGGGGTGGGGCTGTCCAACTTCGTCCGCCGGACTCGGAATGGCGCGAGACTTTGCGAGGCGATACCGTGTGCCAAAAATAGGCCGCGGGCACAACCGCGCCCAAAAATAACTGCCCGAAGGCCGGGGCGCCAAGTTCGTCCAGCGGAAAAAGGCTACAAAAACGGGTGGGCTATAGCCTTGGGGGGTCGGGCTGGCCAACTTCGTCCGCCGGACTCGGAATGGCGCGATACTTTACGAGTTGCCTCCGTGTGCCAAAAATAGGCCGCGGTACAGCCGCTCCCAAAAATAACCGCCCGAAGGCAGGGGCGCCAAGTTCGTCCAGCGGAAAAAGGCCACAAAAACGGGTGGGCTATAGCCTTGGGGGGTGGGGCTGTCCAACTTCGTCCGCCGGACTCGGAATGGCGTGAAACTTTGCGAGGCGATACCGTGTGCCAAAAATAGGCCGCGGGCACAACCGCGCCCAAAAATAACTGCCCGAAGGCCGGGGCGCAAAGCTCGTCCAGCGGAAAAAGGCCACAAAAACGGGTGGGCTATAGCCTTGGGGGGTGGGGCTGTCCAAATTCGTCCGCCGGACTCGGAAAGGCGCGAGACTTTACGAGGCACCGCCGTATGCCAAAAATAGGTCGCGACCACAGCCGCACCCAAAAATATCCGCCCGAAGGCCGGGGCGCCAAGTTCGTCCAGCGGCAAAAGGCCACAAAAACGGGTGGGCAATAGCCTTGGGGGGTGGGGCTGGCCAACTTCGTCCGCCGGACTCGGAATGGCACGAGACTTTGCGAGGCGATACCGTGTGCCAAAAATAGGCCGCGGGCAAAACCGCGCCCAAAAATAACTGCCCGAAGGCCGGGGCGCCAAGTTCGTCCAGCGGAAAAAGGCTACAAAAACGGGTGGGCTATAGCCTTGGGGGGTGGGGCTGGCCGACTTCGTCCGCCGGACTCGGAATGGCGCGATACTTTACGAGGTGCCTCCGTGTGCCAAAAATAGGCCGCGGCCACAGCCGCGCCCAAAAATAACCGCCCGAAGGCCGGGGCGCCAAGTTCGTCCAGCGGAAAAAGGCCACAAAAACGGGTGGGCTATAGCCTTGGGGGGTGGGGCTGGCCCACATCGTCCGCCGGACTCGGAATGGCGCGAGACTTTGCGAGTGGCCTCCGTGTGCCAAAAATAGGCCGCGGGCACAGCCGCACCCAAAAATAACCGCCCGAAGGCCGGGGCGCCCAGTTCGTCCAGCGGAAAAAGGCCACAAAAACGGGTGGGCTATAGCCTTGCGGGGTGGGGCTGGCCCACTTCGTCCGCCGGACTCGGAATGGCGCGAGACTTTGCGATTGGCCTCCGCGTGCCAAAAATAGGCCGCAGGCACAGCCGCGCCCAAAAATAACCGCCCGAGGGCCGTGGCGCCAAGTTCGTCCAGCGGAAAAAGGCCACAAAAACGGGTGGGCTATAGCCTTGGGGGGTGGGGCTGGCCAATTTCGTCCGCCGGACTTGGAATGGCGCGAGACTTTGCGAGCGGCCTTCGTGTGCTAAAAATAGGCCGTGGGCACAGCCGCACCCAAAAATAACCGCCCGAAGGCCGGGGCGCCAAGTTCGTCCAGCGGAAAAAGGCCACAAAAACGGGTGGGCTATAGCCTTGGGGGGTGGGGCTGGCAAACTTCGTCCGCCGGACTCGGAATGGCGCGAGACTTTGCGAGCGGCCTCCATGTGCCAAAAATAGGCCGCGGGCACAGCCGCTCCCAAAAATAACCGCCCGAAGGCCGGGGCGCCAAGTTCGTCCAGCGGAAAAAGGCCACAAAAACGGGTGGGCTATAGCCTTGGGGGGTGGGGCAGGCCAACTTCGTCCGCCGGACTCGGAATGGCGCGAGACTTTGCGAGCGGCCTCCGTGTGCCAAAAATAGGCCGTGGGCACAACCGCGCCCAAAAATAACTGCCCGATGGCCGGGGCGCCAAGTTCGTCCAGCGGAAAAAGGCCACAAAAGCGGGTGGGCTATAGCCTTGGGGGGTGGGGCTATCCAAATTCGTCCGCCGGACTCGGAAAGGCGCGAGACTTTACGAGGCACCTCCGTGTGCCAAAAATCGGTCGCGAGCATAGCCGCGCCCAAAAATATCCGCCCGAAGGCCGGGGCGCCAAGTTCGTCCAGCGGGAAAAGGCCACAAAAACGGGTGGGCTATAGCCTTGGGGGGTGCGGCAGGCCAACTTCGTCCGCTGGACTCGGAACGGTGCGAGACATTGCGAGGCACCTCCGCGTGCCAAAAATAGGCCGTGGACACAGCTGTGCCCAAAAATAACAGCACGAAGGCCGGGGCGCCAAGTTCGACCAGGGGAAAAAGGCCACAAAAACGGGTGGGCTATAGCCTTGGGCGGTGGGGCTGGCCAACTTCGTCCGCCGGACTCGGAATGGTGCGAGACATTGCGAGGCGCCTCGGTGTGCCAAAACTAGGCCACGGGCACAGCCGCGCCCAAAAATAAATGCCCGAAGGCTGTAGCGCCAAGTTCGTCCAGCGGAAAAAGGCCACAAAAACGGGTGGGCTATAGCCTTGGGGGGTGGGGCTGGCCCACTTCGTCCGCCAGACTGGGAATGGTGCTAGACTTTGCGAGGCACCTCCGTGTGCCAAAAATAGGCCGTGGGCACAGCCGCGACCAAAAATAACCGTCCGAAGGTCGGGCGCCAAGTTCGTCCAGCGGAAAACGGCCACAAAAACGGGTGGGCTATAGCCTTGGGGGGTGGGGCTGGCCAACTTCGTCCGCCGGACTTGGAATGGCACGAGACTTTGCGAGGCGCCTTCGTGTGCCAAAAATAGGCTGCGGGCACAGCCGCGCCCAAAAATAACCCCCCGAAGGCCGGGGCGCCAAGTTCGTCCAGCGGAAAAAGGCCACAAAAACGGGTGGGCTATAGCCTTGGGCGGTGGGGCTGGCCAACTTCGTCCGCCGGACTCGGAACGGCGCGAGACTTTGCGAGGCGCCTCCGTGTGCCAAAAATAGGCCACGGGCGCAGCCGCGCCCAAAAATAAATGCCCGAAGGCTGTAGCGCCAAGTTCGTCCAGCGGAAAAAGGCCACAAAAACGGATGGGCTATAGCCTTGGGGGGTGGGGCTGGCCTACTTCGTCCGCCGGACTGGGAATGGTGCGAGACTTTGCGAGGCACCTCCGTGTGCCAAGAATAGGCCGTGGGCACAGCCGCGACCAAAAATAACCGTCCGAAGGTCGGGCGCCAAGTTCGTCCAGCGGAAAACGGCCACAAAAACGGGTGGGCTATAGCCTTGGGGGGTGGGGCTGGCCAACTTCGTCCGCCGGACTTGGAATGGCACGAGTCTTTTCGAGGCACCTCCGCGTGCCAAAAATAAGCCGCGGGCACAGCCGTACCCAAAAATAACAGCCCGAAGGCCGGGGCGCCAAGTTAGTCCTGCGGAAAAAGGCCACAAAAACGGGTGGGCTATAGCCTTGGAGGGTGGGGCTGGCCAACTTCGTGTGCAGTACTCGGAATGGTGTGAGACTTTGCGAGGTGGCTCTGTGTGACAAAGAAGGCCGCGGGCAGAGCCGCGACCAAAAATAACCATCTGAAGGCCGGGGCGCCAAGTTTGTCCAGCGGAAAAAAGCCACAAAAACGGGTGGGCTATAGCCTTGGGGGGTGGGGCTGGCCCACTTCGTCCGCCGGACTCGGAATGGCGCGAGACTTTGTGAGGGGCCTCCGTGTGCCAAAAATACGCCGCGGTCACAGCCGCCCCCAAAAATAACCGCCCGAAGGTCGGGCCGCCAAGTTCGTCCAGCGGAAAAAGGCCACAAAAACGGGTGGGCTATAGCCTTGGGGGGTGGGGCTGGCCAACACCGTCCGCCGGACTCGAAATGGTGCGAGACTTTGCGAGGTGCCTTCGTGTGCCAAAAATAGGCCGCGGGCGCGGCCGCGCCCAAAAATAACACCCCGAAGGCCGGGGCGCCAATTTCGTCCAGCAGAAAAAGGCCACAAAAACGGGTGGGCTATAGCCTTGGGGGGTGGGGCGGGCCAACTTCGTCCGCCGGACTCAGAATGGCACGGGACTTTGCGAGGCACCTCCGTGTGCAAAAAATAGGCCGCGGGCACAGCTGTGCCTAAAAATAACCCCCCGAAGCCGGGGAGCCAAGTTCGTCTAGCGGAAAAAGGCCACAAAAACGGGTGGGCTATAGCCTTGGGGGGTGGGGCTGGCCCACTTCGTCCGCCGGACTCGGAATGGCGCGAGACTTTGTGAGGGGCCTCCGTGTGCCAAAAATACGCCGCGGTCACAGCCGCCCCCAAAAATAACCACCCGAAGGCCGGGCCGCCAAGTTCGTCCAGCGGAAAAAGGCCACAAAAACGGGTGGGCTATAGCCTTGGGGGGTGCGGCTGGCCAACACCGTCCGCCGGACTCGAAATGGCGCGAGACTTTGCGAGGTGCCTCCGTGTACCAAAAATAGGCCGCGGGCGCGGCCGCGCCCAAAAATAACACCCCGAAGGCCGGGGCGCCAAGTTCGTCCAGCAGAAAAAGGCCACAAAAACGGGTGGCCTATAGCCTTGGGGGGTGGGGCGGGCCAACTTCGTCCGCCGGACTCAGAATGGCGCGAGACTTTGCGAGGCGCCTCCGTGTGCCAAAAATAGGCCGCGGGCTCAGCCGCGCCCAAAAATAACACCTCGAAGGCCGGGGCGCCAAGTTCGTCCAGCGGAAAAAGTCCACAAACACGGGTGGGCTATGGCCTTGGGGGGTGGGGCTCGCCAACTTCGTCCGCCGGACTCGGAATGGGGCGAGACCTTGCGATGCGCCTCCGTGTGCCAAAAACAGGCTGCGGGCACAGCCGTACCGAAAAATATCCGCCCGAAGGCCGGGGCGCCCACTTCGTCCTGCGGAAAAAGGCCACAAAAACGGGTGGGCAATAGCCTTGGGGGGTGGGGCTGGCCAACTTCGTCCGCCGTACTCCGAATGGTTCGAGACTTTGCGAGGCACCGCCGTGTGCCAAAAATAGGCCGCGGACACGGCCGCGACCAAAAATAACCGTCCGAAGGCCGGGGCGCCAAGTTCTTCCAGCGGAAAAAGTCCACAAAAACGGGTGGGCTATAGCCTTGGGCGGTGGGGTTGGCCCAATTCGTCCGCCGGACTCGGAATGGCGCGAGACTTTGCGAGGCACCTTCGTGTGTCAAAAATAGGCCACAGGCACGGCCGCGCCCAAAAATAACACCCCAAAGGCCGGGGCGCCAAGTTTGTCCAGCGGAAAAAGGTCACAAAAATGGGTGGGCTATAGCCTTGGGGTGTGGGGCTGGCCAACTTCGTCCGCCGGACTCAGAATGGCGCGAGACTTTGCGAGGCGCCAACGTGTGCCAAAAATAGGCCGTGGGCACAGCCGCGCCCAAAAATAACCGCCCGAAGGCCGGGTCGCCAAATTCGTCCAGCGGAAAAAGGCCAAAAAAACGGGTGGGCTATAGCCTTGGGGGGTGGGGCTGGCCAACTTCGTCCGCCGGACTCGGAATGGCGCGAGACTTTGCGAGGCACCTCCGTGTGCCAAAAATAGGCTGCGGGACAGCCGCGACCAAAAATAACCGTCCGACGGCCGGGTCGCCAAATTCGTCCAGCGGAAAAAGGCCACAAAAACGGGTGGGCTATTGCCTTGGGCGGTGGGGCTGGCCAACTTCGTCCGCCGGACTCGGAATGGCGCGAGACTTTGCAAGGCACCTCCGTGTGCCAAAAATAGGCCGCGGCACATCCGCGACCAAAAATAACCGTCTGACGGCCGGGGCGCCAAGTTCGTCCTGCGGAAAAAGGCCACAAAAACGGGTGGGCTATAGCCTTGGGGGGTGGGGCTGGCCAACTTCGTCCGCCGGACTCGGAATGGGGCGAGACCTTGTGATGCGCCTCCGTGTGCCAAAAACAGGCTGCGGGCACAGCTGCGCCGAAAAATACCCGCCCGAAGGCCGGGGTGCCAAGTTCGTCCTGCGGAAAAAGGCCACAAAAACGGGTGGGCTATAGCCTTGGGGGGTGGGGCTGGCCAACTTCGTCCGCCGTACTCCGAATGGTTCGAGACATTGCGAGCCACCTCCGTGTGCCGAAAATAGGCCGCGGACATAGCCGTGACTAAAAATAACCGTCCGAAGGCCGGGGCGCCAAGTAAGTCACGCGGAAAAATGCCAAAAATACGGGTGGGCTATAGCCTTGGGGGGTGGGACTGGCCACCTTCGTCCGCCGGACTCGGAATGGCGCGAGACTTTGCGAGCGGCCTCCGTGTGCCAAAACTAGGCCATGGGCACAGCCGCGACCAAAAATAACTGCCCAAAGGCCGGGGCGCCAAGTTCGTCCAGCCGAAAAAGGCCACAAAAACGGGTGGGCTATAGCCTTGGGGGGTGGGGCTGTCCAACTTCGTCCGCCGGACTCGGAATGGCGCGAGACTTTGCGAGGCGATACCGTGTGCCAAAAATAGGCCGCGGGCACAACCGCGCCCAAAAATAACTGCCCGAAGGCCGGGGCGCCAAGTTCGTCCAGCGGAAAAAGGCTACAAAAACGGGTGGGCTATAGCCTTGGGGGGTCGGGCTGGCCAACTTCGTCCGCCGGACTCGGAATGGCGCGATACTTTACGAGTTGCCTCCGTGTGCCAAAAATAGGCCGCGGTACAGCCGCTCCCAAAAATAACCGCCCGAAGGCCGGGGCGCAAAGCTCGTCCAGCGGAAAAAGGCCACAAAAACGGGTGGGCTATAGCCTTGGGGGGTGGGGCTGTCCAAATTCGTCCGCCGGACTCGGAAAGGCGCGAGACTTTACGAGGCACCGCCGTATGCCAAAAATAGGTCGCGACCACAGCCGCACCCAAAAATATCCGCCCGAAGGCCGGGGCGCCAAGTTCGTCCAGCGGCAAAAGGCCACAAAAACGGGTGGGCAATAGCCTTGGGGGGTGGGGCTGGCCAACTTCGTCCGCCGGACTCGGAATGGCACGAGACTTTGCGAGGCGATACCGTGTGCCAAAAATAGGCCGCGGGCAAAACCGCGCCCAAAAATAACTGCCCGAAGGCCGGGGCGCCAAGTTCGTCCAGCGGAAAAAGGCTACAAAAACGGGTGGGCTATAGCCTTGGGGGGTGGGGCTGGCCGACTTCGTCCGCCGGACTCGGAATGGCGCGATACTTTACGAGGTGCCTCCGTGTGCCAAAAATAGGCCGCGGCCACAGCCGCGCCCAAAAATAACCGCCCGAAGGCCGGGGCGCCAAGTTCGTCCAGCGGAAAAAGGCCACAAAAACGGGT
This sequence comes from Citrus x changshan-huyou, assembly GCA_039657385.1. Classification (NCBI taxonomy): domain Eukaryota; kingdom Viridiplantae; phylum Streptophyta; class Magnoliopsida; order Sapindales; family Rutaceae; genus Citrus; species Citrus x changshan-huyou. Next base: position 886,293 of record JBCGBO010000016.1, read on the forward strand.
GGGCTATAGCCTTGGGGGGTGGGGCTGGCCCACATCGTCCGCCGGACTCGGAATGGCGCGAGACTTTGCGAGTGGCCTCCGTGTGCCAAAAATAGGCCGCGGGCAGAGCCGCACCCAAAAATAACCGCCCGAAGGCCGGGGCGCCCAGTTCGTCCAGCGGAAAAAGGCCACAAAAACGGGTGGGCTATAGCCTTGCGGGGTGGGGCTGGCCCACTTCGCCCGCCGGACTCGGAATGGCGCGAGACTTTGCGATTGGCCTCCGCGTGCCAAAAATAGGCCGCAGGCACAGCCGCGCCCAAAAATAACCGCCCGAGGGCCGGGGCGCCAAGTTCGTCCAGCGGAAAAAGGCCACAAAAACGGGTGGGCTATAGCCTTGGGGGGTGGGGCTGACAATTTCGTCCGCCGGACTTGGAATGGCGCGAGACTTTGCGAGCGGCCTTCGTGTGCTAAAAATAGGCCGTGGGCACAGCCGCACCCAAAAATAACCGCCCGAAGGCCGGGGCGCCAAGTTCGTCCAGCGGAAAAAGGCCACAAAAACGGGTGGGCTATAGCCTTGGGGGGTGGGGCTGGCAAACTTCGTCCGCCGGACTCGGAATGGCGCGAGACTTTGCGAGCGGCCTCCATGTGCCAAAAATAGGCCGCGGGCACAGCCGCTCCTTAAAATAACCGCCCGAAGGCCGGGGCGCCAAGTTCGTCCAGCGGAAAAAGGCCACAAAAACGGGTGGGCTATAGCCTTGGGGGGTGGGGCAGGCCAACTTCGTCCGCCGGACTCGGAATGGCGCGAGACTTTGCGAGCGGCCTCCGTGTGCCAAAAATAGGCCGTGGGCACAACCACGCCCAAAAATAACTGCCCGATGGCCGGGACGCCAAGTTCGTCCAGCGGAAAAAGGCCACAAAAACGGGTGGGCTATAGCCTTGGGGGGTGGGGCTATCCAAATTCGTCCGCCGGACTCGGAAAGGCGCGAGACTTTACGAGGCACCTCCGTGTGCCAAAAATCGGTCGCGAGCATAGCCGCGCCCAAAAATATCCGCCCGAAGGCCGGGGCGCCAAGTTCGTCCAGCGGGAAAAGGCCACAAAAACGGGTGGGCTATAGCCTTGGGGGGTGCGGCAGGCCAACTTCGTCCGCTGGACTCGGAACGGTGCGAGACATTGCGAGGCACCTCCGCGTGCCAAAAATAGGCCGTGGACACAGCTGTGCCCAAAAATAACAGCACGAAGGCCGGGGCGCCAAGTTCGACCAGGGGAAAAAGGCCACAAAAACGGGTGGGCTATAGCCTTGGGCGGTGGGGCTGGCCAACTTCGTCCGCCGGACTCGGAATGGTGCGAGACATTGCGAGGCGCCTCGGTGTGCCAAAACTAGGCCACGGGCACAGCCGCGCCCAAAAATAAATGCCCGAAGGCTGTAGCGCCAAGTTCGTCCAGCGGAAAAAGGCCACAAAAACGGGTGGGCTATAGCCTTGGGGGGTGGGGCTGGCCCACTTCGTCCGCCAGACTGGGAATGGTGCTAGACTTTGCGAGGCACCTCCGTGTGCCAAAAATAGGCCGTGGGCACAGCCGCGACCAAAAATAACCGTCCGAAGGTCGGGCGCCAAGTTCGTCCAGCGGAAAACGGCCACAAAAACGGGTGGGCTATAGCCTTGGGGGGTGGGGCTGGCCAACTTCGTCCGCCGGACTTGGAATGGCACGAGACTTTGCGAGGCGCCTTCGTGTGCCAAAAATAGGCTGCGGGCACAGCCGCGCCCAAAAATAACCCCCCGAAGGCCGGGGCGCCAAGTTCGTCCAGCGGAAAAAGGCCACAAAAACGGGTGGGCTATAGCCTTGGGCGGTGGGGCTGGCCAACTTCGTCCGCCGGACTCGGAACGGCGCGAGACTTTGCGAGGCGCCTCCGTGTGCCAAAAATAGGCCACGGGCGCAGCCGCGCCCAAAAATAAATGCCCGAAGGCTGTAGCGCCAAGTTCGTCCAGCGGAAAAAGGCCACAAAAACGGATGGGCTATAGCCTTGGGGGGTGGGGCTGGCCTACTTCGTCCGCCGGACTGGGAATGGTGCGAGACTTTGCGAGGCACCTCCGTGTGCCAAGAATAGGCCGTGGGCACAGCCGCGACCAAAAATAACCGTCCGAAGGTCGGGCGCCAAGTTCGTCCAGCGGAAAACGGCCACAAAAACGGGTGGGCTATAGCCTTGGGGGGTGGGGCTGGCCAACTTCGTCCGCCGGACTTGGAATGGCACGAGTCTTTTCGAGGCACCTCCGCGTGCCAAAAATAAGCCGCGGGCACAGCCGTACCCAAAAATAACAGCCCGAAGGCCGGGGCGCCAAGTTAGTCCTGCGGAAAAAGGCCACAAAAACGGGTGGGCTATAGCCTTGGAGGGTGGGGCTGGCCAACTTCGTGTGCAGTACTCGGAATGGTGTGAGACTTTGCGAGGTGGCTCTGTGTGACAAAGAAGGCCGCGGGCAGAGCCGCGACCAAAAATAACCATCTGAAGGCCGGGGCGCCAAGTTTGTCCAGCGGAAAAAAGCCACAAAAACGGGTGGGCTATAGCCTTGGGGGGTGGGGCTGGCCCACTTCGTCCGCCGGACTCGGAATGGCGCGAGACTTTGTGAGGGGCCTCCGTGTGCCAAAAATACGCCGCGGTCACAGCCGCCCCCAAAAATAACCGCCCGAAGGTCGGGCCGCCAAGTTCGTCCAGCGGAAAAAGGCCACAAAAACGGGTGGGCTATAGCCTTGGGGGGTGGGGCTGGCCAACACCGTCCGCCGGACTCGAAATGGTGCGAGACTTTGCGAGGTGCCTTCGTGTGCCAAAAATAGGCCGCGGGCGCGGCCGCGCCCAAAAATAACACCCCGAAGGCCGGGGCGCCAATTTCGTCCAGCAGAAAAAGGCCACAAAAACGGGTGGGCTATAGCCTTGGGGGGTGGGGCGGGCCAACTTCGTCCGCCGGACTCAGAATGGCACGGGACTTTGCGAGGCACCTCCGTGTGCAAAAAATAGGCCGCGGGCACAGCTGTGCCTAAAAATAACCCCCCGAAGCCGGGGAGCCAAGTTCGTCTAGCGGAAAAAGGCCACAAAAACGGGTGGGCTATAGCCTTGGGGGGTGGGGCTGGCCCACTTCGTCCGCCGGACTCGGAATGGCGCGAGACTTTGTGAGGGGCCTCCGTGTGCCAAAAATACGCCGCGGTCACAGCCGCCCCCAAAAATAACCACCCGAAGGCCGGGCCGCCAAGTTCGTCCAGCGGAAAAAGGCCACAAAAACGGGTGGGCTATAGCCTTGGGGGGTGCGGCTGGCCAACACCGTCCGCCGGACTCGAAATGGCGCGAGACTTTGCGAGGTGCCTCCGTGTACCAAAAATAGGCCGCGGGCGCGGCCGCGCCCAAAAATAACACCCCGAAGGCCGGGGCGCCAAGTTCGTCCAGCAGAAAAAGGCCACAAAAACGGGTGGCCTATAGCCTTGGGGGGTGGGGCGGGCCAACTTCGTCCGCCGGACTCAGAATGGCGCGAGACTTTGCGAGGCGCCTCCGTGTGCCAAAAATAGGCCGCGGGCTCAGCCGCGCCCAAAAATAACACCTCGAAGGCCGGGGCGCCAAGTTCGTCCAGCGGAAAAAGTCCACAAACACGGGTGGGCTATGGCCTTGGGGGGTGGGGCTCGCCAACTTCGTCCGCCGGACTCGGAATGGGGCGAGACCTTGCGATGCGCCTCCGTGTGCCAAAAACAGGCTGCGGGCACAGCCGTACCGAAAAATATCCGCCCGAAGGCCGGGGCGCCCACTTCGTCCTGCGGAAAAAGGCCACAAAAACGGGTGGGCAATAGCCTTGGGGGGTGGGGCTGGCCAACTTCGTCCGCCGTACTCCGAATGGTTCGAGACTTTGCGAGGCACCGCCGTGTGCCAAAAATAGGCCGCGGACACGGCCGCGACCAAAAATAACCGTCCGAAGGCCGGGGCGCCAAGTTCTTCCAGCGGAAAAAGTCCACAAAAACGGGTGGGCTATAGCCTTGGGCGGTGGGGTTGGCCCAATTCGTCCGCCGGACTCGGAATGGCGCGAGACTTTGCGAGGCACCTTCGTGTGTCAAAAATAGGCCACAGGCACGGCCGCGCCCAAAAATAACACCCCGAAGGCCGGGGCGCCAAGTTTGTCCAGCGGAAAAAGGTCACAAAAATGGGTGGGCTATAGCCTTGGGGTGTGGGGCTGGCCAACTTCGTCCGCCGGACTCAGAATGGCGCGAGACTTTGCGAGGCGCCAACGTGTGCCAAAAATAGGCCGTGGGCACAGCCGCGCCCAAAAATAACCGCCCGAAGGCCGGGTCGCCAAATTCGTCCAGCGGAAAAAGGCCACAAAAATGGGTGGGCTATAGCCTTGGGGGGTGGGGCTGGCCAACTTCGTCCGCCGGACTCTGAATGGCGCGAGACTTTGCGAGGCACCTCCGTGCGCCAAAAATAGGCTGCGGAACAGCCGCGACCAAAAATAACCGTCCGACGGCCGGGTCGCCAAATTCGTCCAGCGGAAAAAGGCCACAAAAACGGGTGGGCTATTGCCTTTGGCGGTGGGGCTGGCCAACTTCGTCCGCCGGACTCGGAATAGCGCGAGACTTTGCAAGGCACCACCGTGTGCCAAAAATAGGCCGCGGCACATCCGCGACCAAAAATAACCGTCTGACGGCCGGGGCGCCAAGTTCGTCCTGCGGAAAAAGGCCACAAAAACGGGTGGGCTATAGCCTTTGGGGGTGGAGCTGGCCAACTTCGTCCGCCGGACTCGGAATGGGGCGAGACCTTGTGATGCGCCTCCGTGTGCCAAAAACAGGCTGCGGGCACAGCTGCGCCGAAAAATACCCGCCCGAAGGCCGGGGTGCCAAGTTCGTCCTGCGGAAAAAGGCCACAAAAACGGGTGGGCTATAGCCTTGGGGGGTGGGGCTGGCCAACTTCGTCCGCCGTACTCCGAATGGTTCGAGACATTGCGAGCCACCTCCGTGTGCCGAAAATAGGCCGCGGACACAGCCGTGACTAAAAATAACCGTCCGAAGGCCGGGGCGCCAAGTAAGTCCCGCGGAAAAATGCCAAAAATACGGGTGGGCTATAGCCTTGGGGGGTGGGACTGGCCACCTTCGTCCGCCGGACTCGGAATGAAGCGAGACTTTACGAGGCACCTCCGTGTGCCAAAAATAGGCCACGAGCACAGCCGCGCCCAAAAATAACCGCCCGAAGGCCGGGGCGCCAAGTTCGTCCAGCGGAAAAAGGCCACAAAAACGGGTGGGCAATAGCCTTGGGGGGTGGGGCTGGCCAACTTCGTCCGCCGGACTCAGAATGGCGCGAGACTTTGCGAGGCGCCAACGTGTGCCAAAAATAGGCCGTGGGCACAGCCGCGCCCAAAAATAACCGCCCGAAGGCCGGGTCGCCAAATTCGTCCAGCGGAAAAAGGCCACAAAAACGGGTGGGCTATAGCCTTGGGGGGTGGGGCTGGCCAACTTCGTCCAGCGGAAAAAGGCCAAAAAAACGGGTGGGCTATAGCCTTGGGGGGTGGGGCTGGCCAAATTCGTCCGCCGGACTCGGAATGGCGTGAGACTTTGCGAGGCGCCTCTGTGTGCCAAAAATAGGCCGCGGTCACAGCCGTGCCCAAAAATAACCCCCCGAAGGCCGGGGAGCCAAGTTCGTCCAGCGGAAAATGGCCACAAAAACGGGTGGGCTATAGCCTTGGGGGGTGGGGCTGTCCAACTTCGTCCGCCAGACTCGGAATGGCGCGAGACTTTGCGAGGTGCCACCGTGTGCCAAAAATAGGCCGCGGGCGCAGCCGCGCTGAAAAATAACTGCCCGAAGGCCGGGGCACCAAGTTCGTCCTGCGGAAAAAGGCCACAAAAACGGGTGGGCTGTAGCCTTGGGGGGTGGGGCTGCCCTATTTCGTCCGCCAGACTGGGAATGGTGCGAGACTTTGCGAGGCACCTCCGTGTGGCAAAAATAGGCCGCGGGCACAGCCGCTCCCAAAAATAACCCCCCGAAGGCCGGGGCGCCAAGTTCGTCCAATGGAAAAAGGCCACAAAAACGGGTGGGCCATAGCCTTGGGGGGTGCGGCTGGCGAACTTCGTCCGCCGGACTCGGAACGGCGCGAGACTTTGCGAGGCACCTTCGCGTGCCAAAAATAGGCCGCGGACACAGCTGTGCCCAAAAATAACAGCCCGAAGGCCGGGGCGCCAAGTTCGTCCAGCGGAAAAAGGCCACAAAAACGGGTGGGCTATAGCCTTGGGGGGTGCGGCTGGCCAACTTCGTCCGCTGGACTCGGAACGGCGCGAGACTTTGCGAGGCACCTCTGCGTGCCAAAAATAGGCCGTGGACACAGCTGTGCCCAAAAATAACAGCCCGAAGGCCGGGGCGCCAAGTTCGTCCAGGGGAAAAAGGCCACAAAAACGGGTGGGCTATAGCCTTGGGGGGTGGGGCTGGCCAACTTCGTCCGCCGGACTCAGAATGGCGCGAGACTTTGCGAGGCACCTCCGTGTGCCAAAAATAGGCCGCGGCCAAAGGCGCGTCCAAAAACAACTGCCCGAAGGCCGGGGCGCCAAGTACGTCCAGCGGAAAAAGGCCACAAAAACGGGTGGGCTATAGCCTTGGGGGGTGGGGCTGGCCAACTTCGTCCGTTGGACTCGGAATGCCGCGATACTTTGCGAGGCGCCTCCGTGTGCCAAAAATAGGCCGTGGTCACAGCCGTGCCCAAAAATAACCCCCCGAAGGACGGGGAGCCAAGTTCGTCCAGCGGAAAATGGCCACAAAAACGGGTGGGCTACAGCCTTGGGGGGTGGGGCTGGCCAACTTCGTCCGCCGGACTCGGAATGCCGCGAGACTTTGCGAGGGGCCTCCGTGTGCCAAAAATAGGCCGCGGGCAAAGCCGTACTCCGAAATAACCACCCGAAGGCCGGGGCGCCAAGTTCGTCCAGAGGAAAAAGGCCACAAAAACGGGTGGGCTATAACCTTTGGGGGTGGGGCTGGCCAACTTCGTCCGCCGGACTCGGAACGCCGCGAGACTTTGCGAGGGGCCTCCGTGTGCCAAAAATATGCCGCGGGTAAAGCCACGCCAAGAAATAACCGGCCAAAGGCCGGGGCGCCAAGTTCGTCCAGCGGAAAAAGGCCACAAAAACGGGTGGGCTATAGCCTTGGGGGGTGGGGCTGGCCAACTTCGTCCGCCCAACTCGGAATACCGTGAGACTTTGCGAGGGGCCTCCGTGTGCCAAAAATAGGCTGCGGACAAAGCCGCTCGCAAAAATAACTGCCCGAAGGCCGGGGCGCCAAGTTCGTCCAGCGGAAAAAGGCCACAAAAACGGGTGTGCTATAACCTTGGGGGGTGGGGCTGGCCAACTTCGTCCGCCGGACTCGGAATGCCGCGATACTTTGCGAGGGGCCTCCGTGTGCCAAAAATTGGCCGCGGGCAAAGCCACGCCAAGAAATAACCGGCCGAAGGCCGGGCCGCCAAGTTCGTCCAGCGGAAAAAGGCCACAAAAACGGGTGGGCTATAGCCTTGGGGGGTGGGGCTGGCCAACTTCGTCCGCCCAACTCGGAATGCCGCGAGACTTTGCGAGGGGACTCAGTGTGCCAAAAATAGGCTGCGGGCAAAGGCGCACCCAAAAATAACCGCCTGAAGGCCGGGGCGCCAAGTACGTCCAGCGGAAAAAGGCCTCAAAAACGGGTGGGCTATAGCCTTGGGGGGTGGGGCTGGCCCACTTCGTCCGCCGGACTCGGAATGGCGCGAGACTTTGCGAGGGGCCTCCGTGTGCCAAAAATAGGCCGCTGGCAAAGCCGCGCCAAGAAATAACCGGCCGAAGGCCGGGGCGCCAAGTTCGTCCAGCGGAAAAAGGCCACAAAAACAGGTGGGCTATAGCCTTGGGGGGTGGGGCTGGCCCACTTCGTCCGCCGGGTTCGGACTGGCGAGAGACTTTGCGAGGGCCTCCGTGTGCCAAAAATAGGCTGCGGAAAAAGCCGTGCCCAAAAATAACAGCCCGAAGGCCGGGGCGCCAAGTTCGTCCAGCGGAAAAAGGCCACAAAAACGGGTGGGCTATAGCCTTGGGGGGTGGGGCTGGCCAACTTCGTCCGCCCAACTCGGAATGCCGCGAGACTTTGCGAGGGGACTCAGTGTGCCAAAAATAGGCTGCGGCCAAAGGCGCACCCAAAAATAACCGCCTGAAGGCCGGGGCGCCAAGTACGTCCAGCGGAAAAAGGCCTCAAAAACGGGTGGGCTATAGCCTTGGGGGGTGGGGCTGGCCCACTTCGTCCGCCGGACTCGGAATGGCGCGAGACTTTGCGAGGGGCCTCCGTGTGCCAAAAATAGGCCGCTGCCAAAGCCGCGCCCAAGAATAACCGCCCGAAGGCCGGGGCGCCAAGTTCGTCCAGCGGAAAAAGGCCACAAAAACGGGTGGGCTATAGCCTTGAGGGGTGGGGCTGGCCCACTTCGTCCGCCGGACTCGGAATGCCGCTAGACATTGCGGGGGGCCTCCGTGTGCCAAAAATAGGCCGCGAGCAAAGCCGCGCCCTAAAATAACCGCCCGAAGGCTGGGGCGCCAAGTTCGTCCAGCGGAAAAAGGCCACAAAAACGGGTGGGCTATAGCCTTGGGGGGTGGGGCTGGCCCAGTTCGTCCGCCGGACTCGGAATGCCGCTAGAATTTACGAGGGGCCTCTGTGTGCCAAAAATAGACCATGGGCAAAGCCGCGCCCAAAGATAACCGCCCGAAGGCCGAGCGCCAAGTTCGTCCAGCGGAAAAAGGCCACAAAAACGGGTGGGTTATAGCCGGGGGGGGTGGGGCGGGCCAGCTTCGTCCTCCGGACTCGGAATGCCGCGAGACTTTGCGAGGAGCCTCCGGTTGCCAAATATAGGTCGCGGTCAAAGCCGCGCCCAAAAATAACCGCCCGAACGCCGGGGCGCCAAGTTCGTCCAGTGGAAAAAGGCCACAAAAATGGGTGGGCTATAGCCTTGGGGGGTGGTGCTGGCCCACTTCGTCCGCCGGACTCGGAATGCCGCGAGACTTTGCGAGGGTCCTCCATGTGCTAAAAATAGGCCGCGGTCAAAGCCGCACCCAAAAATAACCGCCGGAAGGCCGGGGCGCCACGTTCGTCCAGCGGAAAAAGGCCACAAAAACGGGTGGGCTATAGCCTTGGGGGGTGGGGCTGGCCTACTTCGTCCGCCGGACTCGGAATGCCGCTAGACTTTACGAGGGGCCTCCGTGTGCCAAAAATAGACCGCGGGCAAAACCGCGCCCAAAAGTAACCGCCCGAAGGCCGGGCCACCAAGTTCGTCCAGCAGAAAAAGGCCACAAACACGGGTGGGCTATAGCCTTGGGGGGTGGGGCTGGCCAACTTCGTCCGCCGGACTCGGAATGCCGCGAGACTTTACGAGGGCCTCCGTGTGGCAAAAATAGGCCACAAACAAAGCCGCGCCCAAAAATAACCGCCCGAAGGCCGGGGCGCCAAGTTCGTCCAGCGGAAAAAGGCCACAAAAACGGGTGGGCTATAGCCTTGGGGGGAGGGGCTGGCCAACTTCGTCCGCCGGACTCGGAATGCCCGAGACTTTGCTAGGGGCCTCCGTGTGGCAAAAATAGGCCGCGGACAAAGCCGCGCCCAAAAATAACCGCCCGAAGGCCGGGGCGCCAAGTTCGTCCAGCGGAAAAAGGCCACAAAAATGGGTGGGCTATAGCCTTCGGGGGTGGGGCTGGCCAACTTCGTGCGCCGGTCTCGGAATGCCGCGAGACTTTTCGAGGGGCCTCCGTGTGCCAAAAATAGGCCACGGGCAAAGCTACGGCCAAAAATAACCGCCCGAAGGCCGGGGCGCCAAGTTCGTCCAGCGGAAAAAGGCCACAAAAACGGGTGGGCTATAGCCTTGGGGGGAGGGGCTGCCCAACTTCGTCCGCCGGACTCGGAATGCCGTGAGACTTTGCGAGGGGCGTCCGTGTGACAAAAATAGGCCGTGGACAAAGCCGCGCCCAAAAATAACCGCCCGAAGGCCGGGGCGCCAAGTTCGTCCAGCGGAAAAAGCCCACAAAAACGGGTGGGCTATAGCCTTCGGGGGTGGGGCTGGCCAACTTTGTCCGCCGGACTCGGAATGCCGCGAGACTTTTTGAGGGGCCTCCGTGTGCCAAAAATAGGCCACGGGCAAAGCTACGCCCAAAAATAACAACCCGAAGGCGGGGGCACCAATTTCGTCCTGCGGAAAAAGGCCACAAAAACAGGTGGGCTATAGCCTTGGGGGGTGGGGCTTGCCAACTTCGTCCGCCGGACTCGGAATACCGTGAGACTTTCCGAGGGGCCTCCGTGTGCCAAAAATAGGCCGCGGGCAAAGCCGTGTCAAGAAATAACCGCCCGAAGGCCGGGGCGCCAAGTTCGTCCAGCGGAAAAATGCCACAAAAACGGGTGGGCTATAGCCTTCGGGGGTGGGGCTGGCCAACTTCGTCCGCCGGACTCGGAATGCCGCGATACTTTGCGAGGGGCCTCCGTGTGCAAAAAATAGGCCACGGACAAACCCGCGCCCAAAAATAACCGCCCGAAGGCCGGGGCGCCAAGTTCGTCCAGCGGAAAAAGGCCACAAAAACGGGTGGGCTATAGCCTTCCGGGGTGGGGCTGGCCAACTTCGTCCGCCGGACTCGGAATGCCGCGAGACTTTTTGAGGGGCCTCCGTGTGCCAAAAATAGGCCACGGGAAAAGCTACGGCGAAAAATAACAACCCGAAGGCCGGGGCGCCAATTTCGTCCTGCGGAAAAAGGCCACAAAAACGGGTGGGCTATAGCCTTGGGGGGTGGGGCTGGCCAACTTCGTCCGCCGGACTCGGAATCCCGCGAGACTTTGCGAGTGGCCTCCGTGTGCCAAAAATAGGCCGCGGGCACAGCTTCACCCAAAAATAAGCGACCGAAGGCCGGGGCGCCAAGTTCATCCAGCGGAAAAAGGCCAAAAAAACGGGTGGGCTATGGCCTTGGGGGGTGGGGCTGGCCAAGTTCGTCCGCCGGACTCGGATTGGCGCGAGACTTTGCGAGGGGCCTCCGTGTGCCAAAATAGGCCGCGGGTACAGCCGCACCCATAAATAGGTGAACGAAGGCAGGGCGCCAAGTTCGCCTGTGGAAAAAGGCCACAAAAACGGGTGGGCTATAGCCTTGGGGGGTGGGGCTGGCCAACTTCATCCGCCGGACTCGGAATGCCGCGACACTTTGCGAGGGGACTCCGTGTGCTAAAAATAGGACGCGGGCAAAGCTGCGACCAAAAATAACCGCCCGAAGGCCGGGGCGCCAAGTTCGTCCAGCGGAAAAAGGCCACAAAAACGGGTGGGCTATAACCTTGGGGGGTGGGGCTGGCCAACTTCGTCCGTCGGACTCGGAATGCCGCGAAACTTTGCGAGGGGCCTCCGTGTGCCAAAAATAGGCCGCGGGAAAAGCCACGCCCAAAAATAACCGCCCGAAGGCCGGGGCGCCAAGTTCGTCCAGTGGAAAAAGGCCACAAAAGCGGGTGGGCTATAGCCTTGGGGGGTGGGGCTGGCCAACTTCGTCCGTCGGACTCGGAATGCCGCGATACTTTGCGAGGGGCCTCCGTGTGCCAAAAATAGGCTGCGGACAAAACCACGCCCAAAAATAACCGCCCGAAGGCCGGGGCGCCAAGTTCCTCCTGCGGAAAAAGGCCACCAAAACGGGTGGGCTATAGCCTTGGGGGGTGGGGCTGGCCGACTTCGTCCGCCGGAATCGGAATGGCACGAGACTTTGCGAGGGGCCTCCGTGTGCCAAAAATAGGCCGCGAGCAAAGCCGCGCCCAAAAATAACCGCCCGAAGGCCGGGGCGCCAAGTTCGTCCAGCGGAAAAAGGCCACAAAAACGGGTGGGCTATAGCCTTGGGGGGTGGGGCTGGCCAACTTCGTCCGCCGGACTCGGAATGCCGCGAGACTTTGCGAGGGGCCTCCGTGTGCCAAAAATAGGCCGCGGCCAAAGCCGCGCCCAAAAATAACCGCCCGAAGGCCGGGGCACCAAGTTTGTCCGCCGGACTCGGAATTCCGCGAGACTTTGCGAGGGGCCTCCGTGTGCCAAAAATAGGCCGCAGGCAAAGCCATGCCCAAAAATAACCGCCCAAAGGCCGGGGCGCCAAGTTCGTCCGGCTGAAAAAGGCCACAAAAACGGGTGGGCTATAGCCTTCAGGGGTGGGGCTGGCCAACTTCGTCCATCGGACTCGGAATGCCGCGATACTTTGCGAGGGGCCTCCGTGTGCCAAAAATAGGCCGCGGGCAAAACCACGCCCAAAAATAACCGCCCGAAGGCCGGGGCGCCAAGTTCCTCCTGCGAAAAAAGGCCACCAAAACGGGTGGGCTATAGCCTTGGGGGGTGGGGCTGGCCGACTTCGTCCGCCGGACTCGGAATGGCGCGAGACTTTGCGAGGGGCCTCCGTGTGCCAAAGATAGGCCGCGAGCAAAGCCGCGCCCAAAAATAACCGCCCGAAGGCCGGGGCGCCAAGTTCGTCCAGCGGAAAAAGGCCACAAAAACGGGTGGGCTATAGCCTTGGGGGGAGGGGCTGCCCAACTTCGTCCGCCGGACTCGGAATGCCGTGAGACTTTGTGAGGGGCGTCCGTGTGACAAAAATAGGCCGTGGACAAAGCCGCGCCCAAAAATAACCGCCCGAAGGCCGGGGCGCCAAGTTCGTCCAGCGGAAAAAGCCCACAAAAACGGGTGGGCTATAGCCTTGGGGGGTGGGGCTGGCCAACTTCGTCCGGCGGACTAGGAATAGCGCGAGACTTTGGGAGATGCCTCCATGTGCCAAAAAATAGGCCGCGGGCACAGCCGCGTCCAAAAATAACCGCCCGAAGGCCGGGGTGCCAAGTTCGTCCAGCAGAAAAAGGCCACAAAAACGGGTGGGCTATAGCCTTGGGTGGTGGGGCTGGCCGACTTCGTCCGCCGGACTGAGAATGCCACGAGACTTTGCGAGGGGCCTCCGTGTACCAAAAATAGGCCGCGGGCAAAGCCGCGCCAAAAAATAACCGCCCGAAGGCCAGGGCGCCAAGTTCGTCCAGCGGAAAAAGGCCACAAAAATGGGTGGGCTATAGCCTTGGGTGGTGGGGCTGGCCCACTTCGTCCGCCGGACTGAGAATGCCGCGAGACTTTGCGAGGGGCCTCCGTGTACCAAAAATAGGCCGCGGGCAAAGCCGCGCCAAAAAATAACCGCCCGAAGGCCGGGGCGCCAAGTTCGTCCTGCGGGAAAAGGCCACAAAAATGGGTGCGCTATAGCCTTTGGGGGTGGGGATGGCCAACTTCGTCCGCCGGACTCGGAATGGCACGAGACTTTGCGAGGCGCCTCTGTGTGCCAAAAAGTTTCCGTGGACACAGCCGCGCCCAAAAATAACAGCCCGAAGGCCGGGGCGCCAAGTTCATCCAGCGGAAAAAGGCCACCAAAACGGGTGGGCTATAGCCTTGGGGTGTGGGGCTGGCCAACATCATCCGCCGGACTCGGAATGGCGTGAGACTTTGCAAGGTGCCTCCGTGTGCCAAAAAGTGGCCGTGGGCACAGCCGCGCCCAAAAATAACCGCCTGAAGGCCGGGGCGCCAAGTTCTTCCTGCGGAAAAAGCCCACAAAAACGGGTGGGCTATAGCCATGGGGGGTGGGGCTGGCGAACTTCGTCCGCTGGTCTCGGAATGGCACGAGACTTCGCGAGGCACCTCCGTGTGCCAAAAATAGACCGTGGGCACAGCCGTTCCCAAAAATAACCGCCCGAAGGCCGGGGCGCCAAGTTCGTCCAGCGGAAAAAGACCACAAAAACGGGTGCGCTATAGCCTTGGGGGGTGGGGCTGGCCCACTTCGTCCGCCGGACTCGGAATGGCGCGAGACTTTACGAGGAGCCTCTGTGTGCCAAAAATAGGCCGCGGGCACAGCCGCACCCAAAAACAACCGCCCGAAGGCCGGGGCGCCAAGTTCGTCCTGCGGAAAAAGGCCACAAAAACGGGTGGGCTATAGCCTTGGGGGGTGGGGCTGGCCAACTTCGTCCGCCGGACTCGGAAAGGCTCGAGACTTTGCGAGGCGCCTCCGTGTGCCAAAAATAGGCCGCGGGCACAGCCGCGCCCAAAAATAACTGCCCGAAGGCCGGGGCACCAAGTTAGTCCAGCAGAAAAGCCCACAAAAACGGGTGGGCTATAGCCTTGGGCGGTGGGGCTGGCCAACATCGTTCGCCGGACTCGGAATGGCACGAGACTTTGCAAGGCAGCTCCATGTGCCAAAAAGTACCCGTGGGCACAGCCGCGCCCAAAAATAACCGCCCGAAGGCCGGGGCGCCAAGTTCGTCCTGCGGAAAAAGCCCACAAAAACGGGTGGGCTATAGCCTTGGGGGGTGGGGCTGGCCAACTTCGTCCGCTGGTCTCGGAATGGCACGAGACTTTGTCAGGTGCCTCCGTGTGCCAAAAATAGACTATGGGCACAGCCGTACCCAAAAATAACCGCCTGAAGGCCGGGGCGCCAAGTTCGTCCAGCGGAAAAAGACCACAAAAACGGGTGGGCTATAGCCTTGGGGGGTGGAGCTGGCCAACTTCGTCCGCCGGACACGGAATGGCGCGAGACTTTGCGAGGTGCCTCCGTGGGCCAAAAATAGGCCACAGGCACAGCCGCACCCAAAAATAACCCCCCGAAGGCCGGGGCGCCAATTTCGTCCAGCGGAAAAATGCCATAAAAACGGGTGGGCTATAGCCTTGGGGGGTGGGGCTGGCCAACTACGTCCGCCGGACTCGGAATGGCGCGAGACTTTGCAAGGCACCTCCGTGTGCCAAAAATAGCCCGTGGACACAGCCGCGCCCAAAAATAACTGCCCGAAGGCCGGGGCACCAAGTTCGTCCAGCGGAAAAAGGCCACAAAAACGGGTGGGCTATTGCCTTGGGGGGTGGCGCTGGCCAACTTCGTCCGCCGGACTCAGAATGGCGCGAGACTTTGCGAGGCGCCTCCGTGAGCCAAAAGTAGGCTACGGACACAGCCGCGCCCAAAAATAACCGCCCGAAGGCCGGGGCGCCAAGTTCGTCCAGCGGAAAAAGGCCACAAAAACGGGTGGGCTATAGCCTTCGGGGGTGGGGCTGGCCAACTTCGTCCGCTGGAACTGGAATCGCGTGAGACTTTACGAGGTGCCTACGTGTGCCAAAAATAGGCCGCAGGCACAGCCGCACCCAAAAATAGCTACCCGAAGACCGGGGCGCCAAGTTCGTCCAGCGGAAAAATGCCACAAAAACGGGTGGGCTATAGCCTTGGGGGGTGGGGCTGGCCAACTTCGTCCGCCTGACTCGGAATGGTGCGAGACTTTGCGAGGCACCTCCGTGTGCCAAAAATAGGCCGCGGGCACAGCCGCGTCCAAAAATAACCGCCCAAAGGCCGGGGCGCAAAGTTCGTCCAGCGGAAAAAGCCCACAAAAACGGGTGGGCTATAGCCTTGGGGGGTGGGGCTGGCCAATTTCGTCCGCCGGACTCGGAATGGCGCGAGAGTTTGCGAGGCTCCTCCGTGTGCCAAAAATAGGCCGCGGGCACAGCCGTGCCAAAAAATAACAGCCCGATGGCCGGGGCGCCACGTTCGTCCAGCGGAAAAAGGCCACAAAAACAGGTGGGTTATAGCCTTGCGGGGTGGGGCTGGCCAACTTCGTCCGCCCGACTCGGAATGGCGCGAGACTTTGCAAGGCACCTCCGTGTGCCAAAAAGTGCCCGTGGGCACAGCCGCGCCCAAAAATAACCGCCCGAAGGCCGGGGCGCCAAGTTCTTCCTGCGGAAAAAGCCCACAAAAACGTGTGGGCTATAGCCTTGGGGGGTGGGGCTGGCCAACTTCGTCCGCTGGTCTCGGAATGGCACGAGACTTTGCGAGGCTCCTCCGTGTGCCAAAAATAGACCGCGGGCACAGCCGTTCCCAAAAATAACTGCCTGAAGGCCAGGGCGCCAAGTTCGTCCAGCGGAAAAAGACCACAAAAACGGGTGCGCTATAGCCTTGGGGGGTGGGGCTGGCCCACTTCTTCCGCCAGACTCGGAATGGCGCGAGACTTTGTGAGGCGCCTCCGTGTGCCAAAAATAGGCTGCGGGGGGACAGCCGCGCCCAAAAACATCCGCCCGAAGGCCGGGGCGCCAAGTTCGTCCTGTGGAAAAATGCCACAAAAACGGGTGGGCTATAGCCTTGGGGGGTGGGGCTGGCAAACATCGTTCACCAGACTCGGAATGGCGCGAGACTTTGCAAGGCGCCTCCGTGTGCCAAAAATAGGCCGCGGGCACAGCCGCGTCCAAAAATAACCGCCCGAAGGCCGGGACGCCAAGTTTGTCCAGCGGAAAAAGGCCACCAAAACGGGTGGGCTATAGCCATGGGGGGTGGGGCTGGCCAACTTCGTCCGCCTGACTCGGAATGGCCCGAGACTTTGTGAGCCGCCTCCGTGTGCCAAAAATAGGCCGTGGGCTCAGCCGCGCCCAAAAACAACCGCCCGAAGGCCGGGGCGCCAAGTTCGTCCAGTGGAAAAAGGCCACAAAAACGGGTGGGCTATAGCCTTGGGGGGTGGGGCTGGCCAACTTCGTCCGCCGGACTCGGAAAGGCTCGAGACTTTGCGAGGCGCCTCCGTGTGCCAAAAATAGGCCACGGACACAGCCGTGACCAAAAATAACCGCCCGAAGGCCGGGGCGCCAAGTTCGTCCAGCGGAAAAAGGCCACAAAAACGGGTGGGCTATAGCCTTGGGGGGTGGGGCTGGCCAACATCGTTCGCCGGACTCGGAATGGTGCGAGACTTAGCAAGGCACTTCCGTGTGCCAAAAAGTGGCCGTGGGCACAGCCGCGCCAAAAAATAACCGCCCGAAGGCCGGGGCGCCAAGTTCGTCCAGCGGAAAAAGGCCACCAAAACGGGTGGGCTATAGCCTTGGGGGGTGGGGCTGGCCAACTTCGTCCGCCGGACTCGGAATGGCGTGAGACTTTGTGAGGCGCCTCCGTGTGCCAAAAATAGGCCGCGGGCACAGCCGCGCCCAAAAATAACCGCCCGAAGCACGGAGCGCCATGTTCGTCCAGCGGAAAAAGGCCACAAAAACGGGTGGGCTATACCGTTGGGGGGTGGGGCTGGCCGACTTCGTCCGCCGGACCCGGAATGGCGCGAGACTATGCGAGGCACCTCCGTTTGCCTAAAATAGGCCGTGGGCAAAGCCGCGCCCAAAAATAACCGCCCGAAGGCCGGGGCGCCAAGTTCGTCCAGTGGGAAAAGGCCATAAAAACGGGTGGGCTATAGCCTTGGGTGGTGGGGCTGGCCAACTTTGTCCGCCGGACTCGGAATGCCGGGAGACTTTGCGAGGGGCCTTCGTGTGCCAAAAATAGGCCGCGGCCTAAGCCGCGCCCAAAAATAACCGCCCGAAGGCCGGGGCGCCAAGTTCGTCCTGCGGAAAAAGCCCACAAAAACGGGTGGGCTATAGCCTTGTGGGGTGGGGCTGGCCAACTTCGTCCGCTGGTCTGGAAATGGCGCGAGACTTTGCGAGGTGCCTCCGTGTGCTAAAAATAGGCCGCGGGCACAACCGCGCTCAAAAATAACCGCCCGAAGGCCGGGGCGCGAAGTTCGTCCAGCGGAAAAAGGCCACCAAAACGGGTGGGCTATAGCCTTGGGGGGTGGGGCTGGCCAACTTCGTCCGGCGGACTAGGAATAGCGCGAGAATTTGGGAGGTGCCTCCGTGCGCCAAAAAATAGGCCGCGGGCACAGCTGCGCCCAAAAATAACTGCCCGAAGGCCGGGGCGCCAAGTTCGTCCA
Source organism: Citrus x changshan-huyou (assembly GCA_039657385.1). Classification (NCBI taxonomy): domain Eukaryota; kingdom Viridiplantae; phylum Streptophyta; class Magnoliopsida; order Sapindales; family Rutaceae; genus Citrus; species Citrus x changshan-huyou. The sequence continues at coordinate 903,995 of JBCGBO010000016.1, forward strand.
GCGGAAAAAGCCCACAAAAACGGGTGAGCTATAGCCTTGGGGGGTGGGGCTGGCCAACTTCGTCCGCCGGACTCGGAATGGCACGAGACTTTGCGAGCCACCTCCGTGTACCAAAAAAATGCCGCGGGCACAGCCGTGCCCAAAAATAACCGCCCGAAGGCCGGTGCGCCAAGTTCGTCCAGCGGAAAAACCCACAAAAACGGGTGGGCTATAGCCTTGGGGGGTGGGGCTGGCCGACTTTGTCCGCCGGACCCGGAATGGCGCGAGACTATGCGAGGCACCTCCGTTTGCCAAAAATAGGCCTTGGGCAAAGCCGCGCCCAAAAATAACCGTCCGAATACCGGGGCGCCAAGTTCGTCCAGCGGAAAAAGGCCACAAAAACGGGTGGGCTATAGCCTTGGGTGGTGGGGCTGGCCACCTTCGTCCGCCGGACTCGGAATGCCGCGAGACTTTGCGAGGGGCCTTCGTGTGCCAAAAATAGGCCGCGGGCAATGCCGCGCCCAAAAATAAACGCCCGAAGGCCGGGGCGCCAAGTTCGTCCAGCGGAAAAAGGCCACAAAAACGGGTTGGCTATAGCCTTGGGGGGTGGGGCTGGCCAACTTCGTCCGCCGGATTCGGAATGCCGCGAAACTTTGTGAGGGGCCTCCGCGTGCTAAAAATAGGCCTCGGGCACAGCAGCACCCAAAAATAACTGCCCGAAGCATGGGGCGCCAAGTTCGTCTAGCGGAAAAAGGCCACAAAAACGGGTGGGATATAGCCTTGGGGGGTGGGGCTGGCCGACTTCGTCCGCCGGATTTGGAATGCCGCGACACTTTGCGAGGGGCCTCCGCGTGCCAAAAATAGGCCTCGGGCACAGCCGCACCCAAAAATAACTGCCCGAAGCATGGGGCGCCAAGTTCATGTAGCGGAAAAAGGCCACAAAAACGGGTGGGCTATAGCCTTGGGGGGTGGGGCCGGCCAACTTCGTCTGCTGGACCCGGAATGGCGCGAGACTATGCGAGGCACCTCCGTTTGCCAAAAATAGGCCGTGAGAAAATCCGCACCCAAAAATAACCGCCCGAAGGCCGGGCCGCCAAGTTCGTCCAGCGGAAAAAGGCCACAAAAATGGGTGGGCTATAGCCTTGGGGGGTGGGGCTGGCCAACTTCGTCCGGCGGTCTGGAAATGGCGTGATACTTTGCGAGGCACCTCCGTGTGCCAAAAATAGGCCGCGGGCACAGCCGCGCTCAAAAATAACCGCCCGAAGGCCGGGGCGCGAAGTTCGTCCAGCGGAAAAAGGCCACCAAAACGGGTGGGCTATAGCCTTGGGGGGTGGGGCTGGCCATCTTTGTCCGTCGGACTAGGAATAGCGCGAGACTTTGGGAGGTGCCTCCGTGTGCCAAAAATAGGCCGCGGGCACAGCCGTACCCAAAAATAACCGCCCGAAGGCCGGGGCGCCATGTTCGTCCATCGGAAAAAGGCCACAAAAACGGGTGGGCTATAGCCTTTGGGTTTGGGGCAGGCCGACTTCGTCCGCCGGACTCGGAATGGCGCGAGACATTGTGAGGCCCCTCCGAGTGCCAAAAATAGGCCTCGGGCACAGCTGCGCCCAAAAATAACTGCCCGAAGCACGGGGCGCCATGTTCGTCCAGCGGAAAAAGGCCACAAAAACGGGGGGGCTATAGCCTTGGAGGGTGGGGCTGGCCGACTTCGTCCGCCGGACCCGGAATGGCGCGAGACTATGCGAGGCACATCCGTTTGCCAAAAATAGGCCTTGGGCAAATCCGCGTCCAAAAATAACCGTCTGAACGCCGGGGCGCCAAGTTCGTCTAGCGGAAAAAGGCCACAAAAACGGGGGGGCTATAGCCTTGGAGGGTGGGGCTGGCCGACTTCGTCCGCCGGACCCGGAATGGCGCGAGACTATGCGAGGCACATCCGTTTGCCAAAAATAGGCCTTGGGCAAAGCCGCGCCCAAAAATAACCGTCCGAATGCCGGGGCGCCAAGTTCGTCCAGCGGAAAAAGGCCACAAAAACGGGTGGGCTATAGCCTTGGGTGGTGGGGCTGGCCAACTTCGTCCGCCGGACTCGGAATGCCGCGAGACTTTGCGAGGGGCCTTCGTGTGCCAAAAATAGGCCGTGGACAATGCCGCGCCCAAAAATAAACGCCCGAAGGCCGGGGCGCCAAGTTCGTCCAGCGGAAAAAGGCCACAAAAACGGGTTGGCTATAGCCTTGGGGGATGGGGCCGGCCAACTTCGTCCGCCGGATTCGGAATGCCGCGACACTTTGTGAGGGGCCTCCGCGTGCCAAAAATAGGCCTCGGGCACAGCTGCACCCAAAAATAACTGCCCGAAGCATGGGGCGCCAAGTTCGTCTAGCGGAAAAAGGCCACAAAAACGGGTGGGCTATAGCCTTGGGGGGTGGGGCCGGCCAACTTCGTCTGCTGGACCCGGAATGGCGCGAGACTATGCGAGGCACCTCCATTTGCCAAAAATAGGCCGTGGGCAAATCCGCACCCAAAAATAACCGCCCGAAGGCCGGGGCGCCAAGTTCGTCCAGCGGAAAAAGGCCACAAAAATGGGTGGGCTATAGCCTTGGGGGGTGGGGCTGGCCAACTTCGTCCGCCGGACTCGGAATGCCGCGAGACTTTGCGAGGGGCCTTCGTGTGCCAAAAATAGGCCGCGGGCAATGCCACGCCCAAAAATGACCGCCCGAAGGCCGGGTCGCCATGTTCGTCCAGCGGAAAAAGGCCACAAAAACGGGTTGGCTATAGCCTTGGGGGGTGGGGCTGGCCAACTTCGTCCGCCGGACTCGGAATGCCGCGACACTTTGCGAGGGGTCTCCGCGTGCCAAAAATAGGCCTCGGGCACAGCTGCACCCAAAAATAAATGCCCGAAGCACGGGGCGCCAAGTTCGTCCAGCGGAAAAATGCCACAAAAACGGGTGCGCTATAGCCTTGGGGGGTGAGGCTGGCCAACATCGTCCGCCGGACTCGGAATGGCGGGAGACTTTGCAAGGCTCCTCCGTGTGCCAAAAAGTGGCCGTGGGCACAGCCGCGCCCAAAAATTACAGCCCGAAGGCCGGGGCGCCAAGTTCGTCCAGCGGAAAAAGGCCACAAAAACGGGTGGGCTATAGACTTGGGGGGTGGGGCTGGCCAACTTAGTCCGCCAGACTCGGAATGACGCGAGACTTTGCGAGGGGCCTCCACGTGCCAAAAATAGGCCTCGGGCACAGCTGCACCCAAAAATAACTGCCCGAAGCACGGGGCGCCAAGTTCGTGCAGCGGAAAAAGCCACAAAAACGGGTTGCCTATAGCCTTGGGGGGTGGGGCTGGCCAACTTCGTCCGCCGGACTCGGAATACCGCGAGACTTTGCGAGGGGCCTCCGCGTGACAAAATAGGCCTCGGGCGCAGCTACACCCAAAAATAACTGCCCGAAGCACGGGGCGCCAAGTTCGTCCAGCGGAAAAAGGCCACAAAAACGGGTGGGCTATAGCCTTGGGGTGTGGGGCTGGCCAACTTCGTCTGCCGGACCCGGAATGGCGCGAGACTATGCGAGGCACCTCCATTTGCCAAAAATAGGCCGTGGACAAAGCCGCGCCCAAAAATAACCGCCCGAAGGCCGGGGCGCCAAGTTCGTCCAGCCGAAAAAGGCCACAAAAACGGGTGGGCTATAGCCTTGGGTGGTGGGGCTGGCCAACTTCGTCCGCCGGACTCGGAATGCCGCGAGACTTTGCGAGGGGCCTCCGTGTGCCAAAAATAGGCCGCGGGCAAAGCCGAGCCCAAAAATAACCACCCGAAGGCTGGGGCGCCAAGTTCGTCCAGCGGAAAGAGGCCACAAAAATGGGTTGGCTATAGCCTTGGGGGGTGGGGCTGGCCATCTTCGTCCGCCGGACTCGGAATGCCGCGAGACTTTGCGAGGGGCCTCTGTGTGCCAAAAATAGGCCGCGGGCAAAGCCGCGCCCAAAAATAACCACCCGAAGGCCGGGGCGCCAAGTTCGTCCAGCGGAAAAAGGCCACAAAAACGGGTTGGCTATAGCCTTGGGGGGTGGGGCCGGCCAACTTCGTCCGCCGGACTCGGAATGCCGCGAGACTTTGCGAGGGGCCTCCGCGTGACAAAAATAGGCCTCGGGCACAGCTGCACCCAAAAATAACTGCCCGAAGCACGGGGCGCCAAGGTCGTCCGGCAGAAAAAGGCAACAAAAACAGGTGGGCTATAGCCTTGGGGGGTGGGGCTGGCCAACTTCGTCTGCCGGACCCGGAATGGCGCGAGACTATGCGAGGCACCTCCATTTGCCAAAAATAGGCCGTGGACAAAGCCGCACCCAAAAATAACCGCCCGAAGGCCGGGGCGCCAAGTTCGTCCAGCGGAAAAAGGCCACAAAAACGGGTGGGCTATAGCCTTGGGTGGTGGGGCTGGCCAATTTCGTCCGCCGGACTCGGAATGCCGCGAGACTTTGCGAGGGGCCTCCGTGTGCCAAAAATAGGCAGCGGGCAAAGCCGCGCCCAAAAATAACCACCCGAAGGCTGGGGCGCCAAGTTCGTCCAGCGGAAAAAGGCCACAAAAACGGGTTGGCTATAGCCTTGGGGGGTGGGGCTGGCCAACTTCGTCCGCCGGACTCGGAATGCCGCGAGACTTTGCGAGGGGCCTCCGCGTGACAAAAATAGGCCTCGGGCACAGCTGTACCCAAAAATAACTGCCCGAAGCACGGGGCGCCAAGTTCGTCCGGCGGAAAAAGGCAACAAAAACAGGTGGGCTATAGCCTTGGGGGGTGGGCCTGGCCAACTTCGTCTGCCGGACCCGGAATGGCGCGAGACTATGCGAGGCACCTCCATTTGCCAAAAATAGGCCGTGGACAAAGCCGCGCCCAAAAATAACCGCCCGAAGGCCGGGGCGCCAAGTTCGTCCAGCCGAAAAAGGCCACAAAAACGGGTGGGCTATAGCCTTGGGTGGTGGGGCTGGCCAACTTCGTCCGCCGGACTCGGAATGCCGCGAGACTTTGCGAGGGGCCTCCGTGTGCCAAAAATAGGCCGCGGGCAAAGCCGAGCCCAAAAATAACCACCCGAAGGCTGGGGCGCCAAGTTCGTCCAGCGGAAAGAGGCCACAAAAATGGGTTGGCTATAGCCTTGGGGGGTGGGGCTGGCCAACTTCGTCCGCCGGACTCGGAATGCCGCGAGACTTTGCGAGGGGCCTCTGTGTGCCAAAAATAGGCCGCGGGCAAAGCCGCGCCCAAAAATAACCACCCGAAGGCTGGGGCGCCAAGTTCGTCCAGCGGAAAAAGGCCACAAAAACGGGTTGGCTATAGCCTTGGGGGGTGGGGCCGGCCAACTTCGTCCGCCGGACTCGGAATGCCGCGAGACTTTGCGAGGGGCCTCCGCGTGACAAAAATAGGCCTCGGGCACAGCTGCACCCAAAAATAACTGCCCGAAGCACGGGGCGCCAAGGTCGTCCGGCGGAAAAAGGCAACAAAAACAGGTGGGCTATAGCCTTGGGGGGTGGGGCTGGCCAACTTCGTCTGCCGGACCCGGAATGGCGCGAGACTATGCGAGGCACCTCCATTTCCCAAAAATAGGCCGTGGACAAAGCCGCACCCAAAAATAACCGCCCGAAGGCCGGGGCGCCAAGTTCGTCCAGCGGAAAAAGGCCACAAAAACGGGTGGGCTATAGCCTTGGGTGGTGGGGCTGGCCAATTTCGTCCGCCGGACTCGGAATGCCGCGAGACTTTGCGAGGGGCCTCCGTGTGCCAAAAATAGGCCGCGGGCAAAGCCGAGCCCAAAAATAACCACCCGAAGGCTGGGGCGCCAAGTTCGTCCAGCGGAAAGAGGCCACAAAAACGGGTTGGCTATAGCCTTGGGGGGTGGGGCTGGCCAACTTCGTCCGCCGGACTCGGAATGCCGCGAGACTTTGCGAGGGGCCTCCGCGTGACAAAAATAGGCCTCAGGCACAGCTGTACCCAAAAATAACTGCCCGAAGCACGGGGCGCCAAGTTCGTCCGGCGGAAAAAGGCAAAAAAAACAGGTGGGCTATAGCCTTGGGGGGTGGGGCTGGCCAACTTCGTCTGCCGGACCCGGAATGGCGGGAGACTATGCGAGGCACCTCCATTTGCCAAAAATAGGCCGTGGGCAAAACCGCACCCAAAAATAACCGCCCGAAGGCCAGGGCGCCAAGTTCGACCAGCGGAAAAAGGCCACAAAAACGGGTGGGCTACAGCCTTGTGGGGTGGGGCTGGCCAACTTCGTCCGCCAGACTCGGAATGTCGCGAGAGTTTGCGAGGGGCCTCCGCGTGCCAAAAATAGGCCTCGGGAACAGCTGGACCCAAAAATAACTGCCCGAAGCACGGGGCGCCATGTTCGTCCAGCGGAAAAAGGCCCCAAAAACGGGTGGGCTATAGCCTTGGGGGGTGGGGCTGGCCAACTTCGTCCGCCAGACTCGGAATGCCGCGAGACTTTGCGAGGGGCCTCCGTGTGCTAAAAATAGGCCACGGACAAAGCCGCGCCCAAAAATAACCGCCTGAAGGCCGGGGCGCCAAGTTCGTCCAGCGGAAAAAGCCCACAAAAACGGGTGGGCTATAGCCTTGTGGGGTGGGGCTGGCCAACTTCGTCCGCTGGTCTCGGAATGGGGCGAGACTTCGCGAGGCACCTCCGTGTGTCAAAAATAGGCCGCGTGCAGAGCCGGGACCAAAAAGAACCGCCCGAAGGCTGGGGCGCCAACTTCGTCCAGCGGAAAAAGCCCACAAAAACGGGTGGGCTATAGCCTTGGGGGGTGGGGCTGGCCCACTTCGTCCGCCAGACTCGGAATGTCGCGAGAGTTTGCGAGGGGCCTCCGCGTGCCAAAAATAGGCCTCGGGCACAGCTGCACCCAAAAATAACTGCCCGAAGCACGGGGCGCCATGTTCGTCCAGCGGAAAAAGGCCCCAAAAACGGGTGGGCTATAGCCTTGGGGGGTGGGGCTGGCCAACTTCGTCCGCCAGACTCGGAATGCCGCGAGACTTTGCGAGGGGCCTCCGTGTGCCAAAAATAGGCCACGGACAAAGCCGCGACCAAAAATAACCGCCTGAAGGCCGGGGCGCCAAGTTCGTCCAGCGGAAAAAGGCCACAAAAACGGGTGGGCTATAGCCTTGGGGGGTGGGGCTGGCCAACTTCGTCCGCCAGACTCGGAATGTCGCGAGAGTTTGCGAGGGGCCTCCGCGTGCCAAAAATAGGCCTCGGGAACAGCTGGACCCAAAAATAACTGCCCGAAGCACGGGGCGCCAAGTTCGTCCAGCGGAAAAAGGCCCCAAAAATGGGTGGGCTATAGCCTTGGGGGGTGGGGCTGGCCAACTTCGTCTGCCGGACCCGGAATGGCGCGAGAGTATGCGAGCCACCTCCGTTTGCCAAAAATAGGCTGTGGGCAAAGCAGCGCCCAAAAATAACCGCCCGAAGGCCGGGGCGCCAAGTTCATACAGCGGAAAAAGGCCACAAAAACGGGTGGGCTATAGCCTTGGGGGGTGGGGCTGGCCAACTTCGTCCGCCGGACTCGGAATGCCGCGAGACTTTGCGAGGCGCCTCCGTGTGCCAAAAATACGCCGCGGGCACAGCCGTGCCCAAAAATAACTGCCCGAAAGCCTGGGCGCCAACTTCGTCCAGCGGAAAAAGTCCACAAAAACGGGTGGGCTATAGCCTTGGGGGGTGGGGCTGGCCCACTTCGTCCGTCGGACTCGGAATGGCGCGAGACTTTGCGAGCAGCCTCCGTGTACAAAAAATAGGCCGCGGGCACAGCCGTTCCCAAAAATAACTGCTCGAAGGCCGGGGCGCCAAGTTCGTCCAGCGGAAAAAGGCCACGAAAACGGGTGGGCTATAGCCTTGGGGGGTGGGGCTGGCCAACTTGGTCCGCCGGACTCGGAATGGCGTGAGACTTTGCGAGGGGCCTCCCTGTGCCAAAAACAGGCCGCGGGTACGGCCGCGCCCAAAAATAACCGCCCGAAGGCCGGGCCGCCAAGTTCGTCCAGCGGAAAAAGGCCACGAAAACGGGTGGGCTATAGCCTTGGGGGGTGGGGCTGGCCGACTTCGTCCGCCGGACTCGGAATGGCGCGAGAGTTTGTGAGGCGCCTCCGTGTGCCAAAAATAGGCCGCGGGCACAGCCGCGCCCAAAAATAACCGCCCGAAGGCCGGGGCGCCAAATTCATCCAGCGGAAAAAGGCCACAAAAACGGGTTGGCTATATCCTTGGGGGGTGGGGCTGGCCAACTTCGTCCGCCGGACTTGGCATGTCGCGAGACTTTGCAAGCGGCCGCCGTGCGTCAAAAATAGGCCGCGGGCACAGCCGCGCCCAAAAATAACCGCCCGAAGGCCGGGGCGCCAAGTTCGTCCAGCGGAAAAAGGCCACAAAAACGGGTGGGCTATAGCCTTGGGGGGTGGGGCTGGCCAACTTCATCCGCCGGAATCGGAATGCCGCCAGACTTTTCGAGCGGCCTCCGTGTGCCAAAAATAGGCCGCGGGCACAGCAGCGGCCAAAAATAACCGCCCGAAGGCCGGGGCGCCAAGTTCGTCCAGCGGAAAAAGGCCACAAAAACGGGTGGGCTATAGCCTTGGGGGGTGGGGCTGGCCAACATCGTCCGCCGGACTCGGAATGGCGCAAGACTTTGCGAGCGGCCTCCGTGTGCCAAAAATACGCCGCGGGCACAGCCGCGCCCAAAAATAACTGCCCGAAAGCCTGGGCGCCAACTTCGTCCAGCGGAAAAAGGCCACAAAAACGGGTGGGCTATAGCCTTGGGGGGTGGGGCTGGCCAACTTCGTCCGCCGGACTCGGAAAGGCGCGAGACTTTGCGAGGGGCCTCCGTGTGCCAAAAACAGGCCGCGGGTACAGCCGCGCCCAAAAATAACCGCCTGAAAGGCCGGGCCGCCAAGTTCGTCCAGCGGAAAAAGGCCACGAAAACGGGTGGGCTATAGCCTTGGGGGGTGGGGCTGGCGAACTTTGTCCTCCAGACTCGGAATGGCGGTAGACTTTACGAGCGGCCTCCGTGTGCCAAAAATAGGCCGCGGGCACTGCCGCACCCAAAAATAACCACCCGAAGGCCGGGGCGCCAAGTTCGTCCAGCGGACAAAGGCCACGAAAAAGGGTGGGCTATAGCCTTGGGGGGTGGGGCTGTCCCACTTCGTCCGCCGGACTCGGAATGCCGCGAGACATTGCGAGGGGCCTCCTTGTGCCAAAAATAGGCGGTGGGCAAAGCCGTGCCCAAAAATAACCCCCCGGAGGCAGGGGCGCCAAGTTCGTCCAGCGGAAAAAGGCCACAAAAACGGGTGGGCTATAGTCTTGGGGGGTGGGGCTGGCCCACTTTGTCCGCTGGACTCGGAATGCAGCGAGACTTTGCGAGGGGCCTCCGTGTGCCAAAAATAGGCCGCGGGCAATGCTGCGCCCAAAAATAACCGCCCGAAGGCCGGGGCGCCTGGTTCGTCCAGCAGAAAAAGGCCACAAAAACGGGTGGGCTATAGCCTTGGGGGGTGGGGCTGGCCAACTTCGTCCGCCGGACATGGAATGTGGCGAGACCTTGCGAGGCGCCTCCGTGTGCCAAAAATAGGCCGTGGTCAAAGCCGCGCCCAAAAATAACCGCCCGAAGGCCGGGGCACCAAGTTCGTCCAGCGGAAAACGGCCACAAAAACGGGTGGGCTATAGCCTTGGGGGGTGGGGCTGGCCAACTTCGTCCGCCGGACTCGGAATGGTACGAGACTTTGCGAGGGTCCTCCGTGTGCCAAAAATAGGCTACGAACAAAGCCGCACCCAAAAATAACCGCCCGAAGGTCGGGGCGCCAAGTTTGTCCAGCGGAAAAAGGCCACAAAAACGGGTGGGCTATAGCCTTGGGGGGTGGGGCTGGCCAACTTCGTCCGCGGGACTCGGAATGGCGCGAGGCTTTGCGAGGCGACTCCGTGTGCCAAAAATAGGCCGCGGACACAGCCGCGCCCAAAAATAACGACCCGAAGGCCGGGGCGCCAAGTTCGTCCAGCGGAAAAAGGCCACAAAAACGGGTGGGCTATAGCCTTGGGGGATGGGACTGGCCAACTTCGTCCGCGGGAGTCGGAATGGCGCGAGACTTTGCGAGGCTCCTCCGTGTGCCAAAACTAGGCCGCGGGCACAGCTGCGCCCAAAAAAAACCGCCCGAAGGCCGGGGCGCCAGGTTCGTCCAGCGGAAAAAGGCAACAAAAACGGGTGGGCTATAGCCTTGGGGGGTGGGGCTGGCCAACTTCGTCCGCCGGACTCGGAATGCCGGGAGACTTCTCGAGCGGCCTCCGTGTGCCAAAAATAGGCTGCGTGCACAGCTGCGCCCAAAAATAACCGCCCGAAGGCCGGGGCGCCAAGTTCGTCCAGCGGAAAAAGGCCACAAAAAAGGGTGGGCTATATCCTTGGGGGGTGGGGCTGGCCAACTTCGTCCGCCGGACTCGGAATGGCGCGAGACTTTGCGAGCGGCCTCCGTGTGCCAAAAATACGCCGCGGGCACAGCCGCGTCCAAAAATAACTGCCCGAAAGCCTGGGCGCCAACTTCGTCCAGCGGAAAAAGTCGACAAAAACGGGTGGGCTATATCCTTGGGGGGTGGGGCTGGCCCACTTCGTCCGCCTGACTCGGAATGCCGCGAGACTTTGCGTGGGACCTCCGTGTGCCAAAAATAGGCCGTGGTCAAAGCTGCGCCCAAAAATAACCGCCCGAAGGCCGGGGCGCCAAGTTCGTCCAGCAGAAAAAGGCCACAAAAACGGGTGGGCTATAGCCTTGGGGGGTGGGGCTGGCCAACTTCGTCCGCCGGACTTGGCATGTCGCGAGACTTTGCAAGGGGCCGCCGTGTGCCAAAAATAGGCTGCGTGCACAGCTGCGCCCAAAAATAACCGCCCGAAGGCCGGGGCGCCAAGTTCGTCCAGCGGAAAAAGGCCACAAAAAAGGGTGGGCTATATCCTTGGGGGGTTGGGCTGGCCAACTTCGTCCGCCGGACTTGGCATGCCGCGAGACTTTTCGAGGGGCCTCCGTGTGCCAACAATAGGCTGCGAACAAAGCCGCACCCAAAAATAACCGCCCGAAGGCCGGGGCGCCAAGTTTGTCCAGCGGAAAAAGGCCACAAAAACGGGTGGGCTATAGCCTTGGGGGGTGGGGCTGGCCAACTTCGTCCGCCGGACTTGGCATGTCGCGAGACTTTGCAAGGGGCCGCCGTGTGCCAAAAATAGGCCCCGGGCAAGCCGCGCCCAAAAATAACCGCCCGAAGGCCGGGGCGCCAAGTTCGTCCAGCGGAAAAAGGCCACAAAAACGGGTGGGCTATAGCCTTGGGGGGTGGGGCTGGCCAACTTCGTCCGCCGGACTCGGAATGGTGCGAGACTTTTCGAGGGGCCTCCGTGTGCCAACAATAGGCTGCGAACAAAGCCGCACCCAAAAATAACCGCCCGAAGGCCGGGGCGCCAAGTTTGTCCAGCGGAAAAAGGCCACAAAAACGGGTGGGCTATAGCCTTGGGGGGTGGGGCTGGCCAACTTCGTCCGCCGGACTCGGAATGCCGCGAGACTTTGCGAGGGGCCTCCGTGTGCCAAAAATAGGCTGCGAACAAAGCCGCGCCCAAAAATAACCGCCCGAAGGCCGGGGCGCCAAGTTTGTCCAGCAGAAGAAGGGCACAAAAACGGGTGGGCTATAGCCTTGGGGGGTGGGGCTGGCCAACTTTGTCCGCCGGACTCGGAAAGCGGCGAGACTTTGCGAGGGGCCTCCGTGTCCCAAAAATAGGCCGCGGGCAATGCCGCGCCCAAAAATAACCGCCCGAAGGCCGGGGCGCCAGGTTCGTCCAGCGGAAAAAGGCCACAAAAACGGGTGGGCTATAGCCTTGGGGGGTGGGGCTGTCCCACTTCGTCCACCGGACTCGGAATGCCGCGAGACTTTGCGAGGAACTTCCGTGTGCCAAAAATAGGCCGTGGTCAAAGCCGCGCCCAAAAATAACCGCCCGAAGGCCGGGGCGCCAACTTCGTTCGGCGGAAAAAGGCCCCAAAAACGGGTGGGCTATAGCCTTGGGGGGTGGGGCAGGCCAACTTCGTCCGCCGGACTCGGAATGCCGCGAGACTTTGCGAGGGGCCTCCGTGTGCCAAAAATAGGCTGCGAACAAAGCCGCGCCCAAAAGTAACCGCCCGAAGGCCGGGGCGCCAAGTTTGTCCAGCAGAAAAAGGGCACAAAAACGGGTGGGCTATAGCCTTGGGGGGTGGGGCTGGCCAACTTTGTCCGCCGGACTCGGAAAGCGGCGAGACTTTGCGAGGGACCTCCGTGTCCCAAAAATAGGCCGCGGGCAATGCCGCGCCCAAAAATAACCGCCCGAAGGCCGGGGCGCCAGGTTCGTCCAGCGGAAAAAGGCCACAAAAACGGGTGGGCTATAGCCTTGGGGGGTGGGGCTGTCCCACTTCGTCCGCCGGACTCGGAATGCCGCGAGAATTTTCGAGGAACCTCCGTGTGCCAAAAATAGGCCGTGGTCAAAGCCGCGCCCAAAAATAACCGCCCGAAGGCCGGGGCGCCAAGTTCGTCCAGCAGAAAAAGGCCACAAAAACGGGTGGGCTATAGCCTTGGGGGGTGGGGCTGGCCAACTTCGTCCGCCGGACTCGGAATGGTGCGAGACTTTTCGAGGGGCCTCCGTGTGCCAACAATAGGCTGCGAACAAAGCCGCACCCAAAAATAACCGCCCGAAGGCCGGGGCGCCAAGTTCGTCCAGCGGAAAAAGGCCACAAAAACGGGTGGGCTATAGCCTTGGGGGGTGGGGCTGGCCAACTTCGTCCGCCGGACTCGGAATGGTGCGAGACTTTTCGAGGGGCCTCCGTGTGCCAACAATAGGCTGCGAACAAAGCCGCACCCAAAAATAACCGCCCGAAGGCCGGGGCGCCAAGTTCGTCCAGCGGAAAAAGGCCACAAAAACGGGTGGGCTATAGCCTTGGGGGGTGGGGCTGGCCAACTTCGTCCGCCGGACTCGGAATGGTGCGAGACTTTTCGAGGGGCCTCCGTGTGCCAACAATAGGCTGCGAACAAAGCCGCACCCAAAAATAACCGCCCAAAGGCCGGGGCGCCAGGTTCGTCCAGCGGAAAAAGGCCACAAAAACGGGTGGGCTATAGCCTTCGGGGGTGGGGCTGGCCAACTTCGTCCGCCGGACTCGGAATGCCGCGAGACTTTGCGAGGGGCCTCCGTGTGCCAAATATAGGCGGTGGGCAAAGGCGTGCCCAAAAATAACCGCCCGAAGGCAGGGGCGCCAAGTTCGTCCAGCGGAAAAAGGCCACAAAAACGGGTGGGCTATAGCCTTGGGGAGTGGGGCTGGCCAACTTCGTCCTCCGGACTCGGAATGGCGCGAGACTTTACAAGGGGCCTCCGTGTGCCAAAAATAGGCCGCGGGCAAAGCCGCCCCCAAAAATAACCGCCTGAAGGCCGGGGCGCCAGGTTCGTCCAGCGGAAAAAGGCCACAAAAATGGGTGGGCTATAGTCTTGGGGGGTGGGGCTGGCCCACTTCATCCGCCGGACTCGGAATGCGGCGAGACTTTGCGAGGGGCCTCCGTGTGCCAAAAATAGGCTGCGGCCAATGCCGCGCCCAAAAATAACCGCCCGAAGGCCGGGGCGCCAGGTTCGTCCAGCGGAAAAAGGCCACAAAAACGGGTGGGCTATAGCCTTGGGGGGTGGGGCTGTCCCACTTCGTCCGCCGGACTCGGAATGCCGCGAGACTTTACGAGGGACCTCCGTGTGCCAAAAATAGGCCGTGGTCAAAGCCGCGCCCAAAAATAACCGTCCGAAGGCCGGGGCACCAAGTTCGTCATGCGGAAAAAGGTCACAAAAACGGGTGGGCTATAGCCTTGGGGGGTGGGGCTGGCCCACTTCGTCCGCCGGACTCGGAATGCCGCGAGACTTTGCGAGGGACCTCCGTGTGCCAAAAATAGGCCGTGGTCAAAGCCGCGCCCAAAAATAACCGCCCGAAGGCAGGGGCGCCAAGTTCGTCCAGCGGAAAAAGGCCACAAAAACGGGTGGGCTATAGCCTTGGGGAGTGGGGCTGGCCAACTTCGTCCTCCGGACTCGGAATGGCGCGAGACTTTGCAAAGGGGCTCCGTGTGCCAAAAATAGGCCGCGGGCAAAGCCGCCCCCAAAAATAACCGCCTGAAGGCCGGGGCGCCAGGTTCGTCCAGCGGAAAAAGGCCACAAAAACGGGTGGGCTATAGCCTTGGGGGGTGGGGCTGGCCCACTTCGTCCGCCGGACTCGGAATGCCGCGAGACTTTGCGAGGGACCTCCGTGTGCCAAAAATAGGCCGTGGTCAAAGCCGCGCCCAAAAATAACCGCCCGAAGGCAGGGGCGCCAAGTTCGTCCAGCGGAAAAAGGCCACAAAAACGGGTGGGCTATAGCCTTGGGGAGTGGGGCTGGCCCACTTCGTCGCCGGACTCGGAATGGCGCGAGACTTTGCGAGGAACCTCCGTGTGCCAAAAATAGGCCGTGGTCAAAGCCGCGCCCAAAAATAACCGCCCGAAGGCCGGGGCGCCAAGTTCGTTCGGCGGAAAAAGGCCCCAAAAACGGGTGGGCTATAGCCTTGGGGGGTGGGGCTGGCCAACTTCGTCCGCCGGACTCGGAATGCGACGAGACTTTGCGAGGGGCCTCCGTGTCCCAAAAATAGGCCGCGGGCAATGCCGTGCCCAAAAATAACCGCCCGAAGGCCGGGGCGCCAGGTTCGTCCAGCGGAAAAAGGCCACAAAAACGGGTGGGCTATAGCCTTGGGGGGTGGGGCTGGCCCACTTCGTCCGCCTGACTCGGAATGCCGCGAGACTTTGCGTGGGACCTCCGTGTGCCAAAAATAGGCCGTGGTCAAAGCTGCGCCCAAAAATAACCGCCCCAAGGCCGGGGCGACAAGTTCGTCCAGCAGAAAAAGGCCACAAAAATGGGTGGGCTATAGCCTTGGGGGGTGGGGCTGGCCAACTTCGTCCGCCGGACTCGGAATGGCGCGAGACTTTGCGAGGGGCCTCCGTGTGCCAAAGATAGGCTGCAAACAAAGCCGCGCCCAAAAATATCCACCCGAAGGCCGGGGCGCCAAGTTTGTCCAGCGGAAAAAGGCCACAAAAACGGGTGGGCTATAGCCTTGGGGGGTGGGGCTGGCCAACTTCGTCCGCCGGACTCGGAATGCCGCGAGACTTTGCGAGGGGCCTCCGTGTGCCAAATATAGGCGGTGGGCAAAGCCGTGCCCAAAAATAACCGCCCGAAGGCAGGGGCGCCAAGTTCGTCCAGCGGAAAAAGGCCACAAAAACGGGTGGGCTATAGCCTTGGGGAGTGGGGCTGGCCAACTTCGTCCTCCGGACTCGGAATGGCGCGAGACTTTGCAAGGGGCCTCCGTGTGCCAAAAATAGGCCGCGGGCAAAGCCGCCCCCAAAAATAACCGCCTGAAGGCCGGGGCGCCAGGTTCGTCCAGCGGAAAAAGGCCACAAAAATGGGTGGGCTATAGCCTTGGGGGGTGGGGCTGTCCCACTTCGTCCGCCGGACTCGGAATGCCGCGAGACTTTGCGAGGAACCTCCGTGTTCCAAAAATAGGCCGTGGTCAAAGCCGCGCCCAAAAATAACCGCCCGAAGGCAGGGGCGCCAAGTTCGTCCAGCGGAAAAAGGCCACAAAAACGGGTGGGCTATAGCCTTGGGGAGTGGGGCTGGCCAACTTCGTCCTCCGGACTCGGAATGGCGCGAGACTTTGCAAGGGGCCACCGTGTGCCAAAAATAGGCCGCGGGCAAAGCCGCCCCCAAAAATAACCGCCTGAAGGCCGGGGCGCCAGGTTCGTCCAGCGGAAAAAGGCCACAAAAACGGGTGGGCTATAGCCTTGGGGGGTGGGGCTGGCCCACTTCGTCCGCCGGACTCGGAATGCCGCGAGACTTTGCGAGGGACCTCCGTGTGCCAAAAATAGGCCGTGGTCAAAGCCGCGCCCAAAAATAACCGCCCGAAGGCAGGGGCGCCAAGTTTGTCCAGCGGAAAAAGGCCACAAAAACGGGTGGGCTATAGCCTTGGGGGGTGGTGCTGGCCAACTTCGTCCGCCGGACTCGGAATGCCGCGAGACTTTGCGAGGGGCCTCCGTGTGCCAAATATAGGCGGTGGGCAAAGCCGTGCCCAAAAATAACCGCCCGAAGGCAGGGGCGCCAAGTTCGTCCAGCGGAAAAAGGCCACAAAAACGGGTGGGCTATAGCCTTGGGGAGTGGGGCTGGCCAACTTCGTCCTCCGGACTCGGAATGGCGCGAGACTTTGCAAGGGGCCTCCGTGTGCCAAAAATAGGCCGCGGGCAAAGCCGTCCCCAAAAATAACCGCCTGAAGGCCGGGGCGCCAGGTTCGTCCAGCGGAAAAAGGCCACAAAAACGGGTGGGCTATAGCCTTGGGGGGTGGGGCTGGCCCACTTCGTCCGCCGGACTCGGAATGCCGCGAGACTTTGCGAGGGACCTCCGTGTGCCAAAAATAGGCCGTGGTCAAAGCCGCGCCGAAATATAACCGCCTAAAGGCCGGGACCCCACGTTCGTCCAGCGGAAAAAGGCCACAAAAATGGGTGGGGTATAGCCTTGGGGGGTGGGGCTGGCCAACTTCGTCCGCCGGACTCGGAATGCCGCGAGACTTTGCGAGGGGCCTCCGTGTGCCAATAATAGGCTGCGGGAAAAGCCGTGCCCAATAATAACCGCCTGAAGGCCGGGGCGCCAAGTTCGTCCAGCGGAAAAAGGCCACAAATACGGGTGGGCTATAGCCTTGGGGGGTGGGGCTGGCCAACTTCGTCCGCCGGACTCGGAATGCCGTGAGACTTTGTGAGGGGCCTCCCTGTCCCAAAAATAGGCAGCAGGCAAAGCCGCGCCTAAAAATAACTGCTCGAAGGCCGGTGCGCCAAGTTCGTCCAGCGGAAAAAGGCCACAAAAACGGGTGGGCTATAGCCTCGGGGGGTGGGGCTGGCCAACTTCGTCCGCCGTACTCGGAATGCCGCGAGCCATTGCGAGGGGCCTCCGTGTGCCAAAAATAGGCCACGGGAAAAGCCGCGCCCAAAAATAACCGCCCGAAGGACGGGGTGCCAAGTTCGTCCAGCGGAAAAAGGCCACAAAAACGGGTGGGCTATAGCCTTGGGGGGTGGGGCTGGCCAACATCGTCCGCCGGACTCGGAATGCCGCGAGCCATTGCGAGGGGCCTCCGTGTGCCAAAAATAGGCCATGGGAAAAGCCGCGCCCAAAAATAACCGCCCGATGGCCGGGGCGCCAAGTTCTTCCAGCGGAAAAAGGCCACAAAAACGGGTGGGCTATAGCCTTGGGGGGTGGGGCTGGCCAACATCATCCGCCGGACTCGGAATGCCGCGAGCCATTGCGAGGGGCCTCCGTGTGCCAAAAATAGGCTGCAGGCAAAGCCGCGCCCAAAAATAACCGCCCGAAAGCCGGGGCGCCAAGTTCGTCCAGCGGAAAAAGGCCACAAAAACGGGTGGGCTATAGCCTCGGGGGGTGGGGCTGGCCAACTTTGTCCGCCGTACTCGGAATGCTGCGAGCCATTGCGAGGGGCCCCCGTGTGCCAAAAATAGGCCACGGGAAAGCCGCGCCCAAAAATAACCGCCCGATGGCCGGGGCGCCAAGTTCTTCCAGCGGAAAAAGGCCACAAAAACGGGTGGGCTATAGCCTTGGGGGGTGGGGCTGGCCAACATCGTCCGCCGGACTCGGAATGCCGCGAGCCATTGCGAGGGGCCTCCGTGTGCGAAAAATAGGCTGCAGGCAAAGCCGCGCCCAAAAATAACCGCCCGAAAGCCGGGGCGCCAAGTTCGTCCAGCGGAAAAAGGCCACAAAAACGGGTGGGCTATAGCCTTGGGGGGTGGGGCAGGCCAACTTCGTCCGCCGGACTCGAAATGCCTCGAGACTTTGAGAGGGGCCTCCGTGTGCCAAAAATAGGCCACAGGCAAAGATGCGCCCAAAAATAACCGCCCGAAGGCCGGGGCGCCAAGTTCGTCCAGCAGAAAAAGGCCACGAAAACGGGTGGGCTATAGCCTTGGGGGGTGGGGCTGGCCAACTTCGTCCGCCGGACTCGGAATGCCGCAAGACGTTGCGAGGGGCCTCCGTGTGCCAAAAATAGGCTGCGGGAAAAGCCGTGCCCAATAATAACCGCCCGAAGGCCGGGGCGCCAAGTTCGTCCAGCGGAAAAAGGCCACAAATACGGGTGGGCTATAGCCTTGGGGGGTGGGGCTGGCCAACTTCGTCCGCCGGACTCGGAATGCCGTGAGACTATGTGAGGGGCCTCCCTGTCCCAAAAATAGGCAGCGGGCAAAGCCGCGCCCAAAAATAACTGCTCGAAGGCCGGTGCGCCAAGTTCGTCCAGCGGAAAAAGGCCACAAAAACGGGTGGGCTATAGCCTCGGGGGGTGGGGCTGGCCAACTTTGTCCGCCGTACTCGGAATGCTGCGAGCCATTGCGAGGGGCCTCCGTGTGCCAAAAATAGGCCACGGGAAAAGCCGCGCCCAAAAATAACCGCCCGAAGGACGGGGTGCCAAGTTCGTCCAGCGGAAAAAGTCCACAAAAACGGGTGGGCTATAGCCTCGGGGGGTGGGGCTGGCCAACTTCGTCCGCCGGAATTGGAATGGCGCGAGACTTTACGAGGCGCCTCCGTGTGCCAAAAATTGGCCGCGGGCACAGCCGTACCCAAAAATAACCACCCGAAGGCCGGGGCGCCAAGATCGTCCAGCGGAAAAAGGCCACAAAAACGGGTGGGCTATAGCCTTGGGGGGTGGGGCTGGCCAACTTCGTTCGCCGGACTCGGAATGGCGCGAGACTTTGCGAGGCGCCACCGTGTGCCAAAAATAGGCCGCGGACACAGCCGCGCCCAAAAATAACCGCCCGAAGGCCGGGGCGCCAAGTTCGTCCAGCGGAAAAAGCCCACAAAAACGGGTGGGCTATAGCCTTGGGGGGTGGGGCTGGCCAACTTCGTTCGCCGGAATCGGAATGGCGCGAGACTTTGCGAGGTGCCTCCGTGTGCCAAAAATAGGCCGCGGGAACAGCCGCGCCCAAAAATAACCGCCCGAAGGCCGGGGCGCCAAGTTCGTCCAGCGGAAAAAGGCCACAAAAACGGGTGGGCTATAGCCTCGGGGGGTGGGGCTGGCCAACTTCGTCCGCCGTAATTGGAATGGCGCGAGACATTACGAGGCACCTCCGTGTGCCAAAAATTGGCCCCGGGCACAGCCGCGCCCAAAAATAACCACCCGAAGGCCGGGACGCCAAGTTCGTCCAGTGGAAAAAGGCCACAAAAACGGGTGAGCTATAGCCTTGGGGGGTGGGGCTGGCCAACTTCGTTCGCCGGACTCGGAATGGCGCGAGACTTTGCGAGGCGCCACCGTGTGCCAAAAATAGGCCACAGGCACAGCCGCGGCCAAAAATAACAACCCGAAGGCCGGGGTGTCAAGTTCGTCCAGCGGAAAAAGCCCACAAAAACGGGTGGGCTATAGCCTTGCGGGGTGGGGCTGGCCCACTTCGTCCGCCAGACTTGGAATGGCGCGAGACTTTTCGAGGCGCCTCCGTGTGCCAAAAATTGGCCGCGGGCACATCCGCGCCCAAAAATAACCGCCCGAAGGCCGGGGCGCCAAGTTCGTCCAGCGGAAAAAGGCCACAAAAACGGGTGGGCTATAGCCTTGGGGGGTGGGGCTGGCCAACTTCGTTCGCCGGACTCGGAATGGCGCGAGACTTTGCGAGGCACCACCGTGTGCCAAAAATAGGCCGCGGACACAGCCGCACCCAAAAATAACCGCCCGACGGCCGGGGCGCCAAGTTCGTCCAGCGGAAAAAGCGCACAAAAACGGGGGGGCTATAGCCTTGGGGGGTGGGGCTGGCCAACTTCGTTCGCCGGACTTGGAATGGCGCGAGACTTTACGAGGCGCCTCCGTGTGCCAAGAAACGGCCGCGGGCATAGCCGCGCCCAAAAATAACCGCCCGAAGGCCGGGGCGCCAAGTTCGTCCAGCGGAAAAAGGCCACAAAAGCGGGTGGGCTATAGCCTTGGGGGGTCGGGCTGGCCAACTTCGTCCGCCGCACTCGGAATAGTGCGAGACTTTGCGAGGCATCTCCGGGTGCCAAAAATAGGCTGCGCCCAAAAATAACCGCCCAACAGCCAGGGCGCCAAGTTCGTCCAGCGGAAAAAGCCCGCAAAAACGGGTGGGCTATAGCCTTGGGGGGTGGGGCTGGCCAACTTTGTCCGCCGGACTCGGAATAGCGCCAGACTTTGCAAGGCACCTCCGTGTGCCAAAAATAGGCCGCGGCGACAGCCGCGCTAAAAAATAACCGCCCGAAGGCCGGGGCGCCAAGTTCGTCCAGCGGGAAAAGGCCACAAAAACTGGTGGGCTATAGCCTTGGGGGCTGGGGCTGGCCGACTTCGTCCGCCGGACTCGGAATGGCGCAAGAATTTGCGAGGCGCCTCCATGTGCCAAAAATTGGCCACGGGCACAGCCGCGCCCAAAAATAACCACCCGAAGGCCGGGGTGTCAACTTCGTCCAGCGGAAAAAGCCCACAAAAACGGGTGGGCTATAGCCTTGGGGGGTGGGGCTGGCCAACTTCGTCCGCCGGACTTGGAATGGCGCGAGACTTTACGAGGCGCCTCCGTGTGCCAAAAATTGGCCGCGGGCACAGCCGCGCCCAAAAATAACCGCCCGAAGGCCGGGGCGCCAAGTCCGTCCACCGGAAAAAGGCCACAAAAACGGGTGGGCTATATCCTTGGGGGATGGGGCTGGCCAACTTCGTTCGCCGGACTCGGAATGGCGCGAGACTTTGCGAGGCGCCTCCGTGTGCCAAAAATAGGCCGCTGGCACAGCCGCGCCCAAAAATAACAGCCCGAAGGCCGGGGCGCCAAGTTCATCCAGCGGAAAAAGCCCACAAAAACGGGTGGGCTATAGCCTTGGGGGCTGGGGCCGGTCAACTACGTCCGCCGGACTTGGAATGGCGCGAGACTTTACGAGGTGCCTCCGTGTGCCAAAAATTGGCCACGGGCACAGCCACGCCCAAAAATAACCGCCCGAAGGCCGGGGCGCCAACTTCGTCCTGCGGAAAAAGGCCACAAAAACGGGTGGGCTATAGCCTTGGGGGGTGGGGCTGGCCAACTTCGTCCGCCGGACTCGGAATGGCGCGAAAATTTTCGAGGCACCTCCGTGTGCTAAAAATAGGCCACAGGCACAGCCGCGCCCAAAAATAACAACCCGAAGGCCGGGGTGTCAAGTTCGTCCAGCGGAAAAAGCCCACAAAAACGGGTGGGCTATAGCCTTGCGGGGTGGGGCTGGCCAACTTCGTCCGCCGGACTTGGAATGGCGCGAGACTTTTCGAGGTGCCTCCGTGTGCCAAAAATTGGCCGCGGGCACATCCGCGCCCAAAAATAAATGCCCGAAGGCCGGGGCGCCAAGTTCGTCCAGCGGAAAAAGGCCACAAAAACGGGTGGGCTATAGCCTTGGGGGGTGGGGCTGGCCAACTTCGTTCGCCGGACTCGGAATGGCGCGAGACTTTGCGAGGCGCCACCGTGTGCCAAAAATAGGCCGTGGACACCGCCGCACCCAAAAATAACCGCCCGACGGCCGGGGCGCAAAGTTCGTCCAGCGGAAAAAGCGCACAAAAACGGGGGGGCTATAGCCTTGGGGGGTGGGGCTGGCCAACTTCGTTCGCCGGACTTGGAATGGCGCGAGACTTTACGAGGCGCATCCGTGTGCCAAGAAATGGCCGCGGGCATAGCCGCGCCCAAAAATAACCGCCCGAAGGCCGGGGCGCCAAGTTCGTCCAGCGGAAAAAGGCCACAAAAGCGGGTGGGCTATAGCCTTGGGGGGTCGGGCTGGCCAACTTCGTCCGCCGCACTCGGAATAGCGCGAGACTTTGCGAGGCATCTCCGGGTGCCAAAAATAGGCTGCGCCCAAAAATAACCGCCCAACGGCCAGGGCGCCAAGTTCGTCCAGCGGAAAAAGCCCGCAAAAACGGGTGGGCTATAGCCTTGGGGGGTGGGGCTGGCCAACTTTGTCTGCCGGACTCGGAATAGCGCCAGACTTTGCAAGGCACCTCCGTGTGCCAAAAATAGGCCGCGGCGACAGCCGCGCTCAAAAATAACCGCCCGAAGGCCGGGGCGCCAAGTTCGTCCAGCGGGAAAAGGCCACAAAAACTGGTGGGCTATAGCCTTGGGGGCTGGGGCTGGCCAACTTCGTCCGCCGGACTCGGAATGGCGCAAGAATTTGCGAGGCACCTCCATGTGCCAAAAATTGGCCGCGGGCACAGCCGCGCCCAAAAATAACCACCCGAAGGCCGGGGTGTCAACTTCGTCCAGCGGAAAAAGCCCACAAAAACGGGTGGGCTATAGCCTTGGGGGGTGGGGCTGGCCAACTTCGTCCGCCGGACTTGGAATGGCGCGAGACTTTACGAGGCACCTCCGTGTGCCAAAAATTGGCCGCTGGCACAGCCACGCCCAAAAATAACCGCCCGAAGGCCGGGACGCCAAGTTCGTCCAGCGGAAAAAGCCCACAAAAACGGGTGGGCTATAGCCTTGGGGGCTGGGGCCGGCCGACTACGTCCACCGGACTTGGAATGGCGCGAGACTTTACGAGGTGCCTCCGTGTGCCAAAAATTGGCCACGGGCACAGCCACGCCCAAAAATAACCGCCCGAAGGCCGGGGCGCCAACTTCGTCCTGCGGAAAAAGGCCACAAAAACGGGTGGGCTATAGCCTTGGGGGGTGGGGCTGGCCAACTTCGTCCGCCGGACTCGGAATGGCGCGAAAATTTACGAGGCACCTCCGTGTGCTAAAAATAGGCCACAGGCACAGCCGCGCCCAAAAATAACAACCCGAAGGCCGGGGTGTCAAGTTCGTCCAGCGGAAAAAGCCCACAAAAACGGGTAGGCTATAGCCTTGCGGGGTGGGGCTGGCCAACTTCGTCCGCCGGACTTGGAATGGCGCGAGACTTTACGAGGTGCCTCCGTGTGCCAAAAATTGGCCGTGGCGACAGCCGCGCTAAAAAATAACCGCCCGAAGGCCGGGGCGCCAAGTTCGTCCAGCGGGAAAAGGCCACAAAAACTGGTGGGCTATAGCCTTGGGGGCTGGGGCCGGCCAACTTCGTTCGCCGGACTCGGAATGGCACGAGACTTGGCGAGGCGCCTCCGTGTGCCAAAAATAGGCTGCGGGCACAGCCGCGCCCAAAAATAACAGCCCGAAGGCTGGGGCGCCTAGTTCATCCAGCGGAAAAAGCCCACAAAAACGGGTGGGCTATAGCCTTGGGCGTGGGGCTGGCCCACTTCGTCCGCCGGACTCGGAATGGCGCGAGACTTTGCGAGGCACCTCCGTGTGCCAAAAATATGCTGCGGACACAGCCACGCCCAAAAATAACCGCCCGAAGGCTGGGGCGCCAACTTCGTCCTGCGGAAAAAGGCCACAAAAACGGGTGGGCTATAGCCTTGGGGGGTGGGGCCGGGCCACTTCGTCCGCCGGACTCGGAATGGCGTGAGACTTTGCGAGCGGCCTCCGTGTGACAAAAATAGGCCGCGGACACAGCCGCACCCAAAAATAACCGGCCAAAGGCCGGGGCGCCAAGTTCGTCCAGCGGAAAAAGCCCACAAAAACGGGTGGGCTATAGCCTTGGGGGGTGGGGCTGGCCAACTTCGTCCGCTGGACTCGGAATCGCGCGAGACTTTGCGAGGCACCTCCGTGTTTAAAAAATAGGCTGCGGGCACAGCCGCGCCCAAAAATAACCCCCCGAAGGCCGGGGCGCCAAGTTCGTCCAGCGGAAAAAGCCCACAAAAACGGGTGGGCTATAGCCTTGGGGGGTGGGGCTGGCCAACTTCGTCCGCTGGACTCGGAATCGCGCGAGACTTTGCGAGGCGCCTCCGTGTTTAAAAAATAGGCTGCGGGCACAGCCGCGCCCAAAAATAACCCCCCGAAGGCCGGGGCGCCAAGTTCGTCCAGCGGAACAAGCCCACAAAAACTGGAGGGCTATAGCCTTGGGGGCTGGCGCTGGCCAACTTCGTCCGCCGGACTTGGAATGGCGCGAGCCTTTACGAGGCGCCTCCGTGTGCCAAAAATTGGCCACGGTCACAGCCGCGCCCAAAAATAACCACCCGAAGGCCGGGACGCCAAGTTCGTCCAGCGGAAAAAGTCCACAACAACGGGTGGGCTATAGCCTTGGGGGGTGGGGCTGGCCAACTTCGTCCGCCGGACTCGGAATGGCGCGAGAATTTGCGAGCCGCCTCCGTGTGCCAAAAATAGGCCGCGGGCACAGCCGCGCCCAAAAATAACAACCCGAAGGCCGGGGTGTCAAGTTCGTCCAGCGGAAAAAGCCCACAAAAACGGGTGGGCTATAGCCTTGGGGGGTGGGGCAGGCCTACTTCGTCCGCCGGACTTGGAATGGCGCGAGACTTTACGAGGCGCCTCCGTGGGCCAAAAATTGGCCACGGGCACAGCCGCGCCCAAAAATAACCGCCCGAAGGCCGGGGCGCCAAGTTCGTCCAGCGGAAATAGCCCACAAAAACTGGTGGGCTATAGCCTTGGGGGCTGGGGCTGGCCAACTTATTCCGCCTGACTTGGAATGGCGCGAGACTTTACGAGGCGCCTCCGTGTGCCAAAAATTGGCCACGGGCACAGCCGCGCCCAAAACTAACCGCCCGAAGGCCGGGACGCCAAGTTCGTCCCGCGGAAAAAGGCCACAAAAACGGGTGGGCTATAGCCTTGGGGGGTGGGGCTGGCCAACTTCGTCCGCCGGACTCGGAATGCCGCGAGACTTTGCGTGGGGCCTCTGTATGCCAAAATTAGGCCGCGGGAAAACCTGCGCCCAAAACTAACCGCCCGAAGGCCGGGGCGCCAAGTTCGTCCAGCGGAAAAAGGCCACAAAAACGGGTGGGCTATAGCCTTGGGGGGTGGGGCTGGCCAACTTCGTTCGCCGGACTCGGAATGGCGCGAGACTTTGCGAGGCACCTCCATGTGCAAAATATAGGCTGTTGGCACAGCCGCGCCCAAAAAATAACAGCCCGAAGGCCGGGACGCCAAGTTCGTCCAGCGGAAAAAGGCCACAAAAACGGGTGGGCTATAGCCTTGGGGGGTGGGGCTGGCCAACTTCGTCCGCCGGACTCGGAATGGCGCGAGACTTTGCGAGGCACCTCCGTGTGCAAAAAATAGGCTGCGGGCACAGCCGCGCCCAAAAATAACCGCCCGAAGGCCGGGGCGCCAAGCTCGTCCAACGGAAAAAGGCCACAAAAACGGGTGGGCTATAGCTTTGGGGGGTGGGGCTGGCCAACTTCATCCGCCGGACTCGGAATGGCACGAGACTTTGCGGGGCACCCACGTGTGCCAAAAATAGGCCGCGGGCAAATCCGCGCCCAAAAATAACAGCCCGAAGGCCGGGGCGCCAAGTTCGCCCAGCGGAAAAAGGCCACAAAAACGGTTGGGATATAGCCTTGGGGGGTGGGGCTGGCCCACTTTGTCCGCCGGACTCGGAATGCCGCGAGACTTTGCGAGGGTCCTCCGTGTGCTAAAAATAGGCCGCGGCCAAAGCCGCGCCCAAAAATAACAGCCCGAAGGCCGGGGCGCCAAGTTCGTCCAGCGGAAAAAGGCCACAAAAACGGGTGGGCTACACCCTCGGGGGGTGGGGCTGGCCCACTTCGTCCGCCGGACTCGGAATGCCGCCAGACTTTGCGAGGGGCCTCCGTGTGCCAAAAATAGGCCACTGGCAAAGCCGCGCCCAAAAATAACAGCCCGAAGGCCGGGGCGCCAAGTTCGTCCAGCGGAAAAAGGCCACAAAAACGGGTGGGCTACACCCTCGGGGGGTGGGGCTGGCCCACTTCGTCCGCCGGACTCGGAATGCCGCGAGACTTTGCGAGGGCCCTCCGTGTGCCAAAAATAGGCCGCGGGCAAAGCCGTGCCCAAAAATAACCGCCCGAAGGCCGGGTCGCCAAGTTCGTCCAGCGGAAAAAGGCCACAAAAGCGGGTGGGCTATAGCCTTGGGGGGTGGGGCTGGCCAACTTCGTCCGCCGGACTCGGAATGCCGCGAGACTTTGCGTGGGGCCTCTGTATGCCAAAAATAGGCCGCGGGCAAAGCCGCGCCCAAAAATAACCGCCCGAAGGCCGGGGCGCCAAGTTCGTCCAGCGGAAAAAGGCCACAAAAACGGGTGGGCTATAGCCTTGCGGGGTGGGGCTGGCCAACTTCGTCCGCCGGACTCGGAATGCCACGAGACTTTGCGAGGGGCCTCTGTGTGCCAAAAATAGGCCGCGGGCAAAGCCGCGCCCAAAAATAACAGCCCGAAGGCCGGGGCGCCAAGTTCGTCCAGTGGAAAAAGGCCACAAAAACGGGTGGGCTATAGCCTTGGGGGGTGGGCTATAGCCTTGGGGGGTGGGGCTGGCCCACTTCGTCCGCCGGACTCAGAATGCCGCCAGACTTTGCGAGGGGCCTCCGTGTGCCAAAAATAGGCCGCTGGCAAAGCTGCGCCCAAAAATAACAGCCCGAAGGCCGGGGCGCCAAGTTCGTCCAGTGGAAAAAGGCCACAAAAACGGGTGGACTACACCCTCGGGGGGTGGGGCTGGCCCACTTCGTCCGCCGGACTCGGAATGCCGCGAGACTTTGCGAGGGTCCTCCGTGTGCTAAAAATAGGCCGCGGGCAAAGCCGCGCCCAAAAATAACTGCCCGAAGGCCGGGGCGCCAAGTTCGTCCAGCGGAAAAAGGCCACAAAAACGGGTGGGCTATAGCCTTGGGGGGTGGGGCTGGCCCACTTTGTCCGCCGGACTCGGAATGCCGCGAGACTTTGCGAGGGTCCTCCGTGTGCCAAAAATAGGCTGCGGGCAATGCCGCGACCAAAAATAACAGCCCGAAGGTCGGGGCACCAAGTTCGTCCAGCGGAAAAAGGCCACAAAAACGGGTGGGCTATAGCCTTGGGGGGTGGCGCTGGCCCACTTTGTCCACCGGACTCGGAATGCCGCGAGACTTTGCGAGGGTCCTCCGTGTGCCAAAAATAGGCCGCGGGCAATGCCGCGCCCAAAAATAACAGCCCGAAGGTCGGGGCACCAAGTTCGTCCAGCGGAAAAAGGCCACAAAAACGGGTGGGCTATAGCCTTGGGGGGTGGGGCTGGCCCACTTTGTCCGCCGGACTCGGAATGCCGCGAGACTTTGCGAGGGTCCTCCGTGTGCCAAAAATAGGCCGCGGGCAATGCCGCGCCCAAAAATAACAGCCCGAAGGTCGGGGCGCCAAGTTCGTCCAGCGGAAAAAGGCCACAAAAACGGGTGGGCTATAGCCTTGGGGGGTGGGGCTGGCCCACTTTGTCCACCGGACTCGGAATGCCGCGAGACTTTGCGAGGGTCCTCCGTGTGCCAAAAATAGGCCGCGGGCAATGCCGCGCCCAAAAATAACAGCCCGAAGGTCGGGGCACCAAGTTCGTCCAGCGGAAAAAGGCCACATAAACGGGTGGGCTATAGCCTTGGGGGGTGGGGCTGGCCCACTTTGTCCGCCGGACTCGGAATGCCGCGAGACTTTGCGAGGGTCTTCCGTGTGCCAAAAATAGGCCGCGGGCAATGCCGCGCCCAAAAATAACAGCCCGAAGGTCGGGGCGCCAAGTTCGTCCAGCGGAAAAAGGCCACAAAAACGGGTGGGCTATAGCCTTGGGGGGTGGGGCTGGCCCACTTTGTCCGCCGGATTCGGAATGCCGCGAGACTTTGCGAGGGGCCTCCGTGTGCCAAAAATAGGCCGCGGGCAAAGCCACGCCCAAAAATAACAGCCCGAAGGCCGGGGCGCCAAGTTCGTCAAGCGGAAAAAGGCCACAGAAACGGGTGGGCTATAGCCTTTGGGGGTGGGGCTGGCCCACTTCGTCCGCCGGACTCGGAATGCCGCCAGACTTTGCGAGGGGCCTCCGTGTGCCAAAAATAGGCCGCTGGCAAAGCCGCGCCCAAAAATAACAGCCCGAAGGCCGGGGCGCCAAGTTCGTCCAGCGGAAAAAGGCCACAAAAACGGGTGGGCTACACCCTCGGGGGGTGGGGCTGGCCCACTTCGTCCGCCGGACTCGGAATGCCGCGAGACTTTGCGAGGGCCCTCCGTGTGCCAAAAATAGGCCGCGGGCAAAGCCGTGCCCAAAAATAACCGCCCGAAGGCCGGGTCGCCAAGTTCGTCCAGCGGAAAAAGGCCACAAAAGCGGGTGGGCTATAGCCTTGGGGGGTGGGGCTGGCCAACTTCGTCCGCCAGACGCGGAATGCCGCGAGACTTTGCGTGGGGCCTCTGTATGCCAAAAATAGGCCGCGGGCAAAGCCGCGCCCAAAAATAACCGCCCGAAGGCCGGGGCGCCAAGTTCGTCCAGTGGAAAAAGGCCACAAAAACGGGTGTGCTACAGCCTTGCGGGGTGGGGCTGGCCAACTTCGTCCGCCGGACTCGGAATGCCGCGAGACTTTGCGAGGGGCCTCCGTGTGCCAAAAATAGGCCGCGGGCAAAGCCGCGGCCAAAAATAACAGCCCGAAGGCCGGGGCGCCAAGTTCGTCCAGCGGAAAAAGGCCACAAAAACGGGTGGGCTATAGCCTTGGGGGGTGGGGCTGGCCCACTTCGTCCGCCGGACTCAGAATGCCGCCAGACTTTGCGAGGGGCCTCCGTGTGCCAAAAATAGGCCGCTGGCAATGCTGCGCCCAAAAATAACAGCCCGAAGGCCGGGGCGCCAAGTTCGTCCAGTGGAAAAAGGCCACAAAAACGGGTGGGCTACACCCTCGGGGGGTGGGGCTGGCCCACTTCGTCCGCCGGACTCGGAATGCCGCGAGACTTTGCGAGGGTCCTCCGTGTGCCAAAAATAGGCCGCGGGCAAAGCCGCGCCCAAAAATAACATCCCGAAGGCCGGGGCGCCAAGTTCGTCCTCCGGATTCGGAATGCCGCGAGACTTTGCGAGGGGCCTCCATGTGCCAAAAATAGGCCGTGGGCAAAGCCGTGCCCAAAAATAACCGCGCAAAGGCCGGGGCACCAAGTTCGTCCAGCGGAAAAAGGCAACAAAAACGGGTGGGCTATAGCCTTGGGGGGTGGGGCTGGCCAACTTCGTCCGCCGGACTCCGAATGCCACGAGACTTTGCGAGGGGCCTCCGTGTGCCAAAAATAGGCCGCGGGCAAAGCCGCACCCAAAAATAACCGCCCAACGGCCGGGGCGCCAAGTTCGTCCAGCGGAAAAAGGCAACAAAAACGGGTGGGCTATAGCCTTCGGGGGTGGGGCTGGCCAACTTCGTCCGCCGGACTCGGAATGCCGCGATACGTTGCGAGGGGCCTCCGTGTGCCAAAAATAGGCCACGGGCAAAGCTACGCCCAAAAATCACCCCCCGAAGGCCGGGGCGCCAAGTTCGTCCAGCGGAAAAAGGCGACAAAAACGGGTGGGCTATAGCCTTGGGGGGTGGGGCTGGCCAACTTCGTCCGCCGGACTCGGAATGCCACGAGACTTTGCGTGGGGCCTCCGTGTGCCAAAAATAGGCCGCGGGCAAAGCCGCGCCCAAAAATAACCGCCCGACGGCCGGGGCGCCAAGTTCGTCCCGCGGAAAAAGGCCACAAAAACGGGTGGGCTATAGCCTTTGGGGGTGGGGCTGGCCAACTTCGTCCGCCGGACTCGGAATGCCGCGATACTTTGCGAGGGTCCTCCGTATGCAAAAAATAGGCCACGGGAAAAGCTGCGCCCAAAAATAACCCCCCGAAGGCCGGGGCGCCAAGTTCGTCCTGCGGAAAAAGGCCACAAAAACGGGTGGGCTATAGCCTTGGAGGGTGGGACTGGCCAACTTCGTCTGCCGGACTCGGAATGCCGTGAGACTTTGCGAGGGGCCTCCGTGTACCAAAAATAGGCCGTGGGCAAAGCCATGCCCAAAAATAACCGCCCGAAGGCTGGGGCGCCAAGTTCGTCCAGCGGAAAAAGGCCGTAAAAACGGGTGGGCTATAGCCTTCGGGGGTGGGGCTGGCCAACTTCGTCCGCCGGACTCGGAATGGCGCAAGACATTGCGAGGCACCTCCGTGTGCCAAAAATAGGCCGCGGGGACAGAGGAGCCCAAAAATAACGGCCCGAAGGCCAGGGCGCCAAGTTCGTCCAGCGGAAAAAAGCCAAAAAAACGGGTGTGCTATAGCCTTGGGGGGTGGGGCTGGCCAACTTCGTCCGCCGGACTCGGAATGGGGCGAGACTTTGCGAGGCACCTCCGTGTGCCAAAAATAGGCCGTGGGCACAGCCACCCCCAAAAATAACCACCCGAAGGCCGGGGCGCCAAGTTCGTCCAGCGGAAAAAGCCCACAAAAACAGGTGGGCTATAGCCTTGGGGGGTGGGGATGGCCAACTTCATCCGCCGGACTCGGAATGGCGCGAGTCTTTGTGAGGCACCTCCGTGTGCCAAAAATAGGCCGCGGGCACAGCCGCGTCCAAAAATAACCACCCGAAGGCCGGGGCGCCAAGTTCGTCCAGCGGAAAAAGCCCACAAAAACAGGTGGGCTATAGCCTTGGGGTGTGGGGCTGGCCAACTACGTCCGCCGGACTCGGAATGGCGCGAGTCTTTGCGAGGCGCCTCCGTGTGCCAACAATAGACTGCGGGCACAACCGAGCCCAAAAATAACCTCCCCAAGGCCGGGGCACCAAGTTCGTCCAGCGGAAAAAGGCCACAAAAACGGGTGGGCTATAGCCTTGGGGGGTGGGGCTGGCCAACTTCGTCCGCCGGACTCGGAATGGCACGAGACCTTGCGAGGCACCTCCGTGTGCTAAAAATAGGCCGCGGACACAGCCGCGTCCAAAAATAACCACCCGAAGGCCGGGGCGCCAAGTTCGTCCAGCGGAAAAAGGCCACAAAACGGGTGGGCTATAGGCTTGGGGAGTGGGGCTGGCCAACTTCGTCCGCCGGACTCGGAATTGCGCGAGACTTTGCGAGGCACCTCCGTGTGCCAAACATAGGGGGCGGACACAGCCGCGCCCAAAAATAACACCCAGAAGGGCGGGGCGCCAAGTTTGTCCAGCGGAAAAAGGCCACAAAAACGGGTGGGCTATAGCCTTGGGGGGTGGGGCTGGCCAACTTCGTCCGCCGGACTCGGAATGGCGCGAGAATTTTGGAGGCACCTCCGTGTGCCAAAAATAGACCGCGGGCAAAGCCGCGCTCAAAAATAACCGCCCGAAGGCCGGGGCGCCAAGTTCGTCCAGCGGAAAAAGGCCACAAAAACGGGTGGGCTATAGGCTTGGGGGGTGGGGCTGGCCAACTTCGTCCGCCGGACTCGGAATGGCGCGAAACTTTGCGAGGCGCCTCCGTGTGCCAAAAATAGGCCGCGGGCGCAGCCGCACCTAAAAATAACTGCCCGAAGGCCGGGGCGCCAAGTTCGTCCAGCGGATAAAGCCCACAAAAACGGGTGGGCTATAGGCTTGGGGGGTGGGGCTGGCCAACTTCGTCCGCCGGACACGGAATGCCGCGAGAGTTTACGATGGGCCTCCGTGTGCCAAAAATAGACCGCGGTCAAAGCCGCGCCAAAAAATAACCGCCGGAAGGCCTGGGCGCCAAGTTCGTCCAGCGGAAAATGGCCACAAAAACGGCTGGGCTATAGCCTTGGGGGGTGGGGCTGTCCAACTTCATCCGCCGGACTCGGAATGCCGTGAGACTTTTTGAGGGGCCTTGTGTGCCAAAATTAGAACACAGGCAAAGCCGCACCCAAAAATAACCACCCGAAGGCCGGGGCGCCAAGTTCGTCCAGCGGAAAAAGGCCAAAAAAACGGGTGGGCTATAGGCTTGGGGGGTGGGGCTGGCCGACTTCGTCCGCCGGACTCGGAATGGCGCGAGACTTTACGAGGGGCCTCCGTGTGCCAAAAATTGGCCGCGGGCACAGCCGCACCCAAAAATAACCGCCCTAAGGCCGGGGCGCCAAGTTCGTCCAGCGGAAAAAGCCCACAAAAACGGGTGGGCTATAGCCTTGGGGGGTAGGGCTGGCCAACTTCGTCCGCCGGACTCGGAATGGCGCGAGACTTTGCGAGGGGCCTACGTGTGCCAAAAATAGGCCGTGGACAAAGCTGCGCCCAAAAATAACCGCCCGAAGGCCGGGGCGGCAAGTTCATCCAGCGGAAAAAGGCCACAAAAACGGGTGGGCTATAGCCTTGGGGGGTGGGGCTGACCCACTTCGTCCGCCGGACTCGGAATGGCGCGAGACTTTGCGAGGTCCCTCCGTGTGCCAAAAATAGGCCGCGGGAAAATCCGTGCCCAAAAATAACCGCCCGAAGGCCGGGTCGCCAAGTTCGTCCAGCGGAAAAAGCCCACAAAAACGGGTGGGCTATAGCCTTGGGGGGTGGGGCTGGCCAACTTTGTCCGCCTGACTCGGAATGGCGCGAGACTTTTCGAGGGGCCTCCGTGTGATAAAAATAGGCAGTGGCCAAAGCCGCGCCCAAAAATAACCGCCCGAAGGCCGGGGCGCCAAGTTCGTCCAGCGGAAAAAGGCCACAAAAACGGGTGGGCTATAGCCTTGGGGGGTGGGGCTGGCCTACTTCGTCCGCCGGACTCGGAATGGCGCGAGACTTTTTGAGGCACCTCCGTGTGCCAAAAATAGGCCACGGGCGCAGCCGCGCCCAAAAATAACCGCCCGAAGGCCGGGGCACCAAGTTCGTCCAGCGGAAAAAGGCCACAAAAACGGGTGGGCTATAGCCTTGCGGGGTGGGGCTGGCCAACTTCGTCCGCCGGACTTGGAATGCCGCGAGAATTTGCGAGGCGCCCCTGTGTGCGAAAAATAGGCTGCGGGCACAGCCGCGTCCAAAAATAACCTCCCGAAGGCCGGCGCGCCAAGTTCGTCCAGCGGAAAAAGCCCACAAAAACGGGTGGGCTATAGCCTTGGGGGGTGGGGCTGGCCAACTTCGTCCGCCGGACTCGGAATGGCGCGAGACTTTGCGAGGCACCTCCGTGTGTCAAAAATAGGCCACGGGCAAAGCCACGCCCAAAAATAACCGCCCGAAGGCCGGGGCGCCAAATTCGTCCAGCGGAAAAAGGCCACAAAAACGGGTGGGCTATAGCCTTGGGGGGTGGGGCTGGCCAACTTTGTCCGCCGGACTCGGAATGGCGCGAGACCTTGCGAGGCACCTCCGTGTGCTAAAAATAGGCCGCGAACACAGCCGCGTCCAAAAATAACCACCCGAAGGCCGGGGCGCCAAGTTCGTCCAGCGGAAAAAGGCCACAAAACGGGTGGGCTATAGGCTTGGGGAGTGGGGCTGGCCAACTTCGTCCGCCGGACTCGGAATTGCGCGAGACTTTGCGAGGCACCTCCGTGTGCCAAACATAGGGGGCGGGCAAAGCCGCGCCCAAAAATAACAGCCAGAAGGGCGGGGCGCCAAGTTTGTCCAGCGGAAAAAGGCCACAAAAACGGGTGGGCTATAGCCTTGGGGGGTGGGGCTGGCCAACTTCGACCGCCGGACTCGGAATGGCGCGAGACTTTTGGAGGCACCTCCGTGTGCCAAAAATAGACCGCGGGCAAAGCCGCGCCCAAAAATAACCGCCCGAAGGCCGGGGCGCCAAGTTCGTCCAGCGG
Organism: Citrus x changshan-huyou; assembly: GCA_039657385.1. NCBI lineage: Eukaryota > Viridiplantae > Streptophyta > Magnoliopsida > Sapindales > Rutaceae > Citrus > Citrus x changshan-huyou. Next base: position 937,406 of record JBCGBO010000016.1, read on the forward strand.
AAAAAGGCCACAAAAACGGGTGGGCTATAGGCTTGGGGGGTGGGGCTGGCCAACTTCGTCCGCCGGACTCGGAATGGCGCGAAACTTTGCGAGGCGCCTCCGTGTGCCAAAAATAGGCCGCGGGCGCAGCCGCACCTAAAAATAACTGCCCGAAGGCCGGGGCGCCAAGTTCGTCCAGCGGATAAAGCCCACAAAAACGGGTGGGCTATAGGCTTGGCGGGTGGGGCTGGCCAACTTCGTCCGCCGGACACGGAATGCCGCGAGAGTTTACGATGGGCCTCCGTGTGCCAAAAATAGACCGCGGTCAAAGCCGCGCCAAAAAATAACCGCCGGAAGGCCTGGGCGCCAAGTTCGTCCAGCGGAAAATGGCCACAAAAACGGCTGGGCTATAGCCTTGGGGGGTGGGGCTGTCCAACTTCATCCGCCGGACTCGGAATGCCGTGAGACTTTTTGAGGGGCCTTGTGTGCCAAAAATAGAACGCGGGCAAAGCCGCACCCAAAAATAACCACCCGAAGGCCGGGGCGCCAAGTTCGTCCAGCGGAAAAAGGCCAAAAAAACGGGTGGGCTATAGGCTTGGGGGGTGGGGCTGGCCGACTTCGTCCGCCGGACTCGGAATGGCGCGAGACTTTACGAGGGGCCTCCGTGTGCCAAAAATTGGCCGCGGGCACAGCCGCACCCAAAAATAACCGCCCTAAGGCCGGGTCGCCAAGTTCGTCCAGCGGAAAAAGCCCACAAAAACGGGTGGGCTATAGCCTTGGGGGGTGGGGCTGGCCAACTTTGTCCGCCTGACTCGGAATGGCGCGAGACTTTTCGAGGGGCCTCCGTGTGATAAAAATAGGCAGTGGCCAAAGCCGCGCCCAAAAATAACCGCCCGAAGGCCGGGGCGCCAAGTTCGTCCAGCGGAAAAAGGCCACAAAAACGGGTGGGCTATAGCCTTGGGGGGTGGGGCTGGCCTACTTCGTCCGCCGGACTCGGAATGGCGCGAGACTTTTTGAGGCACCTCCGTGTGCCAAAAATAGGCCGCGGGCGCAGCCGCGCCCAAAAATAACCGCCCGAAGGCCGGGGCACCAAGTTCGTCCAGCGGAAAAAGGCCACAAAAACGGGTGGGCTATAGCCTTGCGGGGTGGGGCTGGCCAACTTCGTCCGCCGGACTTGGAATGCCGCGAGACTTTGCGAGGCACCCCTGTGTGCGAAAAATAGGCTGCGGGCACAGCCGCGTCCAAAAATAACCTCCCGAAGGCCAGCGCGCCAAGTTCGTCCAGCGGAAAAAGCCCACAAAAACGGGTGGGCTATAGCCTTGGGGGGTGGGGCTGGCCAACTTCGTCCGCCGGACTCGGAATGGCGCGAGACTTTGCGAGGCACCTCCGTGTGCCAAAAGTAAGCTGCGGGCACAGCCGCGTCCAAAAATAACATCCCGAAGGCTGGGGCGCCAAGTTCGTCCAGCGGAAAAAGCCCACAAAAACGGGTGGGCTATAGCCTTGGGGGGTGGGGCTGGCAAACTTCGTCCGCCGGACTCGGAATGGCGCGAGACCTTGCGAGGCACCTCCGTGTGCCAAAAATATGCCGCGGGCACAGCTGCGTCCAAAAATAACCACCCGAAGGCCGGGGCGCCAACTTCGCCAGCGGAAAAAGCCCACAAAAACAGGTGGGCTATAGCCTTGGGGTGTGGGGCTGGCCAACTACGTCCGCCGGACTCGGAATGGCGCGAGACTTTGCGAGGCACCTCCGTGTGCCAAAAATAGGCTGCGGGCACAGCCGCGTACAAAAATAACCTCCCGAAGGCCGGGGCGCCAAGTTCGTCCAGCGGAAAAAGCCCCAAAAAACGGGTGGGCTATAGCCTTGGGGGGTGGGGCTGGCCAACTTCGTCCGCCGGACTCGGAATTGTGCGAGACATTGCGAGGTGCCCCTGTGTGCCAAAAATAGGCCATGGGCAAAGCCACGCCCAAAAATAACCACCAGAAGGCCGGGGCGCCAAGTTCGTCCAGCGGAAAAAGCCCACAAAAACAGGTGGGCTATAGCCTTGGGGTGTGGGGCTGGCCAACTACGTCCGCCGGACTCGGAATGGTGCGAGACATTGCGAGGCACCTCCGTGTGCCAAAAATAGGCTGCGGGCACAGCCGCGTCCAAAAATAACCTCCCGAAGGCCGGGGCGCCAAGTTCGTCCAGCGGAAAAAGCCCACAAAAACGGGTGGGCTATAGCCTTGGGGGGTGGGGCTGGCCAACTACGTCCGCCGGACTCGGAATGGCGCGAGACTTTGCGAGGCACCTCCGTGTGCCAAAAGTAGGCTGCGGGCACAGCCGCGTCCAAAAATAACCTCCCGAAGGCCGGGGCGCCAAGTTCGTCCAGCGGAAAAAGCCCACAAAAACGGGTGGGCTATAGCCTTGGGGGGTGGGGCTGGCCAACTTCGTCCGCCGGACTCGGAATTGCGCGAGACTTTGTGAAACACCTCCGTGTGCCACAAATAGGCTGCGGGCAGAGCCGCGTCCAAAAATAACCTCCCGAAGGCTGGGGAGCCAAGTTCGTCCAGCGGAAAAAGCCCACAAAAACGGGTGGGCTATAGCCTTGGGGTGTGGGGCTGGCCAACTACGTCCGCCGGTCTCGGAATGGCGAGAGACTTTGCGAGGCACCTCCGTGTGCCAAAAATAGGCTACGGCCACAGCCGCGTCCAAAAATAACCTCCCGAAGGCCGGGGCGCCAAGTTCGTCCAGCGGAAAAAGCCCACAAAAATGGGTGGGCTATAGCCTTGGGGGGTGGGGCTGGCCAACTTCGTCCGCCGGACTCGGAATTGCGCGAGACTTTGTGAGGCACCTCCGTGTGCCAAAAATAGGCTGCGGGTACAGCCGCGTCCAAAAATAACCTCCCGTAGGCTGGGGAGCCAAGTTCGTCCAGCGGAAAAAGCCCACAAAAACGGGTGGGCTATAGCCTTGGGGTGTGGGGCTGGCCAACTACGTTCGCCGGACTCGGAATGGCGCGAGACTTTGTGAGGCACCTCCGTGTGCCAAAAATAGGCTACGGGCACAGCCGCGTCCAAAAATAACCTCCCGAAGGCCGGGGCGCCAAGTTCGTCCAGCGGAAAAAGCCCACAAAAACGGGTGGGCTATAGCCTTGGGGGGTGGGGCTGGCCAACTTCGTCCGTCGGACTCGGAATGGCGAGAGACTTTGCGAGGCGCCTCCGTGTGCCAAAAATAGGCCATGGGCAAAGCTGCGCCCAAAAATAACCGCCCGAAGGCCGGGGCGCCAAGTTCGTCCAGCGGAAAAAGGCCACAAAAACGGGTGGGCTATAGGCTTGGGGGGTGGGGCTGGCCAACTTCGTCCGCCGGACTCGGAATGACGCGAGACTTTGTGAGGTGCTTCCGTGTGCCAAAAATAGGCTGCGGGCACAGCCGCGTCCAAAAATAACCTCCCGAAGGCCGGGGCGCCAAGTTCGTCCAGCGGAAAAAGCCCACAAAAACGGGTGGGCTATAGCCTTGGGGGGTGGGGCTGGCCAACTTCGTCCGCCGGACTCGGAATGGCGCGAGACTTTGCGAAGTGCCTCCGTGTGCCAAAAATAGGCCATGGGCAAAGCTGGGCCCAAAAATAACCGCCCGAAGGCCGGGGCGCCAAGTTCGTCCAGCGGAAAAAGGCCACAAAAACGGGTGGGCTATAGGCTTGGGGGGTGGGGCTGGCCAACTTCGTCCGCCGGACTCGGAATGGTGCGAGACTTTGCGAGGCGCCTTCGTGTGCCAACAATAGGCTACGAGCAAATCGGTGCCCAAAAATAACCGCCCGAAGGCCGGGGCGCCAAGTTCGTCCAGCGGAAATAGCCCACAAAAACGGGTGGGCTATAGCCTTGGGGGGTGGGGCTGGCCAACTTCGTCCGCCGGACTCGGAATGGCGTGAGACCTTGCGAGGCGCCTCCGTGTGCCAAAAATAGGCCGCGGGCACAGCCGCGTCCAAAAATAACCACCAGAAGGCCGGGGCGCCAAGTTCGTCCAGCGGAAAAAGCCCACAAAAACAGGTGGGCTATAGCCTTGGGGTGTGGGGCTGGCCAACTACGTCCGCCGGACTCGGAATGGCGCGAGACATTGCGAGGCACCTCCGTGTGCCAAAAATTTGCTGCGGGCACAGCCGCGTCCAAAAATAACCTCCCGAAGGCCGGGGCGCCAAGTTCGTCCAGCGGAAAAAGGCCACAAAAACGGGTGGGCTATAGCCTTGGGGGGTGGGGCTGGCCGACTACGTCCGCCGGACTCGGAATGGCGCGAGACTTTGCGAGGCACCTCCGTGTGCCAAAAATAGGCTGCGGGCACAGCCGCGTCCAAAAATAACCTCCCGAAGGCCGGGGCGCCAAGTTCGTCCAGCGGAAAAAGCCCACAAAAACGGGTGGGCTATAGCCTTGGGGGGTGGGGCTGGCCAACTTCGTCCTCCGGACTCGGAATGGCGCGAGACTTTGCAAGGCACCTCCGTGTGCAAAAAATACGCCGCGGGCATAGCCGTGCCCAAAAATAACCGCCTGAAGGCCGGGGTGCCAAGTTCGTCCAGCGGAAAAAGGCCCCAAAAACGGGTGGGCTATAGCCTTGGGGGGTGGGGCTGGCCAACTTCATCCGCTGGACTCGGAATGGCGTAAAACTTTGCGAGGCACCTCCGTGTGCCAAAAATAGGCCGCGGGCACAGCCGCGCCCAAAAATAACAGCCCGAAGGCCGGGGTGCCAAGTTCTTCCAGCGGAAAAAGGCCCCAAAAACGGGTGGGCTATAGCCTGGGGGGGTGGGGCTGGCCAACTTCGTCCGCCGGACTCGGATTGGCGTGATACTTTGCGAGGCGTGTCCGTGTACCAAAAATAGGCCGCGGGCAAAGCCGCGCCCAAAAATAACCGCCCGAAGGCCGGGGCGCCTAGTTCGTCCAGCGGAAAAAGCCCACAAAAACGGGTGGGCTATAGCCTTGGGGGGTGGGGCCGGCCAACTTCGTCTGCAGGACTCGGATTGGCGCGATACTTTGCGAGGCGACTCCGTGTGCCAAAAATAGGCCGCGGGCAGAGCCGCGCCGAAATTTAACCGCCCGAAGGCCGGGCCACCAAGTTCGTCCTGCGGAAAAAGGCCACAAAAACGGGTGGGCTATAGCCTTGGGGGTGGGGCGGGCCAACTTCTTCCGCCGGACTCGGATTGGCGCGATACTTTGTGAGGCACCTCCGTGTGCCAAAAATAGGCCGCGAGCACAGCCGCGCCCAAAAATAACTGCCCGAAGGCCGGGGCGCCAAGTTCTTCCAGCGGAAAAAGGCCACAAAAACGGGTGGGCTATAGCCTTGGGGGGTGGGGCTGGCCAACTTCATCTGCTGGGCTCGGAATGGCGCGAAACATTGCGAGGTGCCTCCGTGTGCCAAAAATAGGCCGCAGGCACAGCCGTGCCCAAAAATAACCCCCCGAAGGCCGGGGCGCCACGTTCGTCCAGCGGAAAAAGCCCACAAAAACGGGTGGGCGACAGCCTTGGGGGATGGGACTGGCCAACTTCGTCCGCCGGACTCGGACTGGCGCGATACTTTGCGAGGCGACTCCATGTGCCAAAAATAGGCCGCGGGCAAAGCCGCGCCCAAAAATAACCGCCCGAAGGCCGGGGCGCCAAGTTCGTCCAGCGGAAAAAGCCCACAAAAACGGGTGGGCTATAGCCTTGGGGGGTGGGGCCGGCCAACTTTATCCGCTGGACTCGGAATGGCACGAAACTTTGCGAGGTGCCTCCGTGTGCCAAAAATAGGCCACGGGCACAGTCGCGCCCAAAAATAACAGCCAGAAGGCTGGGGCGCCAAGTTCGTCCAGCGGAAAAAGCCCACAGAAACGGGTGGGCTATAACCTTGGGGGGTGGGGCTGGCCAACGTCATCCGCCGGACTCGGAATGGCGCGAGACTTTGTGAGGCACCTCCGTGTGCCAAAAATAGGCCACGAGCACAGCCGCGCCCAAAAATAACTGCCCGAAGGCCGGGGCGCCAAGTTCTTCCAGCGGAAAAAGGCCACAAAAATGGGTGGGCTATAGCCTTGGGGGGTGGGGCTGGCCAACTTCATCTGCTGGGCTCGGAATGGCACGAAACATTGTGAGGTGCCTCCGTGTGCCAAAAATAGGCCGCAGGCACAGCCGTGCCCAAAAATAACCCCCCGAAGGCCGGGGCGCCACGTTCGTCCAGCGGAAAAAGCCCACAAAAACGGGTGGGCTATAGCCTTGGGGGGTGGGGCTGACCAACTTCGTCCGCCGGACTCGGATTGGCGCGAACCTTTGCGAGGCGACTCCGTGTGCCAATAATAGGCCGCGGGAAGAGCCGCGCCCAAAATTAACCGCGCGAAGGCCGGGGCGCCGAGTTCGTCCAGCGGAAAAAGGCCACAAAAACGGGTGGGCTATAGCCTTGGGGGGTGGGGCTGGCCAACTTCGTCCGCCGGACTCGGAATGCCGCGAGACTTTGCGAGACGCCTCCGTGTGCCAAAAAAAGGCTGCGGGCACAGCCGCGCCCGAAAATAACCGCCCGAAGGCCGGGGTGCCAAGTTCGTCCAGCGGAAAAAGACCCCAAAAACGGGTGGGCTATAGCCTTGGGGGGTGGGGCTGGCCAACTTCATCTGCTGGGCTCGAAATGGCACGAAACATTGCGAGGTGCCTCCGTGTGCCAAAAATAGGCCGCAGGCACAGCCGTTCCCAAAAATAACCCCCTGAAGGCCGGGGCGCCACGTTCGTCCAGCGGAAAAAGCCCACAAAAACGGGTGGGCGATAGCCTTGGGGGGTGGGACTGGCCAACTTCGTCCACCGGACTCGGATTGGCGCGATACTTTGCGAGGCGACTCTGTGTGCCAAAAATAGGCCGCGGGCACAGCCACGCCCAAAAATAACCGCCCGAAGGCCGGCGCGCCAAGTTCGTCCAGCGGAAAAAGGCCACAAAAACGGGTGGGCTATAGCCTTGGGGGGTGGGGCTGGCCAACTTCATCCGCTGCCCTCGGAATGGCGCGAAACTTTCCGAGGCGCCTCCATTTACCAAAAATAGGCCGCGGGCACAGCCGCACGGAAAAATAACCGCCCGAATGCCGGGGCACCAAGTTCGTCCAGCGGAAAATCCCACAAAAACGGGTGGGCTATAGCCTTGGGGGGTGGGGCTGGCCAACTTCGTCCGCCGCACTCGGAATGGCGCGAGACTTTGCGAGGTGCCTCCGTGTGCCAAAAATAGGCCGCGGGCACAGCCGCGCCCAAAAATAACCGCCCGAAGGCGGGGGCGCCAAGTTCGTCCAGCGGAAAAAGGCCCCAAAAACGGTTGGGCTATAGCCTTGGGGGGTGGGGCTGGCCAACTTCATCTGCTGGGCTCGAAATGGCGCGAAACATTGCGAGGTGCCTCCGTGTGCCAAAAATAGGCCGCAGGCACAGCCGTGCCCAAAAATAACCCCCCGAAGGCCGGGGCGCCACGTTCGTCCAGCGGAAAAAGCCCACAAAAACGGGTGGGCGATAGCCTTGGGGGGTGGGACTCGCCAACTTCGTCCACCGGACTCGGATTGGCGCGATACTTTGCGAGGCGACTCTGTGTGCCAAAAATAGGCCGCGGGCACAGCCACGCCCAAAAATAACCGCCCGAAGGCCGGCGCGCCAAGTTCGTCCAGCGGAAAAAGGCCACAAAAACGGGTGGGCTATAGCCTTGGGGGGTGGTGCTGGCCCACCTCGTCCGCCGGACTCGGAATGGCGCGAGACTTTGCGAGGCGTCTCCGTGTGCCAAAAATAGGCCGCGGGCACAGCCGCGCCCAAACATAACCGCCCGAAGGCCGGGGCGCCAAGTTCGTCCAGCGGAAAAAGCCCACAAAAACGGGTGGGCTATAGCCTTGGGGGGTGGGGCTGGCCAACTTAGTCCCCCGGACTCGGAATTGCGCGAGCCTTTGCGAGGTGCCTCCGTGTGCCAAAAATAGGCCGCGGGCACAGCCGCGCCCAAAACTAACCGCCCGAAGGCCGGGGCGCCAAGTTCGTCCCGCGGAAAAAACCCACAAAAACGGGTGGGCTATAGCCTTGGGGGGTGGGGCTGGCCAACTTCGTCCGCCGGACTCGGAATGGCGCGAGACTTTCCGAGGTCCCTCCGTGTGCCAAAAATACGCCGCGGGCACAGTTGCGCCCAAAAATAACCGCCCGAAGGCCGGGACACCAAGTTCGTCCAGCGGAAAAAGGCCATAAAAACGGGTGGGCTATAGCCGTGGGGGGTGGGGCTGGCCAACTTCGTCCGCCGGACTTGGAATGGCGCGAGACTTTGCGAGGCACCTCCATGTGCCAAAAATAGGCCACGGGAACACCCGCGCCAAAAAATAACCGCCCGAAGGTTGGGGCGCCAAGTTCGTCCAGCGAAAAAAGGCCACAAAAACGGGTGGGATATAGCCTTGGGCGGTGGGGCTGGCCCACCTCGTCCGCCTGACTCGGATTGGCGCGATACTTTGCGAGGCGACTCCGTGTGCCAAAAATAGGCTGCGGGCACAGCTGCGCCTAAAAATAACCGCCCGAAGGCCGGGGCGCCAAGTTCGTCCAGCGGAAAAAGGCCACAAAAACGGGTGGGCTATAGCCTTGGGGGGTGGGCCTGGCCAACTTCGTCTGCCGGACTCGGAATAGCGCGAGACTTCGCGAGGCGCCTCCGTGTGCCAAAAATAGGGCGCGGGCACAGCCGCACTCAAAAATAACCTCCCGAAGGCCGGGGCACCAAGTTCGTCCAGCGGAAACAGGCCACAAAAACGGGTGGGCTATAGCCTTGGGGGGTGGGGCTGGCCAACTTCGTCCGCCGGACTCGGAATGGCGCGTGACTTTGTGAGGCGCCTCCGTGTGCCAAAAATAGGCCGCGGGTACAGCCGCGCCCAAAAATAACCGGCCGAAGTCCGGGGCGCCAAGTTCATCCAGCGGAAAAAGCCCACAAAAACGGGCGGGCTATAGCCTTGGGAGGTGGGGCTGGCCAACTTCGTCCGCCGGACTCGGAATGGAGCGAGACTTTGCGAGGCGCGTCCGTGTGCCAAAAATAGGCCGCGGGCACAGCCGAGCCAAAAAATAACCGCCCGAAGGCCGTGGCGCCAAGTTCGTCCAGCGGAAAAAGCCCAAAAAAACGGGTGGACTATAGCCTTGGGGGCTGGGGCTGGCCAACTTCGTCCGCCGGACTTGGAATTGCGCGAGCCTTTGCGAGGTGCCTCCGTGTGCCAAAAATAGGCCGCGGGTACAGCCGCGCCCAAAAATAACCGCCCGAAGGCCGGGGCGCCAAGTTCCTCCAGCGGAAAAAGCCCACAAAAATGGGTGGGCTATAGCCTTGGGGGGTGGGGCTGGCCAACTTCGTCCGCCGGACTCGGAATGGTGCGAGACTTTGCGAGGCACCTCCGTGTGACAAAAAAAGGTCGCGGACACAGCCGCGCCCAAAAATAACAGCCCGAAGGCCGGAGCGCCAAGTTCGTCCAGCGGAAAAATCCCACAAAAACGGGTGGGCTATAGCCTTGGGGGGTGGGGTTGGCCAACTTCGTCCGCCGGACTCGGAATGGCGCGAGACTTTGCGAGGCACCTCCGTGTGCCAAAAATAGGCCGTAGGCACAGCCGCGTCCAAAAATAACCGCCCGATGGCGGGGGGGCCAAGTTCGTCCAGCGGAAAAAGCCCACAAAAACGGGTGGGCTATAGCCTTGTGGCTGGCCAACTTCGTCCGCCGGACTAGGAATGGCGTGAGACTTTGCGAGGCACCTCCATGTTCCAAAATTAGGACGCGAGCACAGCCGCGGCCAAAAATAACCGCCCGAAGGCTGGGGCGCAAATGTTCGTCCAGCGGAAAAATCCCACAAAAACGGGTGGGCTATAGCCTTGGGGGGTGGGGCTGTCCCACTTCGTCCGCCGGACACGGAATGGCGCGAGGCTTTGCGAGATGCCTCCGTGTGCCAAAAATAGGCCACGGGCGCAGCCGCGCACAAAAATAACCGCCCGAAGGACGGGGCGCCAAGTTCGTCCAGCGGAAAAATGCCACAAAAACGGGTGGGCTATAGCCTTGGGGTGTGGGGCTGGCCCACTTCGTCCGCCGGACTCGGAATGGCGCGGTACTTTGCGAGGTGCCTCCGTGTGGCAAAAATAGGCCGCGGGCACAGCCGCGCAAAAACATAACCGGCCGAAGGCCGGGGCGCCAAGTTCGTCCAGCGGAAAAAGGCCACAAAAACGGGTGGGCTATGGCCTTGGGGGGTGGGGTTGGCCAACTTCGTCCGCCGGACTCGGAATGGCGCGAGACTTTGCGAGGCACCTCCGTGTGCAAAAAATAGGCCACAGGCACAGCCGCGTCCAAAAATAACCGCCCGATGGCGGGGGCGCCAAGTTCGTCCAGCGGAAAAATCCCACAAAAACGGGTGGGCTATAGCCTTGGGGGGTGGGGCTGGCCCACTTCGTCCGCCGGACACGGAATGGCGCGAGGCTTTGCGAGATGCCTCCGTGTGCCAAAAATAGGCCGCGGGCGCAGCCGCGCACAAAAATAACCGCCCGAAGGCCGGGGCGCCAAGTTCGTCCAGCGGAAAAAGGCCACAAAAACGGGTGGGCTATAGCCTTGGGGTGTGGGGCTGGCCCACTTCGTCCGCCGGACTCGGAATGGCGCGGTACTTTGCGAGGTGCCTCCGTGTGGCAAAAATAGGCAGCGGGCACAGCCGCGCAAAAAAATAACCGGCCGAAGGCCGGGGCGCCAAGTTCGTCCAGCGGAAAAAGGCCACAAAAACGGGTGCGCTATAGCCTTGGGGAGTGGGGCTGGCCAACTTCGTCAGCCGGACTCGGAATGGCGCGAGACTTTGCGAGGCACCTCCATGTGCCAAAAATAGGTGGCGGGCACAGCCGTGCCCAAAAATAACAGCCCGAAGGCTGGAGCGCCAAGTTCGTCCAGCGGAAAAAGCCCACAAAAACGGGTGGGCTATAGCCTTGGCGTGTGGGGCTGGCCCACTTCGTCCGCCGGACTCGGAATGGCGCGGTACTTTGCGAGGTGCCTCCGTGTGGCAAAAGTAGGCCGCGGGCACAGCCGCGCAAAAAAATAACCGGCCGAAGGCCGGGGCGCCAAGTTCGTCCAGCGGAAAAAGGCCACAAAAACGGGTGCGCTATAGCCTTGGGGAGTGGGGCTGGCCAACTTCGTCAGCCGGACTCGGAATGGCGCGAGACTTTACGAGGCACCTCCATGTGCCAAAAATAGGTGGCGGGCACAGCCGTGCCCAAAAATAACAGCCCGAAGGCTGGAGCGCCAAGTTCGTCCAGCGGAAAAAGCCCACAAAAACGGGTGGGCTATAGCCTTGGGGGGTGGGGCTGGCCAACTTCGACCGCCGGACTCGAAATGGCGCGAGACTTTCCGAGGCACCTCCGTGCGCAAAAATTAGGCCACGAGCAGAGCCGCGGCCAAAAATAACCGCCCGAAGGCCGGGGCGCCAAGTTCGTCCAGCGGAAAAAGCCCACAAAAACGGGTGGGCTATAGCCTTGGGGGGTGGGGCTGGCCAACTTCTCCGCCGGACTCGGAATGGCGCGAGGCTTTGTGAGACGCCTCCGTGTGCCAAAAATAGGCCGCGGGCACAGCCGCCTACAAAAAATAACCGCCCGAAGGCGGGGCGCCAAGTTCGTCCAGCGGAAAAAGGCCACAAAAACGGGTGGGTTATAGCCTTGGGGTGTGGGGCTGGCCCACTTCGTCCGCCGGACTCGGAATGGCGCGGTACTTTGCGAGGTGCCTCCGTGTGGCAAAAATAGGCCGCGGGCACAGCCGCGCCAAAAAATAACCGCCCGAAGGCCGGGGCGCCAAGTTCGTCCAGCGGAAAAAGGCCACAAAAACGGGTGCGCTATAGCCTTGGGGAGTGGGGCTGGCCAACTTCGTCAGCCGGACTCGGAATGGCGCGAGACTTTGCGAGGCACCTCCATGTGCCAAAAATAGGTCGCGGGCACAGCCGCTTCCAAAAATAACAGCCCGAAGGCTGGAGCGCCAAGTTTGTCCAGCGGAAAAAGGCCACAAAAACGGGTGGGCTATAGCCTTGGGGGGTGGGGCTGGCCAACTTCGTCCGCCGGACTCGGAATGGAGCGAGACTTTGCGAGGCACCTCCGTGTGCCAAAAATAGGCCGCATGCATAGCCGCGCCCAAAAATAACTGCCCGAAGGCCGGGGCGCCAAGTTCGTCCAGCGGAAAAAGGCCACAAAAACGGGTGGGCTATAGCTTTGGGGTGTGGGGCTGGCCCACTTCATCCGCCGGACTCGGAATGGCGCGGTACTTTGCGAGGTGCCTCCGTGTGGCAAAAATAGGCTGCAGGCACAGCCGCGCCCAATAATAACCGCCCGAAGGCCGGGGCGCCAAGTTCGTCCAGCGGAAAAAGGCCACAAAAAAGGGTGGGCTATAGCCTTGGCGGGTGGGGCTGGCCAACTTCGTCCGCCGGACTCGGAATGCCGCGAGACTTTGCGAGGCACCTCCGTGTGCCAAAACTAGGCCGTGGGCACAGCCGCGCACAAAAATAACCACCCGAAGGCCGGGGCGCCAAGTTCGTCCAGCGGAAAAAGGCCACAAAAACGGGTGGGCTATAGCCTTGGGGGGTGGGGTTGGCCAACTTCGTGCGCCGGACTCGGAATGGCGCGAGACTTTGCGAGGCACCTCCGTGTGGAAAAAATAGGCCGCAGGCACAGCCGCGTCCAAAAATAACCGCCCAATGGCGGGGGCGCCAAGTTCGTCCAGCGGAAAAATCCCACAAAAACGGGTGGGCTATAGCCTTGGGGGGTGGGGCTGGCCCACTTCGTCCGCCGGACACGGAATGGCGCGAGGCTTTGCGAGATGCCTCCGTGTGCCAAAAATAGGCCGCGGGCGCAGCCGCGCACAAAAATAACCGCCCGAAGGCCGGGGCGCCAAGTTCGACCAGCGGAAAAAGGCCACAAAAACGGGTGGGCTATAGCCTTGGGGTGTGGGGCTGGCCCACTTCGTCCGCCGGACTCGGAATGGCGCGGTACTTTGCGAGGTGCCTCCGTGTGGCAAAAGTAGGCCGCGGGCACAGCCGCACAAAAAAATAACCGGCCGAAGGCCGGGGCGCCAAGTTCGTCCAGCGGAAAAAGGCCACAAAAACGGGTGCGCTATAGCCTTGGGGAGTGGGGCTGGCCAACTTCGTCAGCCGGACTCGGAATGGCGCGAGACTTTGCAAGGCACCTCCATGTGCCAAAAATAGGTGGCGGGCACAGCCGTTCCCAAAAATAACAGCCCGAAGGCTGGAGCGCCAAGTTCGTCCAGCGGAAAAAGCCCACAAAAACGGGTGGGCTATAGCCTTGGGGGGTGGGGCTGGCCAACTTCGTCCGCCGGACTCGGAATGCAGCGAGACTTTGCGAGGCACCTCCGTGTGCCAAAAATAGGCCGCATGCATAGCCGCGCCCAAAAATAATTGCCCGAAGGCCGGGGCGCCAAGTTCGTCCAGCGGAAAAAGGCCACAAAAACGGGTGGGCTATAGCCTTGGGGTGTGGGGCTGGCCCACTTCGTCCGCCGGACTCGGAATGGCGCGGTACTTTGGGAGGTGCCTCCGTGTGGCAAAAATAGGCTGCGGGCACAGCCGTTCCCAAAAATAACAGCCCGAAGGCTGGAGCGCCAAGTTCGTCCAGCGGAAAAAGCCCACAAAAACGGGTGGGCTATAGCCTTGGGGGGTGGGGCTGGCCAACTTCGTCCGCCGGACTCGGAATGCAGCGAGACTTTGCGAGGCACCTCCGTGTGCCAAAAATAGGCCGCATGCATAGCCGCGCCCAAAAATAATTGCCCGAAGGCCGGGGCGCCAAGTTCGTCCAGCGGAAAAAGGCCACAAAAAAGGGTGGGCTATAGCCTTGGCGGGTGGGGCTGGCCAACTTCGTCCGCCGGACTCGGAATGCCGCGAGACTTTTCGAGGCACCTCCGTGTGCCAAAACTAGGCCGTGGGCACAGCCGCGCACAAAAATAACCACCCGAAGGCCGGGGCGCCAAGTTCGTCCAGCGGAAAAAGGCCACAAAAACGGGTGGGCTATAGCCTTGGGGGGTGGGGCTGGCCAACTTCGTCCGCCGGACTCGGAATGGAGCGAGACTTTGCGAGGCACCTCCGTGTGCCAAAAATAGGCCGCGTGCATAGGCACGCCCAAAAATAACTGCCCGAAGGCCGGGGTGCCAAGTTCGTCCAGCGGAAAAAGCCCAAAAAAACGGGCGGGCTATAGCCTTGGGGGGTGGGGCTGGCCGACTTCCTTCGCCGGACTCGGAATGGCGCGAGGCTTTGTGAGACGCCTCCGTGTGCCAAAAATAGGCCGCGGGCGCAGCCGCGTACAAAAAATAACAGCCCGAAGGCTGGAGCGCCATGTTTGTCCAGCGGAAAAAGGCCACAAAAACGGGTGGGCTATAGCCTTGGGGTGTGGGGCTGGCCAACTTCGTCCGCCGGACTCGGAATGCAGCGAAACTTTGCGAGGCACCTCCGTGTGCCAAAAATAGGCCGCATGCATAGCCGCGCCCAAAAATAATTGCCCGAAGGCCGGGGCGCCAAGTTCGTCCAGCGGAAAAAGGCCACAAAAATGGGTGGGCTATAGCCTTGGGGTGTGGGGCTGGCCCACTTCGTCCGCCGGACTCGGAATGGCGCGGTACTTTGCGAGGTGCCTCCGTGTGGCAAAAATAGGCTGCGGGCACAGCCGTGCCCAATAATAACCGCACGAAGGCCGGGGCGCCAAGTTCGTCCAGCGGAAAAAGGCCACAAAAAAGGGTGGGCTATAGCCTTGGCGGGTGGGGCTGGCCAACTTCGTCCGCCGGACTTGGAATGCCGCGAGACTTTGCGAGGCACCTCCGTGTGCCAAAACTAGGCTGTGGGCACAGCCGCGCACAAAAATAACCACCCGAAGGCCGGGGCGCCAAGTTCGTCCAGCGGAAAAAGGCCACAAAAACGGGTGGGCTATAGCCTTGGGGGGTGGGGCTGGCCAACTTCGTCCGCCGGACTCGGAATGGAGCGAGACTTTGCGAGGCACCTCCGTGTGCCAAAAATAGGCCGCGTGCATAGGCACGCCCAAAAATAACTGCCCGAAGGCCGGGGTGGCAAGTTCGTCCTGCGGAAAAAGCCCAAAAAAACGGGCGGGCTATAGCCTTGGGGGGTGGGGCTGGCCGACTTCCTTCGCCGGACTCGGAATGGCGCGAGACTTTGCGAGGCGCCTCCGTGTGCCAAAAATAGGCCGCGGACAAAGCCGCACCCAAAAATAACCGCCCGAAGGCCGGGGCGCCAAGTTCGTCCAGCAGAAAAAGGCCACAAAAACGGGTGGGCTATAGCCTTGGGGGGTGGGGCTGGCCAACTTCGTCCGCCGGACTCGGAATGGTGCGAGACTTTGCAAGGCGCCTCCGTGTGCCAAAAATAGGCCATGGGCAAAGCCGCGCCCAAAAATAACTGCCCGAAGGCCGGGGCGCCAAGTTCGTCCATCAGAAAAAGGCCACAAAAACGGGTGGGCTATAGCCTTGGGGGGTGTGGCTGGCCAACTTCGTCCGCTGGACTCGGAATGGCGCGAGACTTTGCGAGGCACCTCCGTGTGCCAAAAATAGGCCGTGGGTACAGCCGCGCACAAAAATAACCACCCGAAGGCTGGGGCGCCAAGTTCGTCCAGCGGAAAAAGGCCACAAAAACGAGTGGGCTATAGCCTTGGGGGGTGGGGCTGGCCAACTTCGTCCGCTGGACTCTGAATTGCGCGAGGCTTTGCGAGGCGCCTCCATTTGCCAAAAATAGGCCGCGGGTACAGCCGCGCCCAAAAATAACCAGCCGAAGGCTGGGGCGACAAGTTCGTCCAGCGGAAAAAGCCCACAAAAACAGGTGGGCTATAGCCTTGGGGGGTGGGGCTGGCCAACTTCGTCCGCCGGACACGGAATGGCGCGAGACTTTGCGAGGTGCCTCCGTGGTCCAAAAATAGGCCGCAGGCGCAGCCGCGCACAAAAATAACCGCCCGAAGGCTGGGGCGCCAAGTTCGTCCAGCGGAAAAAGGCCACAAAAACGGGTGGGCTATAGCCTTGGGGAGTGGGGCTGGCCAACTTCGTCAGCCGGACTCGGAATGGCGCGAGACTTTGCAAGGCACCTCCATGTGCCAAAAATAGGCCGCGGGCACAGCCGTACCCAAAAATAACCGCCCGAAGGCCGGGGCGCCAAGTTCATCCAACGGAAAAAGCCCACAAAAACGGGTGGGCTATAGCCTTGGGGGGTGGGGCTGGCAAACTTCGTCCGCCGGACTCGGAATGGCGCGAGACTTTGCGAGGCACCTCCGTGTGCCAAAACTAGGCCGTGGGCACAGCCGCGCACAAAAATAACCACCCGAAGGCTGGGGCGCCAAGTTCGTCCAGCGGAAAAAGGCCACAAAAACGAGTGGGCTATAGCCTTGGGGGGTGGGGCTGGCCAACTTCGTCCGCTGGACTCTGAATTGCGCGAGGCTTTGCGAGGCGCCTCCATTTGCCAAAAATAGGCCGCGGGTACAGCCGCGCCCAAAAATAACCAGCCGAAGGCTGGGGCGACAAGTTCTTCCAGCGGAAAAAGCCCACAAAAACAGGTGGGCTATAGCCTTGGGGGGTGGGGCTGGCCAACTTCGTCCGCCGGACACGGAATGGCGCGAGACTTTGCGAGGTGCCTCCGTGGTCCAAAAATAGGCCGCAGGCGCAGCCGCGCACAAAAATAACCGCCCGAAGGCTGGGGCGCCAAGTTCGTCCAGCGGAAAAAGGCCACAAAAACGGGTGGGCTATAGCCTTGGGGAGTGGGGCTGGCCAACTTCGTCAGCCGGACTCGGAATGGCGCGAGACTTTGCAAGGCACCTCCATGTGCCAAAAATAGGCCGCTGGCACAGCCGTACCCAAAAATAACCGCCCGAAGGCCGGGGCGCCAAGTTCATCCAACGGAAAAAGCCCACAAAAACGGGTGGGCTATAGCCTTGGGGGGTGGGGCTGGCAAACTTCGTCCGCCGGACTCGGAATGGCGCGAGACTTTGCGAGGCACCTCCGTGTGCCAAAACTAGGCCGTGGGCACAGCCGCGCACAAAAATAACCACCCGAAGGCTGGGGCGCCAAGTTCGTCCAGCGGAAAAAGGCCACAAAAACGAGTGGGCTATAGCCTTGGGGGGTGGGGCTGGCCAACTTCGTCCGCTGGACTCTGAATTGCGCGAGGCTTTGCGAGGCGCCTCCATTTGCCAAAAATAGGCCGCGGGTACAGCCGCGCCCAAAAATAACCAGCCGAAGGCTGGGGCGACAAGTTCGTCCAGCGGAAAAAGCCCACAAAAACAGGTGGGCTATAGCCTTGGGGGGTGGGGCTGGCCAACTTCGTCCGCCGGACACGGAATGGCGCGAGACTTTGCGAGGTGCCTCCGTGGTCCAAAAATAGGCCGCAGGCGCAGCCGCGCACAAAAATAACCGCCCGAAGGCTGGGGCGCCAAGTTCGTCCAGCGGAAAAAGGCCACAAAAACGGGTGGGCTATAGCCTTGGGGAGTGGGGCTGGCCAACTTCGTCAGCCGGACTCGGAATGGCGCGAGACTTTGCAAGGCACCTCCATGTGCCAAAAATAGGCCGCGGGCACAGCCGTACCCAAAAATAACCGCCCGAAGGCCGGGGCGCCAAGTTCATCCAACGGAAAAAGCCCACAAAAACGGGTGGGCTATAGCCTTGGGGGGTGGGGCTGGCAAACTTCGTCCGCCGGACTCGGAATGGCGCGAGACTTTGCGAGGCACCTCCGTGTGCCAAAACTAGGCCGTGGGCAGAGCCGCGCACAAAAATAACCACCCGAAGGCTGGGGCGCCAAGTTCGTCCAGCGGAAAAAGGGCACAAAAACGGGTGGGCTATAGCCTTGGGGGGTTGGGCTGGCCAACTTCGTCCGCCGGACTCGGAATGGCGCGAGACTTTGCGAGGCACCTTCGTGTGCCAAAAATAGGCCGCGGGTACAGCCACGCCCAAAAATAACCAGCCGAAGGCTGGGGCGACAAGTTCGTCCAGCGGAAAAAGCCCACAAAAACGGGTGGGCTATAGCCTTGGGGGGTGGGGCTGGCCCACTTCGTCCGCCGGACTCGGAATGGAGCGAGACTTTGCGAGGCGCCTCCGTGTGCCAAAAATAGGCCACGGGCACAGCCGCGCCCAAAAATAACCGCCCGAAGGCCGGGGCGCGAAGTTCGTCCGGCGGAAAAAGCCCAAAAAAACGGGTGGGCTATAGCCTTGGGGGGTGGGGCTGGCCGACTTCCTTCGCCGGACTCGGAATGCCGCGAGACTTTACGAGGCGCCTCCGTGTGCCAAAATTAGGCCGCGGACAGAACCGCGCCGAAAAATAACCGCCCGAAGGCCGGGGCGCCAAGTTCGTCCAGCGGAAAAAGGCCACAAAAATGGGTGGGCTATAGCCTTCGGGGGTGGGGCTGGCCAACTTCGTCCGCCGGACTCAGAATGGCGTGAGACTTTTCAAGGCACCTCCGTGTGCCAAAAATAGGCCATGGAGACAGCCGCGCCCAAAAATAACTGCCCGAAGGCCGGGGTGCCAAGTTCGTCCATCAGAAAAAGGCCACAAAAACGGGTGGGCTATAGCCTTGGGGGGTGTGGCTGGCCAACTTCGTCCGCCGGACTCGGAATGGCGCGAGAGTTTACGAGGTGCCTCCGTGTGCCAAAAATAAGCCGCGGGCACAGCCGCTCCCAAAAATAACCGCCCGAAGGCCGGGGCGCCATGTTCGTCCAGCGGAAAAAGGCCACAAAAACGGGTGGGCTATAGCCTTGGGGGCTGGGGCTGGCCAACTTCATCCGCCGGACTCGGAATGCCGCCAGACTTTGTAAGGCGCCTCCATGTGCCAAAAATAGGCCGTGGGCACAGCCGCGCCCAAAAATAACCGCCCGAAGCCCGGGGTGCCAAGTTCGTCCAGCGGAAAAAGGCCACAAAAACGGGTGGGCTATAGCCTTGGGGGGTGGGGCTGGCCAACTTCGTCCGCCGGACTCGGAATGGCACGAGACTTTGCAAGGCGCCTCCGTGTGCCAAAAATAGGCCACGGGTACAGCCGCGCCCAAAAATAACCGGCCGAAGGCCGGGGCGCCAAGTTCGTCCCGCGGAAAAAGGCCACAAAAACGGGTGGGCTATAGCCTTGGGGGGTGGGGCTGGCCAACTTCGTCCGCCGGACTCGGAATGGAGAGAGACTTTGCGAGGCACCTCTGTCTGCCAAAAATAGGCCGCGGTCAAAGCAGCGCCGAAAAATAACCACCCGAAGGCCGGGGCGCCAAGTTCGTCCAACGGAAAAAGGCCACAAAAACGGGTGGGCTATAGCATTGGGGGGTGGGGCTGGCCAACTTCGTCCGCCGGACTCGGAATGGCCCGAGTCTTTGCGAGGCGCCTCCATGTGCCAAAAGTAGGCCGCGGGCACAGCCGCGCCCAAAAATAACCGCCCGAGGGCCGGGGCGCCAAGTTCGTCCAGCGGAAAAAGACTACAAAACCGGGTGGGCTATAGCCTTGGGGGGTGGGGCTGGCCGACATCATCCGCCGGACTCGGAATTGTGCGAGACTTTGCGAGGCGCCTCCGTGTTCCAAAAATGGGCCGCGGGCACAGCCGAACCCAAAAATTAACGCCCGAAGGCTGGGGCGCCAAGTTCGTCCAGCGGAAAAAGGGCACAAAAACGGGTGGGCTATAGCCTTGGGGGGTTGGGCTGGCCAACTTCGTCCGCCGGACTCGGAATGGCGCGAGACTTTGCAAGGCACCTTCGTGTGCCAAAAATAGGCCGCGGGTACAGCCACGCCCAAAAATAACCAGCCGAAGGCCGGGGCGACAAGTTCGTCCAGCGGAAAAAGCCCACAAAAACGGGTGGGCTATAGCCTTGGGGGGTGGGGCTGGCCCACTTCGTCCGCCGGACTCGGAATGGCGCGAGACTTTGCGAGGCGCCTCCGTGTGCCAAAAATAGGCCGCGGGCACAGCCGCGCCCAAAAATAACCGTCCGAAGCCCGGGGCGCTAAGTTCGTCCAGCGGAAAAAGACCACAAAAACGGGTGGGCTATATCCTTCGGGGGTGGGGCTGGCCGACTTCGTCCGCCGGACTCGGAATGGCGTGAGACTTTGCGAGGCTCCTCTGTGTGCTAAAAATAGGCCGCGGGCACAGCCGCGCCCCAAAATTAACGCCCGAATCCCGGGGCGCCAAGTTCGTCCAGCGGAAAACGACCACAAAACCGGGTGGGCTATATCCTTCGGGGGTGGGGCTCGCCAACTTTGTCCGCCGGACTCGGAATGGCGCGAGAGTTTACGTGGCGCCTCCGTGTGCCAAAAATAAGCCGTGGGCACAGCCGCTCCCAAAAAAAACCGCCCGAAGGCCGGGGCGGCAAGTTCGTCCAGCGGAAAAAGGCCACAAAAACGGGTGGGATATAGCCTTGGGGGGTGGGGCTGGCAGACATCATCCGCTGGACTCGGAATTGTGCGAGACTTTGCGAGGTGCCTCCGTGTTCCAAAAATAGGCCGCGGGCACAGCCGGGCCCAAAAATAACCACCCGAAGGCCGGGGCGCCAAGTTCGTCCAGCAGAAAAAGCCCACAAAAACGGGTGGGCTATACCCGCGGGGGGTTGGGCTGGCGAACTTCGTCCGCCGCACTCGGAATGGCGCGAGCGTTTACGAGGTGCCTCCGTGTGCCAAAATTAAGCCGCGGGCACAGCCGCTCCAAAAAATAACCGCCCGAAGGCCGGGGCGCCAAGTTCGTCCAGCGGAAAAAGGCCACAAAATCGGGTGGGCTATAGCCTTGTGGGCTGGGGCTGGCCAACTTCATCCGCCGGTCTCGGAATGCCGCCAGACTTTGCAAGGCGCCTCCGTGTGCCAAAAATAGGCCGCGGGCACAGCCGCGCCCAAAAATTAACGCCCGAAGCCCGGGGCGCCAAGTTCGTCCAGCGGAAAAAGACCACAAAAACGGGTGGGCTAAATCCTTCGGGGGTGGGGCTCGCCAACTTCGTCTGCCGGACTCGGAATGGCACGAGACTTTGCAGGTGCCTCCGTGTGCCAAAAATAGGCCGCGGGCACAGCCGCACCCAAAAATAACTGCCCGAAGGCCGGGGCGCCAAGTTCGTCCAGCGGAAAAAGCCCGCAAAAACAGGTGGGCTATAGCCTTGGGGAGTGGGGCTGGCCCACTTCGTCCGCCGGACTCGGAATGCCGTGAGACTTTGCGAGGGGCCTCCGTGTGCCAAAAATAGGCCGCGGGCAAGGCCGCGCACAAAAATAACCGCCCGAAGGCCGGGGCGCCAAGTTCGTCCAGCGGAAAAAGCCCACAAAAACGGGTGGGCTATAGCCTTGGGGGGTGGGGCTGGCCGACTTCGTCCGCCGGACTCGGAATGGCGCGAGACTTTGCGAGGTGCCTCCCTGTGCCAAAACTAGGCCGCGGACACAGCCTTTCCCAAAAATAACCGCCCGAAGGCCGGGGCGCCAAGTTCGTCCAGCGGAAAAAGCCCACAAAAACGGGTGGGCTATAGCCTTGGGGGGTGGGGCTGGCCAACTTCGTCCGCTGGACTCGGAATGGCGTGAGACTTTGCGAGGTGCCTCCGTGTGCCAAAAATAGGCCGCGGGCACAGCCGCGCCCAAAAATAACCGCCCGAAGGCCGGGGCGCCAAGTTCGTCCAGCGGAAAAATCCCACAAAAACGGGGGGGCTATAGCCTTGGGGGGTGGGGCTGGCCCATTTCGTCCGCCGGACTCGGAACGGCGCGAGACTTTGCGAGGTGCCTCCGAGTGCCAAAAATAGGCCAGGGCACAGCCGCACCCAAAAATAACCGCCCGAAGGCCGGGGCGCCAAGTTCGTCCAGCGGAAAAAGCCTGCAAAAACGGGTGGGCTATACCCTGGGGGAATGGCGCTGGCCCACTTCGTCCGCCGGACTCCGAATGGCGCGAGACTTTGCGAGGCTCCTCCGTGTGCCAAAAATAGGCCGTGAGCAGAGCCGCGCCCAAATATAACCGCCCGAAGGCCGGGGCGCCATGTTCGTCCAGCGGAAAAAGGCCACAAAAACGGGTGGGCTATAGGCTTGGGGGGTGGGGCTGGCCGACTTCCTCCGCCGGACTAGGAATGGCGCGAGACTTTGTGAGGCACCTCCGTGTGCCAAAAATAGGCCGTGGGCACAGCCGCGCCCAAAAATAACTGCACGAAGGCCGGGTTGCAAAGTTCGTCCAGCGGAAAAAGCCGACAAAAACGGGTGGGCTATAGCCTTGGGGGGTGGGGCTGGCCAACTTCGTCCGCCGGACTCAGAATGGCGTGAGACTTTGCGAGGCACCTCCGTGTGCCAAAAATAGGCCGCGGGCAGAGCCGCGCCCAAATATAACCGCCCGAAGGCCGGGGCGCCATGTTCGTCCAGTGGAAAAAGGCCACAAAAACGGGTGGGCTATAGCCTTGGGGGGTGGGGCTGGCCAACTTCGTCCGCCGGACTCGGAATGGCGCGAGACTTTGCGAGGTGACTCCCTGTGCCAAAAATAGGCCGCGGACACAGCCTTGCCCAAAAATAACCGCCCGAAGGCCGGGGCGCCAAGTTCGTCCAGCGGAAAAAGCCCACAAAAACGGGTGGGCTATAGCCTTGGGGGGTGGGGCTGGCCAACTTCGTCCGCTGGACTCGGAATGGCGCGAGACTTTACGAGGTGCCTCCATGTGCCAAAAATAGGCCGCGGGCACAGCCACGCCCAAAAATAACCGCCCGAAGGCCGGGGCGCCAAGTTCGTCCAGCGGAAAAAGCCCACAAAAACGGGTGGGCTATAGCCTTGGGGAGTGGCGCTGGCCCACTTCGTCCGCCGGACTCGGAATGCCGTGAGACTTTGCGAGGGGCCTCCGTGTGCCAAAAATAGGCCGCGGGCAAGGCCGCGCACAAAAATAACCGCCCGAAGGCCGGGGCGCCAAGTTCGTCCAGCGGAAAAAGCCCACAAAAACGGGTGGGCTATAGCCTTGGGGGGTGGGGCTGGCCGACTTCGTCCGCCGGACTCGGAATGGCGTGAGACTTTGCGAGGTGCCTCCCTGTGCCAAACTAGGCCGCGAACACAGCCTTTCCCAAAAATAACCGCCCGAA
Source organism: Citrus x changshan-huyou (assembly GCA_039657385.1). NCBI lineage: Eukaryota > Viridiplantae > Streptophyta > Magnoliopsida > Sapindales > Rutaceae > Citrus > Citrus x changshan-huyou. Next base: position 960,353 of record JBCGBO010000016.1, read on the forward strand.
GGCCGGGGCGCCAAGTTCGTCCAGCGGAAAAAGCCCACAAAAACGGGTGGGCTATAGCCTTGGGGGGTGGGGCTGGCCAACTTCGTCCGCTGGACTCGGAATGGCGCGAGACTTTGCGAGGTGCCTCCGTGTGCCAAAAATAGGCCGCGGGCACAGCCGCGCCCAAAAATAACCGCCCGAAGGCCGGGGCGCCAAGTTCGTCCAGCGGAAAAATCCCACAAAAACGGGGGGGCTATAGCCTTGGGGGGTGGGGCTGGCCCATTTCGTCCGCCGGACTCGGAATGGCGCGAGACTTTGCGAGGTGCCTCCGTGTGCCAAAAATAGGCCAGGGCACAGCCGCACCCAAAAATAACCGCCCGAAGGCCGGGGCGCCAAGTTCGTCCAGCGGAAAAAGCCTGCAAAAACGGGTGGGCTATACCCTGGGGGAATGGCGCTGGCCCACTTCGTCCGCCGGACTCCGAATGGCGCGAGACTTTGCGAGGCTCCTCCGTGTGCCAAAAATAAAACGCGAGCAGAGCCGCGCCCAAATATAACCGCCCGAAGGCCGGGGCGCCATGTTCGTCCAGCGGAAAAAGGCCACAAAAACGGGTGGGCTATAGGCTTGGGGGGTGGGGCTGGCCGACTTCGTCCGCCGGACTCGGAATGCCGAGAGACTTTGCGAGGTGCCTCCGTGTGCCAAAAATAGGCCGCGGGCAAGGCCGCGCACAAAAATAACCGCCCGAAGGCCGGGGCGCCAAGTTCGTCCAGCGGAAAAAGCCCACAAAAACGGGTGGGCTATAGCCTTGGGGGGTGGGGCTGGCCGACTTCCTCCGCCGGACTCGGAATGGCGCGAGACTTTGTGAGGCGCCTCCGTGTGCCAAAAATAGGCCGTGGGCACAGCCGCGCCCAAAAATAACTGCACGAAGGCCGGGTTGCAAAGTTCGTCCAGCGGAAAAAGCCCACAAAAACGGGTGGGCTATAGCCTTGGGGGGTGGGGCTGGCCAACTTCGTCCGCCGGACTCAGAATGGCGCGAGACTTTGCGAGGCACCTCCGTGTGCCAAAAATAGGCCGCGGACAGAGCCGCGCCCAAATATAACCGCCCGAAGGCCGGGGCGCCATGTTCGTCCAGTGGAAAAAGGCCACAAAAACGGGTGGGCTATAGCCTTGGGGGGTGGGGCTGGCCAACTTCGTCCGCCGGACTCGGAATGGCGCGAGACTTTGCGAGGCGACTCCCTGTGCCAAAAATAGGCCGCGGACACAGCCTTGCCCAAAAATAACCGCCCGAAGGCCGGGGCGCCAAGTTCGTCCAATGGAAAAAGCCCACAAAAACGGGTGGGCTATAGCCTTGGGGGGTGGGGCTGGCCAACTTCGTCCGCTGGACTCGGAATGGCGCGAGACTTTGCGAGGTGCCTCCGTGTGCCAAAAATAGGCCGCGGGCACAGCCACGCCCAAAAATAACAGCCCGAAGGCCGGGGCGCCAAGTTCGTCCAGCGGAAAAAGCCCACAAAAACGGGTGGGCTATAGCCTTGGGGGGTGGGACTGGCCCATTTCGTCCGCCGGACTCGGAATGGCGCGAGACTTTGCGAGGTGCCTCCGTGTGCCAAAAATAGGCCGGGGCACAGCCTTGCCCAAAAATAACCGCCCGAAGGCCGGGGCGCCAAGTTCGTCCAGCGGAAAAAGCCCACAAAAACGGGTGGGCTATAGCCTTGGGGGGTGGGGCTGGCCAACTTCGTCCGCTGGACTCGGAATGGCGCGAGACTTTACGAGGTGCCTCCGTGTGCCAAAAATAGGCCGCGGGCACAGCCACGACCAAAAATAACCGCCGGAAGGCCGGGGCGCCAAGTTCGTCCCGCGGAAAAAGGCCACAAAAACGGGTGGGCTATAGCCTTGGGGAGTGGGGCTGGCCCACTTCGTCCGCCGGACTCGGAATGCCGTGAGACTTTGCGAGGGGCCTCCGTGTGCCAAAAATAGGCCGCGGGCAAGGCCGCGCACAAAAATAACCGCCCGAAGGCCGGGGCGCCAAGTTCGTCCAGCGGAAAAAGCCCACAAAAACGGGTGGGCTATAGCCTTGGGGGGTGGGGCTGGCCGACTTCGTCCGCCGGACTCGGAATGGCGCGAGACTTTGCGAGGTGCCTCCCTGTGCCAAAACTAGGCTGCGGACACAGCCTTTCCCAAAAATAACCGCCCGAAGGCCGGGGCGCCAAGTTCGTCCAGCGGAAAAAGCCCACAAAAATGGGTGGGCTATAGCCTTGGGGGGTGGGGCTGGCCAACTTCGTCCGCTGGACTAGGAATGGCGCGAGACTTTGCGAGGTGCCTCCGTGTGCCAAAAATATGCCGCGGGCACAGCCGCGCCCAAAAATAACCGCCCGAAGGCCGGGGCGCCAAGTTTGTCCAGTGGAAAAATCCCACAAAAACGGGGGGGCTATAGCCTTGGGGGGTGGGGCTGGCCCATTTCGTCCGCCGGACTCGGAATGGCGCGAGAATTTGCGAGGTGCCTCCGTGTGCCAAAAATAGGCCAGGGCACAGCCGCACCCAAAAATAACCGCCCGAAGGCCGGGGCGCCAAGTTCGTCCAGCGGAAAAAGCCTGCAAAAACGGGTGGGCTATACCCTGGGGGAATGGCGCTGGCCCACTTCGTCCGCCGGACTCCGAATGGCGCGAGACTTTGCGAGGTGCCTCCGTGTGCCAAAAATAGGCCAGGGCACAGCCGCGCCCAAAAATAACTGCACGAAGGCCGGGTTGCAAAGTTCGTCCAGCGGAAAAAGCCCACAAAAACGGGTGGGCTATAGCCTTGGGGGGTGGGGCTGGCCAACTTCGTCCGCCGGACTCAGAATGGCGCGAGACTTTGCGAGGCACCTCCGTGTGCCAAAAATAGGCCGCGGACAGAGCCGCGCCCAAATATAACCGCCCGAAGGCCGGGGCGCCATGTTCGTCCAGTGGAAAAAGGCCACAAAAACGGGTGGGCTATAGCCTTGGGGGGTGGGGCTGGCCAACTTCTTCCGCCGGACTCGGAATGGCGCGAGACTTTGCGAGGCGACTCCCTGTGCCAAAAATAGGCCGCGGACACAGCCTTGCCCAAAAATAACCGCCCGAAGGCCGGGGCGCCAAGTTCGTCCAATGGAAAAAGCCCACAAAAACGGGTGGGCTATAGCCTTGGGGGGTGGGGCTGGCCAACTTCGTCCGCTGGACTCGGAATGGCGCGAGACTTTGCGAGGCACCTCTGTGTGCCAAAAATAGGCCGCGGGCACAGCCACGCCCAAAAATAACAGCCCGAAGGCCGGGGCGCCAAGTTCGTCCAGCGGAAAAAGCCCGCAAAAACGGGTGGGCTATAGCCTTGGGGGGTGGTGCTGGCCAACTTCTTCCGCCGGACTCGGAATGGCGCGAGAGTTTACGAGGCACCTCCGTGTGCCAAAATTAAGCCGCGGGCAGAGCCGCTCCCAAAAATAACCGCCCGAAGGCCGGGGAGCCAAGTTCGTCCAGCGGAAAAAGGCCACAAAAACGGGTGGGCTATAGCCTTGGGGGGTGGGGCTGGCAAACTTCGTCTGCCGGACTCGGAATGGCGCGAGACTTTGTGAGGCGCCTCCGTGTGCCAAAAATAGGCCGCGGGCACAGCCGCGCCAAAAAATAACCGCCCGATGTCCGGGGCGCCATGTTCGTCCAGCGGAAAAAGCCCACAAAAACGGGTGGGCTATAGCCTTGGGGGGTGGCGCTGGCCGACTTCCTCCGCCGGACTCGGAATGGCGCGAGACTTTGCGAGGCGCCTCCGTGTGCCATAAATAGGCCGTGGGCACAGCCACGCCCAAAAATAACTGCCCGAAGGCCGGGTTGCAAAGTTCGTCCAGCGGAAAAAGCCAACAAAAACGGGTGGGCTATAGCCTTGGGGGGTGGGGCTGGCCAACTTCGTCCGCCGGACTCAGAATGGCGCGAGACTTTGCGAGGTGCCTCCGTGTGCCAAAATTAGACCGCGAGCAGAGCCGCGGCCAAATATAACCGCCCCAAGGCCGGGGCGCCATGTTCGTCCAGCGGCAAAAGGCCACAAAAACGGGTGGGCTATAGGCTTGGCGGGTGGGGCTGGCCAACTTCGTCCGCCGGACTCGGAATGGCGCGAGACTTTGCGAGGCGCCTCCATGTGCCAAAAATAGGCCGCGGGCACAGCCGCACCAAAAAATAACCACCCGAAGTCCGGGGCGCCATGTTCGTCCAGCGGAAAAAGCCCACAAAAACGGGAGGGCTATAGCCTTGGGGGGTGGGGCTGGCCCACTTCGTCCGCCGGACTTGAAATGGCGCGAGACTTTGCGAGGCGCCTCCGTGTGCCAAAAATAGGCCACGGGCACAGCCACACCCAAAAATAACCGCCCGAAGGCCGGGGCGCCAAGTTCGTCCCGCGGAAAAAGGCCACAAAAACGGGTGGGCTACAGCCTTGGGGGGTGGGGCTGGCCAACTTCGTCCGCCGGACTCGGAATGGTACGATACTTTGCGAGGCACCTCTGTGTGCCAAAAATAGGCCGCGGGCACAGCCGCGCCCGAAAATAACCGTCCGAAGGCCGGGCGCCAAGTTCGTCCAGCGGAAAAAGCCCGCAAAAACGGGTGGGCTATAGCCTTGGGGGGTGGTGCTGGCCAACTTCTTCCGCCGGACTCGGAATGGCGCGAGAGTTTACGAGGCACCTCCGTGTGCCAAAATTAAGCCGCGGGCAGAGCCGCTCCCAAAAATAACCGCCCGAAGGCCGGGGCGCCAAGTTCGTCCAGCGGAAAAAGGCCACAAAAACGGGTGGGCTATAGCCTTGGGGGCTGGGGCTGGCCAACTTCATCCGCCGGCCTCGGAATGCCGCCAGACTTTGCAAGGCACCTCCGTGTGCCAAAAATAGGCCGCGGGCACAGCCGCGCCCAAAAATTATCGCCCGAAGCCCGGGGCGCCAAGTTCGTCCAGCGGAAAAAGACTACAAAAACGGGTGGGCTATATCCTTCGGGGGTGGGGCTCGCCAACTTCGTCCGCCGGACTCGGAATGGCGCGAGACTTTGCGAGGTGCCTCCGTGTGCCAAAAATAGGCCGCGGGCACAGCCGCACCCAAAAATAACCGCCCGAAGGCCGGGGCGCCAAGTTCGTCCAACGGAAAAAGCCCACAAAAGCGGGTGGGCTATAGCCTTGGGGGGTGGGGCTGGCCCACTTCGTCCGCCGGACTCGGAATGGCGCGAGACTTTGCGAGGTGCCTCCGTGTACCAAAAATAGGCCACAGGCACAGCCGCACCCAAAAATAACCGCCCGAAGGCCAGGGCGCAAAGTTCGTCCCGCGGAAAAAGGCCACAAAAACGGGTGGACTATAGCCTTGGGGGCTGGGGCTGGCCAACTTCGTCCACCGGACTTGGAATTGCGCGAGCCTTTACGAGGCGCCTCCGTGTGCCAAAAATAGGCCGCGGACACAGCCGCGCCCAAAAATAACCGCCCGAAGGCCGGGGCGCCAAGTTCGTCCAGCGGAAAAAGCCCACAAAAACGGGTGGGCTATGACCTTGGGGGGTGGGGCTGGCCGACTTCGTCCGCCGGACTCGGAATGGCGCGAACCTTTGCGAGGCACCTCCGTGTGCCAAAACTAGGCCGTGGGTACAGCCACGCACAAAAATAACCACCCGAAGGCTGGGGCGCCAAGTTCGTCCAGCGGAAAAAGGCCACAAAAACGGGTGGGCTATAGCCCTGGGGGGTGGGCCTGGCCAACTTCGTCCGCCGGACTCTGAATGGCGCGAGGCTTTGCGAGGCCCCTACATGTGCCAAAAATAGGCCGCGCGTACAGCCGCGCCCAAAAATAACCAGGCGAAGGCTGGGGCGACAAGTTCGTCCAGCGGAAAAAGCCCACAAAAACGGGTGGGCTATAGCCTTGTGGGGTGGGGCTGGCCAACTTCGTCCGCCGGACTCGGAATGGCGCGAGACTTTGCGAGGTGCCTCCGTGTGCCAAAAATAGGCTGTGGGCACAGCCGCACCCAAAAATCACGGCCCGAAGGCCGGGGCGCCAAGTTCGTCCAGCGGGAAAATGCCCCAAAAACGGGTGGGCTATAGCCTTGGGGAGTGGGGCTGGCAACTTCATCCGCCGGACTCGGAATGGCGCGAGACTTTGCGAGGTGCCTCCATTTGCAAAAAATAGGCTGTGGGCACAGCAGCGACCAAAAATAACCGCCCGAAGGCCGGGGCGCCAAGTTCGTCCAGCGGAAAAAGCCCACAAAAACGGTTGGCTATAGCCTTGGGGGGCGGGGCTGGCCAACTTCGTCCGCTGGACTCGGAATGCCGCGAGACTTTGCGAGGTGCCTCCGTGTGCCAAAAATAGGCTGCGGGCACAGCCGCACCCAAAAATCACGGCCCGAAGGCCGGGGCGCCAAGTTCGTCCAGCGGGAAAATGCCCCAAAAACGGGTGGGCTATAGCCTTGGGGAGTGGGGCTGGCCAACTTCATCCGCCGGACTCGGAATGGCGCGAGACTTTGTGAGGCGCCTCCGTTTGCAAAAAATAGGCTGTGGGCACAGCAGCGCCCAAAAATAACCGCCCGAAGGCCGGGGCGCCAAGTTCGTCCAGCGGAAAAAGCCCACAAAAACGGTTGGCTATAGCCTTGGGGGGCGGGGCTGGCCAACTTCGTCCGCTGGACTCGGAATGCCGCGAGACTTTGCGAGGTGCCTCCGTGTGCCAAAAATAGGCTGCGGGCACAGCTGCGCCCAAAAATAACCGCCCGAAGGCCGGGGCGCCAAGTTCGTGCAGCGGAAAAAGGCCACAAAAACGGTTGGGCTATAGCCTTGGGGGGTGGGGCTAGCCAACTTCGTCCGCCGGACTCGGAATGGCGCGAGACTTTGCGAGGCACCTCCGTGTGTCAAAAATAGGCTACGGGCACAGCCGTGCCCAAAAATAACCGCCCGAAGGCCGGGGCGCCAAGTTCGTCCAGCGAGAAAAGGCCACAAAAACGGGTGGGCTATAGCATTGGGGGGTGGGGCTGTTGAACTTTGTCCGCCGGAGTCGGAATGGCGCGAGACCTTGCGAGGTGCCTCCGTGTGCCAAAAATAGGCTGCGGGCACAGCCGCACCCAAAAATCACGGCCCGAAGGCCGGAGCGCCAAGTTCGTCCAGCGGAAAAAGGCCACAAAAACGGGTGCGCTATAGCATTGGGGGGTGGGGCTGGCGAACTTCGTCCGCCGGACTCGGAATGGCGCGAGACTTTGCGAGGTGCCTCCGTGTGCCAAAAATAGGCCGCGGGCACAGCCGTGCCCAAAAATAACCGCCCGAAGGCCGGGGCGCCAAGTTCGTCCAGCGGGAAAATGCCCCAAAAACGGGTGGGCTATAGCCTTGGGGAGTGGGGCTGGCCAACTTCATCCGCCGGACTCGGAATGGCGCGAGACTTTGCGAGGCACTTCCGTTTGCAAAAAATAGGCCGCGGGCACAGCAGCGCCCAAAAATAACCGCGCGAAGGCCGGGGCGCCAAGTTCGTGCAGCGGAAAAAGGCCACAAAAACGGTTGGGCTATAGCCTTGGGGGGTGGGGCTAGCCAAATTAGTCCGCCGGACTCGGAATGGCGCGAGACTTTGTGAGGCGCCTCCGTTTGCAAAAAATAGGCTGTGGGCACAGCAGCGCCCAAAAATAACCGCCCGAAGGCCGGGGCGCCAAGTTCGTCCAGCGGAAAAAGCCCACAAAAACGGTTGGCTATAGCCTTGCGGGGCGGGGCTGGCCGACTTCGTCCGCTGGACTCGGAATGCCGCGAGACTTTGCGAGGTGCCTCCGTGTGCCAAAAATAGGCTGCGGGCACAGCTGCGCCCAAAAATAACCGCCCGAAGGCCGGGGCGCCAAGTTCGTGCAGCGGAAAAAGGCCACAAAAACGGTTGGGCTATAGCCTTGGGGGGTGGGGCTAGCCAACTTCGTCCGCCGGACTCGGAATGGCGCGAGACTTTGCGAGGCACCTCCGTGTGTCAAAAATAGGCTACGGGCACAGCCGTGCCCAAAAATAACCGCCCGAAGGCCGGGGCGCCAAGTTCGTCCAGCGAAAAAAGGCCACAAAAACGGGTGGGCTATAGCATTGGGGGGTGGGGCTGGCGAACTTTGTCCGCCGGAGTCGGAATGGCGCGAGACCTTGCGAGGTGCCTCCGTGTGCCAAAAATAGGCTGTGGGCACAGCCGCACCCAAAAATCACGGCCCGAAGGCCGGAGCGCCAAGTTCGTCCAGCGGAAAAAGGCCACAAAAACGGGTGGGCTATAGCATTGGGGGGTGGGGCTGGCGAGCTTCGTCCGCCGGACTCGGAATGGCGCGAGACTTTGCGAGGTGCCTCCGTGTGCCAAAAATAGGCCGCGGGCACAGCCGTGCCCAAAAATAACCGCCCGAAGGCCGGGGCGCCAAGTTCGTCCAGAGGGAAAATGCCCCAAAAACGGGTGGGCTATAGCCTTGGGGAGTGGGGCTGGCCAACTTCATCCGCCGGACTCGGAATGGCGCGAGACTTTGCGAGGCACCTCCGTTTGCAAAAAATAGGCCGCGGGCACAGCAGCGCCCAAAAATAACCGCGCGAAGGCCGGGGCGCCAAGTTCGTCCAGCGGAAAAAGCCCAAAAAAGGTTGGCTATAGCCTTGGGGGGCGGGGCTGGCCAACTTCGTCCGCCGGACTCGGAATGCCGCGAGATTTTCCGAGGTGCCTCCGTGTGCCAAAAATAGGCTGTGGGCACAGCCGCGTCCAAAAATAACCGCCCGAAGGCCGGGGCGCCAAGTTCGTGCAGCGGAAAAAGGCCACAAAAACGGTTGGGCTATAGCCTTGGGGGGTGGGGCTAGCCAAATTCGTCCGTCGGACTCGGAATGGCGCGAGACTTTGCGAGGCACCTCCGTGTGCCAAAAATAGGCTGCGGGCACAGCCGCGCCCAAAAATAACTGCCCGAAGGCCGGGGCGCCAAGTTCGTCCAGCGAAAAAAGGCCACAAAAACGGGTGGGCTATAGCATTGGGGGGTGGGGCTGGCGAACTTCGTCCGCCGGACTCGGAATGGCGCGAGACTTTGCGAGGTGCCTCCGTGTGCCAAAAATAGGCTGCGGGCACAGCCGCACCCAAAAATCACGGCCCGAAGGCCGGGGCGCCAAGTTCGTCCAGCGGGAAAATGCCCCAAAAACGGGTGGGCTATAGCCTTGGGGAGTGGGGCTGGCCAACTTCATCCGCCGGACTCGGAATGGCGCGAGACTTTGCGAGGTGTCTCCATTTGCAAAAAATAGGCTGTGGGCACAGCAGCGACCAAAAATAACCGCCCGAAGGCCGGGGCGCCAAGTTCGTCCAGCGGAAAAAGCCCACAAAAACGGTTGGCTATAGCCTTGGGGGGCGGGGCTGGCCAACTTCGTCCGCTGGACTCGGAATGCCGCGAGACTTTGCGAGGTGCCTCCGTGTGCCAAAAATAGGCTGCGGGCACAGCTGCGCCCAAAAATAACCGCCCGAAGGCCGGGGCGCCAAGTTCGTGCAGCGGAAAAAGGCCACAAAAACGGTTGGGCTATAGCCTTGGGGGGTGGGGCTAGCCAACTTCGTCCGCCGGACTCGGAATGGCGCGAGACTTTGCGAGGCACCTCCGTGTGTCAAAAATAGGCTACGGGCACAGCCGTGCCCAAAAATAACCGCCCGAAGGCCGGGGCGCCAAGTTCGTCCAGCGAAAAAAGGCCACAAAAACGGGTGGGCTATAGCATTGGGGGGTGGGGCTGGCGAACTTTGTCCGCCGGAGTCGGAATGGCGCGAGACCTTGCGAGGTGCCTCCGTGTGCCAAAAATAGGCTGCGGGCACAGCCGCACCCAAAAATCACGGCCCGAAGGCCGGAGCGCCAAGTTCGTCCAGCGGAAAAAGGCCACAAAAACGGGTGGGCTATAGCATTGGGGGGTGGGGCTGGCGAACTTCGTCCGTCGGACTCGGAATGGCGCGAGACTTTGCGAGGTGCCTCCGTGTGCCAAAAATAGGCCGCGGGCACAGCCGTGCCCAAAAATAACCGCCCGAAGGCCGGGGCGCCAAGTTCGTCCAGCGGGAAAATGCCCCAAAAACGGGTGGGCTATAGCCTTGGGGAGTGGGGCTGGCCAACTTCATCCGCCGGACTCGGAATGGCGCGATACTTTGCGGGGCACCTCCGTGTGCCAAAAATAGGCCAAATGCACAGCCACGCCCAAAAATAACCGCCCGAAGGCTGGAGCGCCAAGTTCGTCCAGCGGAAAAAGGCCACAAAAACGGGTGGGCTATAGCATTGGGGTGTGGGGCTGGCCAACTTCGTCCGCTGGACTCGGAATGGCGCGAGACTTTGCGAGGGGCCTCCGTGTGCAGGAAATAGGCTGCGGGTGGGCTATAGCATTGGGGTGTGGGGCTGGCCAACTTCGTCTGCCGGACTCGGAATGCCGCGAGACTTTGCGAGGTGCCTCCGTGTGCCAAAAATAGGCTGCGGGCACAGCCGCACCCAAAAATAACCGCCAGATGGCCAGGGCGCCAAGTTCGTGCAGCGGAAAAAGGCCACAAAAACGGTTGGGCTATAGCATTGGGGGGTGGGGCGGGCGAACTTCGTCCGCCGGACTCGTAATGGCGCGAGACTTTGCGAGGTGCCTCCGTGTGACAAAAATAGGCCGTGGGCACAGCCGTGGCCAAAAATAATGGCCCGAAGGCCGGGGCGCCAAGTTCGTGCAGCGGAAAAAGGCCACAAAAACGGGTGGGCTAAAGCATTGGGGGGTGGGGCTGGCGAACTTCGTCCGCCGGACTCGGAATGGCGCGAGACTTTGCGAGGTGCCTCCGTGTGACAAAAATAGGCCGCGGACACAGCCGCTCCCAAAAATAACCACCCGAAGGCCGGGGCGCCATGTTCGTCCAGCGGGAAAATGCCCCAAAAACGGGTGGGCTATAACCTTGGGGGGTGGGGCTGGCCAACCTCATCCGCCGGACTCGGAATGGCGCGAGACTTTACGAGGTGCCTCCGATTGCAAAAAATAGGCCGCGGACACAGCAGCGCCCAAAAATAACCGCCCGAAGGGCGGGGCGCCAAGTTCGTCCAGCGGAAAAAGCCCACAAAATCGGTTGGCTATAGCCTTGGGGGGTGGGGCTGACCAACTTCGTCCGCCGGACTCGGATTGGCGCGATACTTTGCGAGGCACCTCCGTGTGCCAAAAATAGGCCACATGCACAGCCACGCCCAAAAATAACCGCCCGAAGGCTGGAGCGCCAAGTTCGTCCAGCGGAAAAAGGCCACAAAAACAGGTGGGCTATAGCATTGGGGTGTGGGGCTGGCCAACTTCGTCCGCTGGACTCGGAATGGCGTGAGACTTTGCGAGGGGCCTCCGTGTGCAGGAAATAGGCTGCGGGTGGGCTATAGCATTGGGGTGTGGGGCTGGCCAACTTCGTCCGCCGGACTCGGAATGCCGCGAGACTTTGCGAGGTGCCTCCGTGTGCCAAAAATAGGCTGCGGGCATAGCCGCACCCAAAAATAACTGCCATAAGGCCAGGGCGCCAAGTTCGTGCAGCGGAAAAAGGCCACAAAAACGGGTGGGGTATAGCCTTGGGGGGTGGGGCTGGCCGACTTCGTCCGCCGGACTCGGAATGGCGCGAGACTTTGGGAGGTGCCTCCGTGTGCCAAAAATAGGCTGCGGGCACAGCCGCGCCCAAAAATAACTGCCCGAAGGCCGGGGCGCCAAGTTCGTCCAGCGAAAAAAGGCCACAAAAACGGGTGGGGTATAGCATTGGGGGGTGGGGCTGGCGAACTTCGTCTGCCGGACTAGTAATGGCGTGAGACTTTGCGAGGTGCCTCCGTGTGCCAAAAATAGGCTGCGGGCACAGCCGTACCCAAAAATCACCACCCGAAGGCCGGGGCGCCAAGTTCGTCCAGCGGAAAAAGGCCACAAAAACGGGTGGGCTATAGCATTGGGGGGTGGGGCTGGCGAACTTCGTCCGCCGGACTCGGAATGGCGCGAGACTTTGCGAGGTGCCTCCGTGTGCCAAAAATAGGCCGCGGGCACAGCCGTGGCCAAAAATAACGGCCCGAAGGCCGGGGCGCCAAGTTCGTGCAGCGGAAAAAGGCCACAAAAACGGGTGGGCTATAGCATTGGGGGGTGGGGCTGGCGAACTTCGTCCGCCGGCCTCGGAATGGCGCGAGACTTTGCGAGGTGCCTCCGTGTGACAAAAATAGGCCGCGGCCACAGCCGTGGCCAAAAATAACGGCCCGAAGGCCGGGGCGCCAAGTTCGTGCAGCGGAAAAAGACCACAAAAACGGGTGGGCTATAGCCTTGGGGGGTGGGGCTGGCCGACTTCGTCCGCCGGACTCGGAATGGCGCGAGACTTTGGGAGGTGCCTCCGTGTGCCAAAAATAGGTTGCGGGCACAGCCGCGCCTAAATATAACCGCCCGAAGGCCGGGGCGCCCCGTTCGTCCAGCGGAAAAAGGCCACAAAAACGGGTGGGTTATAGCCTTGGGGGGTGGGGCTGGCCAACTTTGTCGGCCGGACTCGGAATGCCGTTAGACTTTACGAGGGGACTCCGTGTGCAGAAAATAGGCTGCGGGCAAAGCCGCGCCCAAAAATAACCGCCCGAAGGCCGGGGCGCCAAGTTCGTCCAGCGGAAAAAGGCCACAAAAACGGTTGGGCTATAGCCTTGGGGGGTGGGGCTAGCCAACTTCGTCCGCCGGACTCGGAATGGCGCGAGACTTTGCGAGGCACCTCCGTGTGTCAAAAATAGGCTACGGGCACAGCCGTGCCCAAAAATAACCGCCCGAAGGCCGGGGCGCCAAGTTCGTCCAGCGAGAAAAGGCCACAAAAACGGGTGGGCTATAGCATTGGGGGGTGGGGCTGTTGAACTTTGTCCGCCGGACTCGGAATGGCGCGAGACATTGCGAGGTGCCTCCGTGTGCCAAAAATAGGCTGCGGACACAGCCGCGCCCAAAAATAACCGCCCGTAGGCCGGGGCGCCAAGTTCGTCCAGCGGAAAAAGGCCACAAAAACGGGTGGGCTATAGCCTTGGGGGGTGGGGCTGGCCAACTTCGTCCGCTGGACTCGGAATGGCGCGAGACTTTGCAAGGCGCCTCCGTGTGCCAAAAATAGGCCGGGGCGCCAAGTTCGTCCAGCGAAAAAAGGCCACAAAAACGGGTGGGCAATAGCATTGGGGGGTGGGCCTGGCCAACTTCGTCCGCCGGAATCGGAATGGCGCGAGACTTTGCGAGGTGGCTCCGTGAGCCAAAAATAGTCTACGGGCACAGCCGCGCCCAAAAATCACCACCCGAAGGCCGGGGCGCCAAGTTCGTCCAGCGGAAAAAGGCCACAAAAACGGGTGGGCTATAGCCTTGGGGGGTGGGGCTGGCCCACTTCGTCCGCCGGACTCGGAATGGCGCGAGACTTTGCGAGGCACCTCCGTGTGCCAAAAATAGGCCACGGGCACAGCCGCGCCCAAAAATAACCGCCCGAATGCCGGGGCGCCAAAGTTCGTCCAGCGGAAAAAGGCCACAAAAACGGGTGGGCTATAGCCTTGGGGGGTGGGGCTGGCCAACTTCGTCCGTAGGACTCGGAATGGCGCGAGACTTTACGAGGGGCCTCCGTGTGCAGAAAATAGGCCGCGGGCAAAGCCGCGCGCAAAAATAACCGCCCGAAGGCCGGGGCGCCAAGTTCGTCCAGCGGAAAAAGGCCACAAAAACGGGTGGGCTATAGCCTTGGGGGGTGGGGCTGGCCAACTTCGTCCGCCGGTCTCGGAATGGCGCGAGACTTTGCGAGGGGCCTCCGTGTGCCAAAAATAGGCAGCGGACACAGCCGCACCCAAAAATAACCGCCCGAAGGCCGGGGCGCCAAGTTCGTCCAGCGGATAAAGGCCACAAAAACGGGTGGGCTATAGCCTTGGGGGGTGAGGCTGGCCAACTTCGTCCGCATGACTCGGAATGGCGCGAGACTATGCGAGGCACCTCCGTGTGCCAAAAATAGGCTTCGGGCACAGCCTCGCCCAAAAATTACCGCCCGAAGGCCGGGGCGCCAAGTTCGTCCAGTGGAAAAAGGCCACAAAAACGGGTGGGCTATAGGCTTGGGGGGTGGGGCTGGCCAAGTTCGTCCGCCGGACTCGGAATGCCACGAGACTTTATGAGCGGTCTCCGTGTGCAGTAAATAGACCGCGGGCAAAGCTGCGCCCAAAAATAACCAGCCGAAGGCTGGGGCACCAAGTTCGTCCAGCGGAAAAAGGCCACAAAAACGGGTGGACTATAGCCTTGGGGGGTGTGGCTGGCCAACTTCGTCCGCCGGCGCGGAATGGCGCGAGACTTTGCGAGGGGTCTCCGTGTGCCAAAAATAGGCCGCGGACACAGCCGCACCCAAAAATAACCGCCTGAAGGCCGGGGCGCCAAGTTCGTCCAGCGGAAAAAGGCCATAAAAACGGGTGGGCTATAGCCTTGGGGGGTGGGGCAGGCCAACTTCGTCCGCCGGACTCGGAATGGTGCGAGACCTTGCGAGGTGCCTCCGTGTGCCAAAAATAGGCTTTGGGCACAGCCGCGCCAAAAAATCACTGCCCGAAGGCTGGGGCGCCAAGTTTGTCCAGCGGAAAAAGGCCACAAAAACGGGTGGGCTACAGCCTTGGGGGGTGGGGCTGGCCAACTTCATCCTCTGGTCTCGGAATGGCGCGAGACTTCGCGAGGCACCTCTGTGTGCCAAAAATAGGCCGCGGACACAGCTGCGCCCAAAAATAAATGCCCGAAGCCCGGGGCGCCAAGTTCGTCCAGCGGAAAAAGGCCACAAAAATGGGTGGGCTATAGCCTTGGGGGGTGGGGCAGGCCAACTTCGTCCGCCGGACTCGGAATGGTACGAGACCTTACGAGGTGCCTCCGTGTGCCAAAAATAGGCTTCGGGCACAGCCGCGCCCAAAAATCACTGCCCGAAGGCTGGGGCGCCAAGTTTGTCCAGCGGAAAAAGGCCACAAAAACGGGTGGGCTACAGCCTTGGGGGGTGGGGCTGGCCAACTTCACCCTCTGGTCTCGGAATGGCGCGAGACTTCGCAAGGCACCTCCGTGTGCCAAAAATAGGCTGCGGACACAGCCGCGCCCAAAAATAAATGCCCGAAGCCCGGGGCGCCAAGTTCGTCCAGCGGAAAAAGTCCACAAAAATGGGTGGGCTATAGCCTTGGGGGGTGGGGCTGGCCAACTTCGTCCGCCGGAGTCGGAATGCCGCGAGACATATCGAGGGGCCTCCGTGTGCCAAAAATAGGCCGCGGGCAAAGCCGCGTCCAAAAATAACCACCCGAAGGCCGGGGCGCCAAGTTCGTCCAGCGGAAAAAGGCCACAAAAACGGGTGGGCTATAGCCTTGGGGGGTGGGGCTGGCCCACTTCGTCCGCCGGACTCGGAATGCCGCGAGACTTTGCGAGGGGCCTCCATGTGCCAAAAATAGGCCGCGGACAAAGCCGCGCCCAAAAATAACCGCCCGAAGGCCGGGACGCCAAGTTCGTCCACCGGAAAAAGGCCACAAAAAAGGGTGGGCTATAGCCTTGGGGGGTGGGGCTGGCCAACTTCGTCCGCCGGACTCGGAATGCCGCGAGACTTTGCGAGGGGCCTCCGTGTGCCAAAAATAGGCCGCGGACAAAGCCGCGCCCAAAAATAACCGCCCGAAGGCCGGGGCGCGAAGTTCGTCCAGCGGAAAAAGGCCACAAAAACGGGTGGGCTATAGCCTTGGGGGGTGGGGCTGGCCAACTTCGTCCACTGGACTCGGAATGCGGCGAGACTTTACGAGGGGCCTCCGTGTGCCAAAAATAGGCCGCGGGCAAAGCCGCGCCCAAAAATAACCGCCCGAAGGCCGGGACGCCAAGTTCGTCCAGCGGAAAAAGGCCACAAAAACGGGTGGGCTATAGCCTTGGGGGTTGGGGCTGGCCAACTTCGTCCGCCGGACTCGTAATGCCGCGAGACTTTGTGAGGGGCCTCCGTGTGCCAAAAATAGGCCGCGGGCAAAGCCGCGCCCAAAAATAACCGCCCGAAGGCCAGGACGCCAAGTTCGTCCAGCGGAAAAAGGCCACAAAAACGGGTGGGCTATAGCCTTGGGGGGTGGGGCAGGCCGACTTCGTTCGCCGGACTCGGAATGCCGTGAGACTTTGCGAGGTGCCTCTGCGTGCCAAAGGTAGGCCACGGGCAAAGCCACGCCAAAAAATAACTGCCGGAAGGCCGGGGCGCCAAGTTCGTCCAGCGGAAAAAGGCCATAAAAATGGGTGGGCTATAGGCTCGAGGGGTGGGGCTGGCCAACTTCGTCTGCCGGGCTTGGAATGCCGCGAGACTTTGCGAGGGGTCTCCGTGTGCCCAAATTAGGCCACGGACAAAGCCGCGCCCAAAAATAACCGCCCGAAGGCCGGGACGCCAAGTTCGTCCAGCGGAAAAAAGGCCACAAAAACGGGTGGGCTATAGCCTTGGGGGGTGGGGCAGGCCGACTTCGTCCGCCGGACTCGGAATGCCGTGAGACTTTGCGAGGGGCCTCTGTGTGCCAAAGGTAGGCCACGGGCAAAGCCGCACCAAAAAATAACTGCCCGAAGGCCGGGGCGCCAAGTTCGTCCAGCGGAAAAAGGCCACAAAAACGGGTGGGCTATAGCCTTGGGGGGTGGGGCTGGCCAACTTCGTCCGCGGGGCTCGGAATGCTGCGAGAGTTTGCGAGGGGCCTCTGTGTGCCAAAAATAGGCCGCGGGCAAAGCCGCGCCAAAAAATAACCGCCCGAAGGCCGGGACGCCATGTTCGTCCACCGGAAAAAGGCCACAAAAACGGGTGGGCTATAGCCTTGGGGGGTGGGGCTGGCCCACTTCGTCCGCCGGACTCGGAATGCCGCGAGACTTTGCGAGGGGCCTCCGTGTGCCAAAAATAGGCCGCAGGCAAAGCCGCGCCCAAAAATAACCGCACGAAGGCCGGGGCGCCAAGTTCGTCCAGCGGAAAAAGGCCACAAAAACGGGTGGGCTATAGCCTTGGGGGGTGGAGCTGGCCCACTTCGTCCGCCGGACTCGGAATGCCGGGAGACTTTGCGAGGGGCCTCCGTGTGCCAAAAATAGGCCGCGGGCAAAGCCGCGCCCAAAAATAGCCGCCCGAAGGCCGGGGCGCCAAGTTCGTCCGGCGGAAAAAGGCCACAAAAACGGGTGGGCTATAGCCTTGGGGGGTGGGGCTGGCCCACTTCGTCCGCCGGACTCGGAATGCCGCGAGACTTTGCGAGGGGCCTCCGTGTGCCAAAAATAGGCCGTGGGCAAAGCCGCGCCCAAAAATAACCGCCCGAAGGCCGGGGCGCCAAGTTCGTCCAGCGGAAAAAGGACACAAAAACGGGTGCGCTATAGCCTTGGGGGTTCGGGCTGGCCACCTTCGTCCGCCGGACTCGGAATGCCGCGAGAATTTTCGAGTGGCCTCCGTGTGCCAAAAATAGGCCGTGGGCAAAGCCGTGTCCAAAAATAACCGCCCGAAGGCCGGGGCGCCAAGTTCGTCCACCGCAAAAAGTCCACAAAAACGCGTGGGCTATAGCCTTGGGGGGTGGGGCTGGCCAACTTCGTCCGCCCGACTCGGAATGCCGCGAGACTTTGCGAGGGGCCTCCATGTGCCAAAAATAGGCCGCGGGCAAAGCCGTACCCAATAATAACCGCGCGAAGGCCGGGGCGCCTAGTTCGTCCAGCGGAAAAAGGCCACAAAAACGGGTGGGCTATAGCCTTGGGGGGTGGGGCTGGCCCACTTCGTCCGCCGGCCTCGGAATGCCGCAAGACTTTGCGAGGGGCCTCCTTGTACCAAAAATAGGCCACGGGCAAAGCCGCGTCCAAAAATAACCGCCCGAAGGCCGGGGCGCCAAGTTCGTCCAGCGGAAAAATGCCACAAAAACGGGTGGGCTATAGCCTTGGGGGGTGGGGCTGGCCAACTTCGTCCGCCCGACTCGGAATGCCGCGAGACTTTGCGAGGGGCCTCCGTGTGCCAAAAATAGGCCGCGGGCAAAGCCGCGTCCAAAAATAACCGCCCGAAGGCCGGGGCGCCAAGTTCGTCCACCGGAAAAAGCCCACAAAAACGCGTGGGCTATAGCCTTGGGGGGTGGGGCTGGCCAACTTCGTCCGCCCGACTCGGAATGCCGCGAGACTTTGCGAGGGGCCTCCATGTGCCAAAAATATGCCGCGGGCAAAGCCGCACCCAATAATAACCGCCAGAAGGCCGGGGCGCCTTGTTCGTCCAGCGGAAAAAGGCCACAAAAACGGGTGGGCTATAGCCTTGGGGGGTGGGGCTGGCCCACTTCGTCCGCCGGCCTCGGAATGCCGCAAGACTTTGCGAGGGGCCTCCTTGTGCCAAAAATAGGCCACGGGCAAAGCCGCGTCCAAAAATAAACGCCCGAAGGCCGGGGCGCCAAGTTCGTCCAGCGGAAAAAGGCCACAAAAACGGGTGGGCTATAGCCTTGGGGGGTGGGGCTGGCCCACTTCGTCCGCCGGACTCGGAATGCCGTGAGACTTTGCGAGGGGCCTCCGTGTTCCAAAAATAGGCCGCGGGCAATGCCGCGCCGAAAAATAACCGCCCGAAGGCCGGGGCGCCAAGTTCGTCCGGCGGAAAAAGGCCACAAAAACGGGTGGGCTATAGCCTTGGGGGGTGGGGCTGGCCCACTTCGTCGGCCGGACTCGGAATGCTGTGAGACTTTGCGAGGGGCCTCCGTGTGGCAAAAATATGCCACAGGCAAAGCCGCGCCCAAAAATAACCGCCCGAAGGCCGGGGCGCCAAGTTCGTCCAGCGGAAAAAGGCCACAAAAACGGGTGGGCTATAGCCTCGGGGGGTGGGGCTGGCCCACTTCGTCCGCCGGACTCGGAATGCCGGGAGACTTTGCGAGGGGCCTCCGTGTGCCAAAAATAGGCCGCGGGCAAAGCCGCGCCCAAAAATAACCGCCCGAAGGCCGGGGCGCAAAGTTCGTCCGGCGGAAAAAGGCCACAAAAACGGGTGGGCTATAGCCTTGGGGGGTGGGGCTGGCCAACTTCGTCCGCCGGACTCGGAATGCGGCGAGACTTTGTGAGGGGTCTCCGTGTGCCAAAAATAGGCCGCGGGCAAAGCCGCGCCCAAAAATAACCACCCGAAGGCCGGGGCGCCAAGTACGTCCAGCGGAAAAAGGCCACAAAAACGGGTGGGCTATAGCCTTGGGGGGTGGGGCTAGCCAACTTCGTCCGCCAGACTCGGAATGCCACGAGACTTTCCGAGGGGCCTCCGTGTGCCAAAAATACGGTGCGGTCAAAGCCGCGCCCAAAAATAACTGCCCGAAGGCCGGGGCTCCAAGTTCGTCCAGCGGAAAAAGGCCACAAAAACGGGTGGGCTATAGCCTTGGGGGGTGGGGCTGGCCAACTTCGTCCTCCGGACTCGGAATACTGCGAGACTTTGCGAGGGGCCTCCGTGTGCCAAAAATAGGCCGCGGGCAAAGCCGCGCCCAAAAATAACCGCCCGAAGGCCGGGGCGCCAAGTTCGTCCAGCGGAAAAAGGCCACAAAAACGGGTGGGCTATAGGCTTGCGGGGTGGGGCTGGCCAACTTCGTCCGCCGGACTCGGAATGCCCCGAGACTTTGTGAGGGGCCTCCGTGTGCCAAAAATAGGCTGCGGGCAAAGTCGTGCACAAAAATAACCGTGCGAAGGCCGGGGCGCCAAGTTCGTCCAGCGGAAAAAGGGCACAAAAACGGGTGGGCGATAGCCTTGGGGGGTGGGGCTGGCCAACTTCGTCCGCCGGACTCGGAATGCCGCGAGACTTTGTGAGGGGCCTCCGTGTGCCAAAAATAGGCTGCGGGCAAAGCCGCGCCCAAAAACAACCGCCCGAAGGCCGGAGCGCCAAGTTCGTCCAGTGGAAAAAGGCCCCAAAAACGGGTGGGCTATAGCCTTGGGGGGTGGGGCCGGCCCACTTCGTCCGCCGGACTCGGAATGCCGCGAGAACTTACGAGGGGCCTCCGTGTGCCAAAAATAGGCCGCGGTCAAAGCCGCGCCCAAAAATAACTGCCCGAAGGCCGGGGCTCCAAGTTCGTCCAGCGGAAAAAGGCCACAAAAACGGGTGGGCTATAGCCTTGGGGGGTGGGGCTGGCCAACTTCGTCCTCCGGACTCGGAATGCTACGAGACTTTGCGAGGGGCCTCCTAGTGCCAAAAATAGGCCGCGGGCAAAGCCGCGCCCAAAAATAACCGCCCGAAGGCCGGGGCGCCAAGTTCGTCCAGCGGAAAAAGGCCGCAAAAACGGGTGGGCTATAGCCTTGGGGGGTGGGGCTGGCCAACTTCGTCCGCCGGACTCGGAATGCCCCGAGACTTTGTGAGGGGCCTCCGTGTGCCAAAAATAGGCTGCGGGCAAAGGCGTGCACAAAAATAACCGTGCGAAGGCCGGGGCGCCAAGTTCGTCCAGCGGAAAAAGGCCACAAAAACGGGTGGGCGATAGCCTTGGGGGGTGGGGCTGGCCAACTTCGTCCGCCGGACTCGGAATGCCGTGAGACTTTGCGAGGGGCCTCCGTGTGCCAAAAATAGGCCGCGGGCAAAGCCGCGCCCAAAAACAACCGCCCGAAGGCCGGAGCGCCAAGTTCGTCCAGTGGAAAAAGCCCCCAAAAACGGGTGGGCTATAGCCTTGGGGGGTGGGGCCGGCCCACTTCGTCCGCCGGACTCGGAATGCCGCGAGACTTTACGAGGGGCCTCCGTGTGCCAAAAATAGGCCGCGGGCAAAGCCGCGCCCAAAAATAACCACCCGAAGGCCGGGGCGCCAAGTTCGTCCAGCGGAAAAAGGCCACAAAAACGGGTGGGCTATAGCCTTGGGGGGTGGGGCTAGCCAACTTCGTCCGCCGGACTCGGAATGCCGCGAGACTTTCCGAGGGGCCTCCGTGTGCCAAAAATAGGCCACGGTCAAAGCCGCGCCCAAAAATAACTGCCCGAAGGCCGGGGCTCCAAGTTCGTCCAGCGGAAAAAGGCCACAAAAACGGGTGGGCTATACCCTTGGGGGGTGGGGCTGGCCAACTTCGTCCGCCGGACTCGGAATGCCGCGAGACTTTGCGAGGGGCCTCCGTGTGCCAAAAATAGGCTGCGGGGAAAGCCGCGCCCAAAAATAACCGCCCGAAGGCCGGAGCGCCAAGTTCGTCCAGCGGAAAAAGGCCCCAAAAACGGGTGGGCTATAGCCTTGGGGGTGGGGCTGGCCAACTTCATCCGCCGGACTCGGAATGCCGCGAGACTTTACGAGGGGCCTCCGTATGCCAAAAATAGGCCGCGGACAAAGCCGTGCACAAAAATAACCGTGCGAAGGCCGGGGCGCCAAGTTCGTCCAGCGGAAAAAGGCCGCAAAAACGCGTGGGCTATAGCCTTGGGGGGTGGGGCTGGCCAACTTCGTCCGCCGGACTCGGAATGCCCCGAGACTTTGTGAGGGGCCTCCGTGTGCCAAAAATAGGCTGCGGGCAAAGCCGTGCACAAAAATAACCGTGCGAAGGCCGGGGCGCCAAGTTCGTCCAGCGGAAAAAGGCCGCAAAAACGCGTGGGCTATAGCCTTGGGGGGTGGGGCTGGCCCACTTCGTCCGCCGGACTCGGAATGCCGCGAGACTTTGCGAGGGGCCTCCGTGTGCCAAAAATAGGCCGCAGGCAAAGCCGCGCCCAAAAATAACCGCCGAAGGCCGGAGCGCCAAGTTCGTCCAGCGGAAAAAGGCCACAAAAATGCGTGGGCTATAGCCTTGCAGGGTGGGGCTGGCCAACTTCGTCCGCCGGACTCGGAATGCCGCGAGACTTTGCGAGGGGCCTCCGTGTGCCAAAAATAGGCCGCGGGCAAAGCCGTGCACAAAAATAACCGTGCGAAGGCCGGGGCGCCAAGTTCCTCCAGCGGAAAAAGGCCGCAAAAACGCGTGGGCTATAGCCTTGGGGGGTGGGGCTGGCCAACTTCGTCCGCCGGACTCGGAATGCCGCTAGACTTTGTGAGGGGCCTCCGTGTGCCAAAAATAGGCTGCGGGGAAAGCCGCGCCCAAAAATAACCGCCCGAAGGCCGGAGCACCAAGTTCGTCCAGCGGAAAAAGGCCACAAAAACGGGTGGGCTATAGCCTTGGGGGGTGGGGCTAGCCAACTTCGTCCGCCAGACTCGGAATGCCACGAGACTTTCCGAGGGGCCTCCGTGTGCCAAAAATACGGTGCGGTCAAAGCCGCGCCCAAAAATAACTGCCCGAAGGCCGGGGCTCCAAGTTCGTCCAGCGGAAAAAGGCCACAAAAACGGGTGGGCTATAGCCTTGGGGGGTGGGGCTGGCCAACTTCGTCCTCCGGACTCGGAATACTGCGAGACTTTGCGAGGGGCCTCCGTGTGCCAAAAATAGGCCGCGGGCAAAGCCGCGCCCAAAAATAACCGCCCGAAGGCCGGGGCGCCAAGTTCGTCCAGCGGAAAAAGGCCACAAAAACGGGTGGGCTATAGGCTTGCGGGGTGGGGCTGGCCAACTTCGTCCGCCGGACTCGGAATGCCCCGAGACTTTGTGAGGGGCCTCCGTGTGCCAAAAATAGGCTGCGGGGAAAGCCGCGCCCAAAAATAACCGCCCGAAGGCCGGAGCGCCAAGTTCGTCCAGCGGAAAAAGGCCCCAAAAACGGGTGGGCTATAGCCTTGGGGGTGGGGCTGGCCAACTTCATCCGCCGGACTCGGAATGCCGCGAGACTTTACGAGGGGCCTCCGTATGCCAAAAATAGGCCGCGGACAAAGCCGTGCACAAAAATAACCGTGCGAAGGCCGGGGCGCCAAGTTCGTCCAGCGGAAAAAGGCCGCAAAAACGCGTGGGCTATAGCCTTGGGGGGTGGGGCTGGCCAACTTCGTCCGCCGGACTCGGAATGCCCCGAGACTTTGTGAGGGGCCTCCGTGTGCCAAAAATAGGCTGCGGGCAAAGCCGTGCACAAAAATAACCGTGCGAAGGCCGGGGCGCCAAGTTCGTCCAGCGGAAAAAGGCCGCAAAAACGCGTGGGCTATAGCCTTGGGGGGTGGGGCTGGCCCACTTCGTCCGCCGGACTCGGAATGCCGCGAGACTTTGCGAGGGGCCTCCGTGTGCCAAAAATAGGCCGCAGGCAAAGCCGCGCCCAAAAATAACCGCCAAAGGCCGGAGCGCCAAGTTCGTCCAGCGGAAAAAGGCCACAAAAATGCGTGGGCTATAGCCTTGCAGGGTGGGGCTGGCCAACTTCGTCCGCCGGACTCGGAATGCCGCGAGACTTTGCGAGGGGCCTCCGTGTGCCAAAAATAGGCCGCGGGCAAAGCCGTGCACAAAAATAACCGTGCGAAGGCCGGGGCGCCAAGTTCGTCCAGCGGAAAAAGGCCGCAAAAACGCGTGGGCTATAGCCTTGGGGGGTGGGGCTGGCCAACTTCGTCCGCCGGACTCGGAATGCCGCTAGACTTTGTGAGGGGCCTCCGTGTGCCAAAAATAGGCTGCGGGGAAAGCCGCGCCCAAAAATAACCGCCCGAAGGCCGGAGCGCCAAGTTCGTCCAGTGGAAAAAGGCCACAAAAACGGGTGGGCTATAGCCTTGGGGGGTGGGGCTGGCCAACTTCGTCCGCCGGACTCGGAATGCCGCGAGACTTTGCGAGGGGCTTCCGTGTCCCAAAAATAGGCTGAGGACAAACCGCGCCCAAAAATAACCGCCCGAAGGCCGGGGTGCCAAGTTCGTCCAGCGGAAAAAGGCCACAAAAACGGGTGGGCTATTGCCTTGGCGGGTGGGGCTGGCCAACGTCGTCCGCCGGACTCGGAATGGCGCGAGACTTTGTGAGGGTCCTCCGTGTGCCAAAAATAGGCCGTGGCAAGCCGCGCCCAAAAATAACCGCCCGAAGGCCGGGGCGCCAAGTTCGTCCAGCGGAAAAAGGCCACAAAAACGGGTGGGCTATTGCCTTGGGGGGTGGGGCTGGCCAACGTCGTCCGCCGGACTCGGAATGGCGCGAGACTTTCCGAGGGGCCTCCGTGTGCCAAAAATAGGCCGCGGGAAAAGCCGCGCCCAAAAATAACCGACCAAAGGCCGGGGCGCCAAGTTTGTCCAGCGGAAAAAGGCCACAAAAACGGGTGGGCTATAGCCTTGGGGGTGGGGCTGGCCAACTTCATCCGCCGGACTCGGAATGCCGCGAGACTTTACGAGGGGCCTCCGTATGCCAAAAATAGGCCACGGACAAAGCCGTGCACAAAAATAACCGACCAAAGGCCGGGGCGCCAAGTTTGTCCAGCGGAAAAAGGCCGCAAAAACGCGTGGGCTATAGCCTTGGGGGGTGGGGCTGGCCAACTTCGTCCGCCGGACTCGGAATGGCGCGAGACTTTGTGAGGGTCCTCCGTGTGCCAAAAATAGGCCGTGGCAAGCCGCGCCCAAAAATAACCGCCCGAAGGCCGGGGCGCCAAGTTCGTCCAGCGGAAAAAGGCCACAAAAACGGGTGGGCTATTGCCTTGGGGGGTGGGGCTGGCCAACGTCGTCCGCCGGACTCGGAATGGCGCGAGACTTTCCGAGGGGCCTCCGTGTGCCAAAAATAGGCCGCGGGAAAAGCCGCGCCCAAAAATAACCGACCAAAGGCCGGGGCGCCAAGTTTGTCCAGCGGAAAAAGGCCACAAAAACGGGTGGGCTATTGCCTTGGGGGGTGGGGCTGGCCAACGTCGTCCGCCGGACTCGGAATGGCGCGAGACTTTCCGAGGGGCCTCCGTGTGCCAAAAATAGGCCGCGGACAAAGCCGCGCCCAAAAATAACCGCCCGAAGGCCGGGGCGCCAAGTTTGTCCGGCGGAAAAAGGCCACAAAAACGGGTGGGCTATAGCCTTGGCGGGTGGGGCTGGCCAACTTCGTCCGCCGGACTCGGAATGCCGCGAGACTTTGCGAGGGGCTTCCGTGTCCCAAAAATAGGCTGAGGACAAACCGCGCCCAAAAATAACCGCCCGAAGGCCGGGGTGCCAAGTTCGTCCAGCGGAAAAAGGCCACAAAAACGGGTGGGCTATTGCCTTGGCGGGTGGGGCTGGCCAACGTCGTCCGCCGGACTCGGAATGGCGCGAGACTTTCCGAGGGGCCTCCGTGTGCCAAAAATAGGCCGCGGACAAAGCCGCGCCCAAAAATAACCGCCCGAAGGCCGGGGCGCCAAGTTTGTCCGGCGGAAAAAGGCCACAAAAACGGGTGGGCTATAGCCTTGGCGGGTGGGGCTGGCCCACTTCGTCCGCCGGACTCGGAATGCCGCGAGACTTTGCGAGGGGCCTCCGTGTGCCAAAAATAGGCCGCAGGCAAAGCCGCGCCCAAAAATAACCGCCGAAGGCAGGGGCGCCAAGTTCGTCGAGCGGAAAAAGGCCACAAAAACGGGTGGGCTATAGCCTTGGGGTCTGGGGCGGGCCCACTTCGTCCGCCCGACTCGGAATGCCGCGAGACATTGCGAGGGGCCTCCATGTGCCAAAAATAGGCCGCGGGCAAAGCCGCACCCAATAATAACCGCCCGAAGGCCGGGGCGCCTTGTTCGTCCAGCGGAAAAAGGCCACAAAAACGGGTGGGCTATAGCCTTGGGGGGTGGGGCTGGCCCACTTCGTCCGCCGGCCTCGGAATGACGCAATACTTTGCGAGGGGCCTCCTTGTGCCAAAAATAGGCCACGGGCAAAGCCGCGTCCAAAAATAACTGCCCTAAGGCCGGGGCGCCAAGTTCGTCCAGCGGAAAAATGCCACAAAAACGGGTGGGCTATAGCCTTGGGGGGTGGGGCTGGCCCACTTCGTCCGTCGGACTCGGAATGCCGCGAGAGTTTGCGAGGGGCCTCCGTGTGCCAAAAATAGGCTGCGGGGAAAGCCGCGCCCAAAAATAACCGCCCGAAGGCCGGAGCGCCAAGTTCGTCCAGCGGAAAAAGGCCCCAAAAACGGGTGGGCTATAGCCTTGGGGGTGGGGCTGGCCAACTTCAACCGCCGGACTCGGAATGCCGCGAGACTTTACGAGGGGCCTCCGTATGCCAAAAATAGGCAACGGACAAAGCCGTGCACAAAAATAACCGTGCGAAGGCCGGGGCGCCAAGTTCGTCCAGCGGAAAAAGGCCGCAAAAACGCGTGGGCTATAGCCTTGGGGGCTGGGGCTGGCCAACTTCGTCCGACGGACTCGGAATGCCCCGAGACTTTGTGAGGGGACTCCGTGTGCCAAAAATAGGCTGCGGGGAAAGCCGTGCACAAAAATAACCGTGCGAAGGCCGGGGCGCCAAGTTCGTCCAGCGGAAAAAGGCCGCAAAAACGCGTGGGCTATAGCCTTGGGGGGTGGGGCTGGCCCACTTCGTCCGCCGGACTCGGAATGCCGCGAGACTTTGCGAGGGGCCTCCGTGTGCCAAAAATAGGCCGCAGGCAAAGCCGCGCCCAAAAATAACTGCCGAAGGCCGGAGCGCCAAGTTCGTCCAACGGAAAAAGGCCACAAAAACGCGTGGGCTATAGCCTTGCAGGGTGGGGCTGGCCAACTTTGTCCGCCGGACTCGGAATTCCGCGAGACTTTGCGAGGGGCCTCCGTGTGCCAAAAATAGGCCGCGGGCAAATCCGTGCACAAACATAACCGTGCGAAGGCCGGGGCACCAAGTTCGTCCAGCGGAAAAAGGCCGTAAAAACGCGTGGGCTATAGCCTTGGGGGGTGGGGCTGGCCAACTTCGTCCGCCGGACTCGGAATGCCGCGAGACTTTGCGAGGGGCCTCCGTGTGCCAAAAATAGGCTGCGGGGAAAGCCGCGCCCAAAAATAACCGCCCGAAGGCCGGAGCGCCAAGTTCGTCCAGCGGAAAAAGGCCCCAAAAACGGGTGGGCTATAGCCTTGGGGGTGGGGCTGGCCAACTTCATCCGCCGGACTCGGAATGCCGCGAGACTTTACGAGGGGCCTCCGTATGCCAAAAATAGGCCGCGGACAAAGCCGCGCCCAAAAATAACCGCCCGAAGGCCGGGGCGCCAAGTTTGTCCGGCGGAAAAAGGCCACAAAAACGGGTGGGCTATAGCCTTGGGGGGTGGGGCTGGCCCACTTCGTCCGCCGGACTCGGAATGCCGCGAGACTTTGCGAGGGGCCTCCGTGTGCCAAAAATAGGCCGCAGGCAAAGCCGCGCCCAAAAATAACCGCCCGAAGGCCGGGGCGCCAAGTTCGTCCAGCGGAAAAAGGCCACAACAACGGGTGGGCTATAGCCTTGGGGGGCGGGGCTGGCCCACTTTGTCCGCCGGACTCGGAATGCCGCGAGACTTTGCGAGGGGCCTCCGTGTGCCAAAAATAGGCCGCGGGCAAAGCCGCGCCCAAAAATAACCACCCGAAGGCCGGGGAGCCAAGTTCGTCCGGCGGAAAAAGGCCACAAAAACGGGTGGGCTATAGCCTTGGGGGGTGGGGCTGGCCCACTTCGTCCGCCGGACTCGGAATGCCGCGAGACTTTGCGAGGGGCCTCCGTGTGCCAAAAATAGGCCGCAGGAAAAGCCGCGCCCAAAAATAACCGCCCGAAGGCCGGGACGCCAAGTTTGTCCGGCGGAAAAAGGCCACAAAAACGGGTGGGCTATAGCCTTGGGGGGTGGGGCTGGCCCACTTCGTCCGCCGGACTCGGAATGCCGCGAGACTTTGCGAGGGGCCTCCATGTGCCAAAAATAGGCCGCGGGCAAAGCCGCACCCAATAATAACCGCCCGAAGGCCGGGGCGCCTTGTTCGTCCAGCGGAAAAAGGCCACAAAAACGGGTGGGCTATAGCCTTGGGGGGTGGGGCTGGCCCACTTCGTCCGCCGGACTCGGAATGCCGCGAGACTTTGCGAGGAGCCTCCGTCTGCCAAAAATAGGCCGCAGGCAAAGCCGCGCCCAAAAATAACCGCCCGAAGGCCGGGGCGCCAAGTTCGTCCAGCGGAAAAAGGCCACAACAACGGGTGGGCTATAGCCTTGGGGGGCGGGGCTGGCCCACTTTGTCCGCCGGACTCGGAATGCCGCGAGACTTTGCGAGGGGCCTCCGTGTGCCAAAAATAGGCCGCGGGCAAAGCCGCGCCCAAAAATAACCACCCGAAGGCCGGGGAGCCAAGTTCGTCCGGCGGAAAAAGGCCACAAAAACGGGTGGGCTATAGCCTTGGGGGGTGGGGCTGGCCCACTTCGTCCGCCGGACTCGGAATGCCGCGAGACTTTGCGAGGGGCCTCCGTGTGCCAAAAATAGGCCATGGGCAATGCCGTGCCCAAAAATAACCGCCCGAAGGCCGGGGTGCCAAGTTCGTCCAGCGGAAAAAGCACACAAAAACGGGTGGGCTATAGCCTCGGGGGTTCGGGCTGGCCACCTTCGTCCGCCGGACTCGGAATGCCGCGAGAATTTTCGAGTGGCATCCGTGTGCCAAAAATAGGCCGCGGCCAAAGCCGTGCACAAAAATAACCGTGCGAAGGCCGGGGCGCCAAGTTCGTCCAGCGGAAAAAGTCCACAAAAACGGGTGGGCTATAGCCTTGGGGGTGGGGCTGGCCAACTTCATCCGCCGGACTCGGAATGCCGCGAGACTTTGCGAGGGGCCTCCGTATGCCAAAAATAGGCCGCGGACAAAGCCGCGCCCAAAAATAACCGCCCGAAGGCCGGGGCGCCAAGTTCGTCCGGCGGAAAAAGGCCACAAAAACGGGTGGGCTATAGCCTTGGGGGGTGGGGCTGGCCCACTTCGTCCACCGGACTCGGAATTCCGCGAGACTTTGCGAGGGGCCTCCGTGTGCCAAAAATAGGCCGCAGGCAAAGCCGCACCCAAAAATAACCGCCGAAGGCCGGGGCGCCAAGTTCGTCGAGCGGAAAAAGGCCACAAAAACGGGTGGGCTATAGCCTTGGGGTGTGGGGCGGGCCCACTTCGTCCGCCCGACTCGGAATGCCGCGAGACTTTGCGAGGGGCCTCCGTGTACCGAAAATAGGCCGCGGGCAAAGCCGTGCCCAAAAATAACCTCCCGAAGGCCGGGGCGCCAAGTTCGTCCAGCGGAAAAAGGCCACAAAAACGGGTGGGCTATAGCCTTGGGTGGTGGGGCTGGCCCACTTCGTCCGCGGGACTCGGAATGGCGCGAGACTTTGCGAGGGGCCTCCGTGTGCCAAAAATAGGCTGCGGGCAAAGCCGCGCCCAAAAATTATCGCCCGAAGGCCGGGGCGCCAAGTTGTCCGGCGGAAAAAGGCCACAAAAACGGGTGGGCTATAGCCTTGGGGGGTGGGGCTGGCCAACTTCGTCCGCCGGACTCGGAATGGTGCGAGACTTTGCGAGCGGCCTCCGTGTACCAAAAATAGGTCACCGGCACAGCCGTACCCAAAAATAACCTCCCGAAGGCCGGGGCGCCAAGTTCGTCCAGCGGAAAAAGGCCACAAAAACGGGTGGGCTATAGCCTTGGGGGGTGGGGCTGGCCAACTTCCTCCGCCGGACTCGGAATGGCGCGAGACTTTGCGAGGTGCCTCCGTGTGCCAAAAATAGGCCGTGGGCACAGCCGCGCATAAAAATAACCGCCCGAAGGCCGGGGCGCCAAGTTCGTCCAGCGAAAAAAGGCCACAAAAACGGGTGGGCTATAGCATTGGGGGGTGGGGCTAGCCAAATTCGTCCGCCGGACTCGGAATGCCGCGAGACTTTGCGAGCAGCCTCCGTGTGCCAAGAATATGCCACGGCCACAGCCACACCCAAAAATAACCGCCCGAAGGATGGGGCGCCATGTTCGTCCAGCAGAAAAAGGCCACAAAAACGGGTGGGCTATAGCATTGGGGGGTGGGGCTGGCCCACTTCGTCCGCCGGACTCGGAATGGTGCGAGACCTTGCGAGCGGCCTCCGTGTACCAAAAATAGGTCGCGGGCACAGCCGTACCCAAAAATAACCGCCCGAAGGCCGGGGCGCCAAGTTCGTCCAGCGGAAAAAGGCCACAAAAACGGGTGGGCTATAGCCTTGGGTGGTGGGGCTGGCCCACTTCGTCCGCCGGACTCGGAATGCCATGAGACTTTGCGAGGGGCCTCCGTGTGCCAAAAATAGGCTGCGGGCAATGCCGCGCCCAAAAATAACCGCGCGAAGGCCAGGGCGCCAGGTTCGTTCGGCGGAAAAAGGCAACAAAAACGGGTGGGCTATAGCCTTGGGGGGTGGGGCTGGCCAACTTCGTCCGCCGGACTCGGAATGCCGCGAGACTTTGCGAGGGGCTTCCGTGTCCCCAAAATAGGCTGAAGGCAAACCGCGCCCAAAAATAACCGCCCGAAGGCCGGGGCGCCAAGTTCGTCCAGCGGAAAAAGGCCGCAAAAACGGGTGGGCTATTGCCTTGGGGGGTGGGGCTGGCCAACGTCGTCCGCCGGACTCGGAATGCCGCGAGACTTTCCGAGGGGCCTCCGTGTGCCAAAAATAGGCCGCAGGAAAAGCCGCGCCCAAAAATAACCGACCAAAGGCCGGGGCGCCAAGTTTGTCCAGCGGAAAAAGGCCACAAAAACGGGTGGGCTATAGCCTTGGGGGGTGCGGCTGGGCAACTTCGTCCGCAGGACTCGGAATGCCGCAAGACTTTGCGAGGGGCCTCCGTGTGCCCAAAATAGGCCGCGGGCACAGCCGTACCCAAAAATAACCGCCCGAAGGCCGGGGCGCCAAGTTCGTCCAGCGGAAAAAGGCCACAAAAACGGGTGGGCTATAGCCTTGGGGGGTGGGGCTGGCCCACTTCGTCCGCCGGACTCGGAATGGTGCTAGACTTTGCGAGCGGCCTCCGTGTACCAAAAATATGTCACGGGCACAGCCGTACCCAAAAATAACCACCCGAAGGCCGGGGCGCCAAGTTCGTCCCGCGGAAAAAGGCCACAAAAACGGGTGGGCTATAGCCTTGGGGGGTGGGGCTGGCCAACTTCGTCCGCCGGACTCGGAATGCCGCGAGACTTTGCGAGGGGCCTCCGTGTGCCAAAAATAGGCCGCGGGCACAGCCGCGCCCAAAAATAACCGCCCGAAGGCCGGGGCGCCAAGTTCGTCCAGCGGAAAAATGCCCCAAAAACGGGTGGGCTATAGCCTTGGGGGGTGGGGCTGGCCAACTTCGTCCTCCGGGCTCGGAATGGCACGAGACTTTGCGAGGGGCCTCCGTGTGCCAAAAATAGGCCGCGGGCAAAGCCGTGCCCAAAAATAACCACCCGAAGCCCGGGGCGCCAGGTTCGGCCACCGGAAAAAGGCCACAAAAACGGGTGGGCTATAGCCTTGGGGGGTGGGGCTGGCCAACTTCGTCCGCCGGACTCGGAAAGCCACGCGACTTTGCGAGGGGCCTCCGTGTGCCAAAAATAGCCGGCGGACAAAACCGCGCCCAAAAATAACCGCCCGAAGGATGGGGCTCCAAGTTCGTCCAGCAGAAAAAGGCCACAAAAACGGGTGGGCTATAGCCTTGGGGGGTGGGGCTGGCCAACTTCGTCCGCCGGACTCGGAATGGTGCGAGACTTTGCGAGCGGCCTCCGTGTGCCAAAAATAGGTCACGGACACAGCCGTACCCAAAAATAACCGCCCGAAGGCCGGGGCGCCAAGTTCGTCCAGCGGAAAAGGCCACAAAAACGGGTGGGCCATAGCCTTGGGGGGTGGGGCAGGCCAACTTCGTCCGCCGGACTCGGAATGGCGCGAGACTTTGTGAGCGGCCTCCGTGTGCCAAGAATAGGCCGCGGGCACAGCCGCGCCCAAAAATAACCGCCCGAAGCCCGGGGCGCCTGGTTCGTCCAGTGGAAAAAGGCCACAAAAACGGGTGGGCTATATCCTTGGGGGGTGGGGCTGGCCAACTTCGTCCGCCGGACTCGGAATGCCGCGAGACTTTGCGAGGGGCTTCCGTGTCCCAAAAATAGGCTGAGGACAAACCGCGCCCAAAAATAACCGCCCGAAGGCCGGGGTGCCAAGTTCGTCCAGCGGAAAAAGGCCACAAAAACGGGTGGGCTATTGCCTTGGCGGGTGGGGCTGGCCAACGTCGTCCGCCGGACTCGGAATGGCGCGAGACTTTGTGAGGGTCCTCCGTGTGCCAAAAATAGGCCGTGGCAAGCCGCGCCCAAAAATAACCGCCCGAAGGCCGGGGCGCCAAGTTCGTCCAGCGGAAAAAGGCCACAAAAACGGGTGGGCTATTGCCTTGGGGGGTGGGGCTGGCCAACGTCGTCCGCCGGACTCGGAATGGCGCGAGACTTTCCGAGGGGCCTCCGTGTGCCAAAAATAGGCCGCGGGCAAAGCCGTACCCAAAAAGAACCGCCCGAATGCCGGGGCGCTACGTTCGTCCAACGGAAAAAGGCCACAAAAACGGGTGGGCTATAGCCTTGGGGGGTGGGGCTGGCCAACTTCGTCCGCCGGACTCGGAATGCCGCGAGATTTTACGAGGGGCCTCCGTGTGCCAAAAATAGGCCGCGGGCAATGCCGCGCCCAAAAATAACCGCCCGAAGGCCGGGGCGCCAGGTTCGTTCAGCGGAAAAAGGCAACAAAAACGGGTGGGCTATAGCCTTGGGGGGTGGGGCTGGCCAACTTCGTCCGCCGGTATCGGAATGCTGCGAGACCTTGCGAGGGGCTTCCGTGTCCCAAAAATAGGCCGCGGGCAAAGCCGCACCCAAAAATAACCGCCCGAAGGCCGGGGCGCTAGGTTCGTCCAACGGAAAAAGGCCACAAAAACGGGTGGGCTATAGCCTTGGGGGGTGGGGCTGGCCAACTTCGTCCGCCGGACTCGGAATGGTGCGAGACTTTGCGAGCGGCCTCCGTGTGCCAAGAATGGGCCGCGGGTACAGCCGCGCCCAAAAAATAACCGCCCGAAGGCCGGGGCGCCAAGTTCGTCCAGCGGAAAAAGGCCACAAAAACGGGTGGGCTATAGCCTTGGGGGGTGGGGCTGGCCAAATTCGTCCTCCGGACTCGGAATGGCACGAGACTTTGCGAGGGGCCTCCGTATGCCAAAAATAGGCCACGGGCAAAGCCGCGCCCAAAAATAATCGCCCGAAGGCCGGGGCGCCAGGTTCGTCTAGCGGAAAAAGGCCACAAAAACGGGTGGGCTATAGCCTTGGGGGGTGGGGCTGGCCAACTTCGTCCGCCGGACTCGGAATGCCACGAGACTTTGCTAGGGGCCTCCGTGTGCCAAAAATATGCCCCGGGCAAGCCGTACCCAAAAATAACCGCCCGAAGGCCGGGGCGCCAGGTTCGTCCAGCGGAAAAAGGCCACAAAAACGGGTGGGCTATTGCCTTGGCGGGTGGGGCTGGCCAACTTCGTCCGCCGGACTCGGAATGCCACGAGACTTTGCGAGGGGCCTCCGTGTGCCAAAAATAGCCCGCGGGCAAAGCCGCGCCAAAAAATAACAGCCCGAAGGCCGGGGCGCCAGGTTTGTCCAGCGGAAAAAGGCCACAAAAACGGGTGGGCTATAGCCTTGGGGGGTGGGGCTGGCCCACTTCGTCCGCCGGACTCGGAATGCCGCGAGACTTTGCGGGGGGCCTCCGTGTGCCAAAAATAGGCCGCGGGCAAGCCACGCCCAAAAATAACCGCCCGAAGGCCGGGGCGCCAACTTCGTCCAGCGGAAAAAGGCCACAAAAACAGGTGGGCTATTGCCTTGGCGGTTGGGGCTGGCCAACTTCGTCCGCCGGACTCAGAATGGCGCGAGACTTTACGAGGGGCCTCCGTGTGCCAAAAATAGGCCCCGGGCAAGCCGTACCCAAAAATAACCGCCCGAAGGCCGGGGCGCCAAGTTCGTCCAGCGTAAAAAGGCAACAAAAACGGGTGGGCTATTGCCTTGGGGGGTGGGGCTGGCCAACTTCGTCCGCCGGACTCGGAATGGCGCGAGACTTTCCGATGGGCCTCCGTGTGCCAAAAATAGGCCACGGGCAAAGCCGCGTACAAAAATAACCGACCGAAGGCCGGGGCGCCAAGTTTGTCCAGCGGAAAAAGGCCACAAAAACGGGTGGGCTATAGCCTTGGGGGGTGGGGCTGGCCAACTTCGTCCGCCAGAATCGGAATGCCGCGAGACTTTGCGAGTGGCATCCGTGTGCCAAGAATAGGCCGCGGGCAAGCCGCGCCCAAAAATAACCGCCCGAAGGCCGGGGCGCCAGGTTTGTCCAGCGGAAAAAGGCCACAAAAACGGGTGGGCTATAGCCTTGGGGGGTGGGGCTGGCCAACTTCGTCCACCGGACTCGGAATGCCGCGAGACTTTGCAAGGGGCCTCCGTGTGCCAAAAATAGGCCCCGGGCAAGCCGCGCCCAAAAATAACCGCCCGAAGGCCGGGGCGCCAGGTTCGTCCAGCGGAAAAAGGCCGCAAAAACGGGTGGGCTATTGCCTTGGGGGGTGGGGCTGGCCAACGTCGTCCGCCGGACTCGGAATGCCGCGAGACTTTCCGAGGGGCCTCCGTGTGCCAAAAATAGGCCGCAGGAAAAGCCGCGCCCAAAAATAACCGACCAAAGGCCGGGGCGCCAAGTTTGTCCAGCGGAAAAAGGCCACAAAAACGGGTGGGCTATAGCCTTGGGGGGTGGGGCTGGCCAACTTCGTCCGCCAGACTCGGAATGCCGCGAGACTTTGCGAGTGGCATCCGTGTGCCAAGAATAGGCCGCGGGCAAGCCGCGCCCAAAAATAACCGCCCGAAGGCCGGGGCGCCAGGTTTGTCCAGCGGAAAAAGGCCACAAAAACGGGTGGGCTATAGCCTTGGGGGGTGGGGCTGGCCAACTTCGTCCACCGGACTCGGAATGCCGCGAGACTTTGCAAGGGGCCTCCGTGTGCCAAAAATAGGCCCCGGGCAAGCCGCGCCCAAAAATAACCGCCCGAAGGCCGGGGCGCCAGGTTCGTCCAGCAGAAAAAGGCCACAAAAACGGGTGGGCTATTGCCTTGGCGGGTGGGGCTGGCCAACTTCGTCCGCCCGACTCGGAATGGCGAGAGACTTTGCGAGCGGCCTCCGTGTGCCAAAAATAGGCCACGGGCAAAGCCGCGCCCAAAAATA
This sequence comes from Citrus x changshan-huyou, assembly GCA_039657385.1. NCBI lineage: Eukaryota > Viridiplantae > Streptophyta > Magnoliopsida > Sapindales > Rutaceae > Citrus > Citrus x changshan-huyou. The sequence continues at coordinate 995,041 of JBCGBO010000016.1, forward strand.
ACCGACCGAAGGCCGGGCGGCCAAGTTTGACCAGCGGAAAAAGGCCACAAAAACAGGTGGGCTATAGCCTTGGGGGATGGGGCTGGCCAACTTCGTCCGCCGGACTCGGAATGCCGCGAGACTTTGCGAGCGGCCTCCGTGTGCCAAGAATAGGCCCCGGGCTAAGCCGGCCCAAAAATAACAGCCCGAAGGCCGGGGCGCCAAGTTCGTCCAGCGGAAAAAGGCCACAAAAACGGGTGGGCTATCGCCTTGGATTGGCGCGAGACTTTGCGAGGCGCCTCTGTTTGCCAAAAATAAGCCGCGGGCTCAGCCGAGTCCAAAAATAACCGCCCGAAGGCTGGGGCGCCAAGTTCGTCCAGCGGAAAAAGGCCACAAAAACGGGTGGGCTATAGCCTTGGGGGGTGGGCTATAGCCTTGGGGGGCGGGGCTGGCCAACTTCGTCCGCCGGACTCGTAATGGCACGAAACTTTGCGACGCGCCTCCGTGTGCCAAAAATAGGCCGCGGGCACAGCCGCGCCCAAACATAACCACCCGAAGGCCGGGGCGCAAAGTTCGTCCAGCTGAAAAAGGCCACAAAAATGGGTGGGCTATAGCCTTGGGGGGTGGGGCTGGCCAACTTCGTCCGCCGGACTAGGAATGGCGCGAGACTTTGCGAGGCACCTCCATGTGACAAAAATAGGCCGCGGGCACAGCCGCGCCCAAAAATAACCGCCCGAACACCGGGGCGCCAAGTTCGTCCAGCGGAAAAATGCCAGAAAAACGGGTGGGCTATAGCCTTGGGGGGTGGGGCTGGCCAACTTCGTTCGCCGAACTCGGAATGGCGCTAGACTTTGCGAGGCGCCTCTGTGTGCCAAAAATAGGCCGCGGGCACAGCCGCGCATAAACATAACCGACCGAAGGCCGGGGTGCCAAGTTTGTTCAGCGGAAAAAGGCCACAAAAACGGGTGGGCTATAGCCTTGGGGGGTGGGGCTGGCCAACTTCGTCCGCCGGACTCGGAATGCCGCGAGACTTTGTGAGCAGCCTCCGTTTGCCAAAAATAGGCCGCGGGCTCAGACGCACCCAAAAAAAAACCGACCGAAGGCCGGGGCGCCAAGTTCGTGCAGCGGAAAAAGGCCACAAAAACGGGTGGGCTATAGCCTTGGGGGGTGGGGCTGGCCAACTTCGTCCGCCGGACTCGGAATGGCGCGAGACTTTGCGAGCGGCCTCCGTTTACCAAAAATAGGCCGCGGGGACAGCTACGCCCAAAAATAACTGCCCGAAAACCGGGGCGCCAAGTTTGTCCAGCGGAAAAAGGCCACAAAAACGGGTGGGCTATAGCCTTGGGGGGTGGGGCTGGCCAACTTCGTCCGCTGGACTCGGAATGGCACGAGACTTTGCGAGCGGCCTCCGTGTGCCAAAAATAGGCCGTGGGCACAGCCACAGCCAAAAATACCCGCCCGAAGGCCGGGGCGCCAAGTTCGTCGAGCGGAAAGAGGCCACAAAAACGGGTGGGCTATAGCCTTGTGGGGTGGGGCTGGCCAACTTCGTCCGCCGGACTCGGAATGGCGCGAGACTTTGCGAGCAGGCTCCATGTGCCATAAATAGGCCGCGGGCACAGCCTAGCCCAAAAATAACCGCCCGAAGGCCGGGGCGCCAAGTTCGTCCAGCGGAAAAAGGCCACAAAAACGGGTGGGCTATAGCCTTCGGGGCTGGGGCTGGCCAACTTCGTCCGCCGGACTCGGAATGGCGCGAGACTTTGCGAGCAGCCTCCATGTGCCCGAAATAGGCCGCGGGCACAGCCGCGCCCAAAAAAAAACGCCCGAAGGCCGGGCCGCCAAGTTCGTCCAGCGGAAAAAGGCCACAAAAACGGGTGGGCTATAGCCTTGGGGGGTGGGGATGGCCAACTTCATCCGCCGGACTCTGAATGGCGCGAGACTTTCTGAGCGGGCTCCATGTGCCAAAAATAGGCCGCGGGCACAGCCGTGCCCAAAATTAACAGCCCGAAGGCCGGGGCGCCAAGTTCGTCCAGTGGAAAAAGGCAACAAAAATGGGTGGGCTATTGCCTTGGGGGGTGGGGCTGGCTAACTTCGCCCGCCGGACTCGGAATGGCGCGAGACTTTGCGAGCGGCCTCCGTTTGCCAAAAATAGGCCGCGGGGACAGCTACGCCCAAAAATAACCCCCCGAAAACCGGGGCGCCAAGTTTGTCCAGCGGAAAAAGGCCACAAAAACGGGTGGGCTATAGCCTTGGGGGGTGGGGCTGGCCAACTTCGTCCGCCGGACTCGGAATGCCGCGAGACTTTGTGAGCGGCCTCCGTGTGCCAAAAATAGGCTATGGGCTCAGCCGCGCCAAAAAAAAAACCGCCCGAAGGCGGGGGCGCCAAGTTTGTCCAGCGGAAAAAGGCCACAAAAACGGGTGGGCTATAGCCTTGGGGGGTGGGGCTGGCCAACTTCGTCCGCCGGACTCGGAATGGTGCGAGACTTTGAGAGCGGCCTTCGTGTGCCAAAAATAGGCCGTGGGCACAGCCGCGCCCAAAAATAACCGACCGAAGGCCGGGGCGCCAAGTTCGTGCAGCGGAAAAAGGCCACAAAAACGGGTGGGCTATAGCCTTGGGGGGTGGGGCTTGCCAACTTCGTCCGCTGGACTCGGAATGGTGCGAGACTTTGCGAGCGGCCTCCGTTTGCCAAAAATAGGCCGCGGGGACAGCTACGCCCAAAAATAACCCCCCGAAAACCGGGGCGCCAAGTTTGTCCAGCGGAAAAAGGCCACAAAAACGGGTGGGCTATAGCCTTGGGGGGTGGGGCTGGCCAACTTCGTCCGCCGGACTCGGAATGCCGCGAGACTTTGTGAGCGGCCTCCGTGTGCCAAAAATAGGCTATGGGCTCAGCCGCGCCAAAAAAAAAACCGCCCGAAGGCGGGGGCGCCAAGTTTGTCCAGCGGAAAAAGGCCACAAAAACGGGTGGGCTATAGCCTTGGGGGGTGGGGCTGGCCAACTTCGTCCGCCGGACTCGGAATGGTGCGAGACTTTGAGAGCGGCCTTCGTGTGCCAAAAATAGGCCGTGGGCACAGCCGCGCCCAAAAATAACCGCCCGAAGGCCGGGGCGCCAAGTTCGTCCAGCGGAAAAATCCCACAAAAACTGGTGGGCTATAGCCTTGGGGGCTGGGGCTGGCCAACTTCGTCCGCCGGACTCGGAATGGCGCGAGACTTTGCGAGGCGCCTCCGTGTGCTAAAAATAGGCCGCGGGCACAGCCGCGCCCCAAAATAACGGCCCGAAGGCCGGGGCGCCAAGTTCGTCCAGCGGAAAAAGACCACAAAAACGGGTGGGCTATAGCCTTGGGGGGTGGGGCTGGCCAACTTCGTCCGCCGGACTCGGAATGGCACGAGACTTTGCGAGCGGCCTCAGTATGCCAAAAATAGGCCGTGGGCACAGCCGCGGCCAAAAATACCCGCGCGAAGGCCGGGGCGCCAAGTTCGTCGAGCGGAAAAAGGCCACAAAAACGGGTGGGCTATAGCCTTGGGGGGTGGGGCTGGCCAACTTCGTCCGCCGGACTCGGAATGGCGCGAGACTTTGCGAGCGGCCTCCATGTGCCCGAAATAGGCCGCGGGCACAGCCTAGCCCAAAAATAACCGCCCGAAGGCCGGGGCGCCAAGTTCGTCCAGCGGAAAAAGGCCACAAAAACGGGTGGGCTATAGCCTTCGGGGCTGGGGCTGGCCAACTTCGTCCGCCGGACTCGGAATGGCGCGAGACTTTGCTAGCGGCCTCCATGTGCCCGAAATAGGCCGCGGGCACAGCCGCGCCCAAAAAAAAATGCCCGAAGGCCGGGGCGCCAAGTTCGTCCAGCGGAAAAAGGCCACAAAAACGGGTGGGCTATAGCCTTGGGGGGTGGGGATGGCCAACCTCATCCGCCGGACTCAGAATGGCGCGAGACTTTGCGAACGGGCTCCATGTGCCAAAAACAGGCCGCGGGCACAGCCGTGCCCAAAATTAACAGCCCGAAGGCCGGGGCGCCAAGTTCGTCCAGCGGAAAAAGGCCACAAAAATGGGTGGGCTATTGCCTTGGGGGGTGGGGCTGGCCAACTTCGTCCGCCGGACTCGGAATGGCGCGAGACTTTACGAGCGGCCTCCGTGTGCCAAAAATAGGCCGCGGGGACAGCCGTGCCCAAAAATAACCACCCGAAGGGCGGGGCGCCAAGTTCGTCCAGCGGAAAAAGTCCACAAAAACGGGTGGGCTATAGCCTTGGGGGGTGGGGCTGCCCAACTTCGTCCAACGGACTCGGAATGGCGCGAGACTGTACGAGCGGCCTCCGTGTGCCAAAAATAGGGCGCGGGCATAGCCGCGCCCAAAAATAACCTCCCGAAGGCCGGGGCGCCAAGTTCGTCCAGCGGAAAAAGGCCACAAAAACGGGTGGGCTATAGCCTTCGGGGCTGGGGCTGGCCAACTTCGTCCGCCGGACTCGGAATGGCGCGAGACTTTGCGAGCGGCCTCCATGTGCCCGAAATAGGCCGCGGGCACAGCCGCGCCCCAAAAAAAATGCCCGAAGGCCGGGGCGCCAAGTTCGTCCAGCGGAAAAAGGCCACAAAAACGGGTGGGCTATAGCCTTGGGGGGTGGCGCTGGCCAACTTCGTCCGCCGGACTCGGAATGGCGCGAGACTTTGCGAGCAGGCTCCATGTGCCAAAAATAGGCCGCGGGCACAGCCGGGACCAAAAATAAACGCCCGAAGGATGGGGCGCCAAGTTCGTCCAGCGGAAAAAGGCCACAAAAACGGGTGGGCTATAGCCTTGGGCGGTGGGGCTGGCCAACTTCGTCCGCCGGACTCGGAATGGCGAGAGACTTTACGAGCGGCCTCCGTGTGCCAAAAATAGGCTGCGGGCATAGCCGCGCCCAAAAATAACCTCCCGAAGGCCGGGGCGCCAAGTTCGTCCAGCGGAAAAAGGCCACAAAAACGGGTGGGCTATAGCCTTGGGGGGTGGGGCCGGCCAACTTCGACCGCCGGACTCGGAATGCCGCGAGTCTTTGTGAGGGGCCTCCGTGTGCCAAAAATAGGCCGCGGGCAAAGCCGCGCCCAAAAATAACCACCCCGAAGGCCGGGGCGTAAAGTTCGTCCAGCGGAAAAAGGCCACAAAAACGGGTGGGCTGTAGCCTTGGGGGGTGGGCCTGGCCAACTTCGTCCGCCGGACTCAGAATGCCACGAGACTTTACGAGGGGTCTCCGTGTGCCAAAAATAGGCCGTAGGGAAAGCCGTGCCCAAAAATAACCGCCCGAAGGCCGGTGATCCAAGTTCGCCCAGCGGAAAAAGGCCACAAAAACGGGGGGGCTATAGCCTTGGGGGCTGGGGCTGGCCGACTTCGTCCGCCGGACTCGGAATGCCGCGAGATTTTATGAGGGGCCTCCGTGTGCCAAAAATAGGCCGCGGGCGAAGTCGCGCCCAAAAATAACCACCCGAAGGATGGGGCGCCAAGTTCGTCCAGCGGAAAAAGGCCACAAAAACGGGTGGGCTATAGCCTTGGGCGGTGGGGCTGGCCAACTTCGTCCGCCGGACTCGGAATGGCGAGAGACTTTACGAGCGGCCTCCGTGTGCCAAAAATAGGCTGCGGGCATAGCCGCGCCCAAAAATAACCTCCCGAAGGCCGGGGCGCCAAGTTCGTCCAGCGGAAAAAGGCCACAAAAACGGGTGGGCTATAGCCTTGGGGGGTGGGGCTGGCCAACTTTGTCCGCCGGACTCGGAATGGCACGAGACTTTGCGAGCAGCCACCGTGTACCAAAAATATGCCGCGGGCACATCCGCGCCCAAAAATAACAGCCCGAAGGCCGGGGCACCAAGTTCGTCCAGCGGAAAAAGGCCACAAAAACGGGTTGGCTGTAGCCTTGGGGGGTGGGGCTGGCCCACTTCGTCCGCCGGACTTGGAATGCCGCGAGACTTTGCGAGGGGCCTCCGTGTGCCAAAAATAGGCCGCGGGCAAAGCCGCGCCCAAAAATAACCGCCCGAAGGCCGGGGCGCCAAGTTCGCCCAGCGGAAAAAGGCCACAAAAACGGGTGGGCTATAGCCTTGGGGGGTGGGGCCGGCCAACTTCGACCGCCGGACCCGGAATGGCGCGAGACTTTGCGAGCGGCCTCCGTGTAACAAAAATAGGCCGCAAGCACAGCCGCGCCGAAAAAAAACCGCCCGAAGGCCGGGGCGCCAAGTTCGTCCACCAGAAAAAGGCCAGAAAAACGGGTGGGCTACAGCCTTGGGGGGTGGGGCAGGCCAACTTCGTCCGCCGGACTCGGAATGCCGCGAGTCTTTGTGAGGGGCCTCCGTGTGCCAAAAATAGGCCGCGGGCAAAGCCGCGCCCAAAAATAACCACCCCGAAGGCCGGGGCGTAAAGTTCGTCCAGCGGAAAAAGGCCACAAAAACGGGTGGGCTGTAGCCTTGGGGGGTGGGCCTGGCCAACTTCGTCCGCCGGACTCAGAATGCCACGAGACTTTACGAGGGGTCTCCGTGTGCCAAAAATAGGCCGTAGGGAAAGCCGTGCCCAAAAATAACCGCCCGAAGGCCGGTGATCCAAGTTCGCCCAGCGGAAAAAGGCCACAAAAACGGGGGGGCTATAGCCTTGGGGGCTGGGGCTGGCCGACTTCGTCCGCCGGACTCGGAATGCCGCGAGATTTTATGAGGGGCCTCCGTGTGCCAAAAATAGGCCGCGGGCGAAGTCGCGCCCAAAAATAACCACCCGAAGGCTGGGGCGCCAAGTTCGTCCAGCGGAAAAAGGCCACAAAAACGGGTGGGCTATCGCCTTCGGGGGTGGGGCTAGCCAACTTCGTCTGCCGGACTCGGAAAGCCGGGAGACTTTGCGAGGGGCCTCCGTGTGCCAAAAATAGGCCGCGGGCAAAGCCGCGCGCAAAAATAACCGCCCGTACTCCGGGGCGCCAAGTTCGTCCAGCGGAAAAAGGCCACAAAAACGGGTGGGCTATTTCCTTGGGGGGTGGGGCTGGCCAACTTCGTCCGCCGGACTCGGAATGCCGCGAGACTTTGTGAGGGGCCTCCGTGTGCCAAAAATAACCACCCGAAGGCCGCGGCGCCAAGTTCGTCCAGCGGAAAAAGGCCACAAAAAAGGGTGGGCTATTGCCTCGGGGGGTGGGGCTGACCACCTTCGTCCGCTGGACTCGGAATGCCGCGAGACTTTTCGAGGGGCCTCCGTGTGCCAAAAATAGGCTGCGGGCAAAGCCGCGTCCAAAAATAACCGCCTGAAGGCCGGGGCGCCTAGTTCGTCCAGCGGAAAAAGGCCACAAAAACGGGTGGGCTATTTCCTCGGGGCGTGGGGCTGGCCAACTTCGTCCGCCGGACTCGGAATGCCGCGAGACTTTGCGAGGGGCCTTCGTGTGCCAAAAATAACCGCCCGAAGGCCGGGGCACCAAGTTCATCCAGCGGAAAAAGTCCACAAAAAAGGGTGGGCTATTGCCTTGGGGGGTGGGGCTGACCAACTTCGTCCGCCGGACTCGGAATGCTGCGAGACTTTTTGAGGGGCCTCCGTGTGCCAAAAATAGGCCACGGGCAAAGCCGCGCCCTAAAATAACCCCCCAAAGGCCGGGGCGCCAAGTTCGTCCAGCGGAAAAAGGCCACAAAAACGGGTGGCTTATTTCCTTGGGGGGTGGGGCTGGCCAACTTCATCCGCCGGACTCGGAATGCCGCGAGACTTTGCGAGGGGCCTCCGTGTGCCAAAAATAAACTGCGGGCAAAGCCGCGCCCAAAATTAACCGCCCGAAGGCCGGGGCGCCATGTTCGTCCAGCGGAAAAAGGCCACAAAAAAGGGTGGGCTATTGCCTTGGGGGGTGGGGCTGACCAACTTAGTCCGCCGGACTCGGAATGCCGCGAGACTTTGCGAGGGGACTCCGTGTGCCAAAAATAGGCCGCGCGCAAAGCCGCGCCCAAAAATAACCGCCTGAAGGCCGGGGCGCCCAGTTCGTCCAGCGGAAAAAGGCCACAAAAACGGGTGGGCGATAGCCTTGGGGGGTGGGGCTGGCAAATTTGTCCGCCGGACTCGGAATGCCGCGAGACTTTGCGAGGGGCCTCCATGTGCCAAAAATAGGCCGCGGGTAAAGCCACGTCCAAAATAACCACCCGAAGGCCGGGGCGCCAAGTTCGCCCAGCGGAAAAAGGCCACAAAAACGGGTGGGCTATAGCCTGGGGAGATGGGGCTGGCCAACATCTTCTGCCGGACTCGGAATGCCGCGAGACTTTGCAAGGGGCCTCCGTGTGCAAAAATAGGCCGCGGGCACAGCCGTAGCCAAAAATAACCGCCGAAAAGCCGGGGCGCCAAGTTCGTCCAGCGGAAAAAGGCCACAAAAACGGGTGGGCTATAGCCTTGGGGGGTGGGGCTGGCCAACATCGTCCGCCGGACTCAGAATGGAGCGAGACTTTGCGAGGCGCCTCCGTGTGCCAAAAAGTGGCCGCGGGCACAGCCGCGCCCAAAAAATCGCCCGAAGGCCGGGGCGCCAAGTTCGTCCAGCGGAAAAAGCCCACAAAAAAGGGTGGGCTATAGCCTTGGGGGGTGGGGCCGGCCAACTTCCTCCGCAGGACTCGGAATAGCTCGAGACTTTGCGAGGCCCCTCTGTGCTCCAAAAATAGGCCAAGGGTACAGCCGTAGCCAAAAATAACCGCCCGAAGGCCGGGGCGCCAAGTTCATCCAGCGGAAAAAGGCCACAAAAACGGGTGGGCTATAGCCTTGGGGGGTGGGGCCGGCCCACTTCGTCCGCCGGACTCGGAATGGCACGAGACTTTGCGAGGCACCTCCGTGTGCCAAAAATATGCCGTGGGCACAGCTGCCCCAAAAATAACCGCCCGAAGGCCGGGGCGCCAAGTTCGTCCAGCGGAAAAAGCCCACAAAAACGGGTGGGCTATAGCCTCGGGGGGTGGGGCTGGCCAACTTCGTCCGCCGGACTCGGAATGCCGCGAGACTTTGTGAGGCGCCTCCGTGTGGCAAAAATAGGCCAAGGGCACAGCCTCGCCCAAAAATAACGGCCCGAAGGCCGGGGCGCCAAGTTCGTCCAGCGGAAAAATGCCACAAAACCGGTTGGGCTATAGCATTGGGGGGTGGGGCTGGCCAACTTCGTCCGCCGGACTCGGAATGGCGCGAGACTTTGTGAGGTGCCTCTGTGTGCCAAAAATAGACCGCGGGCGCAGCCGCGGCCAAAAATAACTGCCCGAAGGCCGGGGCGCCAAGTTCGTCCAGCGGAAAAATGCCACAAAAACGGGTGGGCTATAGCCTTGGGGGGTGGGGCTGGCCGACTTCGTCCGCCAGACTCGCAATTGCGCGCGGCTTTGCGGGGCACCTCCGTGTACCAAAAATAGGCTGCGGGCACAGCCGTGCCCAAAAATAACCGCCCGAAGGCCGGGGCGCCAAGTACATCCAGCGGAAAAATGCCACAAAAACGGGTGGGCTATAGCCTTGGGGAGTGGGGCTGGCCAACATCGTCCGCCGGACTCGGAATGGTGCGAGACTTTGTGATGCACCTCCATGTGCCAATAATAGGCCGCGGGCACAGCCGCACCCAAAAATAACAGCCCGAAGGCCGAGGCGCCAAGTTCGTCCAGCGGAAAAAGGCCACAAAAACGGGTGGGCTATAGCCTTGGGGGGTGGGGCCGGCCCACTTTGTCCGCCGGAGTCGGAATGGTGCGAGACATTGCGAGGCGCCTCCGTGTGCCAAAAATAGCCCGCGGGCACAGCCGTAGACAAAAATAACCGCCCGGAGGCAGGAGCGCCAAGTTCGTCCAGCGGAAAAATGCCACAAAAACGGGTGGGCTATAGCTTTGGGGGGTGGGGCTGGCCAACTTCGTCCGCCGGACTCGTAATTGCGCGAGACTTTGCAAGGCACCTCCGTGCGCCAAAAATAGGCCGCGGGCACAGCCGTGACCAAAAATAACCGCCCGAAGGCCGGGGCGCCAAGTACGTCCAGCGGAAAAATGCCACAAAAACGGGTGGGCTATAGCCTTGGGGGGTGGGGCTGGCCAACTTCGTCCGCCGGACTCGGAATGCCGCGAGACTTTGCGAGGGGTCTCCGTGTACCAAGAATAGGCCGCGGGCAAAGCCGCGTCCAAAAATAACTGCCCGAAGGCCGGGGTGCTAAGTTCGTCCAGCGGAAAAAGGCCACAGAAACTGGTGGGCTATAGCCTTGGGGGGTGGGGCTGGCCAACTACGTCCGCCGGACTCGGAATGCCGCGAGACCTTGCGAGGGGACTCCGTGTGCCAAAAATAGGCCGCGGACAAAGCCGCGTCCAAAAATAACCGCCCGACGGCCGGGGCGCCAAGTTCGTCCAGCGGAAAAAGCCCACAAAAACGGATGGGCTATAGCCTTGGGGGGTGGGGCTGGTAAACTTTGTCCACCGGACTCGGAATGCCGCGAGACTTTGCGAGGGGCCTCCGTGTGACAAAAATAGGCCGCGGGCAAAGCCGCGGCCAAAAATAACTGCCCGAAGGCCGGGGCGCCAAGTTCGTCCAGCGGAAAAAGGCCACAAAAACGGGTGGGCTATAGCCTTGAGGGGTGGGGCTGGCCAACTTCGTCTGCCGGACTTGGCATGCCGCGAGACTTTACGAGGGGCCTCTGTGTGCGAAAAATAGGCCACGGCCAAAGCCGTACCCGAAACTAACCGCCCGAATGCCGGGGCGCCAAGTTCGTCCAGCGGAAAAAGGCCACAAAAACAGGTGGGCTATAGCCTTGGGGGGTCGGGCTGGCCAACTTCGTCCGCCGGACATGGAATGCCGCGAGACTTTACGAGGGGCCTTTGTGTGTGAAAAATAGGCCACGGGCAAAGCCGCACCCGAAACTAACCGACCGAAGGCCAGGGCGCCAAGTTCGTCCAGCGGAAAAAGGCCACAAAAACAGGTGGGCTATAGCCTTGGGGGGTGGGGCTGGACAACTTCGTCCGCCGGACTCGGACTGCCGCGAGACTTTGCGAGGGGTCTCCGTGTACCAAAAATAGGCCGCGGGCAAAGCCGCGTCCAAAAATAACCGCCCGAAGGCCGAGGCGCCAAGTTCGTCCAGCGGAAAAAGCCACAGAAACGGGTGGGCTCTAGCATTGGGGGGTGGGGCTGGCCAACTTCGTCCACCGGACTCGGAATGCCGCGAGACTTTGCGAGGGGCCTCGGTGTGCCAAAAAGTGGCCGCGGGCACAGCCGCGCCCAAAAATAACCGCCCGAAGGCCGGGACGCCAAGTTCGTCCAGCGGAAAAAGCCCCGAAAAACGGGTGGGCTATAGCCTTGGGGGGTGGGGCTGGCCAACTTCGTCCGCCGGACTCAGAATGGCGCGAGAGTTTGCGAGGCGCCTCCGTGTGCCAAAAATAGGCCGCGGGCACAGCCGCGCCCAAAAATAACCGCCCGAAGGCCGGGGCGCCAAGTTCGTCCAGTGGAAAAAGGCCACAAAAACGGGTGGGCTATAGCCTTGGGGGGTGGGGCTGGCCCACTTCGTCCGCCGGACTTGGAATACCGCGAGACTTTACGAGGGGCCTCTGTGTGCCAAAAATAGGCCATAGGCAAAGCCGCGCTTGAAAATAACCGCCCGAAGGCCGGGGCTCGAAGTTCGTCCAGCGGAAAAAGGCCACAAAAACGGGTGGGCTATAGCCTTGGGGGGTGGGGCTGGCCAACTTCGTCCGCCGGACTCGGAATGCCGCGAGACTTTAAGAGGGGTCTCCGTGTACCAAAAATAGGCAGCGGGGAAAGCCGCGCCCAAAAATAACCGCCCGAAGGCCGGGGTGCCAAGTTCGTCCAGCGGAAAAAGGCCACGAAAACGGGTGGGCTATAGCCTTGGGTGGTGGGGCTGGCCAACTTCATCCGCCGGACTCGGAATGGCGCGAAACTTTGCGAGCCACCTCCGTGTGCCAAAAATAGGCCGCGGGCACAGCCACGCCCAAAAATAACCGGCCGAAGGCCGGGGCGCCAAGTTCGTCCAGCGGAAAAATGCCACAAAAACAGGTGGGCTATAGCCTTGGGGGGTGGGCTACAGCCTTGGGGGGCGGGGCTGGCCAACTTCGTCCTCCGGACTCGGAACAGCGCGAGACTTCGCGAGGCACCTCCGTGTGCCAAAAATAGGACGCGGGCAAAGCCGCGCCCAAAAATAACCGCCCGAAAGCCGGGGCGCCTAGTTCGTCCAGCGGAAAAAGGCCACAAAAACGGGTGGGCAATACCCTTGGGGGGTGGGGCTGGCCAACTTCCTCGGCCGGACTCGGAATGGCGCGAGACTTTGCGAGGCAACTCCGTGTGCCAAAAATAGGCCGCGGGCACAGCCGCACCCAAAAATAACTGCCCGAAGGCCGGGGAGCCAAGTTCGTCCAGCGGAAAAAGGCCACAAAAACGGGTGGGCTATAGCCTTGGGGGGTGGGGCTGGCCAACTTCGTCCGCCGGACTCGGAATGGTGGGAGACTTTGCGAGCGGCCTCCGTGTGCCAAAAATAGGCCGTGGGCACAGCCGCGCCCAAAAATAACCGCCCGAAGGACGGCGCGCCAAGTTCGTCCAGCGGAAAAAGGCCACAAAAACGGGTGGGCTATAGCCTTGGGGGGTGGGGCCGGCCCACTTCGTCCGCCGGACTCGGAATGGCGCGAGACATTGCGAGCGGCCTCCGTGTGCCAAAAATAGGCCACGGGCTCAGCCGCACCCAAAAATAACCGCCCGAAGGCCGGGGCGCGAAGTTCGTCCAGCGGAAAAAGGTCACGAAAACGGGTGGGCTATAGCCTTGGGGGGTGGGGTTGGCCAACGTCGCCGCCGGACTCGGAATGGTGTGAGACTTTGCGAGCGGCCTCCGTGTGCCACAATTAGGCCATGGGCACAGCCGCGCCCAAAAATAACCCCCCGAAGGACGGGGCGCCAAGTTCGTCCAGCGGAAAAAGGCCACAAAAACGGGTGGCCTATAGCCTTGGGGGGTGGGGCCGGCCCACTTCGTCCGCCGGACTCGGAATGGCACGAGACTTTGCGAGCGGCCTCCATGTGCCAAAAATAAGCCACGGGCACAGCCGCGCCCAAAAATAACCGCCCGAAGGCCGGGGGCGCGAAGTTCGTCCAGCGGAAAAAGGCCACGAAAACGGGTGGGCTAATGCCTTGGGGGGTGGTGCTGGCCAACTTCGTCCGCCGGACTCGGAATGCCGCGAGACTTTGCGAGCGGCCTCCGTGTGCCAAAAATAGGCCGCGGGCACAGCCGCGTCCAAAAATAACCGCCCGAAGGCCGGAGCGCCAAGTTCGTCCAGCGGAAAAATGCCACAAAAACAGGTGGGCTATAGCCTTGGGGGGTGGGGCTGGCCAACTTTGTCCGCCGGACTCGCAATTGCGCGAGACTTTGCGAAGCACCTCCGTGTGCCCAAAATAGGCCGCGGGCACAGCCACGCCCAAAAATAACCGCCCGAAGGCCGGGGCGCCAAATTCGTCCAGCGGAAAAAGGCCACAATAACGGGTGGGCTATAGCGTTGGGGGGTGGGTCAGGCCGACTTCGTCCGCCGGTCTCGGAATGCCGCGAGACTTTGCAAGGGGCCTTTGTGTGCCAAACATAGGCCACGGACAAAGCCCAGCACGGAATACCGCGAGACTTTGCGAGCGGCCTCCGTGTGCCAAAAATAGGACGGGGACAAAGCCGCGCCCAAAAATAACCGCCCGAAGGCCGGGGTGCCAAGTTCGTCCAGCGGAAAAAGGCCACAAAAACGGGTGGGCTATAGCCTTGGGGGGTGGGGCTGGCCAACTTCGTCCGTTGGACTCGGAATGCCACGAGACTTTACGAGGGGCCTCCGTGTGCCAAAAATAGGCCGCGGCCAAAGCCGCGCCCAAAAATAACCGCCCGAAGGCCGGGGCGCCAAGTTCGTCCAGCGGAAAAAGGCCACAAAAACGGGTGGGCTATAGCCTTGGGGGCTGGGGCCGGCCGACTTCGTCCGCCGGACCCGGAATGTCGCGAGACTTTGCGAGGGGCTTCCGTGTCCCAAAAATAGGCCGCGGACAAAGCCGTGCCCAAAAATAACCGCCCGAAAGCCGGGGCGCCAAGTTCGTACAGCGGAAAAAGGCCACAAAAACGGGTTGGCTATAGCCTTGGGGGGTGGGGCTGGCCAACTTCTTCCGCCGGACTCGGAATGCTGCGAGACTTTGCAAGGGGCCTATGTGTGCCAAACATAGGCCACGGACAAAGCCGAGCACACAAATAACCGCCCGAAGGCCGGGGCGCCAAGTTCGTCCAGCGGAAAAAGGCCACAAAAACATGTCGGCTATAGCCTAGGGGGGTGGGCTGGCCAACTTCGTCCGCCGGACTCGGAATGCCATGAGACTTTGCGAGGGGCCTTCGTGTGCCAAATATAGGCCGCGGGCAAAGCCACGCCCAAAAATAACCGCCCGAAGGCCGGGGCGCCAAGTTCGTCCAGCGGAAAAAGGCCACAAAAACGGGTGGGCTATAGCCTTTGGGGGTGGGGCTGGCCAACTTCGTCCGCCGGACTCGGAATGCCGCGAGACGTTGCGAGGGGCCTCCGTGTGCCAAAAATCGGCAGCGGGCAAAGCCGCGCCCAAAAAAAACTGCCCGAAGGCCGGGGCGCCAAGTTCGTCCAGCGGAAAAAGGCCACAAAAACGGGTGGGCTATAGCCTTGGGGGGTGGGCCTGGCCCACTTCGTCCGCCGTTCTTGGAATGCCGTGAGACTTTGCGAGGGGTCTCCATGTGCCAAATATCAGCCGCGGGCAAAGCCGCGCTCAAAAATAACCACCCCAAGACCGGGGCGCCAATTCGTCCAGCCGAAAAAGGCCAGAAAAATGGGTGGGCTATAGCCTTGGGGGGTGGGGCTGGCCAACTTCATCCGCCGGACTCGGAATGCCGTGCGAGACTTTGCGAGGGGCCTCCATGTGCTAAAAATATGCCGTGGGCAAAGCCGTGCCCAAAAATAACCGCTCGAAGGCCGGGGCGCAAAGTTCGTCCAGCGGAAAAAGACCACAAAAATGGGTGGGCTATAGCCTTGGGGGGTGGGGCTGGCCAACTTCGTCCGCCGGACTCGGAATGCCGCGAGACTTTGCGAGGGGCCTCCGTGTGCCAAAAATAGGCCGTGGGCACAGCCGCGCCCAAAAATAACCACCCGAAGGCCAGGGCGCCAAGTTCGTCCAGCGGAAAAAGGCCACAAAAACGGGTGGGCTATAGCCTTGGGGGGTGGGGCTGGCCGACTTCGTCCGCCGGACTCGGAATGCCGCGAGACTTTGTAAGGGGCCTCTGTGTGCCAAACATAGGCAATGGACAAAGCCGAGCACACAAATAACCGCCCGAAGGCCGGGGCGCCAAGTTCGTCCAGCGGAAAAAGGCCACAAAAACGGGTGCGCTATAGCCTTGGGGGGTGGGGCTGGCCAACTTCGTCCGCCGGACTCGGAATGCCGCGAGACGTTGCGAGGGGCCTCCGTGTGCCAAAAATAGGCCGCGGGCAAAGCCGCGCCCAAAAATAACCACCCGAAGGCCAGGGCGCCAAGTTCGTCCAGCGGAAAAAGGCCACAAAAACGGGTGGGCTATAGCCTTGGGCGGTGGGGCTGGCCAACTTCGTCCGCCGGACTCGGAATGCCGCGACACTTTGCGAGGGGCCTCCGTGTCTCAAAAATATGCCGCGGGCAAAGCCGCGACCAAAAATAATCGCCCGAAGGCCGGGGCGCCAAGTTCGTCCAGCGGAAAAAGGCCACAAAAACGGGTGGGCTATAGCCTTGGCGGGTGGGGCTGGCCAACTTCGTCTTCCGTCCTCGGAATGGCACGAGACTTTGCGAGGGGCCTCCGTGTCTCAAAAATATGCCGCGGGCAAAGCCGCGACCAAAAATAACCACCCGAAGGCCGGGGCGCCAAGTTCGTCCAGCGGAAAAAGGCCACAAAAACGGGTGGGCTATAGCCTTGGGGGGTGGGGCTGGCCCACTTCGTCCGCCGGACTCGGAATGCCGCGACACTTTGCGAGGGGCCTCTGTGTCTCAAAAATATGCCGTGGGCAAAGCCGCGACCAAAAATAACCGCCCGAAGGCCGGGGCGCCAAGTTCGTCCAGCGGAAAAAGGCCACAAAAACGGGTGGGCTATTCCCTTGGGGGCTGGGGCTGGCCCACTTCGTCCGCCGGACTCGGAATGCCGCGACACTTTGAGAGGGGCCTCCGTGTCTCACAATTATGCCGCGGGCAAAGCCGCGACCAAAAATAACCGCCCGAAGGCCGGGGCGCCAAGTTCGTACAGCGGAAAAAGGCCACAAAAACAGGTGGGCTATAGCCTTGGGGGGTGGGGCTGGCCAACTTCGTCCGCCGGACTCGGAATGCCGCGAGACTTTGCGAGGGGCCTCCGTGTGCCAAAAATAGGCCGTGGGCAAAGCCGCGCCCAAAAATAACTGACCGAAGGCCGGGGCGCCAAGATCGTCCAGCGGAAAAAGGGCACAAAAACGGGTGGGCTATAGCCTTGGGGGGTGGGGCTGGCCCACTTCGTCCGCCGGACTCGGAATGCCGCGACACTTTGAGAGGGGCCTCCGTGTCTCACAATTATGCCGCGGGCAAAGCCGCGACCAAAAATAACCGCCCGAAGGCCGGGGCGCCAAGTTCGTACAGCGGAAAAAGGCCACAAAAACAGGTGGGCTATAGCCTTGGGGGGTGGGGCTGGCCAACTTCGTCCGCCGGACTCGGAATGCCGCGAGACTTTGCGAGGGGCCTCCGTGCCAAAAATAGGCCGTGGGCAAAGCCGCGCCCAAAAATAACTGACCGAAGGCCGGGGCGCCAAGATCGTCCAGCGGAAAAAGGGCACAAAAACTGGTGGGCTATAGCCTTGGGGGGTGGGGCTGGCCCACTTCGTCCGCCGGACTCGGAATGCCGCGACACTTTGCGAGGGGCCTCCGTGTCTCACAATTATGCCGCGGGCAAAGCCGCGACCAAAAATAACCGCCCGAAGGCCGGGGCGCCAAGTTCGTCCAGCGGAAAAAGGCCACAAAAACGGGTGGGCTATAGCCTTGGCGGGTGGGGCTGGCCAACTTCGTCTTCCGTCCTCGGAATGGCACGAGACTTTGCGAGGGGCCTCCGTGTCTCAAAAATATGCCGCGGGCAAAGCCGCGACCAAAAATAACCACCCGAAGGCCGGGGCGCCAAGTTCGTCCAGCGGAAAAAGGCCACAAAAACGGGTGGGCTATAGCCTTGGGGGGTGGGGCTGGCCCACTTCGTCCGCCGGACTCGGAATGCCGCGACACTTTGCGAGGGGCCTCTGTGTCTCAAAAATATGCCGTGGGCAAAGCCGCGACCAAAAATAACCGCCCGAAGGCCGGGGCGCCAAGTTCGTCCAGCGGAAAAAGGCCACAAAAACGGGTGGGCTATACCCTTGGGGGGTGGGGCTGGCCCACTTCGTCCGCCGGACTCGGAATGCCGCGACACTTTGAGAGGGGCCTCCGTGTCTCACAATTATGCCGCGGGCAAAGCCGCGACCAAAAATAACCGCCCGAAGGCCGGGGCGCCAAGTTCGTACAGCGGAAAAAGGCCACAAAAACAGGTGGGCTATAGCCTTGGGGGGTGGGGCTGGCCAACTTCGTCCGCCGGACTCGGAATGCCGCGAGACTTTGCGAGGGGCCTCCGTGTGCCAAAAATAGGCCGTGGGCAAAGCCGCGCCCAAAAATAACTGACCGAAGGCCGGGGCGCCAAGATCGTCCAGCGGAAAAAGGGCACAAAAACGGGTGGGCTATAGCCTTGGGGGGTGGGGCTGGCCCACTTCGTCCGCCGGACTCGGAATGCCGCGACACTTTGCGAGGGGCCTCCGTGTCTCACAATTATGCCGCGGGCAAAGCCGCGACCAAAAATAACCGCCCGAAGGCCGGGGCGCCAAGTTCGTCCAGCGGAAAAAGGCCACAAAAACGGGTGGGCTATAGCCTTGGGGGGTGGGGCTGGCCCACTTCGTCCGCCGGACTCGGAATGCCGCGACACTTTGAGAGGGGCCTCCGTGTCTCACAATTATGCCGCGGGCAAAGCCGCGACCAAAAATAACCGCCCGAAGGCCGGGGCGCCAAGTTCGTCCAGCGGAAAACGGCCACAAAAACGGGTGGGCTATAGCCTTGGGGGGTGGGGCTGGCCCACTTCGTCCGCCGGACTCGGAATGCCACGAGACTTTGCGAGGGGCCTCCGTGTGCCAAAAAATGGCCATGGGCAAAGCATCGCCCAAAAATAACTGACCGAAGGCCGGGGCGCCAAGATCGTCCAGCGGAAAAAGGGCACAAAAACGGGTGGGCTATAGCCTTGGGGGGTGGGGCTGGCCCACTTCGTCCGCCGGACTCGGAATGCCGCGACACTTTGCGAGGGGCCTCCGTGTCTCACAATTATGCCGCGGGCAAAGCCGTGGCCATAAATAACCACCCGAACGCCGGGGAGCCAAGTTCGTCCAGCGGAAAAAGGCCACCAAAATGGGTGGGCTATATCCTTGGGGGGTGGGGCTGGCCTACTTCGTCCGCCGGACTCGGAATGCCGCGAGACTTTGAGAGGGGCCTCCGTGTGCCAAAAATAGGCCGTGGGCAAAGCCGCGCCCAAAAATAACTGCCCGAAGGCTGGGGCGCCAAGTTCGTCCAGCGGAAAAAGGCCACAAAAACGGGTGGGCTATAGCCTTGTGGGGTGGGACTGGCCGACTTCGTCCGCCGGACTCGGAATGCCGCGAGACTTTACGAGGGGACTCCGTGTGCCAAAAATAGGCCGCGGGCAAAGCCGCGGCCAAAAATAACAGCCCGAAGGCCGGGGCGACAAGTTCGTCCAGGGGAAAAACGCCACAAAAACGGGTGGGCTATAGCCTTGGGGGGTGGGGCTGGCCAACCTCGTCCGCCGGACTCGGAAAGCCGTGAGACTTTCCGAGGGGACTCCGTGTGCCAAAAATAGGCTGCGGGCAAGCCGTGCCCAAAAATAACCACCCGAAGGCCGGGGCGCCAAGTTCGTCCAGGGGAAAAAGGCCACAAAAACGGGTGGGCTATAGCCTTGGGGGGTCGGGCTGGCCAACTTCGTCCGCCGGACTCGGAAAACCGCGAGACTTTGCGAGGGGTCTCCGCATACCAAAAATAGGCCGCGGGCAAAGCCGCGACCAAAAATAACCGACCGAAGGCCGGGGCGCCAAGTTCGTCCAGCGGAAAAAGGCCACAAAAACCGGTGGGCTATAGCCTTGGGGGGTGGGGCTGGCCGACTTCGTCCGCCGGACTCGGAATGCCGCGAGACTTTATGAGGGGCCTCGTGTGCCAAAAATAGGCCACGGGCAAAGCCGCGCCCAAAAATAACCGCCCGAAGACCGGGGCGCGAAGTTCGTCCGGGGGAAAAAGTCCACAAAAACGGGTGGGCTATAGCCTTGGGGGGTGGGACTGGCCAACCTCGTCCGCCGGACTCGGAAAGCCGTGAGACATTGCGAGGGGCCTCCGTGTGCCAAACATAGGCCATGGACAAAGCCGCGCCCAAAAATAACCACCCGAAGGCCGGGGCGCCAATTTCGTCCAGCGGAAAAAGGCCACAAAAACGGGTGCGTTATAGCCTTGGGGGGTGGGGCTGGCCAACTTCGTCCGCCGGACTCGGAATACCGCGAGACTTTGCGAGGGGCCTCCGCGTGCCAAAAATAGGCCGCGGACAAAGCCGCGCCCAAAAATAACTGCCCGAAGGCCGGGGCGCCAAGTTCGTCCAGCGGAAAAAGGCCACAAAATCGGGTGGGCTATAGCCTTGGGGGGTGGGGCTGGCCACCTTCGTCCGCCGGACTCCAAATGCCGCGAAACTTTGCAAGGGGCCTCCGTGTGCAAAAAATAGGATGCGGGCAAAGCCGCGCCCAAAAATAACCGCCCGAAGGCCGGGGCGCCAAGTTCATCCAGCGGAAAAAGGCCACAAAAACGGGTGGGCTATAGCCTTGGGGGGTGGGGCTGGCCAACTTCGTCCGCCGGACTCGGAATGGTACGAGACTTTGGGAGGGGGTCCGTGTGCCAAAAAAAGGCCGCGGGCAAAGCCGCGCCCAAAAATAACCGCCCGAAGGCCGGGGTGCCAAGTTCGTCCAGCGGAAAAAGGCCACAAAAACGGGTGGGCTATAGCCTTGGGGGGTGGGGCTGGCCAACTTCGTCCGCCGGAGTCGGAATGCCGTGTGACTTTGCGAGGGGACTCCGTGTGCCAAAAATAGGCTGCGTGCAAAGCCGCGGCCAAAAATAACAGCCCGAAGGCCGGGGCGACAAGTTCGTCCAGGGGAAAAAGGCCACAAAAACGGGTGGGCTATAGCCTTGGGGGGTGGGGCTGGCCAACCTCGCCGCCGGACTCGGAAACCGTGAGACTTTCTGAGGGGACTCCGTGTGCCAAAAATAGGCTGCGGGCAAAGCCGCGCCCAAAAATAACCGCCCGAAGGCCGGGGCGCCAAGTTCGTCCAGGGGAAAAAGGCCACAAAAACGGGTGGGCTATAGCCTTGGGGGGTGGGGCTGGCCAACTTCGTCCGCCGGACTCGGAATGCCGCGAGACTTTGCGAGGGGTCTCCGCGTACCAAAAATAGGCCGCGGGCAAAGCCGCGACCAAAAAGAACCGTCCGAAGGCCGGGCCGCCAAGTTCGTCCAGCGGAAAAAGGCCACAAAAACGGGTGGGCTATAGCCTTGGGGGGTGGGGCTGGCCGACTTCGTCCGCCGGAATCGGAATGCCGCGAGAATTTGCGAGGGGCCTCCCTGTACCCAAAATAGGCCGCGGGCAAAGCCGCGCCCAAAAATAACAGCCTGAAGGCCGGGGCGCCAAGTTCATCCAGCGGAAAAAGGCCACAAAAACGGGTGGGTTATAGCCTTGGGTGGTGGGGCTGGCCAACTTCGTCCGCCGGACTCGGAATGCCGCGAGACTTTACGAGGGGCCTCCGTGTGCCAAAAATAGGCCGCGGACAAAGCCGCGCCCAAAAATAACCGCCCGAACGCCGGGGCGCCAAGTTTGTCCAGCGGAAAAAGGCCACAAAAACGGGTGGGCTATAGCCTTGGGGGGTGGGGCTGGCCAACTTCGTCCGCCAGACTCGGAATGCCGCGAGACTTTGCGAGGGGCCACCGTATGCCAAAAATAGGCCGCGGTCAAAGGCGCGCACAAAAATAACGGCCCGAAGGCCGGGGCGCCAAGTTCGTCCATCGGAAAAAGGCCACAAAAACAGGTGGGCTATAGCCTTGGGGGTTGGGGCTGGCCCACTTCGTCCGCCGGACTCGGAATGCCGCGAGACTTTGTGAGGGGCCTCCGTGTGCCAAAACTAGGCCGCGGTCAAAGCCGCGCCCAAAAATAACCGCCCGAAGGCCGGGGCGCCAAGTTCGTCCAGCGGAAAAAGGCCACAAAAACGGGTGGGCTATAGCCTTGGCGGGTGGGGCTTGCCAACTTCGTCCGCCGGATTCGGAATGGCGCGAGACTTTCCGAGGTGCCTCCGTGTGCCAAAAATAGGCCGTGGGCACAGCCGCGCCCAAAAATAACCGCCCGAAGGCCGGGGCACCAAGTTCGTCTAGCGGAAAAAGGCCACAAAAACGGGTGGGCTATAGCCTTGGGGGGTGGGGCTGGCCTACTTCGTCCGCCGGACTCGGAATGGCGCGAGACTTTGCAAGGCACCTCCGTGTGCCAAAATTAGGTCGTGCGCACAGCCGCGCCCAAAAATAACCACCCGAAGGCCGGGGCGCCAAGTTCGTCCAGCCGAAAAAGGCCACAAAAACGGGTGGGCTATAGCCTTGGGGGGTGGGGCTGGCCAACTTCGTCCGCCGGACTCGGAATGGCGCGAGACTTTGCGAGGCACCTCCGTGTGCCAAAAATAGGCCACGGGCAAAGCCGCGCCCAAAAATAACCGCCCGAAGGCCGGGGCGCCATGTTCGTCCAGCGGAAAAAGCCCACAAAAACGGGTGGGCTATAGCCTTGGGGGGTGGGGCTGGCCCACTTCGTCCGCCAGACTCGGAATGCCGCGAGACTTTGCGAGGGGCCACCGTATGCCAAAAATAGGCCGCGGTCAAAGGCGCGCACAAAAATAACGGCCCGAAGGCCGGGGCGCCAAGTTCGTCCATCGGAAAAAGGCCACAAAAACAGGTGGGCTATAGCCTTGGGGGTTGGGGCTGGCCCACTTCGTCCGCCGGACTCGGAATGCCGCGAGACTTTGTGAGGGGCCTCCGTGTGCCAAAACTAGGCCGCGGTCAAAGCCGCGCCCAAAAATAACCGCCCGAAGGCCGGGGCGCCAAGTTCGTCCAGCGGAAAAAGGCCACAAAAACGGGTGGGCTATAGCCTTGTCGGGTGGGGCTTGCCAACTTCGTCCGCCGGATTCGGAATGGCGCGAGACTTTCCGAGGTGCCTCCGTGTGCCAAAAATAGGCCGTGGGCACAGCCGCGCCCAAAAATAACCGCCCGAAGGCCGGGGCACCAAGTTCGTCTAGCGGAAAAAGGCCACAAAAACGGGTGGGCTATAGCCTTGGGGGGTGGGGCTGGCCTACTTCGTCCGCCGGACTCGGAATGCCGCGAGACTTTGCAAGGCACCTCCGTGTGCCAAAATTAGGTCGTGCGCACAGCCGCGCCCAAAAATAACCACCCGAAGGCCGGGGCGCCAAGTTCGTCCAGCCGAAAAAGGCCACAAAAACGGGTGGGCTATAGCCTTGGGGGGTGGGGCTGGCCAACTTCGTCCGCCGGACTCGGAATGGCGCGAGACTTTGCGAGGCACCTCCGTGTGCCAAAAATAGGCCACGGGCAAAGCCGCGCCCAAAAATAACCGCCCGAAGGCCGGGGCGCCATGTTCGTCCAGCGGAAAAAGCCCACAAAAACAGGTGGGCTATAGCCTTGGGGTGTGGGGCTGGCCAACTACGTCCGCCGGACTCGGAATGGCGTGAGACTTTGCGAGGCACCTCCGTGTGCCAAAAATAGGCTGCGGGCACAGCCGCGTCCAAAAATAACCTCCCGAAGGCCGGGGTGCCAAGTTCGTCCAGCGGAAAAAGCCCACAAAAACGGGTGGGCTACAGCCTTGGGGGGTGGGGCTGGCCAACTTCGTCCGCCGGACTCGGAATGGCGCGAGACTTTGCGAGGCACCTCCGTGTGCCAAAAATAGGCCACGGGCAAAGCCGCGCCCAAAAATAACCGCCCGAAGGCCGGGGCGCCATGTTCGTCCAGCGGAAAAAGGCCACAAAAACGGGTGGGCTATAGCCTTGGGGGGTGGGGCTGGCCAACTTCGTCTGCCGGACTCGGAATGGAGCGAGACCTTGCGAGGCGCCTCCGTGTGCCAAAAATAGGCCGCGGGCACAGCCGCGTCCAAAAATAACCACCCGAAGGCCGGGGCGCCAAGTTCGTCCAGCGGAAAAAGCCCACAAAAACAGATGGGCTATAGCCTTGGGGTGTGGGGCTGGCCCACTACGTCCGCCAGACTCGGAATGGCGCGAGACTTTGCGAGGCACCTCCGTGTACCAAAAATAGGCTGCGGGCACAGCCGCGTCCAAAAATAACCTCCCGAAGGCCGGGGCGCCAAGTTTGTCCAGCGGAAAAAGCCCACAAAAACGGGTGGGCTATAGCCTTGGGGGGTGGGGGTGGCCGACTTCGTCCGCCGGACTCGGAATGCTGCGAGACTTTGCGAGGGGCCTCCGTGTGCCAAAAATAGGCCGCGGGCACAGCCGCGCCCAAAAATAACCTCCCGAAGGCCGGGGCGCCAAGTTCGTCCAGCGGAAAAAGGCCACAAAAACGGGTGGGCTATAGCCTTGGGGTGTGGGGCTGGCCAACTACGTCCGCCAGACTCGGAATGGCGCGAGACTTTGCGAGGCACCTCCGTGTGCCAAAAATAGGCTGCGGGCACAGCCGCGTCCAAAAATAACCTCCCGAAGGCCGGGGCGCCAAGTTCGTCCAGCGGAAAAAGCCCACAAAAACGGGTGGGCTATAGCCTTGGGGGGTGGGGGTGGCCGACTTCGTTCGCCGGACTCGGAATGCTGCGAGACTTTGCGAGGGGCCTCCGTGTGCCATAAATAGGCCGCGGGCACAGCCGCGCCCAAAAATAACCTCCCGAAGGCCGGGGCGCCAAGTTCGTCCCGCGGAAAAAGGCCACAAAAACGGGTGGGCTATAGCCTTGGGGGGTGGTGCTGGCCAACTTCGTCCGCCGGACTCGGAATGGCGCGAGTCTTTGCGAGGCACCTCCGTTTGCCAAAAATAGGCTACGGGCACAGCCGCGTCCAAAAATAACCTCCCGAAGGCCGGGGCGCCAAGTTCGTCCAGCGGAAAAAGCCCACAAAAACGGGTGGGCTATAGCCTTGGGGGGTGGGGCTGGCCAACTTCGTCCGCCGGACTCGGAATGGTGCGAGACTTTGCGAGGCGCCTCCGTGTGCCAAAAATAGGCCACGGGCAAAGCCGCGCCCAAAAATAACCGCCCGAAGGCCGGGGCGCCAAGTTCGTCCAGCGGAAAAAGGCCACAAAAACGGGTGGGCTATAGCCTTGGGGGGTGGGGCTGGCCAACTTCGTCCGCCGTACTCGGAATGGAGCGAGACCTTGCGAGGCGCCTCCGTGCTCCAAAAATAGGCCGCGGGCACAGCCGCGTACAAAAATAACCACCCGAAGGCTGGGGCGCCAAGTTCGTCCAGCGGAAAAAGCCCACAAAAACAGATGGGCTATAGCCTTGGGGTGTGGGGCTGGCCAACTACGTCCGCCAGACTCGGAATGGCGCGAGACTTTGCGAGGCACCTCCGTGTGCCAAAAATAGGCTGCGGGCACAGCCGCGTCCAAAAATAACCTCCCGAAGGCCGGGGCGCCAAGTTCGTCCAGCGGAAAAAGCCCACAAAAACGGGTGGGCTATAGCCTTGGGGGGTGGGGGTGGCCAACTTCGTCCGCCGGACTCGGAATGGTGCGAGACTTTGCGAGGTGCCTCCGTGTGCCAAAAATAGGCCGCGGGCACAGCCGCGCCCAAAAATAACCTCCCGAAGGCCGGGGCGCAAAGTTCGTCCAGCGGAAAAAGCCCACAAAAACGGGTGGGCTATAGCCTTGGGGGGTGGGGGTGGCCAACTTCGTCCGCCGGACTCGGAATGGTGCGAGACTTTGCGAGGCGCCTCCGTGTGCCAAAAATAGGCCGCGGGCACAGCCGCGCCCAAAAATAACCTCCCGAAGGCCGGGGCGCCAAGTTCGTCCAGCGGAAAAAGCCCACAAAAACGGGTGGGCTATAGCCTTGGGGGGTGGGGGTGGCCAACTTCGTCCGCCGGACTCGGAATGGCGCGAATCTTTGCGAGGCGCCTCCATGTGCCAAAAATAGGCCGCGGGCACAGCCGCGTACAAAAATAACCACCCGAAGGCTGGGGCGCCAAGTTCGTCCAGCGGAAAAAGCCCACAAAAACAGATGGGCTATAGCCTTGGGGTGTGGGGCTGGCCAAGTACGTCCGCCAGACTCGGAATGGCGCGAGACTTTGCGAGGCACCTCCGTGTGCCAAAAATAGGCTGCGGGCACAGCCGCGTCCAAAAATAACCTCCCGAAGGCCGGGGCGCCAAGTTCGTCCAGCGGAAAAAGCCCACAAAAACGGTTGGGCTATAGCCTTGGGGGGTGGGGCTGGCCAACTTCGTCCGCCGGACTCGGAATGGTGCGAGACTTTGCGAGGCGCCTCCGTGTGCCAAAAATACGCCACGGGCAAAGCCGCGCCCAAAAATAACCGCCCGAAGGCCGGGGCGCCAAGTTCGTCCAGCGGAAAAAGGCCACAAAAACGGGTGGGCTATAGCCTTGGGGGGTGGGGCTGGCCAACTTCGTCCGCCGGACTCGGAATGGCGCGAGTCTTTGCGAGGCGGCTCCATGTGCCAAAAATAGGCTACGGGCACAGCCACGTCCAAAAATAACGTCTCGAAGGCCGGGGCGCCAAGTTCGTCCAGCGGAAAAAGCCCACAAAAACGGGTGGGCTATAGCCTTGGGGTGTGGGGCTGGCCTACTACGTCCGCCGGACTCGGAATGGCGCGAGGCTTTGCGAGGCACCTCCGTGTGCCAAAAATAGGTCGCGGGCACAGCCGCGCCCAAAAATGACCTCCCGAAGGCCGGGGCACCATGTTCGTCCAGCGGAAAAAGCCCACAAAAACGGGTGGGCTATAGCCTTGGGGGGTGGTGCTGGCCAACTTCGTCCGCCGGACTCGGAATGGCGCGAGTCTTTGTGAGGCGCCTCCGTGGGCCAACAGTAGGCCGGGGGCACAGCCGCGCCCAAAAATAACCGCCCGAAGGCCGGGGCGCCAAGTTCGTCCAGCGGAAAAAGGCCACAAAAACGGGTGGGCTATAGCCTTGGGGGGTGGGGCTGGCCAACTTCGTCCGCCGGACTCGGAATGGCGCGAGTCTTTGCGAGGCGCCTCCATGTGCCAAAAATAGGCTACGGGCACAGCCGCGTCCAAAAATAACGTCTCGAAGGCCGGGGCGCCAAGTTCGTCCAGCGGAAAAAGCCCACAAAAACGGGTGGGCTATAGCCTTGGGGTGTGGGGCTGGCCTACTACGTCCGCCGGACTCGGAATGGCGCGAGGCTTTGCGAGGCACCTCCGTGTGCCAAAAATAGGTCGCGGGCACAGCCGCGCCCAAAAATGACCTCCCGAAGGCCGGGGCACCATGTTCGTCCAGCGGAAAAAGCCCACAAAAACGGGTGGGCTATAGCCTTGGGGGGTGGTGCTGGCCAACTTCGTCCGCCGGACTCGGAATGGCGCGAGACTTTGCGAGGTCCCTCCGTGTGCCAAAAATAGGCCGCGGGCGCAGCCGCGCCCAAAAATAACCGCCCGAAGGCCGGGGCGCCAAGTTCGTCCAGCGGAAAAAGCCCACAAAAACGGGTGGGCTATAGCCTTCGGGGGTGGGGCTGGCCAACTTCGTCCGCCGGACTCGGAATGGTGCGAGACTTTGCGAGGCGCCTCCGTGTGCCAAAAATAGGCCACGGGCAAAGCCGCGCCCAAAAATAACCGCCCGAAGGCCGGGGCGCCAAGTTCGTCCAGCGGAAAAAGGCCACAAAAACGGGTGGGCTATAGCCTTGGGGGGTGGGGCTGGCCAACTTCGTCCGCCGGACTCGGAATGGCGCGAGTCTTTGCGAGGCGCCTCCATGTGCCAAAAATAGGCTACGGGCACAGCCGCGTCCAAAAATAACGTCTCGAAGGCCGGGGCGCCAAGTTCGTCCAGCGGAAAAAGCCCACAAAAACGGGTGGGCTATAGCCTTGGGGTGTGGGGCTGGCCTACTACGTCCGCCGGACTCGGAATGGCGCGAGGCTTTGCGAGGCACCTCCGTGTGCCAAAAATAGGTCGCGGGCACAGCTGCGCCCAAAAATGACCTCCCGAAGGCCGGGGCACCATGTTCGTCCAGCGGAAAAAGCCCACAAAAACGGGTGGGCTATAGCCTTGGGGGGTGGTGCTGGCCAACTTCGTCCGCCGGACTCGGAATGGCGCGAGTCTTTGTGAGGCGCCTCCGTATGCCAACAGTAGGCCGTGGGCACAGCCGCGCCCAAAAATAACCGCCCGAAGGCCGGGGCGCCAAGTTCGTCCAGCGGAAAAAGGCCACAAAAACGGGTGGGCTATAGCCTTGGGGGGTGGGGCTGGCCAACTTCTTCCGCCGGATTCGGAATGGCGCGAGACTTTGCGAGGCACCTCCGTGTGCTAAAAATAGGCCACGGGCAAAGCCGCGCCAAAAAATAACCGCCCGAAGGCCGGGGCACCAAGTTCGTCCAGCGGAAAAAGGCCACAAAAACGGGTGGGCTATAGCCTTGGGTGGTGGGGCTGGCCAACTTCGTCCGCCGGACTCGGAATGGCGCGAGTCTTTGCGAGGCGGCTCCATGTGCCAAAAATAGGCTACGGGCACAGCCGCGTCCAAAAATAACGTCTCGAAGGCCGGGGCGCCAAGTTCGTCCAGCGGAAAAAGCCCACAAAAACGGGTGGGCTATAGCCTTGGGGTGTGGGGCTGGCCTACTACGTCCGCCGGACTCGGAATGGCGCGAGGCTTTGCGAGGCACCTCCGTGTGCCAAAAATAGGTCGCGGGCACAGCCGCGCCCAAAAATGACCTCCCGAAGGCCGGGGCACCATGTTCGTCCAGCGGAAAAAGCCCACAAAAACGGGTGGGCTATAGCCTTGGGGGGTGGTGCTGGCCAACTTCGTCCGCCGGACTCGAAATGGCGCGAGTCTTTGTGAGGCGCCTCCGTGTGCCAACAGTAGGCCGGGGGCACAGCCGCGCCCAAAAATAACCGCCCGAAGGCCGGGGCGCCAAGTTCGTCCAGCGGAAAAAGGCCACAAAAACGGGTGGGCTATAGCCTTGGGGGGTGGGGCTGGCCAACTTCTTCCGCCGGATTCGGAATGGCGCGAGACTTTGCGAGGCACCTCCGTGTGCTAAAAATAGGCCACGGGCAAAGCCGCGCCAAAAAATAACCGCCCGAAGGCCGGGGCGCCAAGTTCGTCCAGCGGAACAAGGCCACAAAAACGGGTGGGCTATAGCTTTGGGGGGTGGGGCTGGCCAACATCGTCCGCCGGACTCGGAATGGCGCGAGACTTTTCGAGGCACCTCCGTGTGCCAAAAATAGGCCGCGGGCACAGCCGCGCCCAAAAATAACCGCCCGAAGGCCGGGGCGCCAAGTTCGTCCAGCGGAAAAAGGCCACAAAAACGGGTGGGCTATAGGCTTGGGGGGTGGGGCTGGCCAACTTCGTCCGCCGGACTCGGAATGGCGCGAGACTTTGTGAGGCATCTCCGTGTGCCAAATATAGGCCGCGGGCGCAGCCGCGCCCAAAAATAACCGCCCGAAGGCCGGGGCGCCAAGTTCGTCCAGCGGAAAAAGCCCACAAAAACGGGTGGGCTATAGCCTTGCGGGGTGGGGATGGCCAACTTCGTCCGCCGGACTCGGAATGGCGCGAGACTTTGCGAGGGGCCTCCGTGTGCCAAAAATAGGCCATGGACAAAGCCGCGCACAAAAATAACCACCCGAAGACCGGGGCGCCAAGTTCATCCAGCGGAAAAAAGCCACAAAAACGGGTGGGCTATAGCCTTGGGGGGTGGGGCTGGCCGACTTCGTCTGCCGGACTCGGAATGGTGCGAGACTTTGCGAGGGGCCTCAATGTGCCAAATATAGGCGGTGAGCAAAGCCGCGCCCAAAAATAACCGCCCGAAGGCCGGGGCGGCAAGTTCATCCAGCGGAAAAAGGCCACAAAAACGGGTGGGATATAGCCTTGGGGGGTGGGGCTGACCAACTTCGTCCGCCGGACTCGGAATGGCGCGAGACTTTGCGAGGTCCCTCCGTGTGCCAAAAATAGGCCGCGGGCGCAGCCGCGCCCAAAAATAACCGCCCGAAGGCCGGGGCGCCAAGTTCGTCCAGCGGAAAAAGCCCACAAAAACGGGTGGGCTATAGCCTTCGGGGGTGGGGCTGGCCAACTTCGTCCGCCGGACTCGGAATGGTGCGAGACTTTGCGAGGCACCTCCGTGTGCTAAAAATAGGCCACGGGCAAAGCCGCGCCAAAAAATAACCGCCCGAAGGCCGGGGCGCCAAGTTCGTCCAGCGGAAAAAGGCCACAAAAACGGGTGGGCTATAGCTTTGGGGGGTGGGGCTGGCCAACATCGTCCGCCGGACTCGGAATGGCGCGAGACTTTTCGAGGCACCTCCGTGTGCCAAAAATAGGCCGCGGGCACAGCCGCGCCCAAAAATAACCGCCCGAAGGCCGGGGCGCCAAGTTCGTCCAGCGGAAAAAGCCCACAAAAACGGGTGGGCTATAGCCTTCGGGGGTGGGGCTGGCCAACTTCGTCCGCCGGACTCGGAATGCCGCAAGACTTTGCGAGGGCCCTCCGTGTGCCAAAAATAGGCCGCGGGCAAAGCCGTGCCCGAAAATAACAGCCCGAAGGCCGGGTCGCCAAGTTCGTCCAGCGGAAAAAGGCCACAAAAACGGGTGGGCTATAGCCTTGGGGGGTGGGGCTGGCCAACTTTGTCCGCCGGACTCGGAATGGCGCGAGACTTTTCGAGGGGCCTCCGTGTGCCAAAAATAGGCGGTGGGCAAAGCCGCGCCCAAAAATAAACGCCCGAAGGCCGGGGCGCCAAGTTCATCCAGCGGAAAAAGGCCACAAAAACGGGTGGGCTATAGCCTTGGGGGGTGGGGCTGGCCAAATTCGTCCGCCGGACTCGGAATGGCGCGAGACTTTTCGAGGCACCTCGGTGTGCCAAAAATAGGCCGCGGGCGCAGCCGCACCCAAAAATAACTGCCCGAAGGCCGGGGCGCCAAGTTCGTCCAGCGGAAAAAGGCCACAAAAACGGGTGGGCTATAGCCTTGGGGGGTGGGGCTGGCCAACTTCGTCCGCCGGACTTGGAATGCCGTGATACTTTGCGAGGGGCCTCCGTGTGCCAAAAATTGGCCGCGGGCACAGCCGCGCCCAAAAATAACCGCCCGAAGGCCGGGGCGCCAAGTTCGTCCAGCGGAAAAAGGCCACAAAAACGGGTGGGCTATAGGCTTGGGGGGTGGGGCTGGCCAACTTCGTCCGCCAGACTCGGAATGGCGCGAGACTTTGCGAGGCGCCTCCGTGTGCCAACAATAGGCCACGAGCAAATCGGCGCCCAAAAATAACCGCCCGAAGGCCGGTGCGCCAAGTTCTTCCAGCGGAAAAAGGCCACAAAAACGGGTGGGCTATAGCCTTGGGGGGTGGGGCTGGCCAACTTCGTCCGACGGACTCGGAATGGCGTGAGACCTTACGAGGCGCCTCCGTGTGCCAAAAATAGGCCGCGGGCACAGCCGCGTCCAAAAATAACCACCCGATGGCCGGGGCGCCAAGTTCCTCCAGCGGAAAAAGCCCACAAAAACAGGTGGGCTATAGCCTTGGGGTGTGGGGCCGGCCAACTCTGTCCGCCGGACTCGGAATAGCGCGAGACTTTGCGAGGCACCTCCGTGTGCCAAAAATAGGCTACGGGCACAGCCGCGTCCAAAAATAACCGACCGAAGGCCGGGGCGCCAAGTTCATCCAGCGGAAAAAGGCCACAAAAACGGGTGTGCTATAGCCTTGGGGGGTGGGGCAGGCCGACTTCGTCCGCCGGACTTGGACTGGCGCGAGACGTTGCGAGGTGCCTCCGTGTGCCAAAAATAGGCCGCGGGCAAAGCCGCGTCCAAAACTAACCGCCCGAAGGCCGGGGCACCAAGTTCGTCCAGCAGAAAAAGGCCACAAAAACGGGTGGGCTATAGCCTTGGGGGGTGGGGCTGGCCGACTTCGTCCGCCGGACTCGGAATGGCGCGAGACCTTGCGAGGCTCCTCCGTGTGCCAAAAATAGGCCGCGGGCGAAGCCACGCCGAAAAATAACCGCCTGAAGGCCGGGGCGCCGAGTTCGTCCAGTGGAGAAAGGCCACAAAAACGGGTGGGATATAGCCTTGGGAGGTGGGGCTGGCCAACTTCGTCCGCCGGACTCGGAATGGTGCCAGAGTTTGCGAGGCACCTCCGTGTGCCAAAAATAGGCCGCGGGCACAGCCGCACCAAAAAATAACTGCCCGAAGGCCTGGGCGCCAAGTTCATCCAGCGGAAAAAGGCCACAAAAACGGGTGGGCTATAGCCTTGGGGGGTGGGGCTGGCCAACTTCGTCCACCGGACTCGGAATGGCGCGAGACTTTGCGAGGAACCTCCGTGTACCAAAAATAGGCCGCGGGCAAAGCCGCGCCCAAAAATAACCGCCCGAAGGCCGGGGCGCCAAGTTCGTCCAGCGGAAAAAGGCCACAAAAACGGGTGGGCTATAGCCTTGGGGGGTGGGGCTGGCCAACTTCGTCCGCCGGACTCGGAATGGCGCGAGACTTTGCGAGGGGCCTCCGTGTGCCAAAAATAGGCCGCGGGCATAGCCGCGCTCAAAAATAACCGCCCGAAGGCCGGGGCGCCAAGTTCGTCCAGCGGAGAAAGGCCACAAAAACGGGTGGGCTATAGGCTTGGGGGGTGGGGCTGGCCAACTTCGTCCGCCGGACTCGGAATGGCGCGAGACTTTGCGAGGCGCCTCCGTGTGCCAAAAATAGGCCGTGGACGCAGCCGCACCCAAAAATAACCGCCCGAAGGCCGGGGCGCCAAGTTCGTCCAGCTGAAAAAGCCCACAAAAACGGGTGGGCTATAGCCTTGGGGGGTGGGGCTGGCCAACTTCGTCCGCCGGACTCGGAATGGCGCGAGACCTTGCAAGGGGCCTCCGTGTGCCAAAAATAGGCCGTGGGCAAAGCCGCGCCCAAAAATAACCGCCCGAAGGCCGGGGCGCCAAGTTCATCCAGCGGAAAAAGCCCACAAAAACGGGTGGGCTATAGCCTTGGGGGGTGGGGCTGGCCAACTTCGTCCGCCGGACTCGGAATGGCGCGAGACTTTGCGAGGTGCCTCCGTGTGCCAAAAATAGGCCGCGGGTACAGCCGCGCCCAAAAATAACCGCCCGAAGGCCGGGGCGCCAAGTTCATCCAGCGGAAAAAGGCCACAAAAACGGGTGGGCTATAGCCTTGGGGGGTGGGGCTGGCCAACTTCGTCCGCTGGACTCGGAATGGCGCGAGACTTTGCGAGGCACCTCCGTGTGCCAAAATTTGGCCGTGGGCACAGCCGCGTCCAAAAATAACCGCCCGAAGGCCGGGGCGCCAACTCCGTCCAGCGGAAAAAGGCGAAAAAAAAGGGTGGGCTATAGCCTTGGGGGGTGGGGCTGGTCAACTTCGTCCGCCGGACTCGGAATGCCACAAGACTTTGCGAGGGCCCTCCGTGTGCCAAAAATAGGCCGTGGGCAAAGCCGTGCCAAAAAATAACCGCCCGAAGGACGGGTCGCCAAGTTCGTCCAGCGGAAAAAGCCCACAAAAACGGGTGGGCTATAGCCTTGGGGGCTGGGGCTGGCCAACTTCGTCCGCCGGACTAGGAATGGCGCGAGACTTTGCGAGGCGCCTCCGTGTGCCAAAAATAGGCCGCGGGCACAGCCGCGTCTGAAAATAACCGCCCGAAGGCCATGACGCCAAGTTCGTCCAGCGGAAAAAGGCCATAAAAACGGGTGGGCTATAGCCTTGGAGGGTGGGGCCGGCCCACTTCGTCCGCCGTTCTCGGAATGGCGCGAGACTTTGCGAGGACCCTCCGTGTGACAAAAATAGGCCGCGGGCACAGCTGCGCCTAAAAACAACCTCCCGAAGGCCGGGGCGCCAAGTTCGTCCAGCGGAAAAAGCCCACAAAAACGGGTGGGCTATAGCCTTGGGGGGTGGGGTTGGCCAACTTTGTCCGCGGGACTCGGAATGGCGCGAGACTTTGCGAGGCATCTCCGTGTGCCAAAAATAGGCCACGGGTACAGCCGCACCAAAAAATAACCGCCCGAAGGCCGGGGCGCCAAGTTCGTCCAGCGGAAAAAGGCCACAAAAACGGGTGAGCTATAGCCTTGGGGGGTGGGGCTGGCCAACTTCGTCCGCCGGATGCGGAATGGCGGGAGACTTTGTGAGGCACCTACGTGTGCCAAAAATACACCGCGGGCACCGCCGCGCCCAAAAATAACCGCCCAAAGGCCAGGGCGCCAAGTTCGTGCAGCGGAAAAAGCCACAAAAACTTGTGGGCTATAGCCTTGGGGGGTGGGGCTGGCCAACTTCGTCCGCCGGTTTCGGAATGGCGCGAGACTTTGCGAGTCGCCTCCGTGTGCCAAAAATAGGCCGCGGACACAGCCGCGCCCAAAAATAACCGCCCGAAGGCCGGGGCGCCAAGTTCGTCCAGCGGAAAAAGGCCACAAAAACGGGTGGGCTATAGCCTTGGGGGGTGGGGCTGGCCAAGTTCGTCCGCCAGACACGGAATGGCGCGAGACTTTGCGAAGCGCCTCCTGTGCCAAAAATAGGCCACGGGCACAGCCGCGCCCAAAAAAAACCGCCCGAAGGCCGGGGCGCCAAGTTCGTCCAGCGGAAAAAGGCCACAAAAACGGGTGGGCTATAGGCTTGGGGGGTGGGGCTGGCCCACTTTGTCCGCCGGACTTGGAATGCCGCGAGACTTTACGAGGGGCCTCCGTCTGCAAAAAATAGGCCGTGGGCACAGCCGCGCCCAAAAATAACCGTCCGAAGGCCGGGGCGCCAAGTTCGTCCAGCGGAAAAAGGCCACAAAAACGGGTGGGCTATAGCCTTGGGGGGTGGGGCTGGCCAACTTCGTCCGCCGGACTCGGAATGCCAGGAGACTTTGCGAGGTCCCTCCGTGTGCCAAAAATAGGCCGCGGGCACAGCCGCGCCCGAAAATAACCGCCCGAAGGCCATGACGCCAAGTTCGTCCAGCGGAAAAAGGCCATAAAAACGGGTGGGCTATAGCCGTGGGGGGTGGGGCTGGCCAACTTCATCCGCCGGACTAGGAATGGCGCGAGACTTTGCGAGGCGCCTCCGTGTGCCAAAAATAGGCCACGGGAACAGCCGCGCCCAAAAATAACCGCCCGAAGGTTGGGGCGCCAAGTTCGTCCAGCGGAAAAAGGCCACAAAAACGGGTGGGCTATAGCCTTGGGGGGTGGGGCTGGCCCACTTCGTCCGCCGGACTCGGAATGGCGCGAGACTTTGCGAGGCCCCTCCGTGTGCCAAAAATAGGCCACGGGCACAGCCGCGCCCAAAAATAACCGCTCGAAGGCCGGGGCGCCAAGTTCGTCCTGCGGAAAAAGCCCACAAAAACGGGAGGGCTACAGCCTTGGGGGGTGGGGCTGGCCAACTTCGTCCACCGGACTCGGAATGGCGCAAGACTTTGCGAGGCGCCTCCGTGTGCCAAAAATAGGCCGTGGGCACAGCCGCGCCCAAAAATAACCGCCCGAAGGCCGGGGCGCCAAGTTCATCCAGCGGAAAAAGACCCCAAAAACGGGTGGGCTATAGCCTTGGGGGGTGGGGCTGGCCAACATCGTCCGCCGGACTCGGAATGCCAGGAGACTTTGCGAGGTCCCTCCGTGTGCCAAAAATAGGCCGCGGGCACAGCCGCGCCCGAAAATAACCGCCCGAAGGCCATGACGCCAAGTTCGTCCAGCGGAAAAAGGCCATAAAAACGGGTGGGCTATAGCCGTGGGGGGTGGGGCTGGCCAACTTCGTCCGCCGGACTAGGAATGGCGCGAGACTTTGTGAGGCGCCTCCGTGTGCCAAAAATAGGCCGCGGGCAAAGCCGCGTCTTAAAATAACCGCCCGAAGGCCATGACGCCAAGTTCGTCCAGCGGAAAAAGGCCATAAAAACGGGTGGGCTATAGCCTTGGAGGGTGGGGCCGGCCCACTTCGTCCGCCGTTCTCGGAATGGCGCGAGACTTTGCGAGGCGCCTCCGTGTGCCAAAAATAGGCCGTGGGCACAGCCGCGGCCAAAAATAACCGCCCGAAGGCCGGGGCGCCAAGTTCATCCAGCGGAAAAAGAACCCAAAAACGGGTGGGCTATAGCCGTGGGGGGTGGGGCTGGCCAACTTCGTCCGCCGGACTAGGAATGGCGCGAGACTTTGTGAGGCGCCTCCGTGTGCCAAAAATAGGCCGCGGGCACAGCCGCGTCTGAAAATAACCGCCCGAAGGCCATGACGCCAAGTTCGTCCAGCGGAAAAAGGCCATAAAAACGGGTGGGCTATAGCCTTGGAGGGTGGGGCCGGCCCACTTCGTCCGCCGTTCTCGGAATGGCGCGAGACTTTGCGAGGACCCTCCGTGTGCCAAAAATAGGCCGCGGGAACAGCCGCGCCCAAAAATATTTGCTCGAAGGCCTGGGCGCCAAGTTCGTCCTGCGTAAAAAGGCCACAAAAACGGGTGGGCTATAGCCTTGGGGGGTGGGGCTGGCCAACTTCGTCCGCCGGACTCGGAATGGCGCGAGACTTTGCGAGGCACCTCCGTGTGCCAAAAATAGGCCGCGGGCACAGCCGCGCCCAAAAATAACCGCCCGAAGGCCGGGGCGCCAAGTTCGTCCAGCGGAAAAAGCCAACAAAAACGGGAGGGCTACAGCCTTGGGGGGTGGGGCTGGCCAACTTCGTCTGCCGGACTCGGAATGGCGCGAGACTTTGCGAGGCGCCTCCGTGTGCCAAAAATAGGCCGCGGGCACAGCCGCGCCCAAAAATAACCGCCCGAAGGCCGCGGCGCCAACTTCGTCCAGCGGAAAAAGCCCACAAAAACGGGTGGGCTATAGCCTTGGGGGGTGGGGCTGGCCAACTTAGTCCGCCGGACTCGGAATTGTGCGAGCCTTTGCGAGGTGCCTCCGAGTGCCAAAAATAGGCCGCGGGCACTGCCACGCCCAAAACTAAACACCCGAAGGCCGGGGCGCCAAGTTCGTCCCGCGGAAAAAACCCACAAAAACGGGTGGGCTATAGCCGTGGGGGGTGGGGCTGGCCAACTTCGTCCGCCGGACTCAGAATGGCGCGAGACTTTGCGAGGCACCTCTGTGTGCCAAAAATAGGCCACGGGAATAGGCGCGCCCAAAAATAACCGCCCGAAGGTTGGGGCGCCAAGTTCGTCCAGCGGAAAAAGGCCACACAAACGGGTGGGCTATAGCCATGGGCGGTGGGGCTGGCCCACTTCGTCCGCCGGACTCGGAATGGCGCGAGACTTTGTGAGGTCCCTCCGTGTGCTAAAAATAGGCCGCGGGCACAGCCGCGCCCAAAAATAACCGCTCGAAGGCTGGGGCGCCAAGTTCGTCCTGCGTAAAAAGGCCACAAAAACGGGTGGGCTATAGCCTTGGGGGGTGGGGCTGGCCCACTTCGTCCGCCAGACTCGGAATGGCGCGAGACTTTGCGAGCAGCTTCCGTGTGCCAAAAATAAGCCGCGGCACAGCCGCGCCCAAAAATAACCGCCCGAAGGCCGGGGCGCCAAGTTCGTCCAGCGGAAAAAGGCCACAAAAACGGGTGGCCGATAGCCTTGGGGGGTGCGGCCGGCCAACTTGGTCCGCCGGACTCGGAATGGCGCGAGACTTTGCGAGGCGCCTCCGTGTGCCAAAAATAGGCCGCGGGCACAGACGCGGCCAAAAATAACCGCCCGAAGGCCGGGGCGCTAAGTTCGTCCAGCGGAAAAAGGCCACAAAAACGGGTGGGCTATAGCCTTGGAGGGTGGGGCCGGCCCACTTCGTCCGCCATTCTCGGAATGGCGGGAGACTTTGCGAGGACCCTCCGTGTGCCAAAAATAGGCCGCGGGAACAGCCGCGCCCAAAAATATTTGCTCGAAGGCCTGGGCGCCAAGTTCGTCCTGCGTAAAAAGGCCACAAA
This sequence comes from Citrus x changshan-huyou, assembly GCA_039657385.1. Lineage (NCBI taxonomy): Eukaryota > Viridiplantae > Streptophyta > Magnoliopsida > Sapindales > Rutaceae > Citrus > Citrus x changshan-huyou. Next base: position 1,032,016 of record JBCGBO010000016.1, read on the forward strand.
AACGGGTGGGCTATAGCCTTGGGGGGTGGGGCTGGCCAACTTCGTCCGCCGGACTCGGAATGGCGCGAGACTTTGCGAGGCAACTCTGTGTGCCAAAAATACGCCGCGGGCACAGCCGAGCCCAAAAATAACCGCCCGAAGGCCGGGGCGCCAAGTTCGTCCAGCGGAAAAAGCCCACAAAAACGGGTGGGCTATAGCCTTGGGGGGTGGGGCTGGCCAACTTCATCCGTGGGACTAGGAATGGCGCGAAACTTTGAGAGGCACCTCCGTGTACAAAAAATAGGCCACGGGCACAGCCGCGCCCAAAAATAACCGCCTGAAGCCTGGGGCGCCAAGTTCGTCCAGCGGAAAAAACCCACAAAAAACGGGTGGGCTATAGCCTTGGGGGGTGGGGCTGGCCAACTTCGTCCGCCGGACTCGGAATGGCGCGAGACTTTGCGAGGCCCCTCCGTGTGCCAAAAATAGGCCGCGGGCACAGCCGCGCCCAAAAATAACCGCTCGAAGGCCGGGGCGCCAAGTTCGTCCTGCGTAAAAAGGCCACAAAAACGGGTGGGCTATAGCCTTCGGGGGTGGGGCTGGCCAACTTCATCCGCCGGACTCGGAATGGCGCGAGACTTTGCGAGGCACCTCCGTGTGCCAAAAATAGGCCGCGGGCACAGCCGAACTAAAAAATAACCACCTGAAGGCCGGGGCGCCAAGTTCGTCCAGCGGAAAAAGGCCACAAAAACGGGTGGGCTATAGCCTTGGGGGGTGGGGCTGGCCGACTTCGTCCGCCGGACTCGGAATGGTGCGAGACTTTGCGAGGCACCTCCGTTCGCCAAAAATAGGCCGCGCGCACAGCCGAACCCAAAAATAACCGCCCGAAGGCCGGGGCGCCAAGTTCGTCCAGCGGAAAAAGCCCACAAAAACGGGTGGGCTATAGCCTTGGGGGATGGGGCTGGCCAGCTTCGTAAGCCGGACTCGGAATGGCGCGAGACTTTGCGAGGCACCTCCGTGTGCCAAAAATAGGCCGTGGACACAGCCGAACCTAAAAATAACCACCCGAAGGCCAGGGCGCCAAATTCCTCCAGCGGAAAAAGGCCACAAAAACGGGTGGGCTATAGCCTTGGGGGGTGGGGCTGGCCAACTTCGTCCGCCGGACTCGGAATGGCGCGAGACTTTACGAGGCACCTCCGTGTTCCGAAAATAGGCCGCGTGCACATCCGTGCCCAAAAATAACCGCCCGAAGGCCGGGGCGCAAAGTTCGTCCAGCGGAAAAAGGCCACAAAAACGGGTGGGCTATAGCCTTGGGGGGCGGGGCTGGCCAACTTCGTCCGCCGGACTCAGAATGGCGTGAGACTTTACGAGGCACCTCCGTGTGCCAAAAAAGGATGAGGGCACAGCCGCGCTCAAAAATAACCGCCCGAAGGCTGGGGCGCCAACTTCGTCCAGCGGAAAAAGGCCACAAAAACGGGTGGCCTATAGCCTTGGGGGGTGCGGCCGGCCAACTTGGTCCGCCGGACTCGGAATGGCGCGAGACTTTGCGAGGCGCCTCCGTGTGCCAAAAATAGGCCGCGGGCACAGACGCGGCGAAAAATAACCGCCCGAAGGCCGGGGCGCTAAGTTCGTCCAGCGGAAAAAGGCCACAAAAACGGGTGGGCTATAGCCTTGGAGGGTGGGGCCGGCCCACTTCGTCCGCCGTTCTCGGAATGGCGGGAGACTTTGCGAGGACCCTCCGTGTGCCAAAAATAGGCCGCGGGAACAGCCGCGCCCAAAAATATTTGCTCGAAGGCCTGGGCGCCAAGTTCGTCCTGCGTAAAAAGGCCACAAAAACGGGTGGGCTATAGCCTTGGGGGGTGGGGCTGGCCAACTTCGTCCGCCGGACTCGGAATGGCGCGAGACTTTGCGAGGCAACTCCGTGTGCCAAAAATACGCCGCGGGCACAGCCGCGCCCAAAAATAACCGCCCGAAGGCCGGGGCGCCAAGTTCGTCCAGCGGAAAAAGCCCACAAAAACGGGTGGGCTATAGCCTTGGGGGGTGGGGCTGGCCAACTTCATCCGTGGGACAAGGAATGGCGCGAAACTTTGAGAGGCACCTCCGTGTACAAAAAATAGGCCACGGGCACAGCCGCGCCCAAAAATAACCGCCTGAAGCCTGGGGCGCCAAGTTCGTCCAGCGGAAAAAACCCACAAAAAACGGGTGGGCTATATCCTTGGGCGGTGGGGCTGGCCAACTTCGTCCGCCGGACTCGGAATGGCGCGAGACTTTGCGAGGCCCCTCCGTGTGCCAAAAATAGGCCGCGGGCACAGCCGCGCCCAAAAATAACCGCTCGAAGGCCGGGGCGCCAAGTTCGTCCTGCGTAAAAAGGCCACAAAAACGGGTGGGCTATAGCCTTCGGGGGTGGGGCTGGCCAACTTCATCCGCCGGACTCGGAATGGCGCGAGACTTTGCGAGGCACCTCCGTGTGCCAAAAATAGGCCGCGGGCACAGCCGAACTAAAAAATAACCACCTGAAGGCCGGGGCGCCAAGTTCGTCCAGCGGAAAAAGGCCACAAAAACGGGTGGGCTATAGCCTTGGGGGGTGGGGCTGGCCGACTTCGTCCGCCGGACTCGGAATGGTGCGAGACTTTGCGAGGCACCTCCGTTCGCCAAAAATAGGCCGCGCGCACAGCCGAACCCAAAAATAACCGCCCGAAGGCCGGGGCGCCAAGTTCGTCCAGCGGAAAAAGCCCACAAAACCGGGTGGGCTATAGCCTTGGGGGATGGGGCTGGCCAGCTTCGTAAGCCGGACTCGGAATGGCGCGAGACTTTGCGAGGCGCCTCCGTGTGCCAAAAATAGGCCGTGGACACAGCCAAACCCAAAAATAACCACCCGAAGGCCAGGGCGCCAAATTCCTCCAGCGGAAAAAGGCCACAAAAACGGGTGGGCTATAGCCTTGGGGGGTGGGGCTGGCCAACTTCGTCCGCCGGACTCGGAATGGCGCGAGACTTTACGAGGCACCTCCGTGTTCCGAAAATAGGCCGCGTGCACATCCGTGCCCAAAAATAACCGCCCGAAGGCCGGGGCGCAAAGTTCGTCCAGCGGAAAAAGGCCACAAAAACGGGTGGGCTATAGCCTTGGGGGGCGGGGCTGGCCAACTTCGTCCGCCGGACTCAGAATGGCGTGAGACTTTACGAGGCACCTCCGTGTGCCAAAAAAGGATGAGGGCACAGCCGCGCTCAAAAATAACCGCCCGAAGGCTGGGGCGCCAACTTCGTCCAGCGTAAAAAAGCCACAAAAACGGGTGGGTTATAGCCTTGGGGGGTGGGGCGGGCCAACTTCGTCCGCCAGACTCGGAATGGCGCGAGACTTTGCGAGCGGTTTCCGTGTGCCAAAAATAAGCCGCGGCACAGCCGCGCCCAAAAATAACCTCCCGAAGGCCGGGGCGGAAAGTTCGTCCAACGGAAAAAGGCCACAAAAACGGGTGGGCTATAGACTTGGGCGGTGGGGCTGGCCAACTTCGTCCGCCGGACTCGGAATGGCGCGAGACTTTGCGAGGCACCTCCATGTGCCAAAAATAGGCTGCGGGCACAGCCACGTACAAAAATAACGGCCTGAAGGCCGGGGCGCCAAGTTCGTCCAGCGGAAAAAGGCCACAAAAACGGGTGGGCTATAGCCTTGGGGGGTGGGGCTGGCCAACTTCGTCCGCAGGACTCGGAATGGCGCAAGACTTTGCGAGGCGCCTCTGTATACCAAAACTAGGCCTTGGGCACAGCCGCGCCAAAAAATAACGGCCTGAAGACCGGGGCGCGAAGTTCGTCCAGCGGAAAAAGGCCACAAAAACGGGTGGGCTATAGCCTTGGGGGGTGGGGCTGGCCAACTTAGTCCGCCGGACTCGGAATTGTGCGAGCCTTTGCGAGGTGCCTCCGTGTGCCAAAAATAGGCCGCGGGCACAGCCACGCCCAAAACTAAACCCCCGAAGGCCGGGGCGCCAAGTTCGTCCCGCGGAAAAAACCCACAAAAACGGGTGGCCTATAGCCGTGGGGGGTGGGGCTGGTCAACTTCGTCCGCCGGACTCGGAATGGCGCGAGACTTTGCGAGGCACCTCCGTGTGCCAAAAATAGGCCACGGGATTAGGCGCGCCCAAAAATAACCGCCCGAAGGTTGGGGCGCCAAGTTCGTCCAGCGGAAAAAGGCCACAAAAACGGGTGGGCTATAGCCTTGGGCGGTGGGGCTGGCTCTCTTCGTCCGCCGGACTCGTAATGGCGCGAGACTTTGTGAGGCCCCTCCGTGTGCTAAAAATAGGCCGCGGGCACAGCCGCGCCCAAAAATAACCGCTCGAAGGCTGGGGCGCCAAGTTCGTCCTGCGTAAAAAGGCCACAAAAACGGGTGGGCTATAGCCTTGGGCGGTGGGGCTGGCCGACTTCGTCCGCCAGACTCGGAATGGCGCGAGACTTTGCGAGCGGTTTCCGTTTGCAAAAAATAAGCCGCGGCACAGCCGCGCCCAAAAATAACCGCCCGAAGGCCGGGGCGCTAAGTTCGTCCAGCGGAAAAAGGCCACAAAAACGGGTGGGCTATAGCCTTGGAGGGTGGGGCCGGCCCACTTCGTCCGCCGTTCTCGGAATGGCGCGAGACTTTGCGAGGACCCTCCGTGTGCCAAAAATAGGCCGCGGGAACAGCCGCGCCCAAAAATAACTGCTCGAAGGCCTGGGCGCCAAGTTCGTCCTGCGTAAAAAGGCCACAAAAACGGGTGGGCTATAGCCTTGGGGGGTGGGGCTGGCCAACTTCGTCCGCCGGACTCGGAATGGCGCGAGACTTTGCGAGGCACCTCCGTGTGCCAAAAATAGGCCGCGGGCACAGCTGCGCCCAAAAATAACCGCCCGAAGGCCGGGGCGCCAAGTTCGTCCAGCGGAAAAAGCCCACAAAAACGGGTGGGCTATAGCCTTGGGGGGTGGGGCTGGCCAACTTCATCCGTGGGACTAGGAATGGCGCGAAACTTTGAGAGGCACCTCTGTGTACAAAAAATAGGCCACGGGCACAGCCGCGCCCAAAAATAACCGCCTGAAGCCTGGGGCGCCAAGTTCGTCCAGCGGAAAAAACCCACAAAAAACGGGTGGGCTATAGCCTTGGGGGGTGGGGCTGGCCAACTTCGTCCGCCGGACTCGGAATGGCGCGAGACTTTGCGAGTCCCCTCCGTGTGCCAAAAATAGGCCGCGGGCACAGCCGCACTAAAAAATAACCACCTGAAGGCCGGGGCGCCAAGTTCGTCCAGCGGAAAAAGGCCACAAAAACGGGTGGGCTATAGCCTTGGGGGGTGGGGCTGGCCAATCTCGTTCGCCGGACTCGGAATGGCGCGAGACTTTGCGAGCGGTTTCCGTGTGCCAAAAATAAGCCGTGGCACAGCCATGCCCAAAAATAACCTCCCGAAGGCCGGGGCGGAAAGTTCGTCCAGCGGAAAAAGGCCACAAAAACGGGTGGGCTATAGCCTTGGGCGGTGGGGCTGGCCGACTTCGTCCGCCGGACTCGGAATGGCGCGAGACTTTGCGAGGCACCTCCATGTGCCAAAAATAGGCTGCGGGCACAGCCACGTACAAAAATAACCGCCCGAAGGCCGGGGCGCCAAGTTCGTCCAGCGGAAAAAGGCCACAAAAATGGGTGGGCTATAGCCTTGGGGGGTGGGGCTGGCCCACTTCGTCCCCCGGACTCAGATTGGCGCGATACTTAGCGAGGCGCCTCCGTGTGCCAAAAATAGGCCACTGCCACAGCAGCACTCAAAAGTAACCACCCGAAGGCCGGGGCGCCAAGTTCGTCCAGCGGAAAAAGGCCACAAAAATGGGTGGGCTATAGCCTTGGGGGGTGGGGCTGGCCCACTTCGTCCGCCGGACTCGGAATGGCGCGAGACTTTGCGAGGCGCCTCCGTGTGCCAAAAATAGGCCGCGGGCACAAAATCCCCCAAAAATAACTGCCCGAAGGCCGGGGCGGCAAGTTCATCCAGCGGCAAAAGGCCACAAAAACGGGTGGGCTATAGACTTCGGGGGTGGGGCTGGCCAACTTCGTCCGCCGGACTCGGAATGGCGCGAACTTTGGGAGGTGCCTCCGTGTGCCAACAATAGGCCGCGGGCAAAGCCGCACCCAAAAATAACCGCCTGAAGGCTGGGGCGCCAAGTTCGTCCAGCGGAAAAAACCCCCAAAAAACGGGTGGGCTATAGCCTTCGGGGGTGGGGCTGGCCAACTTCATCCGCCGGACTCGGAATGGCGCGAGACTTTGCGAGGCACCTCCGTGTGCCAAAAATAGGCCGCGGGCGCAGCCGTACTAAAAAATAACCACCTGAAGGCCGGGGCGCCAAGTTCGTCCAGCGGAAAAAGGCCACAAAAACGGGTGGGCTATAGCCTTGGGGGGTGGGGCTGGCCAACCTCGTTCGCCGGACTCGGAATGGCGCGAGACTTTGGGAGGCGCCTCCGTGTGCCAAAAATAGGCTGCGGGCGCAGCCGCGCCCAAAAGTAATCGCCCGAAGGCCGGGGCGCCAAGTTCGTCCAGCGGAAAAAAGCCACAAAAACAGGTGGGCTATAGCCTTGGGGCGTGGGGCTGGCCAGCTTCGTCCGCCGGACTCGGAATGGCCTGAGACTTTGCGAGGCACCTCCGTGTGCCAAAAATAGGCCGCGGGCACAGCCACGCCCAAAAATAACCACCCGAAGGCCAGGGCGCCAAGTTCGTCCAGCGGAAAAAGGCCACAAAAACGGGTGGGCTATAGCCTTGGGGGGTGGGGCTCGCCAACGTCGTCCGCCGGACTCGGAATGGCGCGAAACTTTGCGAGGCACCTCCGTGTTCCGAAAATAGGCCGCGTGCACATCCGTGCCCAAAAATAACGGACCGAAGGCCGGGGCGCCAAGTTCGTCCAGCGGAAAAAGGCCACAAAAACGGGTGGGCTATAGCCTTGGGGGGTGGGGCTGGCCAACTTCGTCCGCTGGACTCGGAATGGCGTGAGACTATTCGAGGCACCTCCGTGTACCAATAATAGGCCGCGGACACAACCGCGGCCAAAAATAAATTCCCGAAGGCCGGGGCGCCAAGTTCGTCCAGCGGAAAAAGGCCACAAAAACGGTTGGCTATAGCCTTGGGGGGCGGGGCTGGCCAACTTCGTCCGCCGGACTCAGAATGGCGTGAGACTTTACGAGGCGCCTCCATGTGCCAAAAAAGGCAGAGGGCACAGCCGCGTTAAAAAATAACCGCCCGAAGGCTGGGGCGCCAAGTTCGTCCAGTGGAAAAAAGCCACAAAAACGGGTGGGTTATAGCCTTGGGGGGTGGGGCTGGCCAACTTCGTCCGCCGGACTCGGAATGGCGCGAGACTTTGGGAGGCGCCTCCGTGTGCCAAAAATAGGCTGCGGGCACAGCCGCGCCCAAAAATAATCGCCCGAAGGCCGGGGCGCCAAGTTCGTCCAGCGGAAAAAGGCCACAAAAACGGGTGGGCTATAGCCTTGGGGGGTGGGGCTGGCCCACCTCGTTCGCCGAACTCGGAATGGCTCGAGACTTTGGGAGGCGCCTCCGTGTGCCAAAAATAGGCTGCGGGCGCAGCCGCGCCCAAAAGTAATCGCCCGAAGGCCGGGGCGCCAAGTTCGTCCAGCGGAAAAAGGCCACAAAAACGGGTGGGCTATAGCCTTGGGGGGTGGGGCTGGCCAACCTCGTTAGCCGGACTCGGAATGGCGCGAGAATTTGCGAGGCGCCTCTGTGTGCCAAAAATAGGCCGCGGGCACAGCCGCGCCCAAAAATAACCTCCCAAAGGCCGGGGCGCAAAGTTCGTCCAGCGGAAAAAGGCCACAAAAACGGGTGGGCTATAGCCTTGGGCGGTAGGGCTGGCCAACTTCGTCCGCCGGACTCGGAATGGCGCGAGACTTTGCGAGGTGCCTCCATGTGCTAAAAATAGGCTTCGGGCACAGCCGCGCCCAAAAATAACGGCCTGAAGGCCGGGGCGCCAAGTTCGTCCAGCGGAAAAATGCCACAAAAACGGGTGGGCTATGCCTTGGGGGGTGGGGCTGGCCAACTTCGTCCGCTGGACTCAGAATGGCGCCAGACTATTCGAGGCGCCTCCGTGTGCCAAAAATAGGCCGCAGGCACAGCCGCGCTCAAAAATAACCGCCCGAAGGCCGGGGCGCCAAGTTCGTCCAGCGGAAAAAGGCCACAAAAATGGGTGGGCTATAGCCTTGGGGGGTGGGGCTGGCCCACTTCGTCCGCCGGACTCGGATTGGCGCGATACTTAGCGAGGCACCTCCGTGTGCCAAAAATAGGCCACGGCCACAGCAGCACTCAAAAATAACCACCCGAAGGCCGGGGCGCCAAGTTCGTCCAGCGGAAAAAGGCCACAAAAATGGGTGGGCTATAGCCTTGGGGGGTGGGGCTGGCCCACTTCGTCCGCCGGACTCGGATTGGCGCGATACTTAGCGAGGCGCCTCCGTGTGCCAAAAATAGGCCACGGCCACAGCAGCACTCAAAAATAACCACCCGAAGGCCGGGGCGCCAAGTTCGTCCAGCGGAAAAAGCCCACAAAAACGGGTGGGCTATAGCCTTGGGGGGTGGGGCTGGCCAACTTCGTCCGCCAGACTCGGAACGGCGCGAGACTTTGCGAGACGCCTCCATGTACCAAAAATAGGCCACGGGCACAGCCGCGCCCAAAAATAACTGCCCGAAGACCGGGGCGCCAAGTTCGTCCAGCGGAAAAAGCCCACAAAAACGGGTGGGCTATAACCTTGGGGGGTGGGGCTGGCCAACTTACTCCGCCGGACTCGGAATGGCGCGAAACTTTGCGAGGCGCCTCCGTGTGCCAAAAATAGGCTGCGGGCACAGACGCGCCCAAAAATAACCTCCCGAAGGCTGGGGCGCCAAGTTCGTCCAGCGGAAAATGTCCACAAAAACGGGTGGGCTATAGCCTTGGGGGGTGGGGCTGGCCAACTTCGTCCGCGGGACTTGGAATCGCGCGAGACTTTGCGAGGTGCCTCCGTGTGCCAAAAATAGGCCGCGGGCACAGCCGCGCCCAAAAATAACTGCCCGAAGGCCGGGGCGCCAAGTTCGTCCAGCGGAAAAAGCCCACAGTAACGGGTGGGCTATAGCCATGGGGGGTGGGGCTGGCCAACTTCATCCGCCGGACTCGGAATGGCGCGAGACTTTGTGAGGCGCTTCCGTGTGCCAAAAATAGGCCACGGGCACAGCCGCGCCCAAAAATAACCGCCCGAAGGCCGGGGCGCCAAGTTCGTCCAGCGGAAAAAGCCCACAAAAACGGGTGGGCTATAGCCTTGGGGGGTGGGGCTAGCCAACGTCGTCCGCCGGACTCGGAACGGCGCGAGACTTTCCGAGGCACCTCCGTGTGCCAAAAATAGGCCGCGGGCACAGCCGCTCCCAAAAATAACCGCCCGAAGGCCGGGGCGCAAAGTTCGTCCAGCGGAAAAAGGCCACAAAAACGGTTGGACTATAGCCTTGGGGGGTGGGGCTGGCCGACTTCCTTCGCCGGACTCGAAATGGCGCGAGACTTTGTGAGGCACCTCCGTGTGCCAAAAATAGGCCGCGGCCATTGCCGCGCCCAAAAATAACCGCCCGAAGGCCGGGGCGCCCAGTTCGTCCCGCGGAAAAAGCCCACAAAAACGGGCGGGCTATAGCCTTGGGGGGTGGGGCCGGCAAACTTCATCCGCCGGACTCGGAAAGGCGCGAGACTTTGCGAGGCGCCTCCGTGTGCTAAAAATAGGCCACGGGCACAGCCGCGACCAAAAATAACTGCCCGAAGCCCGGGGCGCCAAGTTCGACCAGCGGAAAAAGGCCACAAAAACGGGTGGGCTATAGCCTTCGGGGGTAGGGCTGGCCAACTTCGTCCGCCGGACTCGGAATGGCGCGAGACTTTCCGAGGTGCCTCCGTGTGCCAAAAATAGGCCGCGGGCACAGCTGCGCCCAAAAATAACCGCCCGAAGGCCGGGGCGGCAAGTTCGTCCAGCGGCAAAATGCCACAAAAACGGGTGGGCTATAGCCTTCGGGGGTGGGGCTGGCCAACTTCGTCCGCCGGACTCGGAATGGCGCGAGACTTTCCGAGGCCCCTCCGTGTGCCAAAAATAGGCCGCGGGCCCAGGTGCGCCCAAAAATAACCGCCCGAAGGCTGGGGCGGCAAGTTTGTCCAGCGGAAAAAGGCCACAAAAACGGGTGGGCTATAGCCTTCGGGGGTGGGGCTGACCAACTTCGTCCGCCGGACTCGGAATGGCGCGAGACTTTCCGACGCCCCTTCGTGTGCCAAAAATAGGCTGCGGGCATAGCTGCGCCCAAAAATAACCGCCCGAGGGCCGGGGCGCCAAGTTCGTCCAGCGGAAAATGGCCACAAAAACGGGTAGGCTATAGCCTTGGGGGGTGGGGCTGGCCAACTTCGTCCGCCGGACTCGGAATTGGGCGAGACTTTGCGAGGTGCCTCCGTGTTCCAAAAATAGGCCGCGGGCATAGCCGCGCCCAAAAATAACCGTCCGAAGGACGGGACGCCAAGTTCGTCCAGCGGGAAAAGGCCACAAAAACGGGTGGGCTATAGCCATGGGGGGTGGGGCTGGCCAACTTCGTCCGCCGGACTCGGAATGGCACGAGACCTTGCGAGGTGCCTCCGTGTACCAAAAATTGGCCGCGTGCACAGCCACGCCCAAAAATAACAACCCGAAGGCCGGGGCGCCAAGTTCGTCCAGCGGAAAAAGCCCACAAAAACGGGTGGGCTATAGCCTTGGGGGGTGGGGCTGGCCAACTTCGTCCGCCGGACTCGGAATGGCGCGAGACTTTGCGAGGCGCCTCCATGTGACAAAAATAGGCCACGGCCACAGCCGCTCGCAAAAATAACCACCCGAAGGCCGGGGCGCCAAGTTCGTCCAGCGGAAAAAGGCCACAAAAACGGTTGGACTATAGCCTTGGGGGGTGGGGCTGGCCGACTTCCTTCGCCGGACTCGGAATGGCGCGAGACTTTGTGAGGCACCTCCGTGTGCCAAAAATAGGCCGCGGCCATTGCCGCGCCCAAAAATAACCGCCCGAAGGCCGGGGCGCCCAGTTCGTCCCGCGGAAAAAGCCCACAAAAACGGGCGGGCTATAGCCTTTGGGGGTCGGGTTGGCCGACTTCGTCCGCCGGACTCGGAATGGCGCGAGACTTTGCGAGGCGCCTTCGTGTGCCAAAAATAGGCCGCGGACACAGCCGCTCCCAAAAATAACCACCCGAAGGCCGGGGCGCCAAGTTCGTCCAGCGGAAAAAGCCCACAAAAACGGGTGGGCTATAGCCTTGGGGGGTGGGGCTGGCCAACTTCGTCCGCCGGACTCGGAATGGCGCGAGTCTTTGTGAGGCGCCTCCGTATGCCAACAGTAGGCCGTGGGCACAGCCGCGCCCAAAAATAACCGCCCGAAGGCCGGGGCGCCAAGTTCGTCCAGCGGAAAAAGGCCACAAAAACGGGTGGGCTATAGCCTTGGGGGGTGGGGCTGGCCAACTTCTTCCGCCGGATTCGGAATGGCGCGAGACTTTGCGAGGCACCTCCGTGTGCTAAAAATAGGCCACGGGCAAAGCCGCGCCAAAAAATAACCGCCCGAAGGCCGGGGCACCAAGTTCGTCCAGCGGAAAAAGGCCACAAAAACGGGTGGGCTATAGCCTTGGGTGGTGGGGCTGGCCAACTTCGTCCGCCGGACTCGGAATGGCGCGAGTCTTTGCGAGGCGGCTCCATGTGCCAAAAATAGGCTACGGGCACAGCCGCGTCCAAAAATAACGTCTCGAAGGCCGGGGCGCCAAGTTCGTCCAGCGGAAAAAGCCCACAAAAACGGGTGGGCTATAGCCTTGGGGTGTGGGGCTGGCCTACTACGTCCGCCGGACTCGGAATGGCGCAAGGCTTTGCGAGGCACCTCCGTGTGATAAAAATAGGCCGCGGCCACAGCCGCTCGCAAAAATAACCACCCGAAGGCCGGGGCGCCAAGTTCGTCCAGCGGAAAAAGGCCACAAAAACGGGTGGACTATAGCCTTGGGGGGTGGGGCTGGCCGGCTTCCTTCGCCGGACTCGGAATGGCGCGAGACTTTGCGAGGCACCTCCGTGCGCCAAAAATAGGCCGCGGCCATTGCCGCGCCCAAAAATAACCGCCCGAAGGCCGGGGCGCCCAGTTCGTCCCGCGGAAAAAGCCCACAAAAACGGGCGGGCTATAGCCTTGGGGGGTCGGGTTGGCCCACTTCGTCCGCCGGACTCGGAATGGCGCGAGACTTTGTGAGGCACCTTCGTGTGCCAAAAATAGGCCGCGGACACAGCCGCTCCCAAAAATAACCGCCCGAAGTCCGGGGCGCCAAGTTCGCCCAGCGGAAAAAGGCCAGAAAAACGGGTGGGCTATAGCCTTGGGGGGTGGTGCTGGCCAACTTCGTCCGCCGGACTCGGAATGGCGCAAGACTTTACGAGATGCCTCCGTGTGCCGAAAATAGGCTGCAGGCACAGCCGCGCCCAAAAATAACCGCCCGAAGGCCGGGGCGCCAAGTTCGTCCAGCGGAAAAAGGCCACAAAAACGGGTGGGCTACAAACTTGGGGGGTCGGGCTGGCCTACTTCGTCCGCCGAACTCGGAATGGCGCGAGACTTTGCGAGGCACCTCCGTGTGCCAAAAATAGGCCACGGGCACAGCCGCTCCCAAAAAAAACCGCCCGAAGGCCGGGGCGCCAAGTTCGTCCAGCGGAAAAAGGCCCAAAAAACGGGTGGGCTATAGCCTGGGGGGGTGGGGCTGGCGAACTTCGTCCGCCGGACTTGGAATGGCGCGAGACTTTGCGAGGCACCTACGTGTACAAAAAATAGGCCGCGGGCACAGCCGCGCCCAAAAATAACCGCCCGACGCCCCGGGCGCCAAGTTCATCAGGCGGAAAAAGACCACAAAAATGGGTGGGCGATATCCTTCGGGGGTGGGGCTGGCCAACTTCGTCCGCCGGACTCGAAATGGCGCGAGACTTTGCGAGGCACCTCCGTGTGCTAAAAATAGGCCGCGGGCACAGCAGCGCCCAAAAATAACCGCCCGAAGCCCGGGGCGCCAAGTTCGTGCAGCGGAAAAAGGCCACAAAAACGGGTGGGCTATAGCCTTGGGGGGTGGGGCTGGCCAACTTCGTCCGCCGGACTCGGAATGGCCCGAGACTTTGCGAGGCGCCTCCGTGTGCCAAAAATATGCCGCGGGCACAGCCTCGCCCAAAAATAACTCCCCGAAGGCCGCGGCGCCAAGTTTGTCCAGCAGAAAAAGGCCACAAAAACGGGTGGGCTATAGCCTTGGGGGTTGGGGCTGGCCAACTTCGTCCGCCGGACTCGGAATGGCGCGAGACTTTGCGAGGCGCCTTCGTGTGGCAAAAATAGGCCGCGGGCACAGCCGTGCCTAAAAATAACCGCCCGAGGGCCGGGGCGCCAAGTTCGTCCAGCGGAAAAAGCCCACAAAAACGGGTGGGCTATAGCTTTGGGGGGTGGGGCGGGCCCACTTCGTCCGCCGGACTCGGAATGGCGCGAGACTTTGCGAGGGGCCTCCGTGTGCCAAACCTAGGCCGTGGGCAAAGCCGCGCCCAAAAATAACCGCCCGAAGGCCGGGGCGCCAAGTTCGTCCAGCAGAAAAAGGGTACAAAAACGGTGGGCTATAGCCTTGGGGGGTGGGGCTGGCCAGCTTCGTCCGCCGGACTCGGAATGGCGCGAGACTTTGCGAGGCGCCTCCATGTGCGAATAATAGGCCACGGGCACAGCCGCGCCCAAATATAACCGCCCGAAGGCCGGGGCGCCATGTTCGTCCAGCGGAAAAAGCCCACAAAAACGGGTGGGCTATAGCCATGGGGGGTGGGGCTGGCCAGCTTCGTCCGCAGGACTCGGAATGGCGCGAGACTTTGCGAGGTGCCTCCGTGTGCCAAAAATAGGCCGCGGGCACAGCCGCGCCCAAAAATAACTGCCCGAAGGCCGGGGCGCCAAGGTCGTCCAGCGGAAAAAGGCCACAAAAACGGGTGGGCTATAGCCTTGGGGGGTGGGGCTGGCCAACTTCGTCCGCCGGACTCGGAATGCCGTGAGACTTTGCGAGGGGCCTCCGTGTGCCAAACCTAGGCCGCGGGCAAAGCCGCGCCCAAAAATAACGGCCCGAAGGCCGGGGCGCCAAGTTCGTCCAGCGGAAAAAGGCCACAAAAACGGGTGGGCTATAGCCTTGGGGTGTGGGGCTGGCCAGCTTCGTCCGCCGGACTCGGAATGGCGCGAGACCTTACGAGGCACCTCTGTGTGCCAAAAATAGGCCGCGGGCAAAGCCGCACCCAAAAATAACCGCCCGAAGGCCGGGGCGCCAAGTTCGTCCAGCGGAAAAAGCCCACAAAAACGGGTGGGCTATAGCCTTGGGGGGTGGGGCTGGCCAGCTTCGTCCGCCGGACTCGGAATGGCGCGAGACTTTGCGAGGCGCCTCCGTGTGCGAATAATAGGCCGCGGGCACAGCCACGCCCAAAAATAACCGCCCGAAGGCCGGGGCGCCTAGGTCGTCCAGCGGAAAAAGGCCACAAAAATGGGTGGGCTATAGCCTTGGGGGGTGGGGCTGGCCCACTTCGTCCGCCGGACTCGGAATGGCGCGAGACATTGCGAGGCGCCTCCGTGTGCGAATAATAGGCCATGGGCACAGCCGCGCCCAAATATAACCGCGCGAAGGCCGGGGCGCCATGATCGTCCAGCGGAAAAAGCCCACAAAAACGGGTGGGCTATAGCCTTGGGGGGTGGGGCTGGCCCACTTCGTCCGCCGGACTCGGAATGGCGCGAGACTTTGCGAGGCACCTCCGTGTGCCAAAAATAGGCCGCGGGCACAGCCACGCCCAAAAATAACGGCCCGAAGGCCGGGGCGCCAAGTTCGTCCAGCGAAAAAAGGCCACAAAAACGGGTGGGCTACAGCCTTGGGGGGTGGGGCTGGCCAACTTCTTCCGCTGGACTCGGAATGGCGCGAGACTTTGCGAGGGGCCTCCGTGTGCCAAAAATAGGCAGCGGGCAAAGCCGCGCCCAAAAATAACAGCCCGAAGGCCGGGGCGCCAAGTTCGTCCAGCGAAAAAAGGCCACAAAAACGGGTGGGCTACAGCCTTGGGGGGTGGGGCTGGCCCACTTCGTCCGCCGGACTCGGAATGCCGCGAGACGTTGCGAGGGGCCTCCGTGTGCCAAACCTAGGCCGTGGGCAAAGCCGCGCCCAAAAATAACCACCCGAAGGCCGGGGCGCCAAGTTCGTCCAGCAGAAAAAGGGTACAAAAACGGTGGGCTATAGCCTTGGGGGGTGGGGCTGGCCAGCTTCGTCCGCCGGACTCGGAATGGCGCGAGACTTTGCGAGGCGCCTCCATGTGCGAATAATAGGCCACGGGCACAGCCGCGCCCAAATATAACCGCCCGAAGGCCGGGGCGCCATGTTCGTCCAGCGGAAAAAGCCCACAAAAACGGGTGGGCTATAGCCATGGGGGGTGGGGCTGGCCAGCTTCGTCCGCAGGACTCGGAATGGCGCGAGACTTTGCGAGGTGCCTCCGTGTGCCAAAAATAGGCCGCGGGCACAGCCGCGCCCAAAAATAACTGCCCGAAGGCCGGGGCGCCAAGTTCGTCCAGCGGACAAAGCCCACAAAAACGGGTGGGCTATAGCCTTGGGGTGTGGGGCTGGCCAGCTTCGTCCGCCGGACTCGGAATGGCGCGAGACCTTACGAGGCGCCTCCGTGTGCCAAAAATAGGCCGCGGGCACAGCCGCGCCCAAAAATAACTGCCCGAAGGCCGGGGCGCCACGTTCGTCCAGCGGAAAAAGCCCACAAAAACGGGTGGGCTACAGCCTTGGGGGGTGGGGCTGGCCGACTTCTTCCGCTGGACTCGGAATGGCGCGAGACTTTGCGAGGGGCCTCCGTGTGCCAAAAATAGGCAGCGGGCAAAGCCGCGCCCAAAAATAACAGCCCGAAGGCCGGGGCGCCAAGTTCGTCCAGCGAAAAAAGGCCACAAAAACGGGTGGGCTACAGCCTTGGGGGGTGGGGCTGGCTCACTTCGTCCGCCGGACTCGGAATGCCGCGAGACTTTGCGAGGGGCCTCCGTGTGCCAAACCTAGGCCGTGGGCAAAGCCGCACCCAAAAATAACCGCCCGAAGGCCGGGGCGCCAAGTTCGTCCATCAGAAAAAGGCTACAAAAACGGTGGGCTATAGCCTTGGGGGGTGGGGCTGGCCAGCTTCGTCCGCCGGACTCGGAATGGCGCGAGACTTTGCGAGGCGCCTCCATGTGCGAATAATAGGCCACGGGCACAGCCGCGCCCAAATATAACCGCCCTAAGGCCAGGGCGCCATGTTCGTCCAGCGGAAAAAGCCCACAAAAACGGGTGGGCTATAGCCATGGGGGGTGGGGCTCGCCAGCTTCGTCCGCAGGACTCGGAATGGCGCGAGACTTTGCGAGGTGTCTCCGTGTGCCAAAAATAGGCCGCGGGCACAGCCTCGCCAAAATTTAACCGCCCGAAGGCCGGGCCGCCATGATCGTCCAGCGGAAAAAGCCCACAAAAACGGGTGGGCTATAGCCTTGGGGGGTGGGGCTGGCCGACTTCGTCCGCCGGACTCGGAATGGCGCGAGACTTTGCGAGGCACCTCCGTGTGCCAAAAATAGGCCGCGGGCACAACCGCGCCCAAAAATAACTGCCCGAAGGCCGGGGCGCCAAGTTCGTCCAGCGGAAAAAGCCCACAAAAACGGGTGGGCCATAGCCTTGGGGGGTGGGGCTGGCCGACTTCATCCGCCGGACTCGGAATGGCGCGAGACTTTGCGAGGCGCCTTCGTGTGCCAAAAATAGGCCGCGGGCACAGCCGCGCCTAAAAATAACCGCCCGAAGGCCGGGGCGCCAAGTTCGTCCAGCGGAAAAAGCCCACAAAAACGGGTGGGCTATAGCCTTGGGGGGTGGGGCTGGCCAACTTCGTCCGCCGGACTCGGAATGCCGCGAGACTTTGCGAGGGGCCTCCGTGTGCCAAAAATGGGCCGTGGGCAAAGCCGCGCCCAAAAATAACCGCCCGAAGGCCGGGGCGCCAAGTTCGTCCAGCGGTAAAAGGCCACAAAAACGGGGGGGCTATAATCTTGGGGGGTGAGGCTGGCCCACTTCGTCCGCCGGACTCGGCATGCCGCGGGACTTTGCGAGGGGCCTCCGTGTGCCAAAAATAGGCCGCGGGCGTAGCCGCGCCCAAAAATTACTGCCCGAAGGCCGGGGCGCCAAGTTCGTCCAGCGGTAAAAGGCCACAAAAACGGGTGGGCTATAGCCTTGGGGGGTGGGGCTGGCCCACTTCGTCCGCCGGACTCGGCATGCCGCGAGAGTTTACGAAGGGCCTCCGTGTGCCAAAAATAGGCCGCGGGCAAACCGCGCCCAAAAATAACCGCCCGAAGGCCGGGGCGCCAAGTTCGTCCAGCGGAAAAAGGCCACATAAACGGGTGGGCTATAGCCTTGGGGGGTGGGGCTGGCCGACTTCGTCCGCCGGACTCAGAATGCCGCGAGACTTTGCGACGGGCCTCCGTGTGCCAAAAATAGGCCGCGGGCAAACCGCGCCCAAAAATAACCGCCCGAAGGCCGGGGCGCCAAGTTCGTCCGGCGGAAAAAGGCCACAAAAACGGGTGGGCTATAACCTTGAGGGGTGGGGCTGGCCAACTTCGTCCGCCGGACTCAAAATGCGGCGACACTCTGCGAGGGGCCTCCGTGCGCCAAAAATAGGCCGCGGACAAAGCCGCGCCCAAAAATAACCGCCCGAAGGCCGGGGCGCCAAGTTCGGCCAGCGGAAAAACGCCACAAACACGTGTGGGCTATAGCCTTGGGGGGTGGGGCAACCCGCCTTCGTCCGCCGGACTCAGAATGCCGTGAGACTTTGTAAGGGGCCTCCGTGTGCCAAAAATAGGCCGCGGGCAAAGCCGCGCCCAAAAATAACCGCCCGAAGTCCGGGGCGCCAAGTTCGTCCAGCGGAAAAAGGCCACAAAAACGGGTGGGCTATAGCCTTGGGGGGTGGGGCTGGCCAACTTCGTCCGCCGGACTCGGAATGCCGCGAGACTTTGCGAGGGGCCTCCGTGTGCCAAAACTAGGCCGCGGTCAAAGCCTCGCCTAAAAATAATGGCCCGAATCCCCGAGCGCCAAGTTCGTCCAGCGGAAAAAGGCCACAAAAACGGGTGGGCTATAGCCTTGGGGGGTGGGGCTGGCCAACTTCGTCCGCCGGACTCGGAATGCCGCGAGACTTTGCGAGGGGTCTCCGTGTGCCAAAAGTATGCTGCGGACACAGCCACGCCCAAAAATAACCGCCCGAAGGCCGGGGCGCCAACTTCGTCCTGCGGAAAAAGGCCACAAAAACGGGTGGGCTATAGCCTGGGGGGGTGGGGCCGGCCCACTTCGTCCGCCGGACTCGGAATGGCGTGAGACTTTGCGAGCGGCCTCCGTGTGACAAAAATAGGCCGCGGACACAGCCGCACCCAAAAATAACCGGCCGAAGGCCGGGGCGCCATGTTCGTCCAGCGGAAAAAGCCCACAAAAACGGGTGGGCTATAGCCTTGGGGGGTGGGGCTGGCCAACTTCGTCCGCCGGACTCGGAATGGCGCGAGACTTTGCGAGGCGCCTCCGTGTTTAAAAAATAGGCTGCGGGCACAGCCGCGCCCAAAATAACCCCCCGAAGGCCGGGGCGCCAAGTTCGTCCAGCGGAAAAAGCCCACAAAAACTGGTGGGCTATAGCCTTGGGGGCTGGGGCTGGCCAACTTCGTCCGCCGGACTTGGAATGGCGCGAGACTTTACGAGGCGCCTCTGTGTGCCAAAAATAGGCCGCGGGCACAGCCGCACCCAAAAATAACCGCCCGAAGGCCGGGGTGTCAAGTTCGTCCAGCGGAAAAAGCCCACAAAAACGGGTGGCCTATAGCCTTGGGGGGTGGGGCAGGCCTACTTCGTCCGCCGGACTTGGAATGGCGCGAGACTTTACGAGGCACCTCCGTGTGCCAAAAATTGGCCGCGGGCACAGCCGTGCCCAAAAATAACCGCCCAAAGGCCGGGGCGCCATGTTCGTCCAGCGGAAAAAGCCCACAAAAACGGGTGGGCTATAGCCTTGGGGGGTGGGGCTGGCCAACTTCGTTCGCCGGACTCGGAATGGCGCGAGACTTTGCGAGGCGCCTCCGTGTGCAAAAAATAGGCTTTGGGCACAGCCGCGCCCAAAAATAACCGCCCGAAGGCCGGGGCGCCAAGCTCGTCCAGCGGAAAAAGGCCACAAAAACGGGTGGGCTATAGCCTTGTGGGGTGGGGCTGGCCAACTTCATCCGCCGGACTCGGAATGGCACGAGACTTTGCGAGGCACCTACGTGTGCCAAAAATAGGCCGCAGGCACAGCTGTACCCAAAAGTAACCGCCCGAAGGCCGGGGCGCCAAGTTTGTCCAGCGGAAAAATCCCACAAAAACTGGTGGGCTATAGCCTTGGGGGCTGGGGCTGGCCAACTTCGTCCGCCGGACTCGGAATGGCGCGAGACTTTACGAGGCGCCTCCGTGTGCCAAAAATTGGCTGCGGGCACAGCCGCGCCCAAAAATAACAGCCCGAAGGCCGGGACGCCAAGTTCGTCCAGCGGAAAAAGGCCACAAAAACGGGTGGGCTATAGCCTTGGGGGGTGGGGCTGGCCAACACCGTTCGCCGGACTCGGAATGGCGTGAGACTTTGCGAGGCGCCTCCGTGTGCCAAAAATAGGCCGCGGGCACAGCCGCAACCAAAAATAACCACCCGAAGGCCGGGGCGTCAAGTTAGTCCAGCGGAAAAAGCCCACAAAAACGGGTGGGCTATAGCCTTGGGGGGTGGGGCGGACCAACTTCGTCCGCCGGACTCGGAATGGCGCGAGAATTGCGAGGTACCACCGTGTGCCAAAAATAGGCCGCGGGCACAGCCGCGCCCAAAAATACCCGACTGAGGGCCGGGGCGCCAAGTTCGTCCAGCGGAAAAAGGCCACAAAAACGGGTGGGCTATAGCCTTGGGCGGTGGGGCTGGCCAACTTCGTCCGTCGGACTCGGAATGGCGCGAGACTTTGCGAGGCGCCTCCGTGTGCCAAAAATATGGCGCGGGCACAGCCACGCCCAAAAATAACCTTCCGAAGGCCAGGGCGCCAAGTTCGTCCAGCGGAAAAAGGCCACAAAAACGGGTGGGCTATAGCCTTGGGGGGTGGGGCCGGCCCACTTCGTCCGCCGTACTCGGAATGGCGTGAGACTTTACGAAGCGCCTCCGTGTGCCAAAAATTGGCCGCGGGGACAGCCGCGCCCAAAACTAACCACCCGAAGGCCGGGACGCCAAGTTCGTCCAGCGGAAAAAGGCCACAAAAACGGGTGGGCTATAGCCTTGGGGGGTGGGGCTGGCCAAATTCGTTCGCCATACTCGGAATGGCGCGAGACTTTGCGAGGCGCCTCCGTGTGCCAAAAATAGGCCGCGGGCACAGCCGCGAACAAAAATAACCGCCCGAAGGCCGGGACGCCAAGTTCGTCCAGCGGAAAAAACCCACAAAAACGGGTGTGCTATAGCCTTGAGGGGTGGGGCTGGCCAACTTCGTCCGCCGGACTCAGAATGGCACGAGACTTTGCGAGGCACCTCCGTGTGCAAAAAATAGGCTATAGGCACAGCCGCGCCCAAAAATAACCGCCCGAAGGCCGGGCCGCCAAGCTCGTCCAGCGGAAAAAGGCCACAAAAACGGGTGGGCTATAGCCTTGGGGGGTGGGGCTGGCCAACTTCATCCGCCGGACTCGGAATGGCACGAGACTTTGCGAGGCTCCCACGTGTGCCAAAAATAGGCCGCAGGCACAGCCGCGCCCAAAAATACCCGACTGAGGGCCGGGGCGCCAAGTTCGTCCAGCGGAAAAAGGCCACAAAAACGGGTGGGCTATAGCCTTGGGGGGTGGGGCTGGCCAACTTCGTTCGCCGGACTCGGAATGGCGCGAGACTTTGCGAGGCGCCTCCGTGTACTAAAAATAGGCCGCGGGCACAGCCGCGCCCAAAAATAACGGCCCGAAGGCCGGGGCGCCAAGTTCGTCCAGCGGAAAAAGGCCACAAAAACGGGTGGGATATAGCCTTGGGGGGTGGGGCCGGCCCACTTCGTCCGCCGTACTCGCAATGGCGTGAGACTTTACGAGCGGCCTCCGTGTGACAAAAATAGGCCGCGGACACAGCCGCGGCCAAAAATAACCGGCCGAAGGCCGGGGCAACAAGTTCGTCCAGCGGAAAAAGCCCACAAAAACGGGTGGGCTATAGCCTTGGGGGGTGGGGCTGGCCAACTTCATCCGCCGGACTCGGAATGGCGCGAGACTTTGCGAGGCACCCACGTGTGCCAAAAATAGGCCGCGGGCACAGCCGCGCCCAAAAATAACAGCCCGAAGGCCGGGGCGCCAAGTTCGTCCAGCGGAAAAAGCCCACAAAAACGGGTGGGCTATAACCTTGGGGGGTGGGGCGGGCCAACTTCGTCCGCCGGACTCGAAATGGCGCGAGACATTGCGAGGCACCTCCGTGTGGCAAAAATAGGACGCGGGCACAGCCGCGCCCAAAAATAACAAACCGAAGGCCGGGGCGTCATGTTCGTCCAGCGGAAAAAGCCCACAAAAACGGGTGGGCTATAGCCTTGGGGGGTGGGGCTGGCCAGCTTCGTCCGCCGGAATCGGAATGGTGCAAGACCTTGCGAGGCACCTCCGTGTGCCAAAAATAGGCCGTGGGCACAGCCGCGCCCAAAAATAACCGCCCGAAGGCCGGGGCGCCAAGTTCGTCCAGCGGAAAAAGCCCACAAAAACGGGTGGGCTATAGCCTTTGGGGGTGGTGCTGGCCAACTTCGTCCGCCAGACTCGGAATGGCGCGAGACTTTGCGAGGCACCTCCGTGTGCCAAAAATTGGCCGTGGACACAGCCGCGCCCAAAAATAACCTCCCGAAGGCCGGGGTGCAAAGTTCGTCCAGCGGAAAAAGGCCCCAAAAACGGGTGGGCTATAGCCTTGGGGCGTGGGGCTGCCCAACTTCATCCGCTGGACTCGGAATGGCGCGAAACTTTGCGAGGTGCCTCCGTGTGCCAAAAATAGGCTTCGGGCACAGCCGCGGCCAAAAATAACCGCCCGAAGGCCGGGGCGCCAAGTTCGTCCAGCGGAAAAAGCCCACAAAAACGGGTGGGCTATAGCCTTGGGGGGTGGGGCTGGCCAGCTTCGTCCGCCGGAATCGGAATGGTGCGAGACCTTGCGAGGCACCTCCGTGTGCCAAAAATAGGCCGCGGTCACAGCCGCGCCCAAAAATAAACTACCGAAAACCGGGGCGCCAAGTTCGTCCAGCGGAAAAAGTCCACAAAAACAGGTGGGCTATAGCCTTGGGGGGTGGGGCTGGCCCACTTCGTCCGCCGGACTCGGAATGGCGGGAGACTTTGCGAGGCGTCTCCGTGTGCCAAAAATAGGCCGCGGGCACAGCCGCGCCCAAATATAACTGCCCGAAGGCCGGGGCGCCAAGTTCGTCCAGCGGAAAAAGCCCACAAAATCGGGTGGACTATAGACTCGGGGGGTGGGGCTGGCCAACTTCGTCCTCCGGACTCGGAATGGCGCGAGACTTTGCGAGGCGCCTCCATGTGCCAAAAATAGGCCGCGGGCAGAGCCGCGCCCAAAAATAACCGCCCGAAGGCCGGGGCGCCAAGTTCGTCCAGCGGAAAAAGGCCACAAAAACGGGTGGGCTATAGCCTTCCGGGGTGGGGCTGGCCAACTTCGTCCTCCGGACTCGGAATGGCGCGAGACTTTGCGAGGTGCCTCCGTGTGCCAAAAATAGGCCGTGGGCACAGCCGAGCCCAAAAATAACCGCCCGAAGGCAGGGGCGCCAAGTTCGTCCAGCGGAAAAAGCCCACAAAAACGGGTGGGCTATAGCCTTGGCGGGTGGGCCTGGCCAACTTCGTCCGCCGGACTCGGAATGGCGCGAGACTTTGAGAGGCAGCTCCGTGTGCCAAAAATAGGCCACGGGCGCAGCCGCACCCAAAAATAACCACCCGAAGGCCGGGGCGCCAAGTTCGTCCAGCCGAAAAAGCACACAAAAACGGGTGATCTATAGCCTTGGCGGGTGGGGCTGGCAAACTTTGTCCGCCGGACTCGGAATGGCGCGAGACTTTGCGAGGCACTTCCGTGTGCCAAAAATAGGCCGCAGACGTAGCCGTGCCCAAAAATTACCGCCCGACGGCCGGGGCGCCAAGTTCGTCCAGCGGAAAAAGCCCACAAAAACGGGTGGGCTATAGCCTTGGGGGGTAGGGCTGGCCAACTTCGTCCGCCGGACTCGGAATGGCGCGAGACTTTGCGAGGTGCCTCCGTGTGCCAAAAATAGGCTTCGGGCACAGCCGCGCCCAAAAATAACCGCCCGAAGGCCGGGGCGCCAAGTTCGTCCAGCGGAAAAAGCACACAAAAACGGGTGATCTATAGCCTTGGGGGGTGGGGCTGGCAAACTTCGTCCGCCGGACTCGGAATGGCGCGAGACTTTGCGAGGTGCTTCCGTGTGCCAAAAATAGGCCGCAGACGTAGCCGCGCCCAAAAATTACCGCCCGACGGCCGGGGCGCCAAGTTCGTCCAGCGGAAAAAGCACACAAAAACGGGTGGGCTATAGCCTTGGCGGGTGGGGCTGGCCAACTTCGTCCGCCGGACTCGGAATGGCGCGAGACTTTGAGAGGCAGCTCCGTGTGCCAAAAATAGGCCGCGGGCACAGCCGCGTCCAAAAATAACCGCCCGAAGGCCGGGGCGCCAAGTTTGTCCAGCTGAAAAAGGACACAAAAACGGGTAGGCTATAACCTTCGGGGGTGGGGCTGGGCAACTTCGTCCGTCGGACTCGGAATGGTGCGAGACTTTGCGAGGCACCTCCGTGTGCCAAAAATAGGCCGCGCCCAAAAATAACTGCCCGATGTCCGGGGCGCCAAGTTCGTCCAGCGGTAAAAGGCCACAAAAACGGGTGGGCTATAGCCTTGGGGGGTGGGGCAGGCCAACTTCGTCCGCCGGACTCGGAATGGCGTGAGACTTTGCGAGGCGCCTCTGTATGCCAAAAATAGGCCATGGGCACAGCCGCGCCCAAAAAGAACCGCCCGAAGGCCGGGGCGCCAAGTTCGTCCAGCGCAAAAAGCCCACAAAAACGGGTGGGCTATAGCCTTGGGGGGTGGGGCTGGCCGACTTCGTCCGCCAGACTCGGAATGGCGCGAGACTTTGCGAGGCACCTCCGTGTGCCAAAAATTGGCCGCGGACACAGCCGCGCCCAAAAATTGGCCGCGGACACAGCCGCGCCCAAAAATAACCTCCCGAAGGCCGGGGCGCCATGTTCGTCCAGCGGAAAAAGGCCACAAAAGCGGGTGGGCTATAGCCTTGGGGGGTGGGGCTGGCCAACTTCGTCCGCCGGACTCGGAATGGCGCGAGATTTCCCGAGGCGCCTCCGTGAGCCAAAAATGGGCCGCGGGCACAGCCACGCCCAAAAATAACCCGCCAAAGGCCGGGGCGCGAAGTTCGTCCAGCGGAAAAAGGCCCCAAAAACGGGTGGGCTATAGCCTTGGGGGGTGGGGCTGGCCAACTTCGTCCTCCGGACTCGGAATGGCGTGAGACTTTGCGAGACGCCTCTGTGTGCCAAAAATAGGCCGCGGGCACAGCCGCGCCCAAAAATAACCTCCCGAAGGCCGGGGCGCCAAGTTCGTCCAGCGGAAAAAGGCCATAAAAATGGGTGGGCTATAGCCTTGGGGGGCGGGGCTGGCGAACTTCGTCCGCCGGACTCGGAATGGTGCGAGACTTTGCGAGGCGCCTCCGTGTGCAAACAATAGGCCGCGGGCACAGCCGCGCCCTAAAATAACCGCACGAAGGCCGGGACGCCAAGTTCGTCCAGCGCAAAAAGCCCACAAAAACGGGTGGGCTATAGCCTTGGGGGGTGGGGCTGGACAACTTCGTCCGCCGGACTGGGAATGAAGCGAGACTTTGCGAGGCGCCTCCGTATGCCAAAAATAGGGTGCGGGCACAGCCGCGCCCAAAAATAACCGCCCGAAGGCCGCGGCGCCAAGTTCGTCCAGCTGAAAAAGGCCACAAAAACGGTGGGCTATAGCCTTGGCGGGTGGGGCTGGCCAACTTCGTCCGCCGGACTCGGAATGCCGCGAGACTTTGAGAGGCATCTCCGTGTGCCAAAAATAGGCCGCGGGCACAGCCGCGCCCAAAAATAACCGCCCGAAGGCCGCGGCGCCAAGTTCGTCCAGCTGAAAAAGGCCACAAAAACGGTGGGCTATAGCCTTGGCGGGTGGGGCTGGCCAACTTCGTCCGCCGGACTCGGAATGCCGCGAGACTTTGAGAGGCATCTCCGTGTGCCAAAAATAGGCCGCGGGCACAGCCGCGCCCAAAAATAACCGCCCGAAGGCCGCGGCGCCAAGTTCGTCCAGCTGAAAAAGGCCACAAAAACGGTGGGCTATAGCCTTGGCGGGTGGGGCTGGCCTACTTCGTCCGCCGGACTCGGAATGCCGCGAGACTTTGAGAGGCATCTCCGTGTGCCAAAAATAGGCCGCGGGCACAGCCGCGTCCAAAAATAACCGCCCGAATGCCGGGGCGCCAAGTTCGTCCAGCTGAAAATGGCCACAAAAACGGGTGGGCTATAGCCTTGGCGGGTGGGGCTGGCCAACTTCGTCCGCCGGACTCGGAATGCCGCGAGACTTTGAGAGGCATCTCCGTGTGCCAAAAATAGGCCGCGGGCACAGCCGCGCCCAAAAATAACCGCCCGAAGGCCGCGGCGCCAAGTTCGTCCAGCTGAAAAAGGCCACAAAAACGGTGGGCTATAGCCTTGGCGGGTGGGGCTGGCCAACTTCGTCCGCCGGACTCGGAATGCCGCGAGACTTCGAGAGGCATCTCCGTGTGCCAAAAATAGGCCGCGGGCACAGCCGCGCCCAAAAATAACCGCCCGAAGGCCGCGGCGCCAAGTTCGTCCAGCTGAAAAAGGCCACAAAAACGGTGGGCTATAGCCTTGGCGGGTGGGGCTGGCCTACTTCGTCCGTCGGACTCGGAATGAAGCGAGACTTTGCGAGGCGCCTCCGTATGCCAAAAATAGGCCACGGGCGCAGCCGCGTCCAAAAATAACCGCCCGAATGCCGGGGCGCCAAGTTCGTCCAGCTGAAAATGGCCACAAAAACGGGTGGGCTATAGCCTTGGCGGGTGGGGCTGGCCAACTTCGTCCGCCGGACTCGGAATAGCGCGAGACTTTGAGAGGCAGCTCCGTGTGCCAAAAATAGGCCACGGGCACAGCCGCGCCCAAAATAACCGCCCAAAGCCCGGGGCGCCAAGTTCGTCCAGCGGAAAAAGCCCACAAAAACGGGTGGGCTATAGCCTTGGGGGGTGGGGCTGGCCAACTTCGTCCGCCGGACTCGGAATAGTGCGAGACTTTGCGAGGCACCTCCGTGTGCCAAAAATAGGCCGCGGACGCAGCCGCGCCCAAAAATAACTGCCCGAAGGCCGGGGCGCCAAGTTCGTCCAGCGGAAAAAGGCCACAAAAACAGGTGGGCTATAGGCTTGGGGGGTGGGGCTGGCCGACTTCGTCCGCCGGACTCGGTATGGCACGAGACTTTACGAGGCGCCTCCGTGTGCCAAAAATAGGGTGCGGGAACAGCCACGTCCAAAAATAACCGCCCGAAGGCCGGGGCGCCAAGTTTGTCCAGCGGAAAAAGGCCACAAAAACGGGTGGGCTATAGCCTTGGGGGGCGGGGCTGGCGAACTTCGTCCGCCGGACTCGGAATGGCGCGAGACTTTGCGAGGCGCCTCCGTGTGCAAAAAATAGGCCGCGGGCACAGCCTCACCCTAAAATAACCGCACGAAGGCCGGGACGCCAAGTTCGTCCAGCGCAAAAAGCCCACAAAAACGGGTGGGCAATAGCCTTGGGGGGTGGGGCTGGCCGACTTCGTCCGCCGGACTGGGAATGAAGCGAGACTTTGCGAGGCACCTCCGTATGCCAAAAATAAGCCGCGGGCGCAGCCGCGTCCAAAGATAACCGCCCGAAGGCCGGGGCGCCAAGTTCGTCCAGCGGAAAAAGCCCACAAAAACGGGTGGGCTATAGCCTTGGGGGGTGGGGCGGGCCAACTTCGTCCGCCGGACTCGGAATGGCGCGAGACTTTACGAGGCACCTCTGTGTGCCAAAAATAGGCCGCGGGCACAGCGGCTCCCAAAAATAACCGCCCGAAGGCCGGGGCGCCAAGTTCGTCCAGCGGAAAAAGGCCACAAAAACGGGTGGGCTATAGGCTTGGGGGGTGGGGCTGGACGACTTCGTCCGCCGGGCTCGGAATGGCGCGAGACTTTACGAGGTACCTCCGTGTGCCAAAAATAGGGTGCGGGCACAGCCACATCCAAAAATAACCGCCCGAAGTCCGGGGCGCCAAGTTCGTCCAGCGCAAAAAGCCCACAAAAACGGGTGGGCTATAGCCTTGGGGGGTGGGGCTGGCCAACTTCGTCCGTCGGACTCGGAATGAAGCGAGACTTTGCGAGGCGCCTCCGTATGCCAAAAATACGCCGCGGACGCAGCCGCGCGCAAAAATAACCGCCCGAAGGCCGGGGCGCCAAGTTCGTCCAGCTGAAAAAGACCACAAAAACGGGTGGGCTATAGCCTTGGGGGGTGGGGCTGGCCAACTTCGTCCGTTGGACTCGGAATGAAGCGAGACTTTGCGAGGCGCCTCCGTATGCCAAAAATACGCCGCGGACGCAGCCGCGCGCAAAAATAACCGCCCGAAGGCCGGGGCGCCAAGTTCGTCCAGCTGAAAAAGACCACAAAAACGGGTGGGCTATAGCCTTGGCGGGTGGGCCTGGCCAACTTCGTCCGCCGGACTCGGAATGGCACGAGACTTTGAGAGGCAGCTCCGTGTGCCAAAAATACGCCGCGGGCACAGCCGCGCCCAAAAATAACCACCCGAAGGCCGGGGCGCCAAGTTCGTCCAGCGGAAAAAGCACACAAAAACGGGTGATCTATAGCCTTGGGGGGTGGGGCTGGCAAACTTCGTCCGCCGGACTCGGAATGGCGCGAGACTTTGTGAGGCGCTTCCGTGTGCCAAAAATAGGCCGCAGACGCAGCCGCGCCCAAAAATTACCGCCCGACGGCCGGGGCGCCAAGTTCGTCCAGCGGAAAAAGCCCACAAAAACGGGTGGGCTATAGCCTTGGGGGGTGGGGCTGGCAACTTCGTCCGCCGGACTCGGAATGCCGCGAGACTTTGCGAGGGGCCTCCGTGTGCCAAACATAGGCCGCGGGCAAAGCCGCGCCCAAAAATAACCGCCCGAAGTCCGGGGCGCCAAGTTCGTCCAGCGGAAAAAGCCCACAAAAACGGGTGGGCTATAGCCTTGGGGGGTGGGGCGGGCCAACTTCGTCCGCCGGACTCGGAATGGCGCGAGACTTTACGAGGCACCTCTGTGTGCGAATAATAGGCCACGGGCACAGCCGCGCCCAAATATAACCGCCCGAAGGCCGGGGCGCCATGATCGTCCAGCGGAAAAAGGCCACAAAAACGGGTCGGCTATAGCCTTGGGGGGTGGGGCTGGCCGACTTCGTCCGCCGGACTCGGAATGGCGCAAGACTTTGCGAGGCACCTCCGTGTGCCAAAAATAGGCCGCGGGCACAGCCACGCCCAAAAATAACCGCCCGAAGGCCGGGGCGCCAAGTTCGTCCAGCGAAAAAAGGCCACAAAAACGGGTGGGCTATAGCCTTGGGGGGTGGGGCTGGCCGACTTCGTCCGCCGGACTCGGAATGGCGCGAGACTTTGCGAGGAACCTCCGTGTGCCAAAAATAGGCCGCGGGCACAGCCGCGCCCAAAAATAACTGCCCGAAGGCCGGGGCGCCAAGTTCGTCCAGCGGAAAAAGCCCACAAAAACGGGTGGGCTATAGCCTTGGGGGGTGGTGCAGGCCAACTTCGTCCGCCGGACTCGGAATGGCGCGAGACTTTGCGAGGCGCCTTCGTGTGCAAAAAATAGGCCGCGGGCACAGCCGCGCCTAAAAATAACTGCCCGAAGGCCGGGGCGCCAAGTTCGTCCAGCGGAAAAAGCCCACAAAAACGGGTGGGCTATAGCCTTGGGGGGTGGGGCTGGCCGACTTCGTCCGCCGGACTCAGAATGGCGAGAGACTTTGCGAGGCGCCTTCGTGTGCCAAAAATAGGCCGCGGGCACAGCCGCGCCTAAAAATAACCGCCCGAAGGCCGGGGCGCCAAGTTCGTCCAGCGGAAAAAGCCCACAAAAACGGGTGGGCTATAGCTTTGGGGGGTGGGACGGGCCCACTTCTTCCGCCGGACTCGGAATGGCGCGAGACTTTATGAGGGGCCTCCGCGTGCCAAAAATAGGCCGCGGGCAATGCCGCGCCCAAAAATAACCGCCCGAAGGCCGGGGCGCCAAGTTCGTCCAGCGAAAAAAGGCCACAAAAACGGGTGGGCTATAGCCTTGGGGGGCGGGGCTGGCGAACTTCGTCCGCCGGACTCGGAATGGCGCGAGACTTTGCGAGGGGCCTCCGTGTGCAAAAAATCGGCCGTGGACAAAGCCGCGCCCAAAAATAACCGCCCGAAGGCCGGGGCGCCAAGTTCGTCCAGCTGAAAAAGGCTACAAAAACGGGTGGGCTATAGCCTTGGGGGGTGGGGCTGGCCAGCTTCGTCTGCCGGACTCGGAATGGCGCGAGACTTTGCGAGGCGACTCCGTGTGCGAATAATAGGCCACGGGCACAGCCGCGCCCAAATATAACCGCCCGAAGGCCGGGGCGCCATGTTCATCCAGCGGAAAAAGCCCACAAAAACGGGTGGACTATAGCCTTGGCGGGTGGGGCTGGCCAGCTTCGTCCGCAGGACTCGGAATGGCGCGAGACTTTGCGAGGCACCTCCGTGTGCCAAAAATAGGTCGCGGGCACAGCCGCGTCAAAATTTAACCGCCCAAAGGCCGGGCCGCCATGATCGTCCAGCGGAAAAAGCCCACAAAAACGGGTGGGCTATAGCCTTGGGGGGTGGGGCTGGCCGACTTCGTCCGCCGGACTCGGAATGGCGCGAAATTTGCGAGGCACCTCCGTGAGCCAAAAAAAGGCCGCGGGCACAGCCGCGCCCAAAAATAACTGCCCGAAGGCCGGGGCGCCAGGTTCGTCCAGCGGAAAAAGCCCACAAAAACGGGTGGGCTATAGCCTTGGGGGGTGGGGCTGGCCGACTTCGTCCGCCGGACTCGGAATGGCGCGAAATTTGCGAGGCACCTCCGTGTGCCAAAAAAAGGCCGCGGGCACAGCCGCGCCCAAAAATAACTGCCCGAAGGCCGGGGCGCCAGGTTCGTCCAGCGGAAAAAGCCCACAAAAACGGGTGGGCTATAGCCTTGGGGGGTGGGGCTGGCCGACTTCGTCCGCTGGACTCGGAATGGCGCGAGACTTTGCGAGGTGCCTTCGTGTGCCAAAAATAGGCCGCTGGCACAGCCGCGCCTAAAAATAACCGACCGAAGGCCGGGACGCCATGTTCGTCCGGCGGAAAAAGGCCACAAAAACGGGTGGGCTATAACCTTGGGGGGTGGGGCTGGCCAACTTCGTCCGCCGGACTCGGAATGCCGCGTGACTTTGCAAGGGATCTCCGTGTGCCATAAATAATCCGCGGGCAAAGCCGCGCCTAAAAATAACCACCCGAAGGCCGGGGCGTCAAGTTCGTCCAGCGGAAAAAGGCCACAAAAACGGGTGGGCTATAGCCTTGGGGGGTGGGGCTGGCCAGATTCGTCCGCCGGACTCGGAATGCCGCGAGACTTTGCGAGGGGCCACCGTGTGCAAAAAATAGGCCGCGGGCAAACCGCACCCAAAAATAACCGCCCGAAGGCCGGGACGTCAAGTTCGTTCAGCGGAAAAAGGCCACAAAAACGGGTGGGCTATAGAATTGGGGGGTGGGGCTGGCCGACTTCGTCCGCCGGACTCAGAATGCCGCGAGACTTTGCGACGGGCCTCCGTGTGCCAAAAATAGGCCGCGGGCAAAGGCGCGCCCAAAAATAACCGCCCGAAGGCCGGGGCGCCAAGTTCGTCCGGCGGAAAACGGCCACAAAAACGGGTGGGCTATAGCCTTGGGGGGTGGGGCTGGCCATCTTCGTCCGCCGGACTCGGAATGCCGTGAGACTTTGTGAGGGATCTCCGTGTGCCATAAATAATCCGCGGGCAAAGCCGCGCCTAAAAATAACCACCCGAAGGCCGGGGCGCCAAGTTCGTCCAGCGGTAAAAGGCCACAAAAACGGGTGGGCTATAGCCTTGGGGGGTGGGGCTGGCCCACTCCGTCCGCCGGACTCGGCATGCCGCGAGACTTTGCGAGGGTCCTCCGTGTTGCAAAAATAGGCCGCGGGCAAACCGCGCCCAAAAATAACCGCTCGAAGGCCGTGGCGTCAAGGTCGTCCAGCGGTAAAAGGCCACCAAAACGAGTGGGCTGTAGCCTTGGGGGGTGGGGCTGGCCAGCTTCGTCCGCAGGACTCGGAATGGCGCGAGACTTTGCGAGGCACCTCCGTGTGCCAAAAATAGGTCGCGGGCACAGCCGCGCCAAAATTTAACCGCCCAAAGGCCGGGCCGCCATGATCGTCCAGCGGAAAAAGCCCACAAAAACGGGTGGGCTATAGCCTTGGGGGGTGGGGCTGGCCGACTTCGTCCGCCGGACTCGGAATGGCGCGAAATTTGCGAGGCACCTCCGTGTGCCAAAAAAAGGCCGCGGGCACAGCCGCGCCCAAAAATAACTGCCCGAAGGCCGGGGCGCCAGGTTCGTCCAGCGGAAAAAGCCCACAAAAACGGGTGGGCTATAGCCTTGGGGGGTGGGGCTGGCCGACTTCGTCCGCCGGACTCGGAATGGCGCGAAATTTGCGAGGCACCTCCGTGTGCCAAAAAAAGGCCGCGGGCACAGCCGCGCCCAAAAATAACTGCCCGAAGGCCGGGGCGCCAGGTTCGTCCAGCGGAAAAAGCCCACAAAAACGGGTGGGCTATAGCCTTGGGGGGTGGGGCTGGCCGACTTCGTCCGCTGGACTCGGAATGGCGCGAGACTTTGCGAGGCGCCTTCGTGTGCCAAAAATAGGCCGCTGGCACAGCCGCGCCTAAAAATAACCGCCCGAAGGCCGGGACGCCATGTTCGTCCGGCGGAAAAAGGCCACAAAAACGGGTGGGCTATAACCTTGGGGGGTGGGGCTGGCCAACTTCGTCCGCCGGACTCGGAATGCCGCGTGACTTTGCAAGGGATCTCCGTGTGCCATAAATAATCCGCGGGCAAAGCCGAGCCTAAAAATAACCACCCGAAGGCCGGGGCGTCAAGTTCGTCCAGCGGAAAAAGGCCACAAAAACGGGTGGGCTATAGCCTTGGGGGGTGGGGCTGGCCAGATTCGTCCGCCGGACTCGGAATGCCGCGAGACTTTGCGAGGGGCCACCGTGTGCAAAAAATAGGCCGCGGGCAAACCGTACCCAAAAATAACCGCCCGAAGGCCGGGACGTCAAGTTCGTCCAGCGGAAAAAGGCCACAAAAACGGGTGGGCTATAGACTTGGGGGGTCGGGCTGGCCGACTTCGTCCGCCGGACTCAGAATGCCGCGAGACTTTGCGACGGGCCTCCGTGTGCCAAAAATAGGCCGCGGGCAAAGGCGCGCCCAAAAATAACCGCCCGAAGGCCGGGGCGCCAAGTTCGTCCGGCGGAAAACGGCCACAAAAACGGGTGGGCTATAGCCTTGGGGGGTGGGGCTGGCCATCTTCGTCCGCCGGACTCGGAATGCCGTGAGACTTTGTGAGGGATCTCCGTGTGCCATAAATAATCCGCGGGCAAAGCCGCGCCTAAAAATAACCACCCGAAGGCCGGGGCGCCAAGTTCGTCCAGCGGTAAAAGGCCACAAAAACGGGTGGGCTATAGCCTTGGGGGGTGGGGCTGGCCCACTCCGTCCGCCGGACTCGGCATGCCGCGAGACTTTGCGAGGGTCCTCCGTGTTGCAAAAATAGGCCGCGGGCAAACCGCGCCCCAAAATAACCGCTCGAAGGCCGTGGCGTCAAGGTCGTCCAGCGGTAAAAGGCCACCAAAACGAGTGGGCTGTAGCCTTGGGGGGTGGGGCTGGCCAACTTCGTCCGCCGGACTCAGAATGCCGCGTGACATTGCATGGGGCATATGTGTGCCAAAAATAGGCCGCGGGCAAAGCCGCGCCCAAAAATAACCGCCCGAAGGCCGGGCCGCCAAGTTCGTCCAGCGGAAAAAGGCCACAAAAACGGATGGGCTATAGCCTTGGTGGGTGGGGCTGTCCAACTTCGTCCGCCGGACTCGGAATGCGGCGAGACTTTGCAAGGGGCCTCCGTGTGCGAAAAATAGGCCGCGGACAAAGCCACGCCCAAAAATAACCGCCCGAAGGCCGGGGCGCCAAGTTCGTCCAGCGGAAAAAGGCCACAAAAACGGGTGGGCTATAGCCTTGGGGGGTGGGGCTGGCCGACTTCGTCCGCTGGACTTAGAATGCCGCGAGACTTTGCAAGGGGCCTCCGTGTGACAAAAATAGGCCGCGGGCAAAGCCGCGCCAAAAAATAACTGCCCGAAGTCCGGGACGCCATGTTCGTCCAGCGGAAAAAGGCCACAAAAACGGGTGGACTATAGCCTTGGGGGGTGGGGCTGGCCAACTTCGTCCGCCGGACTCGGAATGCCGCGAGACTTTGCGAGGGATCTCTGTGTGCCATAAATAATCCGCGGACAAAGCCGCGCCTAAAAATAACCACCCGAAGGCCGGGCCGCCAAGTTGGTCCAGCGGTAAAAGGCCACAAAAACGGGTGCGCTATAGCCTTGGGGGGTGGGGCTGGCCAACTTCGTCCGCCGGACTCGGCATGCCGCGAGACTTTCCGAGGGGCCTCCGTATGCCAAAAATAGGCCGCGGGCATAGCTATGCCCAGAAATAACCGCCCGAAGGCCGGGGCGGCAATTTCGTCCAGCGGAAAAAGGCCACAAAAACGGGTGGGCTATAGCCTTGGGGGGTGCGGCTGGCCCACTTCGTCCGCCGGACTCGGCATGCCGTGTGACTTTGCGAGGGGCCTCCGTGTGGTAAAAATAGACCGCGGGCAAACCGCACCCAAAAATTACCGCCCGAAGGCCGGGGCGTCAAGTTCGTCCAGCGGAAAAAGGCCACAAAAACGGGTGGGCTATAGCCTTGGGGGGTGGGGCTGGCCGACTTCGTCCGCCGGACTCAGAATGCCGCGAGA
The DNA here is from genome assembly GCA_039657385.1 of Citrus x changshan-huyou. NCBI lineage: Eukaryota > Viridiplantae > Streptophyta > Magnoliopsida > Sapindales > Rutaceae > Citrus > Citrus x changshan-huyou. The sequence continues at coordinate 1,066,103 of JBCGBO010000016.1, forward strand.
CTTTGCGACGGGCCTCCGTGTGCCAAAAATAGGCCGCGGGCAAACCGCGCCCAAAAATGACCGCCCGAAGGCCGGGGCGTCAAGGTCGTCCAGCGGTAAAAGGCCACAAAAACGAGTAGGCTGTAGCCTTGGGGGGTGGGGCTGGCCAACTTCGTCCGCCGGACTCAGAATGCCGCGAGACTTTGCGACGGGCCTCCGTGTGCCAAAAATAGGCCGCGGGCAAACCGCGCCCAAAAATGACCGCCCGAAGGCCGGGGCGTCAAGGTCGTCCAGCGGTAAAAGGCCACAAAAACGAGTAGGCTGTAGCCTTGGGGGGTGGGGCTGGCCGACTTCGTCCGCCGGACTCAGAAAGCCGCGAGACTTTGCGACGGGCCTCCGTGTGCCAAAAATAGGCCGCGGGCAAACCGCGCCCAAAAATGACCGCCCGAAGGCCGGGGCGTCAAGGTCGTCCAGCGGTAAAAGGCCACAAAAACGAGTAGGCTGTAGCCTTGGGGGGTGGGGCTGGCCAACTTCGTCCGCCGGACTCAGAATGCCGCGAGACTTTGCGACGGGCCTCCGTGTGCCAAAAATAGGCCGCGGGCAAACCGCGCCCAAAAATGACCGCCCGAAGGCCGGGTCGCCATGTTCGTCCAGCGGAAAAAGGCCACAAAAACGGGTGGGCTATAGCCTTGGGGGGTGGGGCTGGCCGACTTCGTCCGCCGGACTCAGAATGCCGCGAGACTTTGCGACGGGCCTCCGTGTGCCAAAAATAGGCCGCGGGCAAACCGCGCCCAAAAATGACCGCCCGAAGGCCGGGGCGTCAAGGTCGTCCAGCGGTAAAAGGCCACAAAAACGAGTAGGCTGTAGCCTTGGGGGGTGGGGCTGGCCAACTTCGTCCGCCGGACTCAGAATGCCGCGTGACTTTGTATGGGGCATATGTGTGCCAAAAATAGGCCGCGGGCAAAGCCGCGCCCAAAAATTACTGCCCGAAGGCCGGGTCGCCATGTTCGTCCAGCGGAAAAAGGCCACAAAAACGGGTGGGCTATAGCCTTGGGGGGTGCGGCTGGCCCACTTCTTTCGCCGGACTCGGCATGCCGCGAGACTTTGCGAGGGGCCTCCGTGTGCCAAAAATAGGCCGCGGGCAAACCACGCCCAAAAATTACCGCCCGAAGGCCGGGGCGTCAAGTTCGTCCAGCGGAAAAAGGCCACAAAAAAGGGTGGGCTATAGCCTTGGGGGGTGGGGCTAGCCAACTTCGTCCGCCGGACTCGGAATGCCGCGAGACTATGCGAGGGACCTCCGTGTCCCAAAAATAGGCCGCGGATGAAGCCGCACCCAAAAATAACCGCCCGAAGGCCGGGGCGTCAAGGTCGTCCAGCGGTAAAAGGCCACAAAAACGAGTGGGCTGTAGCCTTGGGGGGTGGGGCTGGCCAACTTCGTCCGCTGGACTCAGAATGCCGCGTGACTTTGTATGGGGCATATGTGTGCCAAAAATAGGCCGCGGGCAAAGCCGCGCCCAAAAATAACCGCCCGAAGGCCGGGGCGCCAATTTCGTCCAGCGGAAAAAGGCCACAAAAACGGGTGGGCTATAGCCTTGGGGGGTGGGGCTGGCCGACTTCGTCCGCTGGACTCAGAATGCCGCGAGACTTTGCGAGGGATCTCCGTGTGCCATAAATAATCCGCGGGCAAAGCCGCGCCTAAAAATAACCACCCGAAGGCCGGGGCGCCAAGTTTGTCCAGCGGTAAAAGGCCACAAAAACGGGTGGGCTATAGCCTTGGGGGGTGGGGCTGGCCCACTTCGTCCGCCGGACTCGGCATGCCGCGAGACTTTGCGAGGGGCCTCCATGTGCCAAAAATAGGCCGTGGGCAAACTGCGCCCAAAAATAACCGCCCGAAGGCCGGGGCGCCAAGTTCGTCCAGCGGAAAAAGGCCACAAAAACGGGTCGGCTATAGCCTTGGGGGGTGGGGCTGGCCAACTTCGTCTGCCGGACTCGCAATGCCGCGAGACTTTGCGAGGGGCCTCCATGTCCCAAAAACAGGCCGCGGGCAAAGCCGCGCCCACAAATAACCACCCGAAGGCCGGGTCTCCAAGTTCGTCCAGCGGAAAAAGGCCACATAAACGGGTGGGCTATAGCCTTGGGGGGTGGGGCTGGCCGACTTCGTCCGCCGGACTCAGAATGCCGCGAGACTTTGCGACGGGCCTCCGTGTGCCAAAAATAGGCCGCGGGCAAAGCCGCGCCCAAAAGGAACCGCCCGAAGGCCGGGGCGCCAAGTTCGTCCGGCGGAAAAAGGCCACAAAAACGGGTGGGCTATAGCCTTGGGGGGTGGGGCTGGCCATCTTCGTCCGCCGGACTCGGAATGCCGCGAGACTTTGCGAGGGATCTCCATGTGCCATAAATAATCCGCGGGCAGAGCCGCGCCTAAAAATAACCACCCGAAGGCCGGGGCGCCAAGTTCGTCCAGCGGTAAAAGGCCACAAAAACGGGTGGGCTATAGCCTTGGGGGGTGGGGCTGGCCCACTTCGTCCGCCGGACTCGGCATGCCGCGAGACTTTGCGAGGGGCCTCCGTGTGCCAAAAATAGGCCGCGGGTAAACCACGTCCAAAAATAACCGCCCGAAGGCCGGGACGTCAAGTTCGTCCAGCGGAAAAAGGCCACAAAAACGGGTGGGCTATAGCCTTGGGGGGTGGGGCTGGCCAACTTCGTCCGCCGTAGTCGGAATGCCGCGAGACTTTGCGAGGGGCCTCCGTGTCCCAAAAATAGGCCGCGGGCGAAGCCGCACCCAAAAATTACCACCCGAAGGCCAGGTCGCCATGTTCGTCCAGCGGAAAAAGGCCACAAAAACGGGTGGGCTATAGCCTTGGGGGGTGTGGCTGGCCGACTTCGTCCGCCGGACTCAGAATGCCGCGAGACTTTGCGACGGGCCTCCATGTGCCAAAAATAGGCCGCGGGCAAAGTCGCGTCCAAAAATAACCGCCCGAAGGCCGGGGCGCCAAGTTCGTCCGGCGGAAAAAGGCCACAAAAACGGGTGGGCTATAGCCTTGGGGGGTGGGGCTGGCCATCTTCGTCCGCTGGACTCGGAATGCCGTGATACTTTGCGAGGGATCTCTGTGTGCCATAAATAATCCGAGGGCAAAGCCGCGCCTAAAAATAACCACCCGAAGGCCGGGGCGCCAAGTTCGTCCAACGGTAAAAGGCCACAAAAACGGGTGGGCTATAGCCTTGGGGGGTGGGGCTGGCCCACTTCGTCCGCCGGACTCGGCATGCCGCGAGAGTTTACGAGGGGCCTCCGTGTGCCAAAAATAGACAGCGGGCAAACCGCACCCAAAAATAACCGCCGAAGGCCGGGGCGCCAAGTTCGTTCAGCGGAAAAAGGCCACAAAAACGGGTGGGCTATAGCCTTGGGGGGTGGGGCTGGCCAACTTCGTCTGCCGGACTCGGAATGCCGCGAGACTTTGGGAGGGGCCTCCATGTCCCAAAAATAGGCCGCGGGCAAAGCCGCGCCCAAAAATAACCACCCGAAGGCCGGGTCTCCAAGTTCGTCCAGCGGAAAAAGGCCACATAAACGGGTGGGCTATAGCCTTGGGGGGTGGGGCTGGCCGACTTCGTCCGCCGGACTCAGAATGCCGCAAGACTTTGCGACGGGCCTCCGTGTGCCAAAAATAGGCCGCGGGCAAAGCCGCGCCCAAAAAGAACCGCCCGAAGGCCGGGGCGCCAAGTTCGTCCGGCGGAAAAAGGCCACAAAAACGGGTGGGCTATAGCCTTGGGGGGTGGGGCTGGCCATCTTCGTCCGCCGGACTCGGAATGCCGCGAGACTTTGCGAGGGATCTCCATGTGCCATAAATAATCCGCGGGCAGAGCCGCGCCTAAAAATAACCACCCGAAGGCCGGGGCGCCAAGTTCGTCCAGCGGTAAAAGGCCACAAAAACGGGTGGGCTATAGCCTTGGGGGGTGGGGCTGGCCCACTTCGTCCGCCGGACTCGGCATGCCGCGAGACTTTGCGAGGGGCCTCCGTGTGCCAAAAATAGGCCGCGGGTAAACCACGTCCAAAAATAACCGCCCGAAGGCCGGGACGTCAAGTTCGTCCAGCGGAAAAAGGCCACAAAAACGGGTGGGCTATAGCCTTGGGGGGTGGGGCTGGCCAACTTCGTCCGCCGTAGTCGGAATGCCGCGAGACTTTGCGAGGGGCCTCCGTGTCCCAAAAATAGGCCGCGGGCGAAGCCGCACCCAAAAATAACCACCCGAAGGCCAGGTCGCCATGTTCGTCCAGCGGAAAAAGGCCACAAAAACGGGTGGGCTATAGCCTTGGGGGGTGTGGCTGGCCGACTTCGTCCGCCGGACTCAGAATGCCGCGAGACTTTGCGACGGGCCTCCATGTGCCAAAAATAGGCCGCGGGCAAAGGCGCGTCCAAAAATAACCGCCCGAAGGCCAGGGCGCCAAGTTCGTCCGGCGGAAAAAGGCCACAAAAACGGGTGGGCTATAGCCTTGGGGGGTGGGGCTGGCCATCTTCGTCCGCTGGACTCGGAATGCCGTGATACTTTGCGAGGGATCTCTGTGTGCCATAAATAATCCGAGGGCAAAGCCGCGCTTAAAAATAACCACCCGAAGGCCGGGGCGCCAAGTTCGTCCAGCGGTAAAAGGCCACAAAAACGGGTGGGCTATAGCCATGGGGGGTGGGGCTGGCCAACTTCGTCCGCCGGACTCGGAATGCCGCGAGACTTTGAGAGGGGCCTCCGTGTGCCAAAAATAGGCCGTTGGCAAAGCCGCACCCAAAAATAACCGCCCGAAGGCCGGGGCGCCAAGTTCGTCCAGCAGATAAAGGCCACAAAAAACGGGTGGGCTATAGCCTTGGGGGGTGGGGCTGGCCAACTTCGTCCGCCGGACTCGGAATGCCGCGAGACTTTGCGAGGGGCCTCCGTGTGCAAAAAGTAGGCCGCGGGCAAAGCCGCGCCCAAAAATAACCGCCCGAAGGCCGGGGCGCCAAGTTCGTCCAGCGGAAAAAGGCCACAAAAACGGGTGGGCTATAGCCTTGGGGGGGGGGGACTGGCCAAATTCGTCCGCTGGACTCGGAATGTCGCGAGAATTTGCGAGGGGCCCGCGTGTGCCAAAACTAGGCCGCGGGCAAAGCCTCGCCCAAAAATAATCGCCCGAATGCAGGAGCGCCAAGTTCATCCAGCGGAAAAAGGCCACAAAAACGGGTGGGCTATAGCCATGGGGGGTGGGGCTGGCCAACTTCGTCCGCCGGACTCGGAATGCCGCGAGACTTTGAGAGGGGCCTCCGTGTGCCAAAAATAGGCCGTTGGCAAAGCCGCACCCAAAAATAACCGCCCGAAGGCCGGGGCGCCAAGTTCGTCCAGCGGAGAAAGGCCACAAAAAACGGGTGGGCTATAGCCTTGGGGGGTGGGGCTGGCCAACTTCGTCCGCCGGACTCGGAATGCCGCGAGACTTTGCGAGGGGCCTCCGTGTGCAAAAAGTAGGCCGCGGGCAAAGCCGCGCCCAAAAATAACCGCCCGAAGGCCGGGGCGCCAAGTTCGTCCAGCGGAAAAAGGCCACAAAAACGGGTGGGCTATAGCCTTGGGGGGTGGGGCAGCAATACTTAGTCCGCCGGACTCGGAATGCCGCGAGACTTTGCGAGCGGCATCCGTGTGCCAAAAATAGGCCGCGGACAAAGCCGCGCCCAAAAATAACCCCCCGAAGGCCGGGGCGCGAACTTCGTCCAGCGGAAAAAGGCCACAAAAACGGGTGGGCTATAGCCTTGGGGGGTGGGGCTGGCCAACTTCGTCCGCCGGACTCGGAATGCCACGAGACTTTGCGAGGGGCGTCCGTGTGCCAAAAATAGGCCGTGGACAAAGCCGCGCCCAAAAATAACCGCCCGAAGGCCGGGGCGCGAAGTTCGTCCAGCGGAAAAAGGCCACAAAAACGGGTGGGCTATAGCCTTGGGCGGTGGGGCTGGCCAACTTCGTCCGCCGGACTCGGAATGCCGCGAGACTTTGCGAGCGGCCTCCGTGTGCAAAAAGTAGGCCGCGGGCAAAGCCACGCCCAAAAATAACCGCCCGAAGGCCGGGGCGCCAAGTTCGTCCAGCGGAAAAAGGCCACAAAAACGGGAGGCTATAGCCTTGGGGGGGGGGGGGGGACTGGCCAAATTCGTCCGCTGGACTCGGAATGCCGCGAGAATTTGCGAGGGTACCCCGTGTGCCAAAAATAGGCCACGGGCAAAGCCGCGCCCAAAAATAACCGCCCGAAGGCCGGGGCGCCAAGTTCGTCCAGCCGAAAAAGGCCACAAAAACGGGTGGGCAATAGCCTTGGGGGGTGGGGCTGGCCAACTTCGTCCGCCGGACACGGAATGCTGCGAGGCTTTGCGAGGGGCCTCCGTGTGCCAAAAATAGGCCGCGGCCAAAGCCGCGCCCAAAAATAACCGCCCGAAGGCCGGGGCGCCAAGTTCGTCCAGCGGAAAAAGGCCACAAAAACGGGTGGGCTATAGCCTTGGGGGGTGGGGCTGGCCAACTTCGTCCGCCGGACTCGGAATGAAGCGAGACTTTGCGAGGGGCGTCCGTGTGCCAAAAATAGGCCGCGGACAAAGCCGCGCCCAAAAATAACCCCCCGAAGGCCGGGGCGCGAACTTCGACCAGTGGAAAAAGGCCACAAAAACGGGTGGGCTATAGCCTTGGGGGGTGGGGCAGGCCAACTTCGTCCGCCGGACTCGGAATGCCGCGACACTTTGCGAGGGGCGTCCGTGTGCCAAAAATAGGCCGCGGACAAAGCCGCGCCCAAAAATAACCGCCCGAAGGCCGGGGCGCCAAGTCCGTCCAGCGGAAAAAGGCCAGAAAAACGGGTGGGCTATAGCCCTGGGGGGTGGGGCTGGCCAACTTCGTCCGCCGGACTCGAAATGCCGCGAGACTTTTCGAGGGACCTCCGTGTGCCAAAAATAGGCCGCGGGCAAAGCCGCGCCCAAAAATAACCGTCCGAAGGCCGGGGCGCCAAGTTCGTCCAGCGGAAAAAGGCCACAAAAACGGGTGGGCTATAGCCTTGGGGGGGGGGGGACTGGCCAAATTCGTCCGCTGGACTCGGAATGTCGCGAGAATTTGCGAGGAGCCCGCGTGTGCCAAAAATAGGCCACGGGCAAAGCCGCACCCAAAAATAACCGCCCGAAGGCCGTGGCGCCAAGTTCGTCCAGCGGAAAAAGGCCACAAAAACGGGTGGGCTATAGCCTTGGGGGGTGGGGCTGGCCAACTTCGTCCGCCGGACTCGGAATGCCGCGAGAGATTGCGAGGGGCCTCCATGTGCCAAAACTAGGCCGCGGGCAAAGCCTCGCCCAAAAATAATCGCCCGAATGCAGGAGCGCCAAGTTCGTCCAGCGGAAAAAGGCCACAAAAACGGGTGGGCTATAGCCATGGGGGGTGGGGCTGGCCAACTTCGTCCGCCGGACTCGGAATGCCGCGAGACTTTGAGAGGGGCCTCCGTGTGCCAAAAATAGGCCGTTGGCAAAGCCGCACCCAAAAATAACCGCCCGAAGGCCGGGGCGCCAAGTTCGTCCAGCGGAGAAAGGCCACAAAAAACGGGTGGGCTATAGCCTTGGGGGGTGGGGCTGGCCAACTTCGTCCGCCGGACTCGGAATGCTGCGAGACTTTGCGAGGGGCCTCCGTGTGCAAAAAGTAGGCCGCGGGCAAAGCCGCGCCCAAAAATAACCGCCCGAAGGCCGGGGCGCCAAGTTCGTCCAGCGGAAAAAGGCCACAAAAACGGGTGGGCTATAGCCTTGGGGGGTGGGGCTGGCATACTTAGTCCGCCGGACTCGGAATCCCGCGAGACTTTGCGAGGGGCCTCCTCGTGACAAAAATAGGCCGCGGGCAAAGCCGCGCCCAAAAATAACCGCCCGAAGGCCGGGGCGCCAAGTTCGTCCAGCGGAAAAAGGCCACAAAAACGGGTGGGCTATAGCCTTGGGGGGTGGGGCTGGCCGACTTCGTCCGCCGGACTCGGAATGCCGCGAGACTTTGCGAGGGGCGTCCGTGTGCCAAAAATAGGCCGTGGACAAAGCCGCGCCCAAAAATAACCGCCCGAAGGCCGGGGCGCGAAGTTCGTCCAGTGGAAAAAGGCCACAAAAACGGGTGGGCTATAGCCTTGGGGGGTGGGGCTGGGCCACTTCGTCCGCCGTCCTCGGAATGCCGCGAGACTTTGCGAGGGGCGTCCGTGTGCCAAAAATAGGCCGCGGACAAAGCCGCGCCCAAAAATAACCGCCCGAAGGCCGGGGCGCCAAGTTCGTCCAGCGGAAAAAGGCCACAAAAACGGGTGGGCTATAGCCTTGGGAGGTGGGGCTGGCCCACTTCGTCCGCCGGACACGGAATGCCGCGAGACTTTGCGAGGGGCGTCCGTGTGCCAAAAATAGGCCGCGGACAAAGCCGCGCCCAAAAATAACCGCCCGAAGGCCGGGGCGCCAAGTTCGTCCAGCGGAAAAAGGCCACAAAAACGGGTGGGCTATAGCCTTGGGAGGTGGGGCTGGCCAACTTCGTCCGCCGGACTCGGAATGCCGCGAGACTTTGCGAGGGGCCTCCGTGTGCAAAAAGTAGGCCGCGGGCAAAGCCGCGCCCAAAAATAACCGCCCGAAGGCCGGGGCGCCAAGTTCGTCCAGCGGAAAAAGGCCACAAAAACGGGTGGGCTATAGCCTTGGGGGGTGGGGCAGCCATACTTAGTCCGCCGGACTCGGAATGCCGCGAGACTTTGCGAGCGGCATCCGTGTGCCAAAAATAGGCCGCGGACAAAGCCGCGCCCAAAAATAACCCCCCGAAGGCCGGGGCGCGAACTTCGTCCAGCGGAAAAAGGCCACAAAAACGGGTGGGCTATAGCCTTGGGGGGTGGGGCTGGCCAACTTCGTCCGCCGGACTCGGAATGCCGCGAGACTTTGCGAGGGGCGTCCGTGTGCCAAAAATAGGCCGTGGACAAAGCCGCGCCCAAAAATAACCGCCCGAAGGCCGGGGCGCGAAGTTCGTCCAGCGGAAAAAGGCCACAAAAACGGGTGGGCTATAGCCTTTGGCGGTGGGGCTGGCCAACTTCGTCCGCCGGACTCGGAATGCCGCGAGACTTTGCGAGCGGCCTCCGTGTGCAAAAAGTAGGCCGCGGGCAAAGCCACGCCCAAAAATAACCGCCCGAAGGCCGGGGCGCCAAGTTCGTCCAGCGGAAAAAGGCCACAAAAACGGGAGGCTATAGCCTTGGGGGGGGGGGGGGGACTGGCCAAATTCGTCCGCTGGACTCGGAATGCCGCGAGAATTTGCGAGGGTACCCCGTGTGCCAAAAATAGGCCACGGGCAAAGCCGCGCCCAAAAATAACCGCCCGAAGGCCGGGGCGCCAAGTTCGTCCAGCCGAAAAAGGCCACAAAAACGGGTGGGCAATAGCCTTGGGGGGTGGGGCTGGCCAACTTCGTCCGCCGGACACGGAATGCTGCGAGGCTTTGCGAGGGGCCTCCGTGTGCCAAAAATAGGCCGCGGCCAAAGCCGCGCCCAAAAATAACCGCCCGAAGGCCGGGGCGCCAAGTTCGTCCAGCGGAAAAAGGCCACAAAAACGGGTGGGCTATAGCCTTGGGGGGTGGGGCTGGCCAACTTCGTCCGCCGGACTCGGAATGAAGCGAGACTTTGCGAGGGGCGTCCGTGTGCCAAAAATAGGCCGCGGACAAAGCCGCGCCCAAAAATAACCCCCCGAAGGCCGGGGCGCGAACTTCGACCAGTGGAAAAAGGCCACAAAAACGGGTGGGCTATAGCCTTGGGGGGTGGGGCAGGCCAACTTCGTCCGCCGGACTCGGAATGCCGCGACACTTTGCGAGGGGCGTCCGTGTGCCAAAAATAGGCCGCGGACAAAGCCGCGCCCAAAAATAACCGCCCGAAGGCCGGGGCGCCAAGTCCGTCCAGCGGAAAAAGGCCAGAAAAACGGGTGGGCTATAGCCCTGGGGGGTGGGGCTGGCCAACTTCGTCCGCCGGACTCGAAATGCCGCGAGACTTTTCGAGGGACCTCCGTGTGCCAAAAATAGGCCGCGGGCAAAGCCGCGCCCAAAAATAACCGTCCGAAGGCCGGGGCGCCAAGTTCGTCCAGCGGAAAAAGGCCACAAAAACGGGTGGGCTATAGCCTTGGGGGGGGGGACTGGCCAAATTCGTCCGCTGGACTCGGAATGTCGCGAGAATTTGCGAGGAGCCCGCGTGTGCCAAAAATAGGCCACGGGCAAAGCCGCACCCAAAAATAACCGCCCGAAGGCCGTGGCGCCAAGTTCGTCCAGCGGAAAAAGGCCACAAAAACGGGTGGGCTATAGCCTTGGGGGGTGGGGCTGGCCAACTTCGTCCGCCGGACTCGGAATGCCGCGAGAGATTGCGAGGGGCCTCCGTGTGCCAAAACTAGGCCGCGGGCAAAGCCTCGCCCAAAAATAATCGCCCGAATGCAGGAGCGCCAAGTTCGTCCAGCGGAAAAAGGCCACAAAAACGGGTGGGCTATAGCCATGGGGGGTGGGGCTGGCCAACTTCGTCCGCCGGACTCGGAATGCCGCGAGACTTTGAGAGGGGCCTCCGTGTGCCAAAAATAGGCCGTTGGCAAAGCCGCACCCAAAAATAACCGCCCGAAGGCCGGGGCGCCAAGTTCGTCCAGCGGAGAAAGGCCACAAAAAACGGGTGGGCTATAGCCTTGGGGGGTGGGGCTGGCCAACTTCGTCCGCCGGACTCGGAATGCCGCGAGACTTTGCGAGGGGCCTCCGTGTGCAAAAAGTAGGCCGCGGGCAAAGCCGCGCCCAAAAATAACCGCCCGAAGGCCGGGGCGCCAAGTTCGTCCAGCGGAAAAAGGCCACAAAAACGGGTGGGCTATAGCCTTGGGGGGTGGGGCTGGCATACTTAGTCCGCCGGACTCGGAATCCCGCGAGACTTTGCGAGGGGCCTCCTCGTGACAAAAATAGGCCGCGGGCAAAGCCGCGCCCAAAAATAACCGCCCGAAGGCCGGGGCGCCAAGTTCGTCCAGCGGAAAAAGGCCACAAAAACGGGTGGGCTATAGCCTTGGGGGGTGGGGCTGGCCGACTTCGTCCGCCGGACTCGGAATGCCGCGAGACTTTGCGAGGGGCGTCCGTGTGCCAAAAATAGGCCGTGGACAAAGCCGCGCCCAAAAATAACCGCCCGAAGGCCGGGGCGCGAAGTTCGTCCAGTGGAAAAAGGCCACAAAAACGGGTGGGCTATAGCCTTGGGGGGTGGGGCTGGGCCACTTCGTCCGCCGTCCTCGGAATGCCGCGAGACTTTGCGAGGGGCGTCCGTGTGCCAAAAATAGGCCGCGGACAAAGCCGCGCCCAAAAATAACCGCCCGAAGGCCGGGGCGCCAAGTTCGTCCAGCGGAAAAAGGCCACAAAAACGGGTGGGCTATAGCCTTGGGAGGTGGGGCTGGCCCACTTCGTCCGCCGGACACGGAATGCCGCGAGACTTTGCGAGGGGCGTCCGTGTGCCAAAAATAGGCCGCGGACAAAGCCGCGCCCAAAAATAACCGCCCGAAGGCCGGGGCGCCAAGTTCGTCCAGCGGAAAAAGGCCACAAAAACGGGTGGGCTATAGCCTTGGGAGGTGGGGCTGGCCCACTTCGTCCGCCGGACACGGAATGCCGCGAGACTTTGCGAGGGGCGTCCGTGTGCCAAAAATAGGCCGCGGACAAAGCCGCACCCAAAAATGACCGCCCGAAGGCCGGGGCGCCAAGTTCGTCCAGCGGAAAAAGGCCACAAAAACGGGTGGGCTATAGCCTTGGGAGGTGGGGCTGGCCCACTTCGTCCGCCGGACTCGGAATGCCGCGAGACTTTGCGAGGGGCGTCCGTGTGCCAAAAATAGGGCACGGACAAAGCCGCGCCCAAAAATAACCGCCCTAAGGCCGGGGCGCGAAGTTCGTCCAGTGGAAAAAGGCCACAAAAACGGGTGGGCTATAGCCTTGGGGGGTGGGGCTGGCCCACTTCGTCCGCCGGCCTCGGAATGCCGCGAAACTTTACGAGGGGCCTCCATGTGCCAAAAATAGGCCGCGGGCAAAGCCGCGCCCAAAAATAACCGCCCGAAGGCCGGGCCGCCAAGTTCGTCCAACGGAAAAAGGCCACAAAAACGGGTGGGCTATAGCCTTGGGGGGTGGGGCTGGCCAACTTCGTCCGCCGGACTCGGAATGGCGCGAGACTTTGCAAGGCACCTCCACGTGCCAAAAATAGGCCACGGGCACAGACGCGCCAAAAAATAACTGCCCGAAGGCCAGGGCGCCAAGTTCGTCCAGCGGAAAAAGGCCACACAAACGGGTGGGCTATAGCCTTGGGGGGTGGGGCTGGCCCACTTCGTCCGCCGGACTCGGAATGCCACGAGACTTTGTGAGGGCCCTCCGTGTGCCAAAAATAGGCCACGGCCAAAGCCGCGCCCAAAAATAACCGCTCGAAGGCCGGGGCGCCAAGTTCATCCAGCGGAAAAAGGCCACAAAAACGGGTGGGCTATAGACTTGGGGGGTGGGGCTGGCCAACTTCGTCCGCCGGACTCGGAATGCTACGAGACTTTGCGAGGGTCCTCCATGTGCCAAAAATAGGCCGCGGACAAAGCCGCACCAAAAAATAACCGCCCGAAGGCCGGGGCGCCAAGTTCGTCCAGCGGAAAAAGGCCACAAAAACGGGTGGGCTATAGCCTTCGGGGGTGGGGCTGGCCAACTTCGTTCGCCGGACTCGGAATGCCGCGAGACCTTGCGAGGGGCCTCCGTTTGCCAAAAATAGGCCACGGGCAACGCCGCACCCAAAAATAACCACCCAAAGGCCGGAGCGCCAAGTTAGTCCAGTGGAAAAAGCCCACAAAAATGGGTGGGCTATAACCTTGGGGTTTGGGGCTGGCCTACTTCGCCCGCCGGACTCGGAATGCCGCGAGACTTTGCGAGGTGCCTCCGTGCGCCAAAAATAGGCCGTGGCCAAAGCCGCGCCCAAAAATAACCGCCCGAAGGCCGGGGCGCCAAGCTCGTCCAGCGGAAAAAGGCCACAAAAATGGGTGGGCTATAACCTTGGGGTTTGGGGCTGGCCTACTTCGCCCGCCGGACTCGGAATGCCGCGAGACTTTCCGAGGGGCCTCCGTGCACCAAAAATAGGCTGCGGCCAAAGCCGCGCCCAAAAATAACCGCCCGAAGGTCGGGGTGCCAAGCTCGTCCTGCGGAAAAAGGCCACAAAAACGGGTGGGCTATAGCCTTGGTCGGTGGGGCTGGCCAACTTTGTCCGCCGGACTCGGAAATGCGCAAGAATTTGCGAGGCACCTCCGTGTGCCAAAAATAGGCCGTGGGTACAGCCACGCCCAAAAATAACCACCCGAAGGCCGGGGCGCCAAATTCGTCCAGCGGAAGAAGGCCTTAAAAACGGGTGGGCTATAGCCATGCGGGATGGGGCTGGCCAACTTCGTCCGCCGGACTCGGAATGGTGCGAGACTTTGCGAGGCGCCTCCGTGTGCCAAAAATAGGCCGCGGGCAAAGCCTCACCCAAAACTAACCGCACGAAGGCCGGGGCGCCAAGTTCATCCCGCGGAAAAAGGCCACACAAACGGGTGGGCTATAGCCTTGGGGGGTTGGGCTGGCCAACTTCGTCCGCCGGTCTCGGAATGCCGCGAGACTTTGCGTGGGTCCTCTGTGTGCCAAAAATAGGCCGCGGGGAAAGCCGTACCAAAAAATAACCGCCCGAAGTCCGGGGCGCAAAGTTCGTCCAGCGGAAAAAGGCCACAAAAACGGGCGCGCTATAGCCTTGGGGGGTGGGGCTGGCCCACTTCGTCCGCCGGACTCGGAATGCCGCGAGACTTTGTGAGGGGCCTCCGTGTGCCAAAAATAGGCCGCGGCCAAAAATAACCGCCCGAAGGCCGGGGCGCCAAGTTCATCCAGCGGAAAAAGGCCACAAAAACGGGTGGGCTATAGCCTTGGGGGGTGGGGTTGGCCAACTTCGTCCGCCGGACTCAGAAAGGCGCTAGACTTTGCGAGGCACCTCCGTCTGCCAAAAATAGGCCACGGGCACAGCTGCGCCCAAAAATAACCGCCCGAAGGCCGGGTCGCCAAGTTCGTCCAGCGGAAAAAGGCCACAAAAACGGGTGGGCTATAGCCTTGCGGGGTGGGGCTGGCCAACTTCGTCCGCCGGACTCGGAATGGCGCGAGACTTTGCGAGCGGCGTCCGTGTGCCAAAAATAGGCTGTGGGCAAAGCCGCGCCCAAAAATAACCGCCCGAGGGCCGGGGCGCAAAGTTCGTCCAGCGGAAAAAGGCCACAAAAATGGGTGGGCTATAACCTAGGGGTTTGGGGCTGGCCTACTTCGCCCGCCGGACTCGGAAAGCCGCGAGACTTTGCGAGGGGCCTCCGTGCGCCAAACTTAGGCTGCGGCCAAAGCCGCGCCCATAAATAACCGCCCGAAGGCCGGGGCGCCAAGCTCGTCCTGCGGAAAAAGGACACAAAAACGGGTGGGCTATAGCCTTGGTCGGTGGGGCTGGCCAACTTTGTCCGCCGGACTCGGAAATGCGCAAGACTTTGCGAGGCGTCTCTGCGTGCCAAAAATAGACCACGGGCACAGCCGCGCCCAAAAATAACCACCCAAATGCCGGAGCGCCAAGTTCGTCCAGTGGTAAAAGCCCACAAAAACGGGTGGGCTATAGCCTTGGGGGGTGGGGCTGGCCTACTTCGTCCGCCAGACTAGGAATGGCGTGAGACTTTGCGAGGCGTCTCCTTGTGCCAAAAATAGGCCGCGGGCAAAGCCGCGCCCAAAAATAACCGCCGGAAGGCCGGGGCGCCAAGTTCGTCCAGCGGAAAAAGGCCACAAAAACGGGTGGGCTATAGCCTTGGGGGGTGGGGCTGGCCAACTTCGTCCGCCGGACTCGGAATGCCGCGAGACTTTGCGAGATGCCTCCGTGTGCCAAAAATAGGCCGCGGCCAAAGCCGTACCCAAAAATAACCGCCCGAAGGCCGGGTTGCCAAGTTCGTCCAGCGGAAAAACGCCACAAAAACGGGTGGGCTATAGCCTTGGGGGGTGGGGCTGGCCCACTTCGTCCGCCGGACTCGGAATGGAGCGAGACTTTGCGAGGCATCTCCGTGAGCCAAAAATAGGATGCGGGCACAGCCGCGCTCAAAGATAACCGCCTGAAGGCTGGGTCGACAATTCGTCCAGCGGAAAAAGGCCACAAAAACGGGTGGGCTATAGACTTGGGGGATGGGGCTGGCCTACTTCGTCCGCCGGATTCAGAATGGCCCGAGACTTTGCGAGCGGCCTCCATGTGCCAAAAATAGGCCGTGGGCACAGCCGCGCCCAATAATAACCACCCGAAGGCCGGGGCGCCAAGTTCGTCCAGCGGAAGAAGGCCACAAAAACGGGTGGGCTATAGCCTTGGGGGGTGGGGCTGGGCAACTTCGTCCGCCAGACTCGGAATGGCGCGAGACTTTGCGAGCGGCCTCCGTGTGCCAAAAATAGGCCGCGGGCACAGCCGCGCCCAAAAATAACTGCCCGAAGGCCGGGGCGCCAGGTTCGTCCAGCGGAAGAAGGCCAGAAAAATGAGTGGGCTATAGCCTTGGGGGGTGGGGCTGGCCAACTTCATCCGCCGCACTCGGAATGGCATGAGACTTTGCGAGCGGGCTCCATGTGCCAAAAATAGGCCGCTCGCACAGCCGTGCCCAAAAATAACCGCCCGAAGGCCGGGGCGCCAAGTTCGTGCAGCGGAAAAAGGCTACAAAAACGGGTGGGCTATTATAGCCTTGGGGGGTGGGGCTGGCCGACTTCGTCCGCCAGACTCGGAATGGCGCGAAACTTTGCGAACGGCCTCCGTGTGCCAAAAATAGGCCGCGGGCACAGCCGCACCCAAAAATAACCTCCCGAAGGCCGGGGCGTGAAGTTCTCCCGCGGAAAAAGGCCACAAAAACAGGTGGGCTATAGCCTTGGGGGGTGGGGCTGCCCAACTTCGTCCGCCGGACTCGGAATGGCGCGAGACATTGTGAGCGGCCTCCGTGTACCAAAAATAGGCCGCGTGCACCGCCGCGCCCAAAAATAACCACCCGAAAGCCGGGGCGCCAAGTTCGTCCAGCGGAAAAAAGCCACAAAAACGGGTGGGCTATAACCTTGGGGGGTGGGGCTGGCCGACTTCGTCCGCCGGACTCGGAATGGCGCGAGACTTTGCGAGCGGCCTCCGTATGCAAAAAACAGGCCGCGGGCACAACCGCGCCTAAAAATAACTGCCCGAAGGCCGGGGCGCCATGTTCGTCCCGCGGAAAAAGGCCACAAAAACGGGTGGGCTATAGCCTTGGGGGGTGGGGTTGGCCAACTTCGTCCGCCGGACTCGGAACGCCGCGAGACTTTACGAGCGGCCTCTGTGTGATAAAAATAGGCCGCGGGCATAACCGCACCCAAAAATAACTGCCCGAAGGCCGGGGCGCCAAGTTCGTCCAGCGGAAAAAGGCCACAAAAACTGGTGGGCTATAGCCTTGGGGGGTGGGGCTGGCCCACTTCGTCCGCCAGACTCGGAATGGCGCGAAACTTTGCGAGCGGCCTCCGTTTGCCAAAAATAGGCCGCGGGCACAGCTATACCCAAATATGACCGCCCGAAAACCGGGGCGCCAAGTTCGTCCAGCGGAAAAAGGCCACAAAAATGGGAGGGCTATAGCCTTGGGGGGTGGGGCTGGCCCACTTCATCCGCCGGGCTCGGAATGCCGCGAGACTTTGCGAGGGACCTCCGTGTTCCAAAAATAGGCCGCGGTCAATGCCGCGCCCAAAAATAACCGCCAGAAGGGTGTGGCGCCCAGTTCGTCCAGCGGAAAAAGGCCACAAAAATGGGTGGGCTATAGCCTTGGGGGGTGGGGCTGGCCAACTTCGTCCGCCGGGCTCGGAATGCGGTGAGATTTTGCGAGGGGCCACCGTATGCCAAAAATAGGTCACGGGCACAGCCGCGTCCAAAAATAAC
Source organism: Citrus x changshan-huyou (assembly GCA_039657385.1). Lineage (NCBI taxonomy): Eukaryota > Viridiplantae > Streptophyta > Magnoliopsida > Sapindales > Rutaceae > Citrus > Citrus x changshan-huyou. Next base: position 1,082,991 of record JBCGBO010000016.1, read on the forward strand.
CACTCGAAGGCCGGGGCGGCAAATTCGTCCAGCGGAAAAAGGCCACAAAAACGGGTGGGCTATAGCCTTGGGGGGTGGGGCTGGCCAACTTCGTCCGCCGGACTCGGAATGCCGCAAGACATTGCGAGGTGCCTCCATGTACCAAAAATAGGCCGCGGGCACAGCCGCGCCCAAAAATAACTGCCCGAAGGCCGGGGCGCTAAGTTCGTCCAGCGGAAAAAGGCCACAAAAACGGGTGGGCTATAGCCTTGGGGGGTGGGGCTGGCCAACTTCGTCCGCAGGACTCGGAATGGCGCGAGACTTTGCGAGGCACCTTCCGTGTGCCAAAAATAGGCCGCGGGCACAGCCACGCCCAAAAATAACTGCCCGATTGCCAGGGCGCCAAGTTCGTCCAGCGGAAAAAGGCCACAAAAATGGGTGGGCTATAGCCTTGGGGGGTGGGGCTGGCCAACTTCATCCGCCGGACACGGAATGGCGCGAGACTTTGCGAGGCACCTCCATTTGCCAAAAATAGGCCGCGGGAACAGCCGTGCCCAAAAATAACTGCCCGAAGGCCGGGGCGCCAAGTTCGTCCAGCGGAAAAATGCCACAAAAACGGGTGGGCTATAGCCTTGGGGGGTGCGGCTGGCCAACTTCGTCCGCCGGACTGGGAATGGTGCTAGACTTTGTGAGCCACCTCTGTGTGCCAAAAATAGGCCGCGGGCACAGCCGCGCCCAAAAATAACCACCCGATGGCCGGGGCGCCACGTTCGTCCAGCGGAAAAAGCCCACAAAAACGGGTGGGCTATAGCCTTGGGGGGTGGGGCTTGCCAACATCGTCCGCCGGACTCGGAATGGCGCGAGACTTTGTGAGGCGTCTCCGCGTGCCAAAAATAGGCCGTGGTCACAGCCGCGCCCAAAAATAACCGCCCGAAGGCCGGGGCGCCTAGTTCATCCAGCGGAAAAAGGCCACAAAAACGGGTGCGCTATAGCCTTGGGGGGTGGGGCTGGCCAACTTCGTCCGCCGGACTCGGAATGGCACGAGACTTTGCGAGCCGCCTCCGTGTGCCAAAAATATGCCGCGGGCACAGCCGTGCCCAAAAATAACCGCCCGAAGGACGGGGCGCCAAGTTCGTCCAGCGGAAAAAGGCCACAAAAACGGGTGCGCTATAGCCTTGGGGGGTGGGGCTTGCCAACATCGTCCGCCGGAGTCGGAATGGCGCGAGACTTTCCGAGGCGTCTCTGTGTGCCAAAAATAGGCCGTGGTCACAGCCGCGCCCAAAAATAACCGCCCGAAGGCCGGGGCACCTAGTTCGTCCAGCGGAAAAAGGCCACAAAAACGGGTGGGCTATAGCCTTGTGGGGTGGGGCTGGCCAACTTCGTCCTCCGGACTCGGAATAGCGCGAGACTTTGAGAGGCGCCTCCGTGTGCCAAAAATAGGCAGCGGGCACAGCCGCGCCCAAAAATAACCGCCCGAAGGCCGGGGCGCCAAGTTCGTCCAGCGGAAAACTGCCACAAAAACGGGTGGGCTATAGCCTTGGGGGGTGGGGCTGGCCAACATCGTCCGCCGGACTCGGAATGGCGTGAGACTTTGCAAGTCGCCTCCGTGTGCCAAAACGTGGCCGTTCGCATAGCCGCGCCCAAAAATAACCGCCCGAAGGCCGGGGCGCCAAGTTCGTCTTGCGGAAAAAGCCCACAAAAACGGGTGGGCTATAGCCTTGTGGGGTGGGGCTGGCCAACTTCGTCCTCCGGACTCGGAATAGCGCGAGACTTTGAGAGGCGCCTCCATGCGCCAAAAATGTGCCGCGGACACAGCCGCGCCCAAAAATAACCGCCCGATGGCCGGGGCGCCTAGTTCGTCCAGCGGAAAAAGGCCACAAAAACGGGTGGGCTACAGCCTTGTGGGGTGGGGCTGGCCAACTTCGTCCGCAGGACTCGGAACGGTGCGAGACTTTTCGAGGCGCCCCCGTGTGCCAAAAATAGGCCGCGGGCGCAGCCGTGCCTAAAAATAACCGCCCGAAGGCTGGGGCGCCAAGTTCGTCCAGCGGAAAAAGCCCACAAAAACAGGTGCGCTATAGCCTTGGGGGGTGGGGCTGGCCAACTTCGTCCGCCGGACTCGGAATGGCACGAGACTTTGCGAGCTGCCTCCGTGTGCCAAAAATAGGCCGCGGGCGCAACCGCGCCCAAAAATTAGCCCCCGAAGGTCGGGGTGCCAACACCCCCCAGCGGAAAAATGGCCAAAAAACGGGTGGGCTATAACCTTGGTGGGGGGCGTCGGCGAAGTTCGTCCGCCGGACTCGAAATGGCCCCAGACTTTGCGGGCGGCCCTCGTGTGCCAAAAATAGGCCACTGGCACAGCCGCGCCCAAAAATTAGCCCCCGAAGGTCGGGGTGCCAAGACCGCCCAGCGGAAAAATGGCCCAAAAACGGGTGGGCTATAGCCTTGGTGGGGGGCGTGGGCGAAGTTCGTCAGCAGGGCTCGAAATGGCCCCAGACTTTGCGGGCGGCCCTCGTGTGCCAAAAATAGGCCACGGGCACAGCCGCGTCCAAAAATTAGCCTCCGAAGGTCGGGGTGCCAAGACCCCCCTGCGGAAAAATGGCCAAAAAACGGGTGGCCTATAGCCTTGGTGAGGGGCGTGGGCGAAGTTCGTCTGCCGGACTCGAAATGGCCCCAGACTTTGCGGGCGGCCCTCGTGTGCCAAAAATAAGCCACGATCACAGCCGCGCCCAAAAATTAGCCCCCGAAGGTCGGGGTGCCAAGACCCCCAGCGGAAAAATGGCCAAAAAACGGGTGGGCTATAGCCTTGGTGGGGGGCGTTGGCGAAGTTCGTCCGCAGGACTCGGAATGGCCCCAGACTTTGCGGGCGGCCCTCGTGTGCCAAAAATAGGCCACGGGCGCAGCCGCGCCCAAAAATTAGCCCCCGAAGTTCGGGGTGCCAAGACCCCCCAGCGGAAAAATAGCCATAAAACGGGTGGGCTATAGCCTTGGTGGGGGGCGTGGGCGAAGATTGTCCGCAGGACTCGGAATGGCCCCAGACTTTGCGGGCAGCCCTCGTCTGCCAAAAATAGGCCACGGACACAGCCTCGCCCAAAAATTTGCCCCCGAAGGTCGGGGTGCCAACACCCCCCAGCGGAAAAATGGCCAAAAAACGGGTGGTTTATAGCCTTGGTGGGGGGCGTGGGCGAAGTTCGTCCGCCGGACTCAGAATGGCCCCAGACTTTGCGGGCGGTCCTCATGTGCCAAAAATAGGCCACGGGCACAGCCGCGCCCAAAAATTAGCCCCCGACGGTCGGGGTGCCAAGACCCCCCAGCGGAAAAATGGCCAAAAAACGGGTGGTTTATAGCCTTGGTGAGGGGCGTGGGCGAATTCGTCCGCCGGACTCGGAATGGCCCCAGACTTTGCGGGCGGCCCTCGTGTGCCAAAAATAGGCCACGGGCACAGCCGCGCCCAAAAATTAGCCCCCGAAGGTCGGGGTGCCAAGACCCCCCAGCGGAAAAATGGCCAAAAAACGGGTGGGCTATAGCCTTGGTGGGGGGCGTGGGCGAAGTTCGTCCGCAGGACTCGGAATGGCCCCAGACTTTGCGGGCGGCCCTCGTGTGCCAAAAATTGGCCACGGGCACAGTCGCGCCCAAAAATTAGCCCCCGAATGTCGGGGTGCCAAGACCCCCCAGCGGAAAAATGGCCGTAAAACGGGTGGGCTATAGCCTTGGTGGGGGGCGTGGGGGAAGTTCGTCCGCCGGACTCGGAATGGCCCCAGACTTTGCGGGCGGCCTCCGTGTGCCAAAAATAGGCCACGGGCACAGCCGCGCCCAAAAATGTGCACCCGAAGGTCGGGGTGCTAAGACCCCCCAGCGGAAAAATGCCCAAAAAACGGGTGGGTTATAGCCTTGGTGTGGGGCGTGGGCGAAGTTCGTCCGCCGGACTCGAAATGGCCCCAGACTTTGCGGGCGGCCCTCGTGTGCCAAAAATAGGCCACGGCACAGCCGCGCCCAAAAATTAGCCCCCGAAGGTCGGGCTGCCAAGACCCCCCAGCAGGAAAATGGCCAAAAAACGGGTGGCCTATAGCCTTGGTGGGGGTCGTGGGCGAAGTTCGTCCGCCGGACTCGAAATGGCCCCAGACTTTGCGGGCGGCCCTCGTGTGGCAAAAATAAGCCACGATCACAGCCGCGCCCAAAAATTAGCCGCCGAAGGTCGGGGTTTCAAGACGCGCTAGCGGAAAAATGGCCAAAAAACGGGTGGGCTATAGCCTTGGTGGGGGGCGTGGGCGAAGTTCGTCCGCAGGACTCGTAATGGCCCAAGACTTTGTGGGCGGCCCTCGTGTGCCAATAATAGGCCACGGGCACAGCCGCGCCCAAAAATTAGCCCCCGAAGGTCGGGGTGCCAAGACCCCCCAGCGGAAAAATGGCCAAAAAACGGGTGGTTTATAGCCTTGGTGGGGGGCGTGGGCGAAGTTCGTCCGCCGGACTCGGAATGGCCCCAGACTTTGCGGGCGGCCCTCATGTGCCAAAAATAGGCCACGGGCACAGCCGCGCCCAAAAATTATCCCCCAAAGGTCGGGGTGCCAAGACCCCCCAGCGGAAAAATGGCCAAAAAACGGGTGGTTTATAGCCTTGGTGAGGGGCGTGGGCGAATTCGTCCGCCGGACTCGGAATGGCCCCAGACTTTGCGGGCGGCCCTCGTGTGCCAAAAATAGGCCACGGGCACAGCCGCGCCCAAAAATTAGCCCCCGAAGGTCGGGGTGCCAAGACCCCCCAGCGGAAAAATGGCCAAAAAACGGGTGGGCTATAGCCTTGGTGGGGGGCGTGGGCGAAGTTCGTCCGCAGGACTCGGAATGGCCCCAGACTTTGCGGGCGGCCCTCGTGTGCCAAAAATAGGCCACGGGCACAGTCGCGCCCAAAAATTAGCCCCCGAATGTCGGGGTGCCAAGACCCCCCAGCGGAAAAATGGCCGTAAAATGGGTGGGCTATAGCCTTGGTGGGGGGCGTGGGGGAAGTTCGTCCGCCGGACTCGGAATGGCCCCAGACTTTGCGGGCGGCCTCCGTGTGCCAAAAATAGGCCACGGGCACAGCCACGCCCAAAAATTTGCCCCCGAAGGTCGGGGTGCCAAGACCCCCCAGCGGAAAAATGGCCAAAAAACGGGTGGGCTATAGCCTTGGTAGGGGGCGTGGGCGAAGTTCGTCCGCAGGGCTCGGAATGGCCCCAGACTTTGCGGGCGGTCCTCGTGTGCCAAAAATAGCCCACGGGCACAGTCGCGCCCAAAAATTAGCCCCCAAATGTCGGGGTGCCAAGACCCCCCAGCGGAAAAATGGCCAAAAAACGGGTGGTTTATAGCCTTGGTGGGGGGCGTGGGCGAAGTTCGTCCGCCGGACTCGGAATGGCCCCAGACTTTGCGGGCGGCCCTCATGTGCCAAAAATAGGCCACGGGCACAGCCGCGCCCAAAAATTATCCCCCAAAGGTCGGGGTGCCAAGACCCCCCAGCGGAAAAATGGCCAAAAAACGGGTGGTTTATAGCCTTGGTGAGGGGCGTGGGCGAATTCGTCCGCCGGACTCGGAATGGCCCCAGACTTTGCGGGCGGCCCTCGTGTGCCAAAAATAGGCCACGGGCACAGCCGCGCCCAAAAATTAGCCCCCGAAGGTCGGGGTGCCAAGACCCCCCAGCAGAAAAATGGCCAAAAAACGGGTGGGCTATAGCCTTGGTGGGGGGCGTGGGCGAAGTTCGTCCGCAGGACTCGGAATGGCCCCAGACTTTGCGGGCGGCCCTCGTGTGCCAAAAATAGGCCACGGGCACAGTCGCGCCCAAAAATTAGCCCCCGAATGTCGGGGTGCCAAGACCCCCCAGCGGAAAAATGGCCGTAAAATGGGTGGGCTATAGCCTTGGTGGGGGGCGTGGGGGAAGTTCGTCCGCCGGACTCGGAATGGCCCCAGACTTTGCGGGCGGCCTCCGTGTGCCAAAAATAGGCCACGGGCACAGCCACGCCCAAAAATTTGCCCCCGAAGGTCGGGGTTCCAAGACCCCCCAGCGGAAAAATGGCCAAAAAACGGGTGGGCTATAGCCTTGGTAGGGGGCGTGGGCGAAGTTCGTCCGCAGGGCTCGGAATGGCCCCAGACTTTGCGGGCGGTCCTCGTGTGCCAAAAATAGCCCACGGGCACAGTCGCGCCCAAAAATTAGCCCCCAAATGTCGGGGTGCCTAGACCCCCCAGCGGGAAAATGGCCAAAAAACGGGTGGGCTATAGCCTTGGTGGGGGGCGTGGGCGAAGTTCGTCCGCAGGACTCGTAATGGCCCAAGACTTTGTGGGCGGCCCTCGTGTGCCAATAATAGGCCACGGGCACAGCCGCGCCCAAAAATTAGCCCCCGAAGGTCGGGGTGCCAAGACCCCCCAGCGGAAAAATGGCCAAAAAACGGGTGGTTTATAGCCTTGGTGGGGGGCGTGGGCGAAGTTCGTCCGCCGGACTCGGAATGGCCCCAGACTTTGCGGGCGGCCCTCATGTGCCAAAAATAGGCCACGGGCACAGCCGCGCCCAAAAATTATCCCCCAAAGGTCGGGGTGCCAAGACCCCCCAGCGGAAAAATGGCCAAAAAACGGGTGGGCTATAGCCTTGGTAGGGGGCGTGGGCGAAGTTTGTCCGCAGGACTCGGAATGGCCCCAGACTTTGCGGGCGGCCCTCGTCTGCCAAAAATAGGCCACGGGCACAGCCGCGCCCAAAAATTAGCCCCCGAAGGTCGGGGTGCCAAGATCCCCCTGCGGAAAAATGGCCAAAAAACGGGTGGGCTATAGCCTTGGTGGGGGGCGTGGGCGAAGTTCGTCCGCAGGACTCGGAATGGCCCCAGACTTTACGGGCGGCCCTCGTGTGCCAAAAATAGGCCACGGGCACAGCCGCGCCCAAAAATTAGCCCCCGAAGGTCGGGGTGCCAAGACCCCCCAGCGGAAAAATGGCCAAAAAACGGGTGGGCTATAGCCTTGGTAGGGGGCGTGGGCGAAGTTCGTCCGCAGGACTCGGAATGGCCCCAGACTTTGCGGGCGGCCCTCGTCTGCCAAAAATAGGCCACGGGCACAGCCGCGCCCAAAAATTAGCCCCCGAAGGTCGGGGTGCCAAGATCCCCCTGCGGAAAAATCGCCAAAAAACGGGTGGGCTATAGCCTTGGTAGGGGGCGTGGGCGAACTTCGTCCGCAGGACTCGGAATGGCCCCAGACTTTGCGGGCGGCCCTCGTCTGCCAAAAATAGGCCACGGGCACAGCCGCGCCCAAAAATTAGCCCCCGAAGGTCGGGGTGCCAAGATCCCCCAGCGGAAAAATAGCCATAAAACGGGTGGGCTATAGCCTTGGTGGGGGGCGTGGGCGAAGTTCGTCCGAAGGGCTCGGAATGGCCCCAGACTTTACGGGCGGCCCTCGTCTGCCAAAAATAGGCCACGGGCACAGCCGAGCCAAAAATTAGCCCCCGAAGGTCGGGGTGCCAAGATCCCCCTGCGGAAAAATGGACAAAAAACGGGTGGGCTATAGCCTTGGTAGGGGGCGTGGGCGAAGTTCGTCCGCAGGACTCGGAATGGCCCCAGACTTTGCGGGCGGCCCTCGTCTGCCAAAAATAGGCAACGGGCACAGCCGCGCCCAAAAATTAGCCCCGAAGGTCGGGGTGCCAAGACCCCCCAGCGGAAAAATGGCCAAAAAACGGGTGGGCTATAGACTTGGTGGGGGGCGTGGGCGAAGTTCGTCCGCAGGACTCGGAATGGCCCCAGACTTTGCCGACGGCTCTCGTGTGCCAAAAATAGGCCACGGGCACAGCCGCGCCCAAAAATTTGCCCTCGAAGGTCGGGGTGCCAAGACCCCCCAGCGGAAAAATGGCCAAAAAGCGGGTGGGCTATAGCCTTGGAGGGGGGCGTGGGCGAAGTTCGTCCGCCGGACTCGGAATGGCCCCAGACTTTGCGGGCGGCCCTCGTGTGCCAAAAATAGGCCACGGGCACAGCCGCGCCCAAAAACTAGCCCCCAAAGGTCGGGGTGCCAAGACCCCCCAGCGGAAAAATAGCCATAAAACGGGTGGGCTATAGACTTGGTGGGGGGCGTGGGCGAAGATCGTCCGCCGGACTCGGAATGGCCCCAGACTATGCGGGCGGCCCTCGTCTGCCAAAAATAGGCCACGGACACAGCCGCGCCCAAAAATTAGCCCCCGAAGGTCGAGGTGCCAAGACCCCGCAGCGGAAAAATGGCCAAAAAACGGGTGGTTTATAGCCTTGGTGGGGGGCGTGGGCGAAGTTCGTCCGCCGGACTCGGAATGGCCCCAGACTTTGCGGGCGGCCCTCGTGTGCCAAAAATAGGCCACGGGCACAGCCGCGCCCAAAAATTAGCCCCCGAAGGTCGGGGTGCCAAGACCCCCCAGCGGAAAAATGGCCAAAAAACGGGTGGGCTATAGCCTTGGTGGGGGGCGTGGGCGAAGTTCGTCCGCAGGACTCGGAATGGCCCCAGACTTTGCGGGCGGCCCTCGTCTGCCAAAAATAGGCCACGGGCACAGCCGCGCCCAAAAATTAGCCCCCGAAGGTCGGGGTGCCAAGACCCCCCAGCGGAAAAATGGCCAAAAAACGGGTGGGCTATAGCCTTGGTGGGGGGCGTGGGCGAAGTTCGTCCGCAGGACTAGAAATGCCCCCAGACTTTGCAGACGGCCCTCGTGTGCCAAAAATTGGCCACGGACACAGCCGCGCCCAAAAATTAGCCCCCGAAGGTCGGGGTGCCAAGACCCCCCAGCGGAAAAATGGCCAAAAAGCGGGTGGGCTATAGCCTTGGAGGGGGGCGTGGGAGAAGTTCGTCCGCCGGACTCGGAATGGCCCCAGACTTTGCGGGCGGCCTCCGTATGCCAAAAATAGGCCACGGGCACAGCCGCGCCCAAAAATTAGACCCCGAAGGTCGGGGTGCCAAGACCCCCCAGCGGAAAAATGGCCAAAAAACGGGTGGGCTATAGCCTTGGGGGTGGGGCTGGCAAACTTCGTCCGCCGGGCTCGGAATGCCCCCAGACTTTACGGGCGGCCCTCGTGTGCCAAAAATAGGCCGCGGGCACAGCCGCTCCCAAAAATAACCGCCCGAACGCCGGGGCGCCAAGTTCGTCCCGCGGAAAAAGGCCACAAAAACGGGTGGGCTATAGCCTTCGGGGGTGGGGCTGGCCAACTTCGTCCGCCGGACTCGGAATGGCGCGAGACTTTGCGAGTCACCTCCATGTGCCAAAAATAGGCCGCGGGCACAGCCGTATCAAAAATTACCTCCCGAAGGCCGGGGCGCCGAGTTCGTCCCGCGGAAAAAGGCCACAAAAACGGGTGGGCTATAGCCTTGGGGGGTGGGGCTGGCCAACTTCGTCCGCCGGACTCGGATTGGCGCGAGACTTTGCGAGTGGCCTCCATGTGCCAAAAATAGGCCGCGGGCACAGCCGTATCAAAAATAACCGCCCGAAGGCCGGGGCGCCAAGTTCGTCCAGCGGAAAAAGGCCACAAAAACGGGTGGGCTATAGCCTTGGGGGGTGGGGCTGGCAAACTTCGTCCGCCGCACTCGGAATGGCGCGAGACTTTGCGAGCGGCCTCCATGTGCCAAAAATAGGCCGTGGGCACAGCCGCTCCCAAAAATAACCGCACAAAGGCCGGGGCGCCAACTTCGTCCAGCGGAAAAAGGCCACAAAAACGGGTGGGCTATAGACTTGGGGGATGGGGCTGGCCATCTTCGTCCGCCGGACTCGGAATGGCATGAGACTTTGCGAGCGGCCTCCGTGTGCCAAAAATAGGCCGCGTACACAGCCGCGCCCAAAAATAACCACCCGAAGGCCGGGGCGCCGAGTTCGTCCAGCGGAAAAAGGCCACAAAAACGGGTGGGCTATAGCCTTGGGGGGTGGGGCTGGCCAACTTCGTCCGCCGGAATCGGAATGGCGTGAGACATTATGAGGCGCCTCCATGTGCCAAAAATAGGGCGCAGGCACAGCCGTGCCAAAAAATAACTGCCCGAAGGCCGGGGCGCCAAGTACGTCCAGCGGAAAAAGGCCACAAAAACGGGTGGGCTATAGCCTTTGGGGGTGGGGCTGGCCAACTTCGTCCGCCGGACTCGGAATGGTGCGGGACTTTGCGAGCGGCCTCCGTGAGCCAAAAATAGGCCACAGAGACAGCCGCGCCCAAAAATAACTGCCCGAAGGCCAGGGCGCCGAGTTCGTCCAGCGGAAAAAGGCCACAGAAACGGGTGGGCTATAGCCTTGGGGGGTGGGGCTGGCCAACTTCGTCCGCCGGACTCGGAATGGCGCGAGACTTTGCGAGGCGCCTCCGTGTGCCAAAAATAGGCCGCGGGCACAGCCGTGCCCAAAAATAACCGCCCGAAGGCCGGGGCGCCAAGTTCATCAACCGGAAAAACGCCACAAAAACGGGTTGGCTATAGTCTTGGGGGGTGGGGCTGGCCAACTTCGTACGCCGGACTCGGAATGGCGCGAGACTTTGCGAGCATCCTCCGTGTGCCAAAAATAGGCCGCAGGCATAGCCGCGCCCAAAAATTACCGCACGAAGGCCGGGGCACCAAGTTCGTCCAGCGGAAAAAGGCCACGAAAACGGGTGGGCTATAGCCTTGGGGGGTGGGGCTGGCCCACATCGTCTGCCGGACTCGGAATGGCACGAGACTTTGCGAGCCGCCTCCGTGTGCCAAAAATATGCCGCGGGCACAGCCGCACCCAAAAATAACCTCCCGAAGGCCGGGGCGCCAAGTTCGTCCAGTGGAAAAAGGCCACAAAAACGGGTGGGCTATAGCCTTGGGGGGTGGGGCTGGCAAACTTCGTCCGCCGCACTCGGAATGGCGCGAGACTTTGCGAGCGGCCTCCATGTGCCAAAAATAGGCCGCTGGCACAGCCGCTCCCTAAAATAACCGCACAAAGGCCGGGGCGCCAACTTCGTGCCGCGGAAAAAGGCCACAAAAACGGGAGGGCTATAGCCTTGGGGGGTGGGGCTGGCCAACTTCGTCCGCCGGACTTGGAATGGCGCGAGACTTTGCGAGCGTCCTCCGTGTGCCAAAATTAGGCCGCAGGCACAGCCACGCCCAAAAATAACCACACGAAGGCCAGGGCGTCAAGTTCGTCCAGCAGAACAAGGCCAAAAAAACGGGTGGGCTATAGCCTTGGGGGGTGCGGCTGGCCGACTTCATCCGCCAGACTCGGAATGGCGCGAGACATTGCGAGCGGCCTCCGTGTGCCAAAAATAGGCCGCGGGCACAGCCGCGCCCAAAAATAACCGCCCGAAGGCAGGGGCACCAAGTTCGTCCAGCGGAAAAAGGCCACGAAAACGGGTGGGCTATAGCCTTCGGGGGTGGGGCTGGCCCACTTCGTCTGCCGGACTCGGAATGGCACGAGACTTTGCGAGTGGCCTCCATGAGCCAAAAATAGGCCACGGGCACAGCCGCGCCCAAAAATAACCGCCCGAAGGCCGGGGCGCCGAGTTCGTCCAGCGGAAAAAGGCCACAAAAACGGGTGGGCTATAGCCTTGGGGGGTGGGGCTGGCCAACTTCGTCCGCCGGACTCAGAATGGCGCGAGACATTGCGAGGCACCTCCGTGTGCCAAAAATAGGCCGCGGGCACAGCCGTACCCAAAAATAACCTCCGGAAGGCCGGGGCGCCGAGTTCGTCCAGCGGAAAAAGGCCAGAAAAACGGGTGGGCTATATCCTTGGGGGGTGGGGCTGGCCAACTTCATCTGCCGGACTCGGAATGGCGCGAGCCTTTGCGAGCGGCCTCCGTGTGCAAAAAATAGGCCACGGGCACAGCCCCGTCCAAAAATAACCGCCCGAACACCGGGGCGCCAAGTTCGTCCCGCGGAAAAAGGCCACAAAAACGGGAGGGCTATAGCCTTGGGGGGTGGGGCGGGCCAACTTCGTCCGCCGGACTTGGAATGGCGCGAGACTTTACGAACGTCCTCCGTGTGCCAAAAATAGGCCGCAGGCACAGCCACGCCCAAAAATAACCGCACGAAGGCCAGGGCAACAAGTTCGTCCAGCGGAAAAAGGCCAGAAAAACGGGTGGGCTATAGCCTTGGGGGGTGGGGCTGGCCCACATCGTCCGCCGGACTCGGAATGGCGCGAGACTTTGCGAGCGGCCTCCGTGTGCCAAAAATAGGCCGCGGGCACAGCCACAACCAAAAATAAATGCCCGAAGGCTGTAGCGCTAAGTTCGTCCAGCGGAAAAAGGCCACAAAAACGGGTGGGCTATAGCCTTGGGGGGTGGGGCTGGCCAACTTCGTCCGCCAGACTGGGAATGGTGCGAGACTTTACGAGGAACCTCCGTGTGCCAAAAATAGGCCGTGGGCACAGCCGCGACCAAAAATAACCGTCCGAAGGTCGGGCGCCAAGTTCGTCCAGGGGAAAAAGGCCACAAAAACGGGTGGGCTATAGCCTTGGGCGGTGGGGCTGGCCGACTTCGTCCGCCGGACTCGGAATGGCGCGAGACTTTGCAAGGCACCTCCGTGTGCCAAAAATAGGCCACGGGCGCAGCCGCGCCCAAAAATAAATGCCCGAAGGCTGTAGCGCCAAGTTCGTCCAGCGGAAAAAGGCCACAAAAACGGGTGGGCTATAGCCTTGGGGGGTGGGGCTGGCCAACTTCGTCCGCCGGAATTGGAATGGCGCGATACTTTGCGAGGCACCTCCGTGTGAAAAAAATAGGCTGCGGGCACAGCCGCGTCCAAAAATAACCGCACAAAGGCCGGGCCGCCAAGTTCGTCCAGCGGAAAAAGGCCACAAAAACGGATGCGCTATAGCCTTGGGGGGTGGGGCTGGCCAACTTCGTCCGCAGGACTCAGAATGTCACGAGCCTTTGTGAGGCGCCTCCGTGTGCCAAAAATAGGCCGCGGGACAGCCGCTCCCAATAATAACCGCCCGAAGGCGGGGGCGCCAAGTTCGTCCTGCGGAAAAAGGCCACAAAAACGGGTGGGCTATAGCCTTGGGGGGTGGGGCTGGCCTACTTCGTCCGCCGGACTGGGAATGGTGCGAGACTTTACGAGGCACCTCCGTGTGCCAAGAATAGGCCGTGGGCACAGCCGCGACCAAAAATAACCGTCCGAAGGTCGGGCGCCAAGTTCGTCCAGCGGAAAAAGGCCACAAAAACGGGTGGGCTATAGCCTTGGGGGGTGGGGCAGGCCAACTTCGTCCGCCGGACTCGGAATGGTGCGAGACTTTGCGAGCGGCCTCCGTGTGCCAAAAATAGGCCGTGGGCACAACCGCGCCCAAAAATAACTGCCCGATGGCCGGGGCGCCAAGTTCGTCCAGCGGAAAAAGGCCACAAAAACGGGTGGGCTATAGCCTTGGGGGGTGGGGCCGGCCAACTTCGTCCGCCGGACTCGGAATGGCGCGAGACTTTGCGAGGCACCTCTGTGTGCCAAAAATAGGCCGCGGGCACAGCCACTCCCAAAAATAAACCCCCGAAGGCCGGGGTGCCAAGTTCGTCCAGCGGAAAAAGGCCACAAAAACGGGTGGGCTATAGCCTTGGGGGGTGCGGCTGGCCAACTTCGTCCGCCGGACTCGGAACGGCGCGAGACTTTGCGAGGTACCTCCGCCTGCCAAAAATAGGCCGCGGACACAGCTGTGCCCAAAAATAACAGCCCGAAGGCCGGGGCGCCAAGTTCGTCCAGGGGAAAAAGGCCGCAAAAACGGGTGGGCTATAGCCTTGGGGGGTGGGGCTCGCCAACTTCGTCCGCCGGACTCCGAATGGCGCGAGACTTTGCAAGGCGCCTCCGTGTACCAAAAATATGCCGCGGACACAGGAGCGTGCAACAATAACCGCCCGAAGACCGGGCCGCCATGTTCGTCCAGCGGAAAAAGTCCACGAAAACGGGTGGGCTATAGCCTTGAGGGGTGGGGCTGGCCAACTTCGTCCGCCGGACTCGGAATGGCGCGAGCCTTTGCAAGGCACCTCCGTGTGCTAATAAAAGGCCGCGGGCACAGCCGCGACCAAAAATAACCGTCCGAAGGCCGGGGTGCCAAGTTCGTCCAGCGGAAAAAGGCCACAAAATCGGGTGGGCTATAGCCTTGGGCGGTGGGGCTGGCCAACTTCGTCCGCCGGACTCGGAATGGCGCGAGACATTGCGAGGCGCCTCCGTGTGCCAAAAATAGGCCACGGGCACAGCCGCGCCCAAAAATAAATGCCCGAAGGCTGTAGCGCCAAGTTCGTCCAGCGGAAAAAGGCCACAAAAACGGGTGGGCTATAGCCTTGGGGGGTGGGGCTGGCCAACTTCGTCCGCCAGACTGGGAATGGTGCGAGACTTTGCGAGGAACCTCCGTGTGCCAAAAATAGGCCGTGGGCACAGCCGCGACCAAAAATAACCGTCCGAAGGTCGGGCGCCAAGTTCGTCCAGCGGAAAACGGCCACAAAAACGGGTGGGCTATAGCCTAGGGGGGTGGGGCTGGCCAACTTCGTCCGCCGGACTTGGAATGGCACGAGACTTTGCGAGGCGCCTTCGTGTGCCAAAAATAGGCCGCGGGCACAGCTGCGCCCAAAAATAACCCCCCGAAGGCCGGGGCGCCAAGTTCGTCCAGCGGAAAAAGGCCACAAAAACGGGTGGGCTATAGCCTTGGGGGGTGCGGCTGGCCAACTTCGTCCGCCGGACTCGGAACGGCGCGAGACTTTGCGAGGCACCTCCGCGTGCGAAAAATAGGCCGCAGACACAGCTGTGCCCAAAAATAACAGCCCGAAGGCCGGGGCGCCAAGTTCGTCCAGGGGAAAAAGGCCACAAAAACGGGTGGGCTATAGCCTTGGGCGGTGGGGCTGGCCAACTTCGTCCGCCGGACTCGGAATGGCGCGAGACTTTGCGAGGCGCCTCCGTGTGCCAAAAATAGGCCACGGGCGCAGCCGCGCCCAAAAATAAATGCCCGAAGGCTGTAGCGCCAAGTTCGTCCAGAGGAAAAAGGCCACAAAAACGGGTGGGCTATAGCCTTGGGGGGTGGGGCTGGCCAACTTCGTCCGCCGGAATCGGAATGGCGCGATACTTTGTGAGGCACCTCCGTGTGAAAAAAATAGGCTGCGGGCACAGCCGCGTCCAAAAATAACCGCACGAAGGCCGGGCCGCCAAGTTCGTCCAGCGGAAAAAGGCCAGAAAAACGGATGCGCTATAGCGTTGGGGGGTGGGGCTGGCCAACTTCGTCCGCAGGACTCAGAATGTCACGAGCCTTTGTGAGGCGCCTCCGTGTGCCAAAAATAGGCCGCGGGACAGCCGCGCCCAATAATAACCGCCCGAAGGCCGGGGCGCCAAGTTCGTCCTGCGGAAAAAGGCCACAAAAACGGGTGGGCTATAGCCTTGGGGGGTGGGGCTGGCCTACTTCGTCCGCCGGACTGGGAATGGTGCGAGACTTTACGAGGCACCTCCGTGTGCCAAGAATAGGCCGCGGGCAAAGCCGCGCCCAAAAATAACCGCCCGAAGGCCGGGGCGCCAAGTTCGTCCAGCGGAAAAAGGCCACAAAAACGGGTGGGCTATAGCCTTGGGGGGTGGGGCTGGCCAACTTCGTCCGCCGGACTCGGAATGCCGCGAGACTTTGCGAGGGGCGTCCGTGTGCCAAAAATAGACCGTGGACAAAGCCGCGCCCAAAAATAACCGCCCGAAGGCCGGGGCGCGAAGTTCATCCAGTGGAAAAAGGCCACAAAAACGGGTGGGCTATAGCCTTGGGGGGTGCGGCTGGCCATCTTCGTCCGCCGTTCTCGGAATGCCGCGAGACTTTGCGAGGGGCCTTCGTGTGCCAAAAATAGGCCATGCGCAAAGCCGCGCCCAAAAATAACCGCCTGAAGGCCGGGGCGCCAAGTTCGTCCAGCGGTAAAAGGCCACAAAAACGGGTGGGCCTTGGGGGGTGGGGCTGGCCAACTTCGTCCGCCGGACTCGGAATGCCGCGAGACTTTGCGAGGGGCCTCCGTGTGCAAACATTAGGCCGTGGACGAAGCCGCGCCAGAAATAACCGCCCGAAGGCCGGGGCGCCAAGTTCGTCCAGCGGAAAAAGGACACAAAAACGGGTGGGCTATAGCCTTGGGGGGTGGGGCTGGCCCACTTCGTCCGCCGGACTCGGAATGCCGCGAGATTTTGCGAGGGCCCTCCGTGTGCCAAAAATAGGCCGCGGGAAAAGCCGCGCCCAAAAATAACCGCCCGAAGGCCGGGGCGCCAAGTTCGTGCAGCGGAAAAAGGCCACAAAAACGAGTGAGCTATAGCCTTGGGGGGTGGGGCCGGCCAACTTCGTCCGTCTGAGTCGGAATGCCGCGTGACTTTGCGAGGGGCCTCCGTCTGCCAAAAATAGGCCGCGGACAAAGCCGCGTCCAAAAATAACCGCCCGAAGGCCGGGGCGCCAAGTTCGTCCAGCGGAAAAAGGCCACAAAAACGGGTGGGCTATAGCCTTGGGGGGTGGGGCTGGCCAACTTCGTCCGCCGGACTCGGAATGCCGCGAGACTTTGCGAGGGGCCTCCGTGTGCAAACATTAGGCCGTGGACGAAGCCGCGCCAGAAATAACCGCCCGAAGGCCGGGGCGCCAAGTTCGTCCAGCGGAAAAAGCCCACAAAAACGGGTGGGCTATAGCCTTGGGGGGTGGGGCTGGGCCACTTCGTCCACCGGACTCGGAATGCCGCGAGACTTTACGAGGGGCCTCCATGTGCCAAAAATAGGCCGTGGACAAAGCCACACCAATAAATAACCGGCCGAAGGCCGGGGCGCCAAGTTCGTCCAGCGGAAAAAGGCCACAAAAACGGATGGGCTATAGCCTTGGGGGGTGGGGCTGGCCAACTTCGTCCGCCGGACTCGGAATGCGGCGAGACTTTGCGAGGGGCCTCCGTGTGCCAAAAATAGGCCGCAGCCAAAGCCGCGCTAAAAAATAACCACCCGAAGGCCGGGGCGCCAAGTTCGTCCTGCGGAAAAAGGCCACAAAAACGGGTGGGCTATAGCCTTGGGGGGTGGGGCTGGCCTACTTCGTCCGCCGGACTCGGAATGCCGCGAGACTTTGCGATGGGCCTCCGTGTGCCAAAAATAGGCCGCGGGCAAAGCCATGCCCAAAAATAAGTGCCCGAAGCCCGGGGCGCCGAATTCGTCCAGCGGAAAAAGGCCACAAGAACGGGCGGGCTATAGCCTTGGGGGTTGGGGCTGGCCAACTTCGTCCGCCGGACTCGGAATGCCGCGAGACTTTGCGAGGGGTCTCCGTGTGCCAAAAATAGGCGGTGGGCAAAGCCGCGCCCGAAAATAATCACCCAATGGCCGGGGCGCCAAGTTCGTCCAGTGGAAAAAGGCGACAAAAACGGGTGGGCTATAGCCTTGGGGGGTGGGGCTGGCCCACTTCGTCCGCCGGACTCGGAATGCCGCGAGACTTTACGAGGGGCCTCCATGTGCAAAAAATAGGCCGCGGACAAACCCGCGCCCAGAAATAACCACCCGAAGGCCGGGGCGCCAAGTTCGTCCAGCGGAAAAAGGCCACAAAAACGGGTGGGCTATAGCCTTGGGGGGTGGGGCTGGCCAACTTCGTCCGCCGGAATCGGAATGCCGCGAGACATTGCGAGGGGCCTCCGTGTGCCAAAAATAAGCCGCGGGTACAGCCACAGCCAAAAATAGGCGACCGAAGGCCGGGGCGCCAAGTTCGTCCTGTGGAAAGATGCCACAAAAACGGGTGGGCTATAGCCTTGGGGGTTGGGGCTGGCCAACTTCGTCCGCCGGACACGGAATGCCGCAAGACTTTGCGAGGGGCCTCCGTGTGCCAAAAAGAGGCCGTGGACAAAGCCGCGCCAAAAAATAACCGCCCGAAGGCCGGGGCGCTAAGTTCGTCCAGCGGAAAAAGGCCACAAAAACGGGTGGGTTATAGCCTTGGGGGATGGGGCTGGCCTACTTCGTCCGCCGGAATTGGAATGGCGCGAGACTTTGCGAGGGGCCTCCGTTTACCAAAAATAGGCCGCGGGCAAAGCCGCGTCCAAAAATAACCGCCCGAAGGCCGGGGCGCCAAGTTCGTCCAGCGGAAAAAGGCCACAAAAACGGGTGGGCTATAGCCTTGGGGGGTGGGGCTGGCCAACTTCGTCTGCCGGACACGGAATGCCGCGAGACTTTGCGAGGGGCCTCCGTGTGCCAAAAAGAGGCCGTGGACAAAGCCGCGCCAAAAAATAACCGCCCGAAGGCCGGGGCGCCAAGTTCGTCCAGCGGAAAAAGGCCACAAAAACGGGTGGGTTATAGCCTTGGCGGATGGGGCTGGCCTACTTCGTCCGCCGGAATTGGAATGGCGCGAGACTTTGCGAGGGGCCTCCGTTTGCCAAAAATAGGCCGCGGGCAAAGCCGCGTCCAAAAATAACCGCCCGAAGGCCAGGGCGCCAAGTTCGTCCAGCGGAAAAAGGCCACAAAAACGGGTGGGCTATAGCCTTGGGGGGTGGGGCTGGCCGACTTCGTCCGCCGGACTCGGAATGACGCGAGACTTAGCGAGGAGCCTCCGTGTGCCAAAAATAGGCCGTGGGCAAGGCCGCGCCCAAAAATAACTGCGCGAAGGCCGGGGTGCCAAGTTCGTCCAGCGGAAAAAGGCCACAAAAACGGGTGGGTTATAGCCTTGGGGGGTGGGGCTGGCCCACTTCGTCCGCCGGACTCGGAATACCGCGAGACTTTGCGAGGGGCCTCCGTGAGCCAAAACTAGGCCACGGGCAAAGCCGCGCCCAAAAATAACCGCCCGAAGGCAGGGGCTTTAAGCTTGTCCAGCGGAAAAAGGACACAAAAACGGGTGGGCTATAGCCTTGGGGGGTGGGGCTGGCCGACTTCGTCCGCCGGACTTGGAATGGCGCGAGACTTTGCGAGGGGCCTCCGTGTGCCAAAAATAGGCCGCGGGCAAAGCCGCGCCCAAAAATAACCGCCCGAAGGCCGGGGCGCCAAGTTCGTCCAGCGGAAAAAGGCCACAAAAACGGGTGGGCTATAGCCTTGGGGGGTGGCGCTGGCCGACTTCGTCCGCCGGACTCGGAATGACGCGAGACTTTGCGAGGAGCCTCCGTGTGCCAAAAATAGGCCGCGGGCAAGGCCGCGTCCAAAAATAACTGCGCGAAGGCCGGGGCGCCAAGTTCGTCCAGCGGAAAAAGGCCACAAAAACGGGTGGGTTATAGCCTTGGGGGGTGGGGCTGGCCAACTTCGTCCGCCGGACTCGGAATGCCGCGAGACTTTGCGAGGGGCCTCCGTGTGCCAAAACTAGGCCACGGGCAAAGCCGCGCCCAAAAATAACCGCCCGAAGGCCGGGGCGCTAAGTTTGTCCAGCGGAAAAAGGACACAAAAACGGGTGGGCTATAGCCTTGGGGGGTGGGGCTGGCCGACTTCGTCCGCCGGACTCGGAATGGCGTGAGACTTTGCGAGGGGCCTCCGTGTGCAAAAAATAGTCCGCGGGCAATGCCGCACCCAAAAATAACCGCCCGAAGGCCGGGGCGCCAAGTTCGTCCAGCGGAAAAAGGCGACAAACACGGGTGGGCTATAGCCTTGGGGGGTGGGGCTGGCCAACTTCGTCCGCCGGACTCGGAATGCCGCGAGACTTTACAAGGGGCCTCCGTGTGCCAAATATAGGCCGAGTACAAAGCCGCGCCCACAAATAACCGCCCGAAGGCCGGGGCGCCAAGTTCGTCCAGCGGAAAAAGGCCCCAAAAACGGGTGGACTATAGCCTTGGGGGGTGGGGCCCGCCGACTTCGTCCGCCGGACTCGGAATGGCGCGAGACTTTGCGAGGCACCTCTGTGTGCTAAAAATAGGACGCGGGCAGACCCGCGCCCAAAAATAACCGCCTGAAGGCCGGGGCGAAAAGTTCGTCCAGCGGAAAAATGCCACAAAAACGGGTGGGCTATAGCCTTAGGGGGTGGGGCTGGCCAACATCGTCCGCCTGACTTGGAATGGCGCGAGACTTTGCGATGCGCCTCCGTGTGCCAAAAATAGGCCGTGGGCTCAGCCTCAGCCAAAAATAACAGCCCGAAGGGCGGGGCGCAAAGTTCGTCCAGCGGAAAAAGCCCACAAAAACGGGTGGGCTATAGCATTGGGGGGTGGGGCTGGCCGATTTCGTCCGCCGGACTCGGAATGGCGCGAGACTTTGCGAGGCACCTCTGTGTACCAAAACTAGGCCGTGGACACAGCCGCGCACAAAAATAACCGCCCGAAGGCCGGAGCGCCAAGTTCGTCCAGCGGAAAAATGCCACAAAAACGGGTGGGCTATAAGTTCGGGGGGTGGGGCTGGCCAACTTCGTCCGCCGGACTCGGAATGGTGCGAAACTTTGCGAGGCGCCTCCGTTTGCCAAAAAAAGGCCGCGGGCACAGCCGCGCCCAAAAATAACTGCCCGAAGGCCGGGGCGCCAAGTTCGTCCAGCGGAAAAATGCCACAAAAATGGGTGGGCAATAGCCTTGGGGGGTGGGGCTGGCCAACTTCGTCCGCCGGAGTCGGAATGGTGCGAGAATTTGTGAGGAGCCTCCGTGTGCCAAAAATAGGCCGCGGGCACAGCCGCGCCGAAAAATAACAGCCCGAAGGCCGGGGCGCCAAGTTCGTCCAGCGGAAAAAGCCCACAAAAACGGGTGGGCTATAGCATTGGGGGGTGGGGCTGGCCAACTTCGTCCGCCGGACTCGGAATGGCGCGAGACTTTGCGAGGTGCCTCCGTGTGCCAAAAATAGGCCGCGGGTACAGCCGCGCCCAAAAATAACTGCCCGAAGGCCGGGGCGCCAAGTTCGTCCAACGGAAAAATGCCACAAAAACGGGTGGGCTATAGCCTTAGGGGGTGAGGCTGGCCCACATCGTCCGCCGGACTCGGAATGGCGGGAGACTTTACGAGGCGCCTCCGTGAGCCCAAAATAGGCCGCGGGCACAGCCGCGCCCAAAAATAGCCACCCGAAGGCCGGGGCGCCAAGTTCGTCCAGCGGAAAAATGCCACAAAAACGGGTGGGCTATAGCCTTAGGGGGTGGGGCTGGCCAACATCGTCCGCCGGACTCGGAATGCCGCGAGACTATGCGAGGGGCCTCCGTGTGCCAAAAATAGGCTGCAGGCAAAGCCACGCCCAAAAATAACCGCCCAAAGGCCGGGGCGCCAAGTTCGTACTGCGGAAAAAGGCCACAAAAACGGGTGGGCTATAGCCTTGAGGGGTGGGGCTGGCCAACTTCGTCCGTCGGACTCGGAATGCCGCGATACTTGCGAGGGGCCTCCGTGTGCCAAAAATAGGCCGCGGGCAAAACCACGCCCAAAAATAACCGCCCGAAGCCCGGGTCGCCAAGTTCCTCCTGCGGAAAAAGGCCACCAAAACGGGTGGGCTATAGCCTTGGGGGGTGGGGCTGGCCAACTTCGTCCGCCGTACTCGGAATGGTGCGAGACTTTGCGAGGGGCGTCCGTGTGCCAAAAATGGGCCGCGAGCAAAGCCGCGCCCAAAAATAACCGCCCGAAGGCCGGGGCGCCAAGTTCGTCCAGCGGAAAAAGGCCACAAAAACGGGTGGGCTATAGCCTTGGGGGGTGGGGCTGGCCAACTTCGTCCGCCGGACTCAGAATGCCGCGAGACTTTACGAGGGGCCTCCGTGTGCCAAAAATAGGCCGTGGCGAAAGCCGCTCCCAAAAATAACCGCCCGAAGGCCGGGGCACCAAGTTCGTCCGCCGGACTCGGAATGCCGCGAGACTTTGCGAGGGGCCTCCGTGTGCCAAAAATAGGCCGCGGGCACAGCCGCGCCCAAAAATAACCGCTCGAAGGCCGGGGTGCCAAGTTCGTCCAGCGGAAAAAGGCCACAAAAACGGGTGGGCTATTGCCTTGGGGGGTGGGGCTGGCCAACTTCGTCCGCCGGACTCGGAATGGCACGAGACTTTGCGAGGCGCCTCCGTGAGCCAAAAATAGGCCATGGGGGCAGCCTCGCCCAAAAATAACCACCCGATGGCCGGGGCCCCAAGTTCGTCCAGCGGAAAAAGCCCACAAAAACGGGTGGGCTATAGCCTTGGGGGGTGGGGCTGGCCAACTTCGTCCGCCGGACTCGGAATGGCGCGAGACTTTGCGAGCTGCCTCCGTGTGCCAAAAATAGGCCGCGGGCACAGCCGCGCCCAAAAATAACAAGCCGAAGGCCGGGGCGCCAAGTTCGTCCAGCGGAAAAAGCCCACAAAAATGGGTGGGCTATATCCTTGGGGGGTGGGGCTGATCAACTTCGTCCGCCGGGCTCGGAAGGGCGCGAGACTTTGCAACCCGCCTCCGTGTGCCAAAAATAGGCCGTGGGCACAGCCGCGCCTATAAACAACCCCCGATGGCCGGGGCGCCACGTTCGTCCAGCGGAAAATGGCCACAAAAACGGGTGGGCTATAGCCTTGGGGGGTGGGGTGGCCAACTTCGTCCGCCGGACACGGAATGGCGCGAGACTTTGTGAGGAACCTCCGTGTGCCAAAAATAGGCCGCGGGCACAGCCGCGCCCAAAAATAACCGCTCGAAGGCCGGGGTGCCAAGTTCGTCCAGCGGAAAAAGCCCACAAAATCGGGTGGGCTATAGCCTTGGGGGTGGGGTGGCCAACTTCGTCCGCCGGACTCGGAATGGCGTGAGACTTTGCGAGGCACCTCCGTGTGCCAAAAATAGGCCGCGACCAAACCCGCTCCCAAAAAAATCCGCCCGAAGGCCGGGGTACCAAGTTCATCCAGCGGAAAAAGCCCACAAAAACGGGTGGGCTATAGCCTTGGGGGGTGGGGTGGCCCACTTCGTCCGCCGGACACGGAATGGCGCAAGACTTAGTGAGGCACCTCCGTGCGCCAAAAATAGGCCGCGGGCACAGCCGCGCCCAAAAATAACCGCCCGAAGGCCGGGGTGCCAAGTTCGTCCAGCGGAAAAAGGCCACAAAAACGGGTGGGCTATTGCCTTGGGGGGTGGGGCTGGCCAACTTCGTCCGCCGGACTCGGAATGGCACGAGACTTTGCGAGGCGCCTCCGTGAGCCAAAAATAGGCCATGGGGGCAGCCTCGCCCAAAAATAACCACCCGATGGCCGGGGCCCCAAGTTCGTCCAGCGGAAAAAGCCCACAAAAACGGGTGGGCTATAGCCTTGGGGGGGTGGGGCTGGCCAACTTCGTCCGCCGGACTCGGAATGGCGCGAGACTTTGCGAGCTGGCTCCGTGTGCCAAAAATAGGCCGCGGGCACAGCCGCGCCCAAAAATAACAAGCCGAAGGCCGGGGCGCCAAGTTCGTCCAGCGGAAAAAGCCCACAAAAATGGGTGGGCTATATCCTTGGGGGGTGGGCTGATCAACTTCGTCCGCCGGGCTCGGAAGGGCGCGAGACTTTGCAACCCGCCTCCGTGTGCCAAAAATAGGCCGTGGGCACAGCCGCGCCTATAAACAACCGCCCGATGGCCGGGGCGCCACGTTCGTCCAGCGGAAAATGGCCACAAAAACGGGTGGGCTATAGCCTTGGGGGGTGGGCCTGGCCAACTTCATCCGCCGGACACGGAATCGCGCGAGACTTTGCGAGGCGCCTCCGTGTTCCAAATATAGGCCGCAGGAACAGCCGCACCCAAAAATAACTGCCCGAGGCCGGGGCGCCAAGTTCGTCTAGCGGAAAAATGCCACAAAAACGGGTGGGCTATAGCCTTGGGGGTGGGGCTGGCCAACTTCGTCCGCCTGACTCGGAATAGCGCGTGACTTTGCGAGGCACCTCCATGTGCAAAAAATAGGCCGCGGGCACAGTCGCGCCCAAAAATAACCGCCCGAGGCCGGGGCGCCAAGTTCGTCTAGCGGAAAAATGCCACAAAAACGGGTGGGCTATTGCCTTGGGGGGTGGGGCTGGCCAACTTCGTCCGCCGGACTCGGAATGGCGCGAGAGTTTGCGAGGTGCCTCCGTGAGCCAAAAATAGGCTACGGGCACAGCCGCGCCCAAAAATAACCGCCCAAAGGCCGGGGTGCCAAGTTCGTCCAGCGGAAAAAGCCCACAAAAACGGGTGGGCTATAGCGTTGGGGGGTGGGGCTGGCCAATTTCGTCCGCCGGACTCGGAATGGCGCGAGAGTTTGCGAGGCGTCTCCTTGTGCCAAAAAATAGGCCGCGGGCACAGCCGCGCCCAAAAATAACCGCACGAAGGCCGGGGCGCCACGTTCGTCCAGCGGAAAAAGCCCACAAAAACGGGTGGGCTATAGGCTTGGGGGGGTGGGGCTGGCCAACTTCGTCCGCCGGGCACGGAATGGCACGAGACTTTGTGAGGCACCTCCGTGTGCCAAAAATAGGCCGCGATCACAGCCGTACCCAAAAATAACCGCCCGAAGGCCGGGGCGCCAAGTTCGTCCAGCGGAAAAATGCCACAAAAACGGGTGGGCTATAGCCTTGGGGGGTGGGGCTGGCCAACTTTGTCCGCCGGACACGGAATGGCGCGAGACTTTGCGAGGTGCCTCCGTTAGCCAAAAATAGGCTACGGGCACAGCCGCGCCCAAAAATAACCGCCCAAAGGCCGGGGCGCCAAGTTCGTCCAGCGGAAAAAGGCCACAAAAACGGGTGGGCTATAGCCTTGGGGGGTGGGGCTGGCCAACTTCGTCCGCCGGACTCGGAATGGCGCGAGACTTTGCGAGGCACCTCCGTGGGCCAAAAATAGGCCCCGGGCACAGCCGCGTCCAAAAATAACAGCCCGAAGGCCGGGGCACCAAGTTCGTCTTGCGGAAAAATGCCACAAAAACGGGTGGGCTATTGCCTTGGGGGGTGGGGCTGGCCGACTTCGTCCGCCGGACTCGGAATGGCGCGAGACTTTGCGAGGGGCCTCCGTGTGCCAAAAATAGGCCGCGGACAAAGCCGCACCCAAAAATAACCGTCCGAAGGCCGGGGCGCCAAGTTCCTCCAGCAGAAAAAGGCCACAAAAACGGGTGGGCTATAGCCTTGGGGGGTGGGGCTGGCCACCTTCGTCCGCCGGACTCGGCATGCCGCGAGACTTTACGAGGGGCCTCCGTGTGCAAAATATAGGCCGAGTACAAAGCCGCGCCCACAAATAACCACCCGAAGGCCGGGGCGCCAAGTTCGTCCAGCGGAAAAAGGCCACAAAAACGGGTGGGCTATAGCCTTGAGGGGTGGGGCTGGCCAACTTCGTCCGCCGGACTCGGAATGCCGCGAGACATTCCGAGGGGCCTCCGTGTGCCAAAAATAGCCGCGGGCAAAGCCGCGCCGAAAAATAACTGCCCGAAGGCCGGGGCGCCAAGTTCGTCCAGCGGAAAAAGGCCACAAAAACGGGTGGGCTACAGCCTTGGGGGGTGGGCCGGCCCACTTCGTCCGCCGGACTCGGAATGCCGCGAGAATTGGCGAGGTGCCTCCGTGTGCCAAAAATAGGCCGCGGGCAAAGCCGCGCACAAAAATAACCGCCCAAAGGCCGGGGCGCTAAGTTTGTCCAGCGGAAAAAGGACACAAAAACGGGTGGGCTATAGCCTTGGGGGGTGGGGCTGGCCGACTTCGTCCGCCGGACTCGGAATGGCGCGAGACTTTGCGAGGGGCCTCCGTGTGCCAAAAATAGGCCGTGGACAAAGCCGCGCCAAAAAATAACCGCCCGAAGGCCGGGGCGCCAAGTTCGTCCAGCGGAAAAAGGCCACAAAAACGGGTGGGTTATAGCCTTGGGGGGAGTGGCTGGCCTACTTCGTCCGCCGGACTTGGAATGGCGCGAGACTTTGCGAGGGGCCTCCGTGTGCCAAAAATAGGCCGCGGGCAAAGCCGCGCCCAAAAATAACCGCCCGAAGGCCGGGGCGCTAAATTTGTCCAGCGGAAAAAGGACACAAAAACGGGTGGGCTATAGCCTTGGGGGGTGGGACTGGCCGACTTCGTCCGCCGGACTCGGAATGGCGCGAGACTTTGCGAGGGGTCTCCGTGTGCCAAAAATAGGCCGCGGGCTAAGCCGCACCCAAAAATAACCGTCCGAAGGCCGGGGCGCCAAGTTCGTCCAGCAGAAAAAGGCCACAAAAACGGGTGGGCTATAGCCTTGGGGGGTGGGGCTGGCCACCTTCGTCCACCGGACTCGGAATGCCGCGAGACTTTACGAGGGGCCTCCGTGTGCAAAATATAGGCCGAGTACAAAGCCGCGCCCACAAATAACCGCCCGAAGGCCGGGGCGCCAAGTTCGTCCAGCGGAAAAAGGCCACAAAAACGGGTGGGCTATAGCCTTGAGGGGTGGGGCTGGCCAACTTCGTCCGCCGGACTCGGAATGCCGCGAGACATTCCGAGGGGCCTCCGTGTGCCAAAAATAGGCCGCGGGCAAAGCCGCGCCGAAAAATAACTGCCCGAAGGCCGGGGCGCCAAGTTCGTCCAGCGGAAAAAGGCCACAAAAACGGGTGGGCTACAGCCTTGGGGGGTGGGCCGGCCCACTTCGTCCGCCGGACTCGGAATGCCGCGAGAATTGGCGAGGTGCCTCCGTGTGCCAAAAATAGGCCGCGGGCAAAGCCGCGCACAAAAATAACCGCCCAAAGGCCGGGGCGCTAAGTTTGTCCAGCGGAAAAAGGACACAAAAACGGGTGGGCTATAGCCTTGGGGGGTGGGGCTGGCCGACTTCGTCCGCCGGACTCGGAATGGCGCGAGACTTTGCGAGGGGCCTCCGTGTGCCAAAAATAGGCCGTGGACAAAGCCGTGCCAAAAAATAACCGCCCGAAGGCCGGGGCGCCAAGTTCGTCCAGCGGAAAAAGGCCACAAAAACGGGTGGGTTATAGCCTTGGGGGGTGGGGCTGGCCTACTTCGTCCGCCGGACTTGGAATGGCGCGAGACTTTGCGAGGGGCCTCCGTGTGCCAAAAATAGGCCGCGGGCAAAGCCGCGCCCAAAAATAACCGCCCGAAGGCCGGTGCGCTAAGTTTGTCCAGCGGAAAAAGGACACAAAAACGGGTGGGCTATAGCCTTGGGGGGGTGGGACTGGCCGACTTCGTCCGCCGGACTCGGAATGCGCGAGACTTTGCGAGGGGCCTCCGTGTGCCAAAAATAGGCCGCGGGCAAAGCCGCACCCAAAAATAACCGTCCGAAGGCCGGGGCGCCAAGTTCGTCCAGCAGAAAAAGGCCACAAAAACGGGTGGGCTATAGCCTTGGGGGGTGGGGCTGGCCACCTTCGTCCACCGGACTCGGAATGCCGCGAGACTTTACGAGGGGCCTCCGTGTGCAAAATATAGGCCGAGTACAAAGCCGCACCCACAAATAACCGCCCGAAGGCCGGGGCGCCAAGTTCGTCCAGCGGAAAAAGGCCACAAAAACGGGTGGGCTATAGCCTTGAGGGGTGGGGCTGGCCGACTTCGTCCGCCGGACTCGGAATGCCGCGAGACATTCCGAGGGGCCTCCGTGTGCCAAAAATAGGCCGCGGGCAAAGCCGCGCAAAAAAATAACTGCCCGAAGGCCGGGGCGCCAAGTTCGACCAGCGGAAAAAGGCCCCAAAAACGGGTGGGCTATAGCCTTGGGGGGTGGGGCCCGCCGACTTCGTCCGCCGGACTCGGAATGGCGCGAGACTTTGCGAGGCACCTCTGTGTGCCAAAAATAGGATGCGGGCAGAGGCGCGCCCAAAAATAACCGCCTGAAGGCCGGGGCGCCAAGTTCGTCCAGCGGAAATAGGCCACAAAAACGGGTGGGCTATAGCATTGGGGGGTGGGGCTGGCCAACTTCGTCCGCCGGACTCGGAATGGCACGAGACTTTGCGAGGGTCCTCCGTGTGCCAAAAATAGGCCGCGAGCTCAGCCGCAGCCAAAAATAACCACCCGAAGGCCGGGGCGCCAAGTTCGTCCAGCGGAAAATGGCCACAAAAACGGGTGGGCTATTGCCTTGGGAGGTGGGGCTGGCCAACTTCGTCCGCCGGACTCGGAATGGCACGAGACTTTGCGAGGCGCCTCCGTGAGCCAAAAATAGGCCTTGGGCGCAGCTGCGCCCAAAAATAACCACCCGAAGGCCGGGGCGCCAAGTTCGTCCAGCGGAAAAATGCCACAAAAACGGGTGGGCTATAGCCTTGGGGGGTGGGGCTGGCCAACTTCGTCCGCCGGACACGGAATGGTCGCGAGACTTTGTGAGGCACCTCCGTGTGCCAAAAATAGGCCGCGGGCACAGCCGCGTCCAAAAATAACCGCCCGAAGGCCGGGGTGCCAAGTTCGTCCAGCGGAAAAAGGCCACAAAAACGGGTGGGCTATTGCCTTGGGGGGTGGGGCTGGCCAACTTCGTCCGCCGGACTCGGAATGGCACGAGACTTTGCGAGGCGCCTCCGTGAGCCAAAAATAGGCCATGGGGGCAGCCTCGCCCAAAAATAACCACCCGATGGCCGGGGCCCCAAGTTCGTCCAGCGGAAAAAGCCCACAAAAACGGGTGGGCTATAGCCTTGGGGGGTGGGGCTGGCCAACTTCGTCCGCCGGACTCGGAATGGCGCGAGACTTTGCGAGCTGCCTCCGTGTGCCAAAAGTAGGCCGCGGGCACAGCCGCGCCCAAAAATAACAAGCCGAACGCCGGGGCGCCAAGTTCGTCCAGCGGAAAAAGCCCACAAAAATGGGTGGGCTATATCATTGGGGGGTGGGGCTGATCAACTTCGTCCGCCGGGCTCGGAATGGCGCTAGACTTTGCAACCCGCCTCCGTGTGCCAAAAATAGGCCGTGGGCACAGCCGCGCCCATAAACAACCGCCCGATGGCCGGGGCGCCACGTTCGTCCAGCGGAAAAAGGCCACAAAAACGGGTGGGCTATAGCCTTGGGGGGTGGGCCTGGCCAACTTCGTCCGCCGGACACGGAATCGCGCGAGACTTTGCGAGGCGCCTCCGTGTTCCAAATATAGGCCGCAGGAACAGCCGCACCCAAAAATAACTGCCCGAGGCCGGGGCGCCAAGTTCGTCTAGCGGAAAAATGCCACAAAAACGGGTGGGCTATTGCCTTGGGGGGTGGGGCTGGCCAACTTCGTCCGCCGGACTCGGAATGGCGCGAGACTTTGCGAGGTGCCTCCGTGAGCCAAAAATAGGCTACGGGCACAGCCGCGCCCAAAAATAACCGCCCAAAGGCCGGGGCGCCAAGTTCGTCCAGCGGAAAAAGCCCACAAAAACGGGTGGGCTATAGCGTTAGGGGGTGGGGCTGGCCAATTTCGTCCACCGGACTCGGAATGGCGCGAGAGTTTGCGAGGCGTCTCCTTGTGCCAAAAATAGGCCACGGGCACAGCCGCGCCCAAAAATAACCGCACGAAGGCCGGGGCGCCACGTTCGTCCAGCGGAAAAAGCCCACAAAAATGGGTGGGCTATATCCTTGGGGGGTGGGGCTGATCAACTTCGTCCGCCGGGCTCGGAATGGCGCGAGACTTTGCAACCCGCCTCCGTGTGCCAAAAATAGGCCGTGGGCACAGCCGCGCCCATAAACAACCGCCCGATGGCCGGGGCGCCACGTTCGTCCAGCGGAAAAAGGCCACAAAAACGGGTGGGCAATAGCCTTGGGGGGTGGGGCTGGCCAACTTCGTCCGCCTGACTCGGAATGGCGCGAGACTATGCGAGGTGCCTCCGTGCGCCAAAAATAGGCCGCGGGCAGAGCCGCACCCAAAAATAACAACCCGAAGGCCGGGGCGCCAAGTTCGTCCAGCGGAAAAAGCCCACAAAAACGGGTGGGCTATAGCCTTGGGGGGTGGGGCTGGCCAACTTCGTCCGCCGGACTCGGAATGGCGCGAGACTTTGCGAGGTGCCTCCGTGCGCCAAAAATAGGCCACGGGCAGAGCCGCACCCAAAAATAACAACCCGAAGGCCGGGGCGCCAAGTTCGTCCAGTGCAAAAAGCCCACACAAACGGGTGGGCTATATCCTTGGGGGGTGGGGCTGATCAACTTCGTCCGCCGGGCTCGGAATGGCGCGAGACTTTGCAACCCGCCTCCGTGTGCCAAAAATAGGCCGCGGGCACAGCCGCGCCCTAAAACAACCGCCCGATGGCCGGGGCGCCACGTTCGTCCAGCGGAAAAAGGCCACAAAAACGGGTGGGCATAGCCTTGGGGGGTGGGCCTGGCCAACTTCGTCCGCCGGGCACGGAATTGCGCGAGACTTTGCGAGGCACCTCCGTGTGTCAAATATGGGCCGCAGGCACAGCCGCACCCAAAAATAACTGCCCGAGGCCGGGGCGCCAAGTTCGTCTAGCGGAAAAATGCCACAAAAACGGGCGGGCTATAGCCTTGGGGAGTGGGGCTGGCCCACTTCGTCCGCCTGACTCGAAATGGTGCGAGACTTTGCGAGGCACCTCCGTGTGCCAAAAATAGGCCGCGGGCACAGCCGCGCCCAAAAATAACCGCCCGAGGCCGGGGCGCCAAGTTCATCTAGCGGAAAAATGCCACAAAAACGGGTGAGCTATTGCCTTGGGGGGTGGGGCTGGCCAACTTCGTCCGCCGGACTCGGAATGGCGCGAGACTTCGCGAGGCGCCGCCGTGAGCTAAAAATAGGCTACGGGCACAGCCACGCCCAAAAATAACAGCCCAAAGGCCGGGGCGCCAAGTTCGTCCAGCGGAAAAAGCCCACAAAAACGGGTGGGCTATAGCCTTGGGGGGTGGGGCTGGCCAATTTCGTCTGCCGGACTCGGAATGGCGCGAGAGTTTGCGAGGCGTCTCCATGTGCCAAAAATAGGCCGCGGGCACAGCCGCGCCCAAAAATAACCGCACGAAGGCCGGGGCGCCACGTTCGTCCAGCGGAAAAAGGCCACAAAAACGGGTGGGCTATAGCCTTGGGGGCTGGGGCTGGCCAACTTCGTCCGCCAGACACGGAATGGCGCGAGACTTTGCGAGGCGCCTCCGTGAGCCCAAAATAGACCGTGGACACAGTCGCGCCCAAAAATAACCGCACGAAGGCCGGGGCGCCAAGTTCGTCCGGCGGAAAAAGCCCACAAAAACGGGTGGGCTATAGCCTTGGGGGGTGGGGCCGGCCAACATCGTCCGCCGGTCTCGGAATGGCGCGAGACTTTGCGAGGCACCTCCGTGTGCCAAAAATAGGCCACGGGCACAGCCGCGCCCAAAAATAACAGCACGAAGGCCGGGGCACCTCGTTCGTCCAGCGGAAAAAGGCCACAAAAACGGGGGGGCTATAGCCTTGGGGGGTGGGGCTGGCCAACTATGTCCGCCGGACACGGAATGGCGCGAGACATTGCGAGGCGCCTCCGTGTGCCAAAAATAGGCCGCGACCACAGCCTCTCCCAAAAAAAAACCGCGCGAAGGCCAGGGCACCAAGTTCATCCAGCGGAAAAAGGCCACAAAAACGGGTGGGCTATAGCCTTGGGGGGTGGGGCTGGCCAATTTCGTCCGCCGGACTCGGAATGGCGCGAGAGTTTGCGAGGCGTCTCTGTGTGCCAAAAATAGGCCGCGGGCACAGCCGCGCCCAAAAATAACCGCACGAAGGCCGGGGCGCCTCGTTCGTCCAGCGGAAAAAGGCCACAAAAACGGGTGGGCTATAGCCCTGGGGGGTGGGGCTGGCCAACTTTGTCCGCCGGACACAGAATGGCGCGAGACATTGCGAGGCACCTCCGTGTGCCAAAAATAGGCCGCGACCACAGCCTCTCCCAAAAAAAACCGCCGAAGGCCGGGGCACCAAGTTCATCCAGCGGAAAAAGGCCACAAAAACGGGTGGGCTATAGCCTTGGGCGGTGGGGCTGGCCAATTTCGTCCGCCGGACTCGGAATGGCGCGAGAGTTTGCGAGGCGTCTTTGTGGGCCAAAAATAGGCCGCGGGCACAGTCGCGCCCAAAAATAACCGCACGAAGGCCAGGGCGCCACGTTCGTCTAGCGGAAAAAAGCCCACAAAAACGGGTGGGCTATAGCCTTTGGGGGTGGGGCTGACCAACTTCGTCCGCCGGACTCGGAATGGCGCGACACTTTACGAGGCGCCTCCGTGAGCCAAAAATAGGCCATGGGCACAGCCGCGCCTAAAAATAAACACCCGAAGGCCGGGGCGCCAAGTTCGTCCAGCGGAAAAAGCCCACAAAATCGGGTAGGCTATTGCCCTGGGGTGTGGGGCTGGCCAACTTCGTCCGCCGGACACGGAATCGCGCGAGACTTTGCGAGGCGCTTCCGTGTGCCAAAAATAGGCCGCAGGCACAGCCGTACCCAAAAATAACTGCCCGAAGGCCGGGGTGCCAAGTTCGTCTAGCGGAAAAATGCCACAAAAACGGGTGGGCTATAGCCTTGGGGGGTGGGGCTGGCCAACTTCGTCCGCCTGACTCGGAATGGCGCGAGACTTTGTGAGGCACCTCCGTGTACCAAAAATAGGCCGCAGGAACAGCCGCGCCCAAAAATAACCGCCCGAAGGCCGGGGCACCAAGTTTGTCCAGCGGAAAAAGGCCACAAAAACGGGTGGGCTATTGCCTTGGGGGGTGGGGCTGGCCAACTTCGTCCGCCGGACTCGGAATGGCGCGACACTTTACGAGGCGCCTCCATGAGCCAAAAATAGGCCGTGGGCACAGCCGCGCCTAAAAATAAACACCCGAAGGCCGGGGCGCCAAGTTCGTCCAGCGGAAAAAGCCCACAAAATCGGGTGGCTATTGCCTTGGGGTGTGGGGCTGGCCAACTTCGTCCGCCGAACACGGAATCGCGCGAGACTTTGCGAGGTGCTTCCGTGTGCCAAAAATAGGCCACAGGCACAGCCGTACCCAAAAATAACTGCCCGAAGGCCGGGGCGCCAAGTTCGTCTAGCGGAAAAATGCCACAAAAACGGGTGGGCTATAGCCTTGGGGGGTGGGGCTGGCCAACTTCGTCCGCCTGACTCGGAATGGCGCGAGACTTTACGAGGTGCCTCCGTGTGCCAAAAATAGGCCGCGGGCACAGCCGCACCCAAAAATAACAACCCGAAGGCCGGGGCGCCAAGTTCGTCCAGCGGATAAAGCCCACAAAAACGGGTGGGCTATATCCTTGGGAGGTGCGGCTGATCAACTTCGTCCGCCGGACTCGGAATGGCGCGAGACTTTACGAGGCACCTCCGCGTGCCAAATATAGGTCGGGGACACAGCCGCGCCCAAAAATAACTGCCCGAAGGCCGGGGCGCCATGTTCGTCCAGCGGAAAAAGGCCACAAAAACGGGTGGGCTATAGCCTTGGGGGGTGGGGCTGGCCAACTTCGTCCGCCTGACTCGGAATGGCGCGAGACTTTGCGAGGCACCTCCGTGTGCCAAAAATAGGCCGTGGGCACAGCCGCGCCCAAAAAAAACCGCCCAAAGGCCGGGGCGCCAAGTTCGTCCAGCGGAAAAAGCCCACAAAAACGGGTGGGCTATAGCCTTGGGGGGTGGGGCTGGCCAATTTCGTCCGCCGGACACGGAATGGCGCGAGACTTTGCGAGGCGCCTCCGTGGGCCAAAAATAGGCCGCAGGCATAGCCGCACCCAAAAATAACCGCCCGAAGGCCGGGGCGCCAAGTTCGTCCAGCGGAAAAATGCCACAAAAACGGGTGGGCTATAGCCTTGGGGGGTGGGGCTGGCAAACATCGTTCACCGGACTCGGAATGGTGCGAGACTTTGCAAGGCGCCTCCGTGTCCCAAAAATAGGCCGCGGGCACAGCCGCGTCCAAAAATAACCGCCCCAAGGCCGGGACGCCAAGTTCGTCCAGCGGAAAAAATCCACCAAAACGGGTGGGCTATAGCCTTGGGGGGTGGGGCTGGCCGACTTCGTCCGCCGGACTCGGAATGGCGTGAGACTTTGTGAGGCGCCTCCGTGTGCCAAAAATAGGCCGCGGGCACAGCCGCGCCCAAAAATAACCGCCCGAAGCACGGGGCGCCATGTTTGTCCAGCGGAAAAAGGCCACAAAAACGGGTGGGCTATAGCCTTGGGGGGTGGGGCTGGCCGACTTCGTCCGCCGGACCCGGAATGGCGCGAGACTTTGCGAGGCACCTCCGTTTGCCTAAAATAGGCCGTGGGCAAAGCCGCGCCCAAAAATAACCGCCCGAAGGCCGGGGCGCCAAGTTCGTCCAGTGGAAAAAGGCCATAAAAACGGGTGCGCTATAGCCTTGGGTGGTGGGGCTGGCCAACTTTGTCCGCCGGACTCGGAATGCCGCGAGACTTTGCGAGGGGCCTTCGTGTGCCAAAAATAGGCCGCGGGCAAAGCCGCGCCCAAAAATAACCGCCCGAAGGCCGGGGCGCCAAGTTCGTCCTGCGGAAAAAGCCCACAAAAACGGGTGGGCTATAGCCTTGTGGGGTGGGGCTGGCCAACTTCGTCCGCTGGTCTGGAAATGGCGCGAGACTTTGCGAGGTGCCTCCGTGTGCCAAAAATAGGCCGCGGGCACAGCCGCGCTCAAAAATAACCGCCCGAAGGCCGGGGCGCGAAGTTCGTCCAGCGGAAAAAGGCCACCAAAACGGGTGGGCTATAGCCTTGGGGGTTGGGGCTGGCCAACTTCGTCCGGCGGACTATGAATAGCGCGAGACTTTGGGAGGTGCCTCCGTGTGCCGAAAAATAGGCCGCGGGCACAGCCGCGCCCAAAAATAACCGCCCAAAGGCCGGGGCGCCAAGTTCGTCCAGCGGAAAAAGCCCACAAAAACGGGTGCGCTATGGCCTTGGGGGGTGGGGCTGGCCCACTTCGTCCGCCAGACTCGGAATGGCACGAGACTATGCGAGCCACCTCCGTGTACCAAAAGAATGCCGCGGGCATAGCCGTGCCCAAAAATAACCGCCCGAAGGCCGAGGCGCCAAGTTCGTCCACCGGAAAAAGCCCACAAAAACGGGTGGGCTATAGCCTTGGGGGGTGGGGCTGGCCGACTTTGTCCGCCGGACCCGGAATGGCGCGAGACTATACGAGGCACCTCCGTTTACCAAAAATAGGCCGTGGGCAAAGCCACGCCCAAAAATAACCGCCCGAAGGCCGGGGCGCCAAGTTCGTCCAGCGGAAAGAGGCCACAAAAACGGGTGGGCTATAGCCTTGGGTGGTGGGGCTGGCGAACTTCGTCCGCCGGACTCAGAATGCCGCGAGACTTTACGAGGGGCCTCCGTCTGCCAAAAATAGGCCGCGGGCAAAGCCGCGCCCAAAAATAACCGCCCGAAGGCCGGGGCGCCAAGTTCGTCCAGCGGAAAAAGGCCACAAAAATGGGTGGGCTATAGCCTTGGGGGGTGGGGCTGGCCAACTTCGTCCGCCGGACTCGGAATGCCGCGAGACTTTGCGAGGGGCCTCCGTGTGCCAAAAATAGGCCGCGGCCAAAGCCGCGCCCAAAAATAACCGCCCGAAGGCCGGGGCGCAAAGTTCGTCCAGCGGAAAAAGCCCACAAAAACGGGTGGGCTATAGCCTTGGGGGGTGGGGCTGGCCGACTTCGTCCGCCGGACTCGGAATGCCGCGAGACTTTGCGAGGGGCCTCCGTGTGCCAAAAATAGGCCGCGGGCAAAGCCGCGCCCAAAAATAACCGCCCGAAGGCCGGGGCGCCAAGTTCGTCCAGCGGAAAAAGCCCACAAAATCGGGTGGGCTATAGCCTTGGGGGGTGGGGCCGGCCAACTTCGTCCGCCGGACTCGGAATGGCGCGAGACTTTGTATGGCGCCTCCGTGTGTTAAAAATATGCTGCGGGCACAGCCGCGCCCACAAACAACCGCCCGAAGGCCGGGGCGCCAAGTTCGTCCAGCAGAAAAATGCCACAAAAACGGGTGGGCTATAGCCTTGGGGGGTGGGGCTGGCCAACATCGTCCGCCAGAGTCGGAATGGCGGGAGACTTTGCAAGGCGCCTCCGTGTGACAAAAATTGGCCGTGGGCACAGCCGCGCCCAAAAATAACCGCTCGAAGGCCGGGGCGCCAAGTTCGTCCTGCAGAAAAAGCCCACAAAAACGGGTGGGCTATAGCCTTGGGGGGTGGGGCTGGCCAACTTCGTCCGCTGGTCTCGGAATGGCGCGAGACTTTGCAAGGCACCTCCGTGTGCTAAAAATAGGCCGCGGGCACAGCCGCGCCCAAAAATAACCGCCCGAAGGCCGGGGCGCCAAGTTCGTCCAGCGGAAAAAGGCCACCAAAACGGGTGGGCTATAGCCTTGGGGGGTGGGGCTGGCCAACTTCATCCGCCGGACTCGGAATGGCGCGAGACTTTGTGAGGCGCCTCCGTGTGCCAAAAATAGGCCGCGGGCACAGCCGCGCCCAAAAACAACCGCCCGAAGGCCGGGGCGCCAAGTTCGTCCAGCGGAAAAAAGCTACAAAAACGGGTGGGCTATAGCCTTGGGGGGTGGGGCTGGCCAACTTCGTCCGCCGGACTCGGAAAGGCGCTAGACTTTGCGAGGCGCCTCCGTGTGCCAAAAGTAGGCCACGGGCACAGCCGCGCCCAAAAATAACAGCCCGAAGGCCGGGGCGCCAAGTTCGTCCAGCGGAAAAAGCCCACAAAAACGGGTGGGCTATAGCCTTGGGGGGTGGGGCTGGCCAACATCGTTTGCCGGACTCGGAATGGCGCGATACTTTGTAAGGCGCCTCCGAGTGCCAAATGGTGGCCGTGGGAAAGCCGCGCCCAAAAATAACCGCCCAATGGCCGGGGCGCCAAGTTCGTCCAGCGGAAAAAGCCCACAAAAACGGGTGGGCTATAGCCTTGTGGGGTGGGGATGGCCAACTTCGTCCGCTGGATCCGGAATGGGGCGAGACTTCGCGAGGCGCCTCCGTGTGTCAAAAATAGGCCGCGTGCAGAGCCGGGACCAAAAAGAACCGCCCGAAGGCCGGGGCGCCAACTTCGTCCAGCGGAAAAAGCCCACAAAAACGGGTGGGCTATAGCCTTGGGGGGTGGGGCTGGCCCACTTCGTCCGCCAGACTCGGAATGTCACGAGAGTTTGCGAGGGGCCTCCGCGTGCCAAAAATAGGCCTCGGGCACAGCTGCACCCAAAAATAACTGCCCGAAGCACGGGGCGCCATGTTCGTCCAGCGGAAAAAGGCCCCAAAAACGGGTGGGCTATA
The DNA here is from genome assembly GCA_039657385.1 of Citrus x changshan-huyou. NCBI lineage: Eukaryota > Viridiplantae > Streptophyta > Magnoliopsida > Sapindales > Rutaceae > Citrus > Citrus x changshan-huyou. The sequence continues at coordinate 1,119,697 of JBCGBO010000016.1, forward strand.
GCCTTGGGGGGTGGGGCTGGCCAACTTCGTCCGCCAGACTCGGAATGCCGCGAGACTTTGCGAGGGGCCTCCGTGTGCCAAAAATAGGCCACGGACAAAGCCGCGCCCAAAAATAACCGCCTGAAGGCCGGGGCGCCAAGTTCGTCCAGCGGAAAAAGGCCACAAAAACGGGTGGGCTATAGCCTTGGGGGGTGGGGCTGGCCAACTTCGTCCGCCAGACTCGGAATGTCGCGAGAGTTTGTGAGGGGCCTCCGCGTGCCAAAAATAGGCCTCGGGAACAGCTGCACCCAAAAATAACTGCCCGAAGCACGGGGCGCCAAGTTCGTCCAGCGGAAAAAGGCCCCAAAAATGGGTGGGCTATAGCCTTGGGGGGTGGGGCTGGCCAACTTCGTCTGCCGGACCCGGAATGGCGCGAGAGTATGCGAGCCACCTACGTTTGCCAAAAATAGGCTGTGGGCAAAGCCGCGCCCAAAAATAACCACCCGAAGGCCGGGGCGCCAAGTTCATACAGCGGAAAAAGGCCACAAAAACGGATGGGCTATAGCCTTGGGGGGTGGGGCTGGCCAACTTCGTCCGCCGGACTCGGAATGCCGCGAGACTTTGTGAGGGGCCTCCGTGTGCCAAAAATAGGCCACGGGCAAAGCCGCGCCCAAAAATAACCACCCGAAGGCCGGGGCGCCAAGTTCGTCCTGCGGAAATAGCCCACAAAAACGGGTGGCCTATAGCCTTGGGGGGTGGGGCTGGCCAACTTCGTCCCCCGGACTCGGAATGGCGCGAGACTTTGTGAGGCGCCTCCGTGTGCCACAAATAGGGAACGGGCACAGTTGCGCCCAAAAATAACCGCCCGAAGGCCGGGGCGCCAAGTTTGTCCAGCGGAAAAAGCCCAGAAAAACGGGTGGGCTATAGCCTTGGGGGGTGGGGCTGGCCCACTTCGTCCGCCGGACTCGGATGGTGCGACACTTTGCACGGTGCCTCCGTGTGCCAAAAATGGGCCGGGGGCACAGCCGTACCCAAAAATAACCGACCGAAGGCCGGGGCGCCAAGTTCGTCCAGTGGAAAAAGCCCACAAAAACGGGTGGGCTATAGCCTTGGGGGGTGGGGCTGGCCAACTTTGTCCGCCGGACTCGGAATGGCGTGAGACTTTGCAATGCGCCCCTGAGCGCCAAAAATAGGCCGTGGGCACAGCCGCGCCCAAAAATAAACACCCGAAGGCCGGGGCGCCAAGTTCGTCCAGCGGAAAAAGGCCACAAAAACGGGTGGGCTATAGCCTTTGGGGGTGGGGCTGGCCGACTTCGTCCGCCACACTCGAAATGGCGCGAGACTTTGCGAGGCCCCTCCGTGTGCCAAAAATAGGCCGCGGGCACAGCCGCGCCCAAAAATAACCGCCCGAAGGCCGGGGCGCCAAGTTCGTCCAGCGGAAAAAGGCCACAAGAACGGGTGGGCTACAGCCTTGGGGGGTGGGGCTGGCCAACTTCGTCCGCCGGACTCGGAATGGCGCGAGACTTTGCGAGGCACCTCCGTGTGCCAAAAATAGGCCACGGGCACAGCCGAGCCCAAAAATAACCGCCCGAACGTCGGGGCGCCAAGTTCGTCCAGCGGAAAAAGGCCACAAAAACGGGTGGGCTATAGCCTTGGGGGGTGGGGCTGGCCAACTTCGTCCGCCGGACTCGGAATGGCGCGAGACTTTGCGAGCGGCCTCCGTGTGCGAAAAATAGGCCGCGGGCACAGCCGTGCTCAAAAATAACTCGAAGGCTGGGGCGCCAAGTTCGTCCAGCGGAAAAAGGCCACGAAAACGGGTGGGCTATAGCCTTGGGGGGTGGGGCTGGCGCACTTCGTCCGCCAGACTCTGAATGGCGGTAGACTTTACGAGCGGCCTCCATGTGCCAAAAATAGGCCGCGGGCACTGCCGCACCCAAAAATAACAGCCCGAAAGCCGGGGCGCCATGTTCGTCCAGTGGAAAAAGGCCACAAGAACGGGTGGGCTATAGCCTTGGGGGGTGGGGCAGGCCAACTTCGTCCGCCGGACTCGGAATGGCGCGAGACTTTTCGAGCGGCCTCTGTGTGCCAAAAATAGGCTGCAGGCACAGCTGCGCCCAAAAATAACCGCCCGAAGGCCGGGGCGCCAAGTTTGTCCAGCGGAAAAAGCCCAGAAAAACGGGTGGGCTATAGCCTTGGGGGGTGGGGCTGGCCCACTTCGTCCGCCGGACTCGGATGGTGCGACACTTTGCACGGTGCCTCCGTGTGCCAAAAATGGGCCGGGGGCACAGCCGTACCCAAAAATAACCGACCGAAGGCCGGGGCGCCAAGTTCGTCCAGTGGAAAAAGCCCACAAAAACGGGTGGGCTATAGCCTTGGGGGGTGGGGCTGGCCAACTTCGTCCGCCGGACTCGGAATAGCACGAGACTTTGGGAGCAGCCTCCGTGTGCGAAAAATAGGCCGCGGGTACAGCCGTGCCCAAAAATAACTGCTCCAAGGCCGGGGCGCCAAGTTCGTCCAGCGGAAAAAGGCCACGAAAACGGGTGGGCTATAGCCTTGGGGGGTGGGGCTGGCGAACTTCGTCCTCCAGACTCGGAATGGCGGTAGACTTTGGGAGCGGCCTCCGTGTGCCAAAAATATGCCGCGGGCACTGCCGCGCCCAAAAATAACCACCCGAAGGCCGGGGCGCCAAGTTCGTCCAGCGGACAAAGGCCACGAAAAAGGGTGGGCTATAGCCTTGGGGGGTGGGGCTGGCCAACTTCGACCGCCGGACTCGGAATGGCGCGAGACTTTGCGAGCGGCCTCCATGTGCCAAAAATAGGCGGTGGGCAAACCCGTGCCCAAAAATAACCGCCCGGAGGCAGGGGCGCCAAGTTCGTCCAGCGGAAAAAGGCCACAAAAACGGGTGGGCTATAGTCTTGGGGGGTGGGGCTGGCCCACTTTGTCCGACGGACTCGGAATGCGGCGAGACTTTGCGAGGGGCCTCCGTGTGCCAAAAATAGGCCGCGGCCAATGCTGTGCCCAAAAATAACCTCCCGAAGGCCGGGGCGCCAGGTTCGTCCAGCGGAAAAAGGCCACAAAAACGGGTGGGCTATAGCCTTGGGGGGTGGGGCTGGCCAACTTCGTCCGCCGGACACGGAATGCGGCGAGACTTTGCGAGGGGCCTCCGTGTGCCAAAAATAGGCCGTGGTCAAAGCCGCGCCCAAAAATAACCGCCCGAAGGCCGGGGCACCAAGTTCGTCCAGCGGAAAAAGGCCACAAAAACGGGTGGGCCATAGCCTTGGGGGTTGGGGCTGGCCAACTTCGTCCGCCGGACTCGGAATGGTACGAGACTTTGCGAGGGTCCTCCGTGTGCCAAACATAGGCTACGAATAAAGCCGCACCCAAAAATAACCGCCCGAAGGTCGGGGCGCCAAGTTTGTCCAGCGGAAAAAGGCCACAAAAACGGGTGGGCTATAGCCTTGGGGGGTGGGGCTGGCCAACTTCGTCCGCGGGACTCGGAATGGCGCGAGACTTTGCGAGGCGACTCCGTGTGCCAAAAATAGGCCGCGGACACAGCCGCGCCCAAAAATAACCGCCCGAAGGCCGGGGCGCCAGGTTCGTCCAGCGGAAAAAGGCCACAAAAACGGGTGGGCTATAGCCTTGGGGGGTGGGGCTGGCCGACTTCGTCCGCCGGACTCGGAATGCCGTGAGACTTTTCGAGCGGCCTCCGTGTACAAAAAATAGGCTGCGGGCACAGCTGCGCCCAAAAATAACCGCCCGAAGGCCGGGGCGCCAAGTTCGTCCAGCGGAAAAAGGCCACAAAAACGGGTGGGCTATAGCCTTGGGTGGTGGGGCTGGCCAACTTCGTCCGCCGGACTCGGAATGGCGCGAGACTTTGCGAGCGGCCTCCGTGTGCCAAAAATACGCCGTGGGCACAGCCGCATCCAAAAATAACTGCCCGAAAGCCTGGGCGCCAACTTCGTCCAGCGGAAAAAGTCGACAAAAACGGGTGGGCTATAGCCTTGGGGGGTGGGGCTGGCCAACTTCGTCCGCCGGACTTGGCAAGTCGCGAGACTTTGCAAGCGGCCACCGTGTGCCAAAAATAGGCCCCGGGCAAGACGCGCCCAAAAATAACCGCCCGAAGGCCGGGGCGCCAAGTTCGTCCAGCGGAAAAAGGCCACAAAAACGGGTGGGCTATAGCCTTGGGGGGTGGGGCTGGCCAACTTCGTCCGCCGGACTCGGAATGCCGCGAGACTTTGCGAGGGGCCTCCGTGTGCCAAATATAGGCGGTGGGCAAAGCCGTGCCCAAAAATAACCACCCGAAGGCAGGGGCGCCAAGTTCGTCCAGCGGAAAAAGGCCACAAAAACGGGTGGGCTATAGCCTTGGGGAGTGGGGCTGGCCAACTTCGTCCTCCGGACTCGGAATGGCGCGAGACTTTGCAAGGGGCCTCCGTGTGCCAAAAATAGGCCGCGGGCAAAACCGCCCCCAAAAATAACCGCCTGAAGGCCGGGGCGCCAGGTTCGTCCAGCGGAAAAAGGCCACAAAAACGGGTGGGCTATAGCCTTCGGGGGTGGGGCTGGCCAACTTCGTCCGCCGGACTCGGAATGCCGCGAGACTTTGCGAGGGGCGTCCGTGTGCCAAAAATAGGCTGTGAACAAAGCCGCGCCCAAAAATATCCAACCGAAGGCCGGGGCGCCAAGTTTGTCCAGCGGAAAAAGGCCACAAAAACGGGTGGGCTATAGCCTTGGGGGGTGGGGCTGGCCAACTTCGTCCGCCGGACTCGGAATGCCGCGAGACTTTGCGAGGGGCCTCCGTGTGCCAAATATAGGCGGTGGGCAAAGCCGTGCCCAAAAATAACCGCCCGAAGGCAGGGGCGCCAAGTTCGTCCAGCGGAAAAAGGCCAAAAAAACGGGTGGGCTATAGCCTTGGGGAGTAGGGCTGGCCAACTTCGTCCTTCGGACTCGGAATGGCGCGAGACTTTGCAAGGGGCCTCCGTGTGCCAAAAATAGGCCGTGGGCAAAACCGCCCCCAAAAATAACCGCCTGAAGGCCGGGGCGCCAGGTTCGTCCAGCGGAAAAAGGCCACAAAAATGGGTGGGCTATAGTCTTGGGGGGTGGGGCTGGCCCACATCATCCGCCGGACTCGGAATGCGGGGAGACTTTGCGAGGGGCCTCCGTGTGCCAAAACTAGGCTGCGCCCAATGCCGCGCCCAAAAATAACCGCCCGAAGGCCGGGGCGCCAGGTTCGTCCAGCGGAAAAAGGCCAAAAAAACGGGTGGGCTATAGCCTTGGGGGGTGGGGCTGGCCAACTTCGTCCGCCGGACTCGGAATGGCGCGAGACTTTGCGAGGGGCCTCCGTGTGCCAAAAATAGGCTACGAACAAAGCCGCGCCCAAAAATATCCACCCGAAGGCCGGGGCGCCAAGTTTGTCCAGCGGAAAAAGGCCACAAAAACGGGTGGGCTATAGCCTTGGGGGGTGGGGCTGGCCAACTTCGTCCGCCGGACTCGGAATGCCGCGGGACTTTGCGAGGGGCCTCCGTGTGCCAAATATAGGCGGTGGGCAAAGCCGTGCCCAAAAATAACAGCCCGAAGGCAGGGGCGCCAAGTTCGTCCAGCGGAAAAAGGCCACAAAAACGGGTGGGCTATAGCCTTGGGGAGTTGGGCTGGCCAACTTCGTCCTCCGGACTCGGAATGGCGCGAGACTTTGCGAGGGGCCTCCGTGTGCCAAAAATAGGCCGCGGGCAATGCCGCGCCCAAAAATAACCGCCCGAAGGCCGGGGCGCCAGGTTCGTCCAGCGGAAAAAGGCCACAAAAACAGGTGGGCTATAGCCTTGGGGGGTGGGGCTGGCCCACTTCGTCCGCCGGACTCGGAATGCCGTGAGACTTTTCGAGCGGCCTCCGTGTGCCAAAAATAGGCTGCGGGCACAGCTGCGCCCAAAAATAACCGCACGAAGGCCGGGGCGCCAAGTTCGTCCAGCGGAAAAAGGCCACAAAAACGGGTGGGCTATAGCCTTGGGGAGTTGGGCTGGCCAACTTCGTCCTCCGGACTCGGAATGGCGCGAGACTTTGCGAGGGGCCTCCGTGTGCCAAACATAGGCCGCGGGCAATGCCGCGCCCAAAAATAACCGCCCGAAGGCCGGGGCGCCAGGTTCGTCCAGCGGAAAAAGGCCACAAAAACGGGTGGTCCATAGCCTTGGGGGGTGGGGCTGCCCACTTCGTCCGCCGGACTCGGAATGCCGCGAGACTTTGCGAGGAACCTCCGTGTGCCAAAAATAGGCCGTGGTCAAAGCCGCGCCCAAAAATAACCGCCCGAAGGCCGGGGCGCCAAGTTCGTTCAGCGGAAAAAGGCCCTAAAAACGGGTGGGCTATAGCCTTGGGGGGTGGGGCTGGCCAACTTCGTCCGCCGGACTTGGAATGCGGCGAGACTTTGCGAGGGGCCTCCGTGTGCCAAAAATAGGCCGCGGGCAATGCCGTGCCCAAAAATAACCGCCCGAAGGCCGGGGCGCCAGGTTCGTCCAGCGGAAAAAGGCAACAAAAACGGGTGGGCTATAGCCTTGGGGGGTGGGGCTGGCCCACTTCGTCCGCCTGACTCGGAATGCCGCGAGACTCTGCGTGGGACCTCCGTGTGCCAAAAATAGGCCGTGGTCAAAGCTGCGCCCAAAAATAACCGCCCGAAGGCCGGGGCGCCAAGTTCGTCCAGCAGAAAAAGGCCACAAAAACGGGTGGGCTATAGCCTTGGGGAGTGGGGCTGGCCAACTTCGTCCGCCGGACTCGGAATGGCGGGAGACTTTGCGAAAGGGGCCTCCGTGCGCCAAAAATAGGCTGCGAACAAAGCCGCGCCCAAAAATATCCAACCGAAGGCCGCGGCGCCAAGTTTGTCCAGCGGAAAAAGGCCACAAAAACGGGTGGGCTATAGCCTTGGGGGGTGGGGCTGGCCAACTTCGTCCGCCGGACTCGGAATGCCGCGAGACTTTGCGAGGGGCCTCCGTGTGCCAAATATAGGCGGTGGGCAAAGCCGTGCCCAAAAATAACCGCCCGAAGGCAGGGGCGCCAAGTTCGTCCAGCGGAAAAAGGCCACAAAAACGGGTGGGCTATATTCTTGGGGAGTGGGGCTGGCCAACTTCGTCCTCCGGACTCGGAATGGCGCCAGACTTTGCAAGGGGCCTCCGTGTGCCAAAAATATGCCGCGGGCAAAACCGCCCCCAAAAATAACCGCCTGAAGGCCGGGGCGCCAGGTTCGTCCAGCGGAAAAAGGCCACAAAAACGGGTGGGCTATAGCCTTGGGGGGTGGGGCAGGCCAACTTCGTCCGCCGGACTCGGAATGCCTCGAGACTTTGAGAGGGGCCTCCGTGTGCCAAAAATAGGCCGCAGGCAATGACGCGCCCAAAAATAACCGCCCGAAGGCCGGGGCGCCAAGTTCGTCCAGCAGAAAAAGGCCACAAAAACGGGTGGGCTATAGCCTTGGGGGGTGGGGCTGGCCAACTTCGTCCGCCGGACTCGGAATGCCGCGAGACGTTGCGAGGGGCCTCCGTGTGCCAAAAATAGGCTGCGGGAAAAGCCGTGCCCAATAATAACCGCCTGAAGGCCGGGGCGCCAAGTTCGTCTAGCGGAAAAAGGCCACAAATACGGGTGGGCTATAGCCGTGGGGGGTGCGGCTGGGCAACCTCGTCCGCCGCACTCGGAATGCCGCGAAACTTTGCGAGGGGCCTCCGTGTGCCAAAAATAGGTCGCCGGCAAAGCCGCGCCCAAAAATAACCGCCCGAAGGCCGGGGCGCCAAGTTCGTCCAGCGGAAAAAGGCCACAAAAACGGGTGGGCTATAGCCTGGGGGGGTGGGGCTGGCCACCTTCGACCGCCGGACTCGGAATACTGCGAGACTTTGCGAGGGTCCTCCGTGTGCCAAATATAGGCCGCGGCCAAAGCCGCGCCCAAAAATAACCGCCCGAAGGCCGGGACGCCAAGTTCGTCCTGCGGAAAAAGGCCACAAAAACGTTTGGACTATAGCCTTGGGGGGTGGGGCTGGCCAACTTCGTCCGCCGGACTCGGAATGGTGCGAGACTTTGTGAGGGGCCTCCGTGTGCCAAAAATAGGCTGCGAACAAAGCCGCGCCCAAAAATAACCCCCCGAAGGCCGGGGCGCCAAGTTTGTCCAGCGGAAAAAGGCCACAAAAACGGGTGGGCTATAGCCTTGGGGGGTGTGGCTGGCCAACTTCGTCCGCCGGACTTGGAATGGCGCGAGACTTTGCGAGGCAACTCCGTGTGCCAAAAATAGGCCGCGGGCACAGCCGCGCCCAAAAATAACCGCCCGACGGCCGGGGCGCCAAGTTCATCCAGCGGAAAAAGCCCGCAAAAACGGTTGGGCTATAGCCTTGGGGGGTGGAGCTGGCCAACTTCGTTCGCCGGACTCGGAATGGCGCGAGACTTTGCAAGGCGCCACCGTGTGCCAAAAATAGGCCGCGGGCACAGCCGCGCCCAAAAATAACCGCCCGAAGGCCGGGGCGCCAAGTTCGTCCAGCGGAAAAAGCCCACAAAAACGGGTGGGCTATAGCCTCGGGGGGTGGGGCTGGCCAACTTCGTCCGCCGGAATTGGAATGGCGCGAGACATTACGAGGCGCCTCCGTGTGCCAAAAATTGGCCCCGGGCACAGCCGCGCCCAAAAATAACCACCCGAAGGCCGGGGCGCCAAGTTCGTCCAGCGGAAAAAGGCCACAAAAACGGTTGGGCTATAGCCTTGGGGGGTGGGGCTGGCCAACTTCGTTCGCCGGACTCGGAATGGCGCGAGAATTTGCGAGGCGCCTCCGTGTGACAAAAATAGGCCGCGGGCACAGCCGCATCCAAAAATAACGGCCCGAAGGCCGGAGCGCCAAGTTCGTCCAGCGGAAAAAGGCCACAAAAACGGGTGGGCTATAGCCTTGGGGGGTGGGGCGGGCCAACTTCGTCCGCCGGACTCGGAATGGCGCGAGACTTTGCGAGGTGCCACCGTGTGCCAAAAATAGGCCGCGGGCACAGCCGCGCCAAAAAATAACCGCCCGAAGGCCGGGGCGCCAAGTTCGTCCAGCGGAAAAAGCCCACAAAAACGGGTGGGCTATAGCCTTGGGGGGTGGGGCTGGCCGACTTCGTCCGCCGGACTTGGAATGGCGCGAGACTTTACGAGGCACCTCCGTGTGCCGAAAATAGGCCGCGGGCACAGCTGCGCCCAAAAATAACCGCCCGAAGGACGGGGCGCCAAGTTCGTCCACCGGAAAAAGGCCACAAAAATGGGTGGGCTATAGCCTTGGGGGGTGGAGCTGGCCAACTTCGTTCGCCGGACTCGGAATGGCGCGAGACTTTGCAAGGCGCCACCGTGTGCCAAAAATAGGCCGCGGGCACAGCCGCGCCCAAAAATAACCGCCCGAAGGCCGGGGCGCCAAGTTCGTCCAGCGGAAAAAGCCCACAAAAACGGGTGGGCTATAGCCTCGGGGGGTGGGGCTGGGCAACTTCGTCCGCCGGAATTGGAATGGCGCGAGACATTACGAGGCGCCTCCGTGTGCCAAAAATTGGCCCCGGACACAGCCGCGCCCAAAAATAACCACCCGAAGGCCGGGGCGCCAAGTTCGTCCAGCGGAAAAAGGCCACAAAAACGGTTGGCCTATAGCCTTGGGGGGTGGGCTGGCCAACTTCGTCCGCCGGACTCGGAATGGCGCGAGACTTTGCGAGGCGCCTCCGTGTTTAAAAAATAGGCTGCGGGCACAGCCGCACCCAAAAATAACCCCCCGAAGGCCGGGGCGCCAAGTTCGACCTGCGGAAAAAGCCCACAAAAACGGGTGGGCTATAGCCTTGTGGGGTGGGGCTGGCCAACTTCGTCCGGCGGACTAGGAATAGCGCGAGACTTTGGGAGGTGCCTCCATGTGCCAAAAAATAGGCCGCGGGCACAGCCGCGCCCAAAAATAACCGCCCGAAGGCCGGGGTGCCAAGCTCGTCGAGCGGAAAAAGGCCACAAAAACGGGTGGGCTATAGCCTTGGGGGGTGGGGCTTGCCAACTTCATCCGCCGGACTCGGAATGGCACGAGACTTTACGAGGCACCTACGTGTGCCAAAAATAGGCCGCGGGCACAGCCGCGCCCAAAAATAACCGCCCGAAGGCCGGGGCGCCAAGTTCGTCCAGCGGAAAAAGCCCACAAAAACTGGTGGGCTATAGCCTTGGGGGCTGGGGCTGGCAAACTTCATCCGCCTGACTTGGAATGGCGCGAGACTTTACGAGGCGCCTCCGTGTGCCAAAAATTGGCCGCGGGCACTGCCGCGCCCAAAACTAACCGCCCGAAGGCCGGGACGCCAAGTTCGTCCAGCGGAAAAAGGCCACAAAAACGGGTGGGCTATAGCCTTGGGGGGTGGGGCCGGCCCACTTCGTCCGCCGGACTCGGAATGGCGTGAGACTTTGCGAGCGGCCTCCGTGTGAACAAAATAGGCCGCGGGCACAGCCGCGCCGAAAAATAACCGGCCGAAGGCCGGGGCGCCAAGTTCGTCCAGCGGAAAAAGCCCACAAAAACGGGTGGGCTATAGCCTTGGGGGGTGGGGCTGCCCAACTTCGTCCGCCGGACTCGGAATGGCGCGAGACTTTGCGAGGCACCTCCGTGTGCAAAAAATAGGCTGCGGGCACAGCCGCGCCCAAAAATAACCGCCCGAAGGCCGGGGCGCCAAGCTCGTCCAGCGGAAAAAGGCCACAAAAACGGGTGGGCTATAGTCTTGGGGGGTGGGGCTGGCCAACTTCATCCGCCGGACTCGGAATGGCGCGAGACTTTGTGAGGCACCTCCGTGTGCAAAACATAGGCTGCGGGCACAGCCGCACCCAAAAATAACCGCCCGAAGGCCGAGGCGCCAAGCTCGTCCAGCGGAAAAAGGCCACAAAAACGGGTGGGCTATAGACTTGGGGGGTGGGGCTGGCCAACTTCATCCGCCGGACTCGGAATGGCACGAGACTTTGTGAGGCACCTACGTGTGCCAAAAATAGGCCGCGGGCACAGCCGCACCCAAAAATAACCGCCCGAAGGCCGGGGCGCCAAGTTTGTCCAGCGGAAAAATCCCACAAAAACTGGTGGGCTATAGCCTTGGGGGCTGGGGCTGGCCAACTTCGTCCGCCGGACTCGGAATGGCGCGAGACTTTACGAGGCACCTACGTGTGCCAAAAATAGGCCGCGGGCACAGCCGCGCCCAAAAATAACCGCCCGAAGGCCGGGGCGCCAAGTTCGTCCAGCGGAAAATGGCCACAAAAACGGGTGGGCTATAGCCATGGGGGGTGGGGCTGGCCAGCTTCGTCCGCCGGACTCGGAATGGTGCGAGACTTTGCGAGGCGCCTCCGTGTGCCAAAAATAGGCCGCGGACACAACCGCGCACAAAAATAACCGCCCGAAGGCCGGGGCGCCAAGTTCGTCCAGCGGAAAAAGCCCACAAAAACGGATGGGCTATAGCCTTGGGTGGTGGGGCTGGCCAACTTCGTCCGCCGGACTCGGAATGGCGCGAGACTTTGCGAGGCACCTCCGTGTGCAAAAAATAGGCTGGGGGCACAGCCGCGCCCAAAAATAACCCCCCGAAGGCCGGGGCGCCAAGTTTGTCCAGCGGAAAGAGGCCACAAAAACGGGTGGGCTATAGCCTTGGGGGGTGTGGCTGGCCAACTTCGTCCGCCGGACTTGGAATGGCGCGAGACTTTGCGAGGCAACTCCGTGTGCCAAAAATTGGCCCCGGGCACAGCCGCGCCCAAAAATAATCACCCGAAGGCCGGGGCGCCAAGTTCGTCCAGCGGAAAAAGGCCACAAAAACGGTTGGGCTATAGCCTTGGGGGGTGGGGCTGGCCAACTTCGTTCGCCGGACTCGGAATGGCGCGAGAATTTGCGAGGCGCCTCCGTGTGAAAAAAATAGGCCGCGGGCACAGCCGCATCCAAAAATAACGGCCCGAAGGCCGGAGCGCCAAGTTCGTCCAGCGGAAAAAGCCCACAAAAACGGGTGGGCTATAGCCTCGGGGGGTGGGGCTGGCCCACTTCGTCCGCCGGACTTGGAATGGCGCGAGACTTTACGAGGCGCCACCGTGTGCCAAAAATAGGCCGCGGGCACAGCCGCGCCCAAAAATAACCGCCCGAAGGCCGGGGCGCCAAGTTCGTCCAGCGGAAAAAGCCCACAAAAACGGGTGGGCTATAGCCTCGGGGGGTGGGGCTGGCCAACTTCGTCCGCCGGTATTGGAATGGCGCGAGACATTACGAGGCGCCTCCGTGTGCCAAAAATTGGCCCCGGGCACAGCCGCGCCCAAAAATAATCACCCGAAGGCCGGGGCGCCAAGTTCGTCCAGCGGAAAAAGGCCACAAAAACGGTTGGGCTATAGCCTTGGGGGGTGGGGCTGGCCAACTTCGTTCGCCGGACTTGGAATGGCGCGAGAATTTGTGAGGCGCCTCCGTGTGAAAAAAATAGGCCGCGGGCACAGCCGCATCCAAAAATAACGGCCCGAAGGCCGGAGCGCCAAGTTCGTCCAGCGGAAAAAGGCCACAAAAACGGGTGGGCTATAGCCTTGGGGGGTGGGGCGGGCCAACTTCGTCCGCCGGACTCGGAATGGCGCGAGACTTTGCGAGGTGCCACCGTGTGCCAAAAATAGGCCGCGGGCACAGCCGCGCCCAAAATTAACCGCCCGAAGGCCGGGGCGCCAAGTTCGTCCAGCGGAAAAAGCCCACAAAAACGGGTGGGCTATAGCCTCGGGGGGTGGGGCTGGGCAACTTCGTCCGCCGGAATTGGAATGGCGCGAGACATTACGAGGCGCCTCCGTGTGCCAAAAATTGGCCCCGGGCACAGCCGCGCCCAAAAATAACCACCCGAAGGCCGGGGCGCCAAGTTCGTCCAGCGGAAAAAGGCCACAAAAACGGTTGGGCTATAGCCTTGGGGGGTGGGGCTGGCCAACTTCGTTCGCCGGACTCGGAATGGCGCGAGAATTTGCGAGGCGCCTCCGTGTGCCAAAAATAGGCCGCGGGCACAGCCGCGTCCAAAAATAACGGCCCGAAGGCCGGAGCGCCAAGTTCGTCCAGCGGAAAAAGGCCACAAAAACGGGTGGGCTATAGCCTTGGGGGGTGGGTTGGGCCAACTTCGTCCGCTGGACTCGGAATGGCGCGAGACTTTGCGAGGTGCCACCGTGTGCCAAAAATAGGCCGCGGGCACAGCCGCGCCCAAAATTAACCGCCCGAAGGCCGGGGCGCCAAGTTCGTCCAGCGGAAAAAGCCCACAAAAACGGGTGGGCTATAGCCTTGGGGGGTGGGGCTGGCCAACTTCGTCCGCCGGACTTGGAATGGCGCGAGACTTTACGAGGCACCTCCGTGTGCCAAAAATTGGCCGCGGGCACAGCCGCGCCCAAAAATAACCGCCCGAAGGACGGGGCGCCAAGTTCGTCCAGCGGAAAAAGGCCACAAAAATGGGTGGGCTATAGCCTTGGGGGGTGGGGCTGGCCAACTTCGTTCGCCGGACTCGGAATGGCGCGAGACTTTGCAAGGCGCCACCGTGTGCCAAAAATAGGCCGCGGGCACAGCCGCGCCCAAAAATAACTGCCCGAAGGCCGGGGCGCCAGTTCGTCCAGCGGAAAAAGCCCACAAAAACGGGTGGGCTATAGCCTTGGGGGGTGGGGCTGGCCAACTTCGTTCGCCGGACTCGGAATGGCGCGAGACTTTGCGAGGCGCCTCCGTGTGCCAATAATAGGCCGTGGGCACAGCCGCGCCCAAAAATAACAGCCCGAAGGCCGGGGCGCCAAGTTCATCCAGCGGAAAAAGCCCACAAAAACGGGTGGGCTATAGCCTTGGGGGGTGGGGCTGGCCAACTTCGTTCGCCGGACTCGGAATGGCGCGAGACTTTGCGAGGCGCCTTCGTGTGCCAAAAATAGGGCGCGGGCACAGCTGCGCCCAAAAATAACAGCCCGAAGGCCGGGGCGCCAAATACATCCAGCGGAAAAAGCCCACAAAAACGGGTGGGCTATAGCCTTGGGGGGTGGGGCTGGCCAACTTCGTCCGCCGGACTCGGAATGGCGCGAAACTTTGCGAGCCGCCACCGTGTGCCAAAAATAGGCCGCGGGCACAGCCGCGCCCAAAAATAACCGCCCGAAGGCCGGGGCGCCAAGTTCGTCCAGCGGAAAAAGCCCACAAAAACAGGTGGGCTATAGCCTCGGGGGGTGGGGCTGGCCCACTTCGTCCGCCAGAATTGGAATGGCGCGAGACTTTACGAGGCGCCTCCGTGTGCCAAAAATTGGCCGCGGGCACAGCCGCGCCCAAAAATAACCACCCGAAGGCCGGGGCGCCAAGTTCGTCCAGCGGAAAAAGGCCACAAAAACGGGTGGGCTATAGCCTTGGGGGGTGGGGCTGGCCAACTTCGTTCGCCGGACTCGGAATGGCGCGAGACTTGGCGAGGCGCTACCGTGTGCCAAAAATAGGCCGCGGACACAGCCGCGCCCAAAAATAACCGCCCGACGGCCGGGGCGCCAAGTTCGTCCAGCGGAAAAAGCGCACAAAAACGGGGGGGCTATAGCCTTGGGGGGTGGGGCTGGCCAACTTCGTTCGCCGGACTTGGAATGGCGCGAGACTTTACGAGGCGCCCCCGTGTGCCAAAAAATGGCCGCGGGCACAGCCGCGCCCAAAAATAACCGCCCGAAGGCCGGGGCGCCAAGTTCGTCCAGCGGAAAAAGCCCACAAAAACGGGTGGGCTATAGCCTTGGGGGGTGGGGCTGGCCAACTTCGTTCGCCGGACTCGGAATGGCGCGAGACTTTGCGAGGCGCCTCCGTGTGCCAAAAATAGGCCGCGGGCACAGCCGTGAAAAAAATAACCGCCCGAAGGCCGGGACGCCAAGTTCGTCGAGCGGAAAAAGCCCACAAAAACGGGTGGGCTATAGCCTTAGGGGGTGGGGCTGGCCAACTTCGTCCGCCGGACTCGGAATGGCACGAGACTTTACGAGGCACCTACGTGTGCCAAAAATAGGCCGCGGGCACAGCCGCGCCCAAAAATAACCGCCCGAACGCCGAGGCGCCAAGTTCGTCCAGCGGAAAAAGCCCACAAAAACTGGTGGGCTATAGCCTTGGGGGCTGGGGCTGGCCAACTTCTTCCGCCTGACTTGGAATGGCGCGAGACTTTACGAGGCACCTCCGTGTGCAAAAAATTGGCCGCGGGCACAGCCGCGCCCAAAACTAACCGCCCGAAGGCCGGGACGCCATGTTCGTCCAGCGGAAAAAGGCCACAAAAACGGGTGGGCTATAGCCTTGGGGGGTGGGGCCGGCCCACTTCGTCCGCCGGACTAGGAATGGCGTGAGACTTTGCGAGCGGCCTCCGTGTGACAAAAATAGGTCACGGGCACAGCCGCGCCCAAAAATAACCGCCCGAAGGCTGGGGCGCCAAGCTCGTCCAGCGGAAAAAGGCCACAAAAACGGGTGGGCTATAGCCTTGGGGGGTGGGGCTGGCCAACTTCATCCGCCGGAATCGGAATGGCACGAGACTTTGCGAGGCACCTATGTGTGCCAAAAAACGGCCGCGGGCACAGACGCACCCAAAAATAACCGCCCGAAGGCCGGGGCGCCAAGTTCGTCCAGCGGAAAAATCCCACAAAAACTGGTGGGCTATAGCGTTGGGGGCTGGGGCTGGCCAACTTCGTCCGCCGGACTTGGAATGGTGCGAGACTTTACGACGCGCCTCCGTGTGCCAAAGATTGGCCGCGGGCACAGCCGCGCCCAAAAACTAACAGCCCGAAGGCCGGGACGCCAAGTTCGTCCAGCGGAAAAAGGCCACAAAGACGGGTGGGCTATAGACTAGGGGGGTGGGGCTGGCCAACTTCGTTCGCCGGACTCGGAATGGCGCGAGACTTTGCGAGGTGCCCCCGTGTGCCAAAAATAGGCCGCGGGCACAGTCGCAACCAAAAATAACCACCCGAAGGCCGGGGCGTCAAGTTCGTCCAGCGGAAAAAGCCCACAAAACGGGTGGGCTATAGCCTTGGGGGTGGGGCTGGCCAACTTCGTTCGCCGGACTCGGAATGGCGCGAGACCTTGCGAGGCGCCTCCGTGTGCCAAAAATAGGCCTCGGGCACAGCCGCGACCAAAAATAACCGCCCGAAGGCCGGGACGCCAAGTTCGTCCAGCGAAAAAAGCCCACAAAAACGGGTGGGCTATAGCCTTGGGGGGTGGGGCTGGCCAACTTCGTCCGCCGGACTCGGAATGGCGCGAGACTTTGCGAGGCACCTCCGTGTGCCAAAAATATGCTGTGGACACAGCCACGCCCAAAAATAACCGCCCGAAGGCCGGGGCGCCAACTTCGTCCTGCGGAAAAAGGCCACAAAAACGGGTGGGCTATAGCCTTGGGGGGTGGGGCCGGCCCACTTCGTCCGCCGGACTCGGAATAGCGTGAGACTTTGCGAGCGGCCTCCGTGTGACAAAAATAGGCCGCGGACACAGCCGCACCCAAAAATAACCGCCCGAAGGCCGGGGCGCCAAGTTCGTCCAGCGGAAAAAGCCCACAAAAACGGGTGGGCTATAGCCTTGGGGGGTGGGGCTGGCCAACTTCGTCCGCCGGACTCGGAATGGCGCGAGACTTTGCGACACGCCTCCGTGTTTAAAAAATAGGCTGCGGGCACAGCCGCACCCAAAAATAACCCCCCGAAGGCCGGGGCGCCAAGTTCGACCTGCGGAAAAAGCCCACAAAAACGGGTGGGCTATAGCCTTGGGGGGTGGGGCTTGCCAACTTCATCCGCCGGAGTCGGAATGGCACGAGACTTTACGAGGCACCTACGTGTGACAAAAATAGGTCGCGGGCACAGCCGCGCCCAAAAATAACCGCCCGAAGGCCGGGGCGCCAAGCTCGTCCAGCGGAAAAAGGCCACAAAAACGGGTGGGCTATTGCCTTGGGGGGTGGGGCTGGCCAACTTCATCCGCCGGAATCGGAATGGCACGAGACTTTGCGAGGCACCTAAGTGTGCCAAAAAAAGGCCGCGGGCACAGCCGCACCCAAAAATAACCGCCCGAAGGCCGGGGCGCCAAGTTCGTCCAGCGGAAAAATCCCACAAAAACTGGTGGGCTATAGCCTTGGGGGCTGGGGCTGGCCAACTTCGTCCGCCGGACTCGGAATGGCGCGAGACTTGGCGAGGCACCTCCGTGTGCAAAAAATAGGCTGCGGGCACAGCCGCGCCCAAAAATAACCGCCCGAAGGCCGAGGCGCCAAGCTCGTCCAGCGGAAAAAGGCCACAAAAACGGGTGGGCTATAGACTTGGGGGGTGGGGCTGGCCAACTTCATCCGCCGGACTCGGAATGGCACGAGACTTTGCGAGGCACCTACGTGTGCCAAAAATAGGCCGCGGGCACAGCCGCACCCAAAAATAACCGCCCGAAGGCCGGGGCGCCAAGTTTGTCCAGCGGAAAAATCCCACAAAAACTGGTGGGCTATAGCCTTGGGGGCTGGGGCTGGCCAACTTCGTCCGCCGGACTCGGAATGGCGCGAGACTTTACGAGGCACCTACGTGTGCCAAAAATAGGCCGCGGGCACAGCCGCGTCCAAAAATAACCGCCCGAAGGCCGGGGCGCCAAGTTCGTCCAGCGGAAAATGGCCACAAAAACGGGTGGGCTATAGCCATGGGGGGTGGGGCTGGCCAGCTTCGTCCGCCGGACTCGGAATGGTGCGAGACTTTGCGAGGCGCCTCCGTGTGCCAAAAATAGGCCGCGGACACAACCGCGCACAAAAATAACCGCCCGAAGGCCGGGGCGCCAAGTTCGTCCAGCGGAAAAAGCCCACAAAAACGGGTGGGCTATAGCCTTGGGGGGTGGGGCTGGCCAACTTCGTCCGCCGGACTCGGAATGGCGCGAGACTTTGCGAGGCATCTCCGTGTGCTAAAAATAGGCCGCGGCCACAGCCGCGCTCAAAAATAACGGCCCGAAGGCCGGGGCGCCTAGTTCGTCCAGCGGAAAAAGGCCACAAAAACGGGTGGGCTATAGCCTTGGGGGGTGGGGCTGGCCAACTTCGTTCGCCGGACTCGGAATGCTGCGAGACTTTGCGAGGTGCTTCCGAGTGCCAAAAATAGGTCGCGGGTACAGCCGCGTCAAAAAATAACCACCCGAAGGCCGGGGCACCAAGTTCGTCAAGCGGATACACAAAAAAGGGTGGCCTATAGCCTTGGGGGGTGGGGCGGGCCAACTTCGTCCGCCGGACTCGAAATGGCGCGAGACATTGCGAGGCACCTCCGTGTGCCAAAAATAGGACGCGGGCACAGCCGCGCCCAAAAATAACAAACCGAAGGCCGGGGCGTCATGTTCGTCCAGCGGAAAAAGCCCACAAAAACGGGTGGGCTATAGCCTTGGGGGGTGGGGCTGGCCAGCTTCGTCCGCCGGAATCGGAATGGTGTGAGACCTTGCGAGGCACCTCCGTGTGCCAAAAATATGCCGTGGGCACAGCCGCGCCCAAAAATAACCGCCCGAAGGCCGGGGCGCCAAGTTCGTCCAGCGGAAAAAGCCCACAAAAACGGGTGGGCTATAGCCTTGGGGGGTGGGGCTGGCCAACTTCGTCCGCCGGACTCGGAATGGCGCGAGACTTTGCGAGGCGCCTCCGTGTGCTAAAAATAGGCCGCGGGCACAGCCCCGCCCAAAAATAACGGCCCGAAGGCCGGGGCGCCAAGTTCGTCCAGCGGAAAAAGGCCACAAAAACGGGTGGGCTATAGCCTTGGGGGGTGGGGCTGGCCAACTTCGTCCGCCGGACTCGGAATGCCGCGACACTTTGCGAGGTGCCTCCGTGTGCCAAAAATAGGTCGCGGGCACAGCCGCGTCAAAAAATAACCACCCGAAGGCCGGGGCACCAAATCCTCCAGCGGAAAAAGGCCACAAAAAAGGGTGGGCTATAGCCTTGGGGGGTGGGGCTGGCCAACTTTATCCGCCGGACTCGGAATGGCGCGAGACTTTGTGCGGCACCTCCGTGTGCCAAAAATATGCCGCGGGGACAGCCGCGCCCAAAAATAACGGCCCGAAGGCCGGGGCGCCAAGTTCGTCCAGCGGAAAATGGCCACAAAAACGGGTGGGCTATAGCCTTGGGGGGTGGGGCTGGCCAACTTCGTCCGCCGGACTCGGAATGGCGCGAGACTTTGCGAGGCGCCTCCGTGCCATAAAAATAGGCCGCGGGCACAGCCGTGCCCAAAAATAACGGCCCGAAGGCCGGGGCGCCAAGTTCGTCCAGCGGAAAAAGGCCACAAAAACGGGTGGGCTATAGCCTTGGGGGGTGGGGCTGGCCAACTTCGTCCGCCGGACTCGGAATGCCATGAGACTTTGCGAGCTGCCTCCGTGTGCCAAAAATAGGTCGCGGGCACAGCCGCGTCAAAAAATAACCACCCGAAGGCCGGGGCGCCAAGTTCGTCCAGCGGAAAAAGGACACAAAAACGGGTGGGCTATAGCCTTGGGGGGTGGGGCTGGCCAACTTCGTCCGCCGGACTCGGAATGGCGCGAGACTTTGCGAGGTGCCTCCGTGTGGCAAAAATAGGCCGCGGACACAGCCACGCACAAAAATAACCGCCCGAAGGCCGGGGCGCCAAGTTCGTCCAGCGGAAAAAGCACACAAAAACGGGTGATCTATAGCCTTGGGGGGTGGGGCTGGCAAACTTCGTCCGCCGGACTCGGAATGTCGGGAGACTTTGCGAGGCACTTCCGTGTGCCAAAAATAGGCCGCAGACGTAGCCGCGCCCAAAAATTACCGCCCGACGGCCGGGGCGCCAAGTTCGTCCAGCGGAAAAAGCACACAAAAACGGGTATTCTATAGCCTTGGGGGGTGGGGCTGGCAAACTTCGTCCGCCGGACTCGGAATGGCGCGAGACTTTGCGAGGTGCTTCCGTGTGCCAAAAATAGGTCGCAGACGTAGCCGCGCCCAAAAATTACCGCCCGACAGCCGGGGCGCCAAGTTCGTCCAGCGGAAAAAGCACACAAAAACGGGTGGGCTATAGCCTTGGCGGGTGGGGCTGGCCAACTTCGTCCGCCGGACTCGGAATGGCGCGAGACTTTGAGAGGCAGCTCCGTGTGCCAAAAATGGGCCGCGGGCACAGCCGCGTCCAAAAATAACCGCCCGAAGGCCGGGGCGCCAAGTTCGTCCAGCGGAAAAAGCCCACAAAAACGGGTGGGCTATAGCCTTGGGGGGTGGGGCTGGCCAACTTCGTCCGCCGGACTCGGAATGGCGCGAGACTTTGCGAGGCGCCTCCGTGTGTCTAAAATAGGCTTCGGGCACAGCCGCGCTCAAAAATAACCGCCCGAAGGCCGGGGCGCCAAGTTCGTCCAGCGGAAAAAGGACACAAAAACGGGTAGGCTATAACCTTCGGGGGTGGGGCTGGTTAACTTCGTCCGCCGGACTCGGAATGGCGCGAGACTTTGCGAGGCGCAACCGTGTGCCAAAAATAGGCCGCGCCCAAAAATAACCGCCCGAAGTCCGGGGCGCCAAGTTCGTCCAGCGGTACAAGGCCACAAAAACGGGTGGGCTATAGCCTTGGGGGGTGGGCTGGCCAACTTCGTCCGCCGGACTCGGAATGGCGCGAGACTTTACGAGGCGCCTCTGTATGCCAAAAATAGGCCGCGGGCACTGCCGCGCCCAAAAAGAACCGCCCGAAGGCCGGGGCGCCAAGTTCGTCCAGCGCAAAAAGCCCACAAAAACGGGTGGGCTATAGCCTTGGGGGGTGGGGCTGGCCAACTTCGTCCGCCAGACTTGGAATGGCGCGAGACTTTGCGAGGCACCTCCGTGTACCAAAAATTGGCCGCGGACACAGCCGCGCCCAAAAATAACCTCCCGAAGGCCGGGGCGCCATGTTCGTCCAGCGAAAAAAGGCCACAAAAGCGGGTGGGCTATAGCCTTGGGGGGTGGGGCTGGCCAACTTCGTCCGCCGGACTCGGAATGGCGCGAGACTTCCCGAGGCGCCTCCGTGAGCCAAAAATGGGCCGCGGGCACAGCCACGCCCAAAAATAACCCTCCAAAGGCCGGGGCGCGAAGTTCGTCCAGCGGAAAAAGGCCCCAAAAACGGGTGGGCTATAGCCTTGGGGGGTGGGGCTGGCCAACTTCGTCCTCCGGACTCGGAATGGTGCGAGACTTTGCGAGGCGCCTCCGTGTGCAAAAAATAGGCCGCGGGCACAGCCGCGCCCTAAAATAACCCCACGAAGGCCGGGACACCAAGTTCGTCCAGCGGAAAAAGCCCACAAAAACGGGTGGGCTATAGCCTTGGGGGGTGGGGCGGGCCAACTTCGTCCGCCGGACTCGGAATGGCGCGAGACTTTGCGAGGCGCCTCCGTGTGCCAAAAATAGGCTTCGGGCACAGCCACGCCCAAAAATAACCGCCCGAAGGCCGGGGCGCCAAGTTCGTCCAGCGGAAAAAGGACACAAAAACGGGTAGGCTATAACCTTCGGGCGTGGGGCTGGTTAACTTCGTCCGCCGGACTCGGAATGGCGCGAGACTTTGCAAGGCGCCTCCGTGTGCCAAAAATAGGCCGCACCCAAAAATAACCGCCCGAAGTCCGGGGCGCCAAGTTCGTCCAGCGGTACAAGGCCACAAAAACGGGTGGGCTATAGCCTTGGGGGGTGGGGCTGGCCAACTTCGTCCGCCGGACTCGGAATGGCGCGAGACTTTGCGAGGCGCCTCTGTATGCCAAAAATAGGCCGCGGGCACTGCCGCGCCCAAAAAGAACCGCCCGAAGGCCGGGGCGCCAAGTTCGTCCAGCGCAAAAAGCACACAAAAACGGGTGGGCTATAGCCTTGGGGGGTGGGGCTGGCCAACTTCGTCCGCCAGACTCGGAATGGCGCGAAACTTTGCGAGGCACCTCCGTGTGCCAAAAATTGGCCGCGGACACAGCCGCGCCCAAAAATAACCTCCCGAAGGCCGGGGCGCCATGTTCGTCCAGCGGAAAAAGGCCACAAAAGCGGGTGGGCTATAGCCATGGGGGGTGGGGCTGGCCAACTTCGTCCGCCGGACTCGGAATGGCGCGAGACTTCCCGAGGCACCTCCGTGAGCCAAAAATGGGCCGCGGGCACAGCCACGCCCAAAAATAACCCTCCAAAGGCCGGGGCGCGAAGTTCGTCCAGCGGAAAAAGGCCCCAAAAACGGGTGGGCTATAGCCTTGGGGGGTGGGGCTGGCCAACTTCGTCCTCCGGACTCGGAATGGCGTGAGACTTTGCGAGACGCCTCTGTGTGCCAAAAATAGGCCGCGGGCACAGCCGCGCCCAAAAATAACCGCCCGAAGGCCGGGGTGCCAAGTTCGTCCAGCGGAAAAAGGCCCCAAAAACGGGTGGGCTATAGCCTTGGGGCGTGGGGCTGACCAACTTCATCCGCTGGACTCGGAATGGCGCGAAACTTTGCGAGGCACTTCCGTGTGCCAAAAATAGGCCGCGGGCACAGCCGCGTCCAAAAATAACCTCCCAAAGGCCGGGGCGCCAAGTTCGTCCAGCGGAAAAAGCCCACAAAAACGGGTGGGCTATAGCCTTGGGGGGTGGGGCTGGCCAACTTCGTCCGCCGGACTCGGAATGGCGCGAGACTTTGCGAGGCGCCTCCGTGTGCCAAAAATAGGCCGCGGGCACAGCCGCGTCCAAAAATAACCAACCGAAGGCCGGGGCGCCAAGTTCGTCCAGCGGAAAAAGGCCCCAAAAACGGGTGGGCTATAGCCTTGGGGGGTGGGGCTGGCCAACTTCATCCGCTGGACTAGGAATGGCGCGAAACTTTGCGAGGCGCCTCCGTGTGCCAAAAATAGGCCACGGGCGCTGCCGCACCAAAAAATAACCCACCGAAGTCCGGGGCGCCAAGTTCGTCCAGCGGAAAAAGGCCACAAAAACGGGTGGGCTATAGCCTTGGGGGGTGGGGCTGGCCAACTACGTCCACCGGACTCGGAATTCCGCGAGACTTTGCGAGGCGCCTCCGTGTGCCAAAAATAGGCAGCGGGCACAGCCGCGCCCAAAAATAACAGCCCGAAGGCCGGGGCGCCAAGTTCGTCCAGCGGAAAAAGCCCACAAAAACGGGTGGGCTATAGCCTTGGGGGGTGAGGCTGGCCGACTTCGTCCGCCGGACTCGGATTGGCACGATACTTTGCGAGGCAACTCCATCTGCCAAAAATAGGCCGGGGGCACAGCCGCGCCCAAAAATAACCGCCCGAAGGCCGGGGCGCCAAGTTCGTCCAGCGGAAAAAGGCCCCAAAAACGGGTGGGCTATAGCCTTGGGGGGTGGGGCTGGCCACCTTCATCCGCTGGACTCGGAATGGCGTGAAATTTTGCGAGGCCCCTCCGTGTACCAAAAATAGGCCGCGGGCACAGCCACGCCAAAAAATAACCAGCCGAAGGCCGGGGCGCCAAGTTCGTCCAGCGGAAAAAGGCCACAAAAACGGGTGGGCTATAGGCTTGGGTGGTGGGGCTGGCCGACTTCGTCCGCCGGTCTCGGAATGGCGCGAGACTTTACGAGGCACCTCCGTGTGCCAAAAATAGGGTGCGGGCACAGCCACATCCAAAAATAACCGCCCGAAGTCCGGGGCGCCAAGTTCGTCCAGCGCAAAAAGCCCACAAAAACGGTTGGGCTATAGCCTTGGGGGGTGGGGCAGGCCAACTTCGTCCGTCGGACTCGGAATGAAGCGAGACTTTGTGAGGCGCCTCCGTATGCCAAAAATAGGCTACGGGCATAGCCGCATCCAAAAATAACCGCCCGAAGGCCGGGGCGCCAATTTCGTCCAGCTGAAAAAGGCCACAAAAACGGGTGGGCTAAAGCCTTAGCGGGTGGGGCTGGCCAACTTCGTCCGCCGGACTCGGAATGGCGCGAGACTTTGAGAGGCAGCTCCGTGTGCCAAAAATAGGCCGCGGCACAGCCGCACCCAAAAATAACCGCCCGAAGGCCGGGGCGCCAAGTTCGTCCAGCGGAAAAAGGCCACAAAAACGGGTGGGCTATAGCCTTGGGGGGTGGGGCTGGCCAACTTCGTCCGCCGGACTCGTAATAGTACGAGACTTTGCGAGGCACCTCCATGTGCCAAAAATAGGCCGCGGACGCAGCCGCGCCCAAAAATAACTGCTCGAAGGCCGGAGCGCCAAGTTCGTCCAGCGGAAAAAGGCCACAAAAACGGGTGGGCTATAGGCTTGGGGGGTGGGGCTGGCCGACTTCGTCCGCCGGACTCGGAATGGCACGAGACTTTACGAGGCGCCTCCGTGTGCCAAAAATAGGGTGTGGGCACAGCCACGTCCAAAAATAACCGCCCGAAGGCCGGGGCGCCAAGTTTGTCCAGCGGAAAAAGGCCACAAAAACGGGTGGGCTATAGCCTTGGGGGGCGGGGCTGGCGAACATCTTCCGCCGGACTCGGAATGGCGCGATACTTTGCGAGGCGCCTCCGTGTGCAAAAAATAGGCCGCGGGCACAGCCGCGCCCTAAAATAACAGCCCGAAGGTTGGGGCGCCAAGTTCGTCCAGTGGAAAAAGGCCACAAAAACGGGTGGGTTATAGCCTTGGGGGGTGGGGCTGGCCCACTTCGTCCGCCGGACTCGGAATGGCGCGAGACTTTACGAGGCCCCTCCGTGTGCCAAAAATAGGCCGCAGGCACAGCTGCGCCCAAAAATAACCGCTCGAAGGCCGGGGCGTCAAGTTCATCCTGCGTAAAAAGGCCACAAAAACGGGTGGGCTATAGCCTTGGGGGGTGGGGCTGGCCAACTTCGTCCGCCGGACTCGGAATGGCGCGAGATTTTGCGAGGCCCCTCCGTGTGCCAAAAATAGGCCGCGGGCACAGCCGCACCCAAAAATAACCCCCCAAGGCCGGGGCGCCAAGTTCGTCCAGCGGGAAACGGTCACAAAAACGGGTGGGCTGTAGCCTTGGGGGGTGGGGCCGGCCCACTTCGTCCGCCGGACTCGGAATGGCGCGAGACTTTGAGAGGCGCCTCCGTGTGCCAAAAATAGGCCGCGGGCACTGCCGCGCCCAAAAATAACCGCCCGAAGGCCGGGGCGCCAAGTTCGTCCAGCGGATAAAGGCCACAAAAACGGGTGGGCTATAGCCTTAGGGGGTGGGGCTGGCCAACTTCGTCCGCCGGACTCGGAATGGCGCGAGACTTTGCGAGGCGCCTCCTTGTGCCAAAAATATGCCGAGGACACATCCGCGCCCAAAAATAACTGCCCGAAGGCCGGGGCGGCAAGTTCGTCCAGCGGAAAAAGCCCACAAAAACGGGTGGGCTATAGACTTGGGGGGTCGGGCTGGCCAACTTGGTCCGCCGGACTGGGAATGGCGCGAGACTTTACGAGGCGCCTCCTTGTGCCCAAAATAGGCCGCGGACACAGCCGCGCCCAAAAATAACCGCCCGAAGGCCGGGGTGCTAAGTTCGTCCAGCGGAAAAAGGCCACAAAAAGGGGTGGGCTATAGCCTTAGGGGGTGGAGCTGGCCAACTTCGTCCGCCGGACTCGGAATGGTGCGAGACTTTGCGAGGCGTCTCCTTGTGCCCAAAATAGGCCGCGGACACAGCCGCGTCCAAAAATAACCGCCGAAGGCCGGGGCGCCAAGTTCGTGCAGCGGAAAAAGCCCACAAAAACGGGTGGGCTATTGCCTTGGGGGGTCGGGCTGGCCAACTTCGTCCGCCGGACTCGGAAAGGCGCGACACTTTGCGAGGCACCTCCGTGTGCCAAAAATAGGCCGTGGGCACAGCCGCGACCAAAAATAACCGCCCGAGGGCCGGGCCGCCAAGTTCGTCCAGGGGAAAATGGCCACAAAAACGGGTGGGCTATAGCATTGGGGGGTGGGGCTGGCCAACTTCGTCCGCCGGACTCGGAATGGCGCGAGACTTTGTGAGGTGCCTCCCTGTGCCAAAAATAGGCCGCGGGCGCAGCCGCGTACAAAAATAACTGCCCAAAGGCCGGGGCGCCAAGTTCGTCCTGCGGAAAAAGGCCACAAAAACGGGTGGGCTATAGCCTTGGGGGGTGGGGCTGGCCAACTTCGTCCGCCGGACTCGGAATGGCGCGAGACTTTGCGAGGCGCCTCCGTGTGCCAAAAATAGGACGCGGGCACAGCCGCGCCCAAAAATAACTGCCCGAAGGCCGGGGCGCCAAGTTCGTCCTGCGGAAAAAGGCCACAAAAACGGGTGGGCTATAGCCTTGGGGGGTGGGGCTGGCCAACTTCGTCCGCCGGACTCGGAATGGCGCGAGACTTTGCGAGGCGCCTCCGTGTGCCAAAAATAGGACGCGGGCACAGCCGCGCCCAAAAATAACCGCCCGAAGGCCGGGGCGCCAACTTCGTCCAGCGGAAAAAGGCCACAAAAACGGGTGGGCTATAGGCTTGGGGAGTGGGGCTGGCCAACTTCGTCTGCCGGACTCGGAATGGCGCGAGACTTTGCGAGGCACCTCCTTGTGCCAAAAATAGGCCGCGGACACATCCGCGCCCAAAAATAACCGCCCGAAGGCCGGGGCGCCATGTTCGACCAGCGGAAAAAGCCCGCAAAAACGGGGGGGCTATAGCCTTGGGGGGTGGGGCTGGCCAACTTCGTCCGCCGGACTCGGAATGGCGCGAGACTTTGCGAGGCGCCTCCTTGTCCCAAAAATAGGCTACGGACACAGCCGCGCCCAAAAATAACCGCCCGAAGGCCGGGGTGCTAAGTTCGTCCAGCGGAAAATGGCCACAAAAACGGGTGGGCTATAGCCTTGGGGGGTGGGGCTGGCCAACTTCGTCCGCCGGACTCGGAATGGCGCGAGACTTTGCGAGGCGCCTCCATGTGCCAAAAATAGGTCGCAGGCACAGCCGCACCCAAAAATAACCGCCCGAAGGCCGGGGCGACAAGTTCGTCCAGCGGAAAAAGGCCACAAAAACGGCTGGGCTATAGCCTTGGGGGGTGGGGCTGGCCCACATCGTCCGCCGGACTCGGAATGGCGCGAGACTTTGTGAGGCGCCTCCCTGTGCCAAAAATAGGCCGCGGGCACGGCCGCGCCCAAAAATAACCGCCCGAAGGCCGGGTTGCCAAGTTCGTCCAGCGGAAAAAGCCCACAAAAACGGGTGGGCTATAGCCTTGCGGGGTGGGGCTGGCCAACTTCGTCCGCCGGACTCGGAATGGCGCGAGACTTTGCGAGGCACCTCCGTGTGCCAAAAATAGGCCGCGGGCACAGCCGCACCCAAAAATAACCGCCCGAGGGCCGGGGCGCCAAGTTCGTCCAGCGGAAAAAGGCCACAAAAACGGGTGGGCTATAGCCTTGGGGGGTGGGGCTGGCCAACTTCGTCCGCCGGACTCGGAATGGCGCGACACCTTGCGAGGCGTCTCCTTCTGCCAAAAATAGGCCGCGGACACAGCCGCACCAAAAAATAACCGCCCGAAGGCCGGGGTGCTAAGTTCGTCCAGCGGAAAATGGCCACAAAAACGGGTGGGCTATAGCCTTGGGGGGTGGGGCTGGCCAACTTCGTCCGCCGGACTCGGAATGGCGCGAGACTTTGTGAGGTGCCTCCCTGTGCCAAAAATAGGCCGCGGCCACAGCCGCGTACAAAAATAACCGCCCGAAGGCCGGGGCGCCAAGTTCGTCCAGCGGAAAATGGCCACAAAAACGGGTGGGCTATAGCCTTGGGGGGTGGGGCTGGCCAACTTCGTCCGCCGGACTCGGAATGGCGCGAGACTTTTCGAGGCACCTCTGTGTGCCAAAAATAGGCCGCAGGCATAGCCGCTCCCAAAAATAACCGCCCGAAGGCCGGGGCGCCAAGTTCGTCAAGCGGAAAAAGGCCACAAAAACGGGTGGGTTATAGCCTTGGCGGGTGGGGCTGGCCAACTTCGTCCGCCGGACTCGGAATGGGGCGAGACTTTGCGAGGCGCCTCCGTGTACCAAAAATAGGCCGCGGACACAGCCGCGCCCAAAAATAACAGCCCGAAGGCCGGGGCGCCAAGTTCGTCCAGCGGAAAAAGCCCACAAAAATGGGTGGGCTATAGCCTTGGGGGGTGGGGCTGGCCAACTTCGTCCGCCGGACTAGGAATGGCGCGAGACTTTGCGAGGTGTCTCCGTGTGCCAAAAATAGGCCGCAGGCACAGCCGAGCCCAAAAATAACCGCCCGTAGGGCGGGGCGCCAAGTTCGTCCAGCGGAAAAAGCCCACAAAAACGGGTGGGCTATAGCCTTGGGGGGTGGGGATGGCCAACTTCGTCCGCCGGACTCGGAATGGCGCGAGATTTTGCGAGGCTACTCCGTGTGCGAAAAATAGACCACGGGCACAGCCGCGCCCAAAATTAACCGCCCGAAGGCCAGGAAGCCAAGTTCGTCCAACGGAAAAAGCCCACAAAAACGGGTGGGCTATAGCCTTGGGGGGTGGGGCTGGCCAACTTCGTCCGCCGGACTCGGAATGGCGCGAGACTTTGCGAGGTTCCTCCGTGGGCAAAAAATAGGCCGCGGGAACAGCCGCGCCCAAAAATAACCGCCCGAAGGCCGGGGCGCCAAGTTCGTCCAGCGGAAAAAGCCCACAAAAACGGGTGGGCTATAGCCTTGGGGGGTGGGGCTGGCCCACTTCGTCCGCCGGACTCGGAATGCCACGAGATTTTACAAGGCGCCTTCGTGTGCCAAAAATAGGCCGTGGGCATAGCCGCGCCCAAAAATAACCGCCCGAAGGCCGGGGCGCCAAGTTCGTCCAGCGGAAAAAGCCCACAAAAACGGGTGGGCTATAGCCTTGGGGGGTGGGGCTGGCCCACTTCGTCCGCCGGCCTCGTAAAGTCCTCCATGTGCCAAAAATAGACCGCGGACACAGCCTCACCCAAAAATAACCGACCGAAGGCCGGGGCGCCAAGTTCGTCCAGCGGAAAAAGGCAACAAAAACGGGTGGGCTATAGCCTTGTTGGGTGGGGCTGGCCGACTTCGTCCGCCTGACTCGGAATGGCGCGAGAATTTGCGAGGTGGCTCTGTGTGCCAAAAATAGGCCACGGGCACAGCCACGCCAAAAAATAACTGCCGAAGGCCGGGGTACCAAGTTCGTCCAGCGGAAAAAGCCCACAAAAACGGGTGGCCTATAGCCTTGGGGGGTGGGGCTGGGCAACTTCGTCCGCCGGACTCAGAATGGCGCGAGACTTTGCGAGGCACCTCCGTGTGCCAAAAATAGGCCGCGGGCACAGCCACGTCCAAATATAACCACCAGAAGGCCTGGGCGCCAAGTTCGTCCAGCGGAAAAAGGCCACAAAAACGGGTGGGCTATAGCCTTGGGGGGTGGGGCTGGCCAACTCTGTCCGCCGGACTCGGAATGCCGCGAGACTTTGCGAGGGGCCTCCGTGTGCCAAAAATAGGCTACGGACAAAGCCGTACCCAAAAATAACCACCCGAAGGCCGGGGCACCAAGTTCGTCCAGATGAAAAAGGCCACAAAAACGGGTGGGCTATAGCCTTGGGGGGTGGGGCTGGCCCACTTCGTCCGCCGGACTCAGAAAGCCGCGAGACTTTGCAAGGGGCCTCCGTGTGCCAAAAACAGGCCACGGACAAAGCCGCGCCCAAAAATAACCGCCCGAAGGCCGGGGCGCCATGTTCGTCCAGCGGAAAAAGGCCACAAAAACCGGTGGGCTATAGCCTTGGGGGGTGGGGCTGGCCAACTCCATCCGCCGGACTCGGAATCGAGACTTTGCGAGGGGCCTCCGTGTGCCAAAAATAGGCCGCGGACAAAGCCGCGCGCAAAAATAACCGCCCGAAAGCCGGGGCGCCAAGTTCGTCCAGCGGAAAAAGGCCACAAAAACGGGTGGGCTATAGCCTTGGGGGGTGGGGCTGGCCAACTTCGTCCGCCGGACTTGGAATGCCGTGAGACTTTCCAAGGGGCTTCCATGTGCCAACAACAGGCCGCGGGCAAAGCCGCGCCCAAAATAACCGCCTGAAGGCCAGGGCGCCATGTTCGTCCAGCGGAAAAAGGCCACAAAAACGAGTGGGCTATAGCCTTGGGGGGTGGGGCTGGCCCACTCCGTCCGCCGGACTCGGAATGCCGCGAGACTTTGCGAGGGGCCTCCGTGTGCCAAAAATAGGCCGTGGACAAAGCCGCGCCCAAAAATAACCGCTCGAAGGGCAGGCCGCCAAGTTCGTCCAGCGGAAAAAGGCCACAAAAATGGATGGGCTATAGCCTTGGGGGGTGGGGCTGGCCAACTCCATCCGCCGGACTCGGAATGCCGCGAGACTTTACGAGGGGCCGCCATGTGCCAAAAATAGGCCGCGGACGAAGCCGCGCCCAAAAATAACCGCCCGAAGGCCGGGGCGCCAAGTTCGTCCAGCTGAAAAAGGCCACAAAAACGGGTGGGCTATAGCCTAGGGGGGTGGGGCTGGCCAACTTCGTCCGCCGGACTCGGAATGCCGCGAGACTTTGCAAGGGGCCTCCGTGTGCCAAAAACAGGCCGCGGGCAAAGCCGCGCCCAAAAATAACAGCCCGAAGGCCGGGGCGCCATGTTCGTCCAGCGGAAAAAGGCCACAAAAACGGGTGGGCTATAGCCTTCGGGGGTGGGGCTGGCCAACTCCGTCCGCCGGACTCGGAATGCCGCGAGACTTTGCGAGGTGCCTCCGTGTGCCAAAAATAGGCCGCGGACACAGCCGCGCCCAAATGTAACCTCCCGAAGGCCGGGCCGCCATGATCGTCCAGCGGAAAAAGGCCACAAAAACGGGTGGGCTATAGCCTTGGGGGGTGGGGCTGGCCGACTTCGTCCGCCGGACTCGGAATGGCGCGAGAATTTGCGAGGTGCCTCTGTGTGCCAAAAATAGGCCGCGGGCACAGCCACACCAAAAAATAACTGCCCGAAGGCCGGGGTACCAAGTTCGTCCAGCGGAAAAAGCCCACAAAAACGGGTGGCCTATAGCCTTGGGGGGTGGGGCTGGCCAACTTTGTCCGCCGGACTCAGAATGGCGTGAGCCTTTGCGAGGCACCTCCGTGTGCCAAAAATAGGCCGCGGGCATAGCCGCGCCGAAAAATAACCGCCCGAAGGCCGGGGCGCCAAGTTCGTCCTGCGGAAAAAGGCCACAAAAACGGGTGGGCTATAGCCTTGGGGGTTGGGGCTGGCCAACTTCGTCCGCCGGACTCGGAATGGCGCGAGACTTTGCGAGGCACCTCCGAGTGCCAAAAAGAGTCCACGGACACAGCCGCGTCCAAAAATAACCGCCCGAAGGCCAGGGCGCCAAGTTCGTCCGGCGGAAAAAGGCCACAAAAACGGGTGGGCTATAGCCTTGGGGGGTGGGGCTGGCCAACTTTGTCCGCCGGACTCGGATTGGCGCGAGACTTTGCAAGGCACCTCCGTGTGCCAAAAATAGGCCGCGGGCACAGCCGCGCCCAAAAATAACCGCCCGAAGGCCGGGGCGCAAAGTTCGTCCAGCGGAAAAAGGCCACAAAAACGGGTGGGCTATAGCCTTGGGGGGTGGGGCTGGCCAACTTCGTCCGCCGGACTCAGAATGGCGCGAGACTTTGCGACGCACCTCCGTGTGCCAAAAATAGGCCGCGGGACAGCCACGTCCAAATATAACCACCCGAAGGCCTGGGCGCCAAGTTCGTCCAGCGGAAAAAGGCCACAAAAACGGGTGGGCTATAGCCTTGGGGGGTGGGGCTGGCCAACTCTGTCCGCCGGACTCGGAATGCCGCGAGACTTTGCGAGGGGCCTCCGTGTGCCAAAAATAGGCCGCGGACAAAGCCGTACCCAAAAATCACCACCCGAAGGCCGGGGCACCAAGTTCGTCCAGATGAAAAAGGCCACAAAAACGGGTGGGCTATTGCCTTGGGGGGTCGGGCTGGCCAACTTCGTCCGCCGGACTTGGAAAGGCGCGACACTTTGCGAGGCACCTCCGTGTGCCAAAAACAGGCCGCGGGCAAAGCCGCGCCCAAAAATAACAGCCCGAAGGGCGGGGCGCCATGTTCGTCCAGCGGAAAAAGGCCACAAAAACGGGTGGGCTATAGCCTTGGGGGGTGGGGCTGGCCCACTCCGTCCGCCGGACTCGGAATGCCGCGAGACTTTGCGAGGGGCCTCCGTGTGCCAAAAATAGGCCACGGACAAAGCTGTGCCCAAAAATAACCGCCCGAAGGCCGGGGCGCCAAGTTCGTCCAGCGGAAAAAGGCCACAAAAACGGGTGGGCTATAGCCTTGGGGGGTGGGGCTGGCCAACTTCGTCCGCCGGACTCGGAATGCCGCGAGACTTTGCAAGGGGTCTCCGTGTGCGAAAAACAGGCCGCGGGCAAAGCCGCGCCAAAAAATAACCGCCCGAAGGCCAGGGAGCCATGTTCGTCCAGCGGAAAAAGGCCAGAAAAACGGGTGGGCTATAGCCTTGGGGGGTGGGGCTGGCCAACTCTCTCCGCCGGACTCGGAATGCCGCGAGACTTTGCGAGGGGCCTCCGTGTGCCAGAGATAGGTCACGGACAAAGCCGCACCCAAAAATAACAGCCCGAAGGCCGGGGCACCAAGTTCGTCCAGATGAAAAAGGCCACAAAAAGGGGTGGGCTATAGCCTTGGGGGGTGGGGCTGGCCCACTTCGTCCGCCGGACTCGGAATGCCGCGAGACTTTGCAAGGGGCCTCCGTGTGCCAAAAACATGCCGCGGGCAAAGACGCGCCCAAAAATAACCGCCCGAAGGCCGGGGCGCCAAGTTCGCCCAGCGGAAAAAGCCCACAAAAATGGGTGGGCTATAGCCTTGGGTGGTGGGGCTGGCCAACTTCGTCCGCCGGACTAGGAATAGCGCGAGACTTTGCGAGGTGTCTCCGTGTGCCAAAAATAGGCCACAGGCACATCCGAGCCCAAAAATAACCGCCCGTAGGGCGGGGCGCCAAGTTCGTCCAGCGGAAAAAGCCCACAAAAACGGGTGGGCTATAGCCTTGGGGGGTGGGGATGGCCAACTTTGACCGCCGGTCTGAGAATGGCGCGAGACTTTGCGAGGCACCTCCATGTGCCAAAAAGAGGCCGCGGGCCTAGTTCGCCCAGCGGAAAAAGCCCACAAAAATGGGTGGGCTATAGCCTTGGGGGGTGGGGCTGGCAAACTTCGTCCGCCGGACTAGGAATAGCGCGAGACTTTGCGAGGTGTCTCCGTGTGCCAAAAATAGGCCACAGGCACAGCCGAGCCCAATAATAACCGCCCGTAGGGCGGGGCGCCAAGTTCGTCCAGCGGAAAAAGCCCACAAAAACGGGTGGGCTATAGCCTTGGGGGGTGGGGATGGCCAACTTCGACCGCCGGTCTGAGAATGGCGCGAGACTTTGCGAGGCACCTCCGTGTGCCAAAAAGAGGCCGCGGGCACAGCCGCGCCCAAAAATAACCGCCCGATGGCCGGGGCGCCTTTGTTCGTCCAGCGGAAAAAGCCCACAAAAATGGGTGGGCTATAGCCTTGGGGGGTGGGGCTGGCCCACTTCGTCCGCCGGACTCGGAATGGCGCGAGACTTTGCGAGGCTCCTCCGTGTGCGAAAAATAGGCCACGGGCACAGCCGCGCCCAAAATTAACCGCCCGAAGGCCGGGGCGCCAAGTTCGTCCAGCGGAAAAAGCCCACAAAAACGGGTGGGCTATAGCCTTGGGGGGTGGGGCCGTCCCACTTCGTCCGCCGGACTCGGAATGGCACGAGATTTTGCATGGCGCCTCCGTGTGCCAAAAATAGGCCGTGGACATAGCCGCGCCCAAAAATAACCGCCCGAAGGCCGGGGCGCCAAGTTCGTCCAGCGGAAAAAGCCCACAAAAACGGGTGGGCTATAGCCTTGGGGGGTGGGGCTGGCCAACTTCGTCCGCCGGCCTCGTAAAGTCCTCCATGTGCCAAAAATAGGCCACGGACACAGCCTCACCCAAAAATAACCGACCGAAGGCCGGGGCGCCAAGTTCGTCCAGTGGAAAAAGGCCACAAAAACGGGTGGGCTATAGCCTTGGGGGGTGGGGCTGGCCGACTTCGTCCGCCGGACTCGGAATGGCGTAGGAATTTGCGAGGTGCCTCTATGTGCCGAAAATAGGCCGCGGGGACAGCCACGCCAAAAAATAACTGCCCGAAGGCCGGGGTACCAAGTTCGTCCAGCGGAAAAAGCCCACAAAAACGGGTGGCTTATAGCCTTGGGGGGTGGGGCTGGCCAACTTTGTCCGCCGGACTCAGAATGGCGTGAGCCTTTGCGAGGCACCTCCGTGTGCCAAAAATAGGCCGCGGGCACAGCCGCGCCGAAAAATAACCGCCCGAAGGCCG
This sequence comes from Citrus x changshan-huyou, assembly GCA_039657385.1. Classification (NCBI taxonomy): domain Eukaryota; kingdom Viridiplantae; phylum Streptophyta; class Magnoliopsida; order Sapindales; family Rutaceae; genus Citrus; species Citrus x changshan-huyou. The sequence goes on from JBCGBO010000016.1 coordinate 1,153,729, forward strand.
GGGCGCCAAGTTCGTCCTGCGGAAAAAGGCCACAAAAACGGGTGGGCTATAGCCTTGGGGGTTGGGGCTGGCCAACTTCGTCCGCCGGACTCGGAATGGCGCGAGACTTTGCGAGGCACCTCCATGTGCCAAAAATAGGCCGCGGGCACAGCCGCGCCCAAAAATAACCGCCCGAAGGCCGGGGCGCAAAGTTCGTCCAGCGGAAAAACGCCACAAAAACGGGTGGGCTATAGCCTTCGGGGGTGGGGCTGGCCAACTTCGACCGCCGGTCTGAGAATGGCGCGAGACATTGCGAGGCACCTCCGTGTGCCAAAAAGAGGCCGCGGGCACAGCCGCGCCCAAAAATAACCGCCCGAAGGCCGGGGCGCCAAGTTCGTCCGGCGGAAAAAGGCCACAAAAACGGGTTGGCTATAGCCTTCGGGGGTGGGGCTGGCCAACTTTGTCCGCCGGACTCGGAATGGCGCGGGACTTTGCAAGGCACCTCCGTGTGCCAAAAATAGGCCGTGGGCACAGCCACGTCCAAAAATAACCGACCGAAGGCCTGGGCGCCAAGTTCGTCCAGCGGAAAAAGGCCACAAAAATGGGTGGGCTATAGCCTTGGGGGGTGGGGCTGGCCAACTCTGTCCGCCGGACTCGGAATGTCGCGAGACTTTTCGAGGGGCCTCCGTGTGCCAAAAATAGGCTGCGGACAAAGCCATACCCAAAAATAACGGCCCGAAGGCCGGGGCACCAAGTTCGTCCAGATGAAAAAGGCCACAAAAACGGGTGGGCTATAGCCTTGGGGGGTGGGGCTGGCCCACTTCATCCGCCGGACTCGGAATGCCGCGAGACTTTGCGAGGGGCCTCCGTGTGCCAAAAACAGGCCGCGGGCAAAGCCGCGCCCAAAAATAACCTCCCGAAGGCTGGGGCGCCATGTTCGTCCAGCGGAAAAAGGCCAGAATAACGGGTGGGCTATAGCCTTGGGGGGTGGGGCTGGCCCACTCCGTGCGCCGGACTCGGAATGCCGCGAGACTTTGCGAGGGCCCTCCGTGTGCCAAAAATAGGCCGCGGACAAAGTCGCGCCCAAAAATAACTGCCCGAAGGGCAGGCCGCCAAGTTCGTCCAGCGGAAAAAGGCCACAAAAATGGGTGGGCTATAGCCTTGGGGGGTGGGGCTGGCCCACTTCGTCTGCTGGACTCGGAATGCCGCGAGACTTTGCGAGGGGCCTCCGTGTGCCAAAAATAGGCCGCGGGCAAAGCCGCGCCCAAAAATAACCGCCCGAAGGCCGGGGCGCCAAGTTCGTCCAGCTGAAAAAGCCCACAAAAACGGGTGGGCTATAGTCTTGGGGGGTGTGGCTGGCCAACATCGTCTGCCGGACTCGGAATGGCGCGAGACTTTGCGAGGGGCCTCCGTGTGCCAAAAATAGACCGCGGGCACAGCCGCGCCCAAAAATAACTGCCCGAACGCCGGGGCGCCAAGTTCGTCCAGCGGAAAAAGGCCACAAAAACGGGTGGGCTATAGCCTTGGGGGGTGGGGCTGGCCAACTTCGTCCGCCGGACTCGGAATGGCGCGAGACTTTACGAGGCACATCCGTGCACCAAAAATAGGCCGCGGGAACAGCCGCGCCCAAAAATAACCGCCCGAAGGCCGGGAACGCCAAGTTCGTCCAGCGGAAAAAGGCCACAAAAACGGGTGGGCTATAGCCTTGGGGGGTGGGGCTGGCCAACTTCGTCCGCCGGACTCGGAATGGCGCGAGACTTTACGAGGCACATCCGTGCGCCAAAAATAGGCCGCGGGAACAGCCACGCCCAAAAATAACCGCCCGAAGGCCGGGAACGCCAAGTTCGTCCAGCGGAAAAAGGCCACAAAAACGGGTGGGCTATAGCCTTGGGGGGTGGGGCTGGCCAACTTCGTCCGCCGGACTCGGAATGGCGCGAGTCTTTCCGAGGCACCTCCGTGTGCCAAAAATAGGCCGCGGGCACAGCCGCGCCCAAAAATAACCGCCCGAAGGCCGGGGCGCCAAGTTCGTCCAGCGGAAAAAGGCCACAAAAACGGGTGGGCTATAGCCTTGGGGGGTGGGGCTGGCCAACTTCGTCCGCCGGACTCGGAATGGCGCGAGACTTTGCGAGGGGCCTCCATGTGCCAAAAATAGGCCACGGACACAGCCGCGTCCAAAAATAACCGCCCGAAGGTCGGGGCGCCAAGTTCGTCCAGCGGAAAAAGGCCACAAAAACGGGTGGGCTATAGCCTTGGGGGGTGGGGCTGGCCAACTACGTCCGCCGGACACGGAATGGCGCGAGACTTTGCGAGGGGTCTCTGTGTTCAAAAAATAGGCCGCGGGCACAGTCGCGCTCAAAATTAACGGCCCGAAGGCCTGGGCTCCAAGTTCATCCAGCGGAAAAAGCCCTAAAAACGGGTGGGCTATAGCCTTGGGGGGTGGGGCTGGCCAACTTCGTCCGCCGGACTCGGAATGGCGCGAGACTTTGCGAGGTGCCTCCGTGTGCCAAAAATAGGCCGCGGGCACAACCGCGCCCAAAAATAACCGCCCGAAGGCCGGGGCGCCAAGTTCGTCCAGCGGAAAAAGGCCACAAAAACGGTTGGGCTATAGCCTTGGGGGGTGGGGCTGGCCCACTTCGTCCGCCGGACTCGGAATGGCGCGAGACTTTTCAAGGCACCTCCGTGCGCCAAAAATAGGCCGCGGGCACAGCCGCGCCCAAAAATAACCGTCCGAAGGCCGGGGCGCCAAGTTCATCCAGCGGAAAAAGACCACAAAAACGGGTGGGCTATAGCCTTGGGGGGTGGGGCTGGCCAATTTCGTCCGCCGGACTCGGAATGGCGCGAGACTTTTCGAGGCACCTCCGTGTGCCAAAAATAGGCCGCGGGCAAAGCCGCGCCCAAAAATAACAGCCCGTAGGCCGGGGCGCCAAGTTCGTCCAGCGGAAAAAGGCCAGAAAAACGGGTGGGCTATAGGCTTGGGGGGTGGGGCTGGCCAACTTCGTCCGCCGGACTAGGAATGGCGCGAGACTTTTCGAGGCGCCTCCGTGTGCCAAAAATAGGCCGTGGACGCAGCCGCGCCAAAAAATAACCGCCCGAAGGCCGGGGCGCCAAGTTCGTCCAGCTGAAATAGCCCACAAAAACGGGTGGGCTATAGTCTTGGGGGGTGTGGCTGGCCAACATCGTCCGCCGGACTCGGAATGGCGCGAGACTTTGCGAGGGGCCTCCGTGTGCCAAAAATAGGCCGCGGGCACAGCCGGGCCGAAAAATAACCGCCGAAGGCCGGGGCGCCAAGTTCGTCTAGCAGAAAAAGCCCACAAAAATGGGTGGGCTATGGCCTTCGGGGGTGGGGCTGGCAAACTTCGTCCGCCGGACTCGGAATGCCGCGAGAGTTTGTGATGGGACTCCGTGTGCCAAAAATAGACCGCGGTCAAAGCCGCGCCCAAAAATATCCGCCCGAAGGCCGGGGCGCCAAGTTCGTCCAGCGGAAAAAGGCCAAAAAAACAGGTGGGCTATAGCCTTGGGGGGTGGGGCTGGCCCAATTCGTCCGCCGGACTCGGAATGGCGCGAGACTTTATGAGGGATCTCCGTGTGCCAAAAATAGGCCGCGGGCACAGCCGCGCCCAAAAATAACCGCCCGAAGGCCGGGGCGCCCAGTTCGTCCAGCGGAAAAAGCCCACAAAAACGGGTGGGCTATAGCCTTGGGGGGTGGGGCTGACCAACTTCGTCCGCCGGACTCGGATTGGCGCGAAACTTTGCGAGGTGACTCTGTGTGCCAAAAATAGGCCGCGGGAAGAGGCGCGCCCAAAATTAACCGCACGAAGGCCGGGGCGCCGAGTTCGTCCAGCGGAAAAAGGCCACAAAAACGGGTGGGCTATAGCCTTGGGGGGTGGGGCTGGCCAACTTCGTCCGCCGGACTCGGAATGCCGCGAGACTTTGCGAGGCGCCTCCGTGTGCCAAAAATAGGCTGCGGGCACAGCCGCGCCCAAAAATAACCGCCCGAAGGCCGGGGTGCCAAGTTCGTCCAGCGGAAAAAGGCCCCAAAAACGGGTGGGCTATAGCCTTGGGGGGTGGGGCTGGCCAACTTCGTCCGCTGCACTCGGAATGGCGTGAAACTTTGCGAGGCGCCTCCATGTACCAAAAATAGGCCTTGGGCACAGCCGCGCGGAAAAATAACCGCCCGAATTCCGGGGCGCCAAGTTCGTCCAGCGGAAAATCCCACAAAAACGGGTGGGCTATAGCCTTGGGTGGTGGGGCTGGCCAACTTCGTCCGCCGCACTCGGAATGGTGCGAGACTTTGCGTGGTGCCTCCGTGTGCCAAAAATAGGCCGCGGGCACAGCCGCGTCCAAAAATAACCGCCCGAAGGCAGGGGCGCCAAGTTCGTCCAGCGGAAAAAGGTCCCAAAAACGGGTGGGCTATAGCCTTGGGGGGTGGGGCTGGCCAACTTCATCTGCTGGGCTCGGAATGCCGCGAAACATTGCGAGGTGCCTCCGTGCGCCAAAAATAGGCCGCAGGCACAGCTGTGCCCAAAAATAACCCCCCGAAGGCCGGGGCGCCACGTTGGTCCAGCGGAAAAAGCCCACAAAAACGGGTGGGCGATAGCCTTGGGGGGTGGGACTGGCCAACTTCGTCCGCCGGACTCGGATTGGCGTGATACTTTGCGAGGCGACTCCGTGTGCCAAAAATAAGCCGCGGGCACAGCCGCGCCTAAAAATAACCGCCCGAAGGCCGGGGCGCCAAGTTCGTCCAGCGGAAAAAGGCCACAAAAACGGGTGCGCTATAACCTTGGGGGGTGGGGCTGGCCAACTTCGTCCGTCGGACTCAGATTGGCACGGTACTTTGCGAGGCGACTCCGTGTGCCAAAATAGGCCATGGGCACTGCCGCACCCAAAAATAACCGCCCGAAGGCCGGGGTGCCAAGTTCGTCCAGCAGAAAAAGCCCCAAAAACGGGTGGGCTATAGCCTTGGGGAGTGGGGCTGGCCAACTTCGTCCGCAGGACTCGGATTAGCGTGATACTTTGCGAGGCGTCTCCATGTACCAAAAATAGGCTGCGGGCACAGCCGCGACCAAAAATAACCGGCCGAAGGCCGGGGTGCCAAGTTCGTCCAGCGGAAAAAGCCCACAAAAACGGGTGGGCTATAGCCTTGGGGGGTGGGGCTGGCCAACTTCGTCCGCCGGACTCGGAATGCCGCGAGACTTTGCGAGGCGCCTCCGTTTGCCAAAAACAGGCCGCCGGCACAGCCGCGCGGAAAAATAACCGCCCGAATGCCGGGGCGCCAAGTTCGTCCAGCGGAAAATCCCACAAAAACGGGTGGGCTATAGCCTTGGGGGGTGGGGCTGGCCAACTTCGTCCGCCGCACTCGGAATGGCGCGAGACTTTGCGAGGTGCCTCCGTGTGCCAAAAATAGGCCGCGGGCACAGCCGCGCCCAAAAATAACTGCCCGAATGCTGGGGCGCCAAGTTCGTCCAGCGGAAAAAGGCCCCAAAAACGGGTTGGCTATAGCCTTGGGGGGTGGGGCTGGCCAACTTCATCTGCTGGGCTCGGAATGGCGCGAAACATTGCGAGGTGCCTCCGTGTGCCAAAAATAGGCCGCAGGCACAGCCGTGCCCAAAAATAACCCCCCGAAGGCCGGGGCGCCACGTTCGTCCAGCGGAAAAAGCCCACAAAAACGGGTGGGCGATAGCCTTGGGGGGTGGGACTGGCCAACTTCGTCCACCGGACTCGGATTGGCGCGATACTTTGCGAGGCGACTCCGTGTGCCAAAAATAGGCCGCGGGCACAGCCACGCCCAAAAATAACCGCCCGAAGGCCGGCGCGCCAAGTTCGTCCAGCGGAAAAAGCCCACAAAAACGGGTGGGCTATAGCCTTGGGGGGTGGGGCTGGCCCACCTCGTCCGCCGGACTCGGAATGGCGCGAGACTTTGCGAGGCGCCTCCGTGTGCCAAAAATAGGCCGCAGGCACAGCCGCGCCCAAACATAGCCGCCCGAAGGCCGGGGCGCCAAGTACGTCCAGCGGAAATATGCCACAAAAACGGGTGGGCTATAGCCTTGGGGGGTGGGGCTGGCCAACTTAGTCCGCCGGACTTGGAATTGCGCGAGCCTTTGCGAGGTGCCTCCGTGTGCCAAAAATAGGCCCCGGGCACAGCCGCACCCAAAACTAACCGCCCGAAGGCCGGGGCGCCAAGTTCGTCCCGCGGAAAAAACACACAAAAGCGGGTGGGCTATAGCCTTGGGGGGTGGGGCTGGCCAACTTCGTCCGCCGGACTCGGAATGGCGCGAGACTTTCCGAGGTCCCTCCGTGTGCCAAAAATACGCCGCGGGCACAGTTGCGCCCAAAAATAACCGCCCGAAGGCCGGGACACCAACTTCGTCCAGCGGAAAAAGCCCACAAAAACGGGTGGGCTATAGCCTTGGGGGGTGGGGCTGGCCAACTTCGTCCGCCGGACTCAGAATGGCGCGAGACTTTGCGAGGTGCCTCCGTGTGCCAAAATTAGGCCGCGGGCACAGCCGCGCCGAAAAATAACCGCCCGAAGGCCGGGGCGCCATGTTCGTCCAGCGGAAAAATGCCACAAAAACGGGTGGGCTATAGCCTTGGGGGTTGGGGCTGGCCAACTTCGTCCGCCGGACTCGGAATGGCGCGAGACTTTGCGAGGCACCTCCATGTGCCAAAAATAGGCCGCGGGCACAGCCGTACCCAAAAATAACCGTCCGAAGGCCGGGGCGCGAAGTTCGTCCAGCGGAAAAAGGCCACAAAAACGGATGGGCTATAGCCTTGGGGGGTGGGGCTGGCCAACTTCGTCCGCCGGACTCGGAATGGTGTGAGACTTTGCGAGCGGCCTCCCTGTGCCAAAAATAGGGCACGGGCACAGCCGCGCCCATAAATAACCGCCCGAAGGCCGGGGCGCGAAGTTCGTCCAGCGGAAAAAGGCCACGAAAACGGGTGGGCTATAGCCTTGGGGGGTGGTGCTGGCCAACTTCGTCCGCCGGACTCGGAATGCCGCGAGATTTTACGAGGGGCCTCTGTGTGCGAAAAATAGGCCACGGGCAAAGCCGTACCCAAAAATAACCGCCCGAAGGCCGGGGCGCCAAGTTCGTCCAGCGGAAAAAGGCCACAAAAACGGGTGAGCTATAGCCTTGGGGGGTGGGGCTGGCCAACTTCGTCCGCCGGACTGGGAATGCCGCGATACTTTGCGAGAGGTCTCCGTGTACCAAAAATGGGTCGCGGGCAAAGCCGCGTCCAAAAATAACCGCCCAAAGGCCGGGGCGCCAAGTTCGTCCAGCGGAAAAAGCCCACAAAAACGGGTGGGCTATAGCCTTGGGGGGTGGGGCTGGCCAACTTCGTCCGCCGGACTCCGAATGGCGCGAGAGTTTGCGAGGTGCCTCCGTTTGCCAAAAATAGGCCGCGGGTACAGCCGCGCCCAAAAATAACCGCCCGAAGGCCGGGGCGCCAAGTTCGTCCAGTGGAATAATATCACAAAAACGGGTGGGCTATAGCCTTGGGGGGTGGGGCTGGCCAACTTCGTCCGCCATACTCGGAATGGCGCGAGACTTTGCGAGGCGCCTCCGTGTGCCAAAAATAGGCCGCGGGCACAGCCGCGCCCAAAAATAACTGCCCGAAGGCCGGGGCGCCAAGTTCGTCCAGCGGAAAAATATCACAAAAACGGGTGGGCTATAGCCTTGGGGGGCGGGGCTGGCCAACTTCGTCCTCCGGACTCGGAACGGCGCGAGACTTTGCGAGGCACCTCCGTGTGCCAAAAATAGGCCGAGGGCACAGCCGCGCCCAAAAATAACCGCCCGAAAGCCGGGGCGCCAAGTTCGTCCAGCGGAAAAGGGCCACAAAAACGGGTGGGCAATAGCCTTGGGGGGTGGGACTGGCCGACTTCCTCGGCTGGACTCGGAATGGCGCGAGACTTTGCGAGGCAACTCCGTGTGCCAAAAATAGGCAGCGGGCACAGCCGCGCCCAAAAATAACTGCCCGAAGGCCGGGGCGCCAAGTTCGTCGAGCGGAAAAAGGCCACAGAAATGGGTGGGCTATTGCCTTGGGGGGTGGGGCTGGCAAACTTCGTCCGCCGGACTCGGAATGGCGCGAGACTTTGCGAGCGGCCTCCATGTGCCAAAAATAGGCCACGGGCACAGCCGCGCCAAAAAATAACCGCTCGAAGGCCGGGGCGCGAAGTTCGTCCTGCGGAAAAAGGCCACAAAAACGGGTGGGCTATAGCCTTGGGGGGTGGGGCCGGCCCACTTTGTCCGCCGGACTCGGAATGGTGTGAGACTTTGCGAGCGGCCTCCGTGTGCCAAAAATAGGCCACGGGCACAGCCGTGCCCTAAAATAACAGCCCGAAGGCCGGGGCTCCAAGTTCGTCCAGCGGAAAAAGGCCACGAAAACGGGTGGGATATAGCCTTGGGTGGTGGGGCTGGCCAACTTCGTCCGCCGGACTCGGAATGGCGCGAAACTTTGCGAGCCGCCTCCGTGTGCCAAAAATAGGCCACGGGCACAGCCACGCCCAAAAATAACAGCCCAAAGGCCGGGGCGCCAAGTTCGTCCAGCGGAAAAAGGCCACGAAAACGGGTGGGATATAGCCTTGGGTGGTGGGGCTGGCCAACTTCCTCGGCCGGACTCGGAATGGCGCGAAACTTTGCAAGCCGCCTCCGTGTGCCAAAAAAAGGCCGCGGGTACAGCCACGCCCAAAAATAACAGCCCGAAGGCCGGCGCGCCAAGTTCGTCCAGCGGAAAAAGGCCACAAAAACGGGTGGGCAATAGCCTTGGGGGGTGGGGCTGGCCAACTTCGTCGGCCGGACTCGGAATGGCGCGAGACTTTGCGAGGCAACTCCGTGTGCTAAAAATAGGTAGCGGGCATGGCCGCGCCCAAACATAACTGCCCGAAGGCCGGGGCGCCAAGTTCGTCCAGCGGAAAAAGGCCACAGAAATGGGTGGGCTATAGCCTTGGGGGGTGAGGCTGGCAAACTTCGTCCGCCGGACTCGGAATGGTGCGAGACTTTGCGAGCGGCCTCCATGTGCCAAAAATAGGCCACGGGCACAGCCGCGCCTAAAAATAACCGCCCGAAGGCCGGGGCGCGAAGTTCGTCCAGCGGAAAAAGGCCACAAAAACGGGTGGGCTATAGCCTTGGGGGGTGGGGCTGGCCAACTTCGTCCGCCGGACTCGGAATGGCGCGAGACTATGCGAGCGGCCTCCATGTGCCAAAAATAGGCCACGGGCACAGCCGCGCCCAAAAATAACCACCCGAAGGCCGGGGCGCGAAGTTCGTCCAGCGGAAAAAGGCCACAAAAACGGGTGGGCTATAGCCTTGGGGGGTGGGGCTGGCCAACTTCGTCTGCCGGACTCGGAATGGTGTGAGACTTTGCGAGTGGCCTCCGTGTGCCAAAAATAGGCCGTGGGCACAGCCGCGCCCAAAAATAACCGCCCGAAGGACAGGGCGCCAAGTTCGTCCAGCGGAAAAAGGCCACAAAAACGGGTGGGCTATAGCCTTGGGGGGTGGTGCTGGCCGACTTCGTCCGCCGGACTCGGAATGGCGCGAGACTTTGCAAGATCCCTCCATGTGCCAAAAATAGGCCGCGGGCACAGCCGCGCCCAAAAATAACTGCCCGAAGGCCGGGGCCCCAAGTTCGTCCAGCGGAAAAAGGCCACGAAAACGGGTGGGCTATAGCCTTGGGGGGTGGGGCTGGCCAACTTCATCCGCCGGACTTAGAATGCCGTGAGACTTTGCGAGGGGCCTCTGTGTGCCAAAAATAGGCCACGGGCAAAGCCGCGCCCGAAAATAACCACCCGAAGGCCGGGGCGCCAATCTCGTCCAGCGGAAAAAGGCCACAAAAACGGGTGGGCTATAGCCTTGGGGGGTGGGGCAGGCCAACTTCGTCCGCCGGACTTGGAATGCCGCGAGACTTTGCGAGGGGCCTCTGTGTGCCAAAAATAGGCCACGGGGAAAGCCGCGCCCAAAAAGAACCGCCCGAAGGCCGGGGCGCCAAGTTCGTCCAGCGGAAAAAGGCCACAAAAACGGGTGGGCTATAGCCTTGGGGGGTGGGGTTTGCCAACTTCGTCCGCCGGACTTGGAATGCCGGGACACTTTGCGAGGGGTGTCCGTGTGCCAAAAATAGGCCACGGGCAAAGCCGCGCCCAAAAATAACCGCCCGAAGGCCGGGACGCCAAGTTCGTCCAGCGGAAAAAGGCCACAGAAACGGGTGGGCTATAGCCTTGGGGGGTGGGGCAGGCGAACTTCGTCCGCCGGACTCGTAATGCCGCGAGACTTTGCGACGGGCCTTCGTGTGTCAAACATAGGCCGCAGACAAAGCCGAACCCAAAAATAACCACCCGAAGGCCGGGGCGCCAAGTTCGTCCAGCGGAAAAAGGCCACAAAAACGGGTGGGCTATAGCCTTGGGGGTGGGGCTGTGCAACTTCGTCCGCCGGACTCGGAATGCCGCGATACTTTGTAAGGGGCCTCCGTGTGCCAAAAATAGGCCGCGGACAAAGCCGAGCACAAAAATAACTGCACGAAGGCCGGGGCGCCAAGTTCGTCCAGCAGAAAAAGACCACAAAAACGGGTGGGCTATAGCCTTGCGGGGTGAGGCCGGCCCACTTTGTCCGCCGGACTCGGAATGGTGTGAGACTTTGCGAGCGGCCTCCGTGTGCCAAAAATAGGCCGTGGGCGCAGCCGCGCCCAAATATAACCGCCCGAAGGACATGGCGCCAAGTTCGTCCAGCGGAAAAAGGCCACAAAAACGGGTGGGCTATAGCCTTGGGGGGTGGGGCCGGCCAACTTCGTCCGCCGGACTCGGAATGGCGCGAGACTTTGCGAGCGGCCTCCGTGTGCCAAAAATAGGCCGTGGGCACAGCCGCGCCCAAAAATAACCGCACGAAGGCCGTGGCGCGAAGTTCGTCCAGCGGAAAAAGGCCACAAAAACGGGTGGGCTATAGCCTTGGGGGGTGGGGCTGGCCAACTTCGTCCGCCGGACTCGGAATGGTGTGAGACTTTGCGAGCGGCCTCCATGTGCCAAAAATAGGCCACGGGCAAAGCCGCGCCCAAAAATAACCGCCCGAAGGCCGGGGCGCCAAGTTCGTCCAGCGGAAAAAGGCCACAGAAACGGGTGGGCTATAGCCTTGGGGGGTGTGGCAGGCCAACTTCGTCCGCCGGACTCGGAATGCCGCGAGACTTGCGAGGGGCCTCCGTGTGTCAAAAATAGGCCGCAGACAAAGCCGTACCCAAAAATAACCACCCGAAGGCCGGGGCGCCAAGTTCGTCCAGCGGAAAAAGGCCACAAAAACGGGTGGGCTACAGCCTTGGAGGGTGGGGCTGGCCAACTTCGTCCGCCGGACTCGGAATGCCGCGAGACTTTGCGAGGGGCCTCCGTGTGCCAAAAATAGGCTGCGGACAAAAGCCGCACCCAAAAATAACCGCCCGAAGGCCGGGGCGCGAAGTTCGTCCAGCGGAAAAAGGCCACAAAAACGGGTGGGCTATAGCCTTGGGGGGTGGGGCCGGCCCACTTTGTCCGCCGGACTCGGAATGGTGTGAGACTTTGCGAGCGGCCTCCGTGTGCCAAAAATAGGCCGTGGGCACAGCCGCGCCCAAAAATAACCGCCCGAAGGATGGGGCGCCAAGTTCGTCCAGCGGAAAAAGGCCACAAAAACGGGTGGGTTATAGCCTTGGGGGGTGGGGCTGGCCCACTTCGTTCGCCGGACTCGGAATGGCGCGAGACTTTGCGAGCGGCCTCCGTGTGCCAAAAATAGGCCGTGGGCACAGCCGCGCTCAAAAATAACCGCACGAAGGCCGGGGCGCCAAGTTCGTCCAGCGGAAAAAGGCCACAAAAACGGGTGGGCTATAGCCTTGGGGGGTGGGGCCGGCCAACTTCGTCCGCCGGACTCGCAATGGTGTGAGACTTTGCGAGCGGCCTCCGTGTGCCAAAAATAGGCCGTGGGCACAGCCGCGCCCAAAAATAACCGCCCGAAGGACGGGGCGCCAAGTTCGTCCAGCGGAAAAAGGCCACAAAATCGGGTGGGCTATAGCCTTGGTGGGTGGGGCCGGCCCACTTCGTCCGCCGGACTCGGAAGGGCGCGAGACTTTGCGAGCGCCCTCCGTGTGCCAAAAATAGGCCGCAGGCACAGCCGCGATTAAATTTAACAGCCCGAAGGACGGGGCGCCAAGTTCGTCCAGCGGAAAAAGGCCACAAAATCGGGTGGGCTATAGCCTTGGGGGGTGGGGCCGGCCAACTTCGTCCACCGGACTCGGAAGGGCGCGAGACTTTGCGAGGGCCCTCCGTGTGCCAAAAATAGGCCGCAGGCACAGCCGCGATTAAATTTAACAGCCCGAAGGCCGGGGCCCCAAGTTCGTCCAGCTGAAAAAGTCCACAAAAACGGGTGGGCTATAGCCTTGGGGGGTGGGGCTGGCCCACTTCGTCCGCCGGACTCGGAATGCCGCGAGACTTTGCGAGGGGCCTCCGTGTACCAAAAATAGGCCGCGGGCAAAGCCGCGCCCAAAAATAACCGCCTGAAGGCCGGGCCGCCAAGTTCGTCCAGAGGAAAAAGGCCACAAAAACGGGTGGGCTATAGCCTCGGGGGTGGGGCTGGCCAACTTCGTCCGCCGGACTTGGAATGCCGCGAGACTTTGCGAGGGGCCTCCATGTTCCAAAAATAGGCCGCGGGCAAAGCCGTGCTGAAAAATAACCGCCCGAAGGCCGGGCCGCCAAGTTCGTCCAGCGGAAAGAGGCCACAAAAACGGGTGGGCTATAGCCTTGGGGGGTGGGGTGGGCCAACTTCGTCCGCCGGACTCGGAATGCCGCAAGACTTTGCGAGGGGCCTCCGTGTGCCAGAAATAGGCCGCGGGCAAAGCCGCGCCCAAAAATAACCGCCCGAAGGCCGGGGCGCCATGTTCGTCCAGCTGAAAAAGTCCACAAAAACGGGTGGGCTATAGCCTTGGGGGGTGGGGCTGGCCCACTTCGTCCGCCGGACTCGGAATGCCGCGAGACTTTGCGAGGGGCCTCCGTGTACCAAAAATAGGCCGCGGGCAAAGCCGCGCCCAAAAATAACCGCCTGAAGGCCGGGCCGCCAAGTTCGTCCAGAGGAAAAAGGCCACAAAAACGGGTGGGCTATAGCCTTGGGGGGTGGGGCTGGCCCACTTCGTCCGCCGGACTCGGAATGCCGCGAGACTTTGCGAGGGGCCTCCGTGTACCAAAAATAGGCCGCGGGCAAAGCCGCGCCCAAAAATAACCGCCTGAAGGCCGGGCCGCCAAGTTCGTCCAGAGGAAAAAGGCCACAAAAACGGGTGGGCTATAGCCTCGGGGGTGGGGCTGGCCAACTTCGTCCGCCGGACTTGGAATGCCGCGAGACTTTGCGAGGGGCCTCCATGTTCCAAAAATAGGCCGCGGGCAAAGCCGTGCTGAAAAATAACCGCCCGAAGGCCGGGCCGCCAAGTTCGTCCAGCGGAAAGAGGCCACAAAAACGGGTGGGCTATAGCCTTGGGGGGTGGGGCGGGCCAACTTCGTCCGCCGGACTCGGAATGCCGCAAGACTTTGCGAGGGGCCTCCGTGTGCCGGAAATAGGCCGCGGGCAAAGCCGCGCCCAAAAATAACCGCCCGAAGGCCGGGGCGCCATGTTCGTCCAGCTGAAAAAGTCCACAAAAACGGGTGGGCTATAGCCTGGGGGGGTGGGGCTGGCCAACATCGTCTGCCGGACTCGGAATGCCACGAGACTTTGCAAGGGGCCTCCGTGAGCCAAAAATAGGCCGCGGGCACAGCCGCGCCCAAAAATAACCACCTGAAGGCCGGGGCGTCAAGTTCGTCCAGCGGAAAAAGGCCACAAAAACGGGTGGGCTATAGCCTTGGGGGGTGGGGCTGGCCGACTTCGCCCGCCAGACTCGGAATGCCGCCAGACTTTGCGAGGGGCCTCCTGTGCCAAACATAGGCAGTGGGCAAAGCCACGCCCAAAAATAACCACCCAAAGGCCGGGCCACCAAGTTCGTCCATCGGAAAAAGGCCACAAAAACGGGTGGGCTACAGCCTTGGGGGGTGGGGCTGGCCAACTTCGTCCGTCGGACTCGGAATGGCGCGAGACTTTGCGAGCGGCCTCCGTGTGCCAAAAAAAGGCTGCGGGCACAGCCGCGCCCAAAAATAACCGCCCGAAGGACGGGGCACCAAGTTCGTCCAGCGGAAAAAGGCCACAAAAACGGGTGGGCTACAGCCTTGGGGGGTGGGGCTGGCCAACTTCGTCCGCCGGACTCGGAATGGCGCGAGACTTTGTGAGGTGCCTCCGTGTGCCAAAAATAGGCCGTGGTCACAGCCGCGACCTAAAATAACCGCCCGAAGGCCGGGGCGCCAAGTTCGTCCAGCGGAAAAAGGCCACAAAATCGGGTGGGCTATAGCCTTCGGGGGTGGGGCTGGCCAACTTCGTCCTCCGGACTCGGAATGGCGCGACACTTTGTGAGGCACCTCCATGTGCCAAAAATAGGCCGTGGGCACAGCCGTGCCCAAAAATAACCGCCCGAAGGCCGGGGCGCCAAGTTCGTCCAGCGGAAAAAGGCCACAAAAACGGGTGGGCTATAGCCTTTGGGGGGTGGGGCTGGCCAACTTCGTCCACCGGACTCGGAATGGCGCGAGACTTTGCGAGGCTCCTCCGTGTGCCAAAAATAGGCCGCAGGCACAGCCGCACCCAAAAATAACCGCCCGAAGACCGGGGCGCCAACTTCGTCCAGCGGAAAAAGGCCACAAAAACGGGTGGGCTATAGCCATGGGGGGTGGGGCTCGCCAACTTCGTCCGCTGGACTCGGAATGCCGCCAGACTTTGCGAGGCACCTCTGTGTGCCAAAAATAGGCCGCGGGCACAGCCACGCCCAAAAATAACCGCCCGGAGGCCGGGGAGCCAAGTTCGTCCAGCGGAAAAAGGCCACAAAAACGGGTGGGCTATTTCCTTGGGGGGTGGGGCTGGCCGACTTCGTCCGCCGGACTCGGAATGGCGCGAGACTTTGCGAGGCGCCTCTGTGTGCCAAAAATAGGCCGTGGGAACAGCCGCGCCCAAAAATAGCCGCCCGAACGCCGGGCCGCCAAGTTCGTCCAGAAGAAAAAGCACACAAAAACGGGTGGGCTATTGCCTTGGGGGGTGGGGCTGGCCAACTTCGTCCGCCGGACTCGGAATGCCGCCAGACTTTGCGAGGCACCTCCGTGTGCCAAAAATAGGCCGTGGGCACAGCCGCACCCAAAAATAACTGCCCGAAGACCGGGGCGCCAAGTTCGTCCAGCGGAAAAAGGCCACAAAAACGGGTGGGCTATAGCCTTGGGGGGTGGGGCTGGCCAACTTCGTCCGCCGGATTTGGAATGGTGCGACACTTTGCGAGGTGCCTCCGAGTGCCAAAAATAGGCCGCGGGCACAGCCGCGCCAAAAAATAACCGCCCGAAGGCGGGGGCGCCAAGTTCGTCCAGCGGAAAAAGCCCACAAAAGCGGGTGGGCGATAGCCTTGGGGGGTGGGGCTGGCCGACTTCGTCCGCCGGACTCGGAATGGCACGAGACATTGCGAGGTACCTCCGTGTGCTAAAAATAGGGCGCGGGCACGGCCGCGCCCAAAATAACTGGCCGAAGGCCGGGGCGCCAAGTTCGTCCAGCGGAAAAAGGCCACAAAAACGGGTGGGCTATTTCCTTGGGGGGTGGGGCTGGCCAACTTCGTCCGCCGGACTCGGAATGGAGCGAGACTTTACGAGCGGCCTCCGTGTGCCAAAAATAGGCCGCGGACATAGCCGCGCCCAAAAATAACCTCCCGAAGGCCGGGGCACCAAGTTCGTCCAGCGGAAAAAGGCCACAAAAACGGGTGGGCTATAGCCTTAGGGGGTGGGGCTGGCCAACTTCGTCTGCCGGACTCGGAAAGCCGGGAGGCTTTGCGAGGGGCCTCCGTGTGCCAAAAATAGGCCGCGGTCAAAGCCGCGCGCAAAAATACCGCCGTAGGCCGGGGCGCCAAGTTCGTCCACCGGAAAAAGGCCACAAAAACGGGTGGGCTATTTCCTTGGGGGGTGGGACTGGCCAACTTCGTCCGCCGAACTCGGAATGCCGCGAGACTTTGTGAGGGGACTCCGTGTGCCAAAAATAACCACCCGAAGGCCTGGGCGCCAAGTTCGTCCAGCGGAAAAAGGCCACAAAAAAGGGTGGGCTATTGCCTTGGGGGGTGGGGCTGACCAACTTAGTCCGCCGGACTCGGAATGCCGCGAGACTTTGCGAGGGGACTCCGTATGCCAAAAATAGGCCGCGCGCAAAGCCGCGCCCAAAAATAACCGCCTGAAGGCCGGGGCGCCCAGTTCGTCCAGCGGAAAAAGTCCACAAAAATGGGTGGGCTATAGCCTTGGGGGGTGGGAATGGCTAATTCGTCCGCCGGACTCGGAATGCCGCGAGACTTTGCGAGGGGCCTCCATGTGCCAAAAATAGGCCGCGGGTAAATCCGCGTCCAAAATAACCACCCGAAGGCCGGGGCGCCAAGTTCGTCCAACGGAAAAAGGCCACAAAAACGGGTGCGCTATAGCCTGGGGGGGTGGGGCTGGCCAAGATCGTCTGCCGGACTCGGAATGCCGCGAGACTTTGCAAGGGGCCTCCGTGAGCCAAAAATAGGCCGCGGGCACAGCCGCGCACAAAAAAATCCACCCGAAGGCCGGGGCGTCAAGTTTGTCCAGCGGAAAAAGGCCACAAAAACGGGTGGGCTATAGCCTTGGGGGGTGGGGCTGGCCGACTACGCCCGCCAGACTCGGAATGCCGCCAGACTTTGCGAGGGGCTTCCTGTGCCAAACATAGGCAGTGGGCAAAGCCGCGCCCAAAAATAACCACCCGAAGGCCGGGCCACCAAGTTCGTCAACCGGAAAAAGGCCACAAAAACGGGTGGGCTACAGCCTTGGGGGGTGGGGCTGGCCAACTTCGTCCGCCGCACTCGGAATGGCGCGAGACTTTGCGAGCAGCCTCCGGGTGCCAAAAAAAGGCCGCGGGCACAGCCGCGCCCAAAAATAACCGCCCGAAGGACGGGGCACCAAGTTCGTCCAGCGGAAAAAGGCCACAAAAACGGGTGGGCTACAGCCTTGGGCGGTGGGGCTGGCCAACTTCGTCCGCCGGACTCGGAATGGCGCGAGACTTTGCGAGGTGCCTCCGTGCGCCAAAAATGGGCCGCGGTCACAGCCGCGCCCAAAAATAACCGCCCGAAGGCCGGGGTGCCAAGTTCGTCCAGCGGAAAAAGGCCACAAAAACGGGTGGGCTATAGCCTTGGGGGGTGGGGCTGGCCAACTTCGTCCGCCGGACTCGGAATGGCGCGAGACTTTGCGAGGTGCCTCCGTGTGCCAAAAATAGGCCGCGGTCACAGCCGCGCCCTAAAATAACCGCCCGAAGGCCGGGGCGCCAAGTTCGTCCAGCGGAAAAAGGCCACAAAATCGGGTGGGCTATAGCCTTAGGGGGTGGGGCTGGCCAACTTCGTCCGCCGGACTCGGAATGGCGCGAGACTTTGCGAGGCTCCTCCGTGTGCCAAAAACAGGCCGCAGGCACAGCCGCGCCCAAAAATAACCGCCCGAAGACCGGGGCGCCAACTTCGTCCAGCGGAAAAAGGCCACAAAAACGGGTGGGCTATAGCCATGGGGGCTGGGGCTGGCCGACTTCGTCCACCGGACTCGGAATGCCGCGAGACTTTGTAAAGGCCCTCTGTGTGCCAAAAATAGGCCGCGGGCAATGCCGCGCCCAAAAATAACCGCCCGGAGGCCGGGGAGCCAAGTTCGTCCAGCGGAAAAAGGCCACAAAAACGGGTGGGCTATTTCCTTGGGGGGTGGGGCTGGCCGACTTCGTCCGCCGGACTCGGAATGGCGCGAGACTTTGCGAGGCGCCTCTGTGTGCCAAAAATAGGCCGTGGGCACAGCCGCGCCCAAAAATAGCCGCCCGAAGGCCGGGGCGCGAAGTTCGTCCAGCAGAAAAAGCACACAAAAACGGGTGGGCTATTGCCTTGGGGGGTGGGGCTGGCCAACTTCGTCCGCCGGACTCGGAATGCCGCCAGACTTTGTGAGGCACCTCCGTGTGCCAAAAATAGGCCGCGGGCACAGCCGCGCCCAAAAATAACTGCCCGAAGACCGGGGCGCCAAGTTCGTCCAGCGGAAAAAGGCCACAAAAACAGGTGGGCTATAGCCTTGGGGGGTGGGGCTGGCCAACTTCATCCGCTGGACTCGGAATGGCACGACACATTGCGAGGCACCTCCGTGTGCCAAAAATAGGCCGCGGGCACAGCCGCGCCCAAACATAACCACCCGAAGGCCGGGCCATCAAGTTCGTCCAGCGGAAAAAGCCAACAAAAACGGGTGGGCTATAGCCTTGGGGGGTGGGGCTGGCCAACTTCATCCGCCGGACTCGGAATGGCGCGAGACTTTGCGAGGCACCTCCGTGTGCCAAAAATAGGCCGCCGGCAGAGCCACGGCCAAAAATAACCGCCCGAAGGCCGGGGCGCCAAGTTCGTCCAGCGGAAAAAGGCCACAAAAACGGGTGGGCTATAGCCTTGGGGGGTGGGGCTGGCCAACTTCGTCCGCCGGATTTGGAATGGTGCGACACTTTGCGAGGTGCCTCCGAGTGCCAAAAATAGGCCGCGGGCACAGCCGCGCCCAAAAATAACCGCCCGAAGGCCGGGGCGCCAAGTTCGTCCAGCGGAAAAAGGCCACAAAAACGGGTGGGCTATAGCCTTGGGGGGTGGGGCTGGCCAAGTTCGTCCGCCGGACTCGGAATGGAGTGAGACTTTGCGAGGCGCCTCTGTGTGCCAAAAATAGGCCGTGGGCACAGCCGCGCCCAAAAATAACCGCCCGAAGGATGGGGCGCCAAGTTCGTCCAGCGGAAAAAGGCCACAAAAACGGGTGGGCTATAGCCTTGGGGGGTGGGGCCGGCCCACTTTGTCCGCCGGACTCGGAATGGTGTGAGACTTTGCGAGCGGCCTCCGTGTGCCAAAAATAGGCCGTGGGCACAGCCGCGCCCAAAAATAACCGCCCGAAGGATGGGGCGCCAAGTTCGTCCAGCGGAAAAAGGCCACAAAAACGGGTGGGTTATAGCCTTGGGGGGTGGGGCTGGCCCACTTCGTTCGCCGGACTCGGAATGGCGCGAGACTTTGCGAGCGGCCTCCGTGTGCCAAAAATAGGCCGTGGGCACAGCCGCGCTCAAAAATAACCGCACGAAGGCCGGGGCGCCAAGTTCGTCCAGCGGAAAAAGGCCACAAAAACGGGTGGGCTATAGCCTTGGGGGGTGGGGCTGGCCAACTTCGTCTGCCGGACTCGGAATGGTGTGAGACTTTGCGAGCGGCCTCCATGTGCCAAAACTAGGCCACGGGCAAAGCCGCGCCCAAAAATAACCGCCCGAAGGCCGGGGCGCCAAGTTCGTCCAGCGGAAAAAGGCCACAGAAACGGGTGGGCTATAGCCTTGGGGGGTGGGGCAGGCCAACTTCGTCCGCCGGACTCGGAATGCCGCGAGACTTTGCGAGGGGCCTCCGTGTGTCAAAAATAGGCCGCAGACAAAGCCGTACCCAAAAATAACCACCCGAAGGCCGGGGCGCCAAGTTCGTCCAGCGGAAAAAGCCACAAAAACAGGTGGGCTACAGCCTTGGAGGGTGGGGCTGGCCAACTTCGTCCGCCGGACTCGGAATGCCGCGAGACTTTGCGAGGGGCCTCCGTGTGCCAAAAATAGGCTGCGGACAAAAGCCACACCCAAAAATAACCACCCGAAGGCCGGGGCGCTAAGTTCGTCCAGCGGAAAAAGGCCACAAAAACGGGTGGGCTATAGCCTTGGGGGTGGGGCTGGGCAATTTCGTCCGCCGGACTCGGAATGCCGCGAGACTTTGTGAGGGGCCTCCGTGTGCCAAAAATAGGCTGCAGACAAAGCCGCGCCCAAAAATTACCGCACGAAGGCCGGGGCGCCAAGTTCGTCCAGCAGAAAAAGACCACAAAAACGGGTGGGCTATAGCCTTGCGGGGTGGGGCTGGCCAACTTCGTCCGCCGGAATCGGAATGGTGCGAGTCTTTGCGAGCGGCCTCCATGTGCCAAAAATAGGCCACGGGCACAGCCGCGCCGAAAAATAACCGCCCGAAGGCCGGGGCGCGAAGTTCGTCCAGCGGAAAAAGGCCACAAAAACGGGTGGGCTATAGCCTTGGGGGGTGGGGCCGGCCCACTTTGTCCGCCGGACTCGGAATGGTGTGAGACTTTGCGAGCGGCCTCCGTGTGCCAAAAATAGGCCGTGGGCGCAGCCGCGCCCAAATATAACCGCCCGAAGGACATGGCGCCAAGTTCGTCCAGCGGAAAAAGGCCACAAAAACGGGTGGGCTATAGCCTTGGGGGGTGGGGCCGGCCAACTTCGTCCGCCGGACTCGGAATGGCGCGAGACTTTGCGAGCGGCCTCCGTGTGCCAAAAATAGGCCGTGGGCACAGCCGCGCCCAAAAATAACCGCACGAAGGCCGTGGCGCGAAGTTCGTCCAGCGGAAAAAGGCCACAAAAACGGGTGGGCTATAGCCTTGGGGGGTGGGGCTGGCCAACTTCGTCCGCCGGACTCGGAATGGTGTGAGACTTTGCGAGCGGCCTCCATGTGCCAAAAATAGGCCACGGGCAAAGCCGCGCCCAAAAATAACCGCCCGAAGGCCGGGGCGCCAAGTTCGTCCAGCGGAAAAAGGCCACAGAAACGGGTGGGCTATAGCCTTGGGGGGTGTGGCAGGCCAACTTCGTCCGCCGGACTCGGAATGCCGCGAGACTTGCGAGGGGCCTCTGTGTGTCAAAAATAGGCCGCAGACAAAGCCGTACCCAAAAATAACCACCCGAAGGCCGGGGCGCCAAGTTCGTCCAGCGGAAAAAGGCCACAAAAACGGGTGGGCTACAGCCTTGGAGGGTGGGGCTGGCCAACTTCGTCCGCCGGACTCGGAATGCCGCGAGACTTTGCGAGGGGCCTCCGTGTGCCAAAAATAGGCTGCGGACAAAAGCCGCACCCAAAAATAACCGCCCGAAGGCCGGGGCGCGAAGTTCGTCCAGCGGAAAAAGGCCACAAAAACGGGTGGGCTATAGCCTTGGGGGGTGGGGCCGGCCCACTTTGTCCGCCGGACTCGGAATGGTGTGAGACTTTGCGAGCGGCCTCCGTGTGCCAAAAATAGGCCGTGGGCACAGCCGCGCCCAAAAATAACCGCCCGAAGGATGGGGCGCCAAGTTCGTCCAGCGGAAAAAGGCCACAAAAACGGGTGGGTTATAGCCTTGGGGGGTGGGGCTGGCCCACTTCGTTCGCCGGACTCGGAATGGCGCGAGACTTTGCGAGCGGCCTCCGTGTGCCAAAAATAGGCCGTGGGCACAGCCGCGCTAAAAAATAACCGCACGAAGGCCGGGGCGCCAAGTTCGTCCAGCGGAAAAAGGCCACAAAAACGGGTGGGCTATAGCCTTGGGGGGTGGGGCTGGCCAACTTCGTCCGCCGGACTCGCAATGGTGTGAGACTTTGCGAGCGGCCTCCGTGTGCCAAAAATAGGCCGTGGGCACAGCCGCGCCCAAAAATAACCGCCCGAAGGACGGGGCGCCAAGTTCGTCCAGCGGAAAAAGGCCACAAAATCGGGTGGGCTATAGCCTTGGTGGGTGGGGCCGGCCAACTTCGTCCACCGGACTCGGAAGGGCGCGAGACTTTGCGAGCGCCCTCCGTGTGCCAAAAATAGGCCGCAGGCACAGCCGCGATTAAATTTAACAGCCCGAAGGACGGGGCGCCAAGTTCGTCCAGCGGAAAAAGGCCACAAAATCGGGTGGGCGATAGCCTTGGGGGGTGGGGCCGGCCAACTTCGTCCACCGGACTCGGAAGGGCGCGAGACTTTGCGAGGGCCCTCCGTGTGCCAAAAATAGGCCGCAGGCACAGCCGCGATTAAATTTAACAGCCCGAAGGCCGGGGCCCCAAGTTCGTCCAGCGGAAAAAGGCCACGAAAACGGGTGGGCTATAGCCTTGGGGGGTGGGGCTGGCCAACTTCGTCCGCCGGACTCAGAATGGCGCGAGACTTTGCGAGCGGCCTCTGTGTGCCAAAAATAGGCCGCGGGCACAACCGCACCCAAAAATAACCGCCCGAAGGAGGGGGCCCCAAGTTCGTCCAGCTGAAAAAGTCCACAAAAACGGGTGGGCTATAGCCTTGGGGGGTGGGGCTGGCCCACTTCGTCCGCCGGACTCGGAATGCCGCGAGACTTTGCGAGGGGCCTCCGTGTACCAAAAATAGGCCGCGGGCAAAGCCGCGCCCAAAAATATCCGCCTGAAGGCCGGGCCGCCAAGTTCGTCCAGAGGAAAAAGGCCACAAAAACGGGTGGGCTATAGCCTCGGGGGTGGGGCTGGCCAACTTCGTCCGCCGGACTTGGAATGCCGCGAGACTTTGCGAGGGGCCTCCATGTTCCAAAAATAGGCCGCGGGCAAAGCCGTGCTGAAAAATAACCGCCCGAAGGCCGGGCCGCCAAGTTCGTCCAGCGGAAAGAGGCCACAAAAACGGGTGGGCTATAGCCTTGGGGGGTGGGGTGGGCCAACTTCGTCCGCCGGACTCGGAATGCCGCAAGACTTTGCGAGGGGCCTCCGTGTGCCAGAAATAGGCCGCGGGCAAAGCCGCGCCCAAAAATAACCGCCCGAAGGCCGGGGCGCCATGTTCGTCCAGCTGAAAAAGTCCACAAAAACGGGTGGGCTATAGCCTTGGGGGGTGGGGCTGGCCCACTTCGTCCGCCGGACTCGGAATGCCGCGAGACTTTGCGAGGGGCCTCCGTGTACCAAAAATAGGCCGTGGGAAAAGCCGCGCCCAAAAATAACCGCCTGAAGGCCGGGCCGCCAAGTTCGTCCAGAGGAAAAAGGCCACAAAAACGGGTGGGCTATAGCCTTGGGGGGTGGGGCTGGCCCACTTCGTCCGCCGGACTCGGAATGCCGCGAGACTTTGCGAGGGGCCTCCGTGTACCAAAAATAGGCCGCGGGCAAAGCCGCGCCCAAAAATAACCGCCTGAAGGCCGGGCCGCCAAGTTCGTCCAGAGGAAAAAGGCCACAAAAACGGGTGGGCTATAGCCTCGGGGGTGGGGCTGGCCAACTTCGTCCGCCGGACTTGGAATGCCGCGAGACTTTGCGAGGGGCCTCCATGTTCCAAAAATAGGCCGCGGGCAAAGCCGTGCTGAAAAATAACCGCCCGAAGGCCGGGCCGCCAAGTTCGTCCAGCGGAAAGAGGCCACAAAAACGGGTGGGCTATAGCCTTGGGGGGTGGGGCGGGCCAACTTCGTCCGCCGGACTCGGAATGCCGCAAGACTTTGCGAGGGGCCTCCGTGTGCCAGAAATAGGCCGCGGGCAAAGCCGCGCCCAAAAATAACCGCCCGAAGGCCGGGGCGCCATGTTCGTCCAGCTGAAAAAGTCCACAAAAACGGGTGGGCTATAGCCTGGGGGGGTGGGGCTGGCCAACATCGTCTGCCGGACTCGGAATGCCACGAGACTTTGCAAGGGGCCTCCGTGAGCCAAAAATAGGCCGCGGGCACAGCCGCGCCCAAAAATAACCACCTGAAGGCCGGGGCGTCAAGTTCGTCCAGCGGAAAAAGGCCACAAAAACGGGTGGGCTATAGCCTTGGGGGGTGGGGCTGGCCGACTTCGCCCGCCAGACTCGGAATGCCGCCAGACTTTGCGAGGGGCCTCCTGTGCCAAACATAGGCAGTGGGCAAAGCCACGCCCAAAAATAACCACCCAAAGGCCGGGCCACCAAGTTCGTCCATCGGAAAAAGGCCACAAAAACGGGTGGGCTACAGCCTTGGGGGGTGGGGCTGGCCAACTTTGTCCGTCGGACTCGGAATGGCGCGAGACTTTGCGAGCGGCCTCCGTGTGCCAAAAAAAGGCTGCGGGCACAGCCGCGCCCAAAAATAACCGCCCGAAGGACGGGGCACCAAGTTCGTCCAGCGGAAAAAGGCCACAAAAACGGGTGGGCTACAGCCTTGGGGGGTGGGGCTGGCCAACTTCGTCCGCCGGACTCGGAATGGCGCGAGACTTTGTGAGGTGCCTCCGTGTGCCAAAAATAGGCCGTGGTCACAGCCGCGACCTAAAATAACTGCCCGAAGGCCGGGGCGCCAAGTTCGTCCAGCGGAAAAAGGCCACAAAATCGGGTGGGCTATAGCCTTCGGGGGTGGGGCTGGCCAACTTCGTCCTCCGGACTCGGAATGGCGCGACACTTTGTGAGGCACCTCCATGTGCCAAAAATAGGCCGTGGGCACAGCCGTGCCCAAAAATAACCGCCCGAAGGCCGGGGCGCCAAGTTCGTCCAGCGGAAAAAGGCCACAAAAACGGGTGGGCTATAGCCTTTGGGGGGTGGGGCTGGCCAACTTCGTCCACCGGACTCGGAATGGCGCGAGACTTTGCGAGGCTCCTCCGTGTGCCAAAAATAGGCCGCAGGCACAGCCGCACCCAAAAATAACCGCCCGAAGACCGGGGCGCCAACTTCGTCCAGCGGAAAAAGGCCACAAAAACGGGTGGGCTATAGCCATGGGGGGTGGGGCTCGCCAACTTCGTCCGCTGGACTCGGAATGCCGCCAGACTTTGCGAGGCACCTCTGTGTGCCAAAAATAGGCCGCGGGCACAGCCACGCCCAAAAATAACCGCCCGGAGGCCGGGGAGCCAAGTTCGTCCAGCGGAAAAAGGCCACAAAAACGGGTGGGCTATTTCCTTGGGGGGTGGGGCTGGCCGACTTCGTCCGCCGCTCTCGGAATGGCGCGAGACTTTGCGAGGCGCCTCTGTGTGCCAAAAATAGGCCGTGGGAACAGCCGCGCCCAAAAATAGCCGCCCGAACGCCGGGCCGCCAAGTTCGTCCAGCAGAAAAAGCACACAAAAACGGGTGGGCTATTGCCTTGGGGGGTGGGGCTGGCCAACTTCGTCCGCCGGACTCGGAATGCCGCCAGACTTTGCGAGGCACCTCCGTGTGCCAAAAATAGGCCGTGGGCACAGCCGCACCCAAAAATAACTGCCCGAAGACCGGGGCGCCAAGTTCGTCCAGCGGAAAAAGGCCACAAAAACGGGTGGGCTATAGCCTTGGGGGGTGGGGCTGGCCAACTTCGTCCGCCGGATTTGGAATGGTGCGACACTTTGCGAGGTGCCTCCGAGTGCCAAAAATAGGCCGCGGGCACAGCCGCGCCAAAAAATAACCGCCCGAAGGCGGGGGCGCCAAGTTCGTCCAGCGGAAAAAGCCCACAAAAGCGGGTGGGCGATAGCCTTGGGGGGTGGGGCTGGCCGACTTCGTCCGCCGGACTCGGAATGGCACGAGACATTGCGAGGTACCTCCGTGTGCTAAAAATAGAGCGCGGGCACGGCCGCGCCCAAAATAACTGGCCGAAGGCCGGGCCGCCAAGTTCGTCCAGCGGAAAAAGGCCACAAAAACGGGTGGGCTATTTCCTTGGGGGGTGGGGCTGGCCAACTTCGTCCGCCGGACTCGGAATGGAGCGAGACTTTACGAGGCGCCTCCGTGTGCCAAAAGTGGCCGCGGGCACAGCCGCGCCCAAAAAACCGCCCGAAGGCCGGGGCGCCAAGTTCGTCCAGCGGAAAAATGCCACAAAACCGGTTGGGCTATAGCATTGGGGGGTGGGGCTGGCCAACTTCGTCCGCCGGACTCGGAATGGCACGAGACTTTGCGAGCGGCCTCCGTGTGCCAAAAATAGGCCGTGGGCATAGACGAGGCCAAAAATACCCGCCCGAAGGCCGGGGCGCCAAGTTCGTTGAGCGGAAAAAGGCCACAAAAACGGGTGGCCTATAGCCTTGGGGGGTGGGGCTGGCCAACTTCGACCGCCGGACTCGGAATGGCGCGAGACTTTGCGAGCAGGCTCCATGTGCCAAAAATAGGCCGCGGGCACAGCCTAGCCCAAAAATAACCGCCCGAAGGCCGGGGCGCCAAGTTCGTCCAGCGGAAAAAGGCCACAAAAACGGGTGGGCTATAGCCTTGGGGGGTGGGGCTGGCCAACTTCGTCCGCCGGACTCGGAATGGCGCGAGACTTTGCGAGCAAGCTCCATGTGCCAAAAATAGGCCGCGGGCACAGCCGGGCCCAAAAATAAATGCCCGAAGGCCGGGGCGCCAAGTTCGTCCATTGGAAAAAGGCCACAAAAACGGGTGGGCTATAGCCTTGGCGGGTGGGGCTGGCCAATTTCGTCCGCCGGACTCGGAATGGCGAGAGACTTTACGAGCGGCCTCCGTATGCCAAAAATAGGCCGCGGGCACAGCCGCGCCCAAAAATAACCACCCGAAGGGCGGGGCGTCAAGTTCGTCCAGCGGAAAAAGGCCACAAAAACGGGTGGGCTATAGCCTTGGGGGGTGGGGCTGGCCGACTTCGTCCGCCGGACTCGGAATGGCGCGAGACTTTACGAGCGGCCTCCGTGTGCCAAAAATAGGCCGCGGACATAGCCGCGCCCAAAAATAACCTCCCGAAGGCCGGGGCACCAAGTTCGTCCAGCGGAAAAAGGCCACAAAAACGGGTGGGCTATAGCCTTGGGGGGTGGGGCTGGCCAACTTTGTCCGCCGGACTCGGAATGGCACGAGACTTTGCGAGCGGCCACCGTGTACCAAAAATAAGCCGCGGGCACAGCCGCGCCCAAAAATAACAGCCCGAAGGCCGGGGCACCAAGTTCGTCCAGCGGAAAAAGGCCACAAAGACGGGTTGGCTGTAGCCTTGGGGGGTGGGGCTGGCCCAATTCGTCCGCCCGACTTGGAATGCCGCGAGACTTTGCGAGGGACCTCCGTGTGCCAAAAATAGGCCGCGGGCAAAGCCGCGCCCAAAAATAAGAGCCCGAAGGCCGGGGCACCAAGTTCGTCCAGCGGAAAAAGGCCACAAAAACGGGTGGGCTATAGCCTTCGGGGGTGGGGCCGGCCAACTTCGACCGTCGGACCCGGAATGGCGCGAGACTTTGCGAGCGGCCTCCGTGTAACAAAAATAGGCCGCAAACACAGCCGCGCCGAAAAATAACCGCCCGAAGGCCGGGGCGCCAAGTTCGTCCAGCAGAAAAAGGCCACAAAAACGGGTGGGCTACAGCCTTGGGGGGTGGGGCAGGCCAACTTCGTCCGCCGGACTCGGAATGCCGCGAGTCTTTGTGAGGGGCCTCCGTGTGCCAAAAATAGGCCGCGGGCAAAGCCGCGCCCAAAAATAACCCCCCCGAAGGCCGGGGCGTAAAGTTCGTCCAGCGGAAAAAGGCCACAAAAACGGGTGGGCTGTAGCCTTGGGGGGTGGGGCTGGCCAACTTCGTCCGCCGGACTCAGAATGCCACGAGACTTTACGAGGGGTCTCCGTGTGCCAAAAATAGGCCGCAGGGAAAGCCGCGCCCAAAAATAACCGCCCGAAGGCCAGGGCTCCAAGTTCGCCCAGCGGAAAAAGGCCACAAAAACGGGGGGGCTATAGCCTTGGGGGCTGGGGCTGGCCGACTTCGTCCACCGGACTCGGAATGCCGCGAGACATTGTAAGGGCCCTCTGTGTGCCAAAAATAGGCCGCGGGCAATGCCGCGCCGAAAAATAACCGCACGAAGGCCGGGGCGCCAAGTTCGTCCAGCGGAAAAAGGCCACAAAAACGGGTGGGCTATAGCCTTGAGGGGTGGGGCTGGCTAACTTCGTCCGCCGGACTCGGAATGCCGCAAGATTTTACGAGGGGCCTCCGTGTGCCAAAAATAGGCCGCGGGCAAAGCCGCGCCAAAAAATAACCACCCGAAGGCTGGGGCACCAAGTTCGTCCAGCGGAAAAAGGCCACAAAAACGGGTGGGCTATCGCCTTCGGGGGTGGGGCTAGCCAACTTCGTCTGCCGGACTCGGAAAGCCGGGAGGCTTTGCGAGGGGCCTCCGTGTGCCAAAAATAGGCCGCGGTCAAAGCCGCGCGCAAAAATACCGCCCGTAGGCCGGGGCGCCAAGTTCGTCCACCGGAAAAAGGCCACAAAAACGGGTGGGCTATTTCCTTGGGGGGTGGGACTGGCCAACTTCGTCCGCCGAACTCGGAATGCCGCGAGACTTTGTGAGGGGACTCCGTGTGCCAAAAATAACCACCCGAAGGCCTGGGCGCCAAGTTCGTCCAGCGGAAAAAGGCCACAAAAAAGGGTGGGCTATTGCCTTGGGGGGTGGGGCTGACCAACTTAGTCCGCCGGACTCGGAATGCCGCGAGACTTTGCGAGGGGACTCCGTATGCCAAAAATAGGCCGCGCGCAAAGCCGCGCCCAAAAATAACCGCCTGAAGGCCGGGGCGCCCAGTTCGTCCAGCGGAAAAAGTCCACAAAAATGGGTGGGCTATAGCCTTGGGGGGTGGGAATGGCTAATTCGTCCGCCGGACTCGGAATGCCGCGAGACTTTGCGAGGGGCCTCCATGTGCCAAAAATAGGCCGCGGGTAAATCCGCGTCCAAAATAACCACCCGAAGGCCGGGGCGCCAAGTTCGTCCAACGGAAAAAGGCCACAAAAACGGGTGCGCTATAGCCTGGGGGGGTGGGGCTGGCCAAGATCGTCTGCCGGACTCGGAATGCCGCGAGACTTTGCAAGGGGCCTCCGTGAGCCAAAAATAGGCCGCGGGCACAGCCGCGCACAAAAAAGTCCACCCGAAGGCCGGGGCGTCAAGTTTGTCCAGCGGAAAAAGGCCACAAAAACGGGTGGGCTATAGCCTTGGGGGGTGGGGCTGGCCGACTTCGCCCGCCAGACTCGGAATGCCGCCAGACTTTGCGAGGGGCTTCCTGTGCCAAACATAGGCAGTGGGCAAAGCCGCGCCCAAAAATAACCACCCGAAGGCCGGGCCACCAAGTTCGTCAACCGGAAAAAGGCCACAAAAACGGGTGGGCTACAGCCTTGGGGGGTGGGGCTGGCCAACTTCGTCCGCCGGACTCGGAATGGCGCGAGACTTTGCGAGCAGCCTCCGGGTGCCAAAAAAAGGCCGCGGGCACAGCCGCGCCCAAAAATAACCGCCCGAAGGACGGGGCACCAAGTTCGTCCAGCGGAAAAAGGCCACAAAAACGGGTGGGCTACAGCCTTGGGGGGTGGGGCTGGCCAACTTCGTCCGCCGGACTCGGAATGGCGCGAGACTTTGCGAGGTGCCTCCGTGCGCCAAAAATGGGCCGCGGTCACAGCCGCGCCCAAAAATAACCGCCCGAAGGCCGGGGTGTCAAGTTCGTCCAGCGGAAAAAGGCCACAAAAACGGGTGGGCTATAGCCTTGGGGGGTGGGGCTGGCCAACTTCGTCCGCCGGACTCGGAATGGCGCGAGACTTTGCGAGGTGCCTCCGTGTGCCAAAAATAGGCCGCGGTCACAGCCGCGCCCTAAAATAACCGCCCGAAGGCCGGGGCGCCAAGTTCGTCCAGCGGAAAAAGGCCACAAAATCGGGTGGGCTATAGCCTTAGGGGGTGGGGCTGGCCAACTTCGTCCGCCGGACTCGGAATGGCGCGAGACTTTGCGAGGCTCCTCCGTGTGCCAAAAACAGGCCGCAGGCACAGCCGCGCCCAAAAATAACCGCCCGAAGACCGGGGCGCCAACTTCGTCCAGCGGAAAAAGGCCACAAAAACGGGTGGGCTATAGCCATGGGGGCTGGGGCTGGCCGACTTCGTCCACCGGACTCGGAATGCCGCGAGACTTTGTAAAGGCCCTCTGTGTGCCAAAAATAGGCCGCGGGCAATGCCGCGCCCAAAAATAACCGCCCGGAGGCCGGGGAGCCAAGTTCGTCCAGCGGAAAAAGGCCACAAAAACGGGTGGGCTATTTCCTTGGGGGGTTGGGCTGGCCGACTTCGTCCGCCGGACTCGGAATGGCGCGAGACTTTGCGAGGCGCCTCTGTGTGCCAAAAATAGGCCGTGGGCACAGCCGCGCCCAAAAATAGCCGCCCGAAGGCCGGGGCGCGAAGTTCGTCCAGCAGAAAAAGCACACAAAAACGGGTGGGCTATTGCCTTGGGGGGTGGGGCTGGCCAACTTCGTCCGCCGGACTCGGAATGCCGCCAGACTTTGTGAGGCACCTCCGTGTGCCAAAAATAGGCCGCGGGCACAGCCGCGCCCAAAAATAACTGCCCGAAGACCGGGGCGCCAAGTTCGTCCAGCGGAAAAAGGCCACAAAAACAGGTGGGCTATAGCCTTGGGGGGTGGGGCTGGCCAACTTCATCCGCTGGACTCGGAATGGCACGACACATTGCGAGGCACCTCCGTGTGCCAAAAATAGGCCGCGGGCACAGCCGCGCCCAAACATAACCACCCGAAGGCCGGGGCATCAAGTTCGTCCAGCGGAAAAAGCCAACAAAAACGGGTGGGCTATAGCCTTGGGGGGTGGGGCTGGCCAACTTCATCCGCCGGACTCGGAATGGCGCGAGACTTTGCGAGGCACCTCCGTGTGCCAAAAATAGGCCGCCGGCAGAGCCACGGCCAAAAATAACCGCCCGAAGGCCGGGGCGCCAAGTTCGTCCAGCGGAAAAAGGCCACAAAAACGGGTGGGCTATAGCCTTGGGGGGTGGGGCTGGCCAACTTCGTCCGCCGGATTTGGAATGGTGCGACACTTTGCGAGGTGCCTCCGAGTGCCAAAAATAGGCCGCGGGCACAGCCGCGCCCAAAAATAACCGCCCGAAGGCCGGGGCGCCAAGTTCGTCCAGCGGAAAAAGGCCACAAAAACGGGTGGGCTATAGCCTTGGGGGATGGGGCTGGCCAAGTTCGTCCGCCGGACTCGGAATGGAGTGAGACTTTGCGAGGCGCCTCTGTGTGCCAAAAATAGGCCGTGGGCACAGCCGCGCCCAAAAATAGCAGCCCAAAGGCCGGGGCGCCAAGTTCGTCCAGCCGAAAAAGCCCACAAAAACGGGTGGGCTATTTCCTTGGGGGGTGAGGCTGGCCGAATTCGTCCGCCGGACTCGGAATGGCGCGAGACTTTGCGAGGCGCCTCTGCGTGCCAAAAATAGGCCGTGGGCACAGCCGCGCCCAAAAATAGCAGCCCGAAGGCCGGGGCGCGAAGTTCGTCCAGCAGAAAAAGTCCACAAAAACGGGTGGGCTATTGCCTTGGGGGGTGGGGCTGGCCAACTTCGTCCGCCGGACTCGGAATGGCGCGAGATTTTACGAGGTGCCACCGTGTGCCAAAAATAGGCGGCGGGCACAGCCGCGCCCAAAAATAATCGCCCGAAGACGGGGGCACCAAGTTCGTCCAGCGGAAAAAGCCCACAAAAGCGGGTGGGCGATAGCCTTGGGGGGTGGGGCTGGCCAACTTCGTCCGCCGGACTCGGAATGCCGCCAGACTTTGTGAGGCGCCTTCATGTGCCAAAAATAGGACGCGGGCACAGCCGCGCCCAAAAATAACCGCCCGATGGCCGGGGCGCCAAGTTCGTCCAGCGGAAAAAGCCCCCAAAAACTAGTGGGCTATAGCCTTGGGGGGGGGGGGGGGGCTGGCCACCTTCGTCCGCCGGACTCGGAATGGTGCGAGACATTGCGAGGCGCCTCCGTGTACCAAAAATAGGCCGCGGGCACAGCCGCGCCCAAAAATAACTGCCGGAAGGCCGGGGCACCAAGTTCGTCCAGCGGAAAAAGGCCACAAAAACGGGTGGGCTATTTCCTTGGGGGGTGGGGCTGGCCGACTTCGTCCGCCGGACTCGGAATGGAGTGAGACTTTGCGAGGCGCCTCTGTGTGCCAAAAAAAGGCCGTGGGCACAGCCGCGCCCAAAAATAGCAGCCCAAAGGCCGGGTCGCCAAGTTCGTCCAGCAGAAAAAGCCCACAAAAACGGGTGGGCTATTGCCTTGGGGGGTGGGGCTGGCCAACTTCGTCCGCCGGACTCGGAATGGCGCGAGACTTTACGAGGCGCCACCGTGTGCCAAAAATAGGCCGCAGGCACAGCCACGCCCAAAAATAATCGGCCGAAGACCGGGGCGCCAAGTTCGTCCAGCGGAAAAAGGCCACAAAAACGGGTGGGCTATCGCCTTGGGGTGTGGGGCTGGCCGACTTCGTCCGCCGGAGTCGGAATGCCGCGAGACTTTGCGAGGCGCCTCCGTGTGCCAAAAATAGGCCGCGGGCACAGCCGCGCCCAAAAATAACCGCCCGATGGCCGGGGCGCCAAGTTCGTCCATCGGAAAAAGCCCGCAAAAACGAGTGGGCTATAGCCTTGGGGGGGGGGGGGGCGGCCACCTTCGTCCGCCGGATTCGGAATGGCGCGAGACTTTGTGAGGCACCTCAATGTGCCAAAAATAGGCCGCGGGCACAGCCGTGCACAAAAATAACCACCCGAAGGCCGGGGCGCCAAGTTCGTCCAGCGGAAAAAGCCCACAAAAACGGGTGGGCTATAACCTTGGGGGGTGGGGCTGGCCAACTTCATCCGCCGGACTCGGAATGGCGCGAGACTTTGCGAGGCGCCTCCGTGTGCCAAAAATAGGCCGCCGGCAGAGCCACGGCCAAAAATAACCGCCCGAAGGCCGGGGCGTCAAGTTCGTCAAGCGGAAAAACCCCACAAAAACGGGTGGGCTATAACCTTGGGGGGTGGGGCCGGCCAACTTCGTCCGCAGGACTCGGAATGGTGCGAGACTTTGCGAGTCACCTCCGTGTGCCAAAAATAGGCCGCAGGCACAGCCGCGCCCAAAAATAACCGCCCGAAGGCCGGGGCGCCAAGTTCGTCCAGCGGAAAAAGGCCAGAAAAACGGGTGGGCTATACCCTTGGGGGGTTGGGCTGGCCAACATCGTCCGCCGGACTCGGAATGGAGCGAGACTTTGTGAGGCACCTCCGTGTGCCAAAAAGTGGCCGCGGGCACAGCCGCGCCCAAAAATAACCTCCCGAAGGCCGGGGCGCCAAATTCGCCCAGCGGAAAAAGGCCACAAAAACGGGTGGGCTATAGCCTTGGGGGGTGGGGCTGGCCAACTTCGTCCACCGGACTCGGAATGGAGCGAGACTTTGCGAGACGCCTCCGTGTGCCAAAAAGTGGCCGCGGGTACAGCCGCGCCCAAAAATAACCGCCCGTAGGCCGGGGAGCCAAGTTCGTCCAGCGGAAAAAGGCCGCAAAAACGGGTGGGCTATAGCCTTGGGGGGTGGGGCTGGCCAACTTCGTCCGCCGGACTCGGAATGGCGCGAGACTTTGCGAGGCGCCTCCGTGTACCAAAAGTAGGCCACGGGCACAGCGGTAGCCAAAAATAACCGCCCGAAGGCCGGGGCGCCAAGTTCGTCCAGCGGAAAAAGGCCACAAAAACGGGTGGACTATATCCTTGGGGGGTGGGGCTGGCCAACATCGTCCGCCGGACTCGGAATGGAGCGAGACTTTACGAGGCGCCTCCGTGTGCCAAAAGTGGCCGCGGGCACAGCCGCGCCCAAAAAACCGCCCGAAGGCCGGGGCGCCAAGTTCGTCCAGCGGAAAAAGC
This sequence comes from Citrus x changshan-huyou, assembly GCA_039657385.1. Classification (NCBI taxonomy): domain Eukaryota; kingdom Viridiplantae; phylum Streptophyta; class Magnoliopsida; order Sapindales; family Rutaceae; genus Citrus; species Citrus x changshan-huyou. The sequence goes on from JBCGBO010000016.1 coordinate 1,186,985, forward strand.
CCACAAAAAAGGGTGGGCTATAGCCTTGGGGGGTAGGGCCGGCCCACTTCGTCCGCCGGACTCGGAATGGCGCGAGACTTTGCGAGCGGCCTCCGTGTGCCAAAAATAGGACACGGGCACAGCTGCGCACAAAAATAACCGCCCGAAGGCCGGGGCGCCAAGTTCGTCCAGCGGAAAAAGGCCACAAAAACGGGTGGGCTATAGCCTTGGGGGGTGGGGCTGGCCAAGTTCGTCCCCCGGACTCGGAATGCCGCGAGACTTTGCGAGCGGCCTCCGTGTGCCAAAAATAGGCCGCGGGCACAGCCGCCTCCAAAAATAACTGCCCGAAAGCCGGGGCTCCAAGTTCGTCCTGGGAAAAATGCCACAAAAACGGGTGGGCTATAGCCTTCGGGGGTGGGGCTGGCCAACTTCGGCCGCCGGACTCGGAATGGGGCGAGACTTTGCGAGCGGCCTCCGTGTGCCAAAAATAGGCCGCGGGCACAGCCGTGCCCAAAAATAACAGCCTGAAGGCCGGGGCGCCAAGTTCGTCTAGCGGAAAAAGCCCACGAAAACGGGTGGGCTATAGCCTTGGGTGGTGGGGCTGGCCAACTTCATCCGCCGGACTCGGAATGGCGCGAGACTTTGCGAGGCGCCTCCGTGTGCCAAAAATAGGCTGCGGGCATAGCCGCGCCCAAAAATAACCGCCCGAAGGCCGGTGCGCCAAGTTCGTCCAACGGATAAATGCCACAAAAACGGGTGGGCTATAGCCTTGGGGGGTGGGCTATAGCAAGGGGCCTCTGTGTGCCAAACATAGGCCACGGACAAAGCCGAGCACACAAATAACCGCCCGAAGGCCGGGGCGCCAAGTTCGTCCAGCGGAAAAAGGCCACAAAAACGTGTCGGCTATAGCCTTGGGGGGTGGGCTGGCCAACTTCGTCCGCCGGACTCGGACTGCCACGAGACTTCGCGAGGGGCCTCCGTGTGCCAAATATAGGCCGCGGGCAAAGCCTCGCCCAAAAATAACCGCCCGAAGGCCGGGGCGCCAAGTTCGTCCAGCGGAAAAAGGCCACAAAAACGGGTGGGCTATAGCCTTGGGGGGTGGTGCAGGCCGACTTCATCCGCCGGACTCGGAATTCCGCGACAATTTGCGAGGGGCCTCCATGTGCCAAAAATAGGCCACGGGCAAAGCCGCGCCCAAAAATAACCGCCCGAAGGCCGGGGCGCCAAGTTCGTCCAGCGGAAAAAGGCCACAAAAACGGGTGCGCTATAGCCTTGGGGGGTGGGGCTCGCCAACTTCGTCCGCCGGACTTGGAATGCCGCGAGACGTTGCGAGCGGCCTCCATGTGCCAAAAATAGGCCGCGGGCTAAGCCGCGCCCAAAAAAAACTGCCCGAAGGCCGGGGCGCCAAGTTCGTCCAGCGGAAAAAGGCCACAAAAATGGGTGGGCTATAGCCTTGGGGGGTGGGGCTGGCCCACTTCGTCCGCCGTTCTTGGAATGCCGTGAGACTTTGCGAGGGGTCTCCATGTGCCAAATATCGGCCGCGGGCAAAGCCGCGCCCAAAAATAACCGCCCCAAGACCGGGGCGCCAAGTTTGTCCAGCCGAAAAAGGCCACAAAAATGGGTGGGCTATAGCCTTGGGGGGTGGGGCTGGCCAACTTCATCCGCCGGACTCGGAATGCCATGCGAGACTTTGCGAGGGGCCTCCATGTGCTAAAAATATGCCGTGGGCAAAGCCGCGCCCAAAAATAACCGCTCGAAGGCCGGGGCGCCAAGTTCGTCCAGCGGAAAAAGGCCACAAAAACGGGTGGGCTATAGCCTTGGGGGGTGGGGCTGGCCAACTTCATCCGCCGGACTCGGAATGCCATGCGAGACTTTGCGAGGGGCCTCCGTGTGGCAAAAATAGGCCGTGGGCACAGCCGCGCCCAAAAATAACCACCCGAAGGCCAGGGCGCCAAGTTCGTCCAGCGGAAAAAGGCCACAAAAACGGGTGGGCTATAGCCTTGGGGGGTGGGGCTGGCCAACTTCGTCCGCCGGACTCGGAATGCCGCGAGACTTTGCAAGGGGCCTCTGTGTGCCAAACATAGGCAATGGACAAAGCCGAGCACACAAATAACCGCCCGAAGGCCGGGGCGCCAAGTTCGTCCAGCGGAAAAAGGCCACAAAAACGTGTGGGCTATAGCCTTGGGGGGTGGGCTGGCCAACTTCGTCCGCCGGACTCGGAATGCCACGAGACTTCGCAAGGGGCCTCCGTGTGCCAAATATAGGCCGCGGGCAAAGCCTCGGCCAAAAATAGCCGCCCGAAGGCCGGTGCGCCAAGTTCGTCCAGCGGAAAAAGGCCAGAAAAACGGGTGGGCTATAGCCTTGGGGGGTGGTGCTGGCCGAATTCGTCCGCCGGACTCGGAATGCCGCGACAATTTGCGAGGGGCCTCCATGTGCCAAAAATAGGCAGCGGGCAAAGCCGCGCCCAAATATAACTGCCCGAAGGCCGGGGCGCCAAGTTCGTCCAGCGGAAAAAGGCCACAAAAACGGGTGGGCTATAGCCTTGGGGGGTGGGGCTGGCCCACTTCGTCAGCCTGACTCGGAATTCCGCGAGACTTTGCGAGCAGCCTTCGTGTGCCAAAAATAGGCCGCGGGCACAGCCGTACCCAAAAATAACCGCCCGAAGGCCGGGACGCCACATTCGTCCAGCGGAAAAAGGCCACAAAAACGGGTGGGCTATAGCCTTGGGGGGTGGGGCTGGCCCACTTCGTCAGCCTGACTCGGAATACCGCGAGACTTTGCGAGCGGCCTCCGTGTGCCAAAAATAGGATGGGGACAAAGCCGCGCCCAAAAATAACCGCCCGAAGGCCGGGGTGCCAAGTTCGTCCAGCGGAAAAAGGCCACAAAAACGGGTGGGCTATAGCCTTGGGGAGTGGGGCTGGCCAACTTCGTCCGCCGGACTCGGAATGTCGCGAGACTTTGCGAGGGGCCTCCGTGTGTCAAAAATAGGCCGCGGGCAAAGCCGCGCCCAAAAATAACCGTCCGAAGGCCGGGGTGCCAAGTTCGTCCAGCGGAAAAAGGCCACAAAAACGGGTGGGCAATAGCCTTGGGGGGTGGGGCTGGCCAACTTCGTCCGCTGGACTCGGAATGCCACGACACTTTGCGAGGGGCCTCTGTGTGCCAAAAATAGGCTGCGGGCAAACCCGCGCCCAAAAATAACCGCCCGAAGGCCGGGGCGCCAAGTTCGTCCAGCGGAAAAAGGCCACAAAAACGGGTGGGCTATAGCCTTGGGGGCTGGGGCTGGCCGACTTCGTCCGCCGGACCCGGAATGTCGCGAGACTTTGCGAGGGGCTTCCGTGTCCCAAAAATAGGCCGCGGGCAAAGCCGCGCCCAAAAATAACCGCCCGAAAGCCGAGGCGCCAAGTTCGTCCAGCGAAAAAAGGCCACAAAAACGGGTTGGCTATAGCCTTGGGGGGTGGGGCTGGCCAACTTCGTCCGCCGGACTCGGAATGCCGCGAGACTTTGTAAGGGGCCTCTGTGTGCCAAACATAGGCCACGGACAAAGCCGAGCACACAAATAACCGCCCGAAGGCCGGGGCGCCAAGTTCGTCCAGCGGAAAAAGGCCACAAAAACGTGTCGGCTATAGCCTTGGGGGGTGGGCTGGCCAACTTCGTCCGCCGGACTCGGAATACCACGAGACTTCGCGAGGGGCCTCCGTGTGCCAAATATAGGCCGCGGGCAAAGCGTCTCCCAAAAATAACCGCCCGAAGGCCGGGGCGCCAAGTTCGTCCAGCGGAAAAAGGCCACAAAAACGGGTGGGCTATAGCCTTGGGGGGTGGTGCTGGCCGACTTCGTCCGCCGGACTCGGAATGCCGCGACAATTTGCGAGGGGCCTCCATGTGCCAAAAATAGGCAGCGGGCAAAGCCGCGCCCAAAAATAACTACGCGAAGGCCGGGGCGCCAAGTTCGTCCAGCGGAAAAAGGCCACAAAAACGGGTGGGCTATAGCCTTGGGGGGTGGGGCTGGCCCACTTCGTAAGCCTGTCCCGGAATGCCGCGAGACTTTGCGAGCGGCCTCCGTGTGCCAAAAATAGGCCGCGGGCACAGCCGTACCCAAAAATAACCGCCCGAAGGCCGGGGCGCCACGTTCGTCCAGCGGAAAAAGGCCACAAAAACGGGTGGGCTATAGCCTTGGGGGGTGGGGCTGGCCCACTTCGTCAGCCTGACACGGAATACCGCGAGACTTTGCGAGCGGCCTCCGTGTGCCAAAAATAGGACGGGGACAAAGCCGCGCCCAAAAATAACCGCCCGAAGGCCGGGGTGCCAAGTTCGTCCAGCGGAAAAAGGCCACAAAAACGGGTGGGCTATAGCCTTGGGGGGCGGGGCTGGCCAACTTCGTCCGCCGGACTCGGAATGCCGCGAGACTTTGCGAGGGGCCTCCGTGTGCCAAAAATAGGCCACGGGCAAAGCCGCGCCCAAAAATAACCGCCCGAAGGCCGGGGAGCCAAGTTCGTCCAGCGGAAAAAGGCCACAAAAACGGGTGGGCTATAGCCTTGGGGGGTGGGGCTGGCCAACTTCGTCCGCTGGACTCGGAATGCCACGAGATTTTACGAGGGGCCTCCGTGTGCCAAAAATAGGCCGCGGCCAAAGCCGCGCCCAAAAATAACCGCCCGAAGGCCGGGGCGCCAAGTTCGTCCAGCGGAAAAAGGCCACAAAAACGGGTGGGCTATAGCCTTGGGGGCTGGGGCTGGCCGACTTCGTCCGCCGGACCCGGAATGTCGCGAGACTTTGCTAGGGGCTTCCGTGTTCCAAAAATAGGCTGCGGGCAAAGCCGCGCCCAAAAATAACCGCCCGAAAGCCGGGGCGCCAAGTTCGTACAGCGGAAAAAGGCCACAAAAACGGGTTGGCTATAGCCTTGGGGGGTGGGGCTGGCCAACTTCGTCCGCCGGACTCAGAATGCCGCGAGACTTTGCAAGGGGCCTCTGTGTGCCAAACATAGGTCACGGACAAAGCCGAGCACACAAATAACCGCCCGAAGGCCGGGGCGCCAAGTTCGTCCAGCGGAAAAAGGACACAAAAACATGTCGGCTATAGCCTTGGGGGGTGGGCTGGCCAACTTCGTCCGCCGGACTCGGAATACCACGAGACTTTGCGAGGGGCCTCCGTGTGCCAAATATAGGCCGCGGGCAAAGTCTCGCCCAAAAATAACTGCCCGAAGGCCGGGGCGCCAAGTTCGTCCAGCGGAAAAAGGCCACAAAAACGGGTGGGCTATAGCCTTTGGGGGTGGGGCTGGCCAACTTCGTCCGCCGTACTCGGAATGCCGCGAGACGTTGCAAGGGGCCTCCGTGTGCCAAAAATCGGCCTCGGGCAAAGCCGCGCCCAAAAAAAACAGCCCGAAGGCCGGGGCGCCAAGTTCGTCCAGCGGAAAAAGGCCACAGAAACGGGTGGGCTATAGCCTTGGGGGGTGGGGCTGGCCCACTTCGTCCGCCGTTCTTGGAATGCCGTGAGACTTTGCGAGGGGTCTCCATGTGCCAAATATCAGCCGCGGGCAAAGCCGCGCTCAAAAATAACCACCCCAAGACCGGGGCACCAAGTTCGTCCAGCCGAAAAAGGCCACAAAAATGGGTGGGCTATTGCCTTGGGGGGTGGGGCTGGGCAACTTCATCCGCCGGACTCGGAATGCCGTGCGAGACTTTGCGAGGGGCCTCCATGTGCTAAAAATATGCCGTGGGCAAAGCCGTGCCCAAAAATAACCACTCGAAGGCCGGGGCGCAAAGTTCGTCCAGCGGAAAAAGACCACAAAAATGGGTGGGCTATAGCCTTGGGGGGTGGGGCTGGCCAACTTTGTCCGCCGGACTCGGAATGCCGCGAGACTTTGCGAGGGGCCTCCGTGTGCCAAAAATAGGCCGTGGGCACAGCCGCGCCCAAAAATAACCACCCGAAGGCCAGGGCGCCAAGTTCGTCCAGCGGAAAAAGGCCACAAAAACGGGTGGGATATAGCCTTGGGGGGTGGGGCTGGCCAACTTCGTCCGCCGGACTCGGAATGCCGCGAGACTTTGTAAGGGGCCTCTGTGTGCCAAACATAGGCAATGGACAAAGCCGAGCACACAAATAACCGCCCGAAGGCCGGGGCGCCAAGTTCGTCCAGCGGAAAAAGGCCACAAAAACGGGTGCGCTATAGCCTTGGGGGGTGGGGCTGGCCAACTTTGTCCGCCGGACTCGGAATGGCACGAGACTTTGCGAGCGGCCACCGTGTAACAAAAATAAGCCGCGGGCACAGCCGCGCCCAAAAATAACAGCCCGAAGGCCGGGGCACCAAGTTCGTCCAGCGGAAAAAGGCCACAAAGACGGGTTGGCTGTAGCCTTGGGGGGTGGGGCTGGCCCAATTCGTCCGCCGGACTTGGAATGCCGCGAGACTTTGCGAGGGGCCTCCGTGTGCCAAAAATAGGCCGCGGTCAAAGCCGCGCCCAAAAATAACAGCCCGAAGGCCGGGGCACCAAGTTCGTCCAGCGGAAAAAGGCCACAAAAACGGGTGGGCTATAGCCTTGGGGGGTGGGGCCGGCCAACTTCGACCGTCGGACCCGGAATGGCGCGAGACTTTGCGAGCGGCCTCCGTGTAACAAAAATAGGCCGCAAACACAGCCGCGCCGAAAAATAACCGCCCGAAGGCCGGGGCGCCAAGTTCGTCCAGCAGAAAAAGGCCACAAAAACGGGTGGGCTACAGCCTTGGGGGGTGGGGCAGGCCAACTTCGTCCGCCGGACTCGGAATGCCGCGAGTCTTTGGGAGGGGCCTCCGTGTGCCAAAAATAGGCCGCGGGCAAAGCCGCGCCCAAAAATAACCGCCCGAAGGCCGGGGCTCCAAGTTCGCCCAGCGGAAAAAGGCCACAAAAACGGGGGGGCTATAGCCTTGGGGGCTGGGGCTGGCCGACTTCGTCCGCCGGACTCGGAATGCCGCGAGACTTTGTAAGGGCCCTCGGTGTGCCAAAAATAGGCCGCGGTCAATGCCGCGCCGAAAAATAACCGCACGAAGGCCGGGGCGCCAAGTTCGTCCAGCGGAAAAAGGCCACAAAAATGGGTGGGCTATAGCCTTGAGGGGTGGGGCTGGCTAACTTCGTCCGCCGGACTCGGAATGCCGCAAGATTTTACGAGGGGCCTCCGTGTGCCAAAAATAGGCCGCGGGCAAAGCCGCGCCAAAAAATAACCACCCGAAGGCTGGGGCGCCAAGTTCGTCCAGCGGAAAAAGGCCACAAAAACGGGTGGGCTATCGCCTTCGGGGGTGGGGCTAGCCAACTTCGTCTGCCGGACTCGGAAAGCCGGGAGACTTTGCGAGGGGCCTCCGTGTGCCAAAAATAGGCCGCGGTCAAAGCCGCGCGCAAAAATACCGCCCGTAGGCCGGGGCGCCAAGTTCGTCCACCGGAAAAAGGCCACAAAAACGGGTGGGCTATTTCCTTGGGGGGTGGGGCTGGCCAACTTCGTCCGCCGGACTCGGAATGCCGCGAGACTTTGTGAGGGGCCTCCGTGTGCCAAAAATAACCACCCGAAGGCCTGGGCGCCAAGTTCGTCCAGCGGAAAAAGGCCACAAAAAAGGGTGGGCTATTGCCTTGGGGGGTGGGCTGACCAACTTAGTCCGCCGGACTCGGAACGCCGCGAGACTTTGCGAGGGTACTCCGTATGCCAAAAATAGGCCGCGCGCAAAGCCGCGCCCAAAAATAACCGCCTGAAGGCCGGGGCGCCCAGTTCGTCCAGCGGAAAAAGGCCACAAAAACGGGTGGGCTATAGCCTTGGGGGGTGGGAATGGCTAATTCGTCCGCCGGACTCGGAATGCCGCGAGACTTTGCGAGGGGCCTCCATGTGCCAAAAATAGGCCGCGGGTAAAGCCGCGTCCAAAATAACCACCCGAAGGCCGGGGCGCCAAGTTCGTCCAACGGAAAAAGGCCACAAAAACGGGTGCGCTATAGCCTAGGGGGGTGGGGCTGGCCAAGATCGTCTGCCGGACTCGGAATGCCGCGAGACTTTGCAAGGGGCCTCCGTGAGCCAAAAATAGGCCGCGGGCATAGCCGCGCACAAAAATATCCACCCGAAGGCCGGGGCGTCAAGTTCGTCCAGCGGAAAAAGCCAACAAAAACGGGTGGGCTATAGCCTTGGGGGGTGGGGCTGGCCAACTTCGTCCGCCGGATTTGGAATGGTGCGACACTTTGCGAGGAGCCTCCGAGTGCCAAAAATAGGCCGCGGGCACAGCCGCGCCCAAAAAAAACCGCCCGAAGGCCGGGGCGCCAAGTTCGTCCAGCGGAAAAAGCCAACAAAAACGGGTGGGCTATAGCCTTGGGGGGTGGGGCTGGCCAACTTCGTCCGCCGGATTTGGAATGGTGCGACACTTTGCGAGGAGCCTCCGAATGCCAAAAATAGGCCACGGGCACAGCCGCGCCCAAAAATAACCGCCCGAAGGCCGGGGCGCCAAGTTCGTCCAGCGGAAAAAGGCCACAAAAACGGGTGGGCTATAGCCTTGGGGGGTGGGGCTGGCAAAGTTCGTCCGCCGGACTCGGAATGGAGTGAGACTTTGTGAGGCGCCTCTGTGTGCCAAAAATAGGCCGTGGGCACAGCCGCGCCCAAAAATAGCAGCCCAAAGGCGGGGCGCCAAGTTCGTCCAGCAGAAAAAGCCCACAAAAACGGGTGGGCTATTTCCTTGGGGGGTGGGGCTGCCCGACTTCGTCCGCCGGACTCGGAATGGCGCGAGACTTTGCGAGGCGCCTCTACGTGCCAAAAATAGGCCGTGGGCACAGCCGCGCCCAAAAATAGCAGCCCGAAGGCCGGGGCGCCAAGTTCATCCAGCAGAAAAAGTCCACAAAAACGGGTGGGCTATTGCCTTGGGGGGTGGGGCTGGCCAACTTTGTCCGCCGTACTCGGAATGGCGCGAGACTTTACGAGTCGCCACCGTGTGCCAAAAATAGGCCGCGGGCACAGCCGTGCCCAAAAATAATCGCCCGAAGACGGGGGCACCAAGTTCGTCCAGCGGAAAAAGCCCACAAAAGCGGGTGGGCGATAGCCTTGGGGGGTGGGGCTGGCCAACTTCGTCCGCCGGACTCGGACTGCCACGAGACTTCGCGAGGGGCCTCCGTGTGCCAAATATAGGCCGCGGGCAAAGCCTCGCCCAAAAATAACCGCCCGAAGGCCGGGGCGCCAAGTTCGTCCAGCGGAAAAAGGCCACAAAAACGGGTGGGCTATAGCCTTGGGGGGTGGTGCTGGCCGACTTCATCCGCCGGACTCGGAATTCCGCGACAATTTGCGAGGGGCCTCCATGTGCCAAAAATAGGCCACGGGCAAAGCCGCGCCCAAAAATAACCGCCCGAAGGCCGGGGCTTCAAGTTCGTCCAGCGGAAAAAGGCCACAAAAACGGGTGCGCTATAGCCTTGGGGGGTGGGGCTCGCCAACTTCGTCCGCCGGACTTGGAATGCCGTGAGACGTTGCGAGGGGCCTCCGTGTGCCAAAAATAGGCCGCGGGAAAAGCCGCGCCCAAAAAAAACTGCCCGAAGGCCGGGGCGCCAAGTTCGTCCAGCGGAAAAAGGCCACAAAAATGGGTGGGCTATAGCCTTGGGGGGTGGGGCTGGCCCACTTCGTCCGCCGTTCTTGGAATGCCGTGAGACTTTGCGAGGGGTCTCCATGTGCCAAATATCGGCCGCGGGCAAAGCCGCGCCCAAAAATAACCGCCCCACGACCGGGGCGCCAAGTTCGTCCAGCCGAAAAAGGCCACAAAAATGGGTGGGCTATAGCCTTGGGGGGTGGGGCTGGCCAACTTCATCCGCCGGACTCGGAATGCCATGCGAGACTTTGCGAGGGGCCTCCATGTGCTAAAAATATGCCGTGGGCAAAGCCGCGCCCAAAAATAACCGCTCGAAGGCCGGGGCGCAAAGTTCGTCCAGCGGAAAAAGGCCACAAAAATAGGTGGGCTATAGCCTTGGGGGGTGGGGCTGGCCAACTTCGTCCGCCGGACTCGGAATGCCGCGAGACTTTGCGAGGGGCCTCCGTGTGCCAAAAATAGACTGCGGGCAAACCCGCGCCCAAAAATAACCGCCCGAAGGCCGGGGCGCCAAGTTCGTCCAGCGGAAAAAGGCCACAAAAACGGGTGGGCTATAGCCTTGGGGGCTGGGGCTGGCCGACTTCGTCCGCCGGACCCGGAATGTCGCGAGACTTTGCGAGGGGCTTCCGTGTCCCAAAAATAGGCCGTGGGCAAAGCCGCGCCCAAAAATAACCGCCCGAAAGCCGAGGCGCCAAGTTCGTCCAGCGGAAAAAGGCCACAAAAACGGGTTGGCTATAGCCTTGGGGGGTGGGGCTGGCCAACTTCGTCCGCCGGACTCGGAATGCCGCGAGACTTTGTAAGGGGCCTCTGTGTGCCAAACATAGGCCACGGACAAAGCCGAGCACACAAATAACCGCCCGAAGGCCGGGGCGCCAAGTTCGTCCAGCGGAAAAAGGCCACAAAAACGTGTCGGCTATAGCCTTGGGGGGTGGGCTGGCCAACTTCGTCCGCCGGACTCGGAATGCCACGAGACTTCGCGAGGGGCCTCCGTGTGCCAAATATAGGCCGCGGGCAAAGCGTCTCCCAAAAATAACCGCCCGAAGACCGGGGCGCCAAGTTCGTCCAGCGGAAAAAGGCCACAAAAACGGGTGGGCTATCCTTGGGGGGTGGTGCTGGCCGACTTCGTCCGCCGGACTCGGAATGCCGCGACAATTTGCGAGGGGCCTCCATGTGCCAAAAATAGGCAGCGGGCAAAGCCGCGCCCAAAAATAACTGCCCGAAGGCCGGGGCGCCAAGTTCGTCCAGCGGAAAAAGGCCACAAAAACGGGTGGGCTATAGCCTTGGGGGGTGGGGCTGGCCCACTTCGTAAGCCTGTCTCGGAATGCCGCGAGACTTTGCGAGCGGCCTCCGTGTGCCAAAAATAGGCCGCGGGCACAGCCGTACCCAAAAATAACCGCCCGAAGGCCGGGGCGCCACGTTCGTCCAGCGGAAAAAGGCCACAAAAACGGGTGGGCTATAGCCTTGGGGGGTGGGGCTGGCCCACTTCGTCAGCCTGACACGGAATACCGCGAGACTTTGCGAGCGGCCTCCGTGTGCCAAAAATAGGACGGGGACAAAGCCGCGCCCAAAAATAACCGCCCGAAGGCCGGGGTGCCAAGTTCGTCCAGCGGAAAAAGGCCACAAAAACGGGTTGGCTATAGCCTTGGGGGGTGGGGCTGGCCAACTTCGTCCGCCGGACTCGGAATGCCGCGAGACTTTGTAAGGGGCCTCTGTGTGCCAAACATAGGCCACGGACAAAGCCGAGCACACAAATAACCGCCCGAAGGCCGGGGCGCCAAGTTCGTCCAGCGGAAAAAGGCCACAAAAACGTGTCGGCTATAGCCTTGGGGGGTGGGCTGGCCGACTTCGTCCGCCGGACTCGGAATGCCACGAGACTTTGCGAGGGGCCTCCGTGTGCCAAATATAGGCCGCGGGCAAAGCGTCTCCCAAAAATAACCGCCCGAAGGCCGGGGTGCCAAGTTCGTCCAGCGGAAAAAGGCCACAAAAACGGGTGGGCTATAGCCTTGGGGGGTGGTGCTGGCCGACTTCGTCCGCCGGACTCGGAATGCCGCGACAATTTGCGAGGGGCCTCATTGTGCCAAAAATAGGCAGCGGGCAAAGCCGCGTCCAAAAATAACTGCCCGAAGGCCGGGGCGCCAAGTTCGTCCAGCGGAAAAAGGCCACAAAAACGGGTGGGCTATAGCCTTGGGGGGTGGGGCTGGCCCACTTCGTAAGCCTGTCTCGGAATGCCGCGAGACTTTGCGAGCGGCCTCCGTGTGCCAAAAATAGGCCGCGGGCACAGCCGTACCCAAAAATAACCGCCTGAAGGCCGGGGCGCCACGTTCGTCCTGCGGAAAAAGGCCACAAAAACGGGTGGGCTATAGCCTTGGGGGGTGGGGCTGGCCCACTTCGTCAGCCTGACACGGAATACCGCGAGACTTTGCGAGCGGCCTCCGTGTGCCAAAAATAGGACGGGGACAAAGCCGCGCCCAAAAATAACCGCCCGAAGGCCGGGGTGCCAAGTTCGTCCAGCGGAAAAAGGCCACAAAAACGGGTGGGCTATAGCCTTGGGGGCTGGGGCTGGCCGACTTCGTCCGCCGGACCCGGAATGTCGCGAGACTTTGCGAGGGGCTTCCGTGTCCCAAAAATAGGCCGCGGGCAAAGCCGCGCCCAAAAATAACCGCCCGAAAGCCGAGGCGCCAAGTTCGTCCAGCGGAAAAAGGCCACAAAAACGGGTTGGCTATAGCCTTGGGGGGTGGGGCTGGCCAACTTCGTCCGCCGGACTCGGAATGCCGCGAGACTTTGTAAGGGGCCTCTGTGTGCCAAACATAGGCCACGGACAAAGCCGAGCACACAAATAACCGCCCGAAGGCCGGGGCGCCAAGTTCGTCCAGCGGAAAAAGGGCACAAAAACGTGTCGGCTATAGCCTTGGGGGGTGGGCTGGCCAACTTCGTCCGCCGGACTCGGAATGCCACGAGACTTCGCGAGGGGCCTCCGTGTGCCAAATATAGGCCGCGGGCAAAGCGTCTACCAAAAATAACCGCCCGAAGGCCGGGGTGCCAAGTTCGTCCAGCGGAAAAAGGCCACAAAAACGGGTGGGCTATAGCCTTGGGGGGTGGTGCTGGCCGACTTCGTCCGCCGGACTCGGAATGCCGCGACAATTTGCGAGGGGCCTCCATGTGCCAAAAATAGGCAGCGGGCAAAGCCGCGCCCAAAAATAACTGCCCGAAGGCCGGGGCGCCAAGTTCGTCCAGCGGAAAAAGGCCACAAAAACGGGTGGGCTATAGCCTTGGGGGGTGGGGCTGGCCCACTTCGTAAGCCTGTCTCGGAATGCCGCGAGGCTTTGCGAGCGGCCTCCGTGTGCCAAAAATAGGCCGCGGGCACAGCCGTACCCAAAAATAACCGCCCGAAGGCCGGGGCGCCACGTTCGTCCAGCGGAAAAAGGCCACAAAAACGGGTGGGCTATAGCCTTGGGGGGTGGGGCTGGCCCACTTCGTCAGCCTGACACGGAATACCGCGAGACTTTGCGAGCGGCCTCCGTGTGCCAAAAATAGGACGGGGACAAAGCCGCGCCCAAAAATAACCGCCCGAAGGCCGGGGTGCCAAGTTCGTCCAGCGGAAAAAGGCGACAAAAACGGGTGGGCTATAGCCTTGGGGGGCGGGGCTGGCCAACTTCGTCCGCCGGACTCGGAATGCCGCGAGACTTTGCGAGGGGCCTCCGTGTGCCAAATATAGGCCGCGGGAAAAGTCTCGCCCAAAAATAACTGCCCGAAGGCCGGGGCGCCAAGTTCGTCCAGCGGAAAAAGGCCACAAAAACGGGTGGGCTATAGCCTTTGGGGGTGGGGCTGGCCAACTTCGTCCGCCGGACTCGGAATGCCGCGAGACGTTGCGAGGGGCCTCCGTGTGCCAAAAATCGGACTCGGGCAAAGCCGCGCCCAAAAAAGACTGCCCGAAGGCCGGGGCGCCAAGTTCGTCCAGCGGAAAAAGGCCACAAAAACGGGTGGGCTATAGCCTTGGGGGGTGGGGCTGGCCCACTTCGTCCGCCGTTCTTGGAATGCCGTGAGACTTTGCGAGGGGTCTCCATGTGCCAAATATCAGCCGCGGGCAAAGCCGCGCTCAAAAATAACCACCCCAAGACCGGGGCGCCAAGTTCGTCCAGCCGAAAAAGGCCACAAAAATGGGTGGGCTATTGCCTTGGGGGGTGGGGCTGGCCAACTTCATCCGCCGGACTCGGAATGCCGTGCGAGACTTTGCGAGGGGCCTCCATGTGCTAAAAATATGCCGTGGGCAAAGCCGTGCCCAAAAATAACCACTCGAAGGCCGGGGCGCAAAGTTCGTCCAGCGGAAAAAGACCACAAAAATGGGTGGGCTATAGCCTTGGGGGGTGGGGCTGGCCAACTTCGTCCGCCGGACTCGGAATGCCGCGACACTTTGCCAGGGGCCTCCGTGTGCCAAAAATAAGCCGCGGGCAAAGCCGCACCCAAAAATAACCGCTCGAAGGCCGGTGCGCCAAGTTCGTCCAGCGGAAAAAGGCCACAAAAACAGGTGGGGTATAGCCTTGGGGGGTGGGGCTGGCCAACTTCGTCCGCCGGACTCGAAATGCTGCGAGACTTTGCGAGGGGCCTCCGTGTGCCAAAAATAGGCCGTGGGCAAAGCCGCGCCCAAAAATAACTGCCCGAAGGCCGGGGCGCCAAGTTCGTCCAGCGGAAAAAGGCCGCAAAAACGGGTGGGCTATAGCCTTGGGGGGTGGGGCTGGCCCACTTCGTCCGCCGTTCTTGGAATGCCGTGAGACTTTGCGAGGGGTCTCCATGTGCCAAATATCAGCCGCGGGCAAAGCCGCGCTCAAAAATAACCACCCCAAGACCGGGGCGCCAAGTTCGTCCAGCCGAAAAAGGCCACAAAAATGGGTGGGCTATTGCCTTGGGGGGTGGGGCTGGCCAACTTCGTCCGCCGGACTCGGAATGCCGGGAGACTTTGTAAGGGGCCTCTGTGTGCCAAACATAGGCAATGGACAAAGCCGAGCACACAAATAACCGCCCGAAGGCCGGGGCGCCAAGTTCGTCCAGCGGAAAAAGGCCACAAAAACGGGTGCGCTATAGCCTTGGGGGGTGGGGCTGGCCAACTTCGTCCGCCGGACTCGGAATGCCGCGACACTTTGCCAGGGGCCTCCGTGTGCCAAAAATAAGCCGCGGGCAAAGCCGCACCCAAAAATAACCGCTCGAAGGCCGGTGCGCCAAGTTCGTCCAGCGGAAAAAGGGCACAAAAACAGGTGGGGTATAGCCTTGGGGGGTGGGGCTGGCCAACTTCGTCCGCCGGACTCGAAATGCTGCGAGACTTTGCGAGGGGCCTCCGTGTGCCAAAAATAGGCCGTGGGCAAAGCCGCGCCCAAAAATAACTGCCCGAAGGCCGGGGCGCCAAGTTCGTCCAGCGGAAAAAGGCCGCAAAAACGGGTGGGCTATAGCCTTGGGGGGTGGGGCTGGCCCACTTCGTCCGCCGGACTCGGAATGCCACGAGACTTTGCGAGGGGCCTCCGTGTGCCAAAAAAAGGCCATGGGCAAAGCCTCGCCCAAAAATAACCGCCCGAAGGCCGGGGCGCCAAGTTCGTCCAGCGGAAAAAGGCCACAAAAACGGGTGGGCTATAGCCTTGGGGGGTGGGGCTGGCCGACTTCGTCCGCCGGACTCGGAATGCCGCGACACTTTGCCAGGGGCCTCCGTGTACCAAAAATAAGCCGCGGGCAAAGCCGCACCCAAAAATAACCGCTCGAAGGCCGGTGCGCCAAGTTCGTCCAGCGGAAAAAGGTCACAAAAACAGGTGGGGAATAGCCTTGGGGGGTGGGGCTGGCCAACTTCGTCCGCCGGACTGGGAATGGTGCGAGACTTTACGAGGCACCTCCGTGTGCCAAGAATAGGCCGTGGGCACAGCCGCGACCAAAAATAACCGTCCGAAGGTCGGGCGCCAAGTTCGTCCAGCGGAAAACGGCCACAAAAACGGGTGGGCTATAGCCTTGGGGGGTGGGGCTGGCCAACTTCGTCCGCCGGACATGGAATGGCACGGGTCTTTTCGAGGCGCCTCCGCCTGCCAAAAAAAAGCCACGGGCACAGCCTCGCCCAAAAATAACCGCCCGAAGGCCGGGGCGCCAAGTTCGTCCAGCGGAAAAAGGCCACAAAAACAGGTGGGCTATAGCCTTGGGGGGTGGGGCTGGCCAATTTCGTCCGCCGGACTCGGAATGCCGCGAGACTTTGCGAGGGGCCTCCATGTGCCAAAAATAGGCCGCGGGTAAAGCCGCGCACAAAAATAACCGCCCGAAGGCCAGGGCGCCAAGTTCTTCCAGCGGAAAAAGGCCACAAAAACGGGTGGGCTATAGCCTTGGGGGGTGGGGCTGGCCGACTTCGTCCGCCGGACTCGGAATGCTGCGAGACTTTGCGAGGGGCCTCCGTGTGCCAAAAATAGGCCGCGGGCAAAGCCGCGCCCAAAACTAACCGCCCGAAGGCCGGGGCGCCAAGTTCGTCCAGCGAAAAAAGGCCACAAAAACCGGTGGGCTATAGCCTTGGGGGGTGGGGCTGGCCAACTTCGTCCGCCGGTCTCGGAATGCCGGGAGACTTTATGAGGGGACTCCGTGTGCCAAAAGTAGGCCGCGGCCAAAAATAACAGCCCGAAGGCCGGGGCGACAAGTTCGTCCAGGGGAAAAAGGCCACAAAAACGGGTGGGCTATAGCCTTGTGGGGTGGGGCTGGCCAACCTCGTCCGCCGGACTCGGAAAGCCGTGAGACTTTCCGAGGGGACTCCGTGTGCCAAAAATAGGCTGCGGGCAAAGCCGTGCCCAAAAATAACCACCCGAAGGCCGGGGCGCCAAGTTCGTCCAGGGGAAAAAGGCCACAAAAACGGGTGGGCTATAGCCTTGGGGGGTGGGGCTGGCCAACTTCGTCCGCCGGACTCGGAATGCCGCGAGACTTTGCGAGGGGTCTCCGCGTACCAAAAATAGGCCGCGGGCAAAGCCGCGACCAAAAATAACCGTCCGAAGGCCGGGGCGCCAAGTTCGTCCAGTGGAAAAAGGCCACAAAAACCGGTGGGCTATAGCCTTGGGGGGTGGGGCTGGCCGACTTCGTCCGCCGGACTCGGAATGCCGCGAGACTTTGCGAGGGGCCTCGTGTGCCAAAAATAGGCCACGGGCAAAGCCGCGTCCAAAAATAACCGCCCGAAGGCCGGGGCGCCAAGTTCATCCAGCGAAAAAGGCCACAAAAACGGGTGGGCTATAGCCTTGGGGGGTGGGGCTGGCCAACCTCGTCCGCCGGACTCGGAAAGACGTGAGACTTTGCGAGGGACCATCGTGTGCCAAACATAGGCCGTGGACAAAGCCGCACCCAAAAATAACCCCCCGAAGGCCGGGGCGCCAATTTCGTCCAGCGGAAAAAGGCCACAAAAACGGGTGGGCTATAGCCTTGGGGGGTGGGGCTGGCCAACTTCGTTCGCCGGACTCGGAGTGCCGCGAGACTTTGCGAGGGGCCTCCGTGTGCCAAAAATAGGCCGCGGGCAAAGCTGTGACCAAAAACAACCGCCCGAACGCCGGGGCGCCAAGTTCTTCCACCGGAAAAAGGCCCACAAAAACGGGTGGGCTATAGCCTTGGGGGGTGGGGCTGGCCCACTTCGTCCGCCGGACTCGGAATGGCGCGAGACTTTGCGAGGCCCCTCCGTGTGCCAAAAATAGGCCACGGGCACAGCCGCGTCCAAAAATAACCGCTCGAACGCCGGGGCGGCAAATTCGTCCTGCGTAAAAAGGCCACAAAAACGGGTGGGCTATAGCCTTGGGGGGTGGGGCTGGCCAACTTCGTCCGCCGGACTCGAAATGGTGCGAGACTTTGAGACGCACCTCCGTGTGCCAAAAATAGGCCGCGGGCACAGCCGCGCCCAAAAATAACCGCCCGAAGGCCGGGGCGCCAAGTTCTTCCAGCCGAAAAAGCCCACAAAAACGGGTGGGCTATATAGCCTTGGGGGGTGGGGCTGGCCAACTTCGTCCGCCGGACTCGGAATGGCGCGAGACTTTGCGAGGCACCTCCGTGTGCCAAAAATAGGCCGCGGGCACAGCCGCGCCCAAAAATAACCGCCCGAAGGCCGGGGCGCCAAGTTCGTCCAGCGGAAAAAGGCCACAAAAACGGGTGGGCTATAGCCTTGGGGGGTGGGGCTGGCCAACTTCGTCCGCCGGACTCGGAATGGCGCGAGACTTTGCGAGGCACCTCCGTGCACCAAAAATAGGCCGCATGCACAGCCAAACCCAAAAATAACCGCCCGAAGGCCGGGTCGCCAAATTCGTCCATCGGAAAAAGGCCACAAAAACGGGTGGGCTATAGCCTTGGGGTTGGGGCTCGCCAACTTCGTCCGCCGGACTCAGAATGGCGTGAGACTTTACGAGGCGCCTCCGTGTGCCAAAAAAGGCTGAGGGCACAGCCGCGCTCAAAAATAACCGCCCGAAGGCTGGGGCGCCAAGTTCGTCCAGCGGAAAAAAGCCACAAAAACGGGTGGGTTATAGCCTTGGGGGGTGGGGCTGGGCAACTTCGTCCGCCGGACTCGGAACGGCGCAAGACTTTGCGAGGCACCTCCGTGTGCCAAAAATATGCCGCGGACACAGACGCGCCCAAAAATAACCGCCCGAAGGCTGGGGCGCCATGTTCGTCCAGCGGAAAAAGGCCAGAAAAACGGGTGGGCTATAGCCTTGGGGGGTGGGGCTGGCCAACTTCGTCCGCGGGACTTGGAATCGCGCGAGACTTTGCGAGGTGCCTCCGTGTGCCAAAAATAGGCCGCGGGCACAGCCGCGCCCAAAAATAACTGCCCGAACGCCGGGGCGCCAAGTTCGTCCAGCGGAAAAAGCCCACAGTAACGGGTGGGCTATAGCCATGGGGGGTGGGGCTGGCCAACTTCATCCGCCGGACTCAGAATGGCGCGAGACTTTGCGAGGCACCTCCGTGTGCCAAAAATAGGCCGCGGGCACAGCCGCACTAAAAAATAACCACCTGAAGGCCGGGGCGCCAAGTTCGTCCAGCGGAAAAAGCCCACAAAAACGGGTAGGCTATAGCCTTCAGGGGTGGGGCTGGCCAACTTCGTCCGCCAGACTCGGAATGGTGCGAGACTTTGAGAGGCACCTCCATGTGCCAAAAATAGGCCGCGGGAACAGCCGCGCCCAAAAATAACCGCCCGAAGGTTGGGGCGCCAAGTTCGTCCAGCGGAAAAAGGCCACAAAAACGGATGGGCTATAGCCTTGGGGGGTGGGGCTGGCCCACTTCGTCCGCCGGACTCGGAATGGCGCGAGACTTTGCGAGGCCCCTCCGTGTGCCAAAAATAGGTCGTGGACACAGCCGAACCCAAAAATAACCACCCGAAGGCCAGGGCGCCAAATTCCTCCAGCGGAAAAAGGCCACAAAAACGGGTGGGCTATAGCCTTGGGGGGTGGGGCTGGCCAACTTCGTCCGCCGGACTCGGAATGGCGCGAGACTTTACGAGGCACCTCCGTGTTCCGAAAATAGGCCGCGTGCACATCCGTGCCCAAAAATAACCGCCCGAAGGCCGGGGCGCCAAGTTCGTCCATCGGAAAAAGGCCACAAAAACGGGTGGGCTATAGCCTTGGGGGGAGAGGCTGGCTAACTTCGTCCGCCGGACTCGGAATGGCGCGAGACTTTGCGAGGTGCCTCCGTGTGCCAAAAATAGGCCGCGGGCACAGCCGCGCCCAAAAATAACCGCCCGAAGGCCGGGGTGCCAAGTTCGTCCAGCGGAAAAAGGCCACAAAAACGGGTGGGCTATAGCCTTGGGGGGTGGGGCTGGCCCACTTCGTCCGCCGGACTCGGAATGGCGCGAGACATTGCGAGGCGCCTCCGTGTGCCAAAAAAGGCTGAGGGCACAGCCGCACCCAAAAATAATCGCCCGAAGGCTGGGGCGCCAAGTTCGTCCAGCGGAAAAAGGCCACAAAAACGGGTGGGCTATAGCTTTGGGGCGTGGGGCTGGCCAACCTCGTTCGCCGGACTCGGAATGGCGCGAGACTTTGCGAGGCGCCTCTGTGTGCCAAAAATAGGCCGCGGGCACAGCCGCGCCCAAAACTAACCTCCCGAAGGCCGGGGCGCAAAGTTCGTCCAGTAGAAAAAGGCCACAAAAACGGGTGGGCTATAGGCTTGGGCGGTGGGGCTGGCCAACTTCGTCCGCCGGACTCGGAATGGCGCGAGACTTTGCGAGGCGCCTCCATTTGCCAAAAATAGGCTACGGGAACAGGCGCGCCCAAAAATAACGGCCTGAAGGCCGGGGCGCCAAGTTCGTCCAGCGGAAATATGCCACAAAAACGGGTGGGCTATAGCCTTGGGGGGTGGGGCTGGCCAACTTCGTCCGCTGGACTCGGAATGGCGCCATACTATTCGAGGCACCTCCGTTTGCCAAAAATAGGCCGCGGACACAGCCGCGCTCAAAAATAACCGTCCGAAGGCCGGGGCGCCAAGTTCGTCCAGCGGAAAAAGGCCACAAAAATGGGTGGGCTATAGCCTTGGGGGGTGGGGCTGGCCCACTTCGTCCGCCGGACTTGGATTGGCGCGATACTTAGCGAGGCGCCTCCGTGTGCCAAAAATAGGCGACGGCCACAGCAGCACTCAAAAATAACCACCCGAAGGCCGGGGCGCCAAGTTTGTCCAGCGGAAAAAGGCCACAAAAACGGGTGGGCTATAGCCTTGGGGGGTGGGGCTGGCAACTTCGTCCGCCGGACTCCGAATGGCGCGACACTTTACGAGGCGCCTCCATGTGCAAAAAATAGGCCGCGGGCACAGCCGCGCCCAAAAATAACCGCCCGAAGGCCGGGGCGCCAAGTTCGTCCAGTGGAAAAAGGCCAGAAAAACGGGTGGGCTATAGCCTTGGGAGGTGGGGCTGGCCAACTTCGTCCGCCGGTCTCGGAATGGAGCGAGACTTTGCGAGACACCTCCGTGTGCCAAAAATAGGCCGCGGGCACAGCTGCGCCCAAAAATAACCACCCGAAGGCTGGGGCGGCAAGTTCGTCCAGCGGAAAAAGGCCACAAAAACGGGTGGGCTATAGCCTTCGGGGGTGGGGCTGACCAACTTCGTCCGTCTGACTCGGAATGGCGCGAGACTTTCCGAGGCCCCTCCGTGTGCCAAAAATAGGCCGCGGGCACAGCTGCGCCCAAAAATAACCGCCCGAAGGCCGGGGCGCCAAGTTCGTCCAGCGGAAAAAGGCCACAAAAACGGGTGGGCTATAGCCTTGGGGGGTGTGGCTGGCCCACTTCGTCCGCCGGACTCGGAATGGCGCAAGACTTTGTGAGGCGCCTCCGTGTGCGAATAATAGGCCACGGGCACAGCCACGCCCAAAAATAGCCGCCCGAAGGCCGGGGCGCCAAGGTCGTCCAGCGGAAAAAGGACACAAAAATGGGTGGGCTATAGCCTTGGGGGGTGGGGCTGGCCAACTTAGTCCGCCGGACTCGGAATGGCGCGAGACTTTGCTAGGCACCACCGTGTGCCAAAAATAGGCCGCGGGCACAGCCACGCCCAAAAATAATGGCCTGAAGGCCGGGGCGTCAAGTTCGTCCTGCGGAAAAAGGCCACAAAAACGGGTGGGCTATAGCCTTGGGGGGTGGGGCTGGCCAACTTCGTCCGCCGGACTCGGAATGGCGCGAGACTTTATGAGGCACCTCCGTGTTCCGAAAATAGGCCGCGTACACATCCGCGCCCAAAAATAACAGCCCGAAGGCCAGGGTGCCAAGTTCGTCCATCGGAAAAAGGCCACAAAAACGGGTGGGCTATAGCCTTGGGGGGAGAGGCTGGCCGACTTCGTCCGCCGGACTCGGAATGGCGCGAGACTTTGCGAGGCGCCTCCGTGCGCCAAAAATAGGCCGCGTGCACAGCCGAACCCAAAAATAACCGCCCGAAGGCCGGGTCGCCAAATTCGTCCATCGGAAAAAGGCCACAAAAACGGGTGGGCTATAGCCTTTGGGGGAGGGGCTGGCCAACTTCGTCCGCCGGACTCGGAACGGCGCGAGACTTTGCCAGGTGCCTCTGTGCGCCAAAAATAGGCCGCGGGCACAGCCGACCCCAAAAATACCCGCCCGAAGGCTGGGGCGCCAAGTTCGTCCAGCGGAAAAAAGCCACAAAAACGGGTGGGCTATAGCCTTGGGGCGTGGGGCTGGCCAACTTCGTCCGCCGGACTCGGAATGGCGTGAGACTTTGCGAGGCACCTCTGTGTGCCAAAAAATGGCCGCGGGCACAGTCGCGCCAAAAAATAACCGCCCGAAGGCCGGGGCGCAAAGTTCGTCCAGCGGAAAAAGGCCACAAAAACGGGTGGGCTATAGCCTTGGAGGGGTGGGGCTCGCCGGCTTCGTCCGCCGGACTCGGAATGGCGCGAGACTTTGCGAGGCGCCTCCATGTGCCAAAAATAGGCTGTGGTCACAGCCGCGCCCAAAAATAACGGCCTGAAGGCCGGGGCGCCAAGTTCGTCCAGCCGAAAAAGGCCACAAAAACGGGTGGGCTATAGCCTTGGGGGGCGGGGCTGGCCGACTTCGTCCGCCGGACTCGGAATGGCGTGAGACTTGACGAGGTGCCTCCGTGTGCCAAAAAAGGCTGAGGGCACAGCCGCGTTCAAAAATAACCGCCCGAAGGCTGGGGCGCCAAGTTCGTCCAGCGGAAAAAGGCCACAAAAACGGGTGGGCTATAGCCTTGGGGGGTGGGGCTGGCCAACCTCGTCCGCCGGACTCGGAATGGCGCGAGACTTTGCGAGGCGCCTCTGTGTGCCAAAAATAGGCCGCGGGCACAGCCGCGCCCAAAAATAACCTCCCGAAGGCCAGGGCGCAAAGTTCGTCCTGCGGAAGAAGGCCACAAAAACGGGTGGGCTATAGCCTTGGGGGGTGGGGCTGGCCAACTTCGTCCGCCGGACTCGGAATGGCGCGAGACTTTGCGAGGCGCCTCCGTGTGCCAAAAATAGGCCGCGGCCACAGCTGCGCCCAAAAATAACTGCCCGAAGGCCGGGGCGGCAAGTTCGTCCAGCGGCAAAAGGCCACAAAAACGGGTGGGCTATAGCCTTCGGGGGTGGGGCTGGCCAACTTCGTCCGCCGGACGCGGAATGGCGCGAGACTTTGCGAGGCGCCACCGTGTGCCAAAAATAGGCTGCGGGCACAGCCGCGCCCAAAAATAACCACCCGAAGCCCGGGGCGCCTAGTTCGTCCAGCGGAAAAAGGCCACCAAAACGGGTGGGCTATAGCCTTGGGGGGTGGGGCTGGCCAACTTCGTCCGCCGGACTCGGAATTGCGCGAGACTTTACGAGGTGCCTCCGTGTGCCAAAAATAGGCCACGGGCACAGCCGCCCCCAAAAATAACCGCCCGAAGGCCGGGGCGGCAAGTTCGTCCAGCGGCAAAATGCCACAAAAACGGGTGGGCTATAGCCTTCGGGGGTGGGGCTGGCCAACTTCGTCCGCCGGACTCGGAATGGCGCGAGACTTTCCGAGGCCCCTCCGTGTGTCAAAAATAGGCCGCGGACACAGCTGCGCCCAAAAATAACCACCCGAAGGCTGGGGCGGCAAGTTCGTCCAGCGGAAAAAGGCCACAAAAACGGGTGGGCTATAGCCTTCGGGGGTGGGGCTTACCAACTTCGTCCGTCTGACTCGGAATGGCGCGAGACTTTCCGAGGCCCCTCCGTGTGCCAAAAATAGGCCGCGGGCACAGCTGCGCCCAAAAATAACCGCCCGAAGGCCGGGGCGCCAAGTTCGTCCAGCGGAAAAAGGCCACAAAAACGGGTGGGCTATAGCCTTGGGGGGTGTGGCTGGCCCACTTCGTCCGCCGGACTCGGAATGGCGCAAGACTTTGTGAGGCGCCTCCGTGTGCGAATAATAGGCCACGGGCACAGCCACGCCCAAAAATAGCCGCCCGAAGGCCGGGGCGCCAAGGTCGTCCAGCGGAAAAAGGACACAAAAATGGGTGGGCTATAGCCTTGGGGGGTGGGGCTGGCCAACTTAGTCCGCCGGACTCGGAATGGCGCGAGACTTTGCTAGGCACCACCGTGTGCCAAAAATAGGCCGCGGGCACAGCCACGCCCAAAAATAACCACCCGAAGGCCGGGGCGCCAAGTTCGTCCAGCGAAAAAAGGCCACAAAAACGGGTGGGCTACAGCCTTGGGGGGTGGGGCTGGCCAACTTCTTCCGCCGGACTCGGAATGGCGCGAGAATTTGCGAGGGGCCTCCGTGTGCTAAAAATAGGCTGCGGGCAAAGCCGCGATAAAAAATAACCGCCCGAAGGCCGGGGCGCCAAGTTCGTCCAGCGGAAAAAGTCCACAAAAACGGGTGGACTATAGCCTTGGGGGGTGGGGCTGGCCAACTTCGTCCGCCGGACTCGGAATGGCACGAGACTTTGCGAGGGGCCTCCGTGTGCCAAAAATAGGCCGCGGGCAAAGCCGTGCCCAAAAATAACCGCCCGAAGGCCGGGGCACCAGATTCGTCCAGTGGAAAAAGGCCACAAAAACGGGTGGGCTATAGCCTTGGGGGGTGGGGCTGGCCAACTTCGTCCGCCGGACTCGGAATGCCACGAGACTTTGCTAGGGGCCTCCGTGTGCCAAAAATAGGCCGTAGGTATAGCCGCGCCCGCAAATAACCACCCGAAGGGCCGGGGCGCCAAGTTCGCCCTGCGGAAAAAGGCCACAAAAACGGGTGGGCTATAGCTTCGGGGGGTGGGGCTGGCCTATTTCGTCCGCCGGACTCGGAATGCCGCGAGACTTTGCGAGGGGCCTCCGTGTGCCAAAAATAGGCCGCGGGCATAGCCGCGCCCGAAAATAACCGACCGAAGGGCCGGGGCGCCAAGTTCGTCCAGCGGAAAAAGGCCACAAAAACGGGTGGGCTATAGACTTGGGGGGTGGGGCTGGCCAACTTCGTCCGCCGGACTCGGAATGCCGTGAGACTTTACGAGGGGCCTCCGTGTGCCAAAAATAGGCCGCGGGCAAAGCTGCGCCCAAAAATAACCGCCCGAAGGCCGGGGCGCCAAGTTCGTCCAGCGGAAAAAGGCCACAAAAACGGGTGGGCTATAGCCTTGGGGGCTGGGGCTGGCCAACTTTGGGGAGTGGGGCTGGCCAACTTCGTCCGCCGGACTCGGAATGCCGCGAGACTTTTCGAGGGGCCCCCGTGTGCCAAAAATAGGCCGCGGGCAAAGCCGCGCCCAAAAATAAACGCCCGAAGGCCGGGGCGCCAAGTTCGTCCAGCGTAAAAAGGCCACAAAAACGGGTGGGCTATAGCCTTGGGGGGTGGGGCTGGCCAACTGCGTCCGCCGGACTCGGAATGCCGCGAGACTTTGCGAGGGGCCTCCGTGTGCCAGAAATAGGCCGCGGGTGAAGCCGCACCCAAAAATTACCGCCTGAAGGCCGGGGCGCCAAGTTCGTCCTGCGGAAAAAGGCCACAAAAACGGGTGGGCTATAGCCTTGGGGGGTGGGGCAGGCCCACTTCGTCCGCCGGACTCGGAATGCCACGAGACTTTGCGAGGGGCCTTTGTGTGCCAAAAATAGGCCGTGGACAAAGCCGCGCCCAAAAATAACCGCCCGACAGCCGGGGCGCCAAGTTCGTCCAGCGGAAAAAGGCCACAAAGACGGGTTGCTATAGCCTTGGGGTGTGGGGCTGGCCCACTTCGTCCGCAGGACTCGAAATGCCGCGAGACTTTGCGAGGGGCCTCCGTGTGCCAAAAATAGGCCACGGGCAAGGCCGCGCCCAAAAATAACTGACCAAAGGCCGGGGCGCCAAGTTCGTCCAGCGGAAAAAGGCCACAAAAACGGGTGGGCTATAGCATTGGGGGGTGGGGCTGGCCAACTTCGTCTGCCGGACTCGGAATGCCGCGAGACTTTGCGAGGTGACTCCGTGTGCCAAAAATAGGCCGTGGACACTGCTGCGCCCAAAAATAACCACCCGAAGGCCGGGGCGCCAGGATCGTCCAGCGGAAAAAGGCCACAAAAACGGGTGGGCTATAGCCTTCGGGGGTGGGGCTGGCCGACTTCGTCCGCCAGACTAGGAATGGTGCGAGAGTTTGCGAGTCGCCTCCGTGTGCCAAAAATAGACTGCGGGCACAGACGCGCCCAAAAATAACCGCCCGAAGGCCGGGGCGCCAAGTTCGTCCAGCGGAAAAAGGCCACATAAACGGGTGGTCTATAGCCTTGGGCGGTGGGGCTGGCCAACTTCGTCCGCCGGACTCGGAATGGTGCGAGACTTTGCGAGGCACCACCATGTGCCAAAAATGGGCTGCGTGCACAGCCGCGACCAAAAATAACCGTCCAAAGGCCGGGGCGCCAAGTTCGTCCAGCGGAAAAAGGCCACAAAAACGGGTGGGCTATAGCCTTGGGGGGTGGGGCTGGCCAACTTCGTCCGCCGGACTCGAAATGGCGCGAGACTTTGCGAGGTGACTCCGTGTGCCAAAAATAGGCCGTGGACACTGCCGCGCCCAAAAATAACAGCCCGAAGGCCGGGGCGCCAGGATCGTCCAGCGGAAAAAGGCCACAAAAACGGGTGGGCTATAGCCTTCGGGGGTGGGGCTGGCCAACTTCGTCCGCCGGACTAGGAATGGTGCGAGATTTTGCGAGTCGCCTCCGTGTGCCAAAAATAGGCCGCGGGCACAGCCGCACCCAAAAATAACCGCCCGAAGGCCGGGGTGCCAAGTTCGTCCAGCGGAAAAAGTCCACAAAAACGGGTGGGCTATAGCCTTGGGGGGTGGGGCTGGCCGACTTCGTCCGCCGGACTCGTAATGCCGCGAGACTTTGCGAGGCACCTTCGTGTGTCAAAAATAGGCCGCGGGCACGGCCCCGCCCAAAAATATCAGCCCGAAGGCCGGGGCGCCAAGTTCGTCCAGCGGAAAAAGGCCACAAAAACGGGTGGGCTATAGCCTTGGGGGGTGGGGCTGGCCAACTTCGTCCGCCGGACTCACAACGGCGCGAGACTTTGCGAGGCGCCTCCGTGTGCCAAAAATAGGCCGCGGGCACAGCCGCGCCAAAAAATAACCGCCCGATGGCCGGAGCGCCAAATTCGTCCGGCGGAAAAAGTCCACAAAACGGGTGGGCTACAGCCTTGGGCGGTGGGCCTGGCCAACTTCGTCCGCCGGAAAAAGGCCACAAAAACGGGTGGGTTATAGCCTTGGGGGGTGGGGCTGGCCAACTTCGTCCGCCAGACTCGGAATGGCGCGAGACTTTGCGAGGCGCCTCCGTGTGCCAAAAATATGCCGCGGGCACAGCCTTTGCCAAGTTCGTCCAGCGGAAAAAGGCCACAAAAACGGGTGGGTTATAGCCTTGGGGGGTGGGCCGGACTCGGAATGCCGCGAGACTTTAAGAGGGGCCTCCGTGTGCCAAAAATAGGATGCGGCCAAAGCCGCGCCCAAAAATAACCGCCCGAAGGCCGGGGCGCCAAGTTCTTCCAGCGGAAAAAGGCCACAAAAACGGGTGGGCTATAGCCTTGGGGGGTGGGGCTGGCCTACTTCGTCCGCCGGACTCGGAATGCCGCGAGACTTTGCGAGGGGCCTCCATATGCCAAAAGTAGGCCGCGGGCAAAGCTGCGCCCAAAAATAACAGCCTGAAGGCCGGGGCGCCAAGTTCGTCCAGCGGAAAAAGGCCACAAAAACGGGTGGGCTATAGCCTTGGGGGGTGGGGCTGGCCCACTTCGTCCGCCGGACTCGGAATGCCGTGACACTTTGCGAGGGGCCTCCGTATGCCAAAATAGGCAACGGGCAAAGCCGCGCCCAAAAATAACCGCCCGAAGGCCGGGGCGCCAAGTTCGTCCAGCGGAAAAAGGCCACAAAAACGGGTGGGCTATAGCCTTAGGGGGTGGGGCTGGCCCACTTCGTCCGCCGGACTCGGAATGCCGTGACACTTTGCGAGGGGCCTCCGTATGCCAAAAATAGGCCACGGGCAAGGCCGCGCCCAAAAATAACCGCCCGAAGGCCGGGGCGCCAAGTTCGTCCAGCGGAAAAAGGCCACAAAAACGGGTGGGCTATAGCCTTGGGGGGTGGGGCTGGCCAAATTCGTCCGCCGGACTCGGAATGCCGCGGGAATTTGCGAGGGGCCCCCGTGTGCCAAAAATAGGCCGCGGGCAGAGCCGCGCCCAAAAATAACCGCCCGAAGGCCGGGGCGCCAAGTTCGTCCAGTGGAAAAAGGCCAAAAAAACGGGTGGGCTATAGCCTTGGGGGGTGGGGCTGGCCAACTTCGTCCGCCGGACTCGGAATGCCGCGAGAATTTGCGAGGGGCCCCCGTGTGCCAAAAATAGGCCGCGGGCAGAGCCGCACCCAAAAATAACCACCCGAAGGCCAGGGCGCCAAGTTCGTCCAGTGGAAAAAGGCCACAAAAACGGGTGGGCTATAGCCATGGGGGGTGGGGCTGGCCAACTTCGTCCGCCGGATTCGGAATGCCGTAAGACTTTGCGAGGGGCCTCCGTGTGCCAAAAATAGGCCGCGGGCAAAGCCGCGCCGAAAATAACCGCCCGAAGGCTGGGGCGCCAAGTTCGTCCAGCGGAAAAAGGCCACAAAAACGGGTGGGCTATAGCCTTGGGGGGGGGGGCTGGCCAACTTCGTCCGCCGGACTCGGAGTGCCGCGAGACTTTGCGAGGGGCCTCCGTGAGCCAAAACTTGGCCGCGGGTAAAGCCGCGCCCAAAAATAACTGCCCGAAGGCCGGGGCGCCAAGTTCGACCAGCGGAAAAAGGCCACAAAAACGGGTGCGCTATTGCCTTGGGGGGTGGGGCCGGCCAACGTCGTCCGCCGGACTCGGAATGGCGCGACACTTTCCGAGGCGCCTCCGTGTGCCAAAAATAGGCCGCGGGCAGAGCCGCGCCCAAAAATAAGCGACCGAAGGCCGGGGCGCCAAGTTTGTCCAGCGGAAAAAGGCCACAAAAACGGGTGGGCTATAGCCTTGGGGGGTGCGGCTGGCCAACTTCGTCCGCCGGACTCGGAATGGCGCGAGACATTGCGAGCGGCCTCCGTGCACCAAGAATAGGCCGCGGGCACAGACGCGCCCAAAAATAACCGCCCGAAGGCCGGGGCGCCAATTTCGTCCAGCGGAAAAAGGCCACAAAAACGGGTGGGCTATAGCCTTGGGGGGTGGGGCTGGCCAACTTCGTCCGCCGGACTCGGAATGCCGCGAGACTTTGCGAGGGTCCTGCGTGTGCCAAAAATAGGCCGCAGGCAAAGTCGCACCCAAAAATAACAGCCCGAAGGCCGGGGCGCCAAGTTCGTCCAGCGGAAAATGGCCACAAAAACGGGTGGGCTATAGCCTTGGGGGGTGGGGCTGGCCAACTTCGTCCGCCGGATTCGGAGTGCCGCGAGACTTTGCGAGGGGCCTCCGTGTGCCAAAAATTGGCCGCGGGTAAAGCCGCGCCCAAAAATAATGGCCCGAAGGCCGGGGCGCCAAGTTCGACCAGCGGAAAAAGGCCACAAAAACGGGTGCGCTATTGCCTTGGGGGGTGGGGCCGGCCAACGTCGTCCGCCGGACTCGGAATGGCGCGACACTTTCCGAGGCGACTCCGTGCGCCAAAAATAGGCCGCGGGCAGAGCCGCGCCGAAAACTAACCGACCGAAGGCCGAGTCGCCAAGTTTGTCCAGCCGAAAAAGGCCACAAAAACGGGTGGGCTATAGCCTTGGGGGGTGCGGCTGGCCAACTCCGTCCGCCGGACTCGGAATGGTGCGAGACTTTGCGAGCAGCCTCCATGTGCCAAAAATAGGTCGCGGGCACAGCCGTACCCAAAAATAACCACCCGAAGGCCGGGGCGCCATGTTCGTCCAGCGGAAAATGGCCACAAAAACGGGTGGGCTATAGCCTTGGGGGGTGGGGCTGGCCCACTTCGTCCGCCGGACTCGGAATGGTGCGAGACTTTGTGAGGGCCCTCCGTGTGCGAAAAATAGGCCGCGGGCAAAGCCGCGCCGAAAAATAACCACCCGAAGGCCGGGGCGCCAAGTTCGTCCAGCGGAAAAAGGCCACAAAAACGGGTGGGCTATAGCCTTGGGTTGTGGGGCTGGCCAACTTCGTCCGCCGGAGTCGGAATGCCGCGAGACTTTCGGAGGGGCCTCCGTGTGCCAAAAATAGGCCGCGGGCAAAGCCGCGCCCGAAAATAACCGCCCGAAGGCCGGGGGCCAAGTTCGTCCAGCGGAAAAAGGCCACAAAAACGGGTGGGCTATAGCCTTGGGGGGTGGGGCTGGCCAACTTCGTCCGCCGCACTCAGAATGCCGCGAGACTTTGCGAGGGGCCTCCGTGTGCCAAAAATAGGCCGAGGGCAAAGCCGCGCCCGAAGTCCGGGGTGCCAAGTTCGTCCAGCGGAAAAAGGCCACAAAAACGGGTGGGCTATAGCCTTGGGGGGTGGGGCCGGCCGACTTCTTCCGCCGGACTCGCAATGCCACGAGAATTTGCGAGGGGCCTCCGTGTGCCAAAAATAGACCGTGGGTAAAGCCGTACCCAAAAATAACCGCCCGAAGGCCGGGGCGCCAACTTCGTCCAGCGGAAAAAGGCCACAAAAACGGGTGGGCTATAGCCTTGGGGGGTGGGGCTGACCAACTTCGTCCGCCGGACTCGCATTGCTACGAGAATTTGGGAGGGGCCTCCGTGTGCAAAAAATAGGCCACGGCAAAGCCGCGCCCAAAAATAACCTCCCGAAGGCCGGGGCGCCCAGTTCGTCCAGCGGAAAAAGGCCACAAAAACGGGTGGGCTATAGCCTTGGGGGGTGGGACTGGCCCACTTTGTCCGCCGGTGTCGGAATGCCCTGAGAGTTTGCGAGGGGCCTCCGTGTGCCAAAAATAGGACGTGGGCAAAGCCGCACCCAAAAATAACCGCCCGAAGGCCGGGGAGCCATGTTCGTCCAGTGGAAAAAGGCCACAAAAACGGGTGGGCTATAGCCTTAGGGGGTGGGGCTGGCCGACTTCGTCCGCCGGACTTAGAATGCCGCGAGACTTTGCGAGGGGCCTCCGGGTGCCAAAAATAGGCCGCGGTCAAAGCCGCGCCCAAAAATAACCGCCCGAAGGCCAGGGCGCCTAGTTCGTCCAGCGGAAAAAGGCCACAAAAACGGGTGGGCTATAGCCTTGGGGGGTGGGGCTGGCCAACTTCGTCCGCCGGACTCGGAATTCCGCGAGACTTTGCGAGGGGCCTCCGTGTGCCAAAAATAGACCGCGGGCAAAGCCGCGCCCAAAAATAACCGCCCGAAGGCCGGGGCGCCAAGTTCGTCCAGTGGAAAAAGGCCACAAAAATGGGTGGGCTATAGCCTTGGGTGGTGGGGCTGGCCAACTTCGTCCGCCGGACTTGGAATGCCGCGAGACTTTGCGAGGAGCCTCCGTGTGCCAAAAATAGACCACGGACAAAGCCGCGCCCAAAAATAACCGCCCAAAGGCCGGGGCGCCAAGTTCGTCCAGCGGAAAAAGGCCACAAAAACGGGTGGGCTATAGCCTTGGGGGGTGGGGCTGGCCCACTTCGTCCGCCGGGCTCGCAATGTTGCGAGAATTTTTGAGGGGCCTCCGTGTGAAAAAAATAGGCCGCGGGCAAAGCCGCGCCAAAAAATAACCTCCCGAAGGCCGGGGCGCCCAGTTCGTCCAGCGGAAAAAGGCCACAAAAACGGGTGGGCTATAGCCTTGGGGGGTGGGGCTGGCCCACTTCGTCCGCCGGACTCGGAATGCCGCGAGACTTTGCGAGGGGCCTCCGTGTGCCAAAAATAGGCCGCGGCCAAAGCCACGCCCAAAAATAACCGCCCGAAGGCCGGGGCGCCAAGTTCGTCCAGCGGAACAAGGCCACAAAGACGGGTGGGCTATAGTCTTGGGGGGTGGGGCTGGCCCACTTCGTCCGCCGGACTCGGAATGCCTCGAGACTTTGTAAGGGGCCTCCGTGTGCCAAAAATTGGCCACGGGCAAGGCCGCGCCCAAAAATAACCGCCCGAAGGCCGGGGCGCCAAGTTCGTCCAGCGGAAAAAGGCCACAAAAACGGGTGGGCTATAGCCTTGGGGGGTGGGGCTGGCCAACTTCGTCCACCGGACTCGGAATACCGCGACACTTTGCGAGGGGCCTCCGTGTGCCAAAAATAGGCCGCAGGCAAAGCCGCGACCAAAAATAACCGCCCGAAGGCCGGGGCGCCAAGTTCGTCCAGCGGAAAAAGGCCACAAAATCGGGTGGGCTATAGCTTTGGGGGGTGGGGCATGCCAACTTCGTCCGCCGGACTCGGAATGCCGTGACACTTTGCGAGGGGCCTCCGTGTGCCAAAAATAGGCCGTGGGCAAAGCCGCGCCCAAAAATAACCGCCCGAAGGCCGGGGCGCCAAGTTCGTCCAGCGGAAAAAGGCCACAAAAACGGGTGGGCTATAGCCTTGGGGGGTGGGGCTGGCCAACTTCGTCCGCCGGACTCGGAATGCCGCGAGAATTTGCGAGGGGCCTCCGTGTACAAAAAATAGGCCGCGGGCAAAGCCACGCCCAAAAATAACCGCCCGAAGGCTGGGGCGCCCAGTTCGTCCAGCGGAAAAAGGCCACAGAAACGGGTGGGCTATAGCCGTGGGGGGTGGGGCAGCCTATCTTCGTCCGCCGGACTTGAAATGCCGCGAGACTTTGCGAGGGGCCTCCGTGTGCCAAAAATAGGCTGCGGGAAAGCCGTGCCCAAAAATAACCGCCCGAAGGCCGGGGCGCCAAGTTCGTCCAGCGGAAAAAGGCCACAAAAACGGGTGGGCTATAGCCCTGGGGGGTGGTGCTGGCCCACTTCATCCGCCGGACTCGCAATGCCGTGAGAATTTGCAAGGGGCCTCCGTGGGTAAAAAATAGGCCGCGGGCAATGCCGCGCCAAAAAATAACCGCCCGAAGGCCGGGGCGCCCAGTTCGTCCAGCGGAAAAAGGCCACAAAAACGGGTGGGCTATAGCCTTGGGGGGTGGGGCTGGCCAACTTCGTCCGCCGGACTCGGAATTCCACGAGACTTTGCGAGGGGCCTACGTGTGCCAAAAATAGGTCGCGGAAAAAGCGGCGCCCAAAAATAACTGCCCGAAGGCCGGGGCGCCAAGATCGTCCAGCGGAAAAAGGCCACAAAGACGGGTGGGCTATAGCCTTGGGGGGTGGGGCTGGCCCACTTCGTCCGCCGGACTCGAAATGCCTCGAGACTTTGCGAGGGGCCTCCGTGTGCCAAAAATAGGCCACGGGCAAAGCCGCGCCCAAAAATAACCGCCCGAAGGCCGGGGCGCCAAGTTCGTCCAGCGGAAAAAGGCCACAAAAACGGGTGGGCTATAGCCTTGGGGGGTGGGGCTGGCCAACTTCGTCCGCCGGACTCGGAATACTGCGAGACTTTGCGAGGGGCCTCCGTGTGCCAAAAATAGGCCGCAGGCAAAGCCGCGACCAAAAATAACCGCCCGAAGGCCGGGGCGCCAAGCTCGTCCAGCGGAAAAAGGCCACAAAATCGGGTGGGCTATAGCCTTGGGGGGTGGGGCATGCCAACTTCGTCCGCCGGACTCGGAATGGCTCGAGGCTTTGCGAGGCACCTCCGTGTGCCAAAAATAGGCCGCGGGCACAACCGTGCCGAAAAATAACTGCCCGAAGGCCGGGGCTCCAAGTTCGTCCAGCGGAAAAAGGCCACAAAATCGGGTGGGCTATAGCCTTGGGGGGTGGGGCATGCCAACTTCGTCCGCCGGACTCGGAATGCCGTGACACTTTGTGAGGGGCCTCCGTGTGCCAAAAATAGGCCGCGGGCAAAGCCGCGCCCAAAAATAACCGCCCGAAGGCCGGGGCGCCAAGTTCGTCCAGTGGAAAATGGCCAGAAAAAAGGGTGGGCTATAGCGTTGGGGGGTGGGGCAGGCCAACTTCGTCCGCCGGACTCGGAACGCCGCGAGAATTTGCAAGGGGCCTCCGTGTACAAAAAATAGGCCGCGGACAAAGCCACGCCCAAAAATAACCGCCCGAAGGCCGGGGCGCCCAGTTCGTCCAGCGGAAAAAGGCCACAGAAACGGGTGGGCTATAGCCGTGGGGGGTGGGGCAGGCCAACTTCGTCCGCCGGACTCGGAATGCCGCGGGACTTTGCGAGGGGCCTCCGTGTGCCAAAAATAGGCCGTGGGCGAAGCCGCGCCCAAAAATAACCTCCCGAAGGCCGGGGCGCCAAGTTCGTCCAGCGGAAAAAGGCCACAAAAATGGGTGGGCTATAACCTTGCGGTTTGGGGCTGGCCTACTACGCCCGCCGGACTCGGAATGCCGCGAGACTTTACGACGGGCCTCCGTGCGCCAAAAATAGGCCGCGGCCAAAGTCGCACCCAAAAATAACCGCCCGAAGGCCGGGGCGCCAAGTACGTCCAGCTGACAAAGGCCACAAAAACGGGTGGGCTATAACCATGGGGTTTGGGGCTGGCCAACTTTGTCCGCAGGACTCGGAATGCCGCGAGACTTTGCGAGGGGCCTCCGTGTGCCAAAAATAGGCTGTGGACAAATCCTCGCCCAAAAATAACCGCCCGAAGGCCGGGGCGCCAAGTTCGTCCAGCGGAAAAAGGCCACAAAAACGGGTGGGCTATAGCCTTGGGGGGTGGGGCTGGCCAACTTCGTCCGCCGGACTCGGAATGCCGCGAGACTTTGCGAGGGTTCTCCGTGTGCCAAAAACAGGCCGTGGTCAAAGCCGTGCGCAAAAATAACTGCATGAAGGCAGGGGTGCCATGTTCGTCCAGCGGAAAAAGCACACAAAAACGGGTGGGCTATAGCCTTGGGGGGTGGGGCTGGCCAACTTCGATCGCCGGACTCGGAATGGCGCGATACTTTGCGAGGCACCTCCGTGTGCCAAAAATAGGCAGCAGGGACAGCCGCGCGCAAAAATAACCGCCCGAAGGCCGGGGTGCCATGTTCGTCCAGCGGAAAAAGCCCACAAAAACGGGTGGGCTATAGCCTTGGGGGGTGGGTTTGGCCAACTTCGATCGCCGGACTCGGAATGGCGCGATACTTTGCGAGGCACCTCCGTGTGCCAAAAATAGGCAGTAGGCACAGCCGCGCGCAAAAATAACCGCCCGAAGGCCGGGGTGCCATGTTCGTCCAGCGGAAAAAGCCCACAAAAACGGATGGGCTATAGCCTTGGGGGGTGCGGCTGGCCAACTTCGTCCGCCGGACTCGGAATGCCACGAGACTTTGCAAGGGGCCTCCGTGTGCCAAAAATAGGCCGCGGGCAAAGCCGCGCCCAAAAATAACCGCCCGAAGGCCGGGGCGCCAAGTTCGTCCAGCGGAAAAAGGCCACAAAAACGGGTGGGCTATAGCCTTGGGGGGTGGGGCTGGCCAACTTCGATCGCCGGACTCGGAATGGAGCGAGACTTTGTGAGGCGCCTCCGTGTGCCAAAAATAGGCCGTGGGCAAAGCCGCGCCCAAAAATAACCTCCCGAAGGCCGGGGCGCCAAGTTCGTCCAGCGGAAAAAGGCCACAAAAATGGGTGGGCTATAACCTTGGGGTTTGGGGCTGGCCTACTTCGCCCGCCGGACTCGGAATGCCGCGAGACTTTGCGAGGGGCCTCCGTGCGCCAAAAATAGGCCGCGGCCAAAGCCGCACCCAAAAATAACCGCCCGAAGGCCGGGGCGCCAAGTACGTCCAGCTGACAAAGGCCACAAAAACGGGTGGGCTATAACCATGGGGTTTGGGGCTGGCCAACTTTGTCCGCAGGACTCGCAATGCAGTTAGAATTTGCGAGGGGCCTCCGTGTGCCAAAAATAGGCCATGGACAAAGCCTCCCCCAAAAATAACCGCCCGAAGGCCGGGGCGCCAAGTTCGTCCAGAGTAAAAAGCCCACAAAAACGGGTGGGCTATAGCATTTCGGGGTGGGGCTGGCCAACTTCGTCCGCCGGACTCGGAATGCCGCGAGACTTTGCGAGAGGCCTCCGTGTGCCAAAAATAGGCCCCGGGCAAAGCCGCACCCAAAAATAACCGCCGGAAGGCCGGGGCGCCAAGTTCGTCCAGCGGAAAAAGGCCACAAAAACGGGTGGGCTATAGCCTTGGGGGGTGGCGCTGGCCAACTTCGTCCGCCGGACTCGGAATGCCGCGAGTCTTTGCGAGGGGCCTCCTTGTGCCAAAAATAGGCCGTGGGCAAAGCAGCGCCCAAAAATAACCGCCCGAAGGCCGGGGCGCCAAGTTCGTCCAGCGGAAAAAGGCCACAAAAATGGGTGGGCTATAACCTTGGGGTTTGGGGCAGGCCTACTTCGCCCGCCGGACTCGGAATGCCGCGAGACTTTACGAGGGGCCTCCGTGCTACAAAAATAGGCCGCGGCCAAAGCCGCGCCCAAAAATAACCGCCCGAAGGCCGGGGCGCCAAGCTCGTCCTGCGGAAAAAGGCCACAAAAACGGGTAGGCTATAGCCTTGGTCGGTGGGGCTGGCCAACTTTGTCCGCCGGACTCTGAAATGCGCAAGACTTTGTGAGGCACCTCCGAGTGCCAAAAATAGGCCGTGGGCACAGCCGCGCCCAAAAATACCTGCCCGAAGGCTGGGGCGCCAAGTTCGTCCAGCGGAAAAAGGCCACAGAAACGGGTGGGCTATAGCCTTGGGGGGTGGGGCTGGCCAACTTCGTCCGCCGGACTCGGAATGGCGCGAGACTTTGCGAGGCGTCTCCGCGTGCCAAAAATAGGCCACAAGCACAGCCGCGCTGAAAAATAACCACCCAAAGGCCGGAGGGCCAAGTTCGTCCAGTGGAAAAAGCCCACAGAAACGGGTGGGCTATAGCCTTGGGGGGTGGGGCTGGCCAACTTCGTCCGCCGGACTCGGAATGGCGCGAGACTTTGCGAGGCGTCTCCGCGTGCCAAAAATAGGCCACGAGCACAGCCGCGCCGAAAAATAACCACCCAAAGGCCGGAGCGCCAAGTTCGTCCAGTGGAAAAAGCCCACAAAAACGGGTGGGCTATAGCCTTGGGGGGTGGGGCTGGCCAATTTCGTCCGCCGGACTCGGAATGGCGCTAGACTTTGCGAGGCACCTCCGTGTGCCAAAAATAGGCCACGGGCACAGAAGCGCCCAAAAATAACCGCCCGGAGGCCGGGCCGCCCAGTTCGTCCAGCGGAAAAAGGCCACAAAAACGGGTGGGCTATAGCCTTGGGGGGTGGGGCTGGCCCACTTCGTCCGCCGGACTCGGAATGCCGCGAGACTTTGCGAGACGCCTCCGTGTGCCAAAAATAGGCCGCGGCCAAAGCCGTACCCAAAAATAACCGCCCGAAGGCCGGGTTGCCAAGATCGTCCAGCGGAAAAACGCCACAAAAACGGGTGGGCTATAGCCTTGGGGGGTGGGGCTGGCCCACTTCGTCCGCCGGACTCGGAATGGAGCGAGACTTTGCGAGGCATCTCCGTGAGCCAAAAATAGGATGCGGGCACAGCCGCGCTCAAAGATAACCGCCTGAAGGCTGGGTCGACAATTCGTCCAGCGGAAAAAGGCCAC
Source organism: Citrus x changshan-huyou (assembly GCA_039657385.1). Taxonomy (NCBI): domain Eukaryota; kingdom Viridiplantae; phylum Streptophyta; class Magnoliopsida; order Sapindales; family Rutaceae; genus Citrus; species Citrus x changshan-huyou. The sequence goes on from JBCGBO010000016.1 coordinate 1,223,846, forward strand.
AAAAACGGGTGGGCTATAGACTTGGGGGATGGGGCTGGCCAACTTCGTCCGCCGGACTCAGAATGGCGCGAGACTTTGCGAGCGGCCTCTGTGTGATAAAAATAGGCCGCGGGCACAGCCGCACCCAAAAAATAACCGCCCGAAGGCCGGGGCGCCAAGTTCGTCCAGCGGAAGAATGCCACAAAAACGGGTGGGCTATAGCCTTGGGGGGTGGGGCTGGGCAACTTCGTCCGCCGGACACGGAATGGCGCGAGACTTTGCGAGCGGCCTCCGTGTGCCAAAAATAGGCCGCGGGCACAGCCGCGCCCAAAAATAACCACCCGAAGGCCGGGCTGCCAAGTTCGTCCAGCGGAAAAAGGCCACAAAAACGGGTGGGCTATAGCCTTGGGGGGTGGGGCTGGCCAACTTCGTCCGCCGGACTCGGAATGGCGCGAGACTTCGCAAGCGGCCTCCGTGTGCCAAAAATAGGCCGCGGGCACAGCCGCGTCCAAAAATAACTGCCCGAAGGCCGGGGCGCCAAGTTCGTCCAGCGGAAAAAGGCCACAAAAATGGGTGGGCTATAGCCTTGGGGGGTGGGGCTGGCCAACTTCATCCGCCGTACTCGGAATGGCATGAGACTTTGCGAGCGGGCTCCATGTGCCAAAAATAGGCCGCGGGCACAGCCGTGCCCAAAAATAACCGCCCGAAGGCCGGGGCGCCAAGTTCGTCCAGCGGAAAAAGGCTACAAAAACGGGTGGGCTATTATAGCCTTGGGGGGTGGGGCTGGCCAACTTCGTCCGCCGGACTCGGAATGGCGCGAGACTTTGCGAGCGGCCTCCGTTTGCCAAAAATAGGCCGCGGGCACAGCCACGCCCAAAAATGACCGCCCGAAAACCGGGGCGCCAAGTTCGTCCAGCGGAAAAAGGCAACAAAAACGGGTGGGCTATAGCCTTGGGGGGTGGGGCTGGCCAACTTCGTCCGCCGGACTCGGAATGCTGCGAGACTTTGCGAGCGGCCTCCGTGTGCCAAAAATAGGCCGCGTGCACCGCCGCGCCCAAAAATAACCACCCGAAAGCCGGGGCGCCAAGTTCGTCCAGCGGAAAAAAGCCACAAAAACGGGTGGGCTATAACCTTGGGGGGTGGCACTGGCCAACTTCGTCCGCCGGACTCGGAATGGAGCGAGACTTTGCGAGGCATCTCCGTGAGCCAAAAATAGGATGCGGGCACAGCCGCGCTCAAAGATAACCGCCTGAAGGCTGGGTCGACAATTCGTCCAGCGGAAAAAGGCCAGAAAAACGGGTGGGCTATAGCCGTGGGGGGTGGGGCAGCCTATCTTCGTCCGCCGGACTCAGAATGGCCCGAGACTTTGCGAGCGGCCTCCGTGTGCCAAAAATAGGCCACGGGCACAGCCGCGCCCAATAATAACCACCCGAAGGCCCGGGTGCCATGTTCGTCCAGCGGAAAAAGCCCACAAAAACGGGTGGGCTATAGGCTTGGGGGGTGGGGCAGGCAAACTTCGTCCGCCGGACTCGGAATGCCGCGAGACTTTGCGAGGGGCTTCCGTGTGCCAAAAATAGGCCGTGGGCAAAGCCGCGCCTAAAAATAACCTCCCGAAGGCCGGGGCGCCAAGTTCGTCCAGCGGAAAAAGGCCACAAAAATGGGTGGGCTATAACCTTGGGGTTTGGGGCTGGCCTACTACGCCCGCCGGACTCGGAATGCCGCGAGACTTTGCGAGGGGCCTCCGTGCGCCAAAAATAGGCCGCGGCCAAAGTCGCACCCAAAAATAACCGCCCGAAGGCCGGGGCGCCAAGTACGTCCAGCTGACAAAGGCCACAAAAACGGGTGGGCTATAACCATGGGGTTTGGGGCTGGCCAACTTTGCCCGCAGGACTCGGAATGCCGCGAGACTTTGCGAGGGGCCTCCGTGTGCCAAAAATAGGCTGTGGACAAAGCCTCGCCCAAAAATAACCGCCCGAAGGCCGGGGCGCCAAGTTCGTCCAGCGGAAAAAGCCCACAAAAACGGGTGGGCTATAGCCTTGGGGGGTGGGGCTGGCCAACTTCGTCCGCCGGACTCGCAATGCAGTGAGAATTTGCGAGGGGCCTCCGTGGGCAAAAAATAGGCCGCGGGCAAAGCCGCGCCCAAAAATAACCTCCCTAAGGCCGGGGCGCCAAGTTCGTCCAGCGGAAAAAGCCCACAAAAACGGGTGGGCTATAGCCTTGGGGGGTGGGGCTGGCCAACTTCGTCCGCCGGACTCGGAATGCCGCGAGACTTTGCGAGGGTTCTCCGTGTGCCAAAAACAGGCCGTGGTCAAAGCCGTGCCCAAAAATAACTGCACGAAGGCAGGGGTGCCATGTTCGTCCAGCGGAAAAAGCACACAAAAACGGGTGGGCTATAGCCTTGGGGGGTGGGGCTGGCCAACTTCGATCGCCGGACTCGGAATGGCGCGATACTTTGCGAGGCACCTCCGTGTGCCAAAAATAGGCAGCAGGGACAGCCGCGCGCAAAAATAACCGCCCGAAGGCCGGGGTGCCATGTTCGTCCAGCGGAAAAAGCCCACAAAAACGGGTGGGCTATAGCCTTGGGGGGTGGGTTTGGCCAACTTCGATCGCCGGACTCGGAATGGCGCGATACTTTGCGAGGCACCTCCGTGTGCCAAAAATAGGCAGTCGGCACAGCCGCGCGCAAAAATAACCGCCCGAAGGCCGGGGTGCCATGTTCGTCCAGCGGAAAAAGCCCACAAAAACGGATGGGCTATAGCCTTGGGGGGTGCGGCTGGCCAACTTCGTCCGCCGGACTCGGAATGCCACGAGACTTTGCAAGGGGCCTCCGTGTGCCAAAAATAGGCCGCGGGCAAAGCCGCGCCCAAAAATAACCGCCCGAAGGCCGGGGCGCCAAGTTCGTCCAGCGGAAAAAGGCCACAAAAACGGGTGGGCTATAGCCTTGGGGGGTGGGGTTGGCCAACTTCGTCCGCCGGACTCGGAATGGTGCGAGACTTTGCGAGCGGCCTCTGTGTGATAAAAATAGGCCGCGGGCACAGCCGCACCCAAAAAATAACCGCCCGAAGGCCGGGGCGCCAAGTTCGTCCAGCGGAAGAAGGCCACAAAAACGGGTGGGCTATAGCCTTGGGGGGTGGGGCTGGGCAACTTCGTCCGCCGGACACGGAATGGCGCGAGACTTTGCGAGCGGCCTCCGTGTGCCAAAAATAGGCCGCGGGCACAGCCGCGCCCAAAAATAACCACCCGAATGCCGGGCTGCCAAGTTCGTCCAGCGGAAAAAGGCCACAAAAACGGGTGGGCTATAGCCTTGGGGGGTGGGGCTGGCCAACTTCGTCCGCCGGACTCGGAATGGCGCGAGACTTCGCGAACGGCCTCCGTGTGCCAAAAATAGGCCGCGGGCACAGCCGTGCCCAAAAATAACTGCCCGAAGGCCGGGGCGCCAAGTTCGTCCAGCGGAAAAAGGCCACAAAAATGGGTGGGCTATAGCCTTGGGGGGTGGGGCTGGCCAACGTCATCCGCCGTACTCGGAATGGCATGAGACTTTGCGAGCGGGCTCCATGTGCCAAAAATAGGCCGCGGGCACAGCCGTGCCCAAAAATAACCGCCCGAAGGCCGGGGCGCTAAGTTCGTCCAGCGGAAAATGGCCACAAAAACGGGTGGGCAATAGCCTTGGGGGGTGGGGCTGGCCAACTTCGTCCGCCGGACTCGGAATGGCGCGAGACTTTGCGAGCGGCCTCCGTTTGCCAAAAATAGGCCGCGGGCACAGCCACGCCCAAAAATGACCGCCCGAAAACCGGGGCGCCATGTTTGTCCAGCGGAAAAAGGCAACAAAAACGGGTGGGCTATAGCCTTGGGGGGTGGGGCTGGCCAACTTCGTCCGCCGGACTCGGAATGCTGCGAGACTTTGCGAACGGCCTCCGTGTGCCAAAAATAGGCCGCGGGCACAGCCGCACCCAAAAATAACCACCCGAAGGCCGGGGCGCCAAGTTCTCCCGCGGAAAAAGGCCACAAAAACAGGTGGGCTATAACCTTGGGGGGTGGGGCTGGCCAACTTCGTCCACCGGACTCGGAATGGCGCGAGGTATTGTGAGCGGCCGTCGTGTACCAAAAATAGGCCGCGTGCACCGCCGCACCCAAAAATAACCACCCGAAAGCCGGGGCGCCAAGTTCGTCCAGCGGAAAAAGGCCACAAAAACGGGTGGGCTATAGCCTTGGGGGGTGGGGCTGGCCCACTTCGTCCGCCGGACTCGGAATGCAGCGAGACTTTGCGAGGGACCTCCGTGTGCCAAAAATAGGCCGCGGTCAAAGCCGCGCCCAAAAATAACCTCCCGAAGGCCGGGGCGCCAAGTTCGTCCAGCGGAAAAAGGCCACAAAAACGGGTGGGCTATAGCCTTGGGGGGTGAGGCAGGCTAACTTCGTCCGCCGGACACGTGATGCTGCAAAACTTTGAGAGGGGCCTCCGTGTGCCAAAAATAGGCCGCGGGCAAAGCCGCGCCCAAAAATAACCGCCTGAAGGCCGGGGCACCAAGTTCGTCCAGCGGAAAAAGGCCACAAAAACGGGTGGGCTATAGCCTTGGGGGATGGGGCTGGCCAACTTCACCCGCCGGACTCGGAATGCCGCTAGACTTTGTGAGCGGCCTCCGTGTGCCAAAAATAGGCTGTGGGCAAAGCCGCACCCAAAAATAACCGCCCGAAGGCTGGGACGTCAAGTTCGTCCAGCGGAAAAAGGCCACAAAAACGGGTGGGCTATAGCCTTGGGGGGTGGGGCAGGCCAGCTTCGTCCGCCGGACTCGGAATGCCGCGAGACTTTCAGAGGGGCCTCCGTGTGCGAAAAATAGGCCGCGGGCAAAGCCGCGCCCAAAAATAACTGCCCAAAGGCCGGGGCGCCAAGTTCGTCCTGCGGAAAAAGGCCACAAAAACGGGTGGGCTATTTCCTTGGGGGGTGGGGCTGCCCAACTTTGTCCGCCGGACTCGGAATACCGCGAGACCTTGCGAGGGGCCTCCGTGTGCCAAAAATAACCGCCCGAAGGACGGGGCGCCAAGTTCGTCCAGCGGAAAAAGGCCACAAAAAAGGGTGGGCTATTGCCTTGGGGGGTGGGGCTTACCAACTTAGTCCGCTGGACTCGGAATGCCGCGAGACTTTGCGAGGGGACTCCGTGTGCCAAAAATAGGCCGCGCGCAAAGCCGCGCCCAAAAAGTAACCGCCCGAAGGCCGGGGAGCCCAGTTCGTCCAGCGGAAAAAGGCCACAAAAACGGGTGGGCTATAGCCTTGGGGGGTGGGGCTGAAAAATTCGTCCGCCGGACTCGGAATGCCGCGAGACTTTCCGAGGGGCCTCCGTGTGCCAAAAATAGGCCGCGGGTAAAACCGCGTCCAAAAATAACCGCCCGAAGGCCGGGGCGCCAAGTTCGTCCAGTGGAAAAAGGCCACAAAAACGGGTGGGCTATAGCCTTGGGGGGTGGGGCTGGCCAACTTCGTCCGCCGGACTCGAAATGTCGCGAGATTTTTGTGAGGGGCCTCCGTGTGCCAAAAATAGGCCGCGGGCAAAGCAGCACCCAAAAATAAACGACCGAAGGCTGGGGCGCCAAGTTCGTCCACCGGAAAAAGGCCCCAGAAACAGGTGGGCTATAGGCTTGGGGGGTGGGGCTGGCCAACTTCGTCCGCCGGACTCGGAATGCCGCGAGACTTTGGGAGGGGCCTCCGTGTGCCAAAAATAGGCCGCGGTCAAAGCCGCGCCCAAAACTAAACATCCGAAGGCCGGGGCGGCATGTTCGTCCAGCGGAAAAAGGCCACAAAAACGGGTGGGCTATAGCCTTGGCGGGTGGGGCTGGCCGGCTTCGTCCGCCGGACTCGGAATGCCGGGAGACTTTACGAGGGGCCTCCGTGTGCCAAAAATAGCCCGCGGGCAAAGCCGCGGCCAAAAATAACCGCCCGAAGGCCGGGGCGCCAAGTTCGTCCAGCGGAAAAAGGCCACAAAAACGGGTGGGCTATAGCCTTGGGGGGTGGGGCTGGCCAACTTCGTCCGCCGGACTTGGAATGGCTCGAGACTTTGAGAGGGGCCTCCGTGTGCCAAAAATAGGCCGCGGCCAAAGTCGCGCCCAAAACTAACCGCCCGAAGGGCGGGGCACCCAGTTCGTCCAGCGGAAAAATGCCACAAAAACGGGTGGGCTATAGCCTTGGGGGGTGGGGCTGGCCAACATCGTCCGCCGGACTCGGAATGGCGTGAGGCTTTGCAAGGCACCTCCGTGTGCCAAAAAGTGGCCATGGGCATAGCCGCGCCCAAAAATAACCGCCCGAAGGCCGGGGCGCCAAGTTCGTCCAGCGGAAAAAGGCCACAAAAACGGGTGGGCTATAGCCTTGGGGGGTGGGGCTGGCCAACTTCGTCCGCCGGACACGGAATGGCACGAGACTTTGCGAGGCTCCTCCGTTTGCCAAAAATAGGCCACGGGAACAGCCGTGCCCAAAAATAACTGCCCGAAGGCCGGGGCGCCAAGTTCGTCCAGCGGAAAAATGCCACAAAAACGGGTGGGCTATAGCCTTGGGAGGTGCGGCTGGCCAACTTCGTCCGCCGGACTCGGAATGGCGCGAGACTTTGCGAGGCGCCTCCGTGTGCCAAAAATAGGCCGCGGGCACAGCCGCGTCCAAAAATAACCACCCGATGGCCGGGGCGCCACGTTCGTCCAGCGGAAAAAGGCCACAAAAACGGGTGGGCTATAGCCTTGGGGGGTGGGGCTGGCCAACTTCGTCCGCCGGACTTGGAATGGCTCGAGACTTTGCGAGGGGCCTCCGTGTGCCAAAAATAGGCCGCGGCCAAAGTTGCGCCCAAAACTAACCGCCCGAAGGGCGGGGCGCCCAGTTCGTCCAGCGGAAAAAGGCCACAAAAATGGGTGGGCTATAGCCTTGGGGGGTGGGGCTGGCCAACTTCGTCCGCCGGACTCGGAATTCGGCGAGATTTTGTGAGGGGCCTCCGTATGCCAAAAATAGTCCGCGGGCAAAGCCGCGTCCAAAAATAACCGCCCGAAGGCCGGGGCGCGACGTTCGTCCAGCGGAAAAAGGCCACAAAAACGGGTGGGCTATAGCCTTGGGGGGTGGGGCTGGCCAACTTCGTCCGCCGGACACGGAATGGCACGAGACTTTGCGAGGCACCTCCGTTTGCCAAAAATAGGCCACGGGAACAGCCGTGCCCAAAAATAACTGCCAGAAGGCCGGGGTGCGAAGTTCGTCCAGCGGAAAAATGCCACAAAAACGGGTGGGCTATAGCCTTGGGGGGTGCGGCTGGCCAACTTCGTCCGCCGGTCTCGGAATGGCGCGAGACTTTGCGAGACGCCTCTGTGTGCCAAAAATAGGCCGCGGGCACAGCCACGCCCAAAAATAACCACCCGATGGCAGGGGCGCCACGTTCGTCCAGCGGAAAAAGGCCACAAAAACGGGTGGGCTATAGCCTTGGGGGGTGGGGCTGGCCAACTTCGTCCGCCGGACTCGGAATGGCGCGAGACTTTGCGAGGCACCTCCGTGTGCCAAAAATAGGCCGCGGGCACAGCCGCGCCCAAAATTAACCGCCCGAAGGCCGGGGCGCCAAGTTCATCCAGCGGAAAAATGCCACAAAAACGGGTGGGCTATAGCCTTGGGGGGTGCGGCTGGCCGACTTCGTCCGCCGGACTCGGAATGGCGCGAGACTTTGTGAGCCGCCTCTGTGTGCCAAAAATAGGCCGCGGGCACAGCCGCGCCCAAAAATAACCACCCGATGGCCGGGGCGCCACGTTCGTCCAGCGGAAAAAGCCCACAAAAACGGGTGGGCTATAGCCTTGGGGGGTGGGGCTCGCCCACTTCGTCCGCCGGACTCGGAATGCCGCAAGACTTTGCGAGGGTCCTCCGTGTGCGAAAAATAGGGCGCGGTCAAAGCCGTGCCCAAAAATAACCGCCCGAAGGCCGGGGCGCCAAGTTCGTCCAGCTGAAAAAGGCCACAAAAACGGGTGGGCTATAGCCTTGGGGGGTGGGGCTCGCCAACTTCGTCTGCCGGACTCGGAATGGCGTGAGACTTTTCGAGGCTCCTCCGTGTGCCAACAATAGTCCGCAGGCACAGCCGAGCCCAGAAATAACAGACCGAAGGCCGGGGCGCCAAGTTCGTCCACCGGAAAAAGGCCACAAAAACGGGTGGGCTATAGCCTTGGGGGGTGGGGCTGGCCAACTTCGTCCGCCGGACTCGGAATGGCGCGAGAGTTTGTGAGGCACCTTCCGTGTGCCAAAAATAGGCCGCGGGCACAGCAACGCCCAAAAATAACTGCCCGAAGGCCGGGGCGCCAAGTTCGTCCAGCGGAAAAAGGCCACAAAAACGGGTGGGCTATAGCCTTGGGGGGTGGGGCTGGCCAACTTCGTCCGCCGGACTTGGAATGGCTCGAGACTTTGAGAGGGGCCTCCGTGTGCCAAAAATAGGCCGCGGCCAAAGTCGCGCCCAAAACTAACCGCCCGAAGGGCGGGGCACCCAGTTCGTCCAGCGGAAAAATGCCACAAAAACGGGTGGGCTATAGCCTTGGGGGGTGGGGCTGGCCAACATCGTCCGCCGGACTCGGAATGGCGTGAGGCTTTGCAAGGCACCTCCGTGTGCCAAAAAGTGGCCATGGGCATAGCCGCGCCCAAAAATAACCGCCCGAAGGCCGGGGCGCCAAGTTCGTCCAGCGGAAAAAGGCCACAAAAACGGGTGGGCTATAGCCTTGGGGGGTGGGGCTGGCCAACTTCGTCCGCCGGACACGGAATGGCACGAGACTTTGCGAGGCTCCTCCGTTTGCCAAAAATAGGCCACGGGAACAGCCGTGCCCAAAAATAACTGCCCGAAGGCCGGGGCGCCAAGTTCGTCCAGCGGAAAAATGCCACAAAAACGGGTGGGCTATAGCCTTGGGGGGTGCGGCTGGCCAACTTCGTCCGCCGGACTCGGAATGGCGCGAGACTTTGCGAGGCGCCTCCGTGTGCCAAAAATAGGCCGCGGGCACAGCCGCGTCCAAAAATAACCACCCGATGGCCGGGGCGCCACGTTCGTCCAGCGGAAAAAGGCCACAAAAACGGGTGGGCTATAGCCTTGGGGGGTGGGGCTGGCCAACTTCGTCCGCCGGACTTGGAATGGCTCGAGACTTTGCGAGGGGCCTCCGTGAGCCAAAAATAGGCCGCGGCCAAAGTTGCGCCCAAAACTAACCGCCCGAAGGGCGGGGCGCCCAGTTCGTCCAGCGGAAAAAGGCCACAAAAATGGGTGGGCTATAGCCTTGGGGGGTGGGGCTGGCCAACTTCGTCCGCCGGACTCGGAATTCGGCGAGATTTTGTGAGGGGCCTCCGTATGCCAAAAATAGGCCGCGGGCACAGCCGCGTCCAAAAATAACCGCCCGAAGGCCGGGGCGCGACGTTCGTCCAGCGGAAAAAGGCCACAAAAACGGGTGGGCTATAGCCTTGGGGGGTGGGGCTGGCCAACTTCGTCCGCCGGACACGGAATGGCACGAGACTTTGCGAGGCACCTCCGTTTGCCAAAAATAGGCCACGGGAACAGCCGTGCCCAAAAATAACTGCCAGAAGGCCGGGGTGCGAAGTTCGTCCAGCGGAAAAATGCCACAAAAACGGGTGGGCTATAGCCTTGGGGGGTGCGGCTGGCCAACTTCGTCCGCCGGTCTCGGAATGGCGCGAGACTTTGCGAGGCGCCTCCGTGTGCCAAAAATAGGCCGCGGGCACAGCCGCGCCCAAAAATAACCACCCGATGGCAGGGGCGCCACGTTCGTCCAGCGGAAAAAGGCCACAAAAACGGGTGGGCTATAGCCTTGGGGGGTGGGGCTGGCCAACTTCGTCCGCCGGACTCGGAATGGCGCGAGACTTTGCGAGGCACCTCCGTGTGCCAAAAATAGGCCGCGGGCACAGCCGCGCCCAAAAATAACCACCCGATGGCAGGGGCGCCACGTTCGTCCAGCGGAAAAAGGCCACAAAAACGGGTGGGCTATAGCCTTGGGGGGTGGGGCTGGCCAACTTCGTCCGCCGGACTCGGAATGGCGCGAGACTTTGCGAGGCACGTCCGTGTGCCAAAAATAGGCCGCGGGCACAGCAGTACCCAAAAATAACCGCCCGAAGGCCGGGGCGCCAAGTTCGTCCAGCCGAAAAAGGCCACCAAAACGGGTGGGCTATAACCTTGGGGGGTGGGGCTGGCCAACTTCGTCCGGCGGACTAGGAATAGTGCGAGACTTTGCGAGGCACCTCCGTGCGCCAAAAATTTGCCGCGGACACAGCCGCGCCCAAAAATAACCGCCCGATGGCCGGGGCACCTAGTTCGTCCAGCAGAAAAAGGCCGCAAAAACGGGTGGGCTACAGCCTTGTGGGGTGGGGCTTGCCAACATCGTCCGCCGGACTCGGAATGGCGCGAGACTTTGCGAGGCGCCTCCGTGCGCCAAAAATAGGCCGTGGTCACAGCCGCGCCCAAAAATAACTGCCCGAACGCCAGGGCGCCTAGTTCATCCAGCGGAAAAAGGCCACAAAAACGGGTGCGCTATAGCCTTGGGGGGTAGGGCTGGCCAACTTCGTCCGCCGGACTCGGAATGGCACGAGACTTTGCGACCCGCCTCCGTGTGCCAAAAATAGGCCGCGGGCGCAGCCGCGCTCAAAAATAACCGCCCGAAGGCCGGGGCGCCTAGTTCGTCAAGCGGAAAAACGCCACCAAAACGGGTGGGCTATAGCCTTGTGCGGTGGGGCTGGCCAACTTAGTCCGCCGGACTCGGAATGGCGCAAGACTTTTAGAGGCACCTCCGTGTGCCAAAAATAGGCAACGGGCACAGCCGCGCCTAAAAAGAACCGCCCGAAGGCCGGGGCGCCAAGTTCGTCCAGCGGAAAAAGCCCACAAAAACGGGTGGGCTATAGCCTTGGGGGGTGGGGCTGGCCAACTTCGTCCGCTGGTCTCGGAATGGCACGAGACTTTACAAGGCACCTCCGTGTGCCAAAACGTGGCCGTGGGCACTGCCGCGCCCAAAAATAACCGCCCGAAGGCCGGGGCGCCAAGCTCGTCCTGCGGAAAAAGCCCACAAAAACGGGTGGGCTATAGCCTTGGCGGGTGGGGCTGGCCAACTTCGTCCGCTGGTCTCGGAATGGCGCGAGACTTTGCGAGGCGCCTACGTGTGCCAAAAATAGGCTGCGGGAACAGCCGTGCCCAAAAAGAACCGCCCGAAGGCCGGGGCGCCAAGTTCGTCCAGCGGAAAAAGCCCACAAAAACGGGTGCGCTATAGCCTTGGGGGGTGGGGCTGGCCAACTTCGTCCGCCGGACTCGGAATGGCACGAGACTTTGCGAGCCACCTCCGTGTGCCAAAAATATGCCGCGAGCACAGCCGTGCCCAAAAATAACCCCCCGATGGCCGGTTCGCCACGTTCGTCCAGCGGAAAAAGGCCACAAAAACGGGTGGGCTATAGCCTCGGGGGGTGGGGCTGGCCAACTTTGTCCGCCGGACTCGGAATGGCATGAGACTTTGCGAGCAGCCTCCGTGTGCCAAAAATAGGCCGCGGGCGCAACCGCGCCCAAAAATTAGCCCCCGAAGGTCGGGGTGCCAAGACCCCCCAGCGGAAAAATGGCCAAAAAACGGGTGGGCTATAGCCTTGGTGGGGGGCGTGGGCGAAGTTCGTCCGCAGGACTCGGAATTGCCCCAGACTTTGCGGGCGGCCCTCGTGTGACAAAAATAGGCCACGGGCACAGCCGTACCCAAAAATTAGCCCCCGAAGGTCGGGGTGCCAAGACCCCCCAGCGGAAAAATGGCCAAAAAACGGGTGGGCTATAGCCTTGGTGGGGGGCGTGGGCGAAGTTCGTCCGCAGGACTCGGAATGGCCCCAGACTTTGCGGGCGGCCCTCGTGTGCCAAAAATAGGCCACGGTCACAGTCGCGCCCAAAAATTAGCCCCCGAATGTCGGGGTGCCAAGACCCCCTAGCGGAAAAATGGCCAAAAACGGGTGGGCTATAGCCTTGGTGGGGGGCGTGGGCGAAGTTCGTCCGCCGGACTCGGAATGGCCCCAGACTTTGCGGGCGGCCTCCGTGTGCCAAAAATAGGCCACTGGCACAGCCGAGCCCAAAAATGTGCTCCCGAAGGTCGAGGTGCTAAGACCCCCCAGCGGAAAAATGGCCAAAAAACGGGTGGGTTATAGCCTTGGTGGGGGGCGTGGGCGAAGTTCGTCCGCCGGACTCGAAATGGCCCCAGACTTTGCGGGCGGCCCTCGTGTGCCAAAAATAGGCCACGGGCACAGCCGCACCCAAAAATTAGCCCCGAAGGTCGGGCTGCCAAGACCCCCCAGCGGAAAAATGGCCAAAAAACGGGTGGGCTATAGCCTTGGTGGTGGGCGTGGGCGAAGTTCATCTGCAGGACTCGGAATGGCCCCAGACTTTGTGGGCGGCTCTCGTGTGCCAAAAATAGGCCACGGGCACAGCCGAGCCCAAAAATTAGCCCCCAAAGGTCGGGGTGCCAAGACCCCCCAGCGGAAAGGTTGCCAAAAAACGGGTGGGCTATAGCCTTGGTGGGGGGCGTGGGGGAAGTTCGTCCGCCGGACTCGGAATTGCCCCAGACTTTGCGGGCGGCCTCCGTGTGCCAAAAATAGGCCACGGGCACAGCCGCGCCCAAAAATGTGCCCCCGAAGGTCGGGGTGCTAAGACCCCCCCGCGGAAAAATGGCCAAAAAACGGGTGGGTTATAGCCTTGGTGGGGGGCGTGGGCGAAGTTCGTCCGCCGGACTCGAAATGGCCCCAGACTTTGCGGGCGGCCCTCGTGTGCCAAAAATAGGCAACGGGCACAGCCGCGCCCAAAAATTAGCCCCCGAAGGTCGGGCTGCCAAGACCCCCCAGCGGAAAAATGGCCAAAAAACGGGTGGCCTATAGCCTTGGTGGGGGGCGTGGGCGAAGTTCGTCCGCCGGACTCGAAATGGCCCCAGACTTTGCGGGCGGCCCTCGTGTGCCAAAAATAAGCCACGATCACAGCCGCGCCCAAAAATTAGCCCCCGAAGGTCGGGGTTTCAAGACGCGCTAGCGGAAAAATGGCCAAAAAACGGGTGGGCTATAGCCTTGGTGGGGGGCGTGGGCGAAGTTCGTCCGCCGGACTCGAAATGGCCCCAGACTTTGCGGGCGGCCCTCGTGTGCCAAAAATAAGCCATGATGACAGCCACGCCCAAAAATTAGCCCCCGAAGGTCGGGGTTTCAAGACGCGCTAGCGGAAAAATGGCCAAAAAACGGGTGGGCTATATCCTTGGTGGGGGGCGTGGGCGAAGTTCGTCCGCAGGACTCGGAATGGCCCCAGACTTTGCGGGCAGCCCTCGTGTGCCAATAATAGGCCACGGGCACAGCCGCGCCCAAAAATTTGCCCCCGAAGGTCGGGGTGCCAAGACCCCCCAGCGGAAAAATGGCCAAAAAACGGGTGGGCTATAGCCTTGGTGGGGGGCGTTGGCGAAGTTCGTCCGCAGGACTCGGCATGGCCCCAGACTTTGCGGGCGGCCCTCGTGTACCAAAAATAGGCCACGGGCACAGCTGCGTCCAAAAATTAGCCCCCGAAGGTCGGGGTGCCAAGACCCCCCAGCGGAAAAATAGCCATAAAACGGGTGGGCTATAGCCTTGGTGGGGGGCGTGGGCGAAGATCGTCCGCAGGACTCGGAATGGCCCCAGACTATGCGGGCGGCCCTCGTCTGCCAAAAATAGGCCACGGACACAGCCGCGCCCAAAAATTAGCCCCCGAAGGTCGGGGTGCCAAGACCCCCGAGCGGAAAAATGGCCAAAAAACGGGTGGTTTATAGCCTTGGTGGGGGGCGTGGGCGAAGTTCGTCCGCCGGAATCGGAATGGCCCCAGACTTTGCGGGCGGCCCTCGTGTGCCAAAAATAGGCCACGGGGACAGCGGCGCCCAAAAATTAGCCCCCGAAGGTCGGGGTGCCAAGACCCCCCAGCGGAAAAATGGCCAAAAAACGGGTGGGCTATAGCCTTGGTGGGGGGCGTGGGCGAAGTTCGTCCGCAGGGCTCGGAATGGGCCCAGACTTTACGGGCGGCCCTCGTGTGCCAAAAATAGGCCACGGGCACAGCCGCGCCCAAAAAGTAGCCCCCGAAGGTCGGGGTGCCAAGACCCCCCAGCGGAAAAATGGGCCAAAAAACGGGTGGGCTATAGCCTTGGGGGTGGGCCTGGCAAACTTCGTCCGCCGGACTCGGAATGCCCCCAGACTTTGTGGGCGGCCCTCGTGTGCCAAAAATAACCGCCCGAAGGCCGGGGCGCCAAGTTCGTCCAGCGGAAAAAGGCCACAAAAACGGGTGGGCTATAGCCTTGGGGGGTGGGGCAGGCCAACTTCGTCTGCCGGACTCGGAATGGCGAGAGACTTTCCGAGCGGCCTCCGTGTGCCAAAAATAGGCCGCAGGCACAGCAACTCCCAAAAATAACCGCACGAAGGCCGGGGCACCAAGTTCGTCCAGCGGAAAAAGTCCACGAAAACGGGTGGGCTATAGCCTTGGGGGGTGGGGCTGGCCCACATCGTCCGCCGGACTCGGAATGGCGCGAGACTTTGCGAGCGGCCTCCGTGTGCCAAAAATAGGCCGCGGGCACATACGCACCCAAAAATAACCGCCCGAAGGCCGGGGCGCCCAGTTCGTCCAGCGGAAAAAGGCCACAAAAACGGGTGGGCTATAGCCTTGCGGGGTGGGGCTGGCCCACTTCGTCCGCCGGACTCGGAATGGCGCGAGACTTTGCGATTGGCCTCCGCGTGCCAAAAATAGGCCACGGGCACAGCCGCGCCCAAAAATAACCGCCCGAAGGCCGGGGCGCCAACTTCGTCCAGCGGAAAAAGGCCACAAAAACGGGTGGGCTATAGCCTAGGGGGGTGGGGCTGGCCAATTTCGTCCGCCGGACGCGGAATGGCGCGAGGCTTTGCGAGTGGCCTCCGTGTGCCAAAAATAGGCCGCGGGCACAGCCGAGCCCAAAAATAACGGCCCGAAGGCCGGGGCGCAAAGTTCGTCCAGCGGAAAAAGGCCACAAAAACGGGTGGGCTATAGCCTTGGGGGGTGGGGCTGGCCAATTTCGTCCGCCGGACTCGGAATGGCGCGAGGCTTTGTGAGCGGCCTCCGTGTGCCAAACATACGCCGCGGGCACAGCCGCGCCCAAAAATAACGGCCCGAAGGCCGGGGCGCAAATTTCGTCCAGCGGAAAAAGGCCACAAAAACGGGTGGGCTATAGCCTTGGGGGGTGGGGCTGGTAAACTTCGTCCGCCGGACTCGGAATGGCGCGAGACTTTGCGAGCGGCCTCCATGTGCCAAAATAGGCTGTGGGCACAGCCGCTCCCAAAAATAACCGCCCGAAGGCCGGGGCGCCTAGTTCGTCCAGCGGAAAAAAGCCACAAAAACGGGTGGGCTATAGCCTTGGGGGGTGGGGCTGGCCCACTTCGTCCGCCGGACTCGGAATGGCACGAGGCTTTGCGAGTGGCCTCCGTGAGCCAAAAATAGGCCACGGGCACAGCCGCGTCCAAAAATAACCGCCCGAAGGCCGGGGCGCCGAGTTCGTCCAGCGGCAAAAGGCCACAACAACGGGTGGGCTACAGCCTTGGGGGGTGGGGCTGGCCAACTTCGTCCGCCGGACTCGGAATGGCGCGAGACTTTGCGAGGCACCTCCGTGTGCCAAAAATAGGGCGCGGGCACAGCCGTATCAAAAATTACCTCCCGAAGGCCGGGGCGCCGAGTTCGTCCAGCGGAAAAAGGCCACAAAAACGGGTGGGCTATAGCCTTGGGGGGTGGGGCTGGCCAACTTCGTCCGCCGGACTCGGAATGACGCGAGACTTTGCGAGTGGCCTCCATGTACCAAAAATAGGCCGTGGGCACAGCCGTACCAAAAATAACCGCCCGAAGGCCGGGGCGCGGAGTTCGTCCAGCGGAAAAACGCCACAAAAACGGGTGGGCTATAGACTTGGGGGATGGGGCTGGCCATCTTCGTCCGCCGGACTCGGAATGGCATGAGACTTTGCGAGCGGCCTCCGTGTGCCAAAAATAGGCCGCGTACACAGCCGCGTCCAAAAATAACCACCCGAAGGCTGGGGCGCCGAGTTCGTCCAGCGGAAAAAGGCCACAAAAACGGGTGGGCTATAGCCTTGGGGGGTGGGGCTGGCCAATTTCGCCCGCCGGAATCGGAATGGCATGAGACATTATGTGGTGCCTCCGTGTGCCAAAAATAGGGCGCGGGCACAGCCGTGCCCAAAAATAACCACCCGAAGGCCGGGGCGCCAAGTTCGTCAACCGGAAAAACGCCACAAAAACGGGTTGGCTATAGTCTTGGGGGGTGGGGCTGGCCAACTTCGTACGCCGGACTCGGAATGGCGCGAGACTTTGCGAACGGCCTCCACAAGCCAAAAATAGGCCGTGGGCACAGCCACACCCAAAAGTAACCGCCCGAAGGCCGGGGCGCCAAGTTCGTCCAGCGGATAAAGGCCACAAAAACGGGTGGGCTATAGCCTTGGGGGGTGGGGCTGGCCGACTTCGTCCGCCGGACTTGGAATGGCGCGAGACTTTGCGAGCATCCTCCGTGTGCCAAAAATAGGCCGCAGGCACAGCAACTCCCAAAAATAACCGCCTGAAGGCCGGGGCGCCAAGTTCGTCCAGCGGATAAAGGCCACAAAAACGGGTGGGCTATAGCCTTGGGGGGTGGGGCTGGCCAACTTCGTACGCCGGACTCGGAATGGCGCGAGACTTTGCGAACGGCCTCTACGTGCCAAAAATAGGCCGTGGGCACAGCCACACCCAAAAATAACCGCACGATGGCCGGGGCACCAAGTTCGTCCAGCGGAAAAAGGCCACGAAAACGGGTGGGCTATAGCCTTGGGGGGTGGGGCTGGCCCACATCGTCTGCCGGACTCAGAATGGCGCGAGACTTTGCCAGCGGCCTCCGTGTGCCAAAAATCGGCCGCGGGCACAGCCGCACCCAAAAATAACCGCCCGAAGGCCGGGACGCCCAGTTCGTCCAGCGGAAAAAGGCCACAAAAACGGGTGGGCTATAGCCTTGCGGGGTGGGGCTGTCCAACTTAGTCCGCCGGACTCGGAATGGTACCAGACTTTGCGATTCGCCCCCGTGTGCTAAAAATAGGCCGCGGGCACAGCCGCGCCCAAAAATAACTGCCCGAAGGCCGGGGCGCCAAGTTTTACCAGCGGAAAAAGGCCACAAAAACGAGTGGGCTATAGCCTTGGGGGGTGGGGCTGGCCAATTTCGTCCGCCAGACTCGGAATGGCGCGAGACTTTGCAAGCGGCCTCCATGTGCCAAAAATAGGCCGCTGGCACAGCCGCTCCCAAAAATAACCGCCCGAAGGCCGGGGCGCCAAGTTCGTCCAGCGGAAAAAGGCCACAAAAACGGGTGGGCTATAGCCTTGGGGGGTGGGGCTGGCAAACTTCGTCCGCCGGACTCGGAATGGCGCGAGACTTTGCGAACGGCTTCCATGTACCAAAAATAGGCCGCGGGCACAGCCTCTCCCAAAAATAACCGCACAAAGGCCGGGGCACCAACTTCGTCCCGCGGAAAAAGGCCACAAAAACGGGAGGGCTATAGCCTTGGGGGGTGGGGCTGGCCAACTTCGTCCGCCGGACTTGGAATGGCTCGAGACTTTGCGAGGGGCCTCCGTGTGCCAAAAATAGGCCGCGGCCAAAGTTGCGCCCAAAACTAACCGCCCGAAGGGCGGGGCGCCCAGTTCGTCCAGCGGAAAAAGGCCACAAAAATGGGTGGGCTATAGCCTTGGGGGGTGGGGCTGGCCAACTTCGTCCGCCGGACTCGGAATTCGGCGAGATTTTGTGAGGGGCCTCCGTATGCCAAAAATAGGCCGCGGGCACAGCCGCGTCCAAAAATAACCGCCCGAAGGCCGGGGCGCCACGTTCGTCCAGCGGAAAAAGGCCACAAAAACGGGTGGGCTATAGCCTTGGGGGGTGGGGCTGGCCAACTTCGTCCGCCGGACACGGAATGGCACGAGACTTTGCGAGGCACCTCCGTGTGCCAAAAATAGGCTGCGGGCACAACCGCGCCCGAAAATAACCGCTCGAAGGCCGGGGCGCGAAGTTCGTCCAGCGGAAAAATGCCACAAAAACGGGTGGGCTATAGCCTTGGGGGGTGCGGCTGGCCAACTTCGTCCGCCGGACTCGGAATGGCGCGAGACTTTGCGAGGCGCCTCCGTGTGCCAAAAATAGGCCACGGGCACAGCCGCGCCCAAAAATAACCACCCGATGGCAGGGGCGCCACGTTCGTCCAGGGGAAAAAGGCCACAAAAACGGGTGGGCTATAGCCTTGGGGGGTGGGGCTGCCCAACTTCGTCCGCCGGACCCGGAATGGCGCGAGTCTTTGCTAGCGTCCTCCGTGTGCCAAAAATAGGCCGCCGGGACAACCGCGCCCGAAAATAACAGCCCGAAGGCCGGCGCGCCAAGTTCGTCCAGCGGAAAAAGGCCACAAAAACGGGTGGGCTATATCCTTGGGGGGTGGGGCTGGCAAACTTCGTCCGCCGGACTCGGAATGGCGCGAGACTTTGCGAGCGGCCTCCATGTGCCAAAAATAGGCCGCGGGCACAGCCGCGCCCAAAAATAACCGCGCGAAGGCCAGGGCGTCAAGTTCGTCCAGCAGAACAAGGCCAAAAAAACGGGTGGGCTATAGCCTTGGGGGGTGCGGCTCGCCGACTTCGTCCGCCGGGCTCGGAATGGCGCGAGACTTTGCGAGCGGCCTCCGTGTGCCAAAAATAGGCCACGGGCACAGCCGCGCCCAAAAATAACCGCCCGAAGGCCGGGGCACCAAGTTCGTCCAGCGGAAAAAGGCCACGAAAACGAGTGGGCTATAGCCTTGGGGGGTGGGGCAGGCCCACTTCGTCCGCCGGACTCGGAATGGCACGAGACTTTGCGAGTGGCCTCCATGACCCAAAAATAGGCCACGGGCACAGCCGCGCCCAAAAATAACCGCCCGAAGGCCGGGGCGCCGAGTTCGTCCAGCGGAAAAAGGCCACAAAAACGGGTGGGCTATAGCCTTGGGGGGTGGGGCTGGCCAACTTCGTCCGCCGGACTCGGAATGGCGCGAGACTTTGCGGGCGGCCTCCGTGTGCCGAAAATAGGCCGCGGGCTAAGCCGCGCCCAAAAATCACCGCCCGAAGGCCGGGGCACCAAGTTCGTCCAGCCGAAAAAGGCCACAAACACGGGTGGGCTATAGCCTTGGGGGGTGGGGCTGGCCCACTTCGTCCGCCGGACTCGGAATGGCGCGATACTTTGCGAGGCGCCTCCGTGTGCCAAAAATAGGCCGCGAGCTCAGCCGCGCCTAAAAAATAAACGCCCGAAGGCCGGGGCACCAAGTTCGTCCAGCCGAAAAAGGCCACAAAAACGGGTGGGCTATAGCCTTGGGGGGTGGGGCCGGCCGACTTCGTCCGCCGGGCTCGGAATGGCGCGAGACTTTACGAGGCACCTCCGTGTGACAAAAAATAGGCCGCGGGCACAGCCGTGCCCAAAAATAACCGCCCGAAGGCCGGGGCGCCAAGTTCGTCCTGCGGAAAAAGGCCACAAAAACGGGTGGGCTATAGCCTTGGGGGGTGGGGCTGGCCAACTTCGTCCGCCGGGCTCGGAATGGCGCGAGACCTTACGAGGCTCCTCCGTGTGCCAAAAATAGGCCGCGGGCACAGCCGTTCCCAAAAATAACCGCCCGAAGGCCGGCGCGCCAAATTCGTCCAGCGGAAAAAGGCCACAAAAATGGGTGGGCTATAGCCTTGGGGGGTAGGGCTGCCCAACTTCGTTCGCCGGACTCGGAATGGCGCGAGACTTTGCGAGGCATCTCCGTGTGCCAAAAATAGGCCGCGGGCACAGCCGCGTCCAAAAATAACCACCCGAAGGACGGGGCGCCAAGTTCGTCCAGCGGAAAAAGGCCACAAAAACGGGTGGGCTATAGCCTTGGGGGGGGGGGGGGGCTGGCCAACTTCGTCCGCCGGACTCGGAATGGCGCGAGACTTTGCGAGGCACCTCCGTGTGATAAAAAATAGGACGCTGGCACAGCCGCGCCCAAAAATAACCGCCCGAAGGCCGGGGCGCCAAGTTCGTCCAGCGGAAAAAGGCCACAAAAACGGGTGGGCTATAGCCTTGGGGGGTGGGGCCGGCCGACTTCGTCCGCCGTACTCGAAATGGTGCGAGACTTTGAGAGGCGCCTCCGTGTGCCAAAAATTGGCCGCGGGCACAGCCGCGCCTAACAATAACCGCCCGAAGGCCGGGGCGCCAAGTTCCTCCAGCGGAAAAAGGCCACAAAAACGGGTGGTCTATAGCCTTGGGGGGTGGGGCTGGACGACTTCGTCCGCCGGACTCGGAATGGCGTGACACTTTGCGAAATGCCTCCGTGTGCCAAAAATAGGCCGCGGGCACAGCCGCGTCCAAAAATAACCGCCCGAAGGCCGGAGCGCCAAATTCGTCCAGCGGAAAAAGGCCCCAAAAACGGGTGGGCTATAGCCTTGGGGGGTGGGCCTGGCCAACTTCGTCCGCCGGACTCAGAATACCGCGAGACTTTACAAGGGGCCTCCGTGTGCCAAAAATAGGCCGCGGGCAAAGCCGCGTCCAAAAATAACTGCCCGAAGACCGGGGCGCCAAGTTCGTCCAGTGGAAAAAGGCCACAAAAACGGGTGGGCTATAGCCTTGGGGGGTGGGGCTGGCCAACTTCGTCCGCCGGACTCGGAATGGCGCGAGACTTTGCGAGGCACCTCCGTGTGCCAAAAATAGGCCGGGGGCACAGCCGCGCCCAAAAATAACCGCCCGAAGGCTGGGGCGCCAAGTTCGTCCAGCGGAAAAAGCCCACAAAAACGGGTGGGCTATAGCCTTGGGGGGTGGGGCTCGCCAACTTTGTCCGCCGGACTCGGAATGGCGCGAAACTTTGCGAGGCGCCTCCGTGTGACAAATAATAGGCCGCGGGCACAGCCGCGCCCAAAAATAACCGCCCGAAGGCCGGGGCGCCAAGTTCGTCCAGCGGAAAAAGGCCACAAAAACGGGTGGGCTATAGCCTTGGGGGGTGGGGCCGGCCGACTTCGTCCGCCGGGCTCGGAATGGCGCGAGACTTTACGAGGCACCTCCGTGTGACAAAAAATAGGCCGCGGGCACAGCCGTGCCCAAAAATAACCGCCCGAAGGTTGAGGTGGCAAGTTCGTCCAGCGGAAAAAGGCCCAAAAAACGGGTGGGCTATTATAGCCTTGGGGGGTGGGGCTGGCCAACTTCGTCCGCCGGACTCGGAATGGCGCGAGACTTTGCGAGGCGCCTCCGTGTGCCAAAAATAGGCCGCTGGCACAGCCGCGCCCAAAAATAACCGCCCGAAGGCTGGGGGCCAAGTTCGTCCATCGGAAAAATCCCACAAAAACGGGTGGGCTATAGCCTTGGGGGGTGGGGCTGGCCAACTTCGTCCTCCGGACTCGGAATGGGGCGAGACTTTGCGAGGAGCCTTCGTGTGCCAAAAATAGGACGCTGGCACAGCCGCGCCCAAAAATAACCGCCCGAAGGCCGGGGCGCCAAGTTCGTCCAGCGGAAAAAGGCCACAAAAACGGCTGGGCTATAGCCTTGGGGGGTGGGGCCGGCCGACTTCGTCCGCCGGACTCGGAATGGCGCGAGACTTTGAGAGGCGCCTCCGTGTGCCAAAAATTGGCCGCGGGCACAGCCGCACCTAAAAATAACCGCCCGAAGGCCGGGGCGCCAAGTTCGTCCAGTGGAAAAAGGCCACAAAAACTGGTGGTCTATAGCGTTGGGGGGTGGGGCTGGACGACTTCGTCCGCCGGACTCGGAATGGCGCGAGACTTTGTGAGGCGCCTCCGTGTGACAAAAAATAGGCCGCGGGCACAGCCGTGCCCAAAAATAACCGCCCGAAGGTTGGGGTGCCAAGTTCGTCCAGCGGAAAAAGGCCCAAAAAACGGGTGGGCTATTATAGCCTTGGGGGGTGGGGCTGGCCAACTTCGTCCGCCGGACTCGGAATGGCGCGAGACTTTGCGAGGCGCCTCCGTGTGCCAAAAATAGGCCGTTGGCACAGCCGCGCCCAAAAATAACCGCCCGAAGGCTGGGGGCCAAATTCGTCCAGCGGAAAAAGGCCACAATAACGGGTGGGCTATAGCCTTGGGGGGTGGGGCTGGCCAACTTCGTCCGCCGGACTCGGAATGGCGCGAGACTTTGCGAGGGGCCTCCGTGTGCCAAAAATAGGCCGCGGGCACAGCCGCGCCCAAAAATAACCGCCCGAAGGCCGGGGCGCCAAGTTCGTCCTGCGGAAAAAGGCCACAAAAACGGGTGGGCTATAGCCTTGGGGGGTGGGGCTGCCCAACTTCGTCCGCCGGACCCGGAATGGCGCGAGACTTTGCTAGCGGCCTCCGTATGCCAAAAATAGGCTGCGGGGACAGCCGCGCCCAAAAATAACCGCCCGAAGGCCGGAGCGCCAAGTTCGTCCAGCGGAAAAAGGCCCCAAAAACGGGTGGGCTATAGCCTTGGGGGGTGGGGCTGGCCAACTTCGTCCGCCGGACTCGGAATGGCGCGAGACTTTGCGAGGCACCTCCGTGTGCCAAAAATAGGCCGGGGGCACAGCCGCGCCCAAAAATAACCGCCCGAAGGCCGGGGCGCCAAGTTCGTCCAGCGGAAAAAGGCCACAAAAACGGGCGGGCTATAGCCTTGGGGGGTGGGGCTGGCCAACTTCGTCCGCCGGACTCGGAATGGCGCGAGACTTTGCGAGGCGCCTCCGTGTGCCAAAAATAGGCCGAGGGCACTGCCGCCCCCAAAAATAGGCCGCAGGCACAGCCGCTCATAAAAATAACCACCCTAAGGCCGGGTTGCTATGTTCGTCCAGCGGAAAAAGGCCACAAAAACGGGTGGGCTATAGCCTTGGGGGGTGGGGCTGGCTAACTTCGTCCACCGGACTCGGAATGCCGCGAGACTTTGCGAGGGGCCTCCGTGTGCCAAAAATAGGCCGTGGGCAAAGTTGCATCCAAAAATAACAGCCCGAAGGCCGGGGCGCCAAGTTCGTCCAGCGGAAAAAGGCCACAAAAACGGGTGGGCTATAGCCTTGGGGGGTGGGGCTGGCCAACTTCGTCCGCCGGACTCGGAATGCCGCGAGACTTTGCGAGGGGCCTCCGTGTGCCAAAAATAGGCCGTGGGCCAAGCCGCAACCAAAAATAACCGCCCGAAGGCCGGGGCGCCAAGTTCGTCCAGCGGAAAAAGGCAACAAAAACGGGTGGGCAATAGCCTTAGGGGTGGAGCTGGCCAACTTCGTCCGCCGGACTCGTAATGGCGCGAGACTTTGTGAGGCACCTCCGTGTGCCAAAAATAGACCGCGGGCACAGCCGCGCCCAAAAATAACTGCCCGAAGCCCGGGGCGCACAGTTCGTCCAGCGGAAAAAGACCAAAAAAACGGGTGGGCTATATCCTTCGGGGGTGGGGCTGGCCAACTTCGTCCGCCGGACTCGGAATGGCGCGAGACTTTGTGAGGCACCTCCGTGTGCTAAAAATAGGCCGTGGGCACAGCCGCGCCCAAAAATAACC
The DNA here is from genome assembly GCA_039657385.1 of Citrus x changshan-huyou. Classification (NCBI taxonomy): domain Eukaryota; kingdom Viridiplantae; phylum Streptophyta; class Magnoliopsida; order Sapindales; family Rutaceae; genus Citrus; species Citrus x changshan-huyou. The sequence goes on from JBCGBO010000016.1 coordinate 1,247,315, forward strand.
GCCCGAAGCCCGGGGCGCCAAGTTCGTCCAGCGGAAAAAGACCACAAAAACGGTTGGGCTATATCCTTCGGGGGTGGGGCTGGCCTACTTCGTCCGCCGGACTCGGAATGGCACGAGACTTTGCGAGGGGCCTCCGTGTGCCAAAAATAGGCCGTGGGCAAAGTTGCATCCAAAAATATCCGCCCGAAGGCCGGGGCGCCAAGTTCGTCCAAGGGAAAAGGCCACAAAAACGGGTGGGCTATAGCCTTGGGGGGTGGGGCTGGCCGACTTCGTCCGCCGGACTCGGAATGGCGCGAGACTTTGCGAGTCGCCTCCGTGTGCCAAAAATAGGCCGCGGGCACAGCCGCTCCCAAAAATAACCGCCCGAAGGCCGGGGCGTCAAGTTCGTCCAGCAGAAAAAGGCCACAAAAACGGGTGGGCTATAGCCTTGGGGGGTGGGGCTGGCCAACTTCGTCCGCCGGACTCGGAATGCCGCGAGACTTTGCGAGGGGCCTCCGTGTGCCAAAAATAGGCTCCGGGCAAAGCCACGTCCAAAAATAACAGCCCGAAGGCCGGGGCGTCAAGTTCGTCCAGCGGAAAAAGGCCACAAAAACGGGTGGGCTATAGCCTTGGGGGGTGGGGCTGCCCAACTTCGTCTGCCGGACCCGGAATGGCGCGAGACATTGCGAGCGGCCTCCGTGTGCCAAAAATAGGCCGCGGGGACAGCCGCGCCCAAAAATAACCGCCCGAAGGACGGGGCGCCAATTTCGTCCAGCGGAAAAAGGCCACAAAAACGGGTGGGCTATAGCCTTGGGGGGTGGGCAGGCCAACTTCGTCCGCCGGACTTGGAATTGCGTGAGACTTTGCGAGGCGCCTCCGTGTGCCAAAAATAGGCCGCGGGCACAGCCGCGCCCAAAAATAACCACCCGAAGGCCGGGACGCCAAGTTCGTCCAGCGGAAAAAGGCCACAAAAACGGGTGGGCTATAGCCTTGGGGGGTGGGGCTGCCCAACTTCGTCCGCCGGACCCGGAATGGCGCGAGACTTTGCTAGCGGCCTCCGTATGCCAAAAATAGGCTGCGGGGACAGCCGCGCCCAAAAATAACCGCCCGAAGGCCGGGGCGCCAAGTTCGTCCAGCGGAAAAAGGCCACAAAAACGGGTGGGCTATAGCCTTCGGGGGTGGGGCTGGCCAACTTCGTCCGCCGGACTCGGAATGCCGCGAGACTTTGCGAGGGGCCTCCGTGTGCCAAAAATAGGCTCCGGGCAAAGCCACGTCCAAAAATAACAGCCCGAAGGCCGGGGCGTCAAGTTCGTCCAGCGGAAAAAGGCCACAAAAACGGGTGGGCTATAGCCTTGGGGGGTGGGGCTGCCCAACTTCGTCCGCCGGACCCGGAATGGCGCGAGACATTGCGAGCGGCCTCCGTGTGCCAAAAATAGGCCGCGGGGACAGCCGCGCCCAAAAATAACCGCCCGAAGGACGGGGCGCCAATTTCGTCCAGCGGAAAAAGGCCACAAAAACGGGTGGGCTATAGCCTTGGGGGGTGGGCAGGCCAACTTCGTCCGCCGGACTTGGAATGGCGTGAGACTTTGCGAGGCGCCTCCGTGTGCGAAAAATAGGCCGCGGGCACAGCCGCGCCCAAAAATAACCACCCGAAGGCCGGGGCGCCAAGTTCGTCCAGCGGAAAAAGGCCACAAAAACGGGTGGGCTATAGCCTTGGGGGGTGGGGCTGCCCAACTTCGTCCGCCGGACCCGGAAAGGCGCGAGACTTTGCTAGCGGCCTCCGTATGCCAAAAATAGGCTGCGGGGACAGCCGTGCCCAAAAATAACCGCCCGAAGGCCGGGGCGGCAAGTTCGTCCAGCGGAAAAAGGCCACAAAAACGGGTGGGCTATAGCCTTCGGGGGTGGGGCTGGCCAACTTCGTCCGCCGGACTCGGAATGCCGCGAGACTTTGCGAGGGGCCTCCGTGTGCCAAAAATAGGCTCCGGTCACAGCCACGCCCAAAAATAACAGCCCGAAGGCTGGGGCGCCAAGTTCGTCCAGCGGAAAAAGGCCACAAAAACGGGTGGGCTATAGCCTTCGGGGGTGGGGCTGCCCAACTTCGTCCGCCGGACCCGGAATGGCGCGAGACTTTGCGAGCGGCCTCCGTGTGCCAAAAATAGGCCACGGGGACAGCCGTGCCCAAAAATAACCGCCCGAAGGCCGGGGCGCCAGGTTCGTCCAGCGGAAAAAGGCCACAAAAACGGGTGGGCTATAGCCTTGGGGGGTGGGGCTGGCCAACTTCGTCCGCCGGACTTGGAATGGCGTGAGACTTTGCGAGGCGTCTCCGTGTGCCAAAAATAGGCTGCGGGCACAACCGCGCCCGAAAATAACCGCTCGAAGGCCGGGGCGCCAACTTCGTCCAGCGGAAAAAGGCCACAAAAACGGGTGGGCTATAGCCTTGGGGGGTGGGCAGGCCAACTTCGTCCGCCGGACTCGGAATGGCGCGAGACATTGCGAGGCGCCTCCGTGTGCCAAAAATAGGCCGCGGGCACAGCCGCGCCCAAAAATAACCACCCGAAGGCCGGGGCGCCAAGTTCGTCCAGCGGAAAAAGGCCACAAAAACGGGTGGGCTATAGCCTTGGGGGGTGGGGCTGCCCAACTTCGTCCGCCGGACCCGGAATGGCGCGAGACTTTGCTAGCGTCCTCCGTGTGCCAAAAATAGGCCGCCGGGACAACCGCGCCCGAAAATAACAGCCCGAAGGCCGGGGCGCCATGTTCCTCCAGCGGAAAAAGGCCACAAAAACGGGTGGGCTATAGCCTTCGGGGGTGGGGCTGGCCAACTTTGTCCGCCGGACTCGGAATGGCGCGAGACCTTGCGAGGCACCTCCGTGTGCCAAAAATAGGCCGCGGGCAGAGCCGCTCCCAAAAATAACTGCCCGAAGGCCGGGGCGCCAAGTTCGTCCAGCGGAAAAAAGCCACAAAAAAGGGTGGGCTATAGCCTTGGGGGGTGGGGCTGGCCAACTTCGTCCGCCGGGCTCGGAATGGCGCGAGACCTTACGAGGCTCCTCCGTGTGCCAAAAATAGTCCGCGGACACAGCCGCGCCCAAAAATAACCGCCCGAAGGCCGGGGCGTCAAGTTCATCCAGCGGAAAAAAGCCACAAAAACGGGTGGGCTATAGCCTTGGGGGGTGGGGCTGGACAACTTCGTCCGCCGGACTCGGAATGGCGTGAGACTTTGCGAGGCGTCTCCGTGTGCCAAAAATAGGCTGCGGGCGCAGCCGCGCCCGAAAATAACCGCTCGAAGGCCGGGGCGCCAAGTTCGTCCAGCGGAAAAAGGCCACAAAAACGGGTGGGCTATAGCCTTGGGGGGTGGGCAGGCCAACTTCGTCCGCCGGACTCGGAATGGCGCGAGACTTTGCGAGGCACCTCCGTGTGCCAAAAATAGGCCGCGGGCACAGCCGCGCCCAAAAATAACCACCCGAAGGCCGGGACGCCAAGTTCGTCCAGCGGAAAAAGGCCACAAAAACGGGTGGGCTATAGCCTTGGGGGGTGGGGCTGGCCAACTTCGTCCGCCGGGCTCGGAATGGCGCGAGACCTTACGAGGCTCCTCCGTGTTCCAAAAATAGGCCGCGGACACAGCCGCGCCCAAAAATAACCGCCCGAAGGCCGGGGCGTCAAGTTCATCCAGCGGAAAAATGCCACAAAAACGGGTGGGCTATAGCCTTGGGGTGCGGGGCTGGCCAACTTCGTCCGCCGGACTCGTAATGGCGCGAAACTTTACGACGCGCCTCCGTGTGCCAAAAATAGGCCGCGGGCACAGCCGCGCCCAAACATAACCACCCGAAGGCCGGGGCGCGAAGTTCGTCCAGCGGAAAAAGGCCACAGAAACGGGTGGGCTATAGCCTTGGGGGGTGGGGCTGGCCAACTTCGTCCGCCGGACTCGGAATGGCGCGAGACTTTGCGAGGCACCTCCGTGTGCCAAAAATAGGACGCGGGCACAGCCGCGCCCAAAAATAACCGCCCGAAGACCGGGGCGCCAAGTTCGTCCAGCGGAAAAAGGCCAGAAAAACGGGTGGGCTATAGCCTTGGGGGGTGGGGCTGGCCAAGTTCGTCCGCCGAACTCGGAATGGCGCGAGACTTTGCGAGGCGCCTCCGTGTGCCAAAAATAGGCCGCGGGCACAACCGCGCCCGAAAATAACCGCTCGAAGGCCGGGGCGCCAACTTCGTCCAGCGGAAAAAGGCCACAAAAACGGGTGGGCTATAGCCTTGGGGGGTGGGCAGGCCAACTTCGTCCCCCGGACTCGGAATGGCGCGAGACATTGCAAGGCGCCTCCGTGTGCCAAAAATAGGCCGCGGGCACAGCCGCGCCCAAAAATAACCACCCGAAGGCCGGGGCGCCAAGTTCGTCCAGCGGAAAAAGGCCACAAAAACGGGTGGGCTATAGCCTTGGGGGGTGGGGCTGGCCAACTTCGTCCGCCGGACTCGGAATGCCGCGACACTTTGCGAGGGGCCTCCGTGTGCCAAAAATAGGCCGCGGCCAATGCCGCGCCCAAAAATAACCGCTCGAAGGCCGGGGCACCAGGTTCTTTCTGCGGAAAAAGGCAACAAAAACGGGTGGGCTATAGCCTTGGGGGGTGGGGCTGGCCAACTTCGTCCGCCGGTATCGGAATGCCGCGAGACCTTGCGAGGGGCTTCCGTGTCCCAAAAATAGGCCGCGGACAAAGCTGCACCCAAAAATAACCGCCCGAAGGCCGGGGCGCCAGGTTCGTCCAGCGGAAAAAGCCACAAAAACGGGTGGGCTATAGCCTTGGGGGGTGGGGCTGGCCAACTTCGTCCGCTGGACTCGGAATGCCACGAGACTTTGCGAGGGTCCTCCGTGTGCCAAAAATAGCCCGCGGGCAAAGCCGCGCCCAAAAATAACCGCCCGAAGGCCGAGGCGCCAGGTTCGTCCAGCGGAAAAAGGCCACAAAAACGGGTGGGCTATTGCCTTGGCGGGTGGGGCTGGCCAACTTCGACCGCCGGACTCGGAATGGCGCGAGACATTACGAGGGGCCTCCGTGTGCCAAAAATTGGCCCCGGACTAAGCCACGCCCAAAAATAACCGCCCGAAGGCCGGGGCGCCAAGTTCGTCCGGCGGAAAAAGGCCACAAAAACGGGTGGGCTATTGCCTTGGGGGGTGGGGCTGGCCAACGTCGTCCGCCGGATTCGGAATGGCGCGAGACTTTCTGAGGGGCCTCCGTGTGCCAAAAATAGGCCACGGGCAAAGCTGCGCCCAAAAATAATCAACCGAAGGCCGGGGCGCCAAGTTTGTCCAGCGGAAAAAGGCCACAAAAACGGGTGGGCTATAGCCTTGGGCGGTGGGGCTGGCCAACTTCGTCCGCCGGACTCGGAATGCCACGAGACTTTGCGAGGGGCCTCTGTGTGCCCAAAATAGCCCGCGGGCAAAAGCCGCGCCCAAAAATAACCACCCGACGGCCGGGGCGCCAGGTTCGTCCAGCGGAAAAAGGCCACAAAAACGGGTGGACTATATCCTTGGGGGGTGGGGGTGGCCAACTTCGTCCGCCGGACTCGGAATGCCGCGAGACTTCGCGAGTGGCCTCCGCGTGCCAAAAATAGGCCGCGGGCACAGCCGTACCCAAAAATAACCGCCCGAAGGCCGGGGCGCCATGTTAGTCCAGCGGAAAAAGGCCACAAAAACGGGTGGGCTATAGCCTTGGGGGGTGGGGCTGGCCAACTTCGTCCGCCGGACTCGGAATGCCACGAGACTTTGCGAGGGGACTCTGTGAGCCCAAAATAGCCTGCGGGCAAAGCCGCGCCCAAAAATAACCACCCGACGGCCGGGGCGCCAGGTTCGTCCAGCGGAAAAAGGCCACAAAAACGGGTGGACTATATCCTTGGGGGGTGGGGGTGGCCAACTTCGTCCGCCGGACTCGGAATGCCGCGAGACTTTGCGCGGGGCCTCCGTGTGCCAAAAATATGCCCCGGGCAAGCCGTTCCCAAAAATAACCGCCCGAAGGTCGGGGCGCCAAGTTCGTCCAGCGGAAAAAGGCAACAAAAACGGGTGGGCTATTGCCTTGGGGGGTGGGGCTGGCCAACTTCGTCCGCCGGACTCGGAATGGCGCGAGACTTTACGAGGGGCCTCCGTGTGCCAAAAATAGGCCGCGGCTAAAGCCGCGTCCAAAAATAACCGACCGAAGGCCGGGGCGCCAAGTTTGTCCAGCGGAAAAAGGCCACAAAAACGGGTGGGCTATAGCCTTGGGGGGTGGGGCTGGCCAACTTCGTCCGCCGGACTCGGAATGCCGCGAGACTTTGCGAGCGGCCTCCGTGTTCCAAGAATAGGCCGCGGGCACAGTCACCCCCAAAAATAACCACCCGAAGGATGGGGCGCCAACTTCGTCCAGTAGAAAAAGGCCACAAAAACGGGTGGACTATAGCCTTGGGGGGTGGGGCTGGCCAACTTCGTCCGCCGGACTCGGAATGGTGCGAGACTTTGCGAGCGGCCTCCGTGTACCAAAAATAGGCCGCGGACAAAGCCGTACACAAAAATAACCGCCCGAAGGCCGGGGCGCCAAGTTCGTCCAGCGGAAAAAGGCCACAAAAACGAGTGGGCAATAGCCTTGGGGGGTGGGGCTGGCCCACTTCGTCCGCCGGATTTGGAATGGCGCGAGACTTTGCTAGAGGCCTCCGTGTGCCAAGAATAGGCCACGGGTACAGGCGCGCCCAAAAATAACCGCCCGAAGGCCGGGGCGCCAAGTTCGTCCAGCGGAAAACGGCCACAAAAACGGGTGGGCTATAGCCTTGGGGGGTGGAGCTGGCCAACTTCGTCCACCGGACTAGGAATGGCGCGAGACTTTGCTAGAGGCCTCCGTGTGCCAAGACTAGGCTGCGGGTACAGCCGTGCCCAAAAATAACCGCCCGAAGGCCGGGGCGCCAAGTTCGTCCAGCGGAAAAAGGCCACAAAAACGGGTGGGCTATTGCCTTGGGGGGTGGGGCTGGCCAACTTCATCCGCCGGACTCAGAATGGCACGAGACTTCGCGAGCGGCCTCCGTGTGCCAAGAATAGGCCGCGGGCACAGCCGCGCCCAAAAATAACTGCCCGAAGGCCGGGGCGCCAAGTTCATCCAGTGGAAAAAGGCCACAAGAACGGGTGGGCTATAGCCTTGGGGGGTGGGGCTGCGCAACTTCGTCCGCCGGACTCGGAATGGGGCGAGACTTTGTGAGCAGCCTCCGTGTGCCAAGAATAGGCCGCGGGCACAGCTGAACCCAAAAATAACCGCCCGAAGGCCGGGGCGCCAAGTTCGTCCAGCGTAAAAAGGCCACAAAAACGGGTGGGCTATAGCCTTGGGGGGTGGGGCTGGCCAAGTTCGTCCGCCGGACTTGGAATGGCGCGAGACTTTGCGCGGCACCTCCGCATGCCAAAAATAGGCTGCAGGCACAGCCGCGCCCGAAAATAACCGCTCGAAGGCCGGGGCGCCAAGTTCGTCCAGCGGAAAAAGGCCACAAAATCGGGTGCGCTATAGCCTTGGGGGGTGGGGCTGGCCAACTTCGTCCGCCGGACTCGGAATGGCGCGTGACTTTGCGAGGCACCTCCGTGTGCCAAAAATAGGCCGCGGGCACAGCCGCGTCGAAAAATAACCCCCCGAAGACCGGGGCGCCATGTTCGTCCATCGGAAAAAGGCCACAAAAACGGGTGGGCTATAGCCTTGGGGCGTGGGGCTGGCCAACTTCGTCCGCTGGACTTGGATTGGCGTGAGACTTTGCGAGGCGCCTCCGTTTGCCAAAAATAAGCCGCGGGCACAGCCAGGCCAAAAAATAACAGCCCGAAGGCCGGGGCGCCAAATTCGTCCAGCGGAAAAAGGCCACAAAAACGGGTGGGCTATAGCCTTGGGGGGTGGGGCTGGCCAACTACGTCCGCCGGACTCGGAATGGTGCGAGACTTTGCGAGGCGCCTCCCTGTGCCAAAAATTGGCCGCGGGCACAGCCGAGTCCAAAAATTACCGCCCGAAGGCCGGGGCGCCAAGTTCGTCCAGCGGAAAAAGGCCACAAAAACGGGTGGGCTATAGCCTTGGGGGGTGGGCTATAGCCTTGGGGTGCGGGGCTGGCCAACTTCGTCCGCCGGACTCGTAATGGCGCGAAACTTTACGACGCGCCTCCGTGTGCCAAAAATAGGCCGCGGGCACAGCCGCGCCCAAACATAACCACCCGAAGGCCGGGGCGCGAAGTTCGTCCAGCGGAAAAAGGCCACAAAAACGGGTGGGCTATAGCCTTGGGGGGTGGGGCTGGCCAACTTCGTCCGCCGGACTCGCAATGGTGCGAGACTTTGCGAGCAGCCTCCGTGTGCGAAAAATAGGCCGTGGGCACAGCCGCGCCCAAAAATAACCGACCGAAGGCCGGGGCGCCAAGTTCGTGCAGCGGAAAAAGTCCACAAAAATGGGTGGGCTATAGCCTTTGGGGGTGGGGCTTGCCAACTTCGTCCGCCGGACTCGCAATGGTGCGAGACTTTGCGAGCAGCCTCCGTGTGCGAAAAATAGGCCGTGGGCACAGCCGCGCCCAAAAATAACCGACCGAAGGCCGGGGCGCCAAGTTCGTGCAGCGGAAAAAGGCCACAAAAACGGGTGGGCTATAGCCTTGGGGGGTGGGCTATAGCCTTGGGGGGCGGGGCTGGCCAACTTCGTCCGCGGGACTCAGAATGGCGCGAGACTTTGCGAGGCGCCTCCATGTGCAAAAAATAGGCCGCGGGCACAGCCGCGCTCAAACATAACCACCCGAAGGCCGGGGCTCCAGGTTCGGCCACCGGAAAAAGGCCACAAAAACGGGTGGGCTATTGCCTTGGGGGGTGGGGCTGGCCAACTTCGTCCGCCGGACTCGGAAAGCCACGAGACTTTGCGAGGGGCCTCCGTGTGCCAAAAATAGCCGGCGGAAAAAACCGCGCCCAAAAATAACCGCCCGAAGCCGGGGCGCCAGGTTCGTCCAGCGGAAAAAGGCCACAAAAACGGGTGGGCTATAGCCTTGAGGGGTGGGGCTGGCCAAATTCGTCCGCCGGACTCGGAATGGCGCGAGACTTTACGAGCGGCCTCCGTGTGCCAAAAATAGGCCGCGGGCACAGCCGCGCCCCAAAATAACTGCCTGAAGGCCGGGGCGCCAAGTTCGTCCAGCGGAAAAAGGCCACAAAAACGGGTGGGTTATAGCCTCGGGGGTTGGGGCTGGCCAACTTCGACCGCCGGACTCGGAATGGCGCGAGACTTTGCGAGCGGCCTCCGTGAGCCAAAAATAGGCCGCGGGCACAGCCGCGCCCAAAAATAACCGCCTGAAGGCCGGGGCGCCAAGTTCGTCCAGCGGAAAAAGGCCACAAAAACGGGTGGGTTATAGCCTCGGGGGTTGGGGCTGGCCAACTTCGACCGCCGGACTCGGAATGGCGCGAGACTTTGCGAGCGGCCTCCGTGTGCCAAACATAGGCCGCGGGCACAGCCGCGCCCAAAAATAACCATCTGAAGGCCAGGGCGCCAAGTTCGTCCAGCGGAAAAAGCCCACAAAAACGGGTGGGCTATAGCCTTGGGGGGTGGGGCTGGCCAACTTCATCCGCTGGACTCGGAATGGCGTGAGACTTTGCGAGCGGGCTCCATGTGCCAAAAATAGGCCGCGGGCACAGACGTCCCAAAAAATAACTGCGCGAAGGCCGGGGCGCCAAGTTCGTCCAGCGGAAAAAGGCCACAAAAACGGGTGGGCTATTATAGCCTTGGGGGGTGGGGCTGGCCAACTTCGTCCGCCGAACTCGGAATGGCGCGAGAATTTGCGAGGGGCCTCCGTTTGCCAAAAATGGGCCGCGGGCACAGCCACGCCCAAAAATAACCGCCCGAAAACCGGGGCGCTAAGTTCGTCCTGCGGAAAAAGGCCACAAAAACGGGTGGGCTATAGCCTTGGGGGGTGGGGCTGGCCAACTTCGTCTGCCGGACTCGGAATGCCGCGAGACTTTGAGACCGGCCTCCATGTGCCAAAAATAGGCCGCGGGCACAGCCACACTAAAAAATAACCACCCGAAGGCCGGGTCGCCAAGTTCGTCCCGCGGAAAAAGGCCACAAAAACGGGTGGGCTATAGCCTTGGGGGGTGGGGCGGGCCGACTTTGTCCGCCGGACTCGGAATGGCGTGAGACTTTGTGAGCGGCCTCCGTGTACCAAAAATAGGCCACGTGCACCGCCGCGCCCAAAAATAACCACCCGAAGGCCGGGGCGCCAAGTTCGTCCAGCGGAAAAAGGCCACAAAAATGGGTGGGCTATAGCCTTGGGGGGTGGGGATGGCCAATTTCGTCCGCCGGACTCGGAATGGCACGAGACTTTGCGAGCGGCCTCCGTGTGCCAAAAATAGGCCGCAGGCACAGCCGCGCCTAAAAATAACCCCCCAAAGGCCGGGGCGCCAACTTCATCCAACGGAAAAAGGCCACAAAAAAGGGTGGGCTATAGCCTTGGGGGGTGGGGCCGGCCAACTTCGTCCGCAGGACTCGGCATAGCTCGAGACTTTGCGAGGCCCCTCCGTGCGCCAAAAATAGGCCATGGGCACAGCCGTAGCCAAAGATAACCGCCCGAAGGCCGGGGCGCCAAGTTCGTCCAACGGAAAAAGGCCACAAAAACGGGTGGGCTATAGCCTTGGGGGGTGGGGCCGGCCCACTTCGTCCGCCGGACTCGGAATGGCGCGAGACTTTGCGAGGCACCTCCGTGTGCCAAAAATAGGCCGCGTGCACAGCCGTAGCCAAAAATAACCGCCCGAAGGCCTGGGCGCCAAGTTCGTCCAGGGGAAAAAGGCCACGAAAACGGGTGGGCTATAGCCTTGGGTGGTGGGGCTGGCCAACTTCATCCGCCGGACTCGGAAGGGCGCGAAACTTTGCGAGCCGCTTCCGTGTGCCAAAAATAGGCCACGGGCACAGCCGCGCCCAAAAATAACCGCCCGAAGGCCGGGGCGCCAAGTTCGTCCAGCGGAAAAAGGCCACAAAAACGGGTGGGCTATAGCCTCGGGGGGTGGGGCTGGCCAACTTCGTCCGCCGGACTCGGAATGCCGCAAGACTTTGCGAGGGGCCTCCGTGTGCAGAACATAGGCTGCGGGCACAGCCGCGCCCAAAAATAACCGCCCGAAGGCCGGGGCGCCAAGTTCGTCCAGCGGAAAAAGGCCGCAAAAACGGGTGGGCTATAGCATTGGGGGGTGGAGCTGACCCATTTCGTCTACCGGACTCGGAATGGCGCGAGACTTTGCGAGGGGCCACCGTGTGCCAAAACTAGGCCGCGGGCAAAGCCACGCCCAAAAATAACCCCCCAAAGGCCGGGGCGCCAACTTCATCCAACGGAAAAAGGCCACAAAAAAGGGTGGGCTATAGCCTTGGGGGGTGGGGCCGGCCAACTTCGTCCGCAGGACTCGGCATAGCTCGAGACTTTGCGAGGCCCCTCCGTGCGCCAAAAATAGGCCATGGGCACAGCCGTAGCCAAAGATAACCGCCCGAAGGCCGGGGCGCCAAGTTCGTCCAACGGAAAAAGGCCACAAAAACGGGTGGGCTATAGCCTTGGGGGGTGGGGCCGGCCCACTTCGTCCGCCGGACTCGGAATGGCGCGAGACTTTGCGAGGCATCTCCGTGTGCCAAAAATAGGCCGCGTGCACAGCCGTAGCCAAAAATAACCGCCCGAAGGCCTGGGCGCCAAGTTCGTCCAGGGGAAAAAGGCCACAAAAACGGGTGGGCTATAGTCTTGGGGGGTGGGGCTGGCCAACATCGTCAGCCGGACTCGGAATGGAGCGAGACTTTGCGAGGCACCTCCGTGTGCCAAAAAGTGGCCGCGGGCACAGCCGCGCCCAAAAAACCGCCCGAAGGCCGGGGCGCCAAGTTCGTCCAGCGGAAAAAGCCCACAAAAAAGGGTGGGCTATAGCCTTGGGGGGTGGGGCCGGCCAACTTCGTCCGCAGGACTCGGAATAGCTCGAGACTTTGCGAGGCCCATCCGTGCGCCAAAAATAGGCCACGGGTACAGCCGCAGCGAAAAATAACCGCCCGAAGACCGGGGCGCCAAGTTCGTCCAGCGGAAAAAGGCCGCAAAAACGGGTGGGCTATAGCCTTGGGGGGTGGAGCTGACCCACTTCGTCTGCCGGACTCGGAATAGCGCGAGACTTTGCGAGGGGCCACCGTGTGCCAAAAAGTGGCCGCGGGCACAGCCGCGCCCAAAAAACCGCCCGAAGGCCGGGGCGCCAAGTTCGTCCAGCGGAAAAAGCCCACAAAAAAGGGTGGGCTATAGCCTTGGGGGGTAGGGCCGGGCCACTTCATCCGCCGGACTCGGAATGGTGCGAGACTTTGCGAGTGGCCTCCGTGTGCCAAAAATAGGCCGCGGTCACAGCCGTACACAAAAATAGCCGCCCGAAGGCCGGGGCGCCAGGTTCGTCCAGCGGAAAAAGGCCACAAAAACGGGTGGGCTATAGCCTTGGGGGGTGGGGCTGGCCGACTTCGTCCGCCGGACTCGGAATGGAGCGAGACTTTGCGAGACGCGTCCATGTGCCAAAAAGTGGCCGCGGGCGCCCAAAAATAACCGCCCGAAGGCCGGGACGCCAAGTTCGTCCAGCGGAAAAAGGCCGCAAAAACGGGTGGGCTATAGCCTTGGGGGGTGGGGCTGGCCAACTTCGTCCGCCGGACTCGGAATGGCGCGAGACTTTGCTAGGCGCCTCCGTGTGCCAAAAGTAGGCCAAGGGCACAGCCGTAGCCAAAAATAACCGCCCGAAGGCCGGGGCGCCAAGTTCGTCCAGCGGAAAAAGGCCACAAAAACGGGTGGACTATATCCTTGGGGGGTGGGGCTGGCCAACATCGTCCGCCGGACTCGGAATGGAGCGAGACTTTATGAGGCGCCTCCGTGTGCCAAAAGTGGCCGCGGGCGCCCAAAAAACCGCCCGAAGGCCGGCGCGTCAAGTTCGTCCAGCGGAAAAAGCCCACAAAAAAGGGTGGGCTAGAGCCTTGGGGGGTAGGGCCGGCCCACTTCCTCCGCCGGACTCGGAATGGCGCGAGACTTTGCGAGGCACCTCCGTGTGCCAAAAATAGGACGCGAGCAAAGCCACGCCCAAAAATAACCCCCCGAAGGCCGGGGCGGCAAGTTCGTCCAGCGGAAAAAGGCCACAAAAAAGGGTGGGCTATAGCCTTGGGGGGTGGGGCCGGCCAACTTCGTCCGCAGGACTCGGAATAGCACGAAACTTTGCGAGGCCCCTCCGTGCACCAAAAATAGGCCATGGGCACAGCCATAGGCAAAGATAACTGCCCGAAGGCAGGGGCGCCAAGTTCGTCCAGCGGAAAAACGCCACAAAAACGGGTGGGCTATAGCCTTGGGGGGTGGGGCCGGCCCACTTCGTCCGCCGGACTCGGAATGGCGCGAGACTTTGCGAGGCACCTCCGTGTGCCAAAAATAGGACGCGAGCAAAGCCACGCCCAAAAATAACCCCCCGAAGGCCGGGGCGCCAAGTTCGTCCAGCGGAAAAAGGCCACAAAAAAGGGTGGGCTATAGCCTTGGGGGGTGGGGCCGGCCAACTTCGTCCGCAGGACTCGGAATAGCTCGAAACTTTGAGAGGCCCCTCCGTGCACCAAAAATAGGCCATGGGCACAGCCATAGGCAAAGATAACTGCCCGAAGGCAGGGGCGCCAAGTTCGTCCAGCGGAAAAACGCCACAAAAACGGGTGGGCTATAGCCTTGGGGGGTGGGGCCGGCCCACTTCGTCCGCCGGACTCGGAATGGCGCGAGACTTTGCGAGGCACCTCCGTGTGCCAAAAATAGGCCGCGGGCACAGCCGTAGCCAAAAATAACCGCCCGAAGGCCAGGGCGCCAAGTTCGTCCAGCGGAAAAAGGCCACAAAAACGGGTGGGCTATAGCCTTGGGGGGTGGGGCTGGCCAACATCGTCCGCCGGACTCGGAATGGAGCGAGACTTTGTGAGGCGCCTCCGTGTGCCAAAAAGTGGCCGCGGGCACAGCCGCGCCCAAAAAACCGCCCGAAGGCCGGGGCGCCAAGTTCGTCCAGCGGAAAAAGCCCACAAAAAAGGGTGGGCTATAGCCTTGGGGGGTGGGGCCGGCCAACTTCGTCCGCAGGACTCGGAATAGCTCGAGACTTTGGGAGGCGCCTCCGTGTGCCAAAAATAGGCCACGGGTACAGCCGTAGCCAAAAAGAACCACCCGAAGGCCGGGGCGCCAAGTTCGTCCAGCGGAAAAAGGCCACAAAAACGGGTGGGCTATAGCCTTGGGGGGTGGGGCCGGCCCACTTCGTCCGCCGGACTCGGAATGGTGCGAGACTTTGCGAGGCACCTCCGTGTGCCAAAAATAGGACGCGACCAAGCCACGCCCAAAAATAACCCCCCGAAGGCCGGGGCGCCAAGTTCGTCCAGCGGAAAAAGGCCACAAAAAAGGGTGGGCTATAGCCTTGGGGGGTGGGGCCGGCCAACTTCGTCCGCAGGACTCGGAATAGCTCGAGACTTTGCGAGGCCCCTCCGTGCGCCAAAAATAGGCCACGGGTACAGCCGTGCCCAAAAATAACCACCCTAAGGCCGGGGCGCCAAGTTCGTCCAGCGGAAAAAGCCCAGCAAAACGGGTGGGCTATAGGCTTGGGGGGTGGGGCTGGCCAACTTCGTCCGCCGGAATCGGAATGGCGCAAGACTTTGCGAGGCACATCCGTCCGCGAAAAATAGGCCGCGGGCACAGCCGCGCCCAAAAATAACCGCCCGAAGGCCGGGGCGCCAAGTTCGGCCAGCGGAAAAAGCCCACAAAAACGGGTGGGCTATAGCCTTGGTGGGTGGGGCTGGCCAACTTCGTCCGCCGGACTCGGAATGCCGCGAGACTTTGCGAGGCACCTCCGTGTGCCACAAATAGGCCGCGGGCACGGCCGCGCCCAAAAATAACCGCCCGAAGGCTGGGGCGCCAAGTTCGTCCAGCGGAAAAAGCCCACAAAAACGGGTGGGCAATAGCCTTGGGGGGTGGGGCTGGCCAACTTCGTCCGCCGGACTCGGAATGGCGCGAGACTTTGCGAGGCACCTCCGTGTGCCAAAAATAGGACGCGAGCAAAGCCACGCCCAAAAATAACCCCCCGAAGGCCGGGGCGCCAAGTTCGTCCAGCGGAAAAAGGCCACAAAAAAGGGTGGGCTATAGCCTTGGGGGGTGGGGCCGGCCAACTTCGTCCGCAGGACTCGGAATAGCTCGAGACTTTGCGAGGCCCCTCCGTGCGCCAAAAATAGGCCACGGGTACAGCCGTAGCCAAAAATAACCGCCCGAAGGCCGGGGCGCCAAGTTCGTCCAGCGGAAAAAGGCCACAAAAACAGGTGGGCTATAGCCTTGGGGGGTGGGGCCGGCCCACTTCGTCCGCCGGACTCGGAATGGCGCGAGACTTTGCGAGGCACCTCCATGTGCTAAAAATAGGACGCGAGCAAAGCCACGCCCAAAAATAACCCCCCGAAGGCCGGGGCGCCAAGTTAGTCCAGCGGAAAAAGGCCACAAAAAAGGGTGGGCTATAGCCTTGGGGGGTGGGGCCGGCCAACTTCGTCCGCAGGACTCGGAATAGCTCGAGACTTTGCGAGGCCCCTCCGTGCGCCAAAAATAGGCCGCGGGCACAGCCGTAGCCAAAAATAACCGCCCGAAGGCCGGGCCGCCAAGTTCGTCCAGCGGAAAAAGGCCACAAAAACGGGTGGGCTATAGCCTTGGGGGGTGGGGCTGGCCAACATCGTCCGCCGGACTCGGAATGGCGCGAGACTTTGCGAGGCACCTCCGTGTGCCAAAAGTAGGCCGAGGGCACAGCCGCGCCCAAAAATAACCGCCCGAAGGCTGGGGCGCCAAGTTCGTCGAGCGGAAAAAGCCCACAAAAACGGGTGGGCAATAGCCTTGGCGGGTGGGGCTGGCAGACTTCGTCCGCCAGACTCGGAATGGTGCGAGACTTTTCGAGGCACCTCCGTGTGCCAAAAATAGGCCGCGGGCACAGCCGTGACAAAAAATAACTGCCTGAAGGCCGGGGCGCCAAGTTCGTCCAGCGGAAAAATGCCAACAAAACGGGTGGGCTATAGCCTTGGGGGGTGGAGCTGGCCCACTTCGTCCGCCGGACTCGGAATGGCGCGAGACTTTGCGAGGGGACTCCATGTGCCAAAACTAGGCCGCGGGCAAAGCCACACCCAAAAATAACCCCCCGAAGGCCGGGGCGCCAACTTCGTCCAGCGGAAAAAGACCACAAAAAAGGGTGGGCTATAGCCTTGGGGGGTGGGCAAAGCCACGCCCAAAAATAACCCCCCGAAGGCCGGGGCCGGCCAACTTCGTCCGCAGGACTCGGAATAGCTCGAGACTTTGCGATGCCCCTCCATGCGCCAAAAATAGGCCATGGGCACAGCCGTAGCCAAAGATAACCGCCCGAAGGCCGGGGCGCCAAGTTTGTCCAGCGGAAAAAGGCCACAAAAACGGGTGGGCTATAGCCTTGGGGGGTGGGGCCGGCCCACTTCGTCCGCCGGACTCGGAATGGCGCGAGACTTTGCGAGGCACCTCCGTGTGCCAAAAATAGGCCGCGGGCACAGCCGTAGCCAAAAATAACTGCCCGAAGGCCGGGGCGCCATGTTCGTCCAGCGGAAAAAGGCCACAAAAACGGGTGGGCTATAGCCTTGGGGGGTGGGGCAGGCCAACATCGTCCGCCGGACTCGGAATGGAGCGAGACTTTGCGAGGTGCCTCCGTGTGCCAAACAGTGGCCGCGGGCACAGCCGCGCCCAAAAAACCGCCCGAAGGCCGGGGCACCAAGTTCGTCCAGCGGAAAAAGGCCACAAAAACGGGTGGGCTATAGCCTTGGGGGGTGGGGCCGGCCCACTTCGTCCGCCGGACTCGGAATGGCGCGAGACTTTGCGAGGCGCCTCCGTTTGCCAAAAATAGGCCGCGGGCACAGCCGTGCCCAAAAATAACCACCCGAAGGCCGGGGCGCCAAGTTCGTCCAGCGGAAAAAGCCCAGCAAAACGGGTGGGCTATAGGCTTGGGGGGTGGGGCTGGCCAACTTCGTCCGCCGGAATCGGAATGGCGCAAGATTTTGCGAGGCACATCCGTGCGCGAAAAATAGGCCGCGGGCACAGCCGCGCCCAAAAATAACCGCCCGAAGGCCGGGGCGCCAAGTTCGTCCAGCGGAAAAAGCCCACAAAAACGGGTGGGCTATAGCCTTGGTGGGTGGGGCTGGCCAACTTCGTCCGCCGGACTCGGAATACCGCGAGACTTTACAAGGGGCCTCCGTGTGCCAAAAATAGGCTGCGGGCAGAGCCGCTCCCAAAAATAACCGCCCGAAGGCCGGGGCGCCAAGTTCGCCCAGCGGAAAAAGGCCACAAAAACGGTGGGCTATAGCCTTGGGGGGTGGGGCTGGCCAACTTCGTCCGCCGGACTCGGAATGGCGCGAGACTTTGCGAGATGCCTCCGTGTGCCGAAAATAGGCTGCGGACACAGCCGCGCCCAAAAAATAACCGCCCAAAGGCCGGGGCGCCAAGTTCGTCCAGCGGAAAAAGGCCACAAAAACGGGTGGGCTACAGCCTTGGGGGGTCGGGCTGGCCAACTTCGTCCGCCGAACTCGGAATGGCGTGAGACTTTGCCAGGCACCTCCGTGTGCCAAAAATAGGCCGCGGGCACAGCCGCTCCCAAAAATAACCGCCCGAAGGCCGGGGCGCCAAGTTCGTCCAGCGGAAAAAGGCCACAAAAACGGGTGGGCTATAGCCTTGGGGGGTGGGGCCGGCCCACTTCGTCCGCCGGACTCGGAATGGCGCGAGACTTTTCGAGGCACCTCCGTGTGCCACAAATAGGCCGCGGGCACGGCCGCGCCCAAAAATAACCGCCCGAAGGCTGGGGCGCCAAGTTCGTCCAGCGGAAAAAGCCCACAAAAACGGGTCGGCAATAGCCTTGGGGGGTGGGGCTGGCCAACTTCGTCCGCCGGACTCGGAATGCCGCGAGACTTTGCGAGGCGCCTCCGTGTGCCAAAATTAGGCCGCGGGCACAGCCGCGCCCAAAAATAACCGCCCGAAGGCCGGGGCGCCAAGTTCGTCCAGCGGAAAAAGCCCAGCAAAATGGGTGGGCTATAGGCTTGGGGGGTGGGGCTGGCCAAAAATAACCGCCCGAAGGCCGGGGTGCCAAGTTCGTCCAGCGGAAAAAGGCCACAAAAACGGGTGGGCTATATCCTTGGGGGGTGGGGTTGGCCAACATCGTCCGCCGGACTCGGAATGGAGCGAGACTTTGCGAGGCAACTCCGTGTGCCAAAAAGTGGCCGCGGGCACAGCCCTGCCCAAAAATAACCTCCCGAAGGCCGGGGCGCCAAATTCGTCCAGCGGAAAAAGGCCACAAAAACGGGTGGGCTATAGCCTTGGGGGGTGGGGCTGGTCAACTTTGTCCGCCGGACTCGGAATGGAGCGAGACTCTGCGAGACGCCTCCGTGTGCCAAAAAGTGGCCACGGGCACGGCCGCGCCCAAAAATAACCTCCCGACGGCCGGGGCGCCAAGTTCGTCCAGCGGAAAAAGGCCGCAAAAACGGGTGGGCTATAACCTTGGGGGGTGGGGCTGGCCAACTTCGTCCGCCGGACTCGGAATGCCGCGAGACCTTGTGAGGGGCCTCCGTGTGCCACAAAAAGGCCGCCGACAAAGCCGCGTCCAAAAATAACCGCCCGAAGGCCGGGGCGCCAAGTTCGTCCAGCGGAAAAAGCCCACAAAAACGGGTGGGCTATAGCCTTGGGGGGTGGGGCTGGCCCACTTCGTCCGCCGGACTCGCAATTGCGCGAGACTTTGCAAGGCACCTCCATGTGCCAAAAATAGGCCGCGGGCACAGCCGTGCCAAAAAATAACCGCCCGAAGGCCGGGGCGCCAAGTACGTCCAGCGGAAATATGCCACAAAAACGGGTGGGCTATAGCCTTGGGGGGTGGGGCTGGCCAACATCGTCCGCCGAACTCGGAATAGCGCGAGACTTTGTGAGGCGCCTCCGTGTGCCAATAATAGGCTGTGGGCACAGCCGCATCCAAAAATAACAGCCCGAAGGCAGAGGCGCCAAGTACGTCCAGCGGAAATATGCCACAAAAACGGGTGGGCTATAGCCTTGGGGGGTGGGGCTGGCCAACATCGTCCGCCGAACTCGGAATAGCGCGAGACTTTGTGAGGCGCCTCCGTGTGCCAATAATAGGCTGCGGGCACAGCCGCATCCAAAAATAACAGCCCGAAGGCAGAGGCGCCAAGTTCGTCCAGCCGAAAAAGGCCACAAAAACGGGTGGGCTATAGCGTTGGGGGGTGGGGCTGGCCAACTTCGTCCGCCGGACTCGGAATGGCGTGAGACTTTACGAGGCACCTCCGTGTGCCAAAAAAGGCTGAGCGCACAGCCGCGCTAAAAAATAACCGCCCGAAGGCTGGGGCGCCAAGTTCGTCCAGCGGAAAAAAGCCACAAAAACGGGTGGGTTATAGCCTTGGGGGGTGGGGCTGGGCAACTTCGTCCGCCGGACTCGGAATGGCGCGAGACTTTGGGAGGCACCTCCGTGTGCCAAAAATAGGCTGCGGCCGCAGCCGCGCCCAAAAATAATCGCCCGAAGGCCGGGGCGCCAAGTTCGTCCAGCGGAAAAAGGCCACAAAAACGGGTGGGCTATAGCCTTGGGGGGTGGGGCTGGCCAACCTCGTTAGTCGGACTCGGAATGGCGCGAGACTTTGCGAGGCGCCTTTGTGTGCCAAAAATAGGCCGCGGGCACACCCGCGCCCAAAAATAACCTCCCGAAGGCCGGGGCGCAAAGTTCGTCCAGCGGAAAAAGGCCACAAAAACGGGTGGGCTATAGCCTTGGGCGGTGGGGCTGGCCAACTTCGTCCGCCGGACTCGGAATGGCGCGAGACTTTGCGAGGCGCCTCCATGTGCCAAAAATAGGCTTCGGGCACAGCCGCGCCCAAAAATAACGGCCTGAAGGCCGGGGCGCCAAGTTCGTCCCGCGGAAAAATGCCACAAAAACGGGTGGGCTATAGCCTTGGGGGGTGGGGCTGGCCAACTTCGTCCGCTGGACTCGGAATGGTGCCAGACTGTTCGAGACGCCTCCGTGTGCCAAAAATAGGCCGCGGGCACAGCCGCGCTCAAAAATAACCGCCCGAAGGCCGGGGCGCCAAGTTCGTCCAGCGGTAAAGTCCACAAAAATGGGTGGGCTATAGCCTTGGGGGGTGGGGCTGGCCCACTTCGTCCGCAGGACTCGGATTGGCGCGATACTTAGCGAGGCGCCTCCGTGTGCCAAAAATATGCCACGGCCACAGCAGCACTCAAAAATAACCACCCGAAGGCCGGGGCGCCAAGTTCGTCCAGCGGAAAAAGGCCACAAAAATGGGTGGAATATAGCCTTGGGGGGTGGGGCTGGCCCACTTCGTCGTCCGGACTCGGATTGGCGCGATACTTAGCGAGGTGCCTCCCTGTGCCAAAAATAGGCCATGGCCACAGCAGCACTCAAAAATAACCACCCGAAGGCCGGGGCGCCAAGTTCGTCCAGCGGAAAAAGGCCCAAAAAACGGGTGGGCTATAGCCTTGGGGGATGGGGCTGGCCAACTTCGTCCGCCGGACTCGGAATGGCGCGAGACTTTGTGAGGCGCCTCCGTGTGTCAAAAATAGGCCGCGGGCACAGCTGCGCCCAAAAATAACTGCCCGAAGGCCGGGTCGGCAAGTTCGTCCAGCGGCAAAAGGCCACAAAAACGGGTGGGCTATAGCCTTGGGCGGTGGGGCTGGCCAACTTCGTCCGCCGAACTCGGAATGGTGCGAGACTTTGCGAGGCACCTCCGTGTGCCAAAAATAGGCCGCGGGCACAGCCGCTCCCAAAAATAACCGCCTGAAGGCCGGGGCGCCAAGTTCGTCCAGCGGAAAAAGGCCTAAAAAACGGGTGGGCTATAGCCTGGGGGGGTGGGGCTGGCCAACTTCGTCCGCCGGACTCGGAATGGCGTGAGACTTTGCGAGGCACCTCCGTGTACAAAACATAGGCCGCGGGCACAGCCGCGCCCAAAAATAACCGCCCGACGCCCCGGACGCCAAGTTCATCAGGCGGAAAAAGGCCACGAAAACGGGTGGACTATAGCCTTGGGGGGTGGGGCTGGCCGACTTCCTTCGCCGGACTCGGAATGGCGCGAGACTTTGCGAGGCACCTCCGTGTGCCAAAAATAGGCCGCGGCCATTGCCGCGCCCAAAAATAACCGCCCGAAGGCCGGGGCGCCCAGTTCGTCCCGCGGAAAAAGCCCACAAAAACGGGCGGGCTATAGCCTTGGGGGGTCGGGTTGGCCAACTTCGTCCGCCGGACTCGGAATGGCGCGAGACTTTGCGAGGCGCATTCGTGTGCCAAAAATAGGCCGGGGACACAGCCGTTCCCAAAAATAACCGCCCGAAGGACGGGGCGCGAAGTTCGCCCAGCGGAAAAAGGCCACAAAAACGGGTGGGCTATAGCCTTGGGGGGTGGGGCTGGCCCACTTCGTCCGCCGGACTCGGAATGGCGCGAGACTTTGTGAGATGCCTCCGTGTGCCGAAAATAGGCTGCGGGCGCAGCAGCGCCCAAAAATAACCGCCCGAAGGCCGGGGCGCCAAGTTCGTCCAGCGGAAAAAGGCCACAAAAACGGGTCGGCTACAGCCTTGGGGGGTCGGGCTGGCCTACTTCGTCCGCCGAACTCGGAATGGCGCGAGACTTTGCGAGGCACCTCCGTGTGCCAAAAATAGGCCGCGGCCACAGCCGCTCCCAAAAATAACAGCCCGAAGGCCGGGGCGCCAAGTTCGTCCAGCGGAAAAAGGCCCAAAAAACGGGTGGGCTATAGCCTGGGGGGGTGGGGCTGGCCAACTTCGTCCGCCGGACTCGGAATGGCGCGAGACTTTGCGAGATGCCTCCGTGTGCCGAAAATAGGCTGCGGGCACAGCCGCGCCCAAAAATAACCGACCGAAGGCCGGGGCGCCAAGTTCGTCCAGCGGAAAAAGGCCACAAAAACGGGTGGGCTACAGCCTTGGGGGGTCGGGCTGGCCTACTTCGTCCGCCGAACTCGGAATGGCGCGAGACTTTGCGAGGCGCCTTCGTGTGCCAAAAATAGGCTGCGGACACAGCCGCTCCGAAAAATAACCGCCCGAAGGCTGGGGCGCCAAGTTCGCCCAGCGGAAAAAGGCCACGAAAACGTGTGGGCTATAGCCTTGGGGGGTGGGGCTGGCCAACTTCGTCCGCCGGACTCGGAATGGCGCGAGACTTTGCGAGATTCCTCCGTGTGCCGAAAATAGGCTGCGGGCACAGCCGCGCCCAAAAATAACCGCCCGAAGGGCGGGGCGCCAAGTTCGTCCAGCGGAAAAAGGCCACAAAAACGGGTGGGCTACAGCCTTGGGGGGTCGGGCTGGCCTACTTCGTCCGCCGAACTCGGAATGGCGCGAGACTTTACGAGATGCCTCCATGTGCCGAAAATAGGCTGCGGGCACAGCCGCGCCCAAAAATAACCACCCGAAGGCCAGGGCGCCAAGTTCGTCCAGCGGAAAAAGGCCACAAAAACGGGTGGGCTACAGCCTTGGGGGGTCGGGCTGGCCTACTTCGTCCGCCGAACTCGGAATGGCGCGAGACTTTCCGAGGCGCCTTCGTGTGCCAAAAATAGGCCGCGGACACAGCCGCTCCCAAAAATAACCGCCCGAAGGCCGGGGCGCCAAGTTCGCCCAGCGGAAAAAGGCCACAAAAACGGTGGGCTATAGCCTTGGGGGGTGGGGCTGGCCAACTTCGTCCGCCGGACTCGGAATGGCGCGAGACTTTGCTAGATGCCTCCGTGTGCCGAAAATAGGCTGCGGGCACAGCCGCGCCCAAAAAATAACCGCCCAAAGGCCGGGGCGCCAAGTTCGTCCAGCGGAAAAAGGCCACAAAAACGGGTGGGCTACAGCCTTGGGGGGTCGGGCTGGCCAACTTCGTCCGCCGAACTCGGAATGGCGCGAGACTTTGCCAGGCACCTCCGTGTGCCAAAAATAGGCCGCGGGCACAGCCGCTCCCAAAAATAACCGCCCGAAGGCCGGGGCGCAAAGTTCGTCCAGCGGAAAAAGGCCCAAAAAACGGGTGGGCTATAGCCTGGGGGGGTGGGGCTGGCCAACTTCGTCCGCCGGACTCGGAATGGCGCGAGACTTTGCGAGGCACCTCCGTGTACAAAAAATAGGCCGCGGGCACAGCCGCGCCCAAAAATAACCGCCCGACGCCCCGGGCGCCAAGTTCATCAGGCGGAAAAAGGCCACAAAAATGGGTGGGCGATATCCTTCGGGGGTGGGGCTGGCCAACTTCGTCCGCCGGACTCGAAATGGCGCGAGACTTTGCGAGGCACCTCCGTGTGCTAAAAATAGGCCGCGGGCACAGCAGCGCCGAAAAATAACCGCCCGAAGCCCGGGGCGCCAAGTTCGTCCAGCGGAAAAAGGCCACAAAAACGGGTGGGCTATAGCCTTGGGGGGTGGGGCTGGCCAACTTCGTCCGCCGGACTCGGAATGCCGCGAGACTTTGCGAGGGGCCTCCGTGTGCAAAAATAGGCCGTGGGCAAAGGCGCGCCCAAAAATATCCGCCCGAAGGCCGGGGCGCCAAGTTCGTCCGGCGGAAAAAGGCCACAAAAACGGGTGGGCTATGGCCTTGGGGGGTGGGGCTGGCCAACTTCGTCCGCCGGACTCGGAATGCCGTGCGACTTTGCGAGGGATCTCCGTGTGCCATAAATAATCCATGGGCAAAGCCGCGCCTAAAAATAACCCCCCGAAGGCCGGGGCGCCAAGTTCGTCCAGCGGTAAAAGGCCACAAAAACGGGTGGGCTATAGCCTTGGGGGGTGGGGCTGGCACACTTCGTCCGCCGGACTCGGCATGCCGCGAGACTTTACGAGGGGCCTCCGTGTACCAAAAATAGGCCGTGGGCAAAGCCGCGCCCAAAAATAACCGCCCGAAGGACGGGGCGCCAAGTTTGTCCGGCGGAAAAAGGCCACAAAAACGGGTGGGCTATAACCTTGGGGGGTGGGGCTGGCCAACTTCGTCCGCCGGACTCGGAATGCCGCGAGACTTTGCGAGGGATCTCCGTGTGCCATAAATAATCCGCGGGCAAAGCCGCGCCTAAAAATAACGACCCGAAGGCCGGGGCGCCAACTTCGTCCAGCGGTAAAAGGCCACAAAAACGGGTGGGCTATAATCTTGGGGGGTGGGGCTGGCCCACTTCGTCCGCCGGACTCGGCATGCCGCGGGACTTTGCGAGGGGCCTCCGTGTGCCAAAAATAGGCCGCGGGCGAAGTCGCGCCCAAAAATTACTGCCCGAAGGCCGGGGCGCCAAGTTCGTCCAGCGGAAAAAGGCCACAAAAACGGGTGGGCTATTGCCTTGGGGGGCGGGGCTGGCCGACTTCGTCCGCCGGACTCGAAATGCCGCGAGACTTTGCGAGGGGCCTCCGTGTGCCAAAAATAGGCCGCGGGCAAAGGCGCGCCCAAAAATAACAGCCTGAAGGCCGGGGCGCCAAGTTCGTCCGGCGAAAAAAGGCCACAAAAACGGGTGGGCTACAGCCTTGGGGGGTGGGGCTGGCCAACTTCGTCCGCCGGACTCGGAATGCCGCGAGACTTTGCGACGGGCCTCCGTGTGCTAAAAATAGGCTGCGGGCAAAGCCGCGATAAAAAATAACCGCCCGAAGGCCGGGGCGCCAAGTTCATCCAGCGGAAAAAGGCCACAAAAACGGGTGGGCTATAGCCTTGGGGGCTGGGGCTGGCCAACTTCGTCCGCCGGACTCGGAATGCCGCGAGACTTTGCGAGGGGCCTCCGTGTGCCAAAAATAGGCCGTGGACAAAGCAGCGCCCAAAAATAACCGCCCGAAGGCCGGGGCGCGAAGTACGTCCAGCGGAAAAAGGCCACAAAAACGGGTGGGCTATAGCCTTGGGGGGTGGGGCTGGCCAACTTCGTCCACCGGACTCGGAATACGGCGAGACTTTGCGAGGGCCCTCCGTGTGCCAAAAATAGGCCACGGGCAAAGCCGCGCCCAAAAATAACCGCCCGAAGTTAAGGGCGCCAAGTTCGTCCAGCGGAAAAAGGCCACAAAAACGGGTGGGCTATAGCCTTGGGGTGTGGGGCTGGCCAACTTCATCAGCCGGACTCGAAAAGCCGTAAGACCTTGCGAGGGGCCTCCGTGTGCCATGAATCGGCCGCGGGCAAAGCCGCGCCCAAAAATAACCGCCCGAAGGCCGGGGCGCCAAGTTCGTCCGGCGGAAAAAGGCCACAAAAACGGGTGGGCTATAGCCTTGGGGGGTGGGGCTGGCCAACTTCGTCCGCCGGACTCGGAATGCCGCGAGACTTTGCGAGGGATCTCCGTGTGCCATAAATAGGCCACGGGTAAAGCCGTGCCCAAAAATAGCAACCCGAATGCCGGGACGCCAAGTTCTTCCAGCGGAAAAAGGCCACAAAAACGGGTGGGCTATAGCCTTGGGGGGTGGGGCTGGCCCACTTCGTCCGCCGGACTCGGAATGCCGCAAGACTTTGCGAGGGGCCTCCGTGTGCCAAAAATAGGCCACAGGCAAGGCCGCGCCCAAAAATAAACGCCCGAAGGCCGGGGCGCCAAGTTCGTCCAGCGGAAAAAGGCCACAAGAACGGGTGGGCTGTAGCCTCGGGGGGTGAGGCTGGCCACCTTCGTCCGCCGGACTCGGAATGCCGCGAGACTTTATGAGGGGCCTCCGTGTGCCAAAAATAGGCCGCGGACAAAGTTGCGCCCAAAAATAACCACCCGAAGGCCGGGGCGCCAAGTTCGTCCAGCGGAAAAAGGCCACAAAAACGGGTGGGCTATGGCCTTGGGGGTTGGGGCTGGCCAACTTTGGGGGGTGGGGCTGGCCAACTTCGTCTGCCGGACTCGGAATGCCGCGAGACTTTTCGAGGGGCCTCCGTGTGCCAAAAATAGGCCGCGGGCAAAGCCGCGCCCAAAAATAACCGCCCGAAGGCCGGGGCGCTTAGTTCGTCCAGCGGAAAAAGGCCACAAAAACGGGTGGGCTATAGCCTTGGGGGGTGGGGCTGGCCAACTTCGTCCGCCGGACTCGGAATGCCGCGAGACTTTGCGAGGGGCCTCCGTGTGCCAGAAATAGGCCGCGGGTGAAGCCGCGCCCAAAAATTACCGCCTGAAGGCCGGGGCGCCAAGTTCATCCTGCGGAAAAAGGCCACAAAAACGGGTGGGCTATAGCCTTGGGCGGTGGGGCTGGCCAATTTCATCCGCCGGACTCGGAATGCCGCGAGACTCTGCGAGGGGCCTCCGGGGGCCATAAATAGGCCGCGGGCAAGCCCGCGGCCAAAAATAACCGCCCGAAGGCCGGGGCGCCGAGTTCGTCCAGCGGAAAAAGGCCACAAAAACGGGTGGGCTATAGCCTTGGGGGGTGGGGCTGGCCCACTTCGTCCGCCGGACTCGGAATGCCACGAGACTTTGCGAGGGGCCTTTGTGTGCCAAAAATAAGCCGTGGACAAATCCGCGCCCAAAAATAACCGCCCGACAGCCGGGGCGCCAAGTTCGTCCAGCGGAAAAAGGCCACAAAGACGGGTGGCTATAGCCTTGGGGGGTGGGGATGGCCCACTTCGTCCGCCGGACTCGAAATGCCGCGAGACTTTGCGAGGGGCCTCCGTGTGCCAAAAATAGGCCGCGGGCAAGGCCGCGCCCAAAAATAACTGACCAAAGGCCGGGGCGCCAAGTTCGTCCAGCGGAAAAAGGCCACAAAAACGGGTGGGCTATAGCCTTGGCGGCTGGGGCTGGCCAACTTCGTCCGCCGGACACGGAATGCCGCGAGACTTTGCGAGGGGACTCCGTGTGCCAAACATAGGCCGCGGGCAAAGGCACGCCCAAAAATAACGGCCCGAAGGCCGGGGCGCCAAGTTCCTCCAGCGGAAAAAGGCCACAAAAACGGGTGGGCTATAGCCTTGGGGGGTGGGGCTGGCCTACTTCGTCCGCCGGACTCGGAATGGCGCGAGACTTTGCGAGGTGACTCCGTGTGCCAAAAATAGGCCGTGGACACTGCCGCGACCAAAAATAACCGTCCAAAGGCCGGGGCGCCAAGTTCGTCCAGCGGAAAAAGGCCACAAAAACGGGTGGGCTATAGCCTTGGGGGGTGGGGCTGGCCAACTTCGTCCGCCGGACTCGGAATGGCGCGAGACTTTGCGAGGTGACTCCGTGTTCCAAAAATAGGCCGTGGACACTGCCGCGCCCAAAAATAACAGCCCGAAGGCCGGGGCGCCAGGATCGTCCAGCGGAAAAAGGCCACAAAAACGGGTGGGCCATAGCCTTCGGGGGTGGGGCTGGCCAACTTCGTCCGCTGGACTAGGAATGGTGCGAGATTTTGCGAGTCGCCTCCGTGTGCCAAAAATAGGCCGCGGGCACAGCCGCACCCAAAAATAACCGCCCGAAGGCCGGGGTGCCAAGTTCGTCCAGCGGAAAAAGGCCACAAAAACGGGTGGGCTATAACCTCGGGGGGTGGGGCTGGCCAACTTCGTCCGCCGGACTCGGAATGGGGCGAGACCTTGTGATGCGCCTCCGTGTGCCAAAAATAGTCTGTGGGCACAGCCGCGCCCAAACATAACCGCCCGAAGGCCGGGGTGCCAAGTTCGTCCTGCGGAAAAAGGCCACAAAAACGGTTGGGCTATAGCTTTGGGGGGTGGGGCTGGCCAACTTCGTCCGCCGTACTCCGAATGGTGCGAGACTTTGCCAGGCACCTCCGTGTGCCAAAAATAGGCCGCGGACACAGCCGCGACCAAAAATAACCATCCGAAGTCCGGGGCGCCAAGTTCGTCCAGCGGAAAAAGTCCACAAAAACGGGTGGGCTATAGCCTTGGGGGGTGGAGCTGGCCAACTTCGTCCGCCGGACTCGGAATGCCGCGAGACTTTGCGAGGGGCCACCGTGTGCCAAAAATAGGCTGGGAGCAAAGCCGCGCGCAAAATAACCGCCCGAAGGCCGGGGCGCCAAGTTCGTCCAGCGGAAAAAGGCCACAAAAACGGGTGGGCTATAGCCTTGGGGGGTGGGCCGGACTCGGAATGCCGCGAGACTTTGCGAGGGGCCTCAGTGTGCCAAAAATAGGATGCGGTCAAAGCCGCGCCCAAAAATAACCGCCCGAAGGCCGGGGCGCCAAGTTCGTCCAGCGGAAAAAGGCCACAAAAACGGGTGGGCTATAGACTTGGGGGGTGGGGCTGGCCTACTTTGTCCGCCGGACTCGGAATGCCGCGAGAATTTGCGAGGGGCCTCCGTGTGCCAAAAATAGGCCGTGGGCCAAGCCACGCCCAAAAATAACTGCCTGAAGGCCGGGGCGCCAAGTTCGTCCAGCGGAGAAAGGCCACAAAAACGGGTGGGCTATAGCCTTGGGGGGTGGGTCTGGCCCACTTCGTCCGCCGGACTCGGAATGCCGCGAGACTTTACGAGGGGCATCCTTGTGACAAAAATAGGCCTCGGCCAATGCTGTGCCCAAAAATAACCGCCCGAAGGCCGGGCCGCCTGGATCGTCCAGCCGAAAAAGGCCACAAAAACGGGTGGGCTATAGCCATGAGGGGTGGGGCTGGCGAACTTCGTCCGCTGGACTTGGAATGCCGCGAGACTTTGCTAGGGGCCTCCGTGTGCCAAAAATAGGCCGTGGGCAAAGCCGCGCCCAAAAATAACCGGCCGAAGGCCGGGGCGCAAAGTTCGTCCAGCGGAAAAAGGCCACAAAAATGGGTGGGCTATAACCTTGGGGGGTGGGGCTGGCCCACTTCGTCCGCCGGACTCGGAATGCCGCGAGACTTTGCGAGGGGCCTCCGTGTGCCAAAAATAGGCCGCGGTCAAAGCCACGCCCAAAAATAACCGCCCGAAGGCCGGGGAGCCAAGTTCGTCCAGCGGAAAAAGGCAACAAAAACGGGTGGGCTATAGCCTTGGGGGGTGGGGCTGGCCCACTTCGTCCGCCGGACTCGGAATGCCGCGAGACTTTGCGAGGGGCCTCCATGTGCCAAAAATAGGCCGCGGGCAAAGCCGCGGCCAAAAATAACCGCCGGAAGGCCGGGGCGCCAAGTTCGTCCAGCTGAAAAAGGCCACAAAAACGGGTGGGCTATAGCCTTGGGGGGTGGGGCTGGCCGACTTCGTCCACCGGACTCGGAATGCCGCGAGACTTTATGAGGGACCTCCGTGTGCCAAAAATAGGCCTCGGCCAATGCTGTGCCCAAAAATAACCGCCCGAAGGCCGGGCCGCCAGGATCGTCCAGCCGAAAAAGGCCACAAAAACGGGTGGGCTATAGCCTCGGGGGGTGGCGCTCGCCCACTTCGTCCGCCGGACTCGGAATTCCGCGAAACTTTGCGAGGGTCCTCCGTGTGCCAAAAATAGGCCGCGGTCAAAGCCGTGCCCAAGAATAACCGCCCGAAGGCCGGGGCGCCAAGTTCGTCCAGCGGAAAAAGGCCACAAAAACGGGTGGGCTATAGCCTTGGGGGGTGGGGCTGGCCAACTTCGTCCGCCGGACTCGGAATGGCGCGAGACTTTGCGAGGGGCCTCAGTGTGCCAAAAATAGGCCGCGGGCAAATCCACGCCAAAAAATAACCGCCCGAAGGCCGGGGCGCCAAGTTCGTCCAGGGGAAAAAGGCCACAAAAACGGGTGGGCTATAGCCTTGGGGGGTGGGGCTGGCCAACTTCATCCGCCGGACTCGGAATGTCGCGAGACTTTGCGAGGGTCCTCCGTGTACCAAAAATGGGCTGCGGCCAAAGCCTGGCCCAAAAACAACCACCCGAATGCCGGGGCGCCAAGTTCGTCCAGCGGAAAAAGGCCACAAAAACGGGTGGGCTATAGCCTTGGGGGGTGGGGCTGGCCAACTTTGTCCGCCGGATTCGGAATGGCGCGAGACTGTGCGAGCGGCCTCCGTGAGCCAAATATAGGCTGCGAACGAAACCGCGCCCTAAAATAACCGCCCGAAGGCCGGGGCGCCAAGTTCGTCCAGCGGAAAAAGGCCACAAAAACGGGTGGGCTATAGCCTTTGGGGGTGGGGCTGGCCGACTTCGTCCGCCGGACTCGGAATGCCGCGAGACTTTGCGAGGGGCCTCAGTGTGCCAAAAATAGGCCGCGGGCAAATCCACGCCAAAAAATAACCGCCCGAAGGCCGGGGCGCCAAGTTCGTCCAGGGGAAAAAGGCCACAAAAACGGGTGGGCTATAGCCTTGGGGGGTGGGGCTGGCCAACTTCGTCCGCCGGACTCGGAATGCCGCGACACTTTGCGAGGGGCCTCCGTGTGCCAAAAATAGGCCGCGTGCAATGCCGCGCCCAAAAATAACCGCCCGAAGGCCGGGGCGCCAAGTTCGTCCAGCTGAAAAAGGCCACAAAAACGGGTGGGCTATAGCCTTGGGGGGTGGGGCTCGCCAACTTCGTCCGCCGGACTCGGAATGCCGCGAGACTTTGCGAGGGGCCTCCGTGTGCCAAAAAAAGGCCGCGGGCAAATCCACGCCCAAAAATAACCGCCCGAAGACCGGGGCGCCAAGTTCGTCCAGCGGAAAGAGGCCACAAAAACGGGTGGGCTATAGCCTTGGGGGGTGGGGCTGGCCAACTTTGTCCGCCAGGCTCGGAATGCCATGAGACTTTGCGAGGGGCCTCCGTGTGCCATAGATAGGCTGCGGGCAAAGCCGTGCCCAAAAATAACCGCCCGAAGGCCGGGGCCCACTTCGTCCGCCGGACTCGGAATGCCGCGAGACTTTGCGAGGGGCCTCTGTGTGCCAAAAATAGGCCGCGGGCAAAGCCGCACCCAAAAATCACCGCGCGAAGGCCGGGGCGCCAAGTTCGTCCAGCGGAAAGAGGCCACAAAAACGGGTGGGTTATAGCCTTGGGGGGGTGGGGCTGGCCAACTTCGTCCGCCGGACTCGGAATGCCATGAGACTTTGCAAGGGGCCTCCGTGTGCCATAGATAGGCTGCGGGCAAAGCCGCAGCCTAAAATAACTGCCCGAAGGCCGGGGCGCCAAGTTCGTCCAGCAGAAAAAGGCCACAAAAACGGGTGGGCTATAGCCTTGGGGGGTGGGGCTGGCCAACTTCGTCCGCCGGACTCGGAATGTCGCGAGACTTTGCGAGGGTCTTCCGTGTACCAAAAATGGGCCGCGGCCAAAGTCTGGCCCAAAAACAACCACCCGAATGCCGGGGCGCCAAGTTCGTCCAGCGGAAAAAGGCCACAAAAACGGGTGGGCTATAGCCTTGGGGGGTGGGGCTGGCCGACTTCGTCCGCCGGATTCGGAATGCAGCGAGACTTTGCGAGGGGCCTCCATGTGCTAAAAATAGGCCGCGGGCAAAGCCGCGCCCAAAAATAACCGCCCGAAGGCCGGGGCGCCAAGTTCGACCCGCGGAAAAAGGCCACAAAAACGGGTGGGCTATAGCCTTGGGGGGTGGGGCTGGCCAACTTCGTCCGCCGGACTCGGAATGGGGCGAGACTTTGCGAGGGGCCTCCGTGTGCCTAAAATAGGCCGTGAACAAACCGCGCCCAAAAATAACCGCCCGAAGGCCGGGGCGCCAAGTTCGTCCAGCGGAAAAAGGCCACAAAAATGGGTGGGCTATAGCCTTGGGGGGTGGCGCTGGCCAACTTCGTCCGCCGGACTCGGAATGGCTCGAGACTTTGCGAGGGGCCTCCGTGTGCCAAAAGTAGGCCGCAGGTAAAGCCGCCCCCAAAAATAACCACCCGAAGGCCGGGGCACCAGGTTCGTCCAGCGGAAAAAGGCCACAAAAACGGGTGGGCTATAGCCCTGGGGGGTGGGAATTGCCAACTTCGTCCGCCGGACTCGGAATGCCGCGAGACTTTGCGAGGGGCCTCCGTGTGCCAAAAATAGGCCGCGTGCATTGCCGCGCCCAAAAATAACCGCCCGAAGGCCGGGGCGCCATGTTCGTCCAGCGGAAAAAGGCCAGAAAAATGGGTGGGCTATAGCCTTGGGGGGTGGGGCTGGCCCACTTCGTCCGCCGGACTCGGAATGCCGCAAGACTTTGCGAGGGACCTCCGTGTGCCAAAAATAGGCCGCGGTCAAAGCCGTGCCCAAAAATAACCGCCCGAAGGCCGGGGCGCCAAGTTCGTCCAGCGGAAAAAGGCCACAAAAACTGGTGGGCTATAGCCTTGGGGGTGGGGCTGGCCAACTTTGCCCGCCGGACTCGGAATGCCGCGAGAGTTTGCGAGGGACCTCCGTCTGCCAAAAATAGGCCGCGGTCAAAGACGAACCCAAAAATAACCGCCCGAAGGCCGGGCCGCCATGTTCGTCCAGCGGAAAAAGGCCACAAAAACGGGTGGGCTATAGCCTTGGGGGGTGGGGCTGACCAACGTCGTCCGCCGGTCTCGGAATGCCGCGACACTTTGCGAGGGGCCTCCGTGTGCCAAAAATAGGCTGCGGGCAAAGCCACGCCCAAAAATAACCGCCCGAAGGCCGGGGCGCCAAGTTCGTCCGACGGAAAAAGGTCACAAAAACGGGTGGGCTATAGCCTTAGGGGGTGGGGCCGGCCGACTTCGTCCGCCGGTCCCGGAATGCCGCGAGACTTTGCGAGGGGCCTCTGTGTGCCAAAAATAGGTCGCGGGAAAAGCCACACCCAAAAATAACCGCCCGAAGGCCGGTGCGCCAAGTTCGACCATTGGAAAAAGGCCACAAAAACGGGTGAGCTATAGCCTTGGGGGGTGGGGCTGGCCAACTTCGTCCGCCGGACTCGGAATGCGGCGAGACTCTGTGAGGGGCCTTCGTGTGCCAAAAATAGGCCGCGGGCAAATCCACGCCCAAAAATAACCGCCCGAAGACCGGGGCGCCAAGTTCGTCCAGCGGAAAAAGGCCACAAAAACGGGTGGGCTATAGCCTTGGGGGGTGGGGCTGGCCAACTTCGTCCGCCGGACTCGGAATGCCATGAGACTTTGCGAGGGGCCTCCGTGTGCCAAAAATAGGCTGTAGGCAAAGCTGCGCCCAAAAATAACCTCCTGAATGCCGGGGCGCCATGTTCGTCCAGCGGAAAAAGGCCACAAAAACGGGTGGGCTATAACCTTGGGGGGTGGGGCTGGCCAATTTCGTCCACCGGACTCGGAATGCCGCGAGACTTTACGAGGGGCCTCCGTGTGCCAAACATAGGCCGTGGTCAAAGCAACGCCCAAAAATAACCGCCCGAAGGCCGGGGCGCCAAGTTCGTCCAGCTGAAAAAGGCCACAAAAACGGGTGGGCTATAGCCTTGGGGGGTGGGGCAGGCCAACTTCGTCCGCCGGACTCGGAATGCCGCGAGACTTTGCGAGGGGCCTCAGTGTGCCAAAAATAGGCCGCGGGCAAATCAACGCCAAAAAATAACAGCCCAAAGGCCGGGGCGCCAAGTTCGTCCACCGGAAAAAGGCCACAAAAACTGGTGGGCTCTAGCCTTGGGGGGTGGGGCTGGCCAACTTTGCCCGCCGGACTCGGAATGGTGCGAGACTTTGCGAGGGGCCTCCGTGTGCCAAAAATAGGCTGCGAACGAAGCCGCGCCCAAAAATAACCGCCCGAAGGCCGGGGCGCCAAGTTCGTCCAGCGGAAAAAGGCCACAAAAACGGGTGGGCTATAGCCTTGGGGGGTGGGGCTGGCCGACTTCGTCCACCGGACTCGGAATGCCGCGAGACTTTATGAGGGACCTCCGTGTGCCAAAAATAGGCCTCGGCCAATGCTGTGCCCAAAAATAACCGCCCGAAGGCCGGGCCGCCAGGATCGTCCAGCCGAAAAAGGCCACAAAAACGGGTGGGCTATAGCCTTGGGGGGTGCCGCTCGCCCACTTTGTCCGCCGGACTCGGAATTCCGCGAAACTTTGCGAGGGTCCTCCGTGTGCCAAAAATAGGCCGCGGTCAAAGCCGTGCCCAAGAATAACCACCCGAAGGCCGGGGCGCCAAGTTCGTCCAGCGGAAAAAGGCCACAAAAACGGGTGGGCTATAGCCTTGGGAGGTGGGGCTGGCCAACTTCGTCCGCCGGACTCGGAATGCCGCGAGACTTTGCGAGGGGCCTCAGTGTGCCAAAAATAGGCCGCGGGCAAATCCACGCCAAAAAATAACCGCCCGAAGGCCGGGGCGCCAAGTTCGTCCAGGGGAAAAAGGCCACAAAAACGGGTGGGCTATAGCCTTGGGGGGTGGGGCTGGCCAACTTCGTCCGCCGGACTCGGAATGTCGCGAGACTTTGCGAGGGTCCTCCGTGTACCAAAAATGGGCTGCGGCCAAAGCCTGGCCCAAAAACAACCACCCGAATGCCGGGGCGCCAAGTTCGTCCAGCGGAAAAAGGCCACAAAAACGGGTGGGCTATAGCCTTGGGGGGTGGGGCTGGCCAACTTTGTCCGCCGGATTCGGAATGGCGCGAGACTGTGCGAGCGGCCTCCGTGAGCCAAATATAGGCTGCGAACGAAACCGCGCCCTAAAATAACCGCCCGAAGGCCGGGGCGCCAAGTTCGTCCAGCGGAAAAAGGCCACAAAAACGGGTGGGCTATAGCCTTTGGGGGTGGGGCTGGCCGACTTCGTCCGCCGGATTCGGAATGCCGCGAGACTTTGCGAGGGGCCTCAGTGTGCCAAAAATAGGCCGCGGGCAAATCCACGCCAAAAAATAACCGCCCGAAGGCCGGGGCGCCAAGTTCGTCCAGGGGAAAAAGGCCACAAAAACGGGTGGGCTATAGCCTTGGGGGGTGGGGCTGGCCAACTTCGTCCGCCGGACTCGGAATGTCGCGAGACTTTGCGAGGGTCCTCCGTGTACCAAAAATGGGCTGCGGCCAAAGCCTGGCCCAAAAACAACCGCCCGAATGCCGGGGCGCCAAGTTCGTCCAGCGGAAAAAGGCCACAAAAACGGGTGGGCTATAGCCTTGGGGGGTGGGGCTGGCCAACTTTGTCCGCCGGATTCGGAATGGCGCGAGACTGTGCGAGCGGCCTCCGTGAGCCAAATATAGGCTGCGAACGAAACCGCGCCCTAAAATAACCGCCCGAAGGCCGGGGCGCCAAGTTCGTCCAGCGGAAAAAGGCCACAAAAACGGGTGGGCTATAGCCTTTGGGGGTGGGGCTGGCCGACTTCGTCCGCCGGACTCGGAATGCCGCGAGACTTTGCGAGGGGCCTCAGTGTGCCAAAAATAGGCCGCGGGCAAATCCACGCCAAAAAATAACCGCCCGAAGGCCGGGGCGCCAAGTTCGTCCAGGGGAAAAAGGCCACAAAAACGGGTGGGCTATAGCCTTGGGGGGTGGGGCTGGCCAACTTCGTCCGCCGGACTCGGAATGCCGCGACACTTTGCGAGGGGCCTCCGTGTGCCAAAAATAGGCCGCGTGCAATGCCGCGCCCAAAAATAACCGCCCGAAGGCCGGGGCGCCAAGTTCGTCCAGCTGAAAAAGGCCACAAAAACGGGTGGGCTATAGCCTTGGGGGGTGGGGCTCGCCAACTTCGTCCGCCGGACTCGGAATGCCGCGAGACTTTGCGAGGGGCCTCCGTGTGCCAAAAAAAGGCCGCGGGCAAATCCACGCCCAAAAATAACCGCCCGAAGACCGGGGCGCCAAGTTCGTCCTGCGGAAAGAGGCCACAAAAACGGGTGGGCCATAGCCTTGGGGGGTGGGGCTGGCCAACTTTGTCCGCCAGACTCGGAATGCCATGAGACTTTGCGAGGGGCCTCCGTGTGCCATAGATAGGCTGCGGGCAAAGCCGTGCCCAAACATAACCGCCCGAAGGCCGGGGCCCACTTCGTCCGCCGGACTCGGAATGCCGCGAGACTTTGCGAGGGGCCTCTGTGTGCCAAAAATAGGCCGCGGGCAAAGCCGCACCCAAAAATCACCGCGCGAAGGCCGGGGCGCCAAGTTCGTCCAGCGGAAAGAGGCCACAAAAACGGGTGGGTTATAGCCTTGGGGGGTGGGGCTGGCCAACTTCGTCCGCCGGACTCGGAATGCCATGAGACTTTGCAAGGGGCCTCCGTGTGCCATAGATAGGCTGCGGGAAAAGCCGCAGCCTAAAATAACTGCCCGAAGGCCGGGGCGCCAAGTTCGTCCAGCAGAAAAAGGCCACAAAAACGGGTGGGCTATAGCCTTGGGGGGTGGGGCTGGCCAACTTCGTCCGCCGGACTCGGAATGTCGCGAGACTTTGCGATGGTCTTCCGTGTACCAAAAATGGGCCGCGGCCAAAGGCTGGCCCAAAAACAACCACCCGAATGCCGGGGCGCCAAGTTCGTCCAGCGGAAAAAGGCCACAAAAACGGGTGGGCTATAGCCTTGGGGGGTGGGGCTGGCCAACTTCGTCCGCCGGATTCGGAATGCAGCGAGACTTTGCGAGGGGCCTCCATGTGCTAAAAATAGGCCGCGGGCAAAGCCGCGCCCAAAAATAACCGCCCGAAGGCCGGGGCGCCAAGTTCGTCCCGCGGAAAAAGGCCACAAAAACGGGTGGGCTATAGCCTTGGGGGGCGGGGCTGGCCAACTTCGTCCGCCGGACTCGGAATGGGGCGAGACTTTGCGAGGGGCCTCCGTGTGCCTAAAATAGGCCGTGAACAAACCGCGCCCAAAAATAACCGCCCGAAAGCCGGGGCGCCAAGTTCGTCCAGCGGAAAAAGGCCACAAAAATGGGTGGGCTATAGCCTTGGGGGGTGGCGCTGGCCAACTTCGTCCGCCGGACTCGGAATGGCTCGAGACTTTGCGAGGGGCCTCCGTGTGCCAAAAGTAGGCCGCAGGTAAAGCCGCCCCCAAAAATAACCACCCGAAGGCCGGGGCACCAGGTTCGTCCAGCGGAAAAAGGCCACAAAAACGGGTGGGCTATAGCCCTGGGGGGTGGGAATTGCCAACTTCGTCCGCCGGACTCGGAATGCCGCGAGACTTTGCGAGGGGCCTCCGTGTGCCAAAAATAGGCCGCGTGCATTGCCGCGCCCAAAAATAACCGCCCGAAGGCCGGGGCGCCATGTTCGTCCAGCGGAAAAAGGCCAGAAAAATGGGTGGGCTATAGCCTTGGGGGGTGGGGCTGGCCCACTTCGTCCGCCGGACTCGGAATGCCGCAAGACTTTGCGAGGGACCTCCGTGTGCCAAAAATAGGCCGCGGTCAAAGCCGTGCCCAAAAATAACAGCCCGAAGGCCGGGGCGCCAAGTTCGTCCAGCGGAAAAAGGCCACAAAAACTGGTGGGCTATAGCCTTGGGGGTGGGGCTGGCCAACTTTGCCCGCCGGACTCGGAATGGTGCGAGACTTTGCCAGGGGCCTCCGTGTGCCAAAAATAGGCTGCGAACGAAGCCGCGCCCAAAAATAACCGCCCGAAGGCCGGGGCGCCAAGTTCGTCCAGCGGAAAAAGGCCACAAAAACGGGTGGGCTATAGCCTTGGGGGGTGGGGCTGGCCGACTTCGTCCACCGGACTCGGAATGCCGCGAGACTTTGCGAGGGACCTCCGTGTGCCAAAAATAGGCCGCGGGCAATGCTGCGCCCAAAAATAACCGCCCGAAGGCCGGGGCGCCAGGATCGTCCAGCCGAAAAAGGCCACAAAAACGGGTGGGCTATAGCCATGGGGGGTGGGGCTGGCCCACTTCGTCCGCCGGACTCGGAATGCCGCAAGACTTTGCGAGGGACCTCCGTGTGCCAAAAATAGGCCGCGGTCAAAGCCGTGCCCAAAAATAACAGCCCGAAGGCCGGGGCGCCAAGTTCGTCCAGCGGAAAAAGGCCACAAAAACTGGTGGGCTATAGCCTTGGGGGTGGGGCTGGCCAACTTTGCCCGCCGGACTCGGAATGGTGCGAGACTTTGCCAGGGGCCTCCGTGTGCCAAAAATAGGCTGCGAACGAAGCCGCGCCCAAAAATAACCGCCCGAAGGCCGGGGCGCCAAGTTCGTCCAGCGGAAAAAGGCCACAAAAACGGGTGGGCTATAGCCTTGGGGGGTGGGGCTGGCCGACTTCGTCCACCGGACTCGGAATGCCGCGAGACTTTGCGAGGGACCTCCGTGTGCCAAAAATAGGCCGCGGGCAATGCTGCGCCCAAAAATAACCGCCCGAAGGCCGGGGCGCCAGGATCGTCCAGCCGAAAAAGGCCACAAAAACGGGTGGGCTATAGCCATGGGGGGTGGCGCTCGCCCACTTCGTCCGCCGGACTCGGAATTCTGCGAGACTTTGCGAGGGGCCACCGTGTGCCAAAAATAGGCCGCGGTCAAAGCCGTGGCCAAGAATAACCGCCCGAAGGCCGGGGCGCCAAGTTCGTCCAGCGGAAAAAGGCCACAAAAACGGGTGGGCTATAGCCTTGGGGGGTGGGGCTGGCCAACTTCGTCCGCCGGACTCGGAATGCCGCGAGACTTTGCGAGGGGCCTCAGTGTGCCAAAAATAGGCCGCGGGCAAATCCACGCCAAAAAATAACCGCCCGAAGGCCGGGGCGCCAAGTTCGTCCAGCGGAAAAAGGCCACAAAAACGGGTGGGCTATAGCCTTGGGGGGTGGGGCTGGCCAACTTCGTCCGCCGGACTCGGAATTCCGTGAGACTTTGCGAGGGGCCTCCGTGTGCCATAGATAGACTGCGGTCAAAGCCGCAGCCAAAAATAACTGCCCGAAGGCCGGGGCGCCAAGTTCGTCCAGCAGAAAAAGGCCACAAAAACGGGTGGGCTATAGCCTTGGGGGGTGGGGCTGGCCAACTTCGTCCGCCGGACTCGGAATGTCGGGAGACTTTGCGAGGGTCCTCTGTGTACCAAAAATGGGCTGCGGCCAAAGCCTGGCCCAAAAACAACCACCCGAATGCCGGGGCGCCAAGTTAGTGCAGCGGAAAAAGGCCACAAAAACGGGTGGGCTATAGCCTTGGGGGGTGGGGCTGGCCAACTTCGTCCGCCGGATTCGGAATGGCGCGAGACTGTGCGAGCGGCCTCCGTGAGCCAAAAATAGGCTGCGAACGAAGCCGCGCCCAAAAATAACCGCCCGAAGGCCGGGGCGCCAAGTTCGTCCAGCGGAAAAAGGCCACAAAAACGGGTGGGCTATAGCCTTGGGGGGTGGGGCTGGCCGACTTCGTCCACCGGACTCGGAATGCCGCGAGACTTTGCGAGGGACCTCCGTGTGCCAAAAATAGGCCGCGGGCAATGCTGCGCCCAAAAATAACCGCCCGAAGGCCGGGGCGCCAGGATCGTCCAGCCGAAAAAGGCCACAAAAACAGGTGGGCTATAGCCTTGGGGGGTGGCGCTCGCCCACTTCGTCCGCCGGACTCGGAATTCCGCGAGAATTTGCGAGGGTCCTCCGTGTGCCAAAAATAGGCCGCGGTCAAAGCCGTGCCCAAGAATAACCGCCCGAAGGCCGGGGCGCCAAGTTCGTCCAGCGGAAAAAGGCCACAAAAACGGGTGGGCTATAGCCTTGGGGGGTGGGGCTGGCCAACTTCGTCCGCCGGACTCGGAATGCCGCGAGACTTTGCGAGGGGCCTCAGTGTGCCAAAAATAGGCCGCGGGCAAATCAACGCCAAAAAATAACAGCCCAAAGGCCGGGGCGCCAAGTTCGTCCACCGGAAAAAGGCCACAAAAACTGGTGGGCTCTAGCCTTGGGGGGTGGGGCTGGCCAACTTTGCCCGCCGGACTCGGAATGGTGCGAGACTTTGCGAGGGGCCTCCGTGTGCCAAAAATAGGCTGCGAACGAAGCCGCGCCCAAAAATAACCGCCCGAAGGCCGGGGCGCCAAGTTCGTCCAGCGGAAAAAGGCCACAAAAACGGGTGGGCTATAGCCTTGGGGGGTGGGGCTGGCCGACTTCGTCCACCGGACTCGGAATGCCGCGAGACTTTATGAGGGACCTCCGTGTGCCAAAAATAGGCCTCGGCCAATGCTGTGCCCAAAAATCACCGCCCGAAGGCCGGGCCGCCAGGATCGTCCAGCCGAAAAAGGCCACAAAAACGGGTGGGCTATAGCCTTGGGGGGTGGCGCTCGCCCACTTCGTCCGCCGGACTCGGAATTCCGCGAAACTTTGCGAGGGTCCTCCGTGTGCCAAAAATAGGCCGCGGTCAAAGCCGTGCCCAAGAATAACCGCCCGAAGGCCGGGGCGCCAAGTTCGTCCAGCGGAAAAAGGCCACAAAAACGGGTGGGCTATAGCCTTGGGGGGTGGGGCTGGCCCACTTCGTCCGCCGGACTCGGAATGTCGCGAGACTTTGCGAGGGTCCTCCGTGTACCAAAAATGGGCTGCGGCCAAAGCCTGGCCCAAAAACAACCACCCGAATGCCGGGGCGCCAAGTTCGTCCAGCGGAAAAAGGCCACAAAAACGGGTGGGCTATAGCCTTGGGGGGTGGGGCTGGCCAACTTTGTCCGCCGGATTCGGAATGGCGCGAGACTGTGCGAGCGGCCTCCGTGAGCCAAATATAGGCTGCGAACGAAACCGCGCCCTAAAATAACCGCCTGAAGGCCGGGGCGCCAAGTTCGTCCAGCGGAAAAAGGCCACAAAAACGGGTGGGCTATAGCCTTTGGGGGTGGGGCTGGCCGACTTCGTCCGCCGGACTCGGAATGCCGCGAGACTTTGCGAGGGGCCTCAGTGTGCCAAAAATAGGCCGCGGGCAAATCCACGCCAAAAAATAACCGCCCGAAGGCCGGGGCGCCAAGTTCGTCCAGGGGAAAAAGGCCACAAAAACGGGTGGGCTATAGCCTTGGGGGGTGGGGCTGGCCAACTTCGTCCGCCGGACTCGGAATGCCGCGAGACTTTGCGAGGGGCCTCCGTGTGCCAAAAATAGGCCGCGTGCAATGCCGCGCCCAAAAATAACCGCCCGAAGGCCGGGGCGCCATGTTCGTCCAGCGGAAAAAGGCCAGAAAAACGGGTGGGCTATAGCCTTGGGGGGTGGGGCTGGCCCACTTCGTCCGCCGGACTCGGAATGCCGCAAGACTTTGCGAGGGACCTCCGTGTGCCAAAAATAGGCCGCGGTCAAAGCCGTGCCCAAAAATAACCGCCCGAAGGCCGGGGCGCCAAGTTCGTCCAGCGGAAAAAGGCCACAAAAACTGGTGGGCTATAGCCTTGGGGGGTGGGGCTGGCCAACTTTGCCCGCCGGACTCGGAATGTCGCGAGACTTTGCGAGGGTCCTCCGTGTACCAAAAATGGGCTGCGGGCAAAGCCGCGCCCAAAAATAACCGCCCGAAGGCCGGGGCGCCAAGTTCGTCCCGCGGAAAAAGGCCACAAAAACGGGTGGGCTATAGCCTTGGGGGGTGGGGCTGGCCAACTTCGTCCGCCGGACTCGGAATGGTGCGAGACTTTGCAAGGGGCCTCTGTGTGCCTAAAATAGGCCGTGAACAAACCGCGCCCAAAAATAACCGCCCGAAGGCCGGGGCGCCAAGTTCGTCCAGCGGAAAAAGGCCACAAAAACGGGTGGGCTATAGCCTTGGGGGGTGGCGCTGGCCAACTTCGTCCGCCGGACTCGGAATGGCTCGAGACTTTGCGAGGGGCCTCCGTGTGCCAAAAGTAGGCCGCAGGTAAAGCCGCCCCCAAAAATAACCACCCGAAGGCCGGGGCGCCAGGTTCGTCCAGCGGAAAAAGGCCACAAAAACGGGTGGGCTATAGCCCTGGGGGGTGGGAATTGCCAACTTCGTCCGCCGGACTCGGAATGCCGCGAGACTTTGCGAGGGGCCTCCGTGTGCCAAAAACAGGCCGCGTGCAATGCCGCGCCCAAAAATAACCGCCCGAAGGCCGGGGCGCCATGTTCGTCCAGCGGAAAAAGGCCAGAAAAACGGGTGGGCTATAGCCTTGGGGGGTGGGGCTGGCCCACTTCGTCCGCCGGACTCGGAATGCCGCAAGACTTTGCGAGGGACCTCCGTGTGCCAAAAATAGGCCGCGGTCAAAGCCGTGCCCAAAAATAACCGCCCGAAGGCCGGGGCGCCAAGTTCGTCCAGCGGAAAAAGGCCACAAAAACTGGTGGGCTATAGCCTTGGGGGGTGGGGCTGGCCAACTTTGCCCGCCGGACTCGGAATGGCGCGAGACTTTGCGAGGGGCCTCCGTGTGCCAAAAATAGGCCGGGGCCAAAGCCGCGCCCAAAAATAACCGCCCGAAGGCCGGGGCGCCAAGTTCGTCCAGCGGAAAAAGGCCACAAAAACAGGTGGGCTATAGCCTTGGGGGATGGGGCTGGCCAACTTCGTCCGCCGGACTCGGAATGCCACGAGACATTGCGAGGGGCCTCCGTGTGCCAAAACTAGGCCGCGGGCAAAGCCGCGCCCAAAAATAACCACCCGAAGGCCGGGCCGCCAAGTTCGTCCAGCGGAAAAAGGCCACAAAAACGGGTGGGCTATAGCCCTGGGGGGTGGGGCTGGCCAACTTCGTCCGCCGGACTCGGAATGCCACGAGACATTGCGAGGGGCCTCCGTGTGACAAAAATAGGCCGGGGCCAAAGCCGCGCCCAAAAATAACCGCCCGAAGGCCGGGGCGCCAAGTTCGTCCAGCGGAAAAAGGCCACAAAAACAGGTGGGCTATAGCCTTGGGGGGTGGGGCTGCCCACTTCGTCCGCCGGACTCGGAATGCCGCGAGACTTTGCGAGTTGCCTCCACGTGCCAAAAATAGGCTGCGAACAAAGCCGGGCGCACAAATAACCGCCCTAAGGCCGCGGCTCCAAGTTCGTCCAGCGGAAAAAGGCCACAAAAACGGGTGGGCTATAGCCTTGGGGGGTGGGCTGGCCAACTTCGTCCCCCGGACTCGGAATGCCGCGAGACTTTGCGAGGGGCCTCCGTGTGCCAAAAATAGGCCGCGTGCAATGCCGCGCCCAAAAATAACCGCCCGAAGGCCGGGGCGCCATGTTCGTCCAGCGGAAAAAGGCCAGAAAAACGGGTGGGCTATAGCCTTGGGGGGTGGGGCTGGCCCACTTCGTCCGCCGGACTCGGAATGCCGCAAGACTTTGCGAGGGACCTCCGTGTGCCAAAAATAGGCCGCGGTCAAAGCCGTGCCCAAAAATAACCGCCCGAAGGCCGGGGCGCCAAGTTCGTCCAGCGGAAAAAGGCCACAAAAACTGGTGGGCTATAGCCTTGGGGGGTGGGGCTGGCCAACTTTGCCCGCCGGACTCGGAATGTCGCGAGACTTTGCGAGGGTCCTCCGTGTACCAAAAATGGGCTGCGGGCAAAGCCGCGCCCAAAAATAACCGCCCGAAGGCCGGGGCGCCAAGTTCGTCCCGCGGAAAAAGGCCACAAAAACGGGTGGGCTATAGCCTTGGGGGGTGGGGCTGGCCAACTTCGTCCGCCGGACTCGGAATGGTGCGAGACTTTGCAAGGGGCCTCTGTGTGCCTAAAATAGGCCGTGAACAAACCGCGCCCAAAAATAACCGCCCGAAGGCCGGGGCGCCAGGTTCGTCCAGCGGAAAAAGGCCACAAAAACGGGTGGGCTATAGCCTTGGGGGGTGGCGCTGGCCAACTTCGTCCGCCGGACTCGGAATGGCTCGAGACTTTGCGAGGGGCCTCCGTGTGCCAAAAGTAGGCCGCAGGTAAAGCCGCCCCCAAAAATAACCACCCGAAGGCCGGGGCGCCAGGTTCGTCCAGCGGAAAAAGGCCACAAAAACGGGTGGGCTATAGCCCTGGGGGGTGGGAATTGCCAACTTCGTCCGCCGGACTCGGAATGCCGCGAGACTTTGCGAGGGGCCTCCGTGT
The DNA here is from genome assembly GCA_039657385.1 of Citrus x changshan-huyou. Taxonomy (NCBI): domain Eukaryota; kingdom Viridiplantae; phylum Streptophyta; class Magnoliopsida; order Sapindales; family Rutaceae; genus Citrus; species Citrus x changshan-huyou. The sequence goes on from JBCGBO010000016.1 coordinate 1,290,708, forward strand.
GCCAAAAACAGGCCGCGTGCAATGCCGCGCCCAAAAATAACCGCCCGAAGGCCGGGGCGCCATGTTCGTCCAGCGGAAAAAGGCCAGAAAAACGGGTGGGCTATAGCCTTGGGGGGTGGGGCTGGCCCACTTCGTCCGCCGGACTCGGAATGCCGCAAGACTTTGCGAGGGACCTCCGTGTGCCAAAAATAGGCCGCGGTCAAAGCCGTGCCCAAAAATAACCGCCCGAAGGCCGGGGCGCCAAGTTCGTCCAGCGGAAAAAGGCCACAAAAACTGGTGGGCTATAGCCTTGGGGGGTGGGGCTGGCCAACTTTGCCCGCCGGACTCGGAATGGCGCGAGACTTTGCGAGGGGCCTCCGTGTGCCAAAAATAGGCCGGGGCCAAAGCCGCGCCCAAAAATAACCGCCCGAAGGCCGGGGCGCCAAGTTCGTCCAGCGGAAAAAGGCCACAAAAACAGGTGGGCTATAGCCTTGGGGGATGGGGCTGGCCAACTTCGTCCGCCGGACTCGGAATGCCACGAGACATTGCGAGGGGCCTCCGTGTGCCAAAACTAGGCCGCGGGCAAAGCCGCGCCCAAAAATAACCACCCGAAGGCCGGGCCGCCAAGTTCGTCCAGCGGAAAAAGGCCACAAAAACGGGTGGGCTATAGCCCTGGGGGGTGGGGCTGGCCAACTTCGTCCGCGCGGACTCGGAATGCCACGAGACATTGCGAGGGGCCTCCGTGTGACAAAAATAGGCCGGGGCCAAAGCCGCGCCCAAAAATAACCGCCCGAAGGCCGGGGCGCCAAGTTCGTCCAGCGGAAAAAGGCCACAAAAACAGGTGGGCTATAGCCTTGGGGGGTGGGGCTGCCCACTTCGTCCGCCGGACTCGGAATGCCGCGAGACTTTGCGAGTTGCCTCCACGTGCCAAAAATAGGCTGCGAACAAAGCCGGGCGCACAAATAACCGCCCTAAGGCCGCGGCTCCAAGTTCGTCCAGCGGAAAAAGGCCACAAAAACGGGTGGGCTATAGCCTTGGGGGGTGGGCTGGCCAACTTCGTCCCCCGGACTCGGAATGCCGCGAGACTTTGCGAGGGGCCTCCGTGTACCAAAACTAGGCCGCGGGCAAAGCCGCGCCCAAAAATAACCACCCGAAGGCCGGGCCGCCAAGTTCGTCCAGCGGAAAAAGGCCACAAAAACGGGTGGGCTATAGCCCTGGGGGGTGGGGCTGGCCCACTTCGTCCGCCGGACTCGGAATGCCGCGAGACATTGCGAGGGGCCTCCGTGTGACAAAAATAGGCCGGGGGCAAAGCCGAGCCGAAAAATAACCGCCCGAAGGCCGGGGCGCCAAGTTCGTCCAGCGGAAAAAGGCCACAAAAACGGGTGGGCTATAGCCCTGGGGGGTGGGGCTGGCCCACTTCGTCCGCCGGACTCGGAATGCCGCGAGACATTGCGAGGGGCCTCCGTGTGACAAAAATAGGCCGGGGGCAAAGCCGAGCCGAAAAATAACCGCCCGAAGGCCGGGGCGCCAAGTTCGTCCAGCGGCAAAAGGCCACAAAAACGGGTGGACTATAGCCTTGGGGGGTGGGGCTGCCCACTTCGTCCGCCGGACTCGGAATGCCGCGAGACTTTGCGAGGGACCTCCGTGTGCCAAAAATAGGCCGTGGTCAAAGCCGCGCCCAAAAATAACCGCACGAAGGCCGGGGCGCCAAGTTCGTCAAGCGGAAAAAGGCCACAAAAACGGGTGGGCTATAGCCTTGGGGGGTGGGGCTGCCCACTTCGTCCGCCGGACTCGGAATGCCGCGAGACTTTACGAGGGACCTCCGTGTACCAAAAATAGGCCGCGGACAAAGCCGCACCCAAAAATAACCACCCGAAGGACGGGCCGCCAAGTTCGTCCAGCGGAAAAAGGCCACAAAAACGGGTGGGATATAGCCCTGGGGGGTGGGGCTGGCCAACTTCATCCGCCGGACTCGGAATGCCGCGAGACATTGCGAGGGGCCTCCGTGTGCCAAAAATAGGCCGGGGGCAAAGTCGTGCCCAAAATTAACCGCCCGAAGGCCGGGGCGCCAAGTTCGTCCAGCGGAAAAAGGCCACAAAAACGGGTGGGCTATAGCCTTGGGGGGTGGGGCTGGTCCACTTCGTCCGCCGGACTCGGAATGCCGCGAGACGTTGCAAGGGACCTCCGTGTGCCAAAAATAGGCCACGGTCAAAGCCGCGCACAAAAATAACTGGCCGAAGGCCGGGGCGCCAAGTTCGTCCAGCGGAAAAAGGCCACAAAAACGGGTGGGCTATAGCCTTGGGGGGTGGGGCTGGCCCACTTCGTCCGCCGGACTCGGAATGCCGCGAGACTTTGCGAGGGGCCTCCGGGTGCCAAAAATAGGCCGCGAGCAATGCCACACCCAAAAATAACCGCCCGAAGGCCGGGGCGCCAGGTTCTTCAAGCGGAAAAAGGCCACAAAAACGGGTGGGCAATAGCCTTGGGGGATGGGGCTGGAACACTTCGTACGCCGGACTCGGAATGCCGCGAGACTTTGCGAGGGGCCTCCGTGTGCCAAAAATAGGCCACGGGCAATGCCGCACTCAAAAATAACCGCCTGAAGGCTGGGGCGCCAGGTACGTCCAGCAGAAAAAGGCCACAAAAACGGGTGGGCTATAGCCTTGGGGGATGGGGCTGGCCCACTTCATCCGCCGGACTCGGAATGCCGCGAGACTTTGCGAGGGGCCTCCGGGTGCCAAAAATAGGCCGCGGGCAATGCCACACCCAAAAATAACCGCCCGAAGGCCGGGGCGCCAGGTTCGGCAAGCAGAAAAAGGCCACAAAAACGGGTGGGCTATAGCCTTGGGGGGTGGGGCTGGCACACTTCGTCCACCGGACTCGGAATGCCGCGAGACTTTGCGAGGGGCCTCTGTGTGCCAAAAATAGGCCGCGGGCAATGCCGCGCCCAAAAATAACCGCCTGAAGGCTGGGGCGCCAGGTTCGTCCAGCGGAAAAAGGCCACAAAAACGGGTGGGCTATAGCCTTGGGGGGTGGGGCTGGCCCAATTCATCCGCCGGACTCGGATTGCCGCGAGACTTTGCGAGGGACCTCCATGTGCCAAAAATAGGCCACGGTCAAAGCCGCGCCCAACAATAACCGCCTGAAGGCTGGGGCGCCTGGTTCGTCCAGCGGAAAAAGGCCACAAAAACGGGTGGGCTATAGCCTTGGGGGTGGGGCTGGCCCACTTCATCGGCCGGACTAGGAATGCCGCGAAACTTTGCGAGGGACCTCCATGTGCCAAAAATAGGCCGCGGTCAAACCCGCGCGCAAAAATAACCGCCCGAAGGCCGGGGCGCCAAGTTCGTCGAGCGGAAAAAGGCCACAAAAACGGGTGGGCTATAGCCTTGAGGGGTGGGGCTGGCGAACTTCGTCCGCCGGACGCCGAATGGCGCGAGACTTTGCGAGGTGACTCCATGTGCCAAAAATAGCCCGCGGGCACGGTTGCACCCGAAAATAACCGCCCGAAGGCCGGGGCGCCAAGTTCGTCCAGCGGAAAAAGGCCACAAAAACGGGTGGGCTATAGCCTTGGGGGGTGGGGCTGGCCAACTTCGTCCGCCGGACTCGGAATGGCGCGTGACTTTGCGAAGCACCTCCGTGTGCCAAAAATAGGCTGCGGGCACAGCCGCGCCCAAAAATAACCACCCAAAGGCCGGGGCGTCAAATTCGTCCAGCGGAAAAAGCCCACAAAAATGGGTGGGCTATAGCCTTGGGGGGTGGGGCTGGCCAACTTCGTCCGCCGGACTCGGAATGGTACGAGACTTTGCGAGGCACCTCCGTGTGCCTAAAATAGGCTGCGGGCACAGCCGCGCCCAAAAATAACCACCCGAAGGCCGGGGCGTCAAATTCGTCCAGCGGAAAAATCCCACAAAAACGGGTGGGCTATAGCCTTGGGTTGTGGGGCTGGCCAACTTCGTCCGCCGGACTCGGAATGGTACGAGACTTTGCGAGTCACCTCCGTGGGCCAAAAATAGGCCGCGGGCACAGCTGCGACCAAAAATAACCACCCGAAGGCCGGGGCACAAGTTCGTCCAGCGGAAAAAGCCCACAAAAACGGGTGGGCTATAGCCTTGGGGGGTGGGGCTGGCCCACTTCGTCCGCCGGACTCGGAATGGCGCGAGACTTTGCGAGGTGCCTCCGTGTGCCAAAAATAGGCCGCGGGCACAGCCATGCCCAAAAATAACCGCCCGAAGGCCGGGGCGCCAAGTTCGTCCAGCGGAAAAAGCCCACAAAAACGGGTGGGCTATAGCCTTGGGGTGTGGGGCTACGCCAACTTCGTCCGCCGGACTCGGAATGGCGTGTGACTTTGCGAAGCATCTCCGTGTGCCAAATATAAGCCGCGGGCACAGCCACGCCCAAAAATAACTGCCCGAAGGCCGGGGCGCCAAGTTCGTCCAGCAGAAAAAGGCCACAAAAACGGGTGGGCTATAGCCTTGGGGGGTGGGGCTGGCCAACTTCGTCCGCCGGGCTCGGAATGGCGCGAGACATTGCGAGGCACCTCCGTGTGCCAAAAATAGGCTGCGGGCACAGCCGCGCCCAAAAATAACCACCCGAAGGCCGGGGCGTCAAATTCGTCCCGCGGAAAAAGCCCACAAAAATGGGTGGGCTATAGCCTTGGGGGGTGGGGCTGGCCAACTTCGTCCGCCGGACTCGGAATGGTACGAGACTTTGCAAGGCACCTCCGTGTGCCTAAAATAGGCTGCGGGCACAGCCGCGCCCAAAAATAACCACCCGAAGGCGGGGGCGTCACATTCGTCCAGCGGAAAAATCCCACAAAAACGGGTGGGCTATAGCCTTGGGTTGTGGGGCTGGCCAACTTCGTCCGACGGACTCGGAATGGTACGAGACTTTGCGTGTCACCTCCGTGGGCCAAAAATAGGCCGCAGGCACAGCTGCGACCAAAAATAACCACCCAAAGGCCGGGGCACATGTTCGTCCAGCGGAAAAAGCCCACAAAAACGGGTGGGCTATAGCCTTGGGGGGTGGGGCTGGCCAACTTCGTCCGCCGGACTCGGAATGGCGCGAGACTTTGCGAGGCGCCTCCGTGTGCCAAAAATAGGCCGCGGGCACAGCCATGCCCAAAAATAACCGCCCGAAGGCCGGGGCGCCAAGTTCGTCCAGCGGAAAAAGCCCACAAAAACGGGTGGGCTATAGCCTTGGGGGGTGGGGCTACGCCAACTTCGTCCGCCGGACTCGGAATGGCGTGTGACTTTGCGAAGCATCTCCGTGTGCCAAAAATAGGCCGCGGGCACAGACACGCCCAAAAATAACTGCCCGAAGGCCGGGGCGCCAAGTTCGTCTAGCAGAAAAAGGCCACAAAAACGGGTGGGCTATAGCCTTGGGGGGCGGGGCTGGCCAACTTCATCCGCCGGACTCGGAATGGCGCGTGACTTTGCGAGGTGTCTCTGTGTGCCAAAAATTGGCCGCGGGCACAGCCGCGCCCAAAAATAACCACCCGAAGGCCGGGGCGCCAAGTTCGTCCAGCGGAAAAATCCCACAAAAACGGGTGGGCTATAGCCTTGGGGGGTGGGGCTGGCCAACTTCGTCCGCCGGACTCGGAATGGTACGAGACTTTGCGAGGCACCTCCGTGTGCCAAAAATAGGCCGCGGGCACAGCCGCGACCAAAAATAACCACCCGAAGGCCGGGGCACAAGTTCGTCCAGGTAAAAAGCCCACAAAAACGGGTGGGCTATAGCCTTGGGGAATGGGGCTAGCCAACTTCGTCCGCCGGACTCGGAATGGCGCGAGACATTGCGAGGCACCTCTGTGTGCCAAAAATAGGCTGCGGGCACAGCCGCTCCCAAAAATAACCACCCGAACGCCGGGGCGTCAAATTCGTCCAGCGGAAAAAGGCCACAAAAACGGGTGGGCTATAGCCTTGGGGGGTGGGGCTGCCCAACTTCGTCCGCCGGACTCGGAATGGTGCGACACTTTGCGAGGCACCTCCGTATGCCAAAATTAGGCTGCAGGCACAGCCGCGACGAAAAATAACCGCCCGAAGGCCGGGGCGCCAAGTTCGTCCAGCGGAAAAAGCCCACAAAAACGGGTGGGCTATAGCCTTGGGGGGTGGGGCTGGCCAACTTCGTCCTCCGGACTCGGAATGGCGCGAGACTTTATGAGGCACCTCCGTGTGCCAAAAGTAGGCCACGGGCACAGCCGCGCCCAAAAATAACCGCCCAAAGGCCGGGCCGCCAAGTTCGTCCAGCGGAAAAAGGCCATAAAAACGGGTGGGCTATAGCCTTGGGGGGTGGAGCTGGCCAACTTCGTCCGCCGGACTCGGAATGGCGCGTGACTTTGCGAAGCACCTCCGCGTGCCGAAAATAGGCCGCGGGCACAGCCGCGCCCAAAAATAACTGCCCGAAGGCCGGGGCGCCAAGTTCGTCCAGCAGAAAAAGGCCACAAAAACGGGTGGGCTATAGCCTTGGGGGGTGGGGCTGGCCAACTTCGTCCGCCGGGCTCGGAATGGCGCGAGACATTGCGAGGCAACTCCGTGTGCCAAAAATAGGCTGCGGGCACAGCCGCGCCCAAAAATAACCACCCGAAGGCCGGGGCGTCAAATTCGTCCAGCGGAAATAGCCCACAAAAATGGGTGGGCTATAGCCTTGGGGGGTGGGGCTGGCCCACTTCGTCCGCCGGACTCGGAATGGTACGAAACTTTGCGAGGCACCTCCGTGTGCCTAAAATAGGCCGCGGGCACAGCCGCGCCCAAAAATAACCACCCGAAGGCCGGGGCGTCAAATTCGTCCAGCGGAAAAATCCCACAAAAACGGGTGGGCTATAGCCTTGGGGGGTGGGGCTGGCCAACTTCGTCCGCCGGACTCGGAATGGTAAGAGACTTTGCGAGGCACCTCCGTGTGCCAAAAATAGGCCGCGGGCATAGCCGCGACCAAAAATAACCACTCGAAGTCCGGGGCACAAGTTCGTCCAGCGGAAAAAGGCCACAAAAACGGGTGGGCTATAGCCTTGGGGGGTGGGGCTGGCCAACTTCATCCGCCGGACTAGGAATGGCGCGTGACTTTGCGAGGCGTCTCCGTGTGCCAAAAATAGGCCACGGGCACAGCCGCGACCAAATAGAACCGCCCGAAGGCCGGGGCGCCAAGTTCGTCCAGCGGAAAAAGGCCACAAAAACGGGTGGGCTATAGCCTTGGGGGGTGGGGCTGGCCAACTTCATCCGCCGGACTCGGAATGGCGTGAGACTTTGCGAGCCGTCTCCGTGTGCCAAAAATAGGTCGCGGGCAAAGCCGCCTCCAAAAATAACCACCAAAAGGCCGGGGCACCAAGTTCGTCCCGCGGAAAAAGGCCACAAAAACGGGTGGGCTATAGCCTTGGGGGGTGGGGCTGGCACACTTCGTCCGCCGGACTCGGAATGGTGCGAGACTTTGCGAGGCACCTCCGTGTGCCAAAAATAGGCCTCGGGCAGAGCCGGGCCCAAAAATAACCGCCCGAAGGCCGGGGCGCCAAGTTCGTCCAGCGGAAAAAGGCCACAAAAACGGGTGGGCTATAGCCTTGGGGGGTGGGGCTGGCCAACTTCGTCCGCCGGACACGGAATGGTGCGAGTCTATGCAAGGTGCCTCCGTGTACCAAAAATCGTCCACGGGCACAGCCGTGCCCAAAAATAACCGCCCGAAGGCCGGGGCGCCAAGTTCGTCCAGCGGAAAAAGGCCACAAAAACGGGTGGGCTTGGGGGGTGGGGCTGGCCACCTTCGTCCGCCGGACTCGGAATGGCGCGAGACTTTGGTAGGTGACTCTGTGTGCCAAAAATAGGCTACGGGCACAGCCGCGCTGAAAAAAAAACGCCCGAAGGCCTGGGCGCCAAGTTCGCCTTGCGGAAAAAGGCCACAAAAACGGTGGGCTATAGCCTGGGGGGGTGGGGCTGGCCGACTTCGTCCGCCGGACTCGGAATGTCGCGAAACTTTGCGAGGCACCTCCGTGTGCTAAAAATAGGCCGCGGATAGAGCTGCGTCCAAAAATAACCGCCCGAAAACCGGGGCGCCAAGTTCGTCCAGCGGAAAAAGGCCTCAAAAATGGGTGGGCCATAGCCTTGGGGGGTGGGGCTGGCCCACTTCGTCCGCCGGACTCGGAATGGTGCGAGACTTTGCAAGGTGACTCCGTGTGCCAAAAATAGACCGCGGGCACAGCCGCGCCCAAAAATAACCTCCCGAAGGCCGGGGCGCCAAGTTCGTCCAGCGGAAAAAGGTCACAAAAACGTGTGGGCTATAGCCTTGGGGGGTGGGGCTGGCCAACTTCGTCCGCCGGACTCGGAATGGTGTGAGACTTTACGAGGCACCTCCGTGTGGTAAAAATAGGCTGCGGGTACAGCCGTGCCCAAAAATAGCTGCCCGAAGGCTGGGGCGCCAAGTTCGTCCAGCGGAAAAAGGCCACAAAAACGGGTGGGCTATAGCCTTGGGGGGTGGGGCTGGCCAACTTCGTCCGCCGGACTCGGAATGGTGTGAGACTTTACGAGGCGCCTCCGTGTGGTAAAAATAGGCTGCGGGTACAGCCGTGCCCAAAAATAGCTGCCCGAAGGCTGGGGCGCCAAGTTCGTCCAGCGGAAAAAGGCCACAAAAACGGGTGGGCTATAGCCTTGGGGGGTGGGGCTGGCCCACTTCGTCCGCCGGACACGGAATGGCTTGAGACTTTGTGAGGCACCTCCGTGTGCCAAAAATAGGCCGCGGACACAGCTGCGCCCAAAAATAACGGCCCGAAAGCCGGGGCGCCAAGTTCGTCCAGCGGAAAAAGGCCTAAAAAACGGGTGGGCTATAGCCTTGGGGGGTGGGGCTGGCCAACTTCGTCCGCCGGACTCGGAATGGCGTGAGACAATGCGAGGTGCCTTCGTGTGCCAAAAATAGGCCGCGGGCACAGCCGCGCCCAAAAATAACCGCCCGAAGGTCGGGGCGCCAAGTTCGTCCAGCGAAAAAAGGCCACAAAAACGGGTGGGCTATAGCCTTGGCGGGTGGGGCTGGCCCACTTCGTCCGCCGGACTCGGAATGGTGCGAGACTTTGCGAGGCGCCTCCGTGTGCCAAAAATAGGCTGCGGACACAGCCGCGCTAAAAAATAACCACCCGAAGGCCGGGGCGCCAAGTTCGTCCAGCGGAAAAAGGTCACAAAAACGGGTGGGCTTGGGGGGTGGGGCTGGCCACCTTCGTCCGCCGGACTCGGAATGGCGCGAGACTTTGGTAGGTGCCTCCGTGTGACAAAAATAGGCCGCGGGCACAGCCGCGCCCAAAAATAACCGCCCGAAGGCCGGGGCGCCAAGTTCGTCCAGCGGAAAAAGGCCACAAAAACGGGTGGGCTATAGCCTTGGGGGGTGGGGCTGGCCCACTTCGTCCGCCAGACTCGGAATGGCGCGAGTCTATGCAAGGTGCCTCCGTGTGCCAAAAATCGTCCGCGGGCACAGCCGTGCCCAAAAATAACCACCCGAAGGCCGGGGCCCCAAGTTCGTCCAGCGGAAAAAGGCCACAAAAACGGGTGGGCTATAGCCTTGGGGGGTGGGGCTGGCCAACTTCGTCTGCCGGACTCGGAATGGCGCGAGACTTTGCGAGGCGCCTCCATGTGCGAACAATAGGCCGCAGGCACAGCCGAGCCCAGAAGTAACCGCCCGAAGGCCGGGGTGCCAAGTTCGTCCAGCGGAAAAAGGCCAGAAAAACGGGTGGGCTATAGCCTTGGGGGGGGGGGGGCTGGCCCACTTCGTCCGCCGGACTCAGAATGGCGCGAGACTTTTGCGAGGTGCCTCCGTGTGACAAAAATAGGCCGCGGGCACAGCCGCGCCCAAAAATAACCGCCCGAAGGCCGGGGCGCCAAGTTTGTCCAGCGGAAAAAGGCCAGAAAAACGGGTGGGCTATAGCCTTGGGGGGTGGGGCTGGCCCACTTCGTCCGCCGGACTCAGAATGGCGTGAGACTTTTGCGAGGCGCCTCCGTGTGTCAAAAATAGGCCGCGGGCACAGCCGCGCCCAAAAATAACTGCCCGAAGGCCGGGGCGCCAAGTTCGTCCAGCGGAAAAAGGCCACAAAAACGTGTGGGCTATAGCCTTGGGGGGTGGGGCTGGCCAACTTCGTCCGCCGGACTCGGAATGGTGTGAGACTTTACGAGGTGTCTCCGTGTGGTAAAAATAGGCTGCGGTCACAGCCGCACCGAAAAATAACCGCCCGAAGGCTGGGGCGCCAAGTTCGTCCAGCGGAAAAAGGCCACAAAAACGGGTGGGCTATAGCCTTGGGGGGTGGGGCTCGCCAACTTCGTCTGCCGGACTCGGAATGGCGCGAGACTTTACGAGGCGCCTCCGTGTGCCAACAATAGGCCGCAGGCACAGCCGAGCCCAGAAACAACCGCCCGAAGGGCGGGGCGCCAAGTTCGTCCAGCGGAAAAAGGCCACAAAAACTGGTGGTCTATAGCCTTGGGGGGTGGGGCTGGCCCACTTCGTCCGCCGGACTCAGAATGGCGCGAGACTTTTGCGAGGCGCCTCCGTGTGACAAAAATAGGCCGCGGGCACAGCCGCTCCCAAAAATAACCGCCCGAAGGCCGGGGCGCCAAGTTCGTCCAGCGGAAAAAGGCCACAAAAACGGGTGGGCTATAGCCTTGGGGGGTGGGGCTGGCCCACTTCGTCCGCCAGACTCGGAATGGCGCGAGTCTATGCAAGGTGCCTCCGTGTGCCAAAAATCATCCGCGGGCACAGTCGTGCCCAAAAATAACCACCCGAAGGCCGGGGCCCCAAGTTCGTCCAGCGGAAAAAGGCCACAACAACGGGTGGGCTATAGCCTTGGGGGGTGGGGCTGGACAACTTTGTCCACCGGACTCGGAATGGCGCGAGACTTTGCGAGGCACCTCCGTGTGCCAAAAATAGGCTGCAGGCGCAGCCGCACTCAAAAATAACCGCCCGAAGGCCGGGGCGCCAAGTTCGTCCAGTGGAAAAAGGCCTCAAAAACGGGTGGGCTACAGCCTTGGGGGGTGCGGCTGGCCAACTTCGTCCGCCGGACTCGGAATGCCGCGAGACTTTGCGAGGCCCCTCCGTGTGCCAAAAATAGGCTGCGGGCGCAGCCGCACTAAAAAATAACTGCCCGAAGGCCGGGGTGCCAAGTTCGTCCAGTGGAAAAAGGCCTCAAAAACGGGTGGGCTATAGCCTTGGGGGGTGGGGCTGGCCAACTTCGTCCGCCGGACTCGGAATGCCGTGAGACTTTGTGAGGCGCCTCCGTGTGCCAAAAATAGGCCGCGGGCACAGCCGCGCCAAAAAATAACCGCCCAAAGGCCGGGGTGCCGAGTTCGTCTAGTGGAAGAAGGCCACAAAAACGGGTGGGCTATAGCCTTGGGGGGTGGGGCTGGCCAACTTCGTCCGCCGGACTCGGAATGGCGCGAAACTTTACGAGGCGCCTCCGTGTGCCAAAATTAGGCCGCGGGCACAGCCGCGCCCAAAAATAACCGCCCGAAGGCCGGGGCGCCAAGTTCGTCCAGCGGAAAAAGGCCTTAAAAACGAGTGGGCTATATGTCATGGCCCAAGCCTCCACATGGCCTGGCCCATGGAGAAATCTGGAGCTATGGAGACTTGTGTAGAGCATGTAGATATTTCCTGTGTAATTAATGTGCTTAGGTGGTAGTTGTGATAACTCTAGAGACTCTCTAGATACTTCCTTGTACTCTATCAATAGAAGAGGGCCTTATTTGGCCAAATGAATAAGAAGCAATATACAATTCCAGCACACATGGCTTTGTAAGCATTCTATCGAGCAATATCTGTTATTTTCTCTCATCCTTATTGAGTTAGAGTGAATCCTCTTTCTGGTTCTCGAATCCAGCAACGGATTTGGGTGTAAGGCTGACTTAGGGCCAAGAGAGTGCGAATTTGGCGCCTAAGGCCGCACGGCATAGCGTGGGAACAAACCGGGCCGTGACAGTTGGTATCAGAGCCATCTACACTCGTGGGTAGTTGCGTTGTTCGAAAGGAAGGATGTCGGAGAGCACTCATGATGACCAAAGGGGGAGGGAGCCTAACCCCAATGCGAAAAAGGGGAAAAACAGCAAGGAGAAGTCAGTGGACTTGCTCAACGCCATGGAGAATCGGGTTGTCCATGGGGAGATTGCTGTCGCCGAGATTAAAGAACGCCTCGAGATCTTTGAGCAAAAGATGGAGGAGGTGGATGATCTTGGTGAGCGGATGGGCGATCTAAGCCAAGATGTGGTGGCGCAACGCCAAAGCCTTGAGGAGTTCCAAGCGGTGGTTCTGAACTCTATTGAGGCGCTAAGGGCTCAAGTGGAGGAGCTTCACACGGGCCTTGAAGAGACTAAGATGGATTGGGCGCTTTGCAAGAAGGCGGTGGCCAGCGGGGTGCTCAACACCAATGCCGCACCTCCAATGAGGGTCGAGGTTCCGAGGCCAAGGAGGTATGGGGGCAAGCGGGATGCCCAGGAGATCGAGAACTTCTTGTGGTCCATGGAGAGGTACTTCGAGGCCACCAACATCCAAGGTGAGCAAGAGAAGGTGAACATTGCGACCGAGTACCTTGAGGATCACGCGACCGCTTGGTGGCAGCAGAAGCATGCAGAGATTGTGCGTGGGACGTGCATCATCAATACATGGGACTTGCTGAAGTGCGAGCTCAAGAGGCAATTCTATCCAGGGAATGTGACATATGAGGCTCGTAAGAAGATGCGGGAGCTGAAGCACACGGGGCCTATCTCAAAGTATGCCGATGAATTCTCGAAGCTCATGCTCCAAATCGACAACATGAACACAGATGATTTTCTGTTCAACTTCATGGAGGGACTCCAGCCGTGGGCACAACGGGAGTTGCAGCGGCGCCAAGTGAATGACATCTCTACAGCCCTCACCGAGGCTGACACGCTTGTGGAATTCCGGAAGGGTGAGTCTTCCAAGCCGAAGAAGGATGATAAGCCGCAACATGGCAAAGGTGGGGGAGCGAAGGGAGATAAGCCACACCATGATGGCAAGGATAAGCCACAAAAGAAGGATGGCCCGAAGGATGGTTCAAAGGATGGCAAGAAGGAGGCTAAGCGGAAACACAATTGCTTCCTTTGCGATGGGGACCATTGGGTGCGGGACTGCCCAAAGAAGAAGGCTTTCAACGCCATGTTTAGCGAGACCGGGGAGAAGCAACCGGAGGCACCACCAGCGGATGCCGCCAACATGGGTTGTCTCCAAATTTTCAATGCGCTAAATGCCAAGCCAATTCCAGCCAAGGTGCAGGACAAGTCGCTCATGCACGTTGAGGCTACGATCAACGGAAAGCGAGCCCAAGCCTTGATTGACACGGGAGCGTCCCACAACTTCATCAAGGTGGATGAAGCCAAGCGGCTTGGACTCAAGGTTGAGAAATCGGATGGCTGGCTCAAGACGGTGAATTCGGAGGCCAAACCACTTAGCGGGGTAGCGCGAGATGTGGAGCTACACCTAGGCCCTTGGCGAGGTAAGGCCAATTTCTCGGTTGTACCTTTGGATGATTTTACACTTGTTTTAGGCATGGAATTTTTGCGACAGTTCAATGCGGTGCCACTTCTGAGGTACAACTCAATGTGTATCCTAGAGGGAGCCCCATGCTTGGTCCCGACCGCGAGTAAGGTCACACCACCAGGCCAACTTTCCGCCATGCAAATCAGCAAAGGTTGCAAGCGGCATGAGGACACATTTCTCGCCACCATTCATGAGGTCGGTGACGGGAAGGACACTATGGCCATGGAGCCCATACCGGAGGCGGTAGGCCAAGTCCTTGAGGCGTATGAGGACGTAATGCCACCCGAGTTGCCAAAGCGGTTGCCGCCACGAAGGGAAGTAGACCACAAGATTGAGCTGGAGCCGGGTGCCAAACCGCCTGCACGAGCACCTTACCGCATGTCTCCACCGGAGCTAGAGGAGTTGCGGAGGCAAATTAAGGAGCTGCTGGACGCAGGATACATCCAGCCCTCGAAAGCACCATACGGAGCACCGGTGCTGTTCCAGCAGAAGCATGATGGCTCACTTCGACTATGTATCGACTACCGGGCTCTTAACAAGGTGACCGTGAAGAACAAATACCCCATCCCACGGACTTGTTCGATCAACTTGGACGGGCCAAATATTTCTCCAAGCTGGACCTTAGATCGGGATATTACCAAGTACGGATTGCGGAGGGAGATGAGCCGAAGACTGCTTGTGTGACGAGGTATGGAGCGTACGAGTTCAAGGTAATGCCTTTCGGCCTCACCAATGCTCCAGCCACATTTTGCACGCTCATGAACCGCATATTCCAGCCATACCTTGATCAGTTTGTGGTGGTGTATCTCGATGACATCGTAGTCTATAGCAACACCTTGGCGGAACATGCTGAGCACTTGCGGGTCGTGTTCGGGGTGTTGCGGGAAAATGAGCTGTATGTGAAGAGGGAGAAGTGTTCGTTCGCAAAATTGGAGGTGGATTTTCTTGGCCATAAAATCAGAGATGGGACGCTGCTCATGGACAAGGCCAAGGTCTGAGCCATTGCCGAATGGGAGCCGCCCACAAAGGTGACTGAGTTGCGCTCTTTCTTAGGCCTTGCCAACTATTATCGGAGGTTCATTAGAGGTTATTCCGCCATTGCCGCACCACTCACTGATTTGCTCAAAAAGACTACCAAGTGGGAATGGACGGAAAGGAGCCAGCAAGCCTTCGATGCCCTCAAGAAGGCTGTGATGGAAGAGCCGGTACTTGTGCTGCCGAGCCATGACTTACCATTTGAGGTACACACTGATGCTTCCGATTTTGTTATTGGTGGGGTGTTGATGCAGGCCGAACATCCGATAGCCTTTGAGAGCCGAAAGCTCAACGATACGGAGCGGCGGTACACGGTACAAGAGAAAGAGATGACGGCGGTAGTGCACTGCTTGCGCACATGGAGGCACTACTTGCTTGGGTCCAAGTTCGTGGTGAAGACAGACAACGTGGCCACTAGTTACTTCCAAAGCCAAAAGAAGCTTAGTCCGAAGCAAGCGAGATGGCAAGATTTCTTGGCCGAATTCGACTACGTGCTGGAGTATAAGCCCGGAAAGGCTAATTTGGTAGTGGACGCCTTGAGTCGGAAGGCCGAGCTTGCTGCCATAAGTCGGATACAAGGAGAGCTTCTTGCACTCATCAACGAGGGAATGGAGCATGATTCCTTGGCCAAGCAGCTGGTTTCTCTCGTGCAACAGGGGAAATCGAAGAGGTTTTGGGTCGAAGATGGCCTTTTATACACCAAGGGACGGCGTGTTTATGTTCCGAAGTGGGGAAACTTGCGGCGGAACTTGATCAAGGAGTGTCATGATACGAAGTGGGCTGGACACCCGGGACACAACAGAGCAACAATGTCCCGCGGGGTTGCTTGAGCCACTGCCCACTCCGGATCGACCGTGGGAGAGTATATCGATGGATTTCATCACTTGTCTTCCCAAATCGGAGGGGTTTGCAACTATTGTTGTAGTGGTGGACAGATTCTCGAAATATGCCACTTCCATTCCCGCCCCGAAGGAGTGCACAGTGGAGGACACAGCCAAGCTTTTCTTTAGGCACATGGTCAAGTATTGGGGACTTCCCAAATCCATCATTAGCGACCGTGACAGCCGGTTTACGGGCAAGTTTTGGACTGAGTTGTTCAAGCTTATGGGGTCGGCGCTGCACTTTTCTACGAGCTTTCATCCACAAACCGATGGGCAAACGGAGAGGGTGAATGCCTTGTTGGAGCTGTACTTGCGGCATTTTGTGAGTGCCAACCAGCATGATTGTGCAAAGTTGCTGGACGTGGCACAATTTTCCTACAACTTGCAGCGGAGCGAGGCTACATCGAGGAGCCCTTTTGAGGTGATCATGGGACAGCAGCCGCTTACGCCAAACACGCTCATCACGAGCTATACCGGGAGGTGTCCTGCAGCATATAAAGTGGCTAAGTCGTGGCATGAGCAAACGGACATAGCACGGGCGCACCTCGACAAAGCAACCAAGCGGATGAAGAAATGGGCGGACAGCAAGCGTAGACACTTGGAGTTCAACGTGGGGGACATGGTGCTAGTCAAGATCGTTCCGGCCCAGCACAAGTCTACACGTTCACTGCACAAGGGCCTCATCCGGAAATACGAGGGGCCATTTCCCATCATCAAGAGGGTCGGCAGTGTGTCGTACAAGCTAGAGTTACCCTCTTGGCGAAAACTCCATCCGGTCTTCCATGTGAGTTCCTTGAAGCCATACCATGGGGATACGGAAGATCCGAAAAGGGATGAATCCAAGCGCCCTCCACTCGGCAACACAAGGGTATATGACAAGGAAGTGGAGACCATTTTGGCGGACCGTGTGGTTCAGAAGAAGAGTTTTCCGCCGTGCCAAGAGTACTTAGTCAAGTGGAAGGGATTACCCGAGAGCGAAACAAGTTGGGAGGCCGCAAACGATTTGTGGCAGTTCCAAGACAAGATCAAAGCCTTCCACAGTGAGTCGACGAGGATGTCTCCGGAATAGGTGGGGGAGAATGTCATGGCCCAAGCCTCCACATGGCCTGGCCCATGGAGAATTCTAGAGCTATGGAGACTTGTGTAGAGCATGTAGATATTTCCTATGTAATTAATGTGCTTAGGTGGTAGTTGTGATAACTCTAGAGACTCTCTAGATACTTCCTTGTACTCTATCAATAGAAGAGGGCCTCATTTGGCCAAATGAATAAGAAGCAATATACAATTCCAGCACACATGGCTTTGTAAGCATTCAATCGAGCAATATCTGTTATTTTCTCCCATCCTTATTGAGTTAGAGTGAATCCTCTTTCTGGTTCTCGAATCCAGCAACGGATTTGGGTGTAAGGCTGACTTAGGGCCACGAGAGTGTGAATTTGGCACCTAAGGCCGCACGGCATAGCGTGGGAACAAACCGGGCTGTAACATATAGCCTTGGGTGGTGGGGCTGGCCAACTTCGTCCGCCGGACTCGGAATGGCGCGAAACTTTGCGAGGCGCCTCCGTGTGCCAAAAATAGGCCGCGGGCACAGCCGTACCCAAAAATAACCGCCCGAAGGCCGGGGCGCCACGTTCGTCCAGCGGAAAAAGGCCACAAAAACGGGTGGGCTACAGCCTTGGGGGGTGGGGCTGGCCCACTTCGTCAACCTGACTCGGAATGCCACGAGACTTTGTGAGCGGCCTCCGTGTGCCAAAAATAGGACGCGCACAAAGCCGCGCCCAAAAATAACAGCCCGTAGGCCGGGGTGCCAAGTTCGTCCAGCGGAAAAAGGACACAAAAACGGGTGGGCTATAGCCTTGGGGGGTGGGGCTGGCCCACTTCGTCAGCCTGACTCGGAATGCCGCGAGACTTTGCGAGCGGCCTCCGTGTGCCAAAAATAGGCCGCGGGCACAGCCGTACCCAAAAATAACCGCCCGAAGGCCGGGGCGCCACGTTCGTCCAGCGGAAAAAGGCCACAAAAACGGGTGGGCTATAGCCTTGGGGGGTGGGGCTGGCCCACTTCGTCAGCCTGACTCGGAATGCCGCGAGACTTAGCGAGCGGCCTCCGTGTGCCAAAAATAGGACGGGGACAAAGCCGCGCCCAAAAATAACCGCCCGAAGGCCGGGGCGCCAAGTTCGTCCAGCGGAAAAAGGCCACAAAAACGGGTGGGCTATAGCCTTGGGGGCTGGGGCTGGCCAACTTCGTCCGCCGGACCCGGAATGTCGCGAGACTTTGCGAGGGGCTTCCGTGTCCCAAAAATAGGCCGCGAGCAAAGCCGCGCCCAAAAATAACCGCCCGAAAGCCGGGGCGCCAAGTTCGTACAGCGGAAAAAGGCCACAAAAACGGGTTGGCTATAGCCTTGAGGGGTGGGGCTGGCCAACTTCGTCCGCCGGACTCGGAATGCCGCGAGACTTTGCAAGGGGCCTCTGTGTGCCAAACATAGGCCACGGACAAAGCCGAGCACACAAATAACCGCCCGAAGGCCGGGGCGCCAAGTTCGTCCAGCGGAAAAAGGCCACAAAAACGTGTCGGCTATAGCCTTGGGGGGTGGGCTGGCCAACTTCGTCCGCCGGACTCGGGATACCACGAGACTTCGCGAGGGGCCTCCGTGTGCCAAATATAGGCCGCGGGCAAAGCCTCGCCCAAAAATAACGGCCCGAAGGCCGGGGCGCCAAGTTCGTCCAGCGGAAAAAGGCCACAAAAACGGGTGGGCTATAGCCTTGGGGGGTGGTGCTGGCCGACTTCGTCCGCCGGACTCGGAATTCCGCGACAATTTGCGAGGGCCCTCCATGTGCCAAAAATAGGCCACGGGCAAAGCCGCGCCCAAAAATAACCGCCCGAAGGCCGGGGCGCCAAGTTCGTCCAGCGGAAAAAGGCCACAAAAACGGGTGCGCTATAGCCTTGGGGGGTGGGGCTGGCCGACTTCGTCCGCCGGACTCGGAATGCCGTGAGACGTGGCGAGGGGCCTCCGTGTGCCAAAAGTAGGCCGCGGGCAAAGCAACGCCCAAAAAAAACTGCCCGAAGGCCGGGGCGCCAAGTTCGTCCAGCGGAAAAAGGCCACAAAAATGGGTGGGCTATAGCCTTGGGGGGTGGGGCTGGCCCACTTCGTCCGCCGTTCTTGGAATGCCGCGAGACTTTGCGAGGGGTCTCCATGTGCCAAATATCGGCCGCGGGCAAAGCCGCGCCCAAAAATAACCGCCCCAAGACCGGGGCGCCAAGTTCGTCCAGCCGAAAAAGGCCACAAAAATGGGTGGGCTATAGCCTTGGGGGGTGGGGCTGGCCAACTTCATCCGCCGGACTCGGAATGCCGTGCGAGACTTTGCGAGGGGCCTCCATGTGCTAAAAATATGCCGTGGGCAAAGCCGCGCCCAAAAATAACCGCTCGAAGGCCGGGGCGCAAAGTTCGTCCAGCGGAAAAAGGCCACAAAAATGGGTGGGCTATAGCCTAGGGGGGTGGGGCTGGCCAACTTCGTCCGCCGGACTCGGAATGCCGCGATACTTTGCGAGGGGCCTCTGTGTGCCAAACATAGGCCACGGACAAAGCCGAGCACACAAATAACCGCCCGAAGGCCGAGGCGCCAAGTTCGTCCAGCGGAAAAAGGCCACAAAAACGTGTCGGTTATAGCCTTGGGGGGTGGGCTGGCCAACTTCGTCCGCCGGACTCGGAATGCCACGAGACTTCGCGAGGGGCCTCCGTGTGCCAAATATAGGCCGCGGGCAAAGCCTCGCCCAAAAATAACCGCCCGAAGGCCGGGGCGCCAAGTTCGTCCAGCGGAAAAAGGCCACAAAAACGGGTGCGCTATAGCCTTGGGGGGTGGGGCTGGCCAACTTCGTCCGCCGGACTCGGAATGCCGCGAGACGTTGCGAGGGGCCTCCGTGTGCCAAAAGTAGGCCACGGGCAAAGCAACGCCCAAAAAAAACTCCCCGAAGGCCGGGGCGCCAAGTTCGTCCAGCGGAAAAAGGCCACAAAAATGGGTGGGCTATAGCCTTGGGGGGTGGGGCTGGCCCACTTCGTCCGCCGTTCTTGGAATGCCGCGACACTTTGCGAGGGGTCTCCATGTGCCAAATATCGGCCGCGGGCAAAGCCGCGCCCAAAAATAACCGCCCCAAGACCGGGGCGCCAAGTTCGTCCAGCCGAAAAAGGCCACAAAAATGGGTGGGCTATAGCCTTGGGGGGTGGGGCTGGCCAACTTCATCCGCCGGACTCGGAATGCCGTGCGAGACTTTGCGAGGGGCCTCCATGTGCTAAAAATATGCCGTGGGCAAAGCCGCGCCCAAAAATAACCGCTCGAAGGCCGGGGCGCAAAGTTCGTCCAGCGGAAAAAGGCCACAAAAATGGGTGGGCTATAGCCTAGGGGGGTGGGGCTGGCCAACTTCGTCCGCCGGACTCGGAATGCCGCGAGACTTTGCGAGCGGCCTCCGTGTGCCAAAAATAGGCCGTGGGCACAGCCGCGCCCAAAAATAACCACCCGAAGGCCAGGGCGCCAAGTTCGTCCAGCGGAAAAAGGCCACAAAAACGGGTGGGCTATAGCCTTGGGGGGTGGGGCTGGCCAACTTCGTCAGCCGGACTCGGAATGCCGGGAGACATTGCAAGGGGCCTCTGTGTGCCAAACATAGGCAATGGACAAAGCCGAGCAAAAAAATAACCGCCCGAAGGCCGGGGCGCCAAGTTCGTCCAGCGGAAAAAGGCCACAAAAACGGGTGCGCTATGGCCTTGGGGGGTGGGGCTCGCCAACTTCGTCCGCCGGACTCGGAATGCCGCGAGACGTTGCGAGGGGCCTCCGTGTGCCAAAAATAGGCCGCGGGCAAAGCCGCGCCCAAAAATAACCACCCGAAGGCCAGGGCGCCAAGTTCGTCCAGCGGAAAAAGGCCACAAAAACGGGTGGGCTATAGCCTAGGGGGGTGGGGCTGGCCAACTTCGTCCGCCGGACTCGGAATGCCGCGACACTTTGCGAGGGGCCTCCGTGTCTCAAAAATATGCCACGGGCAAAGCCGCGACCAAAAATAACCGCCCGAAGGCCGGGGCGCCAAGTTCATCCAGCGGAAAAAGGCCACAAAAACGGGTGGGCTATAGCCTTGGGGGGTGGGGCTGGCCAACTTCGTCCGCCAGACTCGGAATGCCGCGAGACTTTGCGAGGGGCCTCCGTGTGCCAAAAATAGGCCGTGGGCACAGCCGCGCCCAAAAATAACCACCCGAAGGCCAGGGAGCCAAGTTCGTCCAGCGGAAAAAGGCCACAAAAACGGGTGGGTATAGCCTTGGGGGGTGGGGCTGGCCAACTTCGTCCGCCGGGCTCGGAATGCCGCGACACTTTACGAGGGGCCTCCGTGTCTCAAAAATATGCCGCGGGCAAAGCCGCGACCAAAAATAACCGCCCGAAGGCCGGGGCGCCAAGTTCGTCCAGCGGAAAAAGGCCACAAAAACGGGTGGGCTATAGCCTTGGGGGGTGGGGCTGGCCGACTTCGTCCGCCGGACTCGGAATGGCGCGAGACCTTGTGAGGCTCCTCCATGTGCCAAAAATAGGCCACGGGCGAAGCCGCGCCCAAAAATAACCGCCTGAAGGCCGGGGCGCCAAGTTCGTCCAGCGGAGAAAGGCCACAAAAACGGGTGGGATATAGCCTTGGGAGGTGGGGCTGGCCAACTTCGTCCGCCGGACTCGGAATGGTCCCAGAGTTTGCGAGGCACCTCCGTGTGCCAAAAATAGGCCGCGGGCACAGCCGCACCAAAAAATAACTGCCCGAAGGCCGGGGCGCCAAGTTCATCCAGCGGGAAAAGGCCACAAAAACGGGTGGGCTATAGCCTTGGGGGGTGGGGCTGGCCAACTTCGTCCACCAGACTCGGAATGGCGCGAGACTTTGCGAGGAACCTCCGTGTACCAAAAATAGGCCGCGGGAAAAGCCGCGCCCAAAAATAACCGCCCGAAGGCCGGGGCGCCAAGTTCGTCCAGCGGAAAAAGGCCACAAAAACGGGTGGGCTATAGCCTTGGGGGGTGGGGCTGGCCGACTTCGTCCGCCGGACTCGGAATGGCGCGAGTCTTTGCAAGGGGCCTCCGTGTGCCAAAAATAGGCCGCGGGCATAGCCGCGCCCAAAAATAACCGCCCGAAGGCCGGGGCGCAAAGTTCGTCCAGCGGAAAAAGCCCACAAAAACGGGTGGGCTATAGCCTTGGGGGGTGGGGCTGGCCAACTTCGTCCGCCGGACTCGGAACGGCGCGAGACTTTGCGAGACGCCTCCGTGTGCCAAAAATAGGCCGCGGGCACAGCCGCGCCCAAAAATAACTGCCCGAAGGCCGGGGCGCCAAGTTCGTCCAGCGGAAAAAGCCCACAAAAACGGGTGGGCTATAACCTTGGGGGGTGGGGCTGGCCAACTTAGTCCGCCGGACTCGGAATGGCGCGAGACTTTGCGAGGCGCCTCCGTGTGCCAAAAATAGGCCGCGGGCACAGACGCGCCCAAAAATAACCTACCGAAGGCTGGGGCGCCAAGTTCGTCCAGCGGAAAAAGGCCACAAAAACGGGTGGGCTATAGCCTTGGGGGGTGGGGCTGGCCAACTTCGTCCGCGGGACTTGGAATCGCGCGAGACTTTGCGAGGAGCCTCCGTGTGCCAAAAAGCGGCCGCGGGCACAGCCGCGCCCAAAAATAACTGCCCGAAGGCCGGGGCGCCAAGTTCGTCCAGCGGAAAAAGCCCACAGTAACGGGTGGGCTATAGCCATGGGGGGTGGGGCTGGCCAACTTCATCCGCCGGACTCGGAATGGCGCGAGACTTTGCGAGGCACCTCCGTGTGCCAACAATAGGCCGCGGGCAAAGCCGCGCCCAATAATAACCGCCTGAAGGCTGGGGCGCCAAGTTCGTCCAGCGGAAAAAACCCACAAAAAACGGGTGGGCTATAGCCTTGGGGGGTGCGGCTCGCCAACTTCGTCCGCCGGACTCGGAATGCCGCAAGCCTTTGCGAGGGTTCTCCGTGTGCCAAAAATAGGCCGCGGGCAAAGCTGCGCCCGAGAATAATGGCCCGAAGGCCGGGGCGCCAAGTTCGTCCACCGGAAAAAGCCCACAAAAACGGGTGGGTTATAGGCTTGGGGGGTGGGGCTGGCCAACTTCGTCCGCCGGACTCGGAATGGCGCGAGGCTTTGCGAGGCGCCTCCGTGTGCCAAAAATAGGCCGCGGGCACAGCCGCTCCCAGAAATAACTGCCCGAAGGCCGGGGCGCCAAGTTCATCCAGCGGAAAAAGGCCACAAAAATGGGTGGGCTATAGCCTCGGGGGGTGGGGCTGGCCAACTTCGTCCGCCGGACTCGGAATTCCGCGAGACATTGCGAGGGGCCTCCGTGTGCCAAAAATAGGCCGCGAGCACAGCCGCGCCCAAAAATAACCGCCAGAAGGCCGGGGCGCCAAGTTCGTCCAGCGGAAAAAGGCCACAAAAACTGGTGGGCTATAGGCTTGGGGGGGTGGGGCTGGCCTACTTCGTCCGCCAGACTCGGAATGGCGCGAGACTTTGCGAGGTACCTCCGTGTGCCAAAAATTGGCCACGGGCACAGCCGCGTCCAAAAATAACGACCCGAAGGCCGGGGCGCCAAGTTCGTCCAGCGGAAAAAGACCCCAAAAACGGGTGGGCTATAGCCTTGGGGGGTGGGGCTGGCCAACTTCGTCCTCCGGACTCGGAATGGCACCAGACTTTGCAAGGTACCTCCGTGTGCCAAAAATACGCCGCGGGCACAGCCGTGCCCAAAAATAACCGCCCGAAGGCTGGGGTACCAAGTTCGTCCAGCGGAAAAAGGCCCCAAAAACGGGTGGGCTATAGCCTTGGGGGGTGGGGCTGGCCAACGTCATCCGCTGGACTCGGAATGGCGCGAGACTTTGCGAGGCACCTCCATGTGCCAAAAATATGCCGCGGGCACAGCCGCGCCCAAAAATAACCGCCCGAAGGCCGGGGCGCCAAGTTCGTCCAGCGGAAAAAGCACACAAAAACGGGTGGTCTATAGCCTTGGGGGGTGGGGCAGGCCAACTTCGTCCGCCGGACTCGGAATGGCGTGAGACTTTGTGATTCACGTCTGTGTGGCAAAAATAGGCCGTGGGAACAGCCGTACCCAAAAATAACCGCCCGGAGGCCGGGGCGCCAAGTTCGCCCAGCGGAAAAAGGCCACAAAAATGGGTGGGCTATAGCCTTGGGCGGTGGGGCTGGCCGACTTCGTCCCCCAGACTCGGAATGGCACGAGACTTTGTGAGGCACCTCCGTGTGCCAAAAATTGGCCGCGGGCACAGCCGCGCCCAAAAATAATCGCCCGAAGGCCGGGGTGCCAAGTTCGTCCAGCGGAAAAAGGCCCCAAAAACGTGTGGGCTATAGCCTTGGGGGGTGGGGCTGGCCAACTTCATCCGCTGGACTCGGAATGGCGTGAAATTTGGCGAGGCACCTCCGTGTGCCAAAAATAGACCGCGGACACAGCAGCGCCCAAAAATAACAGCCAGAAGGCCGGGGCGCCAAGTTCGGCCAGCGGAAAAAGCTCACAGAAACGGGTGGGCTATAGCCTTGGGGGGTGGGGCTGGCCAACTTCGTCCGCCGGACTCGGATTGGCGCGATACTTTACGAGGTGACTCCGTGTTCCAAAAATAGGCCGCAGGCACAGCCGCGCCCAAAAATAACTGCCCGAAGCCCGGGGCGCCAAGTTCGTCCAGCGGAAAAAGGCCCCAAAAACGGGTGGGCTATAGCCTTGGGGGGTGGGGCTGGCCAACTTCATCCGGTGGACTCGGAATGGCGTGAAATTTTGCGAGGCGCCTCCGTGTGCCAAGAATCGGCCGCGGGCACAGCCGCGCTAAAAAATAACCACCCGAAGGCCGGGGCTCCATGTTCGTCCATCGGAAAAAGGCCACAAAAACGGGTGGGCTATAGCCTTGGGGGTGGGGCTGGCCAACTTCGTCCGCCGGCCTCGGAATGGCGCGAGAGTTTGTGAGGCGTGACCGTGTGCCAAAAATAGGCCGCGGGCACAGCCGCGCCCAAAAATAACAGCCCGAAGGCCGGGCCGCCAAGTTCTTCCAGCGGAAAAAGGCCCCAAAAACGGGTGGGCTATAGCCTTGGGGGGTGGGGCTGGCCAACTTCGTCCGCCGGACTTGGAATGGCGCGAGACTCTCCGAGGTGCCTCCGTGTGCCAAAAATAGGCCGTGGGCACAGCCGCGCCAAAAAAATAACCGCCCGAAGGCCGGGGCGCCAAGTTCTTCCAGCGGAAAAAGGCCCCAAAAACGGGTGGGCTATAGCCTTGGGGGGTGGGGCTGGCCCACTTCGTCCGCCGGACTCGGATTGGCGCGATACTTTGCGAGGCGTCTCCGTGTACCAAAAACAGGCCGCGGACACAGCCGCGCCCAAAAATAACCGCCTGAAGGCCGGGGCGCCAAGTTCGTCCAGCGGAAAAAGCCCACAAAAACGGGTGGGCTATAGCCTTGGGGGGTGGGGCTGGCCAACTTCGTCCGCCGGACTCGGATTGGCGCGATACTTTGCGAGGCGACTCCGTGTGCCAAAAATAGGCCATGGGAAGAGCCGCGCCCAAAATTAACCGCCCGAAGGCCGGGCGGCTGAGTTCGTCCAGCGGAAAAAGGCCACAAAAACGGGTGGGCTATAGGCTTGGGGGGTGGGGCTGGCCAACTTCGTCCGCCGGACTCGGAATGGCGCGAGACTTTGCGAGGCCCCTCCGTGTGCCAAAAATAGGCCGCGGGCGCAGCCGCGCCCAAAAATAAGAGCTCGAAGGCCGGGGCGCCAAGTTCGTCCTGCGTAAAAAGGCCACAAAAACGGGTGGGCTATACCCTTGGGGGGTGGGGCTGGCCAACTTCGTCCGCCGGACTCGGAATGGCACGAGACTTTGCGAGGCACCTCCGTGTGCCAAACATAGGCCGCGGGGACAGCCGCGCCCAAAAATAACCGCCCGAAGGCCGGGGCGCCAAGTTCGTCCAGCGGAAAAAGGCCACAAAAACGGGTGGGCTATAGCCTTGCGGGGTGGGGCCGGCCAACTTGGTCCGCCGGACTCGTAATGGCGCGAGACTTTGCGAGGCGCCTCCGTGTGCCAAAAATAGGCCGCGGGCACAGACGCGTCCAAAAATAACCGAACGAAGGCCGGGGCGCTAAGTTCGACCATCAGAAAAAGGCCACAAAAACGGGTGGGCTATAAACTTGGGGGGTGGGGCCGGCCCACTTCGTCCGCCGTTCTCGGAATGGCGCGAGACTTTGCGAGGACCCTCCGTGTGCCAAAAATAGGCCGCGGGAACAGCCGCGCCCAAAAATAACCGCCCGAAGGCCGGGACGCCAAGTTCGTCCAGCGGAAAAAGTCCATAAAAACGGGTGGGCTGTAGCCGTGGGGGGTGGGGCTGGCCGACTTCGTCCGCCGGACTCGGAATGGCGAGAGACTTTGCGAGGCGCCTCCGTGTGCCAAAAATAGGCCGCGGGAACAGCCGCGCCC
Source organism: Citrus x changshan-huyou (assembly GCA_039657385.1). Taxonomy (NCBI): domain Eukaryota; kingdom Viridiplantae; phylum Streptophyta; class Magnoliopsida; order Sapindales; family Rutaceae; genus Citrus; species Citrus x changshan-huyou. The sequence continues at coordinate 1,316,568 of JBCGBO010000016.1, forward strand.
AAAAATAACCGCCCGAAGGTTGGGGCGCCAAGTTCGTCCAGCGGAAAAAGGCCACAAAAACGGGTGGGCTATAGCCTTGGGGGGTGGGGCTAGCCCACTTCGTCCGCCGGACTCGGAATGGCGCGAGACTTTGCGAGGCCCCTCCGTGTGCCAAAAATAGGCCGCGGACACAGCCGCACCCAAAAATAACCGCTCGAAGGACGGGGCGCCAAGATCGTCCTGCGTAAAAAGCCCACAAAAACGGGTTATAGCCTTGGGGGGTGGGGCTGGCCAACTTCGTCCGCCGGACTCGGAATGGCGCAAGAATTTGCAAGGTGCCTCCGTGTGCCAAAAATAGGCCGCGGGCACAGCCGCGCCCAAAAATAACTGCCCGAAGGCCGGGGCGCCAAGTTCGTCCAGCGGAAAAAGGCCACAAAAACGGGTGGGCTATAGCCTTGGGGGTGGGGCTGGCCAACTTCGTCCGCCGGACTTGGAATGGTGCGAGACTCTCCGAGGTGCCTCCGTGTGCCAAAAATAGGCCGTGGGCACAGCCGCGCCAAAAAAATAACCGCCCGAAGGCCGGGGCGCCAAGTTCTTCCAGCGGAAAAAGGCCCGAAAAACGGGTGGGCTATAGCCTTGGGGGGTGGGGCTGGCCAACTTCGTGCGCCGGACTCGGATTGGCGCGATACTTTGCGAGGCATCTCCGTGTACCAAAAATAGGCCGCGGGCATAGCCGCGCCCAAAAATAACCGCCCGAAGGCCGGGGCACCAAGTTCGTCTAGCGGAAAAAGCCCACAAAAACGGGTGGGCTATAGCCTTGGGGGGTGGGGCTGGCCAACTTCGTCCGCCGGACTCGGATTGGCGCGATACTTTGCGAGGCGACTCCGTGTGCCAAAAATAGGCCATGGGAAGTGCCGCGCCCAAAATTAACAGCCCGAAGGCCGGGCCGCCAAGTTCGTCCAGCGGAAAAAGGCCACAAAAACGGGTGGGCTATAGGCTTGGGGGGTGGGGCTGGCCAACCTCGTCCGCCGGACTCGGAATGCCGCGAGACTTTGCGAGGCGCCTCCGTGTGCCAAAATAGGCCGTGGGCACAGCCGCACCCAAAAATAACCGCCCAAAGGCCGGGGCGCCAAGTTCGTCCAGCGGAAAAAGCCCACAAAAACGGGTGGGCTATAGCCTTGGGGGGTGGGGCTGGCCCACTTCGTCCGCCAGACTCGGAACGGCGCGAGACTTTGCGAGGCACCTCCGTGTGCCAAAAATAGGCCGCGGGCACAGCCGCGCCCAAAAATAACTGCCCGAGGGCCGGGGCGCCAAGTTCGTCCAGCGGAAAAAGCCCACAAAAACGGGTGGGCTATAGCCTTGGGGGGTGGGGCCGGCCAACTTCGTCCGCCGGACTCGGAATGGCGCGAGACTTTGCGAGGCCGCTCCGTGTGCCAAAAATAGGCCGCGGGCACAGCCGCGCCCAAAAATAACCGCTCGAAGGCCGGGGAGCCAAATTCGTCCTGCGTAAAAAGGCCACAAAAACGGGTGGGGCTATAGCCTTGGGGGGTGGGGCTGGCCAACTTCGTCCGCCGGACTCGGAATGGCGCGAGACTTTGCGAGGCACCTCCGTGTGCCAAAAATAGGCCGCGGGCACAGCCGCGCCCAAAAATAAATGCCCAAAGGCCGGGGCGCCAAGTTCGTCCAGCGGAAAAAGCCCACAAAAACGGGTGGGCTATAGCCTTGGGGGGTGGGGCTGGCCAACTTCGTCCGCCGGACTCGGAACGGCGCGAGACTTTGCGAGGCCCCTCCGTGTGCCAAAAATAGGCCGCGGGCACAGCCGCGCCCAAAAATAACTGCCCGAAGGCCGGGGCGCCAAGTTCGTCCAGCGGAAAAAGCCCACAAAAACGGGTGGGCTATAACCTTGGGGGGTGGGGCTGGCCAACTTAGTCCGCCGGACTCGGAATGGCGCGAGACTTTGCGAGGTGCCTCCGTGTGCCAACAATAGGCCGCGGGCAAAGCCGCGCCCAAAAATAACAGCCTGAAGGCTGGGGCGCCAAGTTCGTCAAGCGGAAAAAACCCACAAAAAACGGGTGGGCTATAGCCTTGGGGGGTGGGGCTGGCCCACTTCGTCCGCCGGACTCGGAATGGCGCAAGACTTTGCGAGGTCCCTCCGTGTGCCAAAAATAGGCCGCGGCACAGCCACGCCCAAAAATAACCGCCCGAAGGCCGGGACGCCAAGTTCGTCCAGTGGAAAAAGGCCATAAAAACGGGTGGGCTGTAGCCGTGGGGGGTGGGGCTGGCCAACTTCGTCCGCCGGACTCGGAATGGCGAGAGACTTTGCGAGGCACCTCCGTGTGCCAAAAATAGGCCGCGGGAACAGCCGCGCCCAAAAATAACCGCCCGAAGGTTGGGGCGCAAAGTTCGTCCAGCGGAAAAAGGCCACAAAAACGGGTGGGCTATAGCCTTGGGGGGTGGGGCTAGCCCACTTCGTCCGCCGGACTCAGAATGGCGCGAGACTTTGCGAGGCCCCTCCGTATGCCAAAAATAGGCCGCGGACACAGCCGCACCCAAAAATAACCGCTCGAAGGCCGGGGCGCCAAGTTCGTCCTGCGTAAAAAGGCCACAAAAACGGGTCGGCTATAGCCTTCGGGGGTGGGGCTGGCCAACTTCATCCGCCGGACTCGGAATGGCGCGAGACTTTGCGAGGCGCCTCCGTGTGCAAAAAATAGGCCGCGGGCACAGACGCGCCCAAAAATAACCTCCCGAAGGCTGGGGCGCCAAGTTCGTCCAGCGGAAAAAGGCCACAAAAACGGGTGGGCTATAGCCTTGGGGGGTGGGGCTGGCCAACTTCGTCCGCGGGACTTGGAATCGCGCGAGAATTTGCGAGGTGCCTCCGTGTGCCAAAAATAGGCCGCGGGCACAGCCGCGCCCAAAAATAACTGCCCGAAGGCCGGGGCGCCAAGTTCGTCCAGCGGAAAAAGCCCACAGTAACGGGTGGGCTATAGCCATGGGGGGTGGGGCTGGCCAACTTCATCCGCCGGACTCGGAATGGCGCGAGACTTTGCGAGGCGCCTCCGTGTGCCAAAAATAGGCCGCGGGCACAGCCGCGCCCAAAAATAACCGCCCGAAGGCCGGGGCGCCAAGTTCGTCCAGCGGAAAAAGCCCACAGTAACGGGTGGGCTATAGCCATTGGGGGTGGGGCTGGCCAACTTCATCCGCCGGACTCGGAATGGCGCGAGACTTTGCGACGCACCTCCGTGTGCCAAAAATAGGCCGCGGGTACAGCCGCACTAAAAAATAACCACCTGAAGGCCGGGGCGCCAAGTTCGTCCAGCGGAAAAAGGCCACAAAAACGGGTGGGCTATAGCCTTGGGGGGTGGGGCTGGCCGACTTCGTCCGCCGGACTCGGAATGGTGCGAGACTTTGCGAGGCACCTCCGTTCGCCAAAAATAGGCCGCGCGCACAGCCGCACTAAAAAATAACCACCTGAAGGCCGGGGCGCCAAGTTCGTCCAGCGGAAAAAGCCCACAAAAACGGGTGGGCTATAGCCTTGGGGGGTGGGGCTTGCCAACTTCGTCCGCCGGACTCGGAATGGCGCGAGACTTTGCGAGGCGCCTCCGTGTGCCAAAAATAGGCCGCGGGCACAGCCGCGCCCAAAAATAACCGCCTGAAGGCCGGGGCGCCAAGTTCGTCCAGCGGAAAAAGCCCTCAAAAACGGGTGGACTATGGCCTTGGGGGGTGGGGCTGGCCAACTTAGTCCGCCGGACTCGGAATGGCGCGAGACATTGCGAGGTTCCTCCGTTTTCCAACAATAGGCCGTGGGCAAAGCCGCGCCCAAAAATAACCGCCTGAAGGCTGGGGCGCCAAGTTCGTCCAGCGGAAAAAACCCACAAAAAACGGGTGGGCTATAGCCTTGGGGGGTGGGGCTGGCCAACTTCGTCCGCCGGACTCGGAATGGCGCGAGACTTTGCGAGGTCCCTCCGTGTAACAAAAATAGGCCGCGGGCACAACCGCGCCCAAAAATAACCACCCGAAGGCAGGGGCGCCAAGTTCGTCCAGCGGAAAAAGCCCACAAAAACGGGTGGGCTATAGCCTTGGGGGGTGGGGCTGGCCAACTTCGTCCGCCGGACTCGGAATGGCGCGAGCCTTTGCGAGGCCCCTCCGTGTGCCAAAAATAGGCCGCGGGCATAGCCGCGCCCAAAAATAACCGCTCGAAGGCCGGGGCGCCAAATTCGTCCTGCGTAAAAAGGCCACAAAAACGGGTGGGCTATAGCCTTGGGGGGTGGGGCTGGCCAACTTCGTCCGCCGGACTCGGAATGGCGCGAGACTTTGAGAGGCACCTCCGTGTGCCAAAAATAGGCAGCGGGCACAGCCGCGCCCAAAAATAACTGCCCGAAGGCCGGGGCGCCAAGTTCGTCCAGCGGAAAAAGCCCACAAAAACGGGTGGGCTATAACCTTGGGGGGTGGGGCTGGCCAACTTAGTCCGCCGGACTCGGAATGGCGCGAGACTTTGCGAGGCGCCTCCGTGTGCCAAAAATAGGCCGCGGGCACAGACGCGCCCAAAAATAACCTCCCGAAGGCTGGGGCGCCAAGTTCGTCCAGCGGAAAAAGGCCACAAAAACGGGTGGGCTATAGCCTTGGGGGGTGGGGCTGGCCAACTTCGTCCGCGGGACTTGGAATCGCGCGAGACTTTGCGAGGAGCCTCCGTGTGCCAAAAAGCGGCCGCGGGCACAACCGCGCCCAAAAATAACTGCCCGAAGGCCGGGGCGCCAAGTTCGTCCAGCGGAAAAAGCCCACAGTAACGGGTGGGCTATAGCCATGGGGGGTGGGGCTGGCCAACTTCATCCGCCGGACTCGGAATGGCGCGAGACTTTGCGAGGCACCTCCGTGTGCCAAAAATAGGCCACTGGCACAGCCGCGCCCAAAAATAACCGCCCGAAGGCCGGGGCGCCAAGTTCGTCCAGCGGAAAAAGCCCACAAAAACGGGTGGACTATAGCCTTGGGGGGTGGGGCTGGCCAACTTAGTCCGCCGGACTCGGAATGGCGTGAGACATTGCGAGGTGCCTCCGTGTGCCAACAATAGGCCGCGGGCAAAGCCGCGCCCAAAAATAACCGCCTGAAGGCTGGGGCGCCAAGTTCGTCCAGCGGAAAAAACCCACAAAAAACGGGTGGGCTATAGCCTTGGGGGGTGGGGCTGGCCAACTTCGTCCGCCGGACTCGGAATGGCGCGAGACTTTGCGAGGTCCCTCCGTGTGCCAAAAATAGGCCGCCGGAACAGCCGCGCCCAAAAATAACCGCCCGAAGGTTGGGGCGCCAAGTTCGTCCAGCGGAAAAAGGCCATAAAAACGGGTGGGCTGTAGCCGTGGGGGGTGGGGCTGGCCAACTTCGTCCGCCGGACTCGGAATGGCGAGAGACTTTGCGAGTCGCCTCCGTGTGCCAAAAATAGGCCATGGGAAGTGCCGCGCCCAAAAATAACCGCCCGAAGGCCGGGTCGCCAAGTTCATCCAGCGGAAAAAGGCCATAAAAACGGGTGGGCTGTAGCCGTGGGGGGTGGGGCTGGCCAACTTCGTCCGCCGGACTCGGAATGGCGAGAGACTTTGCGAGTCGCCTCCGTATGCCAAAAATAGGCCGCCGGAACAGCCGCGCCCAAAAATAACCGCCCGAAGGTTGGGGCGCCAAGTTCGTCCAGCGGAAAAAGGCCACAAAAACGGGTGGGCTATAGCCTTGGGGGGTGGGGCTAGCCCACTTCGTCCGCCGGATTCGGAATGGCGCGAGACTTTGCGAGGCGCCTCCGTGTGCCAAAAATAGGCCGCGGGAACAGCCGCGCCCAAAAATAACCGCCCGAAGGTTGGGGTGCGAAGTTCGTCCAGCGGAAAAGGCCACAAAAACGGGTGGGCTATAGCCTTGGGGGGTGGGGCTAGCCCACTTCGTCCGCCGGACTCGGAATGGCGCGAGACTTTGCGAGGCCCCTCCGTGTGCCAAAAATAGGCCGCGGACACAGCCGTACCCAAAAATAACCGCTCGAAGGCCGGGGCGCCAAGTTCGTCCTGCGTAAAAAGGCCACAAAAACGGGTGGGCTATAGCCTTCGGGGGTGGGGCTGGCCAACTTCATCCGCCGGACTCGGAATGGCGCGAGACTTTGCGAGGCGCCTCCGTGTGCCAAAAATAGGCCGCGGGCACAGACGCACCCAAAAATAACCTCCTGAAGGCTGGGGCGCCAAGTTCGTCCAGCGGAAAAAGGCCACAAAAACGGGTGGGCAATAGCCTTGGGGGGTGGGGCTGGCCAACTTCGTCCGCGGGACTGGGAATCGCACGAGACTTTGCGAGGTGCCTCCGTGTGCCAAAAATAGGACGCGGGCACAGCCGCGCCCAAAAATAATCGCCCGAAGGCCGGGGCGCCAAGTTCGTCCAGCGGAAAAAGCCCACAAAAACGGGTGGACTATAGCCTTGGGGGGTGGGGCTGGCGAACTTAGTCCGCCGGACTCGGAATGGCGCGAGACATTGCGAGGTGCCTCCGTGTGCCAACAATAGGCCGCGGGCAAAGCCGCGCCCAAAAATAACAGCCTGAAGGCTGGGGCGCCAAGTTCGTCAAGCGGAAAAAACCCACAAAAAACGGGTGGGCTATAGCCTTGGGGGGTGGGGCTGGCCCACTTCGTCCGCCGGACTCGGAATGGCGCAAGACTTTGCGAGGTCCCTCCGTGTGCCAAAAATAGGCCGCGGCACAGCCACGCCCAAAAATAACCGCCCGAAGGCCGGGACGCCAAGTTCGTCCAGTGGAAAAAGGCCATAAAAACGGGTGGGCTGTAGCCGTGGGGGGTGGGGCTGGCCAACTTCGTCCGCCGGACTCGGAATGGCGAGAGACTTTGCGAGGCACCTCCGTGTGCCAAAAATAGGCCGCGGGAACAGCCGCGCCCAAAAATAACCGCCCGAAGGTTGGGGCGCAAAGTTCGTCCAGCGGAAAAAGGCCACAAAAACGGGTGGGCTATAGCCTTGGGGGGTGGGGCTAGCCCACTTCGTCCGCCGGACTCAGAATGGCGCGAGACTTTGCGAGGCCCCTCCGTATGCCAAAAATAGGCCGCGGACACAGCCGCACCCAAAAATAACCTCTCGAAGGCCGGGGCGCCAAGTTCGTCCTGCGTAAAAAGGCCACAAAAACGGGTCGGCTATAGCCTTCGGGGGTGGGGCTGGCCAACTTCATCCGCCGGACTCGGAATGGCGCGAGACTTTGCGAGGTCCCTCCGTGTGCCAAAAATAGGCCGCCGGAACAGCCGCGCCCAAAAATAACCGCCCGAAGGTTGGGGCGCCAAGTTCGTCCAGCGGAAAAAGGCCATAAAAACGGGTGGGCTGTAGCCGTGGGGGGTGGGGCTGGCCAACTTCGTCCGCCGGACTCGGAATGGCGAGAGACTTTGCGAGTCGCCTCCATGTGCCAAAAATAGGCCATGGGAAGTGCCGCGCCCAAAAATAACCGCCCGAAGGCCGGGTCGCCAAGTTCATCCAGCGGAAAAAGGCCATAAAAACGGGTGGGCTGTAGCCGTGGGGGGTGGGGCTGGCCAACTTCGTCCGCCGGACTCGGAATGGCGAGAGACTTTGCGAGTCGCCTCCGTGTGCCAAAAATAGGCCGCCGGAACAGCCGCGCCCAAAAATAACCGCCCGAAGGTTGGGGCGCCAAGTTCGTCCAGCGGAAAAAGGCCACAAAAACGGGTGGGCTATAGCCTTGGGGGGTGGGGCTAGCCCACTTCGTCCGCCGGATTCGGAATGGCGCGAGACTTTGCGAGGCGCCTCCGTGTGCCAAAAATAGGCCGCGGGAACAGCCGCGCCCAAAAATAACCGCCCGAAGGTTGGGGCGCGAAGTTCGTCCAGCGGAAAAGGCCACAAAAACGGGTGGGCTATAGCCTTGGGGGGTGGGGCTAGCCCACTTCGTCCGCCGGACTCGGAATGGCGCGAGACTTTGCGAGGCCCCTCCGTGTGCCAAAAATAGGCCGCGGACACAGCCGCACCCAAAAATAACCGCTCGAAGGCCGGGGCGCCAAGTTCGTCCTGCGTAAAAAGGCCACAAAAACGGGTGGGCTATAGCCTTCGGGGGTGGGGCTGGCCAACTTCATCCGCCGGACTCGGAATGGCGCGAGACTTTGCGAGGCGCCTCCGTGTGCCAAAAATAGGCCGCGGGCACAGACGCACCCAAAAATAACCTCCTGAAGGCTGGGGCGCCAAGTTCGTCCAGCGGAAAAAGGCCACAAAAACGGGTGGGCAATAGCCTTGGGGGGTGGGGCTGGCCAACTTCGTCCGCGGGACTTGGAATCGCACGAGACTTTGCGAGGTGCCTCCGTGTGCCAAAAATAGGACGCGGGCACAGCCGCGCCCAAAAATAATCGCCCGAAGGCCGGGGCGCCAAGTTCGTCCAGCGGAAAAAGCCCACAAAAACGGGTGGACTATAGCCTTGGGGGGTGGGGCTGGCGAACTTAGTCCGCCGGACTCGGAATGGCGCGGGACATTGCGAGGTGCCTCCGTGTGCCAACAATACGCCGCGGGCAAAGCCGCGCCCAAAAATAACAGCCTGAAGGCTGGGGCGCCAAGTTCGTCAAGCGGAAAAAACCCACAAAAAACGGGTGGGCTATAGCCTTGGGGGGTGGGGCTGGCCCACTTCGTCCGCCGGACTCGGAATGGCGCAAGACTTTGCGAGGTCCCTCCGTGTGCCAAAAATAGGCCGCGGCACAGCCACGCCCAAAAATAACCGCCCGAAGGCCGGGACGCCAAGTTCGTCCAGTGGAAAAAGGCCATAAAAACGGGTGGGCTGTAGCCGTGGGGGGTGGGGCTGGCCAACTTCGTCCGCCGGACTCGGAATGGCGAGAGACTTTGCGAGGCACCTCCGTGTGCCAAAAATAGGCCGCGGGAACAGCCGCGCCCAAAAATAACCGCCCGAAGGTTGGGGCGCAAAGTTCGTCCAGCGGAAAAAGGCCACAAAAACGGGTGGGCTATAGCCTTGGGGGGTGGGGCTAGCCCACTTCGTCCGCCGGACTCAGAATGGCGCGAGACTTTGCGAGGCCCCTCCGTATGCCAAAAATAGGCCGCGGACACAGCCGCACCCAAAAATAACCGCTCGAAGGCCGGGGCGCCAAGTTCGTCCTGCGTAAAAAGGCCACAAAAACGGGTGGGCTATAGCCTTGGGGGGTGGGGCTGGCCGACTTCGTCCGCCGGACTCGGAATGGTGCGAGACTTTGCGAGGCACCTCCGTTCGCCAAAAATAGGCCGCGCGCACAGCCGCACTAAAAAATAACCACCTGAAGGCCGGGGCGCCAAGTTCGTCCAGCGGAAAAAGCCCACAAAAACGGGTGGGCTATAGCCTTGGGGGGTGGGGCTTGCCAACTTCGTCCGCCGGACTCGGAATGGCGCGAGACTTTGCGAGGCGCCTCCGTGTGCCAAAAATAGGCCGCGGGCACAGCCGCGCCCAAAAATAACCGCCTGAAGACCGGGGCGCCAAGTTCGTCCAGCGGAAAAAGCCCTCAAAAACGGGTGGACTATGGCCTTGGGGGGTGGGGCTGGCCAACTTAGTCCGCCGGACTCGGAATGGCGCGAGACATTGCGAGGTTCCTCCGTTTTCCAACAATAGGCCGTGGGCAAAGCCGCGCCCAAAAATAACCGCCTGAAGGCTGGGGCGCCAAGTTCGTCCAGCGGAAAAAACCCACAAAAAACGGGTGGGCTATAGCCTTGGGGGGTGGGGCTGGCCAACTTCGTCCGCCGGACTCGGAATGGCGCGAGACTTTGCGAGGTCCCTCCGTGTGCCAAAAATAGGCCGCGGGCACAACCGCGCCCAAAAATAACCACCCGAAGGCAGGGGCGCCAAGTTCGTCCAGCGGAAAAAGCCCACAAAAACGGGTGGGCTATAACCTTGGGGGGTGGGGCTGGCCAACTTAGTCCGCCGGACTCGGAATGGCGCGAGACTTTGCGAGGCGCCTCCGTGTGCCAAAAATAGGCCGCAGACACAGACGCGCCCAAAAATAACCGCCCGAAGGCCGGGGCGCCAAGTTCGTCCAGTGGAAAAAGGCCAGAAAAACGGGTGGGCTATAGCCTTGGGAGGTGGGGCTGGCCAACTTCGTCCGCCGGACTCGGAATGGCGCGAGACTTTGCGAGGCACCTCCGTGTACCAAAAATAGGCTGCGGGCACAGCCGCGCCCAAAAATAATGGCCTGAAGGCCGGGGCGTCAAGTTCGTCCTGCGGAAAAAAGCCACAAAAACGGGTGGGCTATAGCCTTGGGGGGCGGGGCTGGCCGACTTCGTCCGCCGGACTCGGAATGGCGTGAGACTTTGCGAGGTGCCTCCGTGTGCCAAAAAAGGCTGAGGGCACAGCCGCGCTGAAAAATAACCGCCCGAAGGCTGGGGCGCCAAGTTCGTCCAGCGGAAAAAAGCCACAAAAACGGGTGGGCTATAGCCTTGGGGGGTGGGGCTGGCCAACTTCGTCCGCCGGACTCGGAATGGCACGAGACCTTACGAGGCGCCTCCGTGTGCCAAAAATAGGCTGCGGGCGCAGCCGCACCCAAAAATAATCGCACGAAGGCCGGGGCGCCAAGTTCGTCCAACGGAAAAAGGCCACAAAAACGGGTGGGCTATAGCCTTGGGGGGTGGGGCTGGCCAACCTCGTCCGCCGGACTCGGAATGGCGCGAGACTTTGCGAGGCGCCTCTGTGTGCCAAAAATAGGCCGCGGGCGCAGCCGCGCCCAAAAAGAACCTCCCGAAGGCCGGGGCGCAAAGTTCGTCCAGCGGAAAAAGGCCACAAAAAAGGTTGGGCTATAGCCTTGGGCGGTGGGGCTGGCCAACTTCGTCCGCCGGACTCGGAATGGCGCGAGACATTGCGAGGCACCTCCGTGTGCCAAAAATAGGACGCGGGCACAGCCGCGCCCAAAAATAACCGCCCGAAGAACGGGACGCCAAGTTCGTCCAGCGGAAAAAGGCCACAAAAACGGGTGGGCTATAGCCTTCGGGGGTGGGGCTGGCCAACTTCGTCCGCTGGACTCGGAATGGCATGAGACTATTCGAGGCGCCTCCGTGTGCCAAAAATAAGCCGCGGACACAGCCGCGCCCAAAAATAACCGCCCGAAGGCCAGGGCGCCAAGTTCGTCCAGCGGAAAAAGGCCACAAAAACGGGTGGGCTATAGCCTTGGGGGGCGGGGCTGGCCAACTTCGTCCGCCGGACTCGGAATGGCGTGAGACTTTGCGAGGTGCCTCCGTGTGCCAAAAAAGGCTGAGGGCACAGCCGCGCTCAAAAATAACCGCCCGAAGGCTGGGGCGCCAAGTTCGTCCAGCGGAAAAAAGCCACAAAAACGGGTGGGCTATAGCCTTGGGGGGTGGGGCTGGCCAACTTCGTCCGCCGGACTCGGAATGGCGCGAGACTTTGGGAGGCGCCTCCGTGTGCCAAAAATAGGCTGCGGGCGCAGCCGCACCCAAAAATAATCGCCCGAAGGCCGGGGCGCCAAGTTCGTCCAGCGGAAAAAGGCCACAAAAACGGGTGGGCTATAGCCTTGGGGGGTGGGGCTGGCCAACCTCGTCCGCCGGACTCGGAATGGCGCGAGACTTTGCGAGGCGCCTCTGTGTGCCAAAAATAGGCCGCGGGCACAGCCGCGCCCAAAAAGAACCTCCCGAAGGCCGGGGCGCAAAGTTCGTCCAGCGGAAAAAGGCCACAAAAAAGGTTGGGCTATAGCCTTGGGCGGTGGGGCTGGCCAACTTCGTCCGCCGGACTCGGAATGGCGCGAGACTTTGCGAGGCGCCTCCATGTGCCAAAAATAGGTGCGGGCACAGCCGCGCCCAAAAAGAACCTCTTGAAGGGCGGGGCGCAAAGTTCGTCCAGCGGAAAAAGGCCACAAAAACGGGTGGGCTATAGCCTTGGGCGGTGGGGCTGGCCAACTTCATCCGCCGGACTCGGAATGGCGCGAGACATTGCGAGGCGCCTCCGTGTGCCAAAAATAGGCCGCGGGCACAGCCGCGCCCAAAAATAACCGCCCGAAGGCCGGGGCGCCAAGTTCGTCCAGCGGAAAAAGGCCACAAAAACGGGTGGGCTATAGCCTTGGGGGGTGGGGCTGGCCCACTTTGTCCGCCGGACTCGGAATGGCGCGAGACATTGTGAGGCACTTCCGTGTGGCAAAAATAGGGCGCGGGCACAGCTGCGCCCAAAAATAACCGCCCGAAGGCCGGGGTGCCAAGTTCGTCCAGCGGAATAAGGCCACAAAAACGGGTGGGCTATAGCCTTCGGGGGTGGGGCTGGCCAACTTCGTCCGCCGGACTGGGAATGGCACGAGCCTTTGCAAGGTACCTCCGTGTGCAAAAAATAACCCGCGGGCACAGCCGCCCCCAAAAATAACCCCCCGAAGGCCGGGGCGCCAAGTTCGTCCAGCGGAAAAAGGTCCAAAAAACGGGTGGGCTGTAGCCTTGGGGGGTGGGGCTGGCCAACTTCGTCCGCCGGACTCGGAATGGCGCGAGACTTTGCGAGGCACCTCCGTGTGCTAAAAATTGGCCACGGGCACAGCCGCGCCCAAAAATAACTGCCCGAAGCCCGGGGCGCCAAGTTCGTCCAGCCGAAAAAGACCACAAAAACGGGTGGGCTATATCCTTCGGGGGTCGGGCTGGCCAACTTCGTCCGCCGGACTCGGAATGGCGCGAGACTTTGGGAGGCGCCTCCGTGTGCCAAAAATAGGCTGCGGGCGCAGCCGCGCCCAAAAATAACCGCCCGAAGGCCGGGGCGCCAAGTTCGTCCAGCGGAAAAAGGCCACAAAAACGGGTGGGCTATAGCCTTGGGGGGTGGGGCTGGCCCACTTCGTCCGCCGGACTCGGAATGGCGCGAGACTTTGCGAGGCGCTTCCGTGTGCCAAAAATAGGCCAATGGCACAGCTGCGCCCAAAAATAACCGCCCGAAGGCCGGGGCGCCAAATTCGTCCAGCGGAAAAAGGCCACAAAAACGGGTGGGCTATAGCCTTCGGGGGTGGGGCTGGCCAACTTCGTCCGCCGGACTGGGAATGGCACGAGACTTTGCAAGGTACCTCCGTGTGCAAAAAATACCCCGCGGGCACAGCCGCCCCAAAAAATAACCCCCCGAAGGCCGTGGCGCCAAGTTCGTCCAGCGGAAAAAGGCCCAAAAAACGGGTGGGCTATAGGCTTGGGGGGTGGGGCTGGCCAACTTAGTCTGCCGGACTCGGAATGGCGCGAGACTTTGCGAGGCGCCTCCGTGTACCAAAAATAGGCCGCGGGCACAGCCGCGCCCAAAAATAACCGCCCGAAGCCCGGGGCGCCAAGTTCGTCCAGCGGAAAAAGACCACAAAAACGGGTGGGCTATATCCTTCGGGGGTCGGGCTGGCCAACTTCGTCCGCCGGACTCGGAATGGCGCGAGACTTTGCGAGGCGCCTCCGTGTGCCAAAAATAGGCCGCGGGCACAGCCGCGCCCAAAAATAACCGCCCGAAGGCCGGCGCGCCAAGTTCGTCCAGCGGAAAAAGGCCACAAAAACGTGTGGGCTATAACCTTGGGCGGTGGGGCTGGCCAACTTCGTCCCCCGGACTCGGAATACTGCGACACTTTGCGAGATGCCTCCGTGTGCCAAAATTAGGCTGCGGGCACAGCCCCGCCCAAAAATAACCGCCCGAAGGCCGGGGCGCCAAGTTCGTCCAGCGGAAAAAGGCCCAAAAAACGGGCGGGCTATAGCCTTGGGGGGTGGGGCTGGCCCACTTCATCCGCCGGACTCGGAATGGCGCGAGACTTTGCGAGACGCCTCCGTGTGCCAAAAATAGGCTGCGGACACAGCCACGCCCAAAAATAACCGCCCGAAGGCCGGGGCGCCAAGTTCGTCCAGCGGAAAAAGGCCCAAAAAACGGGTGGGCTATAGCCTTCGGGGGTGGGGCTGACCAACTTCGTCCGCCGGACTCGGAATGGCGCGAGACTTTCCGAGGCCCCTCCGTGTGCCAAAAATAGGCCGCGGGCACAGCTGCGCCCAACAATAACGGCCCGAAGGCCGGGGCGCCAAGTTCGTCCAGCGGAAAAAGGCCACAAAAACGGGTGGGCTATAGCCTTGGGGGGTGGGGCTGGCCCACTTCGTCCGCCGGACTCGGAAGGGCGCAAGACTTTGTGAGGCACCTCCGTGTGCCAAAAATAGGCCGCGGGCACAGCTGCGCACAAAAATAACCGCCCGAAGGCCGGGCCGCCAAGTTCGTCCAGCGGAAAAAGGCCACAAAAACGGGTGGGCTATAGCCTTGGGGGGTGGGGCTGGCCCACTTCGTCCGCCGGACTCGGAAGGGCGCGAGACTTTGCGAGACGCCTCCGTGTGCCAAAAATAAGCTGCGGACACAGCCACGCCGAAAAATAACTGCCCGAAGGCCGGGGCGACAAGTTCGCCAGCGGAAAAAGGCCACAAAAACGGGTGGGCTATAGCGTTGGCGGGTGGGGCTGGCCGACTTCGTCCGCCGCACTCGGAATGGCGCTAGAATTTGCAAGGTGCCTCCGTGTGCCAAAAATAGGCCGCGGGCACAGCCGTGACCAAAAATAACCGCCCGAGGGCCGGGGCGCCAAGTTTGTCCAGCGGAAAATGGCCACAAAAACGGGTGGGCTATAGCCTTGGGGGGTGGGGCTGGCCAACTTCGTCCGCCGGACTCGGAATTGGGCGAGACTTTGCGAGGTGTCTCCGTGTTCCAAAAATAGGCCGCGGGCATAGCCGCGCCCAAAAATAACCGCCCGAAGAACGGGACGCCAAGTTCGTCCAGCGGGAAAAGGCCACAAAAACGGGTGGGCTATAGCCATGGGGGGTGGGGCTGGCCAACTTCGTCCGCCGGACTCGGAATGGCGCGAGACCTTGCGAGGTGCCTCCGTGTACCAAAAATTGGCCGTGGGCACAGCCGCGCCCAAAAATAACAACCCGAAGGCCGGGGCGCCAAGTTCGTCCAGCGGAAAAAGCCCACAAAAACGGGTGGGCTATAGCCTTGGGGGGTGGGGCTGGCCAACTTCGTCCGCCGGACTCGGAATGGCGCGAGACTTTGCGAGATGCCTCCGTGTGCCGAAAATAGGCTGTGGGCACAGCCGCGCCCAAAAATAACCACCCGAAGGCCGGGGCGCCAAGTTCGTCCAGCGGAAAAAGGCCACAAAAACGGGTGGACTATAGCCTTGGGGGTGGGGCTGGCCGACTTCCTTCGCCGGACTCGGAATGGCGCGAGACTTTGCGAGGCACCTCCGTGTGCCAAAAATTGGCCGCGGCCATTGCCGCGCCCAAAAATAACTGCCCGAAGGCCGGGGCGCCCAGTTCGTCCCGCGGAAAAAGCCCACAAAAACGGGCGGGCTATAGCCTTGGGGGGTCGGGTTGGCCGACTTCGTCCGCCGGACTCGGAATGGCGCGAGACTTTGCGAGGAGCCTTCGTGTGCCAAAAATAGGCCGCGGACACAGCCGCTCCAAAAAATAACCGCCCGAAGGCCGGGGCGCCAAGTTCGCCCAGCGGAAAAAGGCCACAAAAACGGGTGGGCTATAGCCTTGGGGGGTGGGGCTGGCCAACATCGTCCGCCGGACTCGGAATGGCGCGAGACTTTGCGAGATGTCTCCGTGTGCCAAAAATAGGCTGTGGGCACAGCCGCGCCCAAAAATAACCGCCCGAAGGCCGGGGCGCCAAGTTCGTCCAGCGGAAAAAGGCCACAAAAACGGGTGGGCTACAGCCTTGGGGGGTCGGGCTGGTCTACTTCGTCCGCCGAACTCGGAATGGCGCGAAACTTTGCGAGGCACCTCCGTGTGCCAAAAATAGGCGGCGGGCACAGCCGCTCCCAAAAATAACCGCCCGAAGTCCAGGGCGCCAAGTTCATCCAGCGGAAAAAGGCCCAAAAAACGGGTGGGCTATGGCCTGGGGGGGTGGGGCTGGCCAACTTCGTCCGCCGGACTCGGAATGGCCCGAGACTTTGCGAGGCGCCTCCGTGTGCCAAAAATATGCCGCGGGCACAGCCTCGCCCAAAAATAACTGCCCGAAGGCCGGGGCGCCAAGTTTGTCCAGCAGAAAAAGGCCACAAAAACGGGTGGGCTATAGCCTTGGGGGGTGGGGCTGGCCAACTTCGTCCGCCGGACTCGGAATGGCCCGAGACTTTGCAAGGCACCTCCGTGAGCCAAAAATAGGCCGCGGGCACAGCCGCGCCCAAAAATAACCGCCCGAAGGCCGGGGCGCCAAGTTTGTCCAGCGGAAAAAGGCCACAAAAACGGGTGCGCTATAGCCTAGTGGGGTGGGGCTGGCCCACTTTGTCCGCCGGACTCGGAATGGCACGAGACTTTGCAAGGCGTCTCCGTGTGCCAAAAATAGGCCGCGGGCACAGCCGCGCCCAAAAATAACTGGCCGAAGGCCGGGGCGCCAAGTTCGTCCAGCGGAAAAAGCCCACAAAAATGGGTGGGCTATAGCCTTGGGGGGTGGGGCTGGCAGACTTCGTCCGCCGGACTCGGAATGGCGCGAGACTTTGCGAGGCACCTTCTTGTGCCAAAAATAGGCCGCGGGCACAGCCGCGCCTAAAAATAACCGCCCGAAGGCCGGAGGGCCAAGTTCGTCCAGCGGAAAAAGCCCACAAAAACGGGTGGGTATAGCTTTGGGGGGTGTGGCGGGCCAACTTCGTCCGCCGGACTCGGAATGGCGCGAGACTTTGTGAGGGGCCTCCGTGTGCCAAAAATAGGCCGCGGGCTAAGCCGCGCCCAAAAATAACCGCCCGAAGGCCGGGGCGGCAAGTTCGTCCAGCGGAAAAAGGCCACAAAAACGGGTGGGCTATAGCCTTGGGGGGTGGGGCTGGCCAACTTCGTCCGCCGGACTCGGAATGGCGCGAGACTTTGCGAGGGGCCTCCGTGTGCAAAAAATCGGCCGCGGACAAAGCCGCACCCAAAAATAACCGCCCGAAGGCCGGGGCGCCAAGTTCGTCTAGCGGAAAAAGGCTACAAAAACGAGTGGGCTATAGCCTTGGGGGGTGGGCCTGGCCAGCTTCGTCCGCCGGACTCGGAATGGCGCGAGACTTTGCGAGGTGCCTCCGTGTGCAAATAATAGGCCACGGGCACAGCCGCGCCCAAATATAACCGCCCGAAGGCCGGGGCGCCATGTTCGTCCAGCGGAAAAAGCCCACAAAAACGGGTGGGCTATAGCCTTGGGGGGTGGGGCTGGCCGACTTCGTCCGCCGGACTCGGAATGGCGCGAGACTTTACGAGGCGCCTTCGTGTGCCAAAAATAGGCCGCGGGCACAGCCGCGCCTAAAAATAACCGCCCGAAGGCCGGGGCGCCAAGTTCGTCGAGCGGAAAAAGGCCACAAAAACGGGTGGGCTATAGCTTTGGGGGGTGGGGCGGGCCAACTTCGTCCGCCGGACTCGGAATGGCGCGAGACTTTGCGAGGGGCCTCCGTGTGCCAAAAATAGGCCGCGGGCAAAGCCGCGCCCAAAAATAACCGCCCGAAGGCCGGGGCGGCAAGTTCGTCCAGCGGAAAAAGGCCACAAAAACGGGTGGGCTATAGCCTTGGGGGGTGGGGCTGGCCCACTTCGTCCGCCGGACTCGGAATGGCGCGAGACTTTGTGAGGTACCTCCGTGTGCGAATAATAGGCCACGGGCAGAGCCGTGCCCAAATATAACCGCCCGAAGGCCGGGGCGCCATGTTCGTCCAGCGGAAAAAGCCCACAAAAACGGGTGGACTATAGCCTTGGGGGGTGGGGCTGGCCAGCATCGTCCGCAGGACTCGGAATGCTGCGAGTCTTTACGAGGGGCCTCCGTGTGCCAAAAATAGGCCGCAGGTAATGCCGCGCCCAAAAATAACTGCTCGAAGGCCGGGGCGCAAAGTTCGTCCAGCGAAAAAAGGCCACAAAAACGGGTGGGCTACAGCCTTGGGGGGTGGGGCTGGCCCACTTCGTCCGCCGGACTCAGAATGCCACGAGTCTTTTCGAGGGGCCTCCGTGTGCCAAAAATAGGCAGCGGGCAAAGCGGCGCCCAAAAATAACAGCCCGAAGGCCGGGGCGCCAAGTTCGTCCAGCGAAAAATGGCCACAAAAACGGGTGGGCTATAGCCTTGGGGGGTGGGGCTGGCCAACTTCGTCCGCCGGACACGGAATGCCCCGAGACTTTGCGAGGGGCCTCCGTGTGCCAAAAATAGGCCACGGGCAAAGCCGCGCAGAAAAATAACCACCCGAAGGCCGGGGCGCCAAGTTCGTCCAGCGGAAAAAGGCCACAAAAACGGGTGGGCTATAGCTTTGGGGGGGTGGGGCTGGCCCACTTCGTTCGCCGGACTCGGAATGCCGCGAGACTTTGCGAGGGGCCTCCGTGTGCCAAAAATAGGCCGCGGGCAAAGCCGCACCCAAAAATAACCGCCCGAAGGCCGGGGCGCGAAGTTCGTCCAGCGGAAAAAGGCCACAAAAACGGGTGGGCTATAGCCTTGGGGGGTGGGGCTCGCCAACTTCGTCCGCCGGACTCGGAATTCCGCGAGAATTTGTGAGGGGCCTCCGTGTACCAAAAATAGTCCGCGGGCAAAGCCGCACCCAAAAATAACTGCCCGATGGCGGGGGCGCCAAGTTCGTCCAACGGAAAAAGGCCACAAAAACGGGTGGGCTATAACATTGGGGGATGGGGCTGGCCAACTTCGTCTGCCGGACTCGGAATGCCGCGAGACTTTGCGAGGGGCCTCTGTGTACCAAAAATAGGCCGTGGGCAAGGCAGCGCCCAAAATTAACCGCCCGAAGGCCGGGGCGCCAAGTTCGTCCAGCGGAAAAAGGCCACAAAAACGGGTGGGCTATAGCCTTGGCGGCTGGGGCTGGCCCACTTCGTCCACCGGGCTCGGAATACCGCGCGACTTTGCGAGGGGCCTCCGTGTGCCAAAAAAAGGATGCGGGCAAAGCCGCGCCCAAAAATAACCGCCCGAAGGCCGGGGCGCCAAGTTCGTCCAGCGGAAAAAGGCCACAAAAACGGGTAGGCTATAGCATTGGGGGGTGGGGCTGGCCCACTTCGTCCGCCGGACTCGGAATGCCGCGAGACTTTGCGAGGGGCCTCCGTGTGCCAAAAATAGTCCACGGCCAAAGCCACACCCAAAAATAACCGCCCGAAGGCCGGGGCGCCAAGTTCGTCCAGCGGAAAAAGGCCACAAAAACGGGTGGGTTATAGCCTTGGCGGCTGGGGCTGGCCCACTTCGTCCACCGGGCTCAGAATACCGCGCGACTTTGCGAGGGGCCTCCGTGTGCCAAAAATAGGATGCGGGCAAAGCCGCGCCCAAAAATAACCGCCCGAAGGCCGGGGCGCCAAGTTCGTCCAGCGGAAAAAGGCCACAAAAACGGGTGGGCTATAGCCTTGGGGGGTGGGGCTGGCCCACTTCGTCCGCCGGACTCGGAATGCCGCGAGACTTTGCGAGGGGCCTCCGTGTGCCAAAAATAGTCCGCGGGCAAAGCCGCACCCAAAAATAACTGCCCGATGGCGGGGGCACCAAGTTCGTCCAACGGAAAAAGGCCACAAAAACGGGTGGGCTATAACATTGGGGGATGGGGCTGGCCAACTTCGTCTGCCGGACTCGGAATGCCGCGAGACTTTGCGAGGGGCCTCTGTGTACCAAAAATAGGCCGTGGGCAAGGCAGCGCCCAAAAATAACCAACCAAAGGCCGGGGCGCCAAGTTCGTCCAGCGGAAAAAGGCCACAAAAACGGGTGGGCTATAGCCTTGGCGGCTGGGGCTGGCCAACTTCGTCCGCCGGACTCGGAATGGCGCGAGACTTTGTGAGGTGACTCCGTGTGCCAAAAATAGGCCGTGGACACTGCCGTGCCCAAAAATAACCGCCCGAAGGCCGGGGCGCCAGGATCGTCCAGCGGAAAAAGGCCACAAAAACGGGTGGGCTATAGCCTTCGGGGGTGGGGCTGGCCAACTTCGTCCGCCGGACTAGGAATGGTGCGAGAGTTTGCGAGTCGCCTCCGTGTGCCAAAAATAGGCTGCGGGCACAGACGCGCGCAAAAATAACCGCCCGAAGGCCGGGGCGCCAAGTTCGTCCAGCGGAAAAAGCCCACAAAAACGGGTGGTCTATAGCCTTGGGCGGTGGGGCTGGCCAACTTCGTCCGCCGGACTCGGAATGGTGCGAGACTTTGCGAGGCACCACCATGTCCCAAAAATAGGCCGCAGACACAGCCTTGCCCAAAAATAACCGCCCGAAGGCCGGGGCGCCAAGTTCGTCCAGCGGAAAAAGGCCACAAAAACGGGTGGGCTATAGCCTTGGCGGCTGGGGCTGGCCCACTTCGTCCGCCGGACACGGAATGCAGCGAGACTTTGCGAGGGACCTCCGTGCGCCAAAAATAGGCCGCGGTCCAAGCCGCGCCCAAAAATAACCGCCCGAAGGCCGGGGCGCCAAGTTCGTGCAGCGGAAAAAGGCCACAAAAACGGGTGGGCTATAGCCTTGGGGGGTGAGGCAGGCTAACTTCGTCCGCCAGACACGTGATGCTGCGAGACCTTGAGAGGGGCCTCCGTGTGCCAAAAATAGGCTGCGGGCAAAGCCGTACCCAAAAATAACGGCCCGAAGGCCGGGGTACCAAGTTCGTCCAGCGGAAAAAGGCCACAAAAACGGGTGGGCTATAGCCTTGGGGGGTGGGGCAGGCCAACTTCGTCCGCCGGACTCGGAATGCCGCGAGACTTTGCGAGGGGCCTCAGTATGCCAAATATAGGCTGCAGGCAAAGCCGCGCCGAAAAATAACCGCCCGAAGGCCGGGGCGCCAAGTTCGTCCAGCGGAAAAAGGCCACAAAAACGGGTGGGCTAGAGCCTTGGGGGGTGGGGCAGGCCAACTTCGTCCGCCGGACTCGGAATGCCGTGAGACTTTACGAGGGGCCTCCGTGTACCAAAAATAGGCCGCGGGCAAAGCCGCGCCCAAAAATAACCGTCTGAAGGCCGGGGCCCCAAGTTCGTCCATCGGAAAAAGGCCACAAAAACGGGTGGGCTTTAGCCTTGGGGGGTGGGGCTGGCCAACTTCGCCGCCGGACTCGGAATGCCGCTAGACTTTGCGAACGGCCTCCGTGTGCCAAAAATAGGCTGCGGGCAAAGCCGCACCCAAAAATAACTGCCCGAAGGCTGGGCCGTCAAGTTCGTCCAGCGGAAAAAGGTCACAAAAACGGGTGGGCTATAGCCTTGGGGGGTGGGGCTGGCCAACTTCGTCTGCCGGACTCGGAATGCTGGGAGACTTTGCGAGGGGCCTCCGTGTGCCAAAAATAGGCCGCGGACAAAGCCGCGCGCAAAAATAACCGCCCGTAGGCCGGGGCGCCAAGTTCGTCCAGCGGAAAAAGGCCACAAAAACGGATGGGCTATGGCCTTGGGGGGTGGGGCTGGCCCACTTTGTCCGCCGGACTCGGAATGCCACGAGACTTTGTGGGGGGCCTCCGTGTGCAAAAAATAGGCCGCGGGCAATGCCGCGCCCAAAAATAACAGCCCGAAGGCCGGGGCGCCAGGTTCGTCCAGCGGAAAAAGGCCACAAAAATGGGTGGGCTATAGCCTTGGGGGGTGGGGCTGGCCCACTTTGTCCGCCGGACTCGGAATGCAGCGAGACTTTGCGAGGGATCTCCGTGTGCCAAAAATAGGCCGCGGTCAAAGCCGCGCGCAAAAATAACCGCCCGTAGGCCGGGGCGCCAAGTTCGTCCAGCGGAAAAAGGCCACAAAAACGGATGGGCTATGGCCTTGGGGGGTGGGCCTGGCCCACTTTGTCCGCCGGACTCGGAATGCCGCGAGACTTTGTGAGGGGCCTCCGTGTGCCAAAAATAGGCCGCGGGCAATGCCGCGCCCAAAAATAACCGCCCGAAGGCCGGGGCGCCTGGTTCGTCCAGCGGAAAAAGGCCACAAAAACGGGTGGGCTATAGCCTTGGGGGGTGGGGCTGGCCCACTTCGTCCGCCGGACTCGGAATGCAGCGAGAATTTGCGAGGGACCTCAGTGTGCCACAAATAGGCCGCGGTCAAATCCGCGCCCAAAAATAACTGCCCGAAGGCCGGGGCGCCAAGTTCGTCCAACGGAAAAAGGCCACAAAAACGGGTGGGCTATAGCCTTGGGGGATGGGGCAGGCCAGCTTCGTCCGCCGGACTCGGAATGCCGTGAGACTTTGCGAGGGGCATCCGTGTACCAAAAATAGGCCGCGGGCAAAGCCGCGCCCGAAAATAACCGCCTGAAGGCCGGGGCCCCAAGTTCGTCCAACGGAAAAAGGCCACAAAAACGGATGGGCTATGGCCTTGGGGGGTGGGGCTGGCCAACTTCGTATGCCGGACTCGGAATGCCGCGAGACTTTCAGAGGGGCCTCCGTGTGCCAAAAATAGGCCGCGGACAAAGCCGCGCCCAAAAGCAACCGCCCAAAGGCTGGGGCACCAAGTTCGTCCTGCGGAAAAAGGCCACAAAAACGGGTGGGCTATTTCCTTGGGGGGTGGGGCTGGCCAACTTTGTCCGCCGGACTCGGAATACCGCGAGACTTTGCGAGGGGCCTCCATGTGCGAAAAATAACCGCCCGAAGGACGGGGCGCCAAGTTCGTCCAGCGGAAAAAGGCCACAAAAAAGGGTGGGCTATTGCCTTGGGGGGTGGGGCTGACCAACTTCGTCCGCCGGACTCGGAATGCTGCGAGACTTTTCGAGGGGCCTCCGTGTTCCAAAAATAGGCTGTGACCAAGTCGCGCACAAAAATAACAGCCCGAAGGCCGGGGCGCCTAGTTCGTCCAGCGGAAAAAGGCCACAAAAATGGGTGGGCTATAGCCTTGGGGGGTGGGGCTGGCCCACTTTGTCCGCCGGACTCGGAATGCAGCGAGACATTGCGAGGGACCTCCGTGTGCCAAAAATAGGCCGCGGTCAGAGCCGCACCCAAAAATAACCGCCCGAAGGCCGGGGCGCCAAGTTCGTGCAGCGGAAAAAGGCCACAAAAACGGGTGGGCTATAGCCTTGGGGGGTGGGCCTGGCCCACTTTGTCCGCCGGACTCGGAATGCCACGAGACTTTGTGAGGGGCCTCCGTGTGCAAAAAATAGGCCGCGGGCAATGCCGCGCCCAAAAATAACAGCCCGAAGGCCGGGGCGCCAGGTTCGTCCAGCGGAAAAAGGCCACAAAAACGGGTGGGCTATAGCGTTGGGGGGTGGGGCTGGCCCACTTCGTCCGCCGGACATGGAATGCAGCGAGACTTTGCGAGGGACCTCCGTGCGCCAAAAATAGGCCGTGGTCAAAGCCGCGCCCAAAAATAACCGGCCGAAGGCCGGGGCGCCAAGTTCGTGCAGCGGAAAAAGGCCACAAAAACGGGTGGGCTATAGCCTTGGGGGGTGAGGCAGGCTAACTTCGTCCGCCGGACACGTGATGCTGCGAGACCTTGAGAGGGGCCTCCGTGTGCCAAAAATAGGCTGCGGGCAAAGCCGTACCCAAAAATAACGGCCCGAAGGCCGGGGTACCAAGTTCGTCCAGCGGAAAAAGGCCACAAAAACGGGTGGGCTATAGCCTTGGGGGGTGGGGCAGGCCAACTTCGTCCGCCGGACTCGGAATGCCGCGAGACTTTGCGAGGGGCCTCAGTATGCCAAATATAGGCTGCAGGCAAAGCCGCGCCGAAAAATAACCGCCCGAACGCCGGGGCGCCAAGTTCGTCCAGCGGAAAAAGGCCACAAAAACGGGTGGGCTAGAGCCTTGGGGGGTGGGGCAGGCCAACTTCGTCCGCCGGACTCGGAATGCCGTGAGACTTTACGAGGGGCCTCCGTGTACCAAAAATAGGCCGCGGGCAAAGCCGCGCCCAAAAATAACCGTCTGAAGGCCGGGGCCCCAAGTTCGTCCATCGGAAAAAGACCACAAAAACGGGTGGGCTTTAGCCTTGGGGGGTGGGGCTGGCCAACTTCGCCGCCGGACTCGGAATGCCGCTAGACTTTGCGAGCGGCCTCCGTGTGCCAAAAATAGGCTGCGGGCAAAGCCGCACCCAAAAATAACTGCCCGAAGGCTGGGCCGTCAAGTTCGTCCAGCGGAAAAAGGCCACAAAAACGGGTGGGCTATAGCCTTGGGGGGTGGGGCTGGCCAACTTCGTCTGCCGGACTCGGAATGCTGGGAGACTTTGCGAGGGGCCTCTGTGTGCCAAAAATAGGCCGCGGACAAAGCCGCGCGCAAAAATAACCGCCCGTAGGCCGGGGCGCCAAGTTCGTCCAGCGGAAAAAGGCCACAAAAACGGATGGGCTATGGCCTTGGGGGGTGGGGCTGGCCCACTTTGTCCGCCGGACTCGGAATGCCGTGAGACTTTGTGAGGGGCCTCCGTGTGCCAAAAATAGGCCGCGGGCAATGCCGCGCCCAAAA
This sequence comes from Citrus x changshan-huyou, assembly GCA_039657385.1. Taxonomy (NCBI): domain Eukaryota; kingdom Viridiplantae; phylum Streptophyta; class Magnoliopsida; order Sapindales; family Rutaceae; genus Citrus; species Citrus x changshan-huyou. Next base: position 1,340,786 of record JBCGBO010000016.1, read on the forward strand.
ATAACCGCCCGAAGGCCGGGGCGCCTGGTTCGTCCAGCGGAAAAAGGCCACAAAAACGGGTGGGCTATAGCCTTGGGGGGTGGGGCTGCCCCACTTCGTCCGCCGGACTCGGAATGCAGCGAGACTTTGCGAGGGACCTCAGTGTGCCACAAATAGGCCGCGGTCAAATCCGCGCCCAAAAATAACTGCCCGAAGGCCGGGGCGCCAAGTTCGTCCAACGGAAAAAGGCCACAAAAACGGGTGGGCTATAGCCTTGGGGGATGGGGCAGGCCAGCTTCGTCCGCCGGACTCGGAAGGCCGTGAGACTTTGCGAGGGGCATCCGTGTACCAAAAATAGGCCGCGGGCAAAGCCGCGCCCGAAAATAACCGCCTGAAGGCCGGGGCCCCAAGTTCGTCCAACGGAAAAAGGCCACAAAAACGGATGGGCTATGGCCTTGGGGGGTGGGGCTGGCCAACTTCGTATGCCGGACTCGGAATGCCGCGAGACTTTCAGAGGGGCCTCCGTGTGCCAAAAATAGGCCGCGGGCAAAGTTGCACCCAAAAATAAACGACCGAAGGCCGGGGCGCCAAGTTCGTCCACCGGAAAAAGGCCCCAGAAACGGGTGGGCTATAGCCTTGGGGGGTGGGGCTGGCCAACTTCGTCCGCCGGACTCGGAATGCCGCGAGACTTTGGGAGGGGCCTCCGTGTGCCAAAAATAGGCTGCGGGCAAAGCCGCGCCGAAAAATAACCACCCGAAGGCCGGGGCGGCATGTTCGTCCAGCGGAAAAAGGCCACAAAAACGGGTGGGCTATAGCCTTGGCGGGTGGGGCTGGCCGGCTTCGTCCGCCGGACTCGGAATGCCGGGAGACTTTACGAGGGGCCTCCGTGTGCCAAAAATAGCCCGCGGGCAAAGCCGCGGCCAAAAATAACCGCCCGACGGCAGGGGCGCCAAGTTCGTCCAGCGGAAAAAGGCCACAAAAACGGGTGGGCTATAGCCTTGGGGGCTGGGGCTGGCAAACTTCGTCCGCCGCACTCGGAATGCTGCGAGACTTTGCGAGGGGCCTCCGTGTGCCAAACATAGGCCGCAGGCAAAGCCGTGCCCAAAAATAACCGCCCGAAGGCCGTGGCGCCAAGTTCGTCCAGCGGAAAAAGGCCACAAAAACGGGTGGGCTATAGCGTTGGGGGGTGGGTCTGGCCAACTTCGTCCGCCGGACTCGGAATGCCGCGAGACTTTGCGAGGGGCCTCCGTGTACCAAAAATAGGCTGCGGGCAAAGCCGCCCCCAAAAATAACCGCCCGAAGGCCGGGCCGCCAAGTTCGTCCAGCGGAAAAAGGCCACAAAAATGGGTGGGCAATAGCCTTGGGGGGTGGGGCTGGCCAACTTCGTCCGCTGGACTCGCAATGCTGCGAGACTTTCTGAGGGGCCTCCATGGGCCAAAAATAGGCCGCGGTCAAAGCCACGTCCAAAAATATCCGCCCAAAGGCAGGGGTACCAAGTTCGTCCGGCGGAAAAAGGGCACAAAAACGGGTGGGCTATAGCCTTGGGGGGTGGGGCTGGCCAACTTCGTCCGCCGGACTTGGAATGGCTCGAGACTTTGTGAGGGGCCTCCGTGTGCCAAAAATAGGCCGCGGCCAAAGTCGCGCCCAAAACTAACCGCCCGAAGGGCGGGGCGCCCAGTTCGTCCAGCGGAAAAAGGAAACAAAAATGGGTGGGCTATAGCCTTGGGGGGTGGGGCTGGCCAACTTCGTCCGCCGGACTCGGAATGCTGCGAGACTTTTCGAGGGGCCTCCGTGTCCCAAAAATAGGACGCGGGCAAAGCCGCGCCCAAAAATAACCGCCCGAAGGCCGGGGCGCCAAGTTCGTCCAGCGGAAAAAGGCCTCAAAAAAGGGTGGGCTATTGCCTTGGGGGGTGGGGCTGACCAACTTAGTCCGCCGGACTCGGAATGCCATGAGACTTTGCGAGGGGACTCCGTGTGCCAAAAATAGGCCGCGCCCAAAAGTAACCGCCCGAAGGCCGGGGCGCCCAGTTCGTCCAGCGGAAAAAGGCCACAAAAACGGTTGGGCTATAGCCTTGGGGGGTGGGGCTGGCAAATTCGTCCGCCGGACTCGGAATGCCGCGAGACTTTGCGAGGGGCCTCCGTGTGCCAAAAATAGGCCGTGGGTAAAACCGCGTCCAAAAATAACCGCCCGAAGGCCGGGGCGCCAAGTTCGTCCAGCGGAAAAAGGCCACAAAAACGGGTGGGCTATAGCCTTGGGGGGTGGGGCTGGCCAACTTCGTCCGCCGGACTCGGAATGCCGCGAGATTTTTGTGAGGGGCCTCCGTGTGCCAAAAATAGGCCGCGGGCAAAGTTGCACCCAAAAATAAACGACCGAAGGCCGGGGCGCCAAGTTCGTCCACCGGAAAAAGGCCCCAGAAACGGGTGGGCTATAGCCTTGGGGGGTGGGGCTGGCCAACTTCGTCCGCCGGACTCGGAATGCCGCGAGACTTTGGGAGGGGCCTCCGTGTGCCAAAAATAGGCTGCGGGCAAAGCCGCGCTGAAAAATAACCACCCGAAGGCCGGGGCGGCATGTTCGTCCAGCGGAAAAAGGCCACAAAAACGGGTGGGCTATAGCCTTGGCGGGTGGGGGTGGCCGGCTTCGTCCGCCGGACTCGGAATGCCGGGAGACTTTACGAGGGGCCTCCGTGTGCCAAAAATAGCCCGCGGGCAAAGCCGCGGCCAAAAATAACCGCCCGACGGCAGGGGCGCCAAGTTCGTCCAGCGGAAAAAGGCCACAAAAACGGGTGGGCTATAGCCTTGGGGGCTGGGGCTGGCAAACTTCGTCCGCCGCACTCGGAATGCCGCGAGACTTTGCGAGGGGCCTCCGTGTGCCAAACATAGGCCGCAGGCAAAGCCGTGCCCAAAAATAACCGCCCGAAGGCCGTGGCGCCAAGTTCGTCCAGCGGAAAAAGGCCACAAAAACGGGTGGGCTATAGCGTTGGGGGGTGGGGCTGGCCAACTTCGTCCGCCGGACTCGGAATGCCGCGAGACTTTGCGAGGGGCCTCCGTGTACCAAAAATAGGCCGCGGGCAAAGCCGCCCCCAAAAATAACCGCCCGAAGGCCGGGCCGCCAAGTTCGTCCAGCGGAAAATGGCCACAAAAACGGGTGGGCATTAGCCTTGGGGGGTGGGGCTGGCCAACTTCGTCCGCTGGACTCGGAATGCTGCGAGACTTTGTGAGGGGCCTCCATGTGCCAAAAATAGGCCGCGGTCAAAGCCACGTCCAAAAATATCCGCCCGAAGGCAGGGGTACCAAGTTCGTCCGGCGGAAAAAGGCCACAAAAACGGGTGGGCTATAGCCTTGGGGGGTGGGGCTGGCCAACTTCGTCCGCCGGACTTGGAATGGCTCGAGACTTTGCGAGGGGCCTCCGTGTGCCAAAAATAGGCCGCGGCCAAAGTCGCGCCCAAAACTAACCGCCCGAAGGGCGGGGCGCCCAGTTCGTCCAGCGGAAAAAGGAAACAAAAATGGGTGGGCTATAGCCTTGGGGGGTGGGGCTGGCCAACTTCGTCCGCCGGACTCGGAATGCGGTGAGATTTTGCGAGGGGCCTCCGTATGCCAAAAATAGGCCGCGGGCACAGCCGCGTCCAAAAATAACTGCCCGAAGGCCGGGGCGGCAACTTCGTCCAGCGGAAAAAGGCCACAAAAACGGGTGGGCTATAGCCTTGGGGGGTGGGGCTGGCCAACTTCGTCCGCCGGACTCGGAATGCCGCAAGACATTGCGAGGCGCCTCCATGTACCAAAAATAGGCCGCGGGCACAGCCGCGCCCAAAAATAACTGCCCGAAGGCCGGGGCGCCAAGTTCATCCAGCGGAAAAAGGCCACAAAAACGGGTGGGCTATAGCCTTGGCGGGTGGGGCTGGCCAACTACGTCCGCCGGACTCGGAATGGCGCGAGACTTTGTGAGGCACCTCCGTGTGCCAAAAATAGGCCGCGGGCACAGCCGTGCCCAAAAATAACCGCCCGAAGGCCGGGGCGCCAAGTTCGTCCAGCGGAAAAATGCCACAAAAACGGGTGGGCTATAGCCTTGGGGGGTGGGGCTGGCCAACATCGTCCGCCGGACTCGGAATGGCGTGAGACTTTGCAAGGCACCTCCGTGTGCCAAAAAGTGGACGTGGGCATAGCCGCGCCCAAAAATAACCGCCCGAAGGCCGGGGCGCCAAGTTCGTCCAGCGGAAAAAGGCCACAAAAACGGGTGGGCTATAGCCTTGGGGGGTGGGGCTGGCCGACTTCGTCCGTCGGACTCGGAATGGCGCGAGACTTTTCGAGGAGCTCCCATGTGCCAAAAATAGGCCGCGGGCGCAGCCACGCCCAAAAATAACCGCCCGAAGGCCGGGGCGCCAAGTTCGTCCAGCCGAAAAAGGCCACCAAAACGGGCGGGCTATAGCCATGGGGGGTGGGGCTGGCCAACTTCGTCCGGCGGACTAGGAATAGTGCGAGACTTTGCGAGGCACCTCCGTGCGCCAAAAATAGGCCACGGGCACAGCCATGTCCAAAAAGAACCGCCCGAAGGCCGGGGCGCCAAGTTCGTCCAGCGGAAAAAGCCCACAAAAATGGGTGCGCTATGGGCTTGGGGGGTGGGGCTGGCCAACTTCGTCCGCCGGGCTCGGAATGGCACGAGACTTTGCGAGCCGCCTCCGTGTGCCAAAAATAGGCCGCGGGCACAGCCGTGCCCAAAAATAACTGGCCGAAGTCGGGGCGCCAAGTTCGTCCAGCGGAAAAAGCCCACAAAAACGGGTGGGTTATAGCCTTGGGGGGTGGGGCTGGCCAACTTCGTCCACTGGTCTCGGAATGGCGCGATACTTTGCGAGGCGCCTCCGTGTGCCAAAAATAGGCCGTGGGCACAGCCGTGCCCAAAAATAACCGCCCGAAGGCCGGGGCGCCAAGTTCGTCCAGCGGAAAAATGCCACAAAAACGGGTGGGCTATAGCCTTGGGGGGTGGGGCTGGCCAACTTCGTCCGGCGGACTCGGAATGGCGTGAGACTTTGCAAGGCGCCTCCGTGTGCCAAAAAGTGGCCGTGGACGTAGCCGCGCCCAAAAATAACCACCCGAAGGCCGGGGCGCCAAGTTCGTCTTGCAGAAAAAGCCCACAAAAACGGGTGGGCTATAGCCTTGGGGGGTGGGGCAGGCCAACTTCTTCCGCTGGTCTCGGAATGGCGCGATACTTTGCGAGGCGCCTTCGTGTGCCAAAAATAGGCCGCAGGCACAGCCGTGGTTAAAAATAACCGCCCGAAGGCCAGGGCGCCAAGTTCGTCCAGCCGAAAAAGGCCACCAAAACGGGTGGGCTATTGCCTTGGGGGGTGGGGCAGGCCAACTTCGTCCGGCGGACTAGGAATAGTGCGAGACTTTGCGAGGCACCTCCGTGTGCCAAAAATAGGCCGCGGACACAGCCGCGCCCAAAAATAACCGCCCGAAGGCCGGGGCGCCAAGTTCGTCTAGCGGAAAAAGCCCACAAAAACGGGTGCGCTATAGCCTTGGGGGGTGGGGCTGGCCAACTTTGTCCGCCGGACTCGGAATGGTACGAGACTTTGTGAGCTGCCTCCGTGTGCCAAAAATAGGCCGCGGGCACAGCCGTGCCCAAAAATAACCGCCCGAAGGCCGGGGCGTCAAGTTCGTCCTGCGGAAAAAGCCCACAAAAACGGGTGGGCTATAGCCTTGGGGGGTGGGGCTGGCCAACTTCGTCCACCGGACTCGGAATGGCGCGAGACTTTGCGAGGCGCCTCCGTGCACCAAAAATAGGCCGCGGACACAGCCATGCCCAAAAAGAACCGCCCGAAGGCCGGGGCGCCAAGTTCGTCCAGCGGAAAAAGCCCACAAAAACGGGTGGGCTATAGCCTTGGGGGGTGGGGTTTGCCAACCTCGTCCGCCGGACTCGGAATGGCGCGAGACTTTGCGAAGCGTCTCCGTGTGCCAAAAATAGGCCGTGGTCACAGCTGCGCCCAAAAATAACCGCCCGAAGGCCGGGGCGCCTAGTTCGTCCAGCGGAAAACGACCACAAAAACGGGTGGGCTATAGCCTTCTGGGGTGGGGCTGGCCAGATTCGTCCGCCGGACTCGGAATGGCGCGAGACCTTGAGAGGCGCCTCCGCGTGCCAAAAATAGGCAGCGGGCACAGCCGTGCCCAAAAATAACTGGCCGAAGTCGGGGCGCCAAGTTCGTCCAGCGGAAAAAGCCCACAAAAACGGGTGGGCTATAGCCTTGGGGGGTGGGGCTGGCCAACTTCGTCCACTGGTCTCGGAATGGCGCGATACTTTGCGAGGCGCCTCCGTGTGCCAAAAATAGGCCGTGGGCACAGCCGTGCCCAAAAATAACCGCCCGAAGGCCGGGGCGCCAAGTTCGTCCAGCGGAAAAATGCCACAAAAACGGGTGGGCTATAGCCTTGGGGGGTGGGGCTGGCCAACTTCGTCCGGCGGACTCGGAATGGCGTGAGACTTTGCAAGGCGCCTCCGTGTGCCAAAAAGTGGCCGTGGACGTAGCCGCGCCCAAAAATAACCACCCGAAGGCCGGGGCGCCAAGTTCGTCTTGCAGAAAAAGCCCACAAAAACGGGTGGGCTATAGCCTTGGGGGGTGGGGCAGGCCAACTTCTTCCGCTGGTCTCGGAATGGCGCGATACTTTGCGAGGCGCCTTCGTGTGCCAAAAATAGGCCGCAGGCACAGCCGTGGTTAAAAATAACCGCCCGAAGGCCAGGGCGCCAAGTTCGTCCAGCCGAAAAAGGCCACCAAAACGGGTGGGCTATAGCCTTGGGGGGTGGGGCAGGCCAACTTCGTCCGGCGGACTAGGAATAGTGCGAGACTTTGCGAGGCGCCTCCGTGTGCCAAAAATAGGCCGCGGACACAGCCGCGCCCAAAAATAACCGCCCGAAGGCCGGGGCGCCAAGTTCGTCTAGCGGAAAAAGCCCACAAAAACGGGTGCGCTATAGCCTTGGGGGGTGGGGCTGGCCAACTTCGTCCGCCGGACTCGGAATGGTACGAGACTTTGCGAGCTGCCTCCGTGTGCCAAAAATAGGCCGCGGGCACAGCCGTGCCCAAAAATAACCGCCCGAAGGCCGGGGCGTCAAGTTCGTCCTGCGGAAAAAGCCCACAAAAACGGGTGGGCTATAGCCTTGGGGGGTGGGGCTGGCCGACCTCGTCCGCCGGACTCGGAATGGCGCGAGACTTTGCGAGGCGCCTCCGTGCACCAAAAATAGGCCGCGGGCACAGCCATGCCCAAAAAGAACCGCCCGAAGGCCGGGGCGCCAAGTTCGTCCAGCGGAAAAAGCCCACAAAAACGGGTGGGCTATAGCCTCGGGGGGTGGCGTTTGCCAACCTCGTCCGCCGGACTCGGAATGGCGCGAGACTTTGCGAAGCGTCTCCGTGTGCCAAAAATAGGCCGTGGTCACAGCTGCGCCCAAAAATAACCGCCCGAAGGCCGGGGCGCCTAGTTCGTCCAGCGGAAAAAGACCACAAAAACGGGTGGGCTATAGCCTTGTGGGGTGGGGCTGGCCAGATTCGTCCGCCGGACTCGGAATGGCGCGAGACTTTGAGAGGCGTCTCCGCGTGCCAAAAATAGGCAGTGGGCACAGCCGTGCCCAAAAATAACTGCCCGAAGTCGGGGCGCCAAGTTCGTCCAGCGGAAAAAGCCCACAAAAACGGGTGGGCTATAGCCTTGGGGGGTGGGGCTGGCCAACTTCGTCCGCTGGTCTCGGAATGGCGCGATACTTTGCGAGGCGCCTCCGTGTGCCAAAAATAGGCCGTGGGCACAGCCGTGCCCAAAAATAACCGCCCGAAGGCCGGGGCGCCAAGTTCGTCCAGCGGAAAAATGCCACAAAAACGGGTGGGCTATAGCCTTGGGGGGTGGGGCTGTCCAACTTCGTCCGGCGGACTAGGAATAGTGCGAGACTTTGTGAGGTGCCTCCGTGTGCCAAAAATAGGCCGCGGACACAGCCGCGCCCAAAAATAACTGCCCGAAGGCCGGGGCGCCAAGTTCGTCCAGCGGAAAAAGCCCACAAAAACGGGTGCGCTATAGCCTTGGGGGTGGGGCTGGCCATCTTCGTCCGCCGGACTCGGAATGGCACGAGACTTTGCGAGCCACCTCCGTGTGCGAAAAATAGGCCCCGGGCGCAGCCGTGCCCAAAAATAACCGCCCGAAGGCAGGGGCGTCAAGTTCGTCCTGCGGAAAAAGCCCACAAAAACGGGTTAGCTATAGCCTTGGGGGGTGGGGCTGGCCAACTTCGTCCACCGGACTCGGAATGGCGCGAGACATTGCGAGGTGCCTCTGTGCACCAAAAATAGGCCACGGGCACAGCCATGCCCAAAAAGAACCGCCCGAAGGCCGGGGCGCCAAGTTCGTCCAGCGGAAAAAGCCCACAAAAACGGGTGGGCTATAGCCTTGGGGGGTGGGGTTTGCCAACATCGTCCGCCGGACTCGGAATGGCGCGAGACTTTGCGCGGTGTCTCCGTGTGCCAAAAATAGGCCGTGGTCACAGCCGTGCCCAAAAATAACCGACCGAAGGCCGGGGCGCCTAGTTCGTCCAGCGGAAAAAGGCCACAAAAACGGGTGGGCTATAGCCTTGTGGGGTGGGGCTGGCCAACTTCGTCCGCCGGACTCGGAATGGCGCGAGACTTTGAGAGGTACCTCCGTGTGCCAAAAATAGGCAACGGGCACAGCCACGCCCAAAAATAACCGCCCGAAGGCCGGGGCGCCAAGTTCGTCCAGCGGAAAAAGCCCAGAAAAACGGGTGGGCTATAGCCTTGGGGGGTGGGGCTGGCCAACTTCGTCCGCCGGACTCGGAATGGCGCGAGACTTTACGAGGCGCCTCCGTGTGCCAAAAATAGGCCACGGGCACAGCTACGCCCAAAAATAACCGCCCGAAGGCCGGAGCGGCAAGTTCGTCCAGCGGAAAAAGCCCACAAAAACGGGTGGGCTATAGCCTTGGGGGGTGGGGCTGGCCAACTTCGACCACCGGACTCGGAATGGTGCGAGACTTTGCGACACGCCTCCGTTTGCCAAAAATAGGCCGCAGGAACAGCCGTGTCCAAAAATAACCGCCCGAAGGCCGGGGCGCCACGTTCGTCCAGTGGAAAAATGCCACAAAAACGGGTGGGCTATAGCCTTGGGGGGTGCGGCTGGCCAACTTCGTCCGCCGGACTCGGAATGGCGCGAGACTTTGCGAGGCGCCTCCGTGTTCCAAAAATAGGCCGCGGGCACAGCAATGCCCAAAAAGAACCGCCCGAAGGCCGGGGCGCCAAGTTCGTGCAGCGGAAAAAGCCCACAAAAACGGGTGGGCTATAGCCTTGGGGGGTGGGGCTTGCCAACATCGTCCGCCGGACTCGGAATGTCGCGAGACTTTGGGAGGCGTCTCCGTGTGCCAAAAATAGGCCGTGGTCACAGCTGCACCCAAAAATAACCACCCGAAGGACGGGGCGCCTTGTTCGTCAAGCGGAAAAACGCCACCAAAACGGGTGGGCTATAGCCTTGTGCGGTGGGGCTGGCCAACTTAGTCCGCCGGACTCGGAATGGCGCAAGACTTTGAGAGGCACCTCCGTGTGCCAAAAATAGGCAACGGGCACAGCCGCGCCCAAAAATAACCGCCCGAAGGCGGGGGCGCCAAGTTCGTCCAGCGGAAAAAGCCCACAAAAACGGGTGGGCTATAGCCTTGGGGGGTGGGGCTGGCCAACTTCGTCCGCCGGACTCGGAATGGCGCGAGACTTTTCGAGGCGCCCCCATGTGCCGAAAATAGGACGCGGGCGCAGCCGCGCCCAAAAATTAGCCCCCGAAGGTCGGGGTGCCAAGACCCCCCAGCGGAAAAATGCCACAAAAACGGGTGGGCTATAACCTTGGGGGGTGGGGCTGGCCAACTTCATCCGCTGGTCTCGGAATGGTGCGAGACTTTGCGAGGCGCCTCCGTGTGCCAAAAATAGGCCGTGGGCGCAACCGCGCCCAAAAATTAGCCCCCGAAGGTCGGGGTGCCAAGACCCCCCAGCGGAAAAATGGCCAAAAAACGGGTGGGCTATAGCCTTGGTGGGGGGCGTGGGCGAAGTTCGTCCGCAGGACTCGGAATGGCCCCAGACTTTGCGGGCGGCCCTCGTGTGCCAAAAATAGGCCACGGGCACAGCCACGCCCAAAAATTAGCCCCCGAAGGTCGGGGTGCCAAGACCCCCCAGCGGAAAAATGGCCAAACAACGGGTGGGCTATAGCCTTGTTGGGGGGCGTGGGCGAAGTTCTTCCGCAGGACTCGGAATGGCCCCAGACTTTGCGGGCGGCCCTCGTCTGCCAAAAATAGGCCACGGGCACAGCCGCGCCAAAAAATTAGCCCCCGAAGGTCGGGGTGCCAAGACCCCCCAGCGGAAAAATGGCCAAAAAACGGGTGGGCTATAGCCTTGGTGGGGGGCGTGGGCGAAGTTCGTCCGCCGGACTCGGAATGGCCCCAGACTTTGCGGGGGGCCCTCGTGTGCCAAAAATAGGCCACGGACACTGGCGCGCCCAAAAATTAGCCCCCGAAGGTCGGGGTTTCAAGACGCGCTAGCGGAAAAATGGCCAAAAAACGGGTGGGCTATAGCCTTGGTGGGGGGCGTGGGCAAAGTTCGTCCGCAGGACTCGGAATGGCCCAACACTTTGCGGGCAGCCCTCGTGTGCCAATAATAGGCCACGGGCACAGCCGCGCCCAAAAATTTGCCCCCGAAGGTCGGGGTGCCAAGACCCCCCAGCGGAAAAATGGCCAAAAAACGGGTGGGCTATAGCCTTGGTGGGGGGCGTGGGCGAAGTTCGTCCGCCGGACTCGAAATGGCCCCAGACTTTGCGGGCGGCCCTCGTGTGCCAAAAATAGGCCACGGGCACAGCCGCGCCCAAAACTTAGCACCCGAAGGTCGGGGTACCAAGACCCCCCAGCGGAAAAATGGCCAAAAAACAGGTGGGCTATAGCCTTGGTGGGGGGCGTGGGCGAAGTTCGTCCGCAGGACTCGGAATGGCCCCAGACTTTGCGGGCGGCCCTCGTGTGCCAAAAATAGGCCACGATCACAGCCGCGCCCAAAAATTAGCCCCCGAAGTTCGGGGTGCCAAGACCCCCCAGCGGAAAAATAGCCATAAAACGGGTGGGCTATAGCCTTGGTGGGGGGCGTGGGCGAAGATCGTCCGCAGGACTCGGAATGGCCCCAGACTTTGCGGGCGGCCCTCGTCTGCCAAAAATAGGCCACGGATACAGCCGCGCCCAAAAATTAGCCCCCGGAGGTCGGGGTGCCAAGACCCCCCAGCGGAAAAATGGCCAAAAATCGGGTGGGCTATAGCCTTGGTGGGGGGCGTGGGCGAAGTTCGTCCGCCGGACTCGAAATGGCCCCAGACTTTGCGGGCGGCCCTCGTGTGCCAAAAATAAGCCACGATCACAGCCGCGCCCAAAAATTAGCCCCCGAAGGTCGGGGTTTCAAGACGCGCTAGCGGAAAAATGGCCAAAAAACGGGTGGGCTATAGCCTTGGTGGGGGGCGTGGGCAAAGTTCGTCCGCAGGACTCGGAATGGCCCAACACTTTGTGGGCAGCCCTCGTGTGCCAATAATAGGCCGCGGGCACAGCCGCGCCCAAAAATTTGCCCCCGAAGGTTTGGGTGCCAAGACCCCCCAGCGGAAAAATGGCCAAAAAACGGGTGGGCTATAGCCTTGGTGGGGGGCGTTGGCGAAGTTCGTCCGCAGGACTCGGAATGGCCCCAGACTTTGCGGGCGGCCCTCGTGTGCCAAAAATAGGCCACGGGCGCAGCCGCGCCCAAAAATTAGCGCCCGAAGTTCTGGGTGCCAAGACCCCCCAGCGGAAAAATAGCCATAAAACGGGTGGGCTATAGCCTTGGTGGGGGGTGTGGGCGAAGATCGTCCGCAGGACTCGGAATGGCCCCAGACTTTGCGGGCGGCCATCGTCTGCCAAAAATAGGCCAGGGACACAGCCGCGCCCAAAAATTAGCCCCCGAAGGACGGGGTGCCAAGACCCCCCAGCGGAAAAATGGCCAAAAAACGGGTGGTTTATAGCCTTGGTGGGGGGCGTGGGCGAAGTTCGTCCGCCGGACTCGGAATGGCCCCAGACTTTGCGGGCGGCCCTCGTGTGCCAAAAATATGCCACGGGCACAGCCGCGCCCAAAAATTAGCCCCCGAAGGTCGGGGTGCCAAGACCCCCCAGCGGAAAAATGGCCGAAAAACGGGTGCGCTATAGCCTTGGTGGGGGGCGTGGGGGAAGTTCGTCCGCCGGACTCGGAATGGCCCCAGACTTTGCGGGCGGCCTCCGTGTGCCAAAAATAGGCCACGGGCACAGCCGCGCCCAAAAATGTGCTGCCGAAGGTCGGGGTGCTAAGACCCCCCAGCGGAAAAATGGCCAAAAAACGGGTGGGTTATAGCCTTGGTGGGGGGCGTGGGCGAAGTTCGTCCGCCGGACTCGAAATGGCCCCAGACTTTGCGGGCGGCCCTCGTGTGCCAAAAATAGGCCACGGTCACAGCCGCGCCCAAAAATTAGCCCCCGAAGGTCGGGGTTTCAAGACGCGCTAGCGGAAAAATGGCCAAAAAACGGGTGGGCTATAGCCTTGGTGGGGGGCGTGGGCGAAGTTCGTCCGCAGGACTCGGAATGGCCCAAGACTTTGCGGGCGGCCCTCGTGTGCCAATAATAGGCCATGGGCACAGCCGCGCCCAAAAATTTGCCCCCGAAGGTCGGGGTGCAAAGACCCCCCAGCGGAAAAATGGCCAAAAAACGGGTGGGCTATAGCCTTGGTGGGGGGCGTGGGCGAAGATCGTCCGCAGGACTCGGAATGGCCCCAGACTTTGCGGCGGCCCTCGTCTGCCAAAAATAGGCCACGGACACAGCCGCGCCCAAAAATTAGCCCCCGAAGGTCGGGGTGCCAAGACCCCCCTGCGGAAAAATGGCCGAAAAACGGGTGGGCTATAGCCTTGGTGGGGGGCGTGGGGGAAGTTCGTCCGCCGGACTCGGAATGGCCCCAGACTTTGCGGGCGGCCTCCGTGTGCCAAAAATAGGCCACGGGCACAGCCGCGCCCAAAAATGTGCCCCCGAAGGTCGGGGTGCTAAGACCCCCCAGCGGAAAAATGGCCAAAAAACGGGTGGTTATAGCCTTGGTGGGGGGCGTGGGCGAAGATTGTCCGCAGGACTCGGAATGGCCCCAGACTTTGCGGCGGCCCTCGTCTGCCAAAAATAGGCCACGGACACAGCCGCGCCCAAAACTTAGCCCCCGAAGGTCGGGGTGCCAAGACCCCCCAGCGGAAAAATGGCCAAAAAACGGGTGGGCTATACCTTGGTGGGGGGCGTGGGCGAAGTTCGTCCGCCGGACTCGAAATGGCCCCAGACTTTGCGGGCGGCCCTCGTGTGCCAAAAATAAGCCACGATCACAGCCGCGCCCAAAAATTAGCCCCCGAAGGTCGGGGTTTCAAGACGCGCTAGCGGAAAAATTGCCAAAAAACGGGTGGGCTATAGCCTTGGTGGGGGGCGTGGGCAAAGTTCGTCCGCAGGACTCGGAATGGCCCAACACTTTGTGGGCAGCCCTCGTGTGCCAATAATAGGCCACGGGCACAGCCGCGCCCAAAAATTTGCCCCCGAAGGTCGGGGTGCCAAGACCCCCCAGCGGAAAAATGGCCAAAAAACGGGTGGGCTATAGCCTTGGTGGGGGGCGTTGGCGAAGTTCGTCCGCAGGACTCGGAATGGCCCCAGACTTTGCGGGCGGCCCTCGTGTGCCAAAAATAGGCCACGGGCGCAGCCGCGCCCAAAAATTAGCGCCCGAAGTTCTGGGTGCCAAGACCCCCCAGCGGAAAAATAGCCATAAAACGGGTGGGCTATAGCCTTGGTGGGGGGCGTGGGCGAAGATCGTCCGCAGGACTCGGAATGGCCCCAGACTTTGCGGGCGGCCCTCGTCTGCCAAAAATAGGCCACGGACACAGCCGCGCCCAAAAATTAGCCCCCGAAGGTCGGGGTGCCAAGAACCCCCAGCGGAAAAATGGCCAAAAAACGGGTGGTTTATAGCCTTGGTGGGGGGCGTGGGCGAAGTTCGTCCGCCGGACTCGGAATGGCCCCAGACTTTGCGGGCGGCCCTCGTGTGCCAAAAATAGGCAACGGGCATAGCCGCGCCCAAAAATTAGCCTCCGAAGGTCGGGGTGCCAAGACCCCCCAGCGGAAAAATGTCCAAAAAACGGGTGGTTTATAGCCTTGGTGAGGGGCGTGGGCGAATTTGTCCGCCGGACTCGGAATGGCCCCAGACTTTGCGGGCGGCCATCGTGTGCCAAAAATAGGCCACGGGCACAGCCGCGCCCAAAAATTAGCCCCCGAAGGTCGGGGTGCCAAGACCCCCCAGCAGAAAAATGGCCGAAAAACGGGTGGGCTATAGCCTTGGTGGGGGGCGTGGGGGAAGTTCGTCCGCCGGACTCGGAATGGCCCCAGACTTTGCGGGCGGCCTCCGTGTGCCAAAAATAGGCCACGGGCACAGCCGCGCCCAAAAATGTGCCCCCGAAGGTCGGGGTGCTAAGACCCCCCAGCGGAAAAATGGCCAAAAAACGGGTGGGTTATAGCCTTGGTGGGGGGCGTGGGCGAAGTTCGTCCGCCGGACTCGAAATGGCCCCAGACTTTGCGGGCGGCCCTCGTGTGCCAAAAATAGGCCACGGGCACAGCCGCGCCCAAAAATTAGCCCCCGAAGGTCGGGGCTTCAAGACGCGCTAGCGGAAAAATGGCCAAAAAACGGGTGGGCTATAGCCTTGGTGGGGGGCGTGGGCGAAGTTCGTCCGCAGGACTCGGAATGGCCCAAGACTTTGCGGGCGGCCCTCGTGTTCCAATAATAGGCCACGGGCACAGCCGCGCCCAAAAATTTGCCCCCGAAGGTCGGGGTGCAAAGACCCCCCAGCGGAAAAATGGCCAAAAAACGGGTGGGCTATAGCCTTGGTGGGGGGAGTTGGCGAAGTTCGTCCGCAGGACTCGGAATGGCCCCAGACTTTGCGGGCGGCCCTCGTGTGCCAAAAATAGGCCACGGGCACAGCCGCGCCCAAAAATTAGCCCCCGAAGGTCGGGGTGCCAAGACCACCCAGCGGAAAAATAGCCATAAAACGGGTGGGCTATAGCCTTGGTGGGGGGCGTGGGCGAAGATCGTCCGCAGGACTCGGAATGGCCCCAGACTATGCGGGCGGCCCTCGTCTGCCAAAAATAGGCCACGGACACAGCCGCGCCCAAAACTTAGCCCCCGAATGTCGGGGTGCCAAGACCCCCCAGCGGAAAAATGGCCGAAAAACGGGTGGGCTATAGCCTTGGTGGGGGGCGTGGGTGAAGTTCGTCCGCCGGACTCGGAATGGCCCCAGACCTTGCGGGCGGCCTCCGTGTGCCAAAAATAGGCCACGGGCACAGCCACGCCCAAAAATGTGCCCCCGAAGGTCGGGGTGCTAAGACCCCCCAGCGGAAAAATGGCCAAAAAACGGGTGGGCTATAGCCTTGGTGGGGGGCGTGGGCGAAGTTCGTCCGCAGGGCTCGGAATGGCCCCAGACTTTACGGGTGGCCCTCGTGTGCCAAAAATAGGCCACGGGGACAGCCGCGCCCAAAAATTAGCCCCCGAAGGTCGGGGTGCCAAGACCCCCCAGCAGAAAAATGGCCAAAAAACGGGTGGGCTATAGCCTTGGTGGGGGGCGTGGGCGAAGTTCGTCCGCAGGACTCGGAATGGCCCCAGACTTTGCAGGCGGCCCTCGTCTGCCAAAAATAGGCCACGGGCACAGCCGCGCCCAAAAATTAGCCCCCGAAGGTCGGGGTGCCAAGATCCCCCTGCGGAAAAATGGCCAAAAAACGGGTGGGCTATAGCCTTGGTGGGGGGCGTGGGCGAAGTTCGTCCGCAGGACTCGGAATGGCCCCAGACTTTGCGGGCGGCCCTCGTCTGCCAAAAATAGGCCACGGGCACAGCCGCGCCCAAAAATTAGCCCCCGAAGGTCGGGGTGCCAAGACCCCCCAGCGGAAAAATGGCCAAAAACGGGTGGGCTATAGCCTTGGTGGGGGGCGTGGGCGAAGTTCGTCCGCAGGACTAGAAATGCCCCCAGACTTTGCAGGCGGCCCTCGTGTGCCAAAAATTGGCCACGGACACAGCCGCGCCCAAAAATTAGCCCCCGAAGGTCGGGATGCCAAGACCCCCCAGCGGAAAAATGGCCAAAAAGCGGGTGGGCTATAGCCTTGGAGGGGGGCGTGGGCGAAGTTCGTCCGCCGGACTCGGAATGGCCCCAGACTTTGCGGGCGGCCTCCGTGTGCCAAAAATAGGCCACGGGCACAGCCGCGCCCAAAAACTAGCCCCCGAAGGTCGGGGTGCCAAGACGCCCCAGCGGAAAAATGGCCAAAAAACGGGTTGCTATAGCCTTGGGGGTGGGGCTGACAAACTTCGTCCGCCGGACTCGGAATGCCCCCAGACTTTGAGGGCAGCCCTCGTGTGCCAAAATTAGGCCGCGGGCACAGCTGCTCCCAAAAATAACGGCCCGAAGGCCGGGGTACCAAGTTCGTCCAGCGGAAAAAGGCCACAAAAACGGGTGGGCTATAGCCTTGGGGGGTGGGGCAGGCCAACTTCGTATGCCGGACTCGGAATGGCGAGAGACTTTCCGAGCGGCCTCCGTGTGCCAAAAATAGGCCGCGGGCACAGCCCCGTCCAAAAATAACCGCCCGAACGCCGGGGCGCCAAGTTCGTCCCGCGGAAAAAGGCCACAAAAACGGGTGGGCTATAGCCTTGGGGGGTGGGGCTGGCCAACTTCGTCCGCCGGACTTGGAATGGCGTGAGACTTTGCGAGCGTCCTCCGTGTGCCAAAAATAGGCCGCAGGCACAGCTACACCCAAAAATAACCGCACGAAGGCCGGGGCACCAAGTTCGTCCAGCGGAAAAAGGCCACGAAAACGGGTGGGCTATAGCCTTGGGGGGTGGGGCTGTCCAACTTCGTCCGCCGGACTCGGAATGGCGTGAGACTTTGCGAGGCGATACCGTGTGCCAAAAATAGGCCGCGGGCACAACCGCGCCCAAAAATAACCTCCCGAAGGCCGGGGCGCCAAGTACGTCCAGCGGAAAAAGGACACAAAAACGGGTGGGCTATAGCCTTGGGGGGTGGGGCTGGCCAACTTCGTCCGCCGGACTCGGAACGCCGCGAGACTTTGCGAGGGGCCTCCGTGTGCCAAAAATAGGCCACGGGGAAAGCCGCGCCCCGAAATAACTGCCCGAAGGCCGGGGCGCCAAGTTCGTCCAGCGGCAAAAGGCCACAAAAACGGGTGGGCTATAGCCTTGGGGGTGGGGCTGTCCAACTTCGTCCGCCGGACTCGGAATGGCGTGAGACTTTGCGAGGCGATACCGTGTGCCAAAAATAGGCCGCGGGCACAACCGCGCCCAAAAATAACCTCCCGAAGGCCGGGGCGCCAAGTACGTCCAGTGGAAAAAGGCCACAAAAACGGGTGGGCTATAGCCTTGGGGGTGGGGCTGGCCCACTTTGTCCACCGGACTCGGAATGCCGCGAGTTTTTTTGAGGGGCCTCCGTGTGACAAAAATAGGCCATGGGCAAAGCCGCACGCAAAAATAACCGCCCGAAGGCCGGGGTGCCAAATTCGTCCAGCGGAAAAAGGCCCCAAAAACGGGTGGGCTATAGCCTTGGGGGTGGGGCTGGCCAACTTCGTCCGTCGGACTCGGAATGGCGCGAGACTTTGCGAGGTGCCTCCGTGTGCCAAAAATAGGCCGCGGGCATGGCGGCGCCCAAAAATAACACCCCGAAGGCCGGGGCGCCAAGTTCGTCCAGCAGAAAAAGGCCACAAAAACGGGTGGGCTATAGCCTTGGGGGGTGGGGATGGCCAACTTCGTCCGCCGGACTCGGAATGGCGCGAGACTTTGCGAGCGGCCTCCGTGTGCCAAAAATAGGCCGCGGGCACAGCCGCACCCAAAAATAACCGCCCGAAGGCTGGGGCGCCCAGTTCGTCCTGCGGAAAAAGGCCACAAAAACGGGTGGGCTATAGCCTTGCGGGGTGGGGCTGACCCACTTCGTCCGCCGGACTCGGAATGGCGCGAGACTTTGCGATTGGCCTCCGCGTGCCAAAAATAGGCCGCGGGAACAGCCGCGCCCAAAAATAACCGCCCGAAGGCCGGGGCGCCAAGTTCGTCCAGCGGAAAAAGGCCGCAAAAACGGGTGGGCTATAGCCTTGGGGGGTGGGGCTGGCCAATTTCGTCCGCCGCACTCGGAATGGCGCGAGGCTTTGCGAGCGGCCTCCGTGTGCCAAAAATAGGCCGTGGGCACAGCCGCGCCCAAAAATAACGGCCCGAAGGCCGGGGCGCAAAGTTCGTCCAGCGGAAAAAGGCCACAAAAACGGGTGGGCTATAGCTTTGGGGGGTGGGGCTGGTAAACTTCGTCCGCCGGACTCGGAATGGCGCAAGACTTTGCGAGCGGCCTCCATGTGCCAAAAATAGGCTGCGGGCACAGCCGCTCCCAAAAATAACCGCCCGAAGGCCGGGGCGACTAGTTCGTCCAGCGGAAAAAAGCCACAAAAACGGGTGGGCTATAGCCTTGGGGGGTGGGGCTGGCCCACTTCGTCCGCCGGACTCGGAATGGCACGAGGCTTTGCGAGTGGCCTCCGTGAGCCAAAAATAGGCCACGGGCACAGCCGCGTCCAAAAATAACCGCCCGAAGGCCGGGGCGCCGAGTTCTTCCAGCGGCAAAAGGCCACAACAACAGGTGGGCTATAGCCTTGGGGGGTAGGGCTGGCGAACTTCGTCCGCCGGACTCGGAATGGCACGAGACTTTGCGAGGCACCTCTGTGTGACAAAAATAGGCCGCGGGCACAGGCGTATAAAAAATTACCGCCCGAAGGCCGGGGCACCAAGTTCGTCCAGCCGAAAAAGGCCACAAACACGGGTGGGCTATAGCCTTGGGGAGTGGGGCTGGCCAACTTCATCCGCCGGACTCGGAATGGCGCGATACTTTGCGAGGCACCTCCGTGCGCCAAAAATAGGCCGCGAGCTCAGCCGTGCCTAAAAAATAAACGCCCGAAGGCCGGCGCACTAAGTTCGTCCAGCCGAAAAAGGGCACAAAAACGGGTGGGCTATAGCCTTGGGGGGTGGGGCTGGCCAACTTCGTCCGACGGACTTGGAATGGTGCGAGACTTTGCGAGGTGCCTCCATGTGCCAAAAATAGGCCACGGCCACAGCCGCGCCCAAAAATAACCGCCCGAAGGCCGGGGCGCCAAGTTCGTCCAGCGGAAAAAGGCCACAAAAACGGGTGGGCTATAGCCTTGGGGGGTGGGGCTGGCCAACTTCGTCCGCCGGACTTAGAAAGGCGCGAGACTTTGCGAGGTGCCTCCGTGAGCCAAAAATAGGCCGTGGCACGGCCGCGCCCAAAAATAACCGCCCGAAGGCCGGGGCGCCAAGTTCGTCCAGCGGAAAAAGGCCACAAAAACGGGTGGGCTATAGCCTTGGGGGGTGGGGCTGGCCAACTTCGTCCGCCGGTCTCGGAATGGTGCGAGACTTTGGGATACAACTCCGTGTCCCAAAAATAGGCCGCGGGCACAGCCGCTCCCAAAAATAACCGCCCGAAGGCAGCGGCGCCAAGTTCGTCCAGCGGAAAAAGGCCACAAACACGGGTCGGCTGTAGCCTTGGGGGGTGGGGCTGGCCAACTTCGTCCGCCGGACTCGGAATGGCGCGAGGCTTTACGAGGCGATACCGTGTACCAAAAATAAGCCGGGGGCACAACCGCGCCCAAAAATAACAGCCCGAAGGCCGGGGCGCCACGTTCGTCCAGCGGAAAAAGCCTACAAAAACGGGTGGGCTATAGCCTTGGGGGGTGGGGCTGGCCAACTTCGTCCGCCGGACTCGGAATGGCGCGATACTTTGCGAGGCGCCTCCGTGTGCTAAAAATAGGCCGCGGTACAGCCGCTCCCAAAAATAACCGCCCGAAGGCTGGGGCGCCAATTCGTCCAGCGGAAAAAGGCCACAAAAACGGGTGGGCTATAGCCTTGGGGGGTGGGGCTGTCCAACTTCGTCCGCCGGACTCGGAATGGCGTGAGACTTTGCGAGGCGATACCGTGCGCCAAAAATAGGCCGCGGGCACAACCGCGCCCAAAAATAACCTCCCGAAGGCCGGGGCGCCAAGTACGTCCAGCGGAAAAAGGACACAAAAACGGGTGGGCTATAGCCTTGGGGGGTGGGGCTGGCCAACTTCGTCCGCCGGACTCGGAACGCCGCGAGACTTTGCGAGGGGCCTCCGTGTGCCAAAAATAGGCCACGGGGAAAGCCGCGCCCCGAAATAACTGCCCGAAGGCCGGGGCGCCAAGTTCGTCCAGCGGCAAAAGGCCACAAAAACGGGTGGGCTATAGCCTTGGGGGTGGGGCTGTCCAACTTCGTCCGCCGGACTCGGAATGGCGTGAGACTTTGCGAGGCGATACCGTGTGCCAAAAATAGGCCGCGGGCACAACCGCGCCCAAAAATAACCTCCCGAAGGCCGGGGCGCCAAGTACGTCCAGCGGAAAAAGGACACAAAAACGGGTGGGCTATAGCCTTGGGGGGTGGGGCTGGCCAACTTCGTCCGCCGGACTCGGAACGCCGCGAGACTTTGCGAGGGGCCTCCGTGTGCCACAAATAGGCCACGGGCAAAGCCGAGCCCAAAAATAACCGCCCGAAGGCCGGGGCGCCAAGTACGTCCAGCGGAAAAAGGACACAAAAACGGGTGGGCTATAGCCTTGGGGGTGGGGCTGGCCAACTTCGTCCGCCGGACTCGGAATGCCGCGAGACTTTGCGAGGGGCCTCCGTGTGCCAAAAATAGGCTGTGGGGAATGCCGCGCCCCGAAATAACTGCCCGAAGGCCGGGTCGCCAAGTTCGTCCAGCGGCAAAAGGCCACAAAAACGGGTGGGCTATAGCCTTGGGGGTGGGGCTGGCCCACTTTGTCCACCGGACTCGGAATGCCGCGAGTTTTTTTGAGGCGCCTCCGTGTGACAAAAATAGGCCATGGGCAAAGCCGCACGCAAAAATAACCGCCCGAAGGCCGGGGTGCCAAATTCGTCCAGCGGAAAAAGGCCACAAAAACGGGTGGGCTATAGCCTTGGGGGTGGGGCTGGCCAACTTCGTCCGTCGGACTCGGAATGGCGCGAGACTTTGCGAGGTGCCTCCATGTGCCAAAAATAGGCCGCGGGAATGGCGGCGCCCAAAAATAACACCCCGAAGGCCGGGGCGCCAAGTTCGTCCAGCAGAAAAAGGCCACAAAAACGGGTGGGCTATAGCCTTAGGGGGTGGGGATGGCCAACTTCGTCCGCCGGACTCAGAATGGCGCGAGACTTTGCGAGGCACCTCCGTGTACCAAAAATAGGCCGCGGCCAAAGGCGCGTCCAAAAACAACCGCCCGAAGGCCGGGGCGCCAAGTTCGTCCAGCAGAAAAAGGCCACAAAAACGGGTGGGCTATAGCCTTGGGGGTGGGGCTGGCCCACTTCGTCCGCCGGACTCGGAACGCCACGAGATTTTGCGAGGGGCCTCCGTGTGCCACAAATAGGCCACGAGCAAAGCCGCGCCCAAAAATAACCGCCCGAAGGCCAGCGCGCCAAGTTCGTCCAGCGGAAAAAGGCCACAAAAACGGGTAGGCTATAGCCTTGGGGGGTGGGGCCGGCCAACTTCGTCCGCCCAACTCGGAATGCCGCGAGACTTTGAGAGGTGCCTCCGTGTGCCAAAAATAGGCCGCGGACAAAGCCCCGCCCAAAAATAACCGCCCGAAGGCCGGGGCGCCAAGTTCGTCCAACGGAAAAAGGCCACAAAAACGGGTGGGCTATAGCCTTGGGGGGTGGGGCTGGCCAACTTCGTCCGCCGGACTCGGAATGCCGCGAGACTTTACGAGGGGCCTCCGTGTGCCAAAAATAGGCCGCGGGCAAAGCCACGCCAAGAAATAACCGGCCAAAGGCCGGGGCGCCAAGTTCGTCCATCGGAAAAAGGCCACAAAAACGGGTGGGCTATAGCCTTGGGGGGTGGGGCTGGCCAACTTCGTCCGCCCAACTCGGAATACCGTGAGACTTTGCGAGGGGCCTCAGTGTGCCAAAAATAGGCCGCGGGCAAAGGCGTGCCCAAAAATAACCGCCCGAAGGCCGGGGCGCCAAGTACGTCCAGCGGAAAAAGGACACAAAAACGGGTGGGCTATAGCCTTGGGGGGTGGGGCTGGCCAGCTTCGTCCGCCGGACTCGGAAAGCCGCGAGACTTTGCGAGGGGCCTCTGTGTGCCAAAAATAGGCCGCGGGCAAAGCCGCGCCCAGAAATAACCGCCCGAAGGCCGGGGCGCCAAGTTCGTCCAGCGGCAAAAGGCCACAAAAACGGGTGGGCTATAGCCTTAGGGGATGGGGCTGGCCAACTTCGTCCGCCCAACTCGGAATGCCGCGAGACTTTGCGAGGGGCCTCCGTGTGCCAAAAATAGGCTGTGGACAAAGCCGCTCGCAAAAATAACCGCCCGACGGCCGGGGCGCCAGGTTCGTCCAGTGGAAAAAGGCCACAAAAACGGGTGTGCTATAACCTTGGGGGGTGGGGCTGGCCAACTTCGTCCGCCGGACTCGGAATGCCGCGAGAGTTTGCGAGGGGCCTCCGTGTGCCAAAAATTGGCCACGGGCAAAGCCACGCCAAGAAATAACCGGCCGAAGGCCGGGCCGCCAAGTTCGTCCAGCGGAAAAAGGCCACAAAAACGGGTGGGCTATAGCCTTGGGGGGTGGGGCTGGCCAACTTCGTCCGCCCAACTCGGAATGCCGTGAGACTTTGCGAGGGGCCTTAGTGTGCCAAAAATAGGCTGCGGGCAAAGGCGCACCCAAAAATAACCGCCTGAAGGCCGGGGGGCCAAGTACGTCCAGCGGAAAAAGGCCTCAAAAACGGGTGGGGTATAGCCTTGGGGGGTGGGGCTGGCCCACTTCGTCCGCCGGACTCGGAATGCCGCGAGACTTTGCGAGGGGCCTCCGTGTGCAAAAAATAGGCCGCTGGCAAAGCCGCGCCCAAAAATAACCACCCGAAGGCCGGGGCGCCAAGTTCGTCCAGCGGAAAAAGGCAACAAAAACGGGTGGGCTATAGCCTTGGGGGGTGGGGCTGGCCAACTTCGTCCGCCGGACTCGGAATGCCGCGAGACTTTGCGAGGGGCCTCCGTGTGCCAAAAATCGGCCGCGGACAATGCCGCGCCCAGAAATAACCGCCCGAAGGCCGGGGCGCCAAGTTCGTCCAGCGGAAAAAGGCGACAAAAACGGCTGGGCTATAGCCTTGGGGGGTGGGGCTGGCCCACATCGTCCACCGGACTCGGAATGCCGCGAAACATTGCGAGGGGCCACCCTGTGCCAAAAATAGGCCGCGGACAAAGCCGCGCCAAGAAATAACCGGCCGAAGGCCGGCGAGCCAAGTTCGTCCAGCGGAAAAAGGCCACAAAAACGGGTGGGCTATAGCCTTGGGGGGTGGGGCTGTCCAAATTCATCCGCCGGACTCGGAAAGGCGCTAGACTTTACGAGGCACCTCCGTGTGCCAAAAATAGGTCGCGAGCACAGCCGCGCCCAAAAAATATCCGCCCGAAGGCCGGGGCGCCAAGTTCGTCCAGCGGAAAAAGGCCACAAAAACGGGTGGGCTATAGCCTTGGGGGGTGGGGCTGGCCAACTTCGTCCGCCGGACTCGGAATGCCGCGAGACTTTGCGAGGGGCCTCCGTGTGCCAAAAATAGGCTGCGGGCAAAGCCGCGTCCAAAAATAACTGCCCGAAGGCCGGGGCGCCACGTTCGTCCAGCGGAAAAAGGCCACAAAAACGGGTGGGCTATAGCCTTGGGGGGTGCGGCTGGCCAACTTCGTCCGCCGTTCTCGGAATGCCGCGAGACTTTGCGAGGGGCCCCCGTATGCCAAAAATAGGCCACGGGCAAAGCCGCGCACAAAAATAACCGCCCGAAGGCCGGGGCGCCAAGTTCGTCCAGCGGTAAAAGGCCACAAAAACGGGTGGGCCTTGGGGGGTGGGGCTGGCCATCTTCGTCCGCCGGACTCGGAATGCCGCGAGACTTTGCGAGTGGCCTCCGAGTGCCAAAAATAGGCTGCGGGCAAAGCCGCGCCCAAAAATAACCGCACAAAGGCCGGGGCGCCAAGTTCGTCCAGCGGAAAAAGGCCACAAAAACGGGTGGGCTATAGCCTTGGGGGGTGGGGCTGGCCAACATCGTCCGGCAGAATCGGAATGCCGCGAGACTTTGCGAGGGGCCTCCGTGTGCCAAAAATAGGCCGCGGGCAAAGCCGGTCCCAGAAAATAACCGCCCGAAGGCCGGGGCGCCAGGTTCGTCAAGCGGAAAAAGGCCACAAAAACGGGTGGGCTATGGCCTTGGGGGGTGGGGCTGGCCAACTTCGTCTGCCGGACTCGGAATGCCGCGAGACTTTGCGAGGGGCCTCCGTGTGCTAAAAATATGCCGCAGGCAAAGCCGCGCCCAAAAATAAGCGCCCAAAGGCCGGGGCCCCAAGTTCGGCCAGCGGAAAAAGGCCACAAAAACGGGTGGGCTATAGCCTTGGGGGGTGGGGCTGGCCAACTTCGTCCGCCGGACTCGGAATGCCACGAGACTTTGCGAGGGACCTACGTGTGCCAAAAATAATCCGCGAGCAAAGCCGCGCCCAAAAATAACCACCCGAAGGCCGGTGCGCCAAGTTCGTCCAGCGGTAAAAGGCCACAAAAACGGGTGGGCTATAGCCTTGGGGGGTGGGGCTGGCCCACTTCGTCCGCCGGACTCAGAATGCCGCGAGACTTTGCGAGGGTCCTCCATGTGCTAAAAATAGGCCGCGGACAAAGCCGCACCCAAAAATAACCGCCCGAAGGCCGGGGCGCCACGTTCGTCCAGCGGAAAAAGGCCACAAAAACGGGTGGGCTATAGCCTTGGGGGGTGGGGCTGGCCTACTTTGTCCGCCGGACTCGGAACGCCGCGAGACTTTGCGAGGAGCCTCCGTGTGCAAAAAATACGCCGCGGGAAAAGCCGCGCCCAAGAAGAATCGCCCGAAGGCCGGGGCGCAAAGTTCGTCCATCGGAAAAAGGCCACAAAAATGGGTGGGCTATAGCCTTGGGGGGTGGGGCTGGCCGACTTCGTCCGCCGGACTCGGAATGCTGCGAGACTTTGCGAGGGGCCTCCGTGTGACAAAAATAGGCCGCGGGCAAAGCTGTACCCAAAAATAACTGCCCGAAGGCCTTGGCGCCAAGTTCGCTCAGCGGAAAAAGGCCACAAAAACGGGTGGGCTATAGCCTTGGGGGGTGCGGCTGGCCAACTTCGTCTGCCGGACTCGGAATGGCACGAGACTTTACGAGGGGCCTCCGTGTGCCAAAAATAGGCCGCGGGAAAAGCCGCTCCCAAAAATAACCGCCCGAAGGCCGGGGCGCCAAGTTCGTCCAGCGGAAAAAGGCCACAAAAACGGGTGGGCTATAGCGTTGGGGGGTGGGGCTGGCCAACTTCGTCCGCCGGACTCGGAATGCCGCGAGACTTTGCGAGGGGCCTCCGTGTGCCAAAAACAGGCCACGGGCAAAGCCGCGCCCAAAAATAACCGCCCGAAGGCCGCGGCGCCAAGTTCGTCCAGCGGAAAAAGGCCACCAAAACGGGTGGGCTATAGCCTTGGGGGGGTGGGGCTGGCCAACTTCGTCCGCCGGACTCGGATTGCCGCGAGACTTTGCGAGGGGCCTCCGTGTGCCAAAAATAGGCCGCGGGAAAAGCCGCGCCCAAAAATAACCGCCCGAAGGCCGGGGCGCCAAGTTCGTCCAGCGGAAAAAGGCCACAAAAACGGGTGGGGTATAGCGTTGGGGGGTGGGGCTGGCCAACTTCGTCCGCCGGACTCAGAATGACGTGAGGCTTTGCGAGGGGTCTCCGTGTGCCAAAAACAGGCCGCGGGCAAAGCCGCGCCCAAAAATAACCGCCCGAAGGCCGGGGCCCCAAGTTCGTCCTGCGGAAAAAGGCGACAAAAACGGGTGGGCTATACCCTCGAGGGGTGGGGCTGGCCAACTTCGTCCGCCGGACTCGGAATGCCGCGAGACATTACGAGGGTCCTCCGTGTGCTAAAAATAGGGCGCGGGCAAAGCCGCGCCCAAAAATAACAGCCCGAAGGCCGGGGCGCCAAGTTCGTCCAGCGGAAAAGGGCCACAAAAACGGGTGGGCTGCACCCTCGGGGGGTGGGGCTGGCCCACTTCGTCCGCCGGACTCGGAATGCCGCGAGACTTTGCGAGGGTCCTCCGTGTACCAAAAATAGGCTGCGGACAAAGCCGCGCCAAGAAATAACCGGCCGAAGGCCGGCGAACCAAGTTCGTCCAGCGGAAAAAGGCCACAAAAACGGGTGGGCTATAGGCTTGGGGGGTGGGGCTGGCCAACTTCGTCCGCCGGACTCGGAATGCCGCGAGACTTTGCGAGGGGCCTCCGTGTGCCAAAAATAGGCCACGGGCAAAGCTGTACCCAAAAATAACTGCCCGAAGGCCGGGGCGCCAAGTTCGTCCAGCGGAAAAAGGCCACAAAAACGGGTGGGCTATAGCCTTGGGGGGTGGGGCTGGCCAACTTCGTCCGCCGGACTAGGAATGCCGCGAGACTTTGCAAGGGGCCTCCGTGTGCCAAAAATAGGCCGCGGACAAAGCCGCGCCCAAGAATAACCGCCCGAAGGCCGGGGCGCTAAGTTCGTCCAGCGGAAAAAGGCCGCAAAAGCGGGTGGGCTATAGCCTTGGGGGGTGGGGCTGGCCAACTTCGTCCGCCGGACTCAGAATGCAGTGAGACTTTGCGAGGGCCTCCGTGTGCCAAAAATAGGCAGCGGACAATGCCGCGCCCAAAAATAACCGCCCGAAGGCCGGGGCGCCAAGTTCGTCCAGCGGAAAAAGGCCGCAAAAGTGGGTGGGCTATAGCCTTGGGGGGTGGGGCTGGCCAACTTCGTCCGCCGGACTCGGAATGCAGTGAGACTTTGCGAGGGCCTCCGTGTGCCAAAAATAGGCAGCGGGCAAAGCCACGCCCAAAAATAACCGCACGAAGGCCGGGGCGCCAAGTTCGTCCAGCGGAAAAAGGCCACAAAAACGGGTGGGCTATACCCTCGGGGGGTGGGGCTGGCCAACTTCGTCCGCCGGACTCGGAATGCTACGAGACTTTGCGAGGGGCCTCCGTGTGCTAAAAATAGGCCACGGGCAAAGCCACGTCCAAAAATAACCGCCCGAAGGCCGGGGCGCCAAGTTCGTCCAGCGGAAAAAGGCCACAAAAACGGGTGGGCTATAGCCTTGGGGGGTGGGGCTGGCCAGCTTCGTCCGCCGGACTCGGAATGCCGCGAGACTTTGCGAGGAGCCTCCGGGTGCCAAATATAGGTCGCGGTCAAAGCCACGCCCAAAAATAACCGCCCGAAGGCCGGGGCGCCAAGTTCGTCCAGCGGAAAAAGGCCACAAAAACGGGTGGGCTTTAGCCTTGGGGGGTGGGGCTGGCCATCTTCGTCCACCGGACTAGGAATGCCGCGAGACTTTGCAAGGGGCCTCCGTGTGCCAAAACTAGGCCGCGGACAAAGCCGCACCCAAGAATAACCGCCCGAAGGCCGGGGCGCCAAGTTCGTCCAGCGGAAAAAGGCCGCAAAAGCGGGTGGGCAATAGCCTTGGGGGGTGGGGCTGGCCAACTTCGTCCGCCGGACTCGGAATGCAGTGAGACTTTGCGAGGGCCTCCGTGTGCCAAAAATAGGCAGTGGGCAATGCCGCGCCCAAAAATAACCGCCCGAAGGCCGGTGCGCCAAGTTCGTCCAGCGGAAAAAGGCCACAAAAACAGGTGGGCTATACCCTCGGGGGGTGGGGCGGGCCAACTTCGTTCGCCGGACTCGGAATGCTGCGAGACTTTGCGAGGGGCCTCCGTGTACCAAAAATAGGCCGCGGGCAAAGCCGTGCCCAAAAATAACAGCCCGACGGCCGGGGCGCCAAGTTCGTCCAGCGGAAAAAGGCCACAAAAACGGGTGGGCTATGGCCTTGGGGGGTGCTGCTGGCCAGCTTCGTCCGCCGGACTCGGAATGCCGCGAGACTTTCCGAGGAGCCTCCGGGTGCGAAATATAGGTCGCGGTCAAAGACACGCCCAAAAATAACCGCACGAAGGCCGGGGCGCCACGTTCGTCCAGCGGAAAAAGGCCACAAAAACGGGTGGGCTTTAGCCTTGGGGGGTGGGGCTGGCCATCTTCGTCCACCGGACTAGGAATGCCGCGAGACTTTGCGAGGGCCCTCCGTGTGCCAAAAATAGGCCGCGGACAAAGCCGCGCCCAAGAATAACCGCCCGAAGGCCGGGGCGCCAAGTTCGTCCAGCGGAAAAAGGCCACAAAAGCGGGTGGGCTATAGCCTTGGGGGGTGGGGCTGGCCAACTTCGTCCGCCGGACTCGGAATGCCGCGAGACTTTGCGAGGGGCCTCCGTGTGCCAAAAATAGGCCGCGGGCAAGGCCACGTCCAAGAATAACCGCCCGAAGGCCGGGGCGCCAAGTTCGTCCAGCGGAAAAAGGCCACAAAAACGGGTGGGCTATAGCCTTGGTGGGTGGGGCTGGCCAACTTCGTCCGCCGGACTCGGAATGCCACGAGACTTTGCGAGGCGCCTCCGTGTGCCAAAAAGTGGCCGCGGGCACAGCCGTGCCAAAAAATAACAGCCTGAAGGCCGGGGCGCCAAGTTCGTCCAGCGGAAAAATGCCACAAAAACGGGTGGGCTATAGCCTTGGGGGGTGGGGCTGGCAAACATCGTCCGCCGGACTCGGAATGGTGCGAGACTTTGCAAGGCGCCTCCATGTGCCAAAAATAGGCCCCGGGCACAGTCGCGCCCAAAAATAACGGCCCGAAGACCGGGGCGCCAAGTTCGTCCAGCGGAAAAATGTCACAAGAACGGGTGGGCTATAGCCTTGGGGGGTGGGGCTGGCCAACTTCGTCCGCCGGACTCGGAATGCCGCGAGACTTTGCGATGTGAATCCGTGTGCCAAAAATAGGCCGCGGGCACAGCCGCAGCCAAAAATAACGGCCCGAAGGCCGGGGCGCCAAGTTCGTCCAGCGGAAAAAGGCCACAAAAACGGGTGGGCTATAGCCTTGGGGGGTGCGGCATGCCAACTTCGTCCGCCGGACTCGGAATGGCACGAGACTTTGCGAGGCGGCTCCGTGTGCCAAAAAGTGGCCGCGGGTACAGCCGCGCCAAAAAATAACAGCCCGCAGGCCGGGGCGCCAAGTTCGTCCAGCGGAAAAATGCCACAAAAACGGGTGGGCTATAGCCTTGGGGGGTGGGGCTGGCCAACATCGTCCGCCGGACTCGGAATGGCGCGAGACTTTGCGATGCACCTCCGTGTGCGAAAAATAGGCCGCGGGTGCAGCCGCAGCCAAAAATAACAGCCCGAAAGCCGGGGCGCCAAGTTCGTCCAGCGGAAAAAGGCCACAAAAACGGGTGGGCTATAGCCTTGGGGGGTGGGGCTGGCCAACTTCGTCCGCCGGACATGGAATGGCGCGAGACTTTGCGAGGTGCCTCCGTGTGCCAAAAAGTGGCCGCGGGCACAGCTGTACCCAAAAATAACCGCCCGAAGACCGGGGCTCCAAGTTCGTCCCGCGGAAAAAGGCCACAAAAACGGGTGGGCTATAGCCTTGGGGGGTGGGGCTGGCCAACTTCGTCCGCCGGACTCGGAATGGCGCAAGACTTTGCGAGGCGCCTCCGTGTGCCAAAAATAGGCCGCAGGTACAGCCGCGCCCAAAAATAACTGCCCGGAGGCCGGGGCGCCAAGTTCGTCCAACGGAAAAATGCCACAAAAACGGGTGGGCTATAGCCTTAGGGGGTGGGGCTGGCCAACATCGTCCGCCGGACTCGGAATGGCGTGAGACTTTGCGAGGTGCCTCTGTGTGCCAAAAATAGGCCGCGGGCGAAGCCGTAGCCAAAAATAACAGCCCGAAGGCCGGGCCGCCAAGTTCGTCCAGCGGAAAAAGGCCACAAAAATGGGTGGGCTATAGCCTTGGGGGGTGGGGCTGGCCAATTTCGTCCGCCGGACCCGCAATGGCGTGAGACTTTGGAAGGCACCTCCCGTGCCAAAAATAGGCCACGGGCACAGCCGTGCCCAAAAATAACCGCCCGAAGGCCGGGGCGCCAAGTTCGTCCAGGGGAAAAATGCAACAAAAACGGGTGGGCTATAGCCTTGGGGGGTGCGGCTGGCCAACTTCATCAGCAGGACTCGGAATGGCGCGAGACTTTGCGCGGCACCTCCGTGTGCCAAAAATAGGCCACGTGCACAGCCGCGCCAAAAAATAACCGCCCGAAGGCTGGGGCGCCACGTTCGTCCAGCGGGAAAAGGCCACAAAAATGGGTGGGCTATAGCCTTGGGGGGTGGGGCTGGCCAACTTCGTCCGCCGGACACGGAATGTAGCGAGACTTGCGAGGCACCTCCGTGTACCAAAAATAGGCTGTGGACAAAGCCGCGCCCAAAAATAATCTCCCGAAGGCCGGGGCGCCACGTTCGACCAGCGGACAAAGGCCACAAACACGGGTGGGCTATAGCCTTGGGGGGTGGGGCTGGCCCACTTCGTCCGCCGGACTTGGAATGCCGCGAGACTTTGCCAGGGGCCTCCGTATGCCAAAAATAGGCCGCGGGCAAAGCCATGCCCAAAAATAACCGCCCGAAGGCCGGGGCGCCAAGTTCGTCCAGCGGAAAAAGGCCACAAAAGCGGGTGGGCTATAGCCTTGGGGGGTGGGGCTGGCCAACTTCGTCCGCCGGACACGGAATGCCACGAGACTTTGCGAGGGGCCTCCGTGTGCCAAAAATAGGCCGCCGGCAAAGCCACGCCCAAAAATAACCGCCCAAAGGCCGGGGCGCCAAGTTCATCCGGCGGAAAAAGGCCACAAAATCGGGTGCGCTATAGCCTTGGGGGGTGGGGCTGGCCGACTTCGTCCGCCGGACTCGGAATGGCGCGAGACTTTACGAGGGGCCTTCGTGTGCCAAAAATAGGCCGCAGGTACAGCCGCACCCAAAAATAGTCGACCGAAGGCCGGGGCGCCAAGTTCGTCCTGTGGAAAAAGGCCACAAAAACGGGTGGGCTATAGCCTTGGGGGGTGGGGCTGGCCAACTTCGTCCGCCGGACTCGGAATGCCGCGAGACTTTGCCAGGGTCCTCCGTGTGCCAAAAATAGGCCGCGGGTAAAACCACGCCCAAAAATAACCGCCCGAAGGCCGGGGCTCCAAGTTCCTCCTGCGGAAAAAGGCCACCAAAACGGGTGGGCTATAGCCTTCGGGGGTGGGGCTGGCCGACTTCGTCCGCCAGAC
Source organism: Citrus x changshan-huyou (assembly GCA_039657385.1). Lineage (NCBI taxonomy): Eukaryota > Viridiplantae > Streptophyta > Magnoliopsida > Sapindales > Rutaceae > Citrus > Citrus x changshan-huyou. Next base: position 1,371,983 of record JBCGBO010000016.1, read on the forward strand.
TCGGAATGGTGCGAGACTTTGCGAGGGGCCTCCATGTGCCAAAAATAGGCCGCGAGCAAAGTTGCGCCCAAAAATAACTGCCCGAAGGCCGGGGCGCCAAGTTCGTCCAGCGGAAAAAGTCCACAAAAACGGGTGGGCTATAGCCTTGGGGGGTGGGGCTGGCCAACTTCGTCCGCCGGACTCGGAATGCCGCGAGACTTTGCAAGGGGCCTCCGTGTGCCAAAAATAGGCCGCGGGCACAGCTTCACCCAAAAATAAGCAACCGAAGGCCGGGGCGCCAAGGTCGTCCAGCGGAAAACGGCCAAAAAAATGGGTGGGCTAAAGCCTTGGGGGGTTGGGCTGGCCAAGTTCGTCCGCCGGACTCGGAATTGCGCGAGACTTTGCGAGGGGCCTCCGTGTGCCAAAAATAGGCCGCGGGCACAGCTTCACCCAAAAATAAGCGACCGAAGGCCGGGGCGCCAAGTTCGTCCAGCGGAAAAAGGCCAAAAAAACAGGTGGGCTATAGCCTTGGGGGGTGGGGTTGGCCAACTTCGTCCGCCGGACTCGGAATGGCGCGAGACTTTACGAGGGGCCTCCGTGTGCCAAAAATAGGCCGCAGGTACAGCCGCACCCAAAAATAGGCGACCGAAGGCCGGGGCGCCAAGTTCGTCCTGTGGAAAAAGGCCACAAAAACAGGTGGGCAATAGCCTTGGGGGGTGGGGCTGGCCAACTTCGTCCGCCGGACTCGGAATGCAGTGAGACTTTGCGAGGGCCTCCGTGTGCCAAAAATAGGCAGCGGGCAATGCCGCGCCCAAAAATAACCGCCCGAAGGCCGGTGCGCCAAGTTCGTCCAGCGGAAAAAGGCCACAAAAACAGGTGGGCTATACCCTCGGGGGGTGGGGCTGGCCAACTTCGTCCGCCGGACTCGGAATGCCGCGAGACTTTGCAAGGGGCCTCCGCGTGCCAAAAATAGGCCGCGGGCACAGCTTCACCCAAAAATAAGCGACCGAAGGCCGGGGCGCCAAGGTCGTCCAGCGGAAAACGGCCAAAAAAACGGGTGGGCTAAAGCCTTGGGGGGTTGGGCTGGCCAAGTTCGTCCGCCGGACTCGGAATTGCGCGAGACTTTGCGAGGGGCCTCCGTGTGCCAAAAATAGGCCGCGGGCACAGCTTCACCCAAAAATAAGCGACCGAAGGCCGGGGCGCCAAGTTCGTCCAGCGGAAAAAGGCCAAAAAAACAGGTGGGCTATAGCCTTGGGGGGTGGGGTTGGCCAACTTCGTCCGCCGGACTCGGAATGGCGCGAGACTTTACGAGGGGCCTCCGTGTGCCAAAAATAGGCCGCAGGTACAGCCGCACCCAAAAATAGGCGACCGAAGGCCGGGGCGCCAAGTTCGTCCTGTGGAAAAAGGCCACAAAAACAGGTGGGCTATAGCCTTGGGGGGTTGGGCTGGCCAAGTTCGTCCGCCGGACTCGGAATTGCGCGAGACTTTGCGAGGGGCCTCCGTGTGCCAAAAATAGGCCGCCGGCAAAGCCACGCCCAAAAATAACCGCCCGAAGGCCGGGGCGCCAAGTTCATCCGGCGGAAAAAGGCCACAAAATCGGGTGCGCTATAGCCTTGGGGGGTGGGGCTGGCCGACTTCGTCCGCCGGACTCGGAATGGCGCGAGACTTTACGAGGGGCCTTCGTGTGCCAAAAATAGGCCGCAGGTACAGCCGCACCCAAAAATAGGCGACCGAAGGCCGGGGCGCCAAGTTCGTCCTGTGGAAAAGGCCACAAAAACAGGTGGGCTATAGCCTTGGGGGGTGGGGCTGGCCAACTTCGTCCGCCGGACTCGGAATGCCGCGAGACTTTGCGAGGGGCCTCCGTGTGCCAAAAATAGGCCGCAGGCAAAGCCACCCCCAAAAATAACTGCCCGAAGGCCGGGGCGCCAAGTTCGTCCGGTGGAAAGATGCCACAAAAACGGGTGGGCTATAGCCTTGGGGGGTGGGGCTGGCCAACTTCGTCCGCCGGACACAGAATGCCGCGAGACTTTGTGAGGGGCCTCCGTGTGCCAAAAATAGGCCACAGCAAAAGCCGCGCCCAAAAATAACCGCCCGAAGGCCGGGGCGCCAAGTTCGTCCAGCGGAAAAAGGCCACAAAAACGGGTGGGCTATAGCCTTCAGGGGTGGGGCTGGCCAACTTCGGCCACCGGCCTCGGAATGGCGCGAGACTTTGCGAGGGGCCTCCGTGTGCCAAAAATAGGCCATAGCCAAAGCCGCGCCCAAAAATAACCGCCCGAAGGCCGGGGCGCCAAGTTCGTCCAGCGGAAAAAGGCCACAAAAACGGGTGGGCTATAGCCTTGAGGGGTGGGGCTGGCCAACTTCGGCCGCCGGGCTTGGAATGGCGTGAGACTTTGCGAGGGGCCTCCGTGTGCCAAAAATAAGCCGCGGGTACAGTCACAGCCAAAAATAGGCGACCGAAGGCCGGGGCGCCAAGTTCGTCCTGTGGAAAAAGGCCACAAAAACAGGTGGGCTATAGCCTTGGGGGGTGGGGCTGGCCAACTTCGTCCGCCGGACTCGGAATGCCGCGAGACTTTGCGAGGGGCCTCCGTGTGCCAAAAATAGGCCGCAGGCAAAGCCACCCCCAAAAATAACTGCCCGAAGGCCGGGGCGCCAAGTTCGTCCGGTGGAAAGATGCCACAAAAACGGGTGGGCTATAGCCTTGGGGGGTGGGGCTGGCCAACTTCGTCCGCCGGACACAGAATGCCGCGAGACTTTGTGAGGGGCCTCCGTGTGCCAAAAATAGGCCACAGCAAAAGCCGCGCCCAAAAATAACCGCCCGAAGGCCGGGGCGCCAAGTTCGTCCAGCGGAAAAAGGCCACAAAAACGGGTGGGCTATAGCCTTCAGGGGTGGGGCTGGCCAACTTCGGCCGCCGGCCTCGGAATGGCGCGAGACTTTGCGAGGGGCCTCCGTGTGCCAAAAATAGGCCATAGCCAAAGCCGCGCCCAAAAATAACCGCCCGAAGGCCGGGGCGCCAAGTTCGTCCAGCGGAACAAGGCCACAAAAACGGGTGGGCTATAGCCTTGAGGGGTGGGGCTGGCCAACTTCGGCCGCCGGGCTCGGAATGGCGTGAGACTTTGCGAGGGGCCTCCGTGTGCCAAAAATAGGCCGTGGACAAAGCCGCGCCAAAAAATAACCGCCCGAAGGCCGGGGCGCCAACTTCGTCCAGCGGAAAAAGGCCACAAAAACGGGTGGGCTATAGCCTTGGGGGGTGGCGCTGGCCGACTTCATCCGCCGGACTCGGAATGACGCGAGACTTTGCGAGGAGCCTCCGTGTGCCAAAATAGGCCGCGGGCAAGGCCGCGTCCAAAAATAACCGCCCGAAGGCCGGGGCACCAAGTTCGTCCGGCGGAAAGATGCCACAAAAACGGGTGGGCCATAGCCTTGGGGGGTGGGGCTGGCCCACTTCGTCCGCCGGACTCGGAATGGCGCGAGACTTTACGAGGCCCCTCCGTGTGCCAAAAATAGGCCGCGGGCACAGCCTCGCCCAAAAATAACCGCCCGAATGTTGGGGCGCCAAGTTCGTCCAGCGGAAAAAGGCCACAAAACCGGGTGGGCTATAGCCTTGGGGGGTGGGGATGGCCAACTTCGTCCGCCGGACTCGGAATGGCGCGAGACTTTGCGAGGCACCTCCGTGTGCCAAAAATAGGTTACGGGAACAGCCGCGCCCAAAAATAACCTCGCGAGGGGCCTCCGTGTGCCACAAATAAGCCGCGGGTACAGTCACAGCCAAAAATAGGCGACCGAAGGCCGGGGCGCCAAGTTCGTCCTGTGGAAAAAGGCCACAAAAACAGGTGGGCTATAGCCTTGGGGGGTGGGGCTGGCCAACTTCGTCCGCCGGACTCGGAATGCCGCGAGACTTTTCGAGGGGCCTCCGTGTGCCAAAAATAGGCCGCAGGCAAAGCCACCCCCAAAAATAACTGCCCGAAGGCCGGGGCGCCAAGTTCGTCCGGTGGAAAGATGCCACAAAAACGGGTGGGCTATAGCCTTGGGGGGTGGGGCTGGCCAACTTCGTCCGCCGGACACAGAATGCCGCGAGACTTTGTGAGGGGCCTCCGTGTGCCAAAAATAGGCCACAGCAAAAGCCGCGCCCAAAAATAACCGCCCGAAGGCCGGGGCGCCAAGTTCGTCCAGCGGAAAAAGGCCACAAAAACGGGTGGGCTATAGCCTTCAGGGGTGGGGCTGGCCAACTTCGGCCGCCGGCCTCGGAATGGCGCGAGACTTTGCGAGGGGCCTCCGTGTGCCAAAAATAGGCCATAGCCAAAGCCGCGCCCAAAAATAACCGCCCGAAGCCCGGGGCGCCAAGTTCGTCCAGCGGAACAAGGCCACAAAAACGGGTGGGCTATAGCCTTGGGGGGTGGTGCTGGCCAACTACGTCCGTCGGACTCGGAATGGCGTGAGATGTTGTGAGGCCCCTCCGTGTACCAAAAATAGGCTGCGGGCACAGCCGCGCCCAAAAATAACTGCCCGAAGGCTGGGGCGCCAAGTTCGTCCTGCGGAAAAAGGCCACAAAAACGGGTGGGCTATAGCCTTGGGGGTGGGGCTGGCCAAATTCGTCCGCCGGACTCGGAATGGTACAAGACTTTGCGAGGCACCTCCATGTGCCAAATATAGGCCGCGGGGACAGCAGCGCCTAAAACTAACCGCCTGAAGGCCGGGATGCCAAGTTCGTCCAGCGGAAAAAGGCCCCAAAAACGGGTGGGCTATAGCCTTGGGGGGTGGGGCTGGCCAACTTCATCCGCCGGACTCGGAATGGCGTGAGACTTTGTGAGGTGCCTCCGTGTGACAAAAATAGGCCACGGACACAGCCGCGCCCAAAAATAACCTCCCGAAGGCCGGGGCGCCATGTTCGTCCAGCGGAAAAAGGACACAAAAACGGGTGGGCTATAGCATTGGGGGGTGGGGCTGGCCAACTTCGTCCGCCGGACTCGGAAAGCAGCGATACATTGCGAGGGGCTTCCGTGTACCAAAAATAGGCCGCGGGCACAGCCGCGCCCAAAAATAACCGCCCGAAGGCCGGGGCGCCAAGTTCGTCCAGCGGAAAAAACCCACAAAAATGGATCGGCTATAGCGTTGGGGGGTGGGGCTGGCCGACTTCGTCCGCCGGACTTGGATTGGCGCGATACTTTGCGAGGCACCTCCGTGTGCCAAAAATAGGAAGTGGGCACAGCCGCGCCCAAAAATAACCTCCCGAAGGCCGGGGCGCCAAGTTCGTCCAGCGGAAAAAGGCCACAAAAACGGGTGGGCTATAGCATTGGGGGGTGGGGCTGGCGAACTTCGTCCGCCGGACTCGGAATGGCGCGAGACATTGCAAGGTGCCTCCGTGTGCCAAAAATAGGCCGCGGGCACAGCCGTGGCCAAAAATAACGGCCCGAAGGCCGGGGCGCCAAGTTCGTGCAGCGGAAAAAGGCCACAAAAACGGGTGGGCTATAGCCTTGGGGGGTGGGGCTGGCCGACTACCTCCGCCGGACTCGGAATGGCGCGAGACTTTGGGAGGTGCCTCCGTGTGCCAAAAATAGGCTGCGGGCACAGCCGCGCCCAAAAATAACCGCCCGAAGGCCGGAGCGCCAAGTTCGTCCAGCGGAAAAAGGCCACAAAAACGGGTGGGCTATAGCCTTGGGGCGTGGGGCTGGCCAACTTCGTCCGCCGGACTCGGAATGGCGCGAGACTTTGCGAGGCACCTCTGTGTGCCAAAAATAGGCCGCGGACACAGCCGCGCCCAAAAATAACCGCCCGAAGGCCGGGGCGCCATGTTCTTCCAGCGGAAAAAGCCCACAAAAACGGTTGGCTATAGCCTTGGGGGGTGGGGCTGGCCGACTTCATTCGCCGGATTCGGAATGGCGCGAATGTTTGCGAGCGGCCTCCATGTGCCAAAAATAGGCCGCGGACACAGCCGCGCATAAAAATAACTGCCCGGAGGGCCGGGGCGCCAAGTTCGTCCAGCGGAAAAAGGCCACACAAAACGGGTGGGCTATAGCCTTGGGGGGTGGGGCTGGCCGACTTCGTCCGCCGGACTCGCAATGGCGCGAGACTTTGCGAACGGCCTCCGTGTGCCAAAAATAGGCCGCGGACACAGCCACGCTCAAAAATAACCGCCCGAAGGCCGGGGCGCCAAGTTAGTCCAGCGGAAAAAGGCCACAAAAACCGGTGGGCTAGCCTTGGGGGGTGGGGCTGGCCGACTTCGTCCGCCGGACTCGGAATGGCGCGAGACTTTGCGAGCGGCCTCCGTGTGCCAAAAATAGGCTGCGGGCACAGACGCTCCCAAAAATAACCGCCCGAAGGCCGGGGCGCTAAGTTCGTCCAGCGGAAAAAGGCCACAAAAACGTGTGGGCTATAGCCTTGGGGGGTGGGGCAGGCCAACTTCGTCCGCCGGACTCGGAATGGCGCGGGACTTTGCGAGCAGCCTCCATGTGCCACACATAGGCCACGGGCACAGCCGTACCCAAAAATAACCGCCCGAAGGCCGGGGCGCAGAGTTCGTCCAGCGGAAAAAGGCCACAAAAACGGGTGGGCTATTGCCTTGGCGGCTGGGGCTGCCAACTTCGTCCGCCGGACATGGAATGGCGCGAGACTTTCCGAGCGGCCTCCGTGTGCCAAAAAATAGGCCACGGGCACAGCCGCGCCCAAAAATAAACGCCCGAAGGCCGGGGCGCCAAGTTCGTCCAGCGGAAAAAGGCCACAAAAACGGGTGGGCTATAGCCTTCAGGGGTGGGGCTGGCCAACTTCGGCCGCCGGCCTCGGAATGGCGCGAGACTTTGCGAGGGGCCTCCGTGTGCCAAAAATAGGCCATAGCCAAAGCCGCGCCCAAAAATAACCGCCCGAAGCCCGGGGCGCCAAGTTCGTCCAGCGGAACAAGGCCACAAAAACGGGTGGGCTATAGCCTTGGGGGGTGGTGCTGGCCAACTACGTCCGTCGGACTCGGAATGGCGTGAGATGTTGTGAGGCCCCTCCGTGTACCAAAAATAGGCTGCGGGCACAGCCGCGCCCAAAAATAACTGCCCGAAGGCTGGGGCGCCAAGTTCGTCCTGCGGAAAAAGGCCACAAAAACGGGTGGGCTATAGCCTTGGGGGTGGGGCTGGCCAAATTCGTCCGCCGGACTCGGAATGGTACAAGACTTTGCGAGGCACCTCCATGTGCCAAATATAGGCCGCGGGGACAGCAGCGCCTAAAACTAACCGCCTGAAGGCCGGGATGCCAAGTTCGTCCAGCGGAAAAAGGCCCCAAAAACGGGTGGGCTATAGCCTTGGGGGGTGGGGCTGGCCAACTTCATCCGCCGGACTCGGAATGGCGTGAGACTTTGTGAGGTGCCTCCGTGTGACAAAAATAGGCCACGGACACAGCCGCGCCCAAAAATAACCTCCCGAAGGCCGGGGCGCCATGTTCGTCCAGCGGAAAAAGGACACAAAAACGGGTGGGCTATAGCATTGGGGGGTGGGGCTGGCCAACTTCGTCCGCCGGACTCGGAAAGCAGCGATACATTGCGAGGGGCTTCCGTGTACCAAAAATAGGCCGCGGGCACAGCCGCGCCCAAAAATAACCGCCCGAAGGCCGGGGCGCCAAGTTCGTCCAGCGGAAAAAACCCACAAAAATGGATCGGCTATAGCGTTGGGGGGTGGGGCTGGCCGACTTCGTCCGCCGGACTTGGATTGGCGCGATACTTTGCGAGGCACCTCCGTGTGCCAAAAATAGGAAGTGGGCACAGCCGCGCCCAAAAATAACCTCCCGAAGGCCGGGGCGCCAAGTTCGTCCAGCGGAAAAAGGCCACAAAAACGGGTGGGCTATAGCATTGGGGGGTGGGGCTGGCGAACTTCGTCCGCCGGACTCGGAATGGCGCGAGACATTGCAAGGTGCCTCCGTGTGCCAAAAATAGGCCGCGGGCACAGCCGTGGCCAAAAATAACGGCCCGAAGGCCGGGGCGCCAAGTTCGTGCAGCGGAAAAAGGCCACAAAAACGGGTGGGCTATAGCCTTGGGGGGTGGGGCTGGCCGACTACCTCCGCCGGACTCGGAATGGCGCGAGACTTTGGGAGGTGCCTCCGTGTGCCAAAAATAGGCTGCGGGCACAGCCGCGCCCAAAAATAACCGCCCGAAGGCCGGAGCGCCAAGTTCGTCCAGCGGAAAAAGGCCACAAAAACGGGTGGGCTATAGCCTTGGGGCGTGGGGCTGGCCAACTTCGTCCGCCGGACTCGGAATGGCGCGAGACTTTGCGAGGCACCTCTGTGTGCCAAAAATAGGCCGCGGACACAGCCGCGCCCAAAAATAACCGCCCGAAGGCCGGGGCGCCATGTTCTTCCAGCGGAAAAAGCCCACAAAAACGGTTGGCTATAGCCTTGGGGGGTGGGGCTGGCCGACTTCATTCGCCGGATTCGGAATGGCGCGAATGTTTGCGAGCGGCCTCCATGTGCCAAAAATAGGCCGCGGACACAGCCGCGCATAAAAATAACTGCCCGGAGGGCCGGGGCGCCAAGTTCGTCCAGCGGAAAAAGGCCACACAAAACGGGTGGGCTATAGCCTTGGGGGGTGGGGCTGGCCGACTTCGTCCGCCGGACTCGCAATGGCGCGAGACTTTGCGAACGGCCTCCGTGTGCCAAAAATAGGCCGCGGACACAGCCACGCTCAAAAATAACCGCCCGAAGGCCGGGGCGCCAAGTTAGTCCAGCGGAAAAAGGCCACAAAAACCGGTGGGCTAGCCTTGGGGGGTGGGGCTGGCCGACTTCGTCCGCCGGACTCGGAATGGCGCGAGACTTTGCGAGCGGCCTCCGTGTGCCAAAAATAGGCTGCGGGCACAGACGCTCCCAAAAATAACCGCCCGAAGGCCGGGGCGCTAAGTTCGTCCAGCGGAAAAAGGCCACAAAAACGTGTGGGCTATAGCCTTGGGGGGTGGGGCAGGCCAACTTCGTCCGCCGGACTCGGAATGGCGCGGGACTTTGCGAGCAGCCTCCATGTGCCACACATAGGCCACGGGCACAGCCGTACCCAAAAATAACCGCCCGAAGGCCGGGGCGCAGAGTTCGTCCAGCGGAAAAAGGCCACAAAAACGGGTGGGCTATTGCCTTGGCGGCTGGGGCTGCCAACTTCGTCCGCCGGACATGGAATGGCGCGAGACTTTCCGAGCGGCCTCCGTGTGCCAAAAAATAGGCCACGGGCACAGCCGCGCCCAAAAATAAACGCCCGAAGGCCGGGGCGCCAAGTTCGTCCAGCGGAAAAAGGCCACAAAAACGGGTGGGCTATTGCCTTGGGGGCTGGGGCTGCCAACTTTGTCCGCCGGACTCGGAATGGCGCGAGACTTTGCGAGGTGCCTCCGTGTGCCAAAAATAGGCTACGGGCACAGCCGCACCCAAAACTAACCTCGCGAAGGCCGGGGCGCCAAGTTCGTCCAGCGGAAAAAGGCCACAAAACCGGGTGGGCTATAGCCTTGGGGGGTGGGGATGGCCCACTTCGTCCGCCGGACTCAGAATGGTGCGAGACTTTGCGAGGCGCCTCCGTGTGCCAAAAATAGGCTGCGGGCACAGCCGCACCCAAAAATCACGGCCCGAAGGCCGGGGCGCTAAGTTCGTCCAGCGGAAAAAGGCCGCAAAAACGGGTGGGCTATAGCCTTGGGGGGTGGGGCTGGCCAACTTCGTCTGCCGGACTCGGAATGGCGCGAGACTTTGCGAGGCACCTCTGTGTGCCAAAAATAGGCCGCGGACAGTGCCGTACCCAAAAATAACCGCCCGAAGGCCGGGGCGCCATGTTCGTCCAGCGGGAAAATGCCCCAAAAACGGGTGGGCTATAACCTTGGGGGGTGGGGCTGGCCAACTTCATCCGCCGGACTCGGAATGGCGCAAGACTTTGCGAGGTGCCTCCGATTGCAAAAAATAGGCCGCGGGCACAGCAGCGCCCAAAAATAACCGCCCGAAGGCCGGGGCGCCAAGTTCGTCCAGCGGAAAAAGCCCACAAAAACGGTTGGCTATAGCCTTGGGGGGTGGGGCTGACCAACTTCGTCCGCCGGACTCGGATTGGCGCGATACTTTGCGAGGCACCTCCATGTGCCAAAAATAGGCCACATGCACAGCCACGCCCAAAAATAACCGCCCGAAGGCTGGAGCGCCAAGTTCGTCCAGCGGAAAAAGGCCACAAAAACGGGTGGGCTATAGCATTGGGGTGTGGGGCTGGCCAACTTCGTCCGCTGGACTCGGAATGCCGCGAGACTTTGCGAGCTGCCTCCGTGTGCCAAAAATAGGCTGCGGAAACAGCCGCGCCCAAAAATAACCGCCCGAAGGCCGGGGCGCCAAGTTCGTGCAGCGGAAAAAGGCCACAAAAACGGTTGGGCTATAGCATTGGGGGGTGGGGCTGGCGAACTTCGTCCGCCGGACTCGGAATGGCGCGAGACTTTGCGAGGTGCCTCCGTGTGCCAACAATAGGCTGCGGGCACAGCCGCACCCAAAAATCACCGCCCGAAGGCCGGGGCGCCAAGTTCGTCCAGCGGAAAAAGGCCACAAAAACGGGTGGGCAACAGCCTTGGGGAGTGGGGCTGGCCAACTTCATCCTCAGGTCTTGGAATGGCGCGAGACTTCGCGAGGCACCTCCATGTGCCAAGAATAGGCCGCGGACAGGGCCACGCCCAAAAATAAATGCCCGAAGCCCGGGGCGCCAAGTTCGTCCAGCGGAAAAAGGCGACAAAAATGGGTGGGCTATAGCCATGGGGGGTGGGGCTGGCCAACTTCGTCCGCCGGACTCGGAATGGCGCGAGACTTCGCGAGGCACCTCCGTGTGCCAAAAATAGGCCGTGGGCACAGCCGCGCCCAAAAATAAACGCCCGAAGGCCGGGGCGCCAAGTTCGTCCAGCGGAAAAAGGCCACAAAAATGGGTGGGCTATAGCCTTGGGGGGTTGGGCTGGCCAACTTCGTCCGCCGGACTTGGAATGGCGCGAGACTTTGCGAGGGGCCTCCGTGTGCAAAAAATAGGCCGCGGGTAAAGCCGCTCGCAAAAATAACCGTCCGAAAGCCGGGGCGCCAAGTTCGTCCAGCGGAAAAAGGGCACAAAAACGGGTGGGCTATAGCTTGGGGGGTGGGGCGGGCCAACTTCGTCCGCCGGACTCGGAATGCCGCAAGACTTTGTGAGGGGCCTCTGTGTGCGAACAATAGGCCGCGGGCAAAGCCGCGCCCAAAAATAACCGCCCGAAGGCCGGGCCGCCAAGTTCGTCCAGCGGAAAAAGGCCACAAAAACGGGTGGGCTATAGCCTCGGGGGGTAGGGCTGGCCAACTTCGTCTGCCGCACTCGGAATGGCGCGAGACTTTGCGAGGCGCCTCCGTGTGCCAAAACTAGGCCGCGGGCACAGCCGCACCCAAAAATAACAGCCCAAAGGCCGGGGCGCCCAGTTCGTCCAGCGCAAAAAGGCCACAAAAACGGGTGGGCTATAGCCTTGGGGGTGGGGCTGGCCAACTTCGTCCGCCGGACTCGGAATGGCGCGAGACTTTGCGAGGCACCTCCGTGTGCTAAAAATAGGCTTCGGGCACAGCCGCGCCCAAAAATAACCACCCGAAGGCCGGGGCGGCAAGTTCGTCCAGCGGAAAAAGCACACAAAAACGGGTGGTCTATAGCCTTGGAGGGTGGGGCTGGCAAACTTTGTCTGCCGGCCTCGGAATGGCGCGAGACTTTGCGAGGCACTTCCGTGTGCCAAAAATAGGCCGTGGACGCAGCCGCGCCCAAAAATAACCGCCCGAAGGCCGGTGCGCCAAGTTCGTCCAGCGGAAAAAGGCCACAAAAACGGGTGGGCTATAGCCTTGGGGGGTGGGGCTGGCCAACTTCGTCCGCCGGACTCGGAATGGCGCAAGACTTTGCGAGGCGTCTCCGTGTGACAAAAATAGGCCGCGGGCACAGCCGCGCCCAAAAATAACCGCCCGAAGGACGGTGCGCCGAGTTCGTCCAGCGGAAAATGGCCACAAAAACGGGTGTGCTATAGCCTTGGGGGGTGGGGCTGGCCAACTTCTTCCGCCGGACTCGGAATGGCGCGAGACTTTGCGAGGCACCTCTGTGCGCCAAAAATAGGCCGCGGGCACAGCCGTGCCCAATAATAACGGCACGAAGGCGGGGCACCAAGTTCGTCCAGCGGAAAAAGGTCACAAAAATGGGTGGGCTATATATCCTTGGGGGGTGGGGTTGGCCAACTTTGTCCCCAGGACTCGGAATGGCGCGAGACTTTGCGAGGCAACTCCGTGTGCCAAAAATAGGCCGTGGGCACAGCGGCGCCCAAAAATAACTGCCCGAAGGCCAGGGCGCCAAGTTCGTCCAGCGGAAAAAGGCCACAAAAACGGGTGGGTTATAGCCTTGGGGGGTGGGGCTGGCCAACTTCGTCCGCCGGACTCGGAATGGCGCGAGACTTTGCGAGGCGCCTCCGTATACCAACACTAGGCCTTGGGCACAGCCGCGCAAAAAAATAACAGCCCGAAGGCCGGGGCGCCAAGTTCGTCCAACGGAAAAAGGCAACAAAAACGGGTGGGCTATAGCCTTGGGGGGTGGGGCTGGCCAACTTCGTCCGCCAGATTCGGAATGGCGTGAGACTTTGCGAGGCACCTCCGTGTGCCAAAAATTGGCCGCGGGCACAGCCGCGCCCAAAAATAATCGCCCGAAGGCCGGGGCGCCAAGTTCGTCCAGCGGAAAAAGACCCCAAAAACGGGTGGGCTATAGCCTTGGGGGGTGGGGCTGGCCAACTTCGTCCTCTGGACTCGGAATGGCGCGAGACTTTGGAAGGCACCTCCGTGTGCCAAAAATACGCCGCGGGCACAGCCGTGCCCAAAAATCACCGCCCGAAGGCCGGGGTGCCAAGTTCGTCCAGCGGAAAAAGGCCCCAAAAACGGGTGGGCTATAGCCTTGGGGGGTGGGGCTGGCCAACTTCATCCGCTGGACTCGGAATGGCGTAAAACTTTGCGAGGTGCCTCCGTGTGCCAAAAATAGGCCGCGGGCACAGCCGTGCCCAAAAATAACCACCCGAAGGCCGGGGCGCCAAGTTCGTCCAGTGGAAGAAGGCCCCAAAAACGGGTGGGCTATAGCCTTGGGGGGTGGGGCTGGCCAACTTCATCCGCTGGACTCGGAATGGCGTGAAATTTGGCGAGGCACCTCCGTGTGCCAAAAATAGACCGCGGGCACAGCCGCGCCAAAAAATAACTGCCAGAAGGCCGGGGCGCCAAGTTCGTCCAGCGGAAAAAGCCCTCAGAAACGGGTGGGCTATAGCCTTGGGGGGTGGGGCTGGCCAACTTCATCCGCTGGACTCGGATTGGCGCGATACTTTACGAGGTGACTCCATGTTCCAAAAATAGGCCGCGGGCACAGCCGCGCCCAAAAATAACTGCCCGAAGGCCGGGGCGCCAAGTTCGTCCAGCGGAAAAAGGCCCCAAAAACGGGTGGGCTATAGCCTTGGGGGGTGGGGCTGGCCAACTTCATCCGCTGGACTCGGAATGGCGTGAAATTTTGCGAGGTGCCTCCGTGTGCCAAGAATAGCCCGCGGGCTCAGCCGCGCTAAAAAATAACCACCCGAAGGCCGGGGCTCCATGTTCGTCCAACGGAAAAAGGCCACAAAAACGGGTGGGCTATAGCCTTGGGGGTGGGGCTGGCCAACTTCGTCCGCCGGACTCGGAATGACGCGAGACTTTGCGAGGCGTCTCCGTGTGACAAAAATAGGCCGCGGGTACAGCCGCGCCCAAAAATAACCGCCCGAAGGACGGTGCGCCGAGTTCGTCCAGCGGAAAATGGCCACAAAAACGGGTGGGCTATAGCCTTGGGGGGTGGGGCTGGCCAACTTCATCCGCTGGACTCGGAATGGCGCGACACTTTGCGAGGCACCTCCATGTGCCAAAAATATGCCGCGGGCACAGGCGCGCCCAAAAATAACCGTCCAAAGGCCGGGGTGCCAAGTTCGTCCAGCGGAAAAAGGCCCCAAAAACGGGTGGGCTATAGCCTTGGGGGGTGGGGCTGGCAAACTTCATCCGCTGGACTCGGAATGGCGTGAAATTTTGCGAGGCCCCTCCGTGTGCCAAAAATAGGCCGGGGGAACAGCCGCGCCCAAAAATAACCGCCCGAAGGCCGGGCCGCCAAGTTCGTCCAGCGGAAAAAGGCCACAAAAACGGGTGGGCTATAGCCTCGGGGGGTAGGGCTGGCCAACTTCGTCTGCCGCACTCGGAATGGCGCGAGACTTTGCGAGGCGCCTCCGTGTGCCAAAACTAGGCCGCGGGCACAGCCGCACCCAAAAATAACAGCCCAAAGGCCGGGGCGCCCAGTTCGTCCAGCGCAAAAAGGCCACAAAAACGGGTGGGCTATAGCCTTGGGGGTGGGGCTGGCCAACTTCGTCCGCCGGACTCGGAATGGCGCGAGACTTTGCGAGGCACCTCCGTGTGCTAAAAATAGGCTTCGGGCACAGCCGCGCCCAAAAATAACCACCCGAAGGCCGGGGCGCCAAGTTCGTCCAGCGGAAAAAGCACACAAAAACGGGTGGTCTATAGCCTTGGGGGGTGGGGCTGGCCAACTTCGTCCGCCGGACTCGGAATGGCGCGAGACTCTCCGAGGCGCCTCCGTGTGCCAAAAATAGGCCGTGGGCACAGCCGCGCCCAAAAATAACCACCCGAAGGCCGGGGCGCCAAGTTCTTCCAGCGGAAAAAGGCCCCAAAAACGGGTGGGCTATAGCCTTGGGGGGTGGGGCTGGCCAACTTTGTCCGCCGGACTCGGATTGGCGCGATACTTTGCGAGGCATCTCCGTGTACCAAAAATAGGCCGCGGGCACAGCCGCGCTCAAAAATAACCGCACGAAGGCCAGGGCGCCAAGTTCGTCCAGCGGAAAAAGCCCACAAAAACGGGTGGGCTATAGCCTTGGGGGGTGGGGCTGGCCAACTTCGTCCGCCGGACTCGGATTGGCGCGATACTTTGCGAGGCGACTCCATGTGCCAAAAATAGGCCGCGGGAAGAGCCGTGCCCAAAATTAACCGCCCGAAGGCCGGGCCGCCAAATTCGTCCAGCGGAAAAAGGCCACAAAAACGGGTGGGCTATAGGCTTGGGGGGTGGGGCTGGCCGACTTCGTCCGCCGGACTCGGAATGTCGCGAGACTTTGCGAGGCGCCTCCGTGTGCCAAAACTAGGCCGCGGGCACAGCCGCACCCAAAAATAACAGCCCAACGGCCGGGGCGCCCAGTTCGTCCAGCGCAAAAAGGCCACAAAAACGGGTGGGCTATAGCCTTGGGGGTGGGGCTGGCCAACTTCGTCCGCCGGACTCGGAATGGCGCGAGACTTTGCGAGGCACCTCCATGTGCTAAAAATAGGCTTCGGGCACAGCCGCGCCCAAAAATAACCACCCGAAGGCCGGGGCGCCAAGTTCGTCCAGCGGAAAAAGCACACAAAAACGGGTGGTCTATAGCCTTGGGGGGAGGGGCTGGCCAACTTCGTCCGCCGGACTCGGAATGGCGCGAGACTTCCCGAGGTCCCTCCGTGTGCCAAAAATAGGCCGTGGGCACAGTTGCGCCCAAAAATAACCGCCTGAAGGCCGGGACGCCAAGTTCGTCCAGCGGAAAAAGGCCATAAAAACGGGTGGGCTATAGCCGTGGGGGGTGGGGCTGGCCAACTTCGTCCGCCGGACTCGGAATGGCACGAGACTTTGCGAGGCGCCTCCGTGTGCCAAAAATAGGCCACGGGAACAGCCGCGCCCAAAAATAACCGCCCGAAGGTTGGGGCGCCAAGTTCGTCCAGCGGAAAAAGGCCACAAGAACGGGTGGGCTATAGCCTTGGGGGGTGGGGCTGGCCAACTTCATCCGCTGGACTCGGAATGGCGCGAAACTTTGAGAGGCACCTCCGTGTACAAAAAATAGGCCACGGGCACAGCCGCGCCCAAAAATAACCGCCTGAAGGCCGGGGCGCCAAGTTCGTCCAGCGGAAAAAGCCCACAAAAACGGGAGGGCTACAGCCTTGGGGGGTGGGGCTGGCCAACTTCGTCCGCCGGACTCGGAATGGCGCGAGACTTTGCAAGGCGCCTCCGTGTGCCAAAAATAGGCCGCGGGTACAGCCGCGCCCAAAAATAACCCCCCGAAGGCCGGGGCGCCAACTTCGTCCAGCGGAAAAAGCCCACAAAAACGGGTGGGCTATAGCCTTGGGGGGTGGGGCTGGCCAACTTAGTCCGCCGGACTCGGAATTGCGCGAGCCTTTGCGAGGTGCCTCCGTGTGCCAAAAATAGGCCGCGGGCACAGCCGCGCCCAAAACTAACCGCCCGAAGGCCGGGGCGCCAAGTTCGTCCCGCGGAAAAAACCCACAAAAACGGGTGGGTTATAGCCTTGGGGGGAGGGGCTGGCCAACTTCGTCCGCCGGACTCGGAATGGCGCGAGACTTTGCAAGGCGCCTCCGTGTGCCAAAAATAGGCCGCGGGTACAGCCGCGCCCAAAAATAACCCCCCGAAGGCCGGGGCGCCAACTTCGTCCAGCGGAAAAAGCCCACAAAAACGGGTGGGCTATAGCCTTGGGGGGTGGGGCTGGCCAACTTCGTCCGCCGGACTCGGAATGGCGCGAGACTCTCCGAGGTGCCTCCGTGTGCCAAAAATAGGCCGTGGGCACAGCCGCGCCCAAAAATAACTGCCCGAAGGCCGGGGCGCCAAGTTCGTCCAGCGGAAAAAGACCACAAAAACGGGTGGGCTATAGCCTTGGGTGGTGGGGCTGGCCAACGTCATCCGCCGGACTCGGAATGGCGTGAGACTTTGTGAGGCGCCTCCCTGTGCCAAAAATAACTGCCCGAACGCCGGGGCGCCAAGTTCTTGCAGCGGAAAAAGACCACAAAAACGGGTGGGCTATAGCCTTGGAGGGTGGGGCTGGTCCACTTCGTCCGCCGGACTCGGAATGGCGCGAGATTTTGCGAGGCCCCTCCGTGTGCTAAAAATAGGCTGCGGGCACAGCCGCGCCCAAAAATAACCGCTCGAAGGCTGGGGCGCCAAGTTCGTCCTGCGTAAAAAGGCCACAAAAACGGGTGGGCTATAGCCTTGGGGGGTGGGGCTGGCCGACTTCGTCCGCCAGACTCGGAATGGCGCGAGACTTTGCGAGCGGCTTCCGTGTGCCAAAAATAAGCCGCGGCGCGGCCGCGCCCAAAAATAACCGCCCGAAGGCCGGGGCGCCAAGTTCGTCCAGCGGAAAAAACCCACAAAAACGGGTGGGCTATAGCCTTGCGGGGTGGGGCTGGCCAACTTCGTCCGCCGGACTCGGAATGCCAGGAGACTTTGCGAGGTCCCTCCGTGTGCCAAAAATAGGCCGCGGGCACAGCCGCGCCCGAAAATAACCGCCCGAAGGCCATGACGCCAAGTTCGTCCAGCGGAAAAAGGCCATAAAAACGGGTGGGCTATAGCCGTGGGGGGTGGGGCTGGCCAACTTCGTCCGCCGGTCTCGGAATGGCGCGAGACTTTGCGAGGCACCTCTGTGTGCCAAAAATAGGCCACGGGCACAGCGGCGCCCAAAAATAACCGCCCGAAGGCCGGGGCGCCAAGTTCGTCCAGCGGAAAAAGCCCACAAAAACGGGTGGGCTATAACCTTGGGGGGTGGGGCTGGCGAACTTTGTCTGCCGGACTCGGAATTGCGGGAGACTTTGCGAGTTGCTTCCGTGTACCAAAAATAGGCCGCGGGCACAGCCGCGCCCAAAAATAACTGCTCGAAGGCCGGGGCGCCAAGTTCGTCCTGCGTAAAAAGGCCACAAAAACGTGTGGGCTATATCCTTCGGCGGTGGAGCTGGCCAACTTCGTCCGCCGGACTCGGAATGGCGCGAGACTTTCCGAGGCCCCTCCGTGTGCCAAAAATAGGCCGCGGGCACAGCTGCGCCCAAAAATAACCGGCCGAAGGCCGTGGCGCCAAGTTCGTCCAGCGGAGAAAGCCCACAAAAACAGGTGGTCTATAGCCTTGGGGGGTGGGGCTGGCCAACTTCGTCCGCCGGACTCGGAATTGCGCGAGACTTTGCGAGGCACCTCCGTGTGCCAAAAATAGGCTGTGGGCACAGCCATGCCCAAAAATAACCGCCCGAAGGCCGGGGCGCCAAGTTCGTCCAGCGGAAAAAGCCCACAAAAACGGGTGGGCTATAACCTTGGGGGGTGGGGCTGGCGAACTTTGTCTGCCGGACTCGGAATTGCGGGAGACTTTGCGAGTTGCTTCCGTGTACCAAAAATAGGCCGCGGGCACAGCCGCGCCCAAAAATAACTGCTCGAAGGCCGGGGCGCCAAGTTCGTCCTGCGTAAAAAGGCCACAAAAACGTGTGGGCTATATCCTTCGGCGGTGGAGCTGGCCAACTTCGTCCGCCGGACTCGGAATGGCGCGAGACTTTCCGAGGCCCCTCCGTGTGCCAAAAATAGGCCGCGGGCACAGCTGCGCCCAAAAATAACCGGCCGAAGGCCGTGGCGCCAAGTTCGTCCAGCGGAGAAAGCCCACAAAAACAGGTGGTCTATAGCCTTGGGGGGTGGGGCTGGCCAACTTCGTCCGCCGGACTCGGAATTGCGCGAGACTTTGCGAGGCACCTCCGTGTGCCAAAAATAGGCTGTGGGCACAGCCATGCCCAAAAATAACCGCCCGAAGGCCGGGGCGCCAAGTTCGTCCAGCGGAAAAAGGCCCAAAAAACGGGTGGGCTATAGCCAAGGGGGGTGGGGCTGGCGAACTTAGTCCGCCGGACTTGGAATGGCGCGAGACTTTGCGAGGCGCCTCCGTGTACCAAAACTAGGCTGCGGGCACAGCCGCATGCAAAAATAACCGCCCGACGCCCCGGGCGCCAAGTTCATCAGGCGGAAAAAGACCACAAAAATGGGTGGGCGATATCCTTCGGGGGTGGGGCTGGCCAACTTCGCCCGCCGGACTCGAAATGGCGCGAGACTTTGCGAGGCACCTCCGTGTGCTAACAATAGGCCACGGGCACAGCAGCGCCGAAAAATAACCGCCCGAAGCCCGGGGCGCCAAGTTCGTCCAGCGGAAAAAGGCCACAACAACGGGTGGGCTATAGCCTTGGGGGGTGGGGCTGCCCAACTTCGTCCGCCGGACTCGGAATGGCCCGAGACTTTGCGAGGCACCTTCGTGTGCCAAAAATATGCCGCGGGCACAGCCTCGCCCAAAAATAACTCCCCGAATGCCGGGGCGCCAAGTTTGTCCAGCAGAAAAAGGCCACAAAAACGGGTGGGCTATAGCCTTGGGGGGTGGGGCTGGCCAACTTCGTCCGCCGGACTCGGAATGGCCCGAGACTTTGCAAGGCACCTCCGTGAGCCAAAAATAGGCCGTGGGCACAGCAGCGCGCAAAAATAACTGCCCAAAGGCCGGGGCGCCAAGTTTGTCCAGCGGAAAAAGGCCACAAAAACGGGTGCGCTATAGCCTTGTGGGGTGGGGCTGGCCCACTTTCTCCGCCGGACTCGGAATGGCACGAGACTTTGCAAGGTGTCTCCGTGTGCCAAAAATAGGCCGCGGGCACAGCCGCGCCCAAAAACAACTGGCCGAAGGCCGGGGCGCCAAGTTCGTCCAGCGGAAAAAGCCCACAAAAACGGGTGGGCTATAGCCTTGGGGGGTGGGGCTGGCCAACTTCGTCCGCCGGACTCGAAATGGCGCGAGACCTTATGAGGCACCTCCATGTGCCAAAAATAGGCTGCGGACACAGCCTCACCCAAAAATAACCGACCGAAGGCCAGGGCGCCAAGTTCGTCCAGCGGAAAAAGGCCACAAAAACGGGTGGGCTATAGCCTTGGGGGGTGGGGCTGGCCAACTTCGACCGCCGGACTCGGAATGGCGCGAGACTTTTCGAGGCACCTCCGTGTGCCAAAAATAGGCCGTGGGCACAGCCGCGCCAAAATGTAACCGCCCGAAGACCGGGCCTCCATGATCGTCCAGCGGAAAAAGCCCACAAAAACGGGTGGGCTATAGCCTTGGGGGGTGGGGCTGGCCGCCTTCGTCCGCCAGACTCGGAATGGCGCGAGACTTTGCGAGGCACCTCTGTGTGCCAAAAATAGGCCGCGGGCACAGCCACGCCCAAAAATAACTGCCCGAAGGCCGGGGCACCAAGTTCGTCCAGCGGAAAAAGCCCACAAAAACGGGTGGCCTATAGCCTTGGGGGGTGGGGCAGGCCAACTTCGTCCGCCGGACTCAGAATGGCGCGAGACTTTGCGAGGCTCCTCCGTGTACCAAAAATAGGCCGCGGGCACAGCCGCGCCCAAAAATAACAGCCCGAAGGCCGGGCCGCCAAGTTCGTCCAGCGGAAAAAGCCCACAAAACGGGTGGGCTACAGCCTTGGAAGGTGGGGCTGGCCAATTTCGTCCGCCGGACTCGGAATGGCGCGAGACCTTACGGGGCGCCTCCATGTGCGAAAAATAGGCAGCGGACACAGCCGCACCCAAAAATAACCGCCCGAAGGCCGGGGCGCCAAGTTCGTCCAGCGGAAAAAGCCCACAAAAACGGGTGGGCTATAGCCTTGGGGGGTGGGGCTGGCCAGCTTCGTCCGCCGGACTCGGAATGGCGCGAGAATTTGCGAGGCACCTCCGTGTGCCAAAAATAGGCCGCGGGCACAGCCGCGCCAAAATTTAACCGCCCGAAGGCCGGGCCGCCATGATCGTCCAGCGGAAAAAGCCCACAAAAACGGGTGGGCTATAGCCTTGGGGGGTGGGGCTGGCCGACTTCGTCCGCCGGACTCAGAATGGCGCGAGACTTTGCGAGGCACCTCTGTGTGCCAAAAATAGGCTGCGGGCACAGCCACGCCAAAAAATAACTGCCCAAAGGCCGGGGCGCCAAGTTCGTCCAGTGGAAAAAGACCACAAAAACCTGTGGCCTATAGCCATGGGGGGTGGGGCTGGCCAACTTCGTCCGCCGGACTCAGAAAGGCGCGAGACTTTGCGAGGCACCTCCGTGTGCCAAAAATAGGCCGCGGGCACAGCTGCGCCCAACAATAACCGCCCGAAGGCCGGGGCGCCAAGTTCGTCCAGCGGAAAAAGCCCACAAAAATGGGTGGGCTACAGCCTTGGGGGGTGGGGCTGGCCGACTTCGTCCGCCGGACTCGGAATGCCGCGAGACTTTGCGAGGGACTTCCGTGTGCTAAAATTAGGCTGCGGCAAAGCCGCGCCCAAAAATAACCGCCCGAAGGCCGGGGCGGCATGTTCGTCCAGCGGAAAAAGGCCACAAAAACGGGTGGGCTATAGCCTTGGGGGGTGGGGCTGGCCCACTTCGTCCGCCGGACTTGGAATGCCGCGAGACTTTGCGAGGGGCCTCCGTGTGCCAAACCTAGGCCGCGGGCAAAGCCGCGCCCAAAAATAACCGCCCGAAGGCCGGGGCGCCAAGTTCGTCCAGCGAAAAAAGGCCACAAAAACGGGTGGGCTACAGCCTTGGGGGGTGGGGCTGGCCAACTTCATCCGCCGGACTCGGAATGCCGCGAGACTTTGCGAGGGGTTTCCGTGTGCTAACAATAGGCTGCGGGCAAACCCGCGATAAAAAATAACGGCCCGAAGGCCGGGGCACCAAGTTCGTCCAGCGGAAAAAGCCCACAAAAACGGGTGGGCTATAGCCTTGGGGGGTGGGGCTGGCCGACTTCGTCCACCGCACTCGGAATGGCGCGAGACTTTGCGAGGCGCCTCCGTGTGCCAAAAATAGGCCGCGGTTACAGCCACGCCCAAAAATAACTGCCCGAAGGCCGGGGCGCCAAGTTCGTCCAGCGGAAAAAGGCCACAAAAACGGGTGGGCTATAGCCTTGGGGGGTGGGGCTGGCCGACTTCGTCCGCCGGACTCGGAATGGCGCGAGAGTTTGCGAGGCGCCTCCGTGTGCCAAAAATAGGCCGCGGGCACAGCCGCGCCCAAAAATAACTGCCCGAAGGCCGGGGCGCCAAGTTCGTCCAGCGGAAAAAGGCCACAAAAACGGGTGGGCTACAGCCTTGGGGGGTGGGGCTGGCCGACTTCGTCCGCCGGACTCGGAATGTCGCGAGACTTTGCGAGGGGCTTCCGTGTGCTAAAAATAGGCTGCGGGCAAAGCCGTGATAAAAAATAACGGCCCGAAGGCCGGGGCGCCAAGTTCGTCCAGCGGAAAAAGCCCACAAAAACGGGTGGGCTATAGCCTTGGGGGGTGGGGCTGGCCAGCTTCGTCCGCCGGACTAGGAATGGCGCGAGAATTTGCGAGGCACCTCCGTGTGCCAAAAATAGGCCGCGGGCACAGCCGCGCCAAAATTTAACCGCCCGAAGGCCGGGCCGCCATGATCGTCCAGCGGAAAAAGCCCACAAAAACGGGTGGGCTATAGCCTTGGGGGGTGGGGCTGGCCGACTTCGTCCGCCGGACTCAGAATGGCGCGAGACTTTGCGAGGCACCTCCGTGTGCCAAAAATAGGCCGCGGGCACAGCTGCGCCCAAAAATAACCGCCCGAAGGCCGGGGCGCCAAGTTCGTCCAGCGGAAAAAGCCCACAAAAACGGGTGGGCTACAGCCTTGGGGGGTGGGGCTGGCCGACTTCGTCCGTCGGACTCGGAATGCCGCGAGACTTTGCGAGGGACTTCCGTGTGCTAAAATTAGGCTGCGGGCAAAGCCGCGATAAAAAATAACGGCCCGAAGGCCGGGGCGCCAAGTTCGTCCAGCGGAAAAAGCCCACAAAAACGGGTGGGCTATAGCTTTGGGGGGTGGGGCGGGCCAACTTCGTCCGCCGGACTCGGAATGGCGTGAGACTTTGCGAGGGGCCTCCGTGTGCCAAAAGTAGGCCGCGGGCAAAGCCGCGCCCAAAAATAACCGCCCGAAGGCCGGGGCGGCAAGTTCGTCCTGCGGAAAAAGGCCACAAAAACGGGTGGGCTATAGCCTTGGGGGGTGGGGCTGGCCCACTTCGTCCGCCGGACTCGGAATGCCGCGAGACTTTGCGAGGGGCCTCCGTGTGCCAAACCTAGGCCGCGGGCAAAGCCGCGCCCAAAAATAACCGCCCGAAGGCCGGGGCGCCAAGTTCGTCCAGCGAAAAAAGGCCACAAAAACGGGTGGGCTACAGCCTTGGGGGGTGGGGCTGGCCAACTTCATCCGCCGGACTCGGAATGCCGCGAGACTTTGCGAGGGGTTTCCGTGTGCTAACAATAGGCTGCGGGCAAAGCCGCGATAAAAAATAACGGCCCGAAGGCCGGGGCGCCAAGTTCGTCCAGCGGAAAAAGCCCACAAAAACGGGTGGGCTATAGCTTTGGGGGGTGGGGCGGGCCAACTTCGTCCGCCGGACTCGGAATGGCGTGAGACTTTGCGAGGGGCCTCCGTGTGCCAAAAGTAGGCCGCGGGCAAAGCCGCGCCCAAAAATAACCGCCCGAAGGCCGGGGCGGCAAGTTCGTCCTGCGGAAAAAGGCCACAAAAACGGGTGGGCTATAGCCTTGGGGGGTGGGGCTGGCCCACTTCGTCCGCCGGACTCGGAATGGCGCGAGACTTTGCGAGGCTCCTCCGTGTGCCAAAAATAGGCCGCGGGCACAGCCGCGCCCAAAAATAACAGCCCGAAGGCCGGGGCGCCAAGTTCGTCCAGCGGAAAAAGCCCACAAAAACGGGTGGGCTATAGCTTTGGGGGGTGGGGCGGGCCAACTTCGTCCGCCGGACTCGGAATGGCGTGAGACTTTGCGAGGGGCCTCCGTGTGCCAAAAGTAGGCCGCGGGCAAAGCCGCGCCCAAAAATAACCGCCCGAAGGCCGGGGCGGCAAGTTCGTCCTGCGGAAAAAGGCCACAAAAACGGGTGGGCTATAGCCTTGGGGGGTGGGGCTGGCCCACTTCGTCCGCCGGACTCGGAATGCCGCGAGACTTTGCGAGGGTCCTCCGTGTGCCAAACCTAGGCCGCGGGCAAAGCCGCGCCCAAAAATAACCGCCCGAAGGCCGGGGCGCCAAGTTCGTCCAGCGAAAAAAGGCCACAAAAACGGGTGGGCTACAGCCTTGGGGGGTGGGGCTGGCCAACTTCATCCGCCGGACTCGGAATGCCGCGAGACTTTGCGAGGGGTTTCCGTGTGCTAACAATAGGCTGCGGGCAAAGCCGCGATAAAAAATAACGGCCCGAAGGCCGGGGCGCCAAGTTCGTCCAGCGGAAAAAGCCCACAAAAACGGGTGGGCTATAGCCTTGGGGGGTGGGGCTGGCCGACTTCGTCCGCCGCACTCGGAATGGCGCGAGACTTTGCGAGGCGCCTCCGTGTGCCAAAAATAGGCCGCGGTTACAGCCACGCCCAAAAATAACTGCCCGAAGGCCGGGGCGCCAAGTTCGTCCAGCGGAAAAAGGCCACAAAAACGGGTGGGCTATAGCCTTGGGGGGTGGGGCTGGCCGACTTCGTCCGCCGGACTCGGAATGGCGCGAGAGTTTGCGAGGCGCCTCCGTGTGCCAAAAATAGGCCGCGGGCACAGCCGCGCCCAAAAATAACTGCCCGAAGGCCGGGGCGCCAAGTTCGTCCAGCGGAAAAAGGCCACAAAAACGGGTGGGCTACAGCCTTGGGGGGTGGGGCTGGCCGACTTCGTCCGCCGGACTCGGAATGTCGCGAGACTTTGCGAGGGGCTTCCGTGTGCTATAAATAATCCGCGGGCAAAGCCGCGCCTAAAAATAACGGCCCGAAGGCCGGGGCGCCAAGTTCGTCCAGCGGAAAAAGCCCACAAAAACGGGTGGGCTATAGCCTTGGGGGGTGGGGCTGGCCGACTTCGTCCGCCGGACTCGGAATGGCGCGAGACTTTGCGAGGGATCTCCGTGTGCCATAAATAATCCGCGGGCAAAGCCGCGCCTAAAAATAACCAACCGAAGGCCGGGGCGCCAAGTTCGTCCTGCGGAAAAAGGCCACAAAAACGGGTGGGCTATAGCCTTGGGGGGTGGGGCTGGCCCACTTCGTCCGCCAGACTCGGCATGCCACGAGACTTTGCGCAGGGCCTCCATGTGCCAAAAATAGGCCGCGGGCTAACCGCGCCCAAAAATAACCGCCCGAAGGCCGGGGCGTCAAGTTCGTCCAGCGGAAAAAGGCCACAAAAACGGGTGGGCTATAGCCTTGGGGGGTGGGGCTGGCCGACTTCGTCCGCCGGACACGGAATGCCGCGAGACTTTACGAGGGGCCTCCTTTTGACAAAAATAGGCCGCGGTCAAAGCCGCCCCCAAAAATAACCGCCCGAAGGCCGGGGCGCCAAGTTCGTCCAGTGGAAAAAGGCCACAAAAACGGGTGGGCTATGGCCTTGGGGGGTGGGGCTGGCCAACTTCGTCCGCCGGACTCAGAATGGCGCGAGACTTTGCGAGGCGCCTCCGTGTGCCAAAAATAGGCCGCGGGCACAGCCGTGCCAAAAAATAACCGACCGATGGCCGGAGCGCCAAATTCGTCCGGCGGAAAAAGGCCACAAAAACGGGTGGGCTACAGCCTTGGGCGGTGGGCCTGGCCCACTTCGTCCGCCGGAAAAAGGCCACAAAAACGGGTGGGTTATAGCCTTGGGGGGTGGGGCTGGCCAACTTCGTCCGCCAAACTCGGAATGGCGCGAGACTTTGCGAGGCACCTCCGTGTGCCAAAAATATGCCGCGGGCACAGCCGCGACCAAAAATAACCGTCCGAAGGCCGGGGCACCAAGTTCGTCCAGCGGAAAAAGGCCACAAAAACGGGTGGGCTATAGCGTTGGGGGGTGGGGCTGGCCAACTTCGTCCGCAGGACTCGGAATGCCGCGAGACTTTGCGAGGGGCCACCGTGTGCCAAAAATAGGCTGGGAGCAACGCCGCGGGCAAAAATAACCGCCCGAAGGCCGGGGCGCTAAGTTCGTCCAGCGGAGAAAGGCCACAAAAACGGGTGGGCTATAGCCTTGGGGGGTGGGCCGGACTCGGAATGCCGTGAGACTTTGCGAGGGGCCTCCGTGTGCCAAAAATAGGATGCGGGCAAAGCTACGCCCAAAAATAACCGCCCGAAGGCCGGGGCGCCAAGTTCGTCCAGCGGAAAAAGGCCACAAAAACGGGTGGGCTATAGCCTTGAGGGGTGGGGCTGGCCTACTTCGTCCGCCGGACTCGGAATGCCGCGAGACTTTGCGAGGGGCCTCCACATGCCAAAAGTAGGCCGCGGGCAAAGCTGCGCCCAAAAATAACCGCCCGAAGGCCGGGGCGCCAAGTTCGTCCAGCGGAAAAAGGCCACAAAAACGGGTGGGCTATAGCCTTCGGGGGTGGGGCTGGCCAACTTCGTCCGCCGGACTCGGAATACCGCGAGACTTTGCGAGGGGCCTCCGTGTGCCAAAAATAGGCCGCAGGCAAAGCCGCGACCAAAAATAACCGCCCGAAGGCCGGGGCGCCAAGTTCGTCCAGCGGAAAAAGGCCACAAAATCGGGTGGGCTATAGCTTTGGGGGGTGGGGCATGCCAACTTCGTCCGCCGGACTCGGAATGCCGTGACACTTTGCGAGGGGCCTCCGTGTACCAAAAATAAGCCGCGGGCAAAGCCACGCCCAAAAATAACGGCCCGAAGGCCGGGGCGCCAAGTTCGTCCAGCAGAAAAAGGGCACAAAAACGGGTGGGCTATAGCCTTGGGGGGTGGGGCTGGCGAACTTCGTCCGCCGGACTCGGAATGCCGCGAGAATTTTCGAGGGGCCTCCGTGTACAAAAAATAGGCCGCGGGCAAAGCCACGCCCAAAAATAACCGCCCGAAGGCTGGGGCGCCCAGTTCGTCCAGCGGAAAAAGGCCACAGAAACGGGTGGGCTATAGCCGTGGGGGGTGCGGCAGGCCAACTTCGTCCGCCGGACTCGGAATGCCGCGAGACTTTGCGAGGGGCCTCCGTTTGCAAAAAATAGGCCGCGGGAAAAGCCGCGCCCAAAAATAACCGCCCGAAGGCCGGGGCGCCCAGTTCGTCCAGCGGAAAAAGGCCACAAAAACGGGTGGGCTATAGCCTTGGGGGGTGGCGCAAGCCGACTTCGTCCGCCGGACTCGGAATGCAGCGAGACTTTGCGAGGGGCCTCCGTGTGCCAAAAATAGGCTGCGGGCAAAGCCGTGCCGAAAAATAACAGCCCGAAGGCCGGGGCGCCAAGTTCGTCCAGCGGAAAAAGGCCACAAAAACGGGTGGGTTATAGCCCTGGGGGGTGGTGCTGGCCCACTTCGTCCGCCGGACTCGCAATGCCGTGAGAATTTGCGAGGGGCCTCCGTGGGAAAAAAATAGGCCGCGGGCAATGCCGCGCCCAAAAATAACCGCCCGAAGGCCGGGGCGCCCAGTTCGTCCAGCGGAAAAAGGCCACAAAAACGGGTGGGCTATAGCCTTGGGGGGTGGCGCAGGCCGACTTCGTCCGCCGGACTCGGAATGCAGCGAGACTTTGCGAGGGGCCTCCGTGTGCCAAAAATAGGCTGCGGGCAAAGCCGTGCCAAAAAATAACCGCCCGAAGGCCGGGGCGCCAAGTTCGTCCAGCGGAAAAAGGCCACAAAAACGGGTGGGCTATAGCCTTGGGGGGTGGGGCTGGCCAACTTCGTCCGCCGGACTCGCAATGCCGCGAGAATTTGAGAGGGGCCTCCGTGTGCAAAAAATAGGCCGTGGGCAAAGCCGCGCCCAAAAATAACCTCCCGAAGGCCGGGGCACCCAGTTCGTCCAGCGGAAAAAGGCCACAAAAACGGATGGGCTATAGCCTTGGGGGGTGGGGCTGGCCCACTTCGTCCGCCGGACTCAGAATGCCGCGAGACTTTGCGAGGGGCCTCCGTGTGCCAAAAATAAGATGCGGACAAAGCCGTACCCAAAAAGAACCGCCCGAAGGCCGGAGCGCAAAGTTCGTCCAGTGGAACAAGGCCAGAAAAACGGGTGGGCTATAGCCTTGCGGGGTGGGGCTGGCCAACTTCGTCCGCCGTACTCGGAATGCCGCGAGACTTTGCGAGGGGCCTCCGTTTGCCAAAAACAGGCCGTGGTCAAAGCCGCGCCCAAAAATAACCGCCCGAAGGCCGGGGCGCCTAGTTCGTCCAGCGGAAAAAGGCCACAAAAACGGGTGGGCTATAGCCTTGGGGGGTGGGGCTGGCCAACTTCGTCCGCTGGACTCAGAATTCCACGAGACTTTGCGAGGGGCCTACGTGTGCCAAAAATAGGTCGCGGGCAAAATCGGCGCCCAAAAATAACCGCCCGAAGGCCGGGGCGCCAAGATCGTCCAGTGGAAAAAGGCCACAAAGACGGGTGGGCTATAGCCTTGGGGGGTGGGGCTGGCCCACTTTGTCCGCCGGACTCGGAATGGCGCGAGACTTTGCGATTGGCCTCCGCGTGCCAAAAATAGGCCGCGGGAACAGCCGCACCCAAAAATAACCGCCCGAAGGCCGGGGCGCCCAGTTCGTCCAGCGGAAAAAGCCCACAAAAACGGGTGGGCTATAGCCTTGCGGGGTGGGGCTGGCCCACTTCGTCCGCCGGACTCGGAATGGCGCGAGACTTTGCGATTGGCCTACGCGTGCCAAAAATAGGCCGCGGGAACAGCCGCACCCAAAAATAACCGCCCGAAGGCCGGGGCGCCCAGTTCGTCCAGCGGAAAAAGGCCACAAAAACGGGTGGGCTATAGCCTTGGGGGGTGGGGCTGGCCAATTTCGTCCGCCGGACACGGAATGGCGCGAGGCTTTGCGACCGGCCTCCGTGTGCCAAAAATAGGCCGCAGGCACAGCCGCGCCCAAAAATAATAGCCCGAAGGCCGGGGCGCAAATTTCGTCCAGCGGAAAAAGGCCACAAAAACGGGTGGGCTATAGCCTTGGGGGGTGGGGCTGGTAAACTTCGTCCGCCGGACTCGGAATGGTGCGAGACTTTCGAGCGGCCTCCATGTGCCAAAATAGGCTGCGGGCACAGCCGCTCCCAAAAATAACCGCCCGAAGGCCGGGGCGCCTAGTTCGTCCAGCGGAAAAAAGCCACAAAAACGGGTGGGCTATAGCCTTGGGGGGTGGGGCTGGCCCACTTCGTCCGCCGGACTCGGAATGGCACGAGGCTTTGCGAGTGGCCTCCGTGAGCCAAAAATAGGCCACGGGCACAGCCGCGTCCAAAAATAACCGCCCGAAGGCCGGGGCGCCGAGTTCGTCCAGCGGCAAAAGGCCACAACAACGGGTGGGCTAAAGCCTTGGGGGGTGCGGCTGGCCAACTTCGTCCGCCGGACTCGGAATGGCGCGAGACTTTGCGAGGCACCTCCGTGTGCCAAAAATAGGCTGCGGGCACAGCCGTATCAAAAATTACCTCCCGAAGGCCGGGGCGCCGAGTTCGTCCAGCGGAAAAAGGCCACAAAAACGGGTGGGCTATAGCCTTGGGGGGTGGGGCTGGCCAACTTCGTCCGCCGGACTCGGAATGGCGCGAGACTTTACGAGTGGCCTCCATGTGCCAAAAATAGGCCGCGGGCACAGCCGTACCAAAAATAACCACCCGAAGGCCGGGGCGCCGAGTTCGTCCAGCGGAAAAAGGCCACAAAAACGGGTGGGCTATAGACTTGGGGGATGGGGCTGGCCATCTTCGTCCGCCGGACTCGGAATGGCATGAGACTTTGCGAGCGGCCTCCGTGT